>CM076259.1:36887798-39287798 GCA_038380795.1 Pyrocephalus nanus
AGTTGATTGAATTGACTCAAACCATCAAGTCTTTTTTGAACAATGAACTTAATGGAATTATTATTTCTGTCCTCTGCTTCCCATGAAAACTTATTTCATCTCCCTTCTTCAAACACTCTCAGTTCACTTTATTCTCTGAGAAGAGGTGACTTGGGCCTAGAAAACAGTGATTTCCGCTGACAGTCAGTATCTAATTTCTTCAGGATTCAAGCTAGGGTTGTGGAAAACCCAGCTTGCCCATACAGGGGCAAAGAGTGGAAAAGAGTGCCATCAAGGAATCCTGCAGACAGTAAGCCTGCCAAAAACCCACTAAAATCCCATCGAAGTTATTTGATGACATAGTGACAAAATTGTGTATTATCTCTACAACTCCCTGAGAGGAGGTTGTAGCCAGGTGGGGGTCGGTCTGTTGTCCCAGGCAATCAACAATAGGACAAGAGGGCACGGGCTTAAGCTCTGTCAGGGGAGGTTTAGGTTGGATATTAGAAAGAAGTTCTTTACAGAGAGAGTGATCAGGCATTGGAATGGCCTGTCCAGAGAGGTGGTGGATTCGTCCCTGCAGGTTTTTAAGACAAGGCTGGATGTGGCACCGAATGCCATGATCTAGTAATCACAGTGGGGTTGGATCAAGGGTTGGACTTGATGATCTCAGAGGTCTCTTCCAACCCAGTTAATTCTGTGATTCTATGATTACATGGAGGATCATTGCTACTCTCAGGGAAAAGGCCATGAGGCTGGTGCTGTTTGCTCTGATGCATACAGTCAGCATTGCCAATGCCAGTACTCTTCTGACCCTGATACCTACAGGAGCAAGCTGTCAGGGCTGAGGAGGGGCTGAAGCAGATGATCTTGTGTAGGTAAAATGTGCTTGTAGTTTATCAAAGTAGCCTCCAGCCTGCTGTTCTCTACGGTCCAGCCTATGAATATATCAAGACATTATTAACTGTCTTCCTGACAACACTGATCAGTGCTATTCTGCATAACTGGGTGCGTAGGAAGTCTAGCCATGAAGATCAAGGTAGAAGCATCCATCGTTTAAATCATGTCTTACTGGTTATCAGGTGGACGCTAGATGCTAATGTATGACCTTGGATAAAATGGACTTTGAATTGTGTGTTTATTAAAATTTTCTCCTCACTGTTGCTTTTTATCCTTCTGCCTCCAACAGGTTATTAAAGCTGCTGAGGACATATGGAACAACAGATAAATGATGAAAAAAATCAAGGTATTTATAAAATTGGTCTTTCACTAAACAATTCAAGTGTGTTTTGAAATGATATTTTGAGGACATGGCTGTGTAAGGTAATGGCACACATTACTTACCAAAGAGCAGGGAATTTCAGATCTTGCCAAGAGAAAATAGAGTTCCAGACAGAGGAACAGACACATTCTGAGAGCAGTGGCATACTGTGATAACAACAACTGATGGTGGGAATGTCTTTAATACTCCTGAAAAATCAGTGTGCATCCGTCCTTGGAGCACAAGCCTGTTTAGCCACTCCTAGGAATTCACAGAATTGAAGAATAGTTTGGGTTGGAAGGGACCATTAAAAGTCACCTAGTCCAAACCCCCTAACATGGGCAGAGACACCTTCTACTAGTCCAGACTGTTCAGAGGCCCATCCAGCCTAATTTTTTCTTGTATCTAGTCAAAAACTACCCTTTTTCAGTTTAAAAACATTACCCCTTGTCCTATTACTATAGGCCCTGCAAAAATGTTTGTCCCCATCTTTTTTATAGGTCCTCTTTAGTTTCTGGAAGTTGCTAGGTCTCCCTGTAGCCTTCCCTTCTCCAGGCTGAACAACTCCAGCTCTTTCAGCCTGCCTTCATAGCAGAGGTGGCAATCCTCTCACCATCTTTTTGGCCCTCCTCTAGACCTGCTCTAACAGATCCAGGTCGTTCCTGTGCTGAGGACTCCAGAGCTGGAGGCATTACGTGTCTCTCCTTAGGACAGAAGCCTATTCAGTCTGTGCTGGCTCATAGCACCTGCCTGTCTGTGGAGTGTCCTGTTCTGTTTGGTCCTCTGTGGGAATAAATTAATGTTTTTTTCCTAGAGAAGGGACCACTATCACCTTCCTTAAGAATCAACACATTTCTTGAATCAGGTGCCTATTCAGTCCACATTTGCACATAGGGTCCTTCTATCTGCGGAGCATGACAGTTCAGACTGACCTAACCACTAAGGTCTTCCAAAAATCCACCTTTAATTTTGACAGAGGACTTTCGTAGGGCCTCAAACATTTATCTATCATTGCCAGTCTAAATGAATTCTTTTCACTCTGTTGTAAAGCAAAATAATCAAATTTTATCTGATACATTGGAAAGAGTGTTCTGATGAGCTAATGAGTGAGGAAGCAGAGGAAGTAATTTAGGAGGAAGCCCTTCTGGAATGACCTGGTGTGGACTCAGGACAACTTGCCTTTGTACAGGCTGGAGAACAGAATCACTTATAAACTGTTGTATTAGTTATGCAAACAGTAACTAATTCAAATGATAAAAATAAGACCCAAGCAGCGGGTGATTTTGCAGTGGAGGAAGGCATGCCACTGGGTTGATCTTCTGTCTGCAACCTTGCCTCTGCAATCACACTGAAATCAATGCGGTTGCATGGCTACCACTGAGGACATCCTTTGGCACAGTGTTCCAAGAGGTCAGTCACACAAACAGAGCAGTTACATCATTTGTATTAAATAACATTTGGAGAACTCATAATCAAATGAGCAACTTTGAGTGCCTCCTTTGCCTGTGTCCTCACAGCTGTGCACATGAATTAAGTATGGAACTGCATACTTACATGTTTCTTATTTTGCCCCATTAATGAATATCTCTTGAGCATGGTTTGTATAATTGAAAGGGAAAAACATTTAAAGGTGAAGATTTGGAGGAAGAGGAGGAGGGAAGAACTTGTGAGGGCCTCATCACAAGGCTGCAGTGGGTTGACCCAAGCTAGCAGGTAAGCCCCTACCCAGTTGCCTCCCCAGAGGGATGGGAGAGAGAGTCTGAAGGAGAAAAGCAAAACAACCTTATGGGTTGAGATAAACATAGCTTAATAAGTAAAAGGCAAAGCACCTCATGCAAGCAAATAAAAATAAAAAATTCATTCACTGCTTCCCATCAGCAGGCAAATGTTCAGCCATTTCCAGAAAGCAGAGCTTCATTGCATGCAATGGTTACTTGGGAAGACAAATGTCCTAACCAAAGACATCCCCCTTTCTTCATCTTCCTCTGACCTTTTATAGCTGAGCATGACAACACGGGGTTGAAATAGCCCTTTGGCCAGCTTGAGTCAACTGTCCTGGTTGTGACCCCTCCCAACCTCTTGTCCACTGCAACCCTACTAGCTGGGGAGGGGACAGTGGGAAAAAGAAGAGGTCTTGGCACTGGGCAAACACTTTTCTGCAATAGCTAAAATGTTGATATGTTATCAACACTGATTTGGTCACAGATCCAAAACACAGTGTCCTCCAGGCTGCTATGAAAATTAACTCTACCGCAAGAAGACTCAATATGAAGGTTCATTTTTTCTTGTAACACAGGTGAAAGCACAGTTGATGCTATAAAACACTGCGGACAGATACCTTCCATTAATTCTACCAAAGGCTTCTCTCAGCTCTGCTGACACTGATTCCTCTGCAGCCAGAGGGCTGAATTTTTATTCCCAGCAGCTGCAAGAACAGAGAGACTAAGAATGTACCTTTACTGACAAGCAGCTGGACAGAAACCTGCCTCTCAGTTCCCGTATTTTGCTTTCAAAATATTTTGGTTACTTTACCATCCTGTTTCCCCAAACCCCTTTAATCAAAATTCTTAATTAAATAAGGATTAGTTTTACCCCTCAGGACTTGACAGTACTATTTCCTGGATCCAGAAAGCCAGAAGTCAATAACACTTGGACAGCTTCCCAGCACAATGCTTGGAGAGAGCCACACTGCAGCTTGCTGAAAGCCAGTTAAGCTCCAAGATCCGACTCATCCCACACATACTGAGGGTGTCAGAACTAGCTTTACAGCTTTGGTTTTTTGTCAAGTTCAGCAAACTCTCAGTTTCCTCCTTAAGTTACCTGAAGGTATAAATCTCAAAATGCTCTTCCAGATTTTGTGCATTTTAATGCACTTGAGTTCCAAGAGACTGCATTTATCTCCATACATTCTTGCCTTCCTGTATATCTCCCCTGAAAAGAGAGCAGCACATGCAGTATGTACAGTTCAGGCATCTTTCACTACTTGCCTTTTTCAAGCACAGACAACTATCAGTACTGAATTTCCTGTAGTATGTTGTGACTGGGAAGGGCTTTCCTTTCAAATTTTTTCAATATATGAAACATAAGATGATTCAGAAGTAGCTTCTACTGGGGCAATGCACTGGCAGTGACATCCTTTCAATTACAGTTGTATGGGATGCCATCAATGCGGTTATGCTGCATGCAGATAGCCAGGATTGTTTTGCACATTTTTTATCAATAATAATGTCATTCTAGAGGTATGTGGTTTTAGGTATCATTAAAATCTTATGTTTTATAAAGTCATAAATCTCAGTTTGAGCTCTACCAGCATCTACTTTCCCCACAGTATGATATGGTTAGGTGTAATTAGCATTATCCCTGGGACTTAATCACCCATGTATTGAATATATATGGTAAAGGTGAGCACTAGCAAAAGTTTTAATTGGATTTAAAAATATAAAAAATATTAAATTAATGACCCTCTGAATTTCAGAAGGCTGTCCTGATAAAAAAGCCTGGACTGCATGATTTTGAGAGCAAATTACTTATAAGACAATTTTATTCCTATTATAGGACACATTATCTACATTACCTTCTGTGTGGACAATTGCTGGTTCTCCCCTTAAACAATTACAGTGAAGTGAATACTATACATAAATGACATTTTCAAATATCTCCTCAGTGTGTTTACTTCTCATTGGGGTTTTTTTGTCTTGTCTTCTTTGTATGAAGAACTCCATTTATGTTAGAAAAGGATAGAGTTTTGTCATGGCAGATGATGAATGAAGTTTTCAGAAATTTTGCCAAATAAGTGCACACTGAGAAATTTTACCTTCAAATGTTTTGGAAACAAAGTTTTGAAGCCTGTGGAGCAAATCTCAGTCTGCCAAATAAATGTAGCTGTTCCACATATGCTACATAAATTACAGAAAAATTATTTTAAATGTTTTACAGATATTTTTTATGCTTACAATATTCAAATTTTGTGCCCTTTCACAGATACAGCTTTTCCTTAGTGCCTGTTCTCATTAACCCAAGAAATTAAGCTTAAGAACAATGCATAAACCCTTCTCCAAAGTGGTGCTTCTAACTGAAAGTGTCACTTTCAAGGACGATAATTTAATATCTTTAACCTCTGACAAATATTGTACTATTGTATTCAGCAACTCCAGCTCTGTGATTCTCCGTGATGCAGTATACTCTGAAGCCTCACAGGATGATGAGGCTTCAGACCTTGAAACCGGTATACTGGAAACATTTTACTGTCCTGGCAATGAGTGTTAATCTTGCAGCAAAACTGATCAAAAGAATAATTCACTGTAGGAAGAACTCATTTATCCACAAGGACAAATAGAAAACTTTTTTGTAACAGAAAGAATTTTTAAAGTGTTGGAGTTTATTCTGACTAGAAGACTGGAATATATAAAAAGGAATGTATTAGCAAGCAAACATGACTAGAGTCAAAGGGAATGTAATTTTCCCATTTGACATTTGACTGTTCATCTTTCTTGGAAAGCTCCTGCTATGTGGTATCTTAGAGAGTTCCTTTGCTTTTGTCTTCTCATTCTAGGAAAAATTCCTTGTGGGACTCCATCAAAGAGGAAAAGTAACACAAGTGCACAATGAAAATTTTCCCTGAAAAATTTATCAAGTGAGAAGGAAGCTAATATGTATTAAACGCTCTGTTGGCAGCAGTGCATCCAAAAGTGCACTGATAAAAATTATAAAAGTGCAGCATAAAAATGCAGGAGAAAAGTATTGTAAGGGTTTACAGAACACACTGATATTTCAAAGTAATGAGATTTACTGTGTTAGACGCATCCCAGAAAAATTTCTACAGAAACAAAGAGAAAAATATGCTAATTCAGTTATGCAGAGCAAACTCTTAAACCTTGTCAATAATTACTGTTAAGCCCAAAAGGTGGCCGTGCTCCTAAATAAATAGGTATGTGGGAGGGGCTTTCTAGCTGCATATTTTTTTCAAAAGACAGGAAGGAATCTGAAATTGGATACTGTAAATACCAACAGTGCAAAAAAGTTAAAGGATGTGTCATTCTTTAAAGAATGATTATTCATATATGTTCTGTTTCAAAGGTTTCATCAGAAGGAGGTGACAGTAGGATAAGTGGTATTACACTTTTAAAAGGTGCTTTTAAAGTAAAGTCTCTCATATTTTTAAACCAACAAGTGACTTTTTTCAGTGAAAACTATTTGATTGCATATAATTTACCAGATATGCTCCTCTAGAAAATAATAATATTAACACTAACCTTTCTTCATGTGGCACCTGCTCAAGACTTGCTTCTGGCTCCAAAAATTATCAGCTTCCAGTAGCAAAGTGACCATTAGGTTGAATTTTACACATCTGAGAGCTCTGCAGTACAGCAGAATACTGCTCTGTGGCCTGTAATGGTCTGATAGGGTTTTTTTCCAAAAATATTTATAACTGACATGGTTTCTTTTCCTAGAGATCACAAAAATGCCTACCGTAAAAATGCCTTGCCTGGGGTGACACTGGGAAATGTATGTAAGAATATATTTTTCTTCATTCAAGATGGTAACCTCACCTAATGGGATTTATAGCTGTGCTGAAGGAAGTGCTGGCAGGGAAAGAATAAGAGTGGGCAGAGACCATAAAGTACACTGTGATGACACACTTTGTGGAGAAGCTTATCTCTTAATAGGGAATCTCATAGACTGTACATAGTCTGTGCAGTTCTGATGAAACAGAAGATTTTGCAGTAAAATATGCATGAAAAGAGGAATCTGATCTTCTACCACACTGCATGCTGAAAAGCTCTGAGGAGACCTATTGCATCTAACATGCTTCTGCCAGGCTTAGACCATCCTTCCCTCCTCTCCTCTGACAAGTCTTTCTCCTGGGGACAGCAGTTTTTCTCTTAAGATGAAAGACCCAAGGCTTTTTCGCAAACACTCACCTGGAAGTGAATAATCTTCTGTTTGTCTAGATAAATGTAGCTTGGCTTGGCTCAGTACTCTGAGCTGTTATAGCACAGCCAGTACTTCAATGACAACAAAACAATGTCTGTACCACCACCATTGCTGTTTCCCAAGAACTGAACCCATTGCAATCCCGTTGCACCCACTGTGTTCATCTCACTAGATGATTTTCTTTCCTTCATATTCAGACATTCCAACCACATTGCATGTGTGTGTGTTTGTGTAGGTGCAGTCTCTTACAGCTCTTTACCATTTGACCTGGAATCATGTACCCAAAGCCCATGTCTGGGACTGGCTGATATTGAGTGCACCCGACAAGCTTGAGAGATGAGCCCATGCAAACTTCATGAAGTTCAACAAGGCCAAGTGTAAGGTCCTGCATGTGGGTCAGAGCAATCCTGAACATGGATATAATCTGGGAAATGAGTGGATTGAAAGTAACCCTCGTGAAAACGATGCAGGAGTACTGGTGGATGAAAAACTGGGCATGACTCAACATTGTGCACTTACATCCCAGAAAACCAAAGGTATCCTGGACTGCATCAAAAGAAGTGTGGCAAGCAGATTGAGGGAAGTGATTATGTTCCTCTGCTCTGCTCTCAAGAGAGCCCATCTGGAGTACTGCACCTACCTCTGGGGCTGCCAGCAGAGGAAGGACATGGACCTGTCAAAGCAAGTCCAGAGGAGGGTCACAAGGATGATCAGAGGGATGGAACAATTCTCCTGTTAAATTAGGCTAAAAGAATTAGGATTGTTCAGTTTGGAGAAGAGCATGCTCCAGGGACACCTTATAATAGCCTTCCAGTACCTAAAAGGGGCCTGCAAGTATGATGGGGTGGTACTCTTTAGCAGAGAGTGTAGTGATTGGTTGAGGGGTAATGGTTTTAAGCTGAAAGAACGATATTATGAAGAAAAAATTTACTGTGAGTGTGGTGAGGTATTGGCAAAGGTTGCCCAGAGAAGCTGCACATGCCCCATCCCTGGAAATGTTCAAGGCCAGGTTGGATAAGGCTTTGAGCAGCTTGGTCTAGTGGAAGGTGTCCTTGCCCATGGCAGGATGGTCAGTACTAGATAGTCTTAAAGGTCCCTTGCAACCCAAACTGGTCCATGATTCTATGATTCCTTTAGTGTGTGCTTCTGAACTGGATCAACCTGCATATATAGAGAGGCATAAATAGACCCAATGTACCTGAGCGATGGGATTAATATGTCACTAATTTCATTTTGTTGTTTTGATTTTACAGTTTTTCATACTAGAAATAACCATGGAGTTAAGTCATCCAAGTGATGTCTAATAAAAGCATTCAAAAATCGTGAGACTGGACAGAAATCTTTACATTGAAAAATAATAGAGTTAAAACTTTATTTACTTGACTTCTTTCTTTTGAAAATAATTGGGTTATGTACTGAAGGATTTTTGTTTGCTTTCTTGGTTTTCTCACCTATAAACTTTCTGATAAAGAAACTAAGATTCCATGACATTCAACTGACTCCAAGGCCTAGGAATTTAGAAAAAATAAAAGAACCCATGACTATGAAGAGAAGCTTTGGGATAGTCAGCTGGTGGAGCTGTGTTCAAGTAATTTGAGTGACACACAGTGTGGATGGATCACAAAGTAGCCAAGAAGCAGACAGGTGCTCAATTGTATTGCAGTTTAACCTGATTTGTTTGATTTGGATTTGTACCACAATAATAGTTATAATGAGCTACTTGGCTAAGATGACAGATATTAGCTTGTTAAAGTGAGGTTATTGTTTTATTTATTGCACTCCATTCATACCAGTGTAAATACGGTGGCAGAAGAGAGATTTTTAGTCCCTAGTTTAGTTTGCTGCTATTGCAGACATTTGTTGCACAGAAATGTGTTCATAAACAGAATTTTCTAGATTTATACCAGCTGTGAGTTCATCTCTGAAATACTGAGGACTGAAATGTTTCAAGTGAGATTCTTAGCAGTGAAAGAGGATAATTTAGAAATGGGTTCAAACTGGAAGAGAACAGAGAAAATGCACTCTAATCTGGGAAAAAGTATTGCTTAGAAATTCCAGAAACCTGATTGACTAAGAAGGATAGTTAAGTCCACAGTATTAATGCATGGTTTTACTACTCACAGAGGTCTATGAAACATCTCATGTGCGTGGGGAAAAATTAGCAATTGAAGGAATATAAACACATTTCTTAAACAACAGTGAAAAGTGTACACTTTGTGTCAATTACATTATTTCTAGGGGGGATAGAATTTCTTTCTCTTTTCTTCAGTACAAAATTTTCTCGCTTTTTATCTTTATAAAACTAGTATCCTTTAAGTTCCTTTCCCTCCACATAGCAGAGCAATCTAAAATTAAAAAAAACCAAACCAAACAAACAAAAAAAACCCCCACACACAAAAAAAAAACCAAACAAAAAACAAACAAACAAAAAACCCCAAACCTATTTAACTTCATTTATTCCATTGCATGAATATTCTCATGTACTGAAAATTCTGCTCTGTGCTGCTGGGTTTAAAATTTGTATTTCTTTTAAATACACCGCATTTCTAAAAATGCAATCTGACAATTGCCCGAGTACCAGGGCATCTCTATAAGCAAGTTACAACTGAACCAGAACATCAACATGGCCTCTCACATTGCCTCGTGGTCTGCTCTTAAAGCTAACAGTGTTATAGTCCCACATAGGTATTACAGGGTACATAAAAAATGGCAACAGAGCAGGTAGATATATAAGGTATTTCTAAATATCAATAGCTGTGGTTATAAAGGGATATCCAGGTCCTCATCCAAGCTTCAAATGACACAGAAGGAAATTGTTGTTCTTGTGGTAGGAAGCAAGACCCATCCCTGAAAAGCTGGTGAGGAGACTTTGCACACAGAGAGCTACCACGGAGATGCCTGTGGGTAGAAGGTTTTGCTCCAGCTGGGGCAGAGATCACAGCTGTTTGGGGAGAGGGGCGAATAAGGTTTAAGACAGTAATGTAGGATGTTCTGCTTGAAAAATGAGTCAAGTGAAGCAGATAGATATGGAGTTCAGGTTGCAGGGGAGCAGTGATCAAGACATGAGGTGGATACTCAGGCACACTGCCTTTTTAAGGGAGGCACAAGAAGATAAAAGGCTCTGTATGCCCATCTCATCTCAACTCTGAGAAAAAGGGATGCCCAGGAATCCTTCTGAGAGAGCGACTGAGGAGACCTTCCTCTCACCACACATGCCTATCAGCTACTCCTGCTTTGGGAGACAGCATATTTTGATTTTCCCATCTTGAGGAATCAGGGTGAGAAAGGAGGATAGAAACAATGACCTGAGATTCCTAGCAAGGGCTTATGGGAGTGAACATACTGGGAAGTCCATTATCCTATCTCTGACACTGGCCAGCACTTGGTGAGTTGGGACAGAGAATGCTACCAAGACACTGGCAAGGGGCAATTTGCCATCTTGTACATGGTGAAGAATGGTTGCTGTGTAGTCATGCCTGTGGACATTTTTCAAAATCTTTACTTAGTCCCTGCTGTTTCTTTCACTGTCGTGCTGGTCAGAAAATCCTCAGTAACTCACTCAGTCTGAAGTATCCCATTTGCAGAACAGAATAGGATAAAGAAACTGAGCATTTCATCACAGTCACATCATGAATGGAAGAAAGAAAGAAAAAGTGAGTTTAGTATTTATGTCACTATCTATTTTTGGACAATAACATGCAGGGACTGCTTAGGATTATCACTAACAATACTGCTTTAATGTCCTAATAAAACTACCAAACATTAATTTTCATTCTCCAATTGCAAAGTGTGGGGTTGTACTCATAATCCACCAATGCTATACCTACTTCTCACTAGAATTTGGAAGAAATTTATTTATTGAAATCAATATCAGTGTTACCAGAATTTACTTTGTCCATCACTGTTTTCCAAGAAGTGGCTAAATAGCTCACGAAACAAAGAGATGTTGTAAGGGTAACATAAATTTCAGGTTTTGATTATTTATATCAGATTTTGGAGCAGGCACAGCTGTCCTTCTTTCCAAGTATTCATTCTGAAAACTACATATGTATTGCAAATTAGTCCTTAACTTTGTAATTCTTTCAAGATGGAAATATATGCAGGTTTACATACCACATGAAGGCTAGGGAAAAGACTCCAAGACTCACTGCCTTTTTCTCTTATCTGCTATAGTCATACTGAAGTTAGACTTCGGACAAAATCGAGGTGAAGACTTGTCTTATATTTTACTGGATAATCATTAACTTTATGTATATTTGAAATCAATAGAAAAGTGCAAGGACATTTGTTGGATTTTTTTAATTGTAAATAGTCAAATCCATGTAGGCACATTTATTGATAAGTATTTTTAAAAAAAAAATAAATTCCTTGTAGGTTTGGAAACAGCTTTGCTGTTGTAGTAGACCATAAGCTGCCATGATGAAACTGTTGCAATGATCAGAAGAGGCATGTTGTAAGAGAGTGAGTTTTCAGAGAGAGTAGAACACGCAACTGGGTGGAAGTAGATTAAAATACATATGTACTTCGAAGTAATGACAGACTTCACTGGATATCTTATTCCAAGAAAGAAACTGCTATTAAGCATGGAAACTTACTAAATATTGCACTGCTTATTAAACTTGTCAGCCCCCACAAGCCTTCTTATTTCATACAGTCATCTGATGTTTTAAATACCCCTTGAACTGCCTACTCTCATGTTCTCTTGGACTCATTGATTTATTTGGAGGAAATATTTACTGTTGGATTGCCAGATGTATAAAAAATTGGAACAGTGCTTTTATTGCCCTATGGGAAGGTGACTGTAATCAACTTGAGATTTAAAATTCTTCCAAAAATGGTGTTAAGACATCAGATATTCAAATTACAGACTTTTTATGTCTATCACTGTAGAGAGATGGTTTATATAATGAAACAGTCCATATAATAAGGTTTCCTGAAAAATTGTAAAATCTCAGTCTTGCAGAGTGTAAAGTCTGTAATTAGAAGTCTGTTAAATTAACTAGGGGAAACTGTAAATTTTAACCCAACAGCAAAATTTTTTTCCCAAGAAAGAGCAGTCAGTTAGGGGTAGCCAGTGTCATATTAGAGGAACTACCTTAGCAAGGGATGTCACCTATCACAAATTTGTCTTCACACCCTTTTGATACGGTTATAAAAAACCAATATGCTAGAACACCTTGGCCAATGAATGATGTAATTTTCATATGTAGCATATGTGGAATTACAGTACTGGCTATTCTGTTCAAGGTCCCGATGGTGGTGGCTCTAAGTGGAAAGATTTCTGAGCCTGCCTCATGCTCTTCACTGGTGTCAGCACAGGCCTTCAGAGATGTTTGGAGCCCTGAGTAAACCACGTAAAGGGCCTAAGAAGTAGACAGCAACCCCTGTTCCCCATGGGAAAAGTTCTGAACAGCTGCAGAGATATCACTTCAAGTTGGGTAAACCTAGTAAACTCTGAAGTAGGGTTATATGATTAGATCTGTCTTCCCACACAGTTAATAATAAAAGCAATCTGTGTGTTCAGACAAAGCAAACAGGTCAAGAAATGGGTGGGAAGCAGTGGCTGGAGGTGTGTCTTTTGAGAATAAGTGAAAAGAGGAGGGGATAGGATGGGAGGGAATTGGAGAGGAGAGGGCAAGAAGCTTATGAACACAAGCTTCTTCACGCTCCCCACCATGTGCCCTATCATCACTGAGCCGTGGGCTGCACTATGTCATTCTCCCTCCTCCACTCTCATCAGAATTCAAAGTTTTTGATCATAACTGTCCTGTCTCCTTTTTATCCTGCAGCTGAAACCTATAATTTCTTCCTGGGATTTAGAAGCCAAAACCACAAAGAAAAGTACCACCAGCATCAGTCACATCTCCCACTGAATTGCTAGTATCACCAACCCTCCCATATCCCTTTCCATGCTCCTTCCCATACTGTTAAATCATGCTGGCTCTTAGCAGAATTAGACCACCTAATCTGCACAGACGGTGATGTACAGATGGGATGGTACAGTAAGCCCCAAGATTGATAAACTCTCCAGCACATAAGGCTGCTCACTTTCTTTGCAGTGCAGTTCCCCTCTGCTAAACTAAAAGTCATACTCCCTACTCTCCTTCCCAACCTTCCCCTATGTTTGCCCAGTCTAACCAGTCTGCTGCCTTTCTCTAGCTCTTGGGGTCCTCTTCTCACCTCCCACTAATGGTGGTGCAATAATTTTGCATGATCTTTGGCACATTCCCAGCCACTTAAATTGCTCCCTGTACTTCTTGCATTTTCCATCTTCTCTTACCATCTTTCATCACACCACTTTTAATATCTTTAGCCACAGGCTACATATGTAGGCAAGATCCATGTGTTCAACTTTTACTAGTTATCTGGATATCTCCCAGTCTTCACCACCTCATCATGAGGCTGCAAAAACCTCATGGCAGACTTCAGTCTTTCAGCATTTTTTTAGTGGGCTACAGGCAACTCTGTCATTACATAGCTATTTATCAGCCAAAGTCTCAAGCTTTCTACCACTGTAGCTGCTCACTCATAATAAACAACTTTTATGATGTTGATGCCTGTGTGGTACCATGTTAGCTGTCAAATTAGCAACCAGGAGACTCCAAGAAGCAGCCCTGTTTCCTTCTCCTCATTTAGACTTATAAGCAACTATGGTCTCACTTAATTTAATTCCATCTTCACTTTCTCAGACACAATTTTCCGATGTTACTACACTACTTTTAAAATAAGCACAGGACAGTGAATCCTATCCTGAAAGAGATAACTAAGTACAGATGAAACAGCTGTGAGGTACAACACTGGCCACTCTCCTTACCTAGATGTTGGTGCCTAGATGACTAAAGGATTGTCCTGAATGACATACTCAAGACCAAGATGTGAAAAGTTAATTAGATGAACAGTATCTCAAGCATCTGCGCATCTGACATCCTTAGCATTCACTGGCTATTATTTTCATAATGTTCCATCTGTGAAATTCAGTGTTTACCGTAACTCAATAGAAAGACAGAGTACACCTGAAAATTCTTTTCCCATTGTTGGGAAAATGTGGGTCCTCTCCAGAAGGAAACAAGAGACCTGGTTACTGGGGTATGAAGAAGGTTAAAGTACTCAATAACTTTTTTGCCTCAGTCTTCATGAGCAAGTGTTTCAGCCACAGCCCAAGTCACAGAAGGCAAAGTCAGGGACTGGAAAAATGAAAAACAGCACAGTGTAGAAGATCAGTTTCAAGAACATCTGAGGAACCGGAAGGGGCGCAAGTCCATGGGACCTGATGAAATGCTTCCACAGGTCCTGAGGAGACTGATGAATTAAGTGGATAAGCCACTCTTCACTCACTATATTTGAGAAGTTGTGACAGACTGGAAAAGAGGAAACATAGTCCCCATTTGTCAAAAGGGGAAAAAAGAACACCTAGGGAACTACGGGCCAGTCAGTCTCACCGTGATGGCCAGCAAGATCATAGAGCAGATCGTCCTGGAAAATACGTTAAGGCATATGGAAAATAAGGAGGCAATTTGTGACAGCCAACATGGCTTCACTAAGGGCAAATAATGACTGACAAATATGGTAGCCTTCTACAATGGGGTCACAGCATTGGCATTTTTCATTGTCCCACATGCCATCCTTATCTCTAAACTGGAGAGACATGGATTTGACAGATGGACCACTAAATGGATAATGATTTGGCTGGATGGTCACACTCAAAGTTTTGTGCTCAATGACTCAATGTCCAAGTGAAGATCGGTGACAAGTGGTGTTCCTCAGGGGTTGGTATTGGGACCAGCACTTTTTAACATCTTTGTCAGCAATGTGGACAGTGGGATTGCAGGTGCCCTCAGAAAGTTTGCCAATGACACCAAGATGTGTGATTCAGTCTACACACCGAAGGGAAGGGATGCCATCGAGAGGGACCTGGACAGGCTTGTCTGTGCAAACTTCATGAACTTCAACAAGATCAAGTGCAAGGTTCTGCACATGGGACAGAGCAATCTCAAGCACAAATACAGACTTGGCAGAGAAAGGATTGAGAGCAGCCCTGAGGACAAGAACTTGGAGGTATTGCATGATGAGAAGCTCAATACAACTCAGCAATCATAGAATCATAGAATTGCTTAGGGAGGAAAAGACCTCTAACATCAAGTCCAACCATCAGCTTAGCACCACATTCATGTTCACCACTAAACCATGTCCTTAAGTGTCATATCCACACACTGCCATATCCGTGTGTGCTTACAGCCCAGAAGGCCAATTGTATTGTTGGCTGCATCAAAAGAAGCATGACCAAAAGGTTGAGGGAGATGATTCTATCCCTCTACTCTGCTCTCTTGAGACCCCATCCAGAGTACTGTGTCCAGCTCTGGAGCCTTCTGTACAGGGAAGACTTGACAGGAAAGAGTGAGTCCATAAGAGGATCATGAAAATGATCATGAGGCTGGAGCACTTCTCCTATGGAGACAGGCTGAGAGTTGGTGTTGTTCAGCTTGGAGAAGAGAAGGTTTCAGGGTGACATTATAGCACCTTCCACTACCTAAAGGGGGCCTACGGGAGAGCCAGAGCAGGAGTTTTTAGAAGGGCATATAGTGATAGGACAAAGGGGAATAGCTCTAAACTAAAAGAGGGTAGGTTTAGATCAGATATAAGGAAGAAATTCTTTACTGTGAGGGCAGTGAAACACTGGCACAAGTTACCCAGAGAAGCCGTGGATGCTCCATCCCTGAAAGTGTTCAAGTTCAGGTTGGATGGGGCTTTGAGCAACCTGGTCTAGTGGAAGATGCATGTCAGGAGGGTTGTGACTAAATGGTCCTGAAGGTCCCTTCCAACCCAAATAATTCTGTGATTCTATGAATAAAGAAAACTGTATTTTAAAATCATTATCTACTTGTTTGCTCCCTAACTCTAAACAATAATATTCTTCATAGCTATGGTACTCCATAACGTAAGGGCAAAGTTGCACTATAGAACAGTGACTGTTGGCTTTTGGTTTCACAATCGAATTCACAGTGACTTCTCTAGCCAACAATGAAAACATCTGCCACCCACTCCAGGAATGACATTTGACCAGCTTTATATTCCCTAACAAGCAGTGCAGGTTTCCTGATATTTACAGGTCTTGTAGTTTTGTTAGTTACAAAGTTTATTTGTCAGCAAAGAAGCAAAATGTTACTTTCAGTACATTCACCTAAATAATACTTAGTTCCAGCTGGTTTAGTCTGTTTTCTTTGTTCTATAAAAGAAGGTCAAGCAAGAGGAGCAGAACTTTATTTTGACCTTAGGGTGTAGTGTTAAAAAATATTATATAAAAGATAGATATGGACTTGTCAGAGTCAATTACGAAGTCTCGTTGAAGGTAGAAAGCTCAGCTGAGCTGATAGCCAGCCCACACAATAGTGAGTCATTTTTGCCCCATCACCAGCAAAAGCACGCAAGTAAAGTATGTCAGTAGTGCGTCATACACATCTAACCAATGGGTGCAGCTCCTCTTGTGGACAAAATAAAGTTACTCACTGCACTTAGCTTCTCCTGACACTCCAATAGCCCATGCCCAGGATGTCACGCTGACATTTCACAAACAGAAAGAATCTGCTTCTCTTCTGCTCAACAAACTCAGTTCTGCATAAATGCACCAGCCAGAGAAAAAGAATGTGCATGCTTCCCGCATCTGATTGTAATACCTCTGCTTAAAAATATTGCCAATACAAATGAGTTATTATTTAATATTTAGAGTAGAAAAATAAAACCATATTTAATGAGTATGAACAGTGCAGAGGAACCTTAGGGAACCAGCCATAAGCACACACAATATATGTTTGCCAGTGTGCTTGTCAGCGTGGGTAGAGTCCTTCTCAAATCTTCGTTCGCGAAGCCTAGCCATGATGGTGATGATGTCAGCAAAAAGGATGAACAGGTGTCTTGGCCAACAAGTAAGACTTGATTCAACTGCCCACACAGAGACATTTAATGTCATTTAAGATGTTCCATGGTGCTTGGTACAGCCACCCCAGGCTGGCACAGAACCTGGAAACGGTTTGTAACCATCAGTTAGGCAGAAGGATTTACAGCACCTCAAATGCTGCTAGTTGTTGATGTTTACAGAGATAAGCTGATTCGTAACAGTAAGTGGAGTCTTCTTCTAAAAACATATATATCAGTTTGCAGTGATTTATTTTCAGGAAGCTGGAAATAGAATCCAAAATCCAAATGACAAGCCCAGTCTACTTCTGTTAGCCCTGATGCTTCTGATCCCAGTTAGGAGTCTTGTCCAGCTAAGATGCTGTGGGGGAGCTAACATAGTTGCACAGAACTGACATATAGGACCCATGTACTTCTGGCAAATCACCTGGAGGTCAAAGGTGATCCCAGATGCCCCTAGAAACCTGTGTTGAAATAACTGAACAGTTTTAAGTGTTTAAGTTCCTATTATGAATGAACTGCTACTAATAATATTAATCAGTGTATGAACAATACAGTGAATGTAGGCTACAGGACACTTTAGAGATGCCTGATGTTGGGTGAGCTTCACTGCTCTCTGATCTTCTTTGATTGCCATGGGATCTCAGACTTAGCTCATCTTTAAACACCTACATGTCGATCTTTGCCTCTGGACCTGAATCCTACTGAATTTCTGTATTGCATTGCTCCAAATATAATGAGCATAGTAATAGCTGTCCTTTATCAGTGTCCCCATGGGAAACATTCATTAGCACATCAGAAGTAAAGTTGTCATGGTATTATGAGTGCAACACCACGAGCAGCTGAAGAACACAATTAATTTAGTCAGCTTGCATTCAGTAGGTCACTGTTGAAAAGTGCTCAGAGCTTCTAGAGATTGAGATACCTACAAATATCTGTAATATACAGAAGTAACTAGAATCACCTTCTTGGGACTGGATAGAGATACATCAGGAAGTCCATCAAGCTACCCAGTCTTCCAACTCCAGTTTCCAATTTCCTGCAGATTTTTGGCCAGGTAAATTTTGAAAGTATGCACAGTCACACAACCCTACTCTAACCTGGGACATTACTATGGCTTGTGATCAGATGGATAATGCTTCCCGTGTAACCACAGCATTCAGATTGAGAAAATTTTCCCAGATTTTTATGGAAAAAAGTTCTGCGATTCTTTTCCAAAACATTCTCTACTTTTATCATGATGTCATCTTTCAGTTCCTTAAATTAAAGGAAGAAAAAGAACATAAAAATTTGATGTAATGTGGAAATTAGGCACTTTCCTTTCTCATTGCACATCTATCAGCTTTTGCTGAAAGACTCTTATCTCCTCATAATATGAAAATAACACAATAATTTTGTTACCCTAGTTCTCAGGAAATCTACTTCTAATAATTTTTTTAGCTCTTTTTCTCACTGGATATGACAACAAGAAAAAAAAAAAAAAAAAAAAGAGAGAGACAAATTACCACAGAAAGAATCATACAGCCTGAAAATTGTTTCTTCATTCAACAGGGACAAAAATTTTCATGTTCATAGACTCATATAATAGTTTGATGGATATCTAGTTTCCAACCTCCCTGTCATGAGCAGGGACACCTTCCACTAGATCAAGTTGCTGAACGCCCTGTCCAAACTGGCCTTGAACACTTCCGGAGAAGGGGCAACCTGTTCCAGTGCCTCCACACTCTCACAGTAAAATTCCTTTTTCCTTATATCTTGTCTAAACCTACCCTCTTTCAGCTTGAGGCCATTCCACCTTGTCCTATCACCACATGCCCTTGTAAAAAGTCTCTCTCCAGCTTTCTTGCAGCCTCTTTTAGGTACTGGAAGGCTGACAGAATGTCTCCCCAGAGCTTTTTCTTCTCCAAGCTGAACAACCCCAGCTCTCTCATTCTGTCTTCATAGCAGAAGTGGTCCAGCCCTCTGATCATTTTCATGACCCTCCTCTGGACTCACTCAAACAGGTCCATGTCTTTTCAGTACCACAGCATTCTAGGTGTGGCCTCACCATGAGAGCAGATTAGAAGGGCAGAATCATCTCCATCGACCTGCAAGGTATGCATTACAAGGCTGAGCATGTAAAAAATCCATACACACACAAAGATGTGCTTATTATCTTGCCAGACTGCAATCATATGGTTTTCATACAGAAAATGCATAGTATTTTCAGATTTAAGCTTGAAGGGAAACTGCTGGCTTGCAGTAGTAATGTGGCCATTAGAAATTTAAACTGGAATGGGGTCCTCTTAGGAAGGGAGAAGAGAACACAGTCCAATGGAGAATGAACTGGTCCAAGAATAAAGAGATCTGGAATCTCTCCTTAACACCTTTCTAGTTATAAGCAGAGAGTTTCGCTGTCTGTGGTCAGCAATAACCTCAGAGACCACAGGCATGACCCAATACTGTCTGTATGTGGAAGGAATGTTGTATAACCCTTATAATTAATGTCTAATATTGATTAACTAATAGCTATGGGATCCTGATTCTGGATCTGACTCTGTACAACATCTAGGAGCCTGTTTAACAGAATCTCACGCAGGTAGAGACACATCTCAGCTAGGCAATAGAGAGGTGTTTACAGGCAGTTCCACAGAATGATTTGTGTGACCTATCTAAGAGCCATCAAATCAGAATAAGATGAATCATGACTATAGAGGGGAATCAAGGTGACTAACTCCAATGTGAATGTCTGTAGTGCAAACACTTGGATGAGTCCTGCCTCAACAGACCAGAGGAGTTTGCAAGATAAGCAGAGGGCAAGAAAACAGCCAGGAAGGAGTACAAAAAAATATTACAGTGCAATTAGTCATCCTGATAGCTACTAGTGTAATATAAAATTGGTCAATCTTTAATTGTCTCCATCCTTCTTCTGAGGAATGTGATGTACTAGACTTTCTGCTTCTCTCATGCTTTTTCTTCTCATGTCATATCAGTCTGGGCAGAATTTCACACAGAGCTTGGCTCCTAGACCTCCATATCAAGATTTGGGTAATATTAAAAACAACCTTAGCATTTAGTCTCATGAAAGTTTGGATGATGATTCCAGTCACTTCAGATATCATCAGAAGGGAAATAGAACTAAAATAAAATAAAATAAAAAAAAAAAAGGAGACAGAGAGAGAAAAGCTAGGGAAAAAGAGAGAAAAAAATATAAAAATAGTCAAATTTCAATAACAGTAATCATATCATAACAGGACCATCATTTTTTGATGGCTAGTACCAAGTCTTACAAAGGTACAAAGCTTCTTACAAGTTTTTTTTCGAACATAATGAGCAAGTACATAAAGTAATTCAGAAAAAAAAAAAAAGTTGTTGCTTTTTTTTCTCAGACTATATGTATTTTCTACTTGTGCAGAAAATTTATATATCCCTGAAAGAATTTTCATGCTGACAATGCACTAGAAGTTCATAAAGATGTTTCTAATGGTGCCTTCCTTACACTGACTCAAGTAAAATTTTGTGGGTTTTTTTTGTCAGAGGATATGTGCAAAACACTTGCTGGTCACAATAGAAGAGGAGATATAATTGAACCTAAGGTCCAATCAATGGAAAGAAGATGTCACAGGGACAGACAACTTTTGCAAGAGGTTGAGAAAACATATGTCAACCCAGTATGTGAAGGTTGGACAAAATAATAGGTTGGTGGTCAGGATGTTCTGTAACTCATTTAATGACTGCTGCTAAACTATAGCTATTGTAAATTTTTCCTTTTAAAGTTGGCTTTGTCTCAGGTGGTTTTTTTCTACAGCTTGCCTACTTTGTGATTTGGAAGTGAACTCTATTCCTGTTCCACCTTGTGAATAATGCTCCTTTTGTTTCTGAAACATCTGTTTTATCATCTTGTCTACATTTCTGTGATGATTGTAAAAGCAAACTTGTTCCTCCAGTATCTGACTAGGTAAAATAGCAATAACTAGGGATTTAAATAGTAGCACTCTGGTTTGAATAGAAAACTTGGGTGGCTGGTTACAACTGAGAGATTGTTTGGGGAACAAACTGGATCAAAACATTTTGTAGGTACTCTGAAATATCTTTGTTCATTTCGTATCTCTTTCTTTCCTTCCTCTCTTGGTCCTCTAATTTCAACTGTTGTCCTAATTTTGTCATATTTGGGTTTGGTTCCTTAAACTTGGAAGTCTTTAAGGCAAGGAATTGGACTTGACCCTCACTTGCAAAGCGTCATGTTCATTACAGTGATATACTCACCATCAGCAAGGATGTGGTGGAGAGGAATGTGCTGTACAGAAGACATCTCAGAGTTGCTGGAAACAGATTGGTTAGTGAGAAAAGTATTGAAACACAGCAGTGGGGGAGAGACTGTCAAGGGAAAAGGAGGAACAGTTTGGACATTCTGGCTGAGGGAAGACAGGATACCACAAGGTTTGGGAAGGTGAAGATTCAGTACCTATGGACTGAGTGACAAAGGGAGGAAGGAAATCAAGGCTGGAGTGAGGAAATTTAGAGCTCACCACATCATCATCATGGAGTGAATAAGGACGAGTGGGAAAGATTCTTCTCACCATGTATGTCCTGTAGGGAGCTGTTCCACACTATGGCTTTGCATTCCCACATGACATTGAACCCAGAACTGATGCCTGCCAGAAACAAGTCTGAGAGGCTAAAACTGCTCCATCTCTATCCCTCACTAGCCATGGAGTCCCTGGGCTAGAACTGAGAAGAGCAGCAGGTTTGCATATCTCTCTCTTTGTAAAGGGATCAAAGGCAAAAGGAACAAACCTAGGGCTGAAAGTCATATTTATTCCTGAGACTTCCTGGGTACAGGGCTCTATCACCTTTACAATATGCAGGTTTTCTTTACAGAGGTTTGCCACCAGGTCGTTGCCCCAGATATCCTGCCTCCTAACCCAGCTATTCTATTCCTTGCTCATATCACAGGTATGTGTGTACAGAATGACTCAGCTCCAAGAAGGAATTCTACGCTGTTTTGAATATGGTCATAGATCAATAACAGCAGGGAATTTTTTTCACTACTATTTTTTTCACTACGGAATTTTTTTCCATACTCTGAGCAGTCTTATATACAGACAAAAACCAATGAAAAACCAATGAAAAAACCTACACATGTTGAAAATACATATATGACTCCTAGAGGGAGAATAAATCTGTCATTCCCTGCAGAACTAAGTTTCTTGTTTCTAAGCCAGATCATTAGCAGTCTATGAAACTTGTCTACTACACTTTCTTGTTAGAATTTCTTTTTACTTGTCTTCATCCTAAACATTTTTCCATGCCCTACCTAAATTCCTCTCATCACTAATTGTCTATATACTAAAAGTATTTGTAGTTGTTTTCAAGAGATAAACTGAAAACTAAACAATAATGAAATATATTGGACTTATTCTGCTCAACCTCCCCCTACAATGTAACTCTTCATCACATTATGTATTTGGAACACATTCCAATCTTCCACTACTTTTGTACTTGTGGGCTTACATCATCTGCTAATGAAACATATGCAAAACTACATAACAATCATTTTTCTCAAATACACCTCCTTTAAATGTTTGTAGTCCCTGGATTACCTGGAATAAGAACACAAAGAAAAGTTCTTTTGTTCTGTCTTTACATGACATTCTTAACAAATATTTTTCCTCAAAAATGAATATTTTGTGTGTGCATGAGATTTCTTTTTTGTGTGTAGGCTAAGGAAGAATATACCATGGTAAAAATACACTGAAGGTCTTTTTTAATTTTAAGCAGCAACCTTATTCTCAAAAACTCTATAGGTCCTCCTCCTTGACATCGCATGTGTTGCCACATTATTAATAGAGTATCTTTGAAAATTATATTGTTTATTACCATATGTCCCAGTACACAATTATTAATGTTCATGGCTTGGCTTTGTAGAAGACATTCTGATCTTTTATAGATTACATAAATTCAGCTGTTTCCAGCATGTTCAGCATTTTTATTCTATTAATAATGAAGAAATCATGGCAATTTAATCCTAGTAAAAGTGTCAGATATTCAGTTCAGTCCTTTCAGTCCTTTCAGTGGCTTTATCACTAGGAGGTCATAGATGTTAATTGCAATAACATACTGTAAACTAAATTACACAAGGTTATTTCCTGAGCTTATAGTTCATGTAAGTCTCCTGCATTTCAGGTAGTGATTTGAAGACAAAAAAGGAGATAGCCACTCATACTTGATTTGTGGTCTTCCCATTGCAGGGTGTTATTGTGTGAAAGACTGTTAGAGAATCCAAAATATGTCATGTTCAAATGGGAGATTCCATATAAAGTCACTGAACTCAGTGAAGTGACACTGAGAAAATCATTAACAGAATTGTTCTTTGATGCTGAAAGATTTTGAAGGGTGTTTGGTCACCAAGTTGGTGGCATCAATCATATTCTCACACCAACCAAAGAAATGTGGAAAATATGTCCTATTCATAAGTTACATTACACTGCACTTTGGCTACATACACACTCTTAGACAAGTGATAAATGTTCATCATCATCTTTTTAATTTCCTGGCATATTTGTCCTACATTAGGATATCAGCAGAGACATATAATCTGCT
The DNA here is from genome assembly GCA_038380795.1 of Pyrocephalus nanus. Lineage (NCBI taxonomy): Eukaryota > Metazoa > Chordata > Aves > Passeriformes > Tyrannidae > Pyrocephalus > Pyrocephalus nanus. The sequence continues at coordinate 36,911,464 of CM076259.1, forward strand.
TCATAGTCCATGCATTCATTGGCATGTTCCCTTTTGAAAGTACTGTAAAACTTCAGCAAATCAAGCTGAAGCAGAAAGCCATGAGCACATTCGTATGCCTGCTTTGAAGATCTCCTCTTCCAGATTTCAGTGGGTTTTCATCTGTGTTGACATTGTCTCTTTGCAGTATGTAATTGTTAATGAAGTCTGGGAGATTATTTGTGTTTTTGCATCAGCTGACCATGTCCTGTGGCTCCCTTCCTGCCAAGAAGAAATGAAACCCACAGACAGTTATGCCCCACACTCTCTGACCTCCCAAAGGACACAGATGAGTCATAGGCTGATGATGCCTCGCTCCTGAACTGCCTGTTGTTGTGGCAGTTTCATGGTGGATTTTAGGTATTTTCCATCAGAATCAATGTATACTAGCACTCATTTCTCTGAAGCCTTTATTTCTGACAAGATAATCACTGTTTTTAGCTACTCTTCTGGAACATGTAATAGTTTTACTAGTAATATACTAGCATCTTACACTTTAGGAGAACTAGTTATTTTGATCATAGAGAGGCCAAACACGACTAAAATCCTCTTTAGTCCTGGAGTTAATACCTACAGATTGTAAAGCTATATCTATTGGTTTAGAAATGTACACTACACTTTGCCATGTATGCCATATCTCTGTTCCAGTTTCACCGGGTCTCTTTCACTTTTCCAAAGTGAAAATACCTGGTGTGAGAGACTGAAAGAAATTATGAACGGCTCAAAACAACTCTGTGTGTGGGGGAGGAGGCAGATCAGGTTCTGCCATGGTGAAATGATGCTCTGCCCCACACACCCTGCCTCCCTGAGAGCCACTGGTGCAGCTGTCAGTCACTGGCACACCCAAAGCAGGGCTCCTCACCACACACCCCGGAGCCCCTACTACAGATCCCAAACGGCTATTAGCCTTAGGCACATCTGAAACCCCAAGCCACACTCCCTGGTGCCCCTCACCCAGTCCCAAATGGCTTGTACACCCAAAGCCCCACTTGGGGGGAGGTGGCCACAGGAGTCCAGAGCAAATAAAACCAACACCATGGGGTCCCCCATGTGCGCAGTCCTGTCATTCTTGGATTTGTGGTAGTTGATTCTACATTGAATCTAAGGCAGTAGCTATCATTCTGTCTTTCTCTCTTTCTCTCATTCTCTCTCTCTCTCCCCTTCCTGTTCTCCTCCTAATTTCCTTTTCTTGATATTTGGGTAATTTAAACCTGGATGGGTTAGAATTTGCTAAGTCAATGCTTTGTTAAATGCTTTATGTTGACTGAATGTTTGCATTAAACTTCTGCCAAGTTCCCTTATTTTCTGGAGTTTGCCAATAAAAGCGTGTTATTTTGACCTCCTGAAAAACGTTATTGCATTTTCCCTGTGTGCAGACTCAGGGTATAAAAGAACCTAAGGTCCTTTTTATAAATCCATCAGGAGGGTTTTTGAGTCTTATATCTTTTTGGTATAAAGCCCCTTCAATAAGCTCATGGGGCGAGCCTGGACTCTTAGACCTGGATACCTTCTTTTCAGTTCCTCAGACAATGTTTTATTATTAGAGATTTTGAGCATGTGATACCATAAAGACAGGCAACATATCTACATTTTGGGTCCAATGCCCATGAACAATAAACCCAGCTGTACTATGGTATTTCTTTTTAGCTTCCAGGGAGAAGGCCAGAGACTCCACACTAAGGTCCCCACTTCCCCCGTTCATGGTTTCAGCATTCAGGGAATATAAAACAGCCAGTTCCTGAGGTGTAGTGTTGAGATGGATTAAACTGAAGGCTGAATTTTTAGGTGTGTTAACTTTAAGCTGACACACGTCACAGAAAAGGTGTATAACAATATACTGGCTGTTTTAACCAGGCAAGATTTAATGTAGCACCATTTCAGCTGTTGTCAGTTTAATTATCAAATAGAACTTAAAAAGCTAACACAGAATCAAATAGTATATTTCCATACCACTTCTGTTCAGGAACACAGAAATCCCCAAGCAGATATACTGGAATTTTGAAATAAAGCAGCAATATAATTTTTTATTTCTTTTAATTTTCAGTACACAATTACTATGAAAAAAATAAAACATGGAGAAACACAAGTTCTATTTAATTATTTCCTTTTTTGACAAATTTTTACTCTATGCTCATCAGTGTAATTTCTTAGGACTTTCCACCTGAGGCAATTCCAACAAATGAGGTCTGCAAGGTTCATTATTTTGGAGTGTGTTGTTCAGTGCTGCATGTTGCTGTCTACTTTGTTAGAGCAGTGTTTCCAAAAGCCAAGTGCCCTGACTGGGGATCCCCAGAGAGCCCTACACCTTGGTGCAAAGGCACCCTCTGTGGAAAAGAACTGAAGGGGACCACTGAGCATCTGATGAGCACCAGGACTCCTCCAGTAGTCTGGACTGCCTTGTTCATGTTCTGCCCAAGGTGCTTCCTCTAGGCCATGAGGTGTTCCCTGTGCCCTCCCAATGCTGACCACAATCTTTACTCCTCCCCTCACCAAGGTTTCACTTAAAGAGTATCTGGAAATGTAAACAGACTCTTGATGGTATCCTATGCTAGTTATTACCATCAGCTGTAAGGGAAGAGAAAATAATTTCAACTCAAAATCTTCCACATAAATCTGCATTAACTTTGATCACTGTTGCTCTTTCGTCTACAGAGGTGTCAAGATTTTTGACAAGTACAGAAAATATCCTATATATTGCTCTAAAGATCTAAGCTTTAGAATGAAGTTCAGTGTGGAATATAGAAAGGGACAACCCAGAGACATTTTACTAGGAAAAAGAAGGTATTCATGTGCCCTAGTTCTTCCTGGTGTCAGAACTTTCCTATTCACATGGCAAGGAGTCATTCACTTACCCTCTGTCTTCACCCAAGCCTGACTGCATTGTTTAGTGATGGATTTGTGTGCTGCTCTAAAATAAATCTGACTGAAAAAAAGAGTCTTCCTGAGCCCCCTTTCAACCTAAATTAAGCCATGATCCTGTGATTGCATAATGACTTTGACTCTCATCAAGCAAAAGACTGCTTGTGGTAAGATGAACTTCAGCTGCAACCTCGGGTATTTATAGAGGACAAGTCACTAACGAAGTACAGCTGTCTCTGTGTGTGAGCACTCTGATTTAACTGCATTGGCTCATGGCACTTGTACATTCACACAGGCAAATGGGACTGTCTGGTGCTGTCCTTTTCACAGTTTCAAATACAAGCAGCTGGGAAAACCCATACTTAGTCATCTGTCTGGTTGTCTCCTTCCAGGAACTCTACAGAATGCCCATATGTTACCCTGTCAAAAATTGCATTGCTGTTATCCACTGAGAACAAGGAAACAAAAAGGGGAATGTTCAGAGAGCCCGATCTGTAAGTAACCCAGGTTCTAATCTGTGCTATCACTAAATACATTTTTAACCACTAAAATGTGGTTCAATGATTTAACAAATGAAAAACATATAGTTCTAGGAGCTGTTACTAATTTTTCTTAACACAAATATTTGTTTAAATTTCCCCAAGTAACTGAGCAATATACTGTGTCTTTCACACAGTAATTTATTTTCCTGTTATAGCAACTGGACAATATGAAAATGCATGCTGTTATTTAAGTGTAATGAAATACTGTGACATTTAGGTGAGCTAGAATCTGTAAATAATATTTTTACAATCGTAGGACAACATGCTAACAAATAAAGAGCATATAAACTGTAATATACTTAATAGTAAGTAGTTGGAGCCTTTTAGTGATGCCTATCAATAAATATGAGAGAGGAATTTGGATTGTGTCAGTATCATTGCAACCACAGAAGAAATATGAAATCACCTGAAGAAGTCTCTGGGTCACTGAGGGATTTGGGGGGTTTGGTTTTTTTGGTTGTTTTTTGTTGTCAGGGGTTTTTTAATGGTATCTTTTATTTCCTTTACATTGTCTGGAAAAGAAATATGATGGATGCAAGCAATCCAGAAGATTGCCACAGGATTCCATGTCTCTGTAAGAGCCAACCAGGCTGATGAACATCTGGATCTGCTATTTACTATCAAGGAGGAACTGGTGACAGTCCTCTCTGTAGTGCCGATGAGGGCAATAGTGGCCTTCAAGGGCTTGAGGAGACTGAGAAAGGCAAGGAGCAGCATAAATAGCCTGGACTTTGGATAAGCAGTCTGTTCAGGAAGGTTGGAGGTGGCATTTCATGGGAGACAGCACTGAGGAGTTGCTCAGGGAAGCTGTCAGTATCTAAACAGAAATGTAGGTAAACAGGATCAAGTCCATGATAGGACATCTCCATCAGGAGATCATAGAATCACAGAACCACAGAATGGCCTGGGTTGGAAAGTATCTTAAAGATCATCTAGTTTCCAACCCCCCTTCCATGGGCAAGGACACCTTCCACTAGACCAGGTTGTCTAAAGCCCCATCAAGCCTGGCATTGAACACTTCTAGAGATGTGGCATCCACAGCTTCTCTGGGCAGCCTGTGCCAGTGCCTTGCCACCCTCACAGTGACGAATTTCTTCCTACTATCTAATTTCAATCTCCCCTCTTTCAGTTTTAAACCATTATCCCTTGTCCTGTCACTACATGCCCTTGTGAAAAGTATCTCTCCGTCTTTCTTGTAGTCTCCCTTCAGGTATTGGAAGGCCATGATTAGGTCATCTCAAAGCCCTCTTTTCTCCAGGCTGAACAACCCCAATTCTTTTATTCCTTCCTCATAGGAGAGGTGTTCCACTTTTCTAATCACCTTGGTGGCCCTCCTCTGGACTCACTCAAACAGGATGATGTCGTTTGTGTGCTGGGGACCCAAAACTGTATGCAGGGCTTCAGGAGGAGTCTTATGAAATCGGAGTAGATAGGGCACTTTACCTGTGAGGAGAGGCTGCAGAAGATGGGCTTGCTCAGGATGGAGAAAAAACAGCTTCAGGGGTACCTTACAGCAGCCTGACAGTACCTATAAGTAGTTTTTCAAGAAAATAGAGACAAACTCTTGACAGTTGTATGGTGACAAATAACAACGGTCATAAGCTGTCAAGAAGAAAGGCTCCAACTGGATATAAGAACTTTTTCAACACTTTTTCAACAGACACGCACTGGAAAAGGTGGTCCATAAAGGCTGTGGAATTTTTATTCCTGCAGGTTTTTCAAGATCTAGATGGACAAAACCCTGAGTAACTGAAATAACTTGCTCTGATCTCCTAGCCAGCCCTGCACTAGGTAGGGCATGGACTAGTGATCTCTGAGGTTTCCCCCAACCAGAACGATTTTTGTGATTCTTCTGCTTCCATTATGTTTTTATGCAACTAACAAACAACTTCAGTCTATGTAAAACTCAGGGGGCTAAGAGGTCCAGTTCTCTGGGATCATCCATGAGATATATGAGAGCAGATGATCTGGAAGTTATTTAGATAGATGTACCACAGCAAACCATTCTACTGAAGAAGGAAATACAGAGACTATTATGATTGCATTAGAGGTCTTTAAAGACTTGAATTTCAGTAGAGAATCATACCAAGTGGGTCTACAGAGCACTATTATGACAATGCATAAAGAATGACATAAGCTTATATGAATAAAAAACAAAACTTGAAAAAAAAAAGTAATTTTCACTTAGTAGATCCTATAAAAGCAATAAGAAAAGTCTCCTACAAATCAGTTTGAAATGTGAAAAACAAAGGAGAGCATAGATCTATTAAGAGCCAATATTACTTGCAGATCATATAATAGATGATGCAGAGAAGGATGAAGTATTCAGTAGCTTCTTAGATTTTTGTTGGGGAAAAAAACTTACAATCCATGTGAACTTCAACAAAGAGATAAGAATGTAGGCTAGAATGCAGAAAGGACATGCTCAATAATGAACTTGAGTTGGCAAGGCCTGATAGATTTCACACTAGAAATTATACAGAGCCTCGCTTCCTTGAACCTTTTTTTCCTAAAAATGCAAAGGAGCAAACCCAGAACTTATGTTATAAAAAGGAAATGGACACGCATATGAATAAAAGACCCACTGTTTATGAATAATTTTTGAAACATCTGACAGTCTGAGCTGTACTTACGTAAGTTGACAGTGACTTTGATGGAATTATGGAAGAATCAGCCATGCAGTATTACTCATAACTTGAGGCCTGATTAAAAGCAACCTATGGGAAAAAACCCTTATTGAATTCAGCTCTTTTATAAATCAGGCCAATTTATTTTATATTTAATTTGAAAGACAGTTTATGAAAAAGATGTTCACTTTTCAGTTATGAAAACTGTTTAATAGTTTTCTGTAGACCTGCAGGTTCAAAAAAGAGGCAACAGATACACTTCATATTAGAAAAACGATTCTTCAATTGGAGGGTGGTTGGGTGCTGGAACAGGTTCCCCAGAGAAGTGGTCACAGCACCAAGCCTGACAGAGTTCAGGAAACATTTGGATGATACTCTCAGGCACATGGTGTGATTCTTGGGGATGGTTCTGTGCTGGGCCAGGAGCTGGAATCGATGATCTTTGTGGGTCCCTTCCAACTTGGCAGATTCTGTGATACAGTTTAATGAGCTAATAGGAAACATCTGTGCCGTAGTATACCTCAAGTTTAGAAAAGTTCTGGACCAGGTACATTTTTTTTCCAAAGCTCAGATCAACCTCTATTTTAAAATTTATCATTAATAACTTGCTAATTTTCTCCTGTGCAGCCCAAGACACAGAATTTATCAATTTGTATGCATCCTACTCCCAGCTGATTGTTCATCATTCAACACAGAACATTTCTATGAGGTGCATTCATTTATTGATCTCATAACTAATTAAATGCTGGGTCTGAGAAGCTACCCTTAATGGAGTCCAGAGCACACAACACCAGGTTACCATTCGGTGCATAGTTATACTAGTGATCTCAGTAAGAGATTGCCCCAGTCCACTCACATGTTCAGTTTCCTCAACAAATTCATTAGTTAAATGAATTTCACACAGAAGAGAGAAATATAATAGAAAAGGGCTGCAATCTGGACATTTTTATTTCAGTCTGACCTTAATTTCATTTCACAATTGATCTTGCCAAGTCCAAGAGGTTAGTCCTTGCTCCAGCTCCTACAAAAATCAGTAGAGATTTTAAGGTTATTCCTTAGTTTCTGTTTATTCAAGTTGTCTAGAGCTGAGACATGAATACTCTAATCCTAAAAACTATAAACAAAAAATATTGGGCAAATCGCCAGCTGTATATAAGTCAGTTAAGCTGCAGTGCTTTATGCCAGCAGAGGAACTAGCACTCCTCTCAGATAATAAAAATTAAACAAGCGGGATCATCTCATAGCTCTGAGTCTTATGAGGTAACAGCAGCTCCTGCTGTTTTAAATCCTAAGTGCTAAATGCCTTTAAAATCTCTGCAACAGTGTGGATTTCTATAATGCCAGTCTAGAGAAGCAGTCTCCCAGCAAGACCTGCAGCTGCATGGAGAGAGGAAGCTCATGGTAGTGCAGGTTTGCCGGCAGGACTTGTGACCCCATGGGGAGCATGTGGAGTAGCCTGTTCCTGAAGGACTACACACTGTGGAAGGGACCCATACTGGAACAGTTCATGAAGAACTGCAACCCATGGGAAGGACTCACATTGGAGAAGCTAGTGGAGGACTGTGTCCCCTAGTAGGGACCCCATGCCAGAGAGGGGAAGAGTGTAAGGAGTCCTCCTCCTGAGGAGGGAGCAGCAGAGACAGAGTGAGATGAATTGACCACAGGCCCCATTCTCCATCTCCCTGCATCGCTGCCAGGGAGGAAGTAGAGAAATTGGGAGTGAAATTGAGCCCAGGAGGGAGGAAGGGGTGGGGGAAAGTGTTTTTAAGATTTGGTTTTATTTATCATTATTCTGCTCTGATTTGATTGGCGAAAAATTAAACTGATTTCCCCAAGTCAAGTCTATATTGTCTATGACAATAGTGGGTGAGTGATCTTTCCTTGCCCTTATCTCAACCCACAAGCCTTTTGTTCTATTTTCTCTCCCCTGCCCAGTTGAAGAGGGCAGTAGTAGAGCAGCTTTGGTGGGCACTTGGTGTCCAGCCAGGGTTAACCCACCACCTTTGGGTGAGGAAAATTACAGACTGCCTTTTAATCCTAGACACTGCTGTGCATCCCTGTACACAAAATAAGCTTCCTTTACTGTATTTGGGCTTCCATGACTAATGTTTATTGTACAAATGTGAAGCTCTTGTGCTGTTGCAGATGCCCTGTGGTATTTAAGGCACCTGCATGGGATTGGCTAAGGCAACACCGAACCTGTGGAAAAGCTGTGTTGTTCTAGACTTGCAGCTGGTGGAAAGCCAGGATACCTTAGATACTCAAAGTCAGTGAGTTGTCTTCTAAAACCTGAAGTCCTAGTCAGTGCCATCAATAGAGCCAACCAAATAATGAACCTCTAAATGCTTGCTTTAAGATTAAGTGAATTGTTCTATCCAGGCTCTCTTGACTGTAATGAATAGGGATTCAATTTACCTGCCTAAGCAGATGTACCTAGTGCTGTTTGAAGTGGTATAGGGTTGCTACCAGGAAGTGCTACTCCAACTGGGCAGAGTTTTGCTGTATGACCATTGTCACATCTGCCAGCCATGAGCAGAGGTTTTGGGCAGCCTCAAGGATGTCACATAACAGTATGCACTGAAGTGCAGTCAGCTAAAAGGAGCCTTAGATCTCTCCAAACTATAATCAGAGCTTCGACACATAGCTAACATATCCATGTGACCACATGCTGGTTTGAAGAAATTAATTTCAAACAGAATCCTTCACTGTTTTGTCTTAACTCTGGGGTGTATTTTACCAAGCTTCATGTTCCCTGCCAACTTCAGAAAACTGTAGGATGATATAAAACAGTCAATGATGCTAAAGAGAAAGCATCTCGTAGCTGTATGTGGAACACAATGAGATTACACCAAGGCCCATTGTACGGTATAATGAGAAGCAGTGACACTCAGTGTAATGAGCAGTGGTGACTGCAGTACGTGGTCACACTCTCGCTGACAGTGTGAGAAACAGAACATGAAATACATGAACCCGGAGACCTGGTGATCTTGAGTTGTGTCTCACTCATCATTAAAACCTGCATGAGTCATTACAGCATGGTGAAGACATTACACCAACTTTTATTCACTATCTGCTGCAAACTGCTTTGTTTAGCTGTTGTTCTGGCTATAAAACTCATTTCTATTAAAAGCTATGAAAAGGAAAATTAAAAAAAAAAAAAAGCAAACCCAAGAGTGAGAAGCATTTCTGTTTGTCGGGAATAAACAGCCAGTCAGACACCTATTCTCAGTGGTACACATCAGTCAGCTTAGTTAATTAACAAGTCATCAAAAAAAAACCCAAACCTTTTCACCTTCCATACAGCTTCAGTTATAACTATAATTTGACAGGATGGACTTCAGTTTAGTCATATTTGTGATAAAACAAGTTATGTTGTCCAAGAGATTTTTTTCATCATCATCTTAAGGAGTAAATATTACTGAAGCTCTAGCAGCCAAAATATTACTGAGGTTCTAGCTGCCAAACTCCCATGGATAATGGTGAAAATGCTTACTGATTTGTGTCAGGTATACACTGAGAAACTGATCCTGCTCTGGTGAATCAGCCTGAACAGATTGCATTTTTTTCTGGACAGTTGGTCTACTAAAGGATTTTTGCAGTGTGGCAGAGGAATACTGTGTACCAAAGAGGTGTTGTGGGATCTTGTGTGTTTAGCATGAGTTACATGGTTGGGCTCAGTTACAAAGGATGTGATTTGATTTGATGACTCCAGTTCTGTGTTTCTATACAAGCACAGAACCCACGCATGTGCGTTGCGCACTGTTCAGGCCCTGGCCATAATCTTTTCTAAAAATTCTTTTCTAATCTACAAGGTACATCAACAAAAACCCCAATAACCCCCAGAGAGAGTTGAGAAGATCAAACAGCCCCTGTGTGAGCAGGGGGTCTTGCCTGAATACAAGAGCACATACTATTAATCTGACTAAGACACTCTGAGGTTGAAACTGTGCCTATGGTCTGTGAAATGGGAAAGAGCTGAACTATGCAAAACTGTGTTGCTGTTTTCTTTCACAGGAAAAAAACATGTGGAGACTGATATTTGTCACACGCTTTATTATGTAAAAAGAATATGCTATTTATACTGCAGCAAGATATGTCTAATACAGTATGTTTCCAGAAAGAAACCACATTACAAAAGAGGAGAGAAAAAGCCTCCTTGGTGGTGGCTGCTGTGTCCTCAAGTCACAGAGGGCTGCAGCTGGAGCACTGATCTGAGCTAGCAGATGCATCTTTTTCCCACTCAGTAGAGGTTTGCTTTCTTCCTCAGCCTGGCCAGATGCTGCCATTTCTCACATTTTCTGCTTCATGATATTAGAAAAAGATTCTTCACCCAGAGTGTGGTTGGACATCAGAACGGGCTCCCCAGGGAAGTGGTCACGGCACCAAGCCTGTCTAAGAAGCATTTGGACAATGCTGTCAGGCACGAGGTGTGACTCTTGGGGTGTCCTGTGCAGGGTCGGGAGTTGGACTTGATGGCCCTGTTGGGTGCCTTAAAACTCAGCATATTCTATGATTCTATGATTCTATATCTGCCTTATCTAAATTGAATTTAATCCTTGAAGTTACACAAGTCTTACAAATTAGCAATAATCTCTTAACACTCCCTGAGCCAGACTCACTTCACCTAACTTTAGAGCTGGTGAGACTAGGCTTCCTTTGAGGAGAGGAAACCAATTTTACAAGTGTCAATCTCAATCTAGGAAAAATGTCCTTAACTCTCTAGTCTGCCCTATCAGAGGCTGTCTGTTCTGGGTTTCATATCTAGTACCCCTATAACACAATTTCAAAGTGGTTAAATGCATATCATTAAATTTAGGAAATTCTGCTATATAATTATTATTATTAAAAAGCCAGCCTACTTCCCAATTTTCCCCTCTATCTGCTTCCTTAAAGGTCTATGTTATAGCCAGGACAACTCTTCTTGCACTCAGCCAGAGCAAGCATTTGGGCACCAAAGAAGCCAACAAGGATCCAATGCAACTCAACTGTAGATGTCTCCTTAGATGTGGTTCACTTGAGTTATGTTAAATATTTATTTCAGAAAAAAAAAACCCAACACAATTTCATCAAAGAAATCATCTCATCTACTTCACTAATTTACAGTTAATGGGATTATGAACAAGTAGTTCAGAGGTAGATGAAAATACTACAGTCAGATTTATCAGCCCTAAACTTCCTTGAGACCTTGTTTTCAATGCAGAAGACATTCACCTGCTATGCTAAAGAATCAATTTCTAAAACTTTAGATAAATGGAATTACACAGTTCTCTTAAGCTTTTTCCTTCTTTCATTATATTGATCCATACTGCTCTTAAGTAAAGGGTCAATAAAAAATATAGAAATGAATAACTAAAAATTATGATAGTTTTTATTTTGGAGTTTCACGGTGAGATTGCATCTTGCATCTTGCATACCAGTTTCCTTTGGACTGCAGAAGGGGAAAAAAATAACATCTAACCCTCTTGAGAAGGCACTTTGCAGGCTTCCTAAGTGAAAACAAGTTTCTAGCTTTCCCTTTAAAAATTCTTCCAAAAGCACAACTATTCCTACACTCTAGAATTTTAATTTCTTACAGGAAGAACTATGTTTCATGTCTTAAACAATCCTAAACAGTGTCAGTGTTCAACAGACCCTGTGTAATAGTGATGGACTTTGCAAGAAAGTGGATAGCACAGTGATGATACAGCAAACCAATCTGCTTGTCTCAGCTATTTAGCATCTGCACAATTACAAGGAGCAAGAAACCTTCTTCAAATATTCATAAATACTAGGTATCACCTTGCAGATATCCTGGAGCCACTTGAGGCATCAAAGAATTAGCATAAGAAAGAATTAGCATGAAATAACACAAATGCTGTCTGGCTTATTCCCTCTGTTTATGTACAGTCTGCCACCAGTTACCTGAATCTAAGGAAAAGCATATGGAAAAGAATGTAATGAAACTGAAGAATCATTCTGCTCCTTAGCTTAACTGTGAGTCCAGAAACTAATGCTTCAGGAAAGAGATTACTCACAGTGACCTCAGATTTACTGGTCATCCATTCTGGATGTGTGGGCATTTAAGCATATTGACACTGACAGATAGGCTTAGGGACCTACAGACACACTGGCCTGTTGTAAACTGCTACTGAGATCATAAGGCTTCATTTTCACAGGATAATAAACCCTCCTTCTTAGCTTTTCTCGCCCTATTAATTAAGAAATAGTCCATTACTATTTTCCTCTGAACAAATGTATTGATATAACTGTTTTAAGAGCATAATGAGGAAAAAACAACACTTTGTCCTAAACACATTATTTCCTTTAGCAGCATAAATTATTTCATTAATTGACTGATAAAATTACTTGGTTGATGGAGGCTCAATGTTCTGCAATGCATGAAGATAAATGTCGATGTAATTTTCATTTAATTAGTAACTTGCATTTTTTTTGAGTAAAGAGATGCTAAATTATACACTCTTTCCCTGCTTTTTACAGTAATTCTTACTGCGGTCTACTGATGAAAGAAAACATACTTGTGTGCATACACACACAGAAACCTATAGACACATAGACCAGCTTTAATTCTTTAATTTCTTCTGAATATATCAGAGGCAAGATTTCATAAACTTTGCCAATTCTTTAAACAATAACTAAATCCATTCTGCACGTGAGATCCACGTACCTGACTCACAAGGAAGTCAGTCTTCCTCCGGCAAATAAAAGTTTGAGCTGGTTAGTATTTATTAGATGTACTTATCCATCATATTTCACACTTCGGAAGACTCTTCAGACATGGAGATGCTCCCCACTGAGCATCAGAGGTATTTTTCTAATACAATTATCCATCCTTATAGATTATTTCACAATACTGTAAACTTCATGCCTTAATTATCTTTTCCAACACCGGCTGTTCTGTTATTACCAAACCCAGATAGCTTGGGTAGATAGAGAGCCTGTCTCTTCCTCCCCTGCTCCTAGAGCCTTTCTTTTCACAGTAAACTCAGACAACTTTTGTCATGTAAACCTCCCTGATAGTAACATTTCATCCCTAGCAGCATTCATAGGCAGGCACAGGGGTGTCCCTGATGCAAACAGCAAATGGAACAAAGTGAGAATATAATTACAATGCAGAAAAGAGTACTAATGATGTGAAAATATTTCCATTTTCTGTCAGAAAGGAGGTACCATCTTACCCTCTGCAGTTCCATTCGCTGTCCATTCATTGTTTGATATGCATTCTGCTTGATATCATGTTTTACACAGCCTGTCATTTCTTTCTCAGTCACTCTGTTTAACATCAGTATTGCCAGGCACATGAATAATTAATTGCACATTTTACAGGCCTGTTTGTGGGAGGGCATGAATGAGTTATGACTTTCTTTGCTTTACAGCCAAGAACCTCTACAGATTCTGCTTTTAGAGTACAAATTAGCGTTGCTCCTAGGACCTAGCTCTCTGGTAGCAAACCTTAAGCCTCCTCTCTGAGCTTGGTTTACCTTCCTTAATCTGGGTTTTTCATTATTTCCACATGAAAATCGGTCTCCCATCGCCAGATAAAAACTTCCTAAAATAAGAACCCATTTTCTTTACTGCAATAAATCAGATTATTTCTTTCGGTCTCCCACAGTCACAGCAAATAAAGAGAACAATTACTCATTGTTTATAGCAACTTGTTACAACCAGAATGATGTTTTTATACTGTCTATTAAACTCGTGTTTTCTTTTTCTTGACTAAACATATCCAATTTGATTAGATCTTCCTCTTAAGTCATGTTATTTAATCCTTTAATTATTCTTGGAAAGAACTCTGAGAGCAATTTGTCTACATTTTACTTAAAACACAATGGTCAAACTATGCAGTATTTCAGTAAGGCTTAACTTAGCTAAGGGCTTAGTAGACTGAAAAAAAATCTCTATTTTACCCTTTCTTTTTCTGTTAATGCAGAACACAACTTATATTTCTGGAAAAAAAATTGCACCATGCCTCAGTTTCTGACATGTTAACTTGTTGTGTTAGTTTCTGATTTATTGCTCCCCTAAATCCCTTTTCTGCAGCTCTTCAGCTGAGTTACTCATCATTTTTAGGTTTGTGCATTTGATTTCCACTTCCTAACCATCATTCTCCATGATTGCCTGTATTGAATTTAATCTTTTTGATTTTAAATTTTGCTATCTTCAGTCTGTAGGGATCTCCTCACTTATAGAAATTCTTGCAGGCAATTTTCAATGGTTAAGATCTTTAATGATTTTAGAGTGAACTTCAGAACGTTTGAACAGATTGAATCCCTCTAACTTATCTAAAAGCCTTTAATGTTTCCCTGCTCTGTCTTGTTCTGCACCTCTGTATTGTCATTAAAATTAATTTAAGTACCTGGTGATGGTTGACATTTCCTTTTTTGCAGTGACTCAAATGAAGTACTGCATACCTCAGTCATTGCTGCAGTATCGGTCATATGTATTTCTTCATTTTCTTTTTCACTGTAACCACGGTAAAAATATACAGGTAACAAGCAAACAGATTATCCTTCCCTTTTAAAATGAAATCTAGCCCTCTTATCACAATGAGACATGAGCAAGCTGAAATATATTTCTCATCTCTAGTATGCTTAAAATGTAACCAAGGTCAGACAAGAAGACATGAAGATATCTAATAATGGAACTTTCTTACTTATCAGAGTTATTCCCCCCATTGAGATGACAGAATACTAACTGGGCAAAATACCTTCTTTTCTAACTAAGCTGCATTAGTTCTGGTGTGCTAAGAAAGGGACACATTCAGCTTTCCCAGACTGAAAGCAAAATTCTAATTAAACATTTTTTTTTTTTTTTAATGCCGGTAATGAAACAATCAAGAAGAAGGCAATCTCACTTCTCTTTTTAGCAGATTTTGAGTTTGTTGCTGACTATCAGAAACATTTTGAAAATCTGAAAACCACAAGAGAAATGTGGAACAGTATACAACTATGTTCTATATATGGGTTCTCAGTTCATTGCTCTCCTGGTTCCACAATGAACTAATCATGGGTGCATTTTTGCACCTGAAAAATTCACATTACAGGGAAAGTAGCCATGGGCTAGAGAATCAAATCAAAGTATTGTCTCTGAGAGGTTCAAAGATAAATATATGAGAGCCTCATAGAATCACAGAATAATTCAGGTTTAAAGGGATTTCAGCAGGCCTCTAGCCCAACCTCCTGCTCACAGAAGGATCAGACCAGGTTATTCAAACCTTTATTCCACTGACTCTTGAAAATTTGTAGCAAATCCCATGCTTGGACTCCACAGCTTCTCTGGACAGTTTGTTCCAGTGCTCACTGACCCTCATGGGAAACAAGTGTTTCCTGGCATTCAGGGGGAACATCCCATGTTTCAGTTTGTGTCCATTGACTCTGGTCCTGGCACTGGGTACCAATGAAAAGAACCTACCTCCATTCTCTTTATATACTCGCTTTACATATTGATAGACACTGATGAGATCTCCCCTACTCTTCTTCTGGTGAGATGTTCCAGTCCCTTCATCTCTTGATTGAACTTTTCTCCAGTATGTCCATGTCTTTCTTGTAGTAAGCAGCCCAGCCCTGGACACAGAACTCCAGGTTTGGCCTGACCAGTGCCAAGGGGAAGGATCACCTTCTGCTCTCTTAGTAAATTCCCTAATCCAGACCAGGATGCAGCTGGCTGTCTTTGCAGCAGGGGCCCATTGCTGGTTCAGCTTGATGTCCACCAGGACGCCCAGGTTCTTTTCTGCCAAGCTGTTTTCCAGCTGGGTGGTCCAGCATATACTGGAACCTAGGGTTTTTCCTCTCCAGGTGCAGGACTTTGCACTTTCCTTTATTGAACTTCATGAAGTTCCTGTCAGTCTATTTCTCCAGACTGTCCGGATCCCTCCTGGTAGCAGCACAACCATAAGCCACTCTTCCCAGTTCTGTGTAATCAGCAAAATTTTAAGGGTACGCTGTGTCAACCAGATTATTAATGCAGATGTTGAATAAAACTGGACCAGTGTTGAGCTCTGGGGTGCATTGCTAATTACTGGCTTTCAACTAGACTTACTGATATGATCATAATCCTCTGAGCTCAGCTGTTCACCACTTTTCAACCTACTGTACTGTATGCTGTCTATCCCTTCTCTGTGATGTTTCAGAAGACAGTGTTGAAAGCCTTTCGTCAGCATTTCCACAGTTTTGCACCTTCTCCAGGTGTTTCTCCTCCAGAGACTTCTCCTCTTGTAAGATATTATCAATGTAAAGTCACAGTTCCTCAGGTTTTCTTGTGGATGGTTGGGATGTCCAGTTGTTCACTGTAATCTTCTGTTCATGGAACACTGTTACTTCTGAACCCTCCTATGACTTTACTGTGTAAGGTGGCCTCTTTGGTTTAGGATGAGTCACTCCTGCGATGAGCCTGTGCACATGACAGCAGTGGTTTGGACCCTATGCAAGAAGCCTCTGGCTCGTTGCCTCACATTTTCTGAATTTCACTTGTGATGAGCTATCCATTCTTTTCTGCAGTTATGCTGAAGTTTTGTCAGCTGCTGAATTTGGAAATGGAGACCTTCATAACTTCACACTTTTCCAACCAGTGGCATAAAAGTTGTATTGCAAGTGAGGTGTAAAAACTGCATGTTGGCAAAGGAGTGAGTGACAACAAACACTCTTGAAGGAATACAAACTGGAAGGTGATTAGAGTGCATAAATACACTGACATGGACACAACTAGAGCTGGTATTAGCAATGTAGAAGATACCAAGGTACAGAAGAAGAACTGGGTGGTTCAGTTAACCAAAACATGATGAGCATTGAATGGCACAGAATGGGTACCAATCAACTGCTGAGAATAATGTCTGAAAGCTGAGAAGTCATCTACTGAAAGCAACTGAAGGACATGAAACTGATTATTCTTCAGGTTAAGCATAAACCACCAAAGTGAAAATGGTCAACCTGCAGTAAATCAGTCCAGAGTTTCCCATAAGGTGCATGAAGCGTTGCATAAGACATGACTCACCTAGAATGCTGTATACACTCACTATTTGTGTTCAGATATGAATCTAAATTTGAAAAGCTGTGGTGAAAAGCTGGGATAATGGAGGAAATATGAGGACTCTTCAAAGTAGGTGCTGCATGTGACATGAGCTATCAAAATATGACTATAATGATAAAAAAAAGATTACTTTTGTCTGACTACAGAATTTTTTCTACTCTCATTTTCAGTATTATGACATTCCCATCAGTAATGATTATTAGCATCTTTAATTTTGCAAAAATCTCTGGAATATTCCATCTAAAGAAATAAATCTCTGAAAAGAATTAATCTTACACCATTCCTCTAGAGAGATAAAAGGTAAGACAATAAGGAAAAAGAAACATATATGCTGGGAGGAAAATGGCCAAAACAATTTTTTGCTTATTCAAATCTTTTTATTATGTGGAGTGCCTTTTTTAGTGTCTTCTACTCACTGGTAGTTGGTTGACTTTCTGTAAGAATGGAAGTAACTTTTAGGGAAGTATTTGAGTGAAAAGAGGAGTGTAGACCAACAGGTAAGCTTGGAAAAACATTCCTACGGCTGTAGAACTTTCTAATGGGTTCTGCTATGCAAATAGAAAAGGCAAAATGTGCAAATTGAAGAGATGAAATATACAGAAGTGACATCATGATGTAAACTCAATATGCAGAGAAGAATGACAAACCTCATGTAATAAAAGGGAAGAAAGATAAAACAGGCTTTTGTGGATAACAAGGCAGTGGTATTTTAGAGTTAGGATATTACTTGCGTTACTACCAACAACCTCAGATGTGGAATCCAAGTATCACCTGTGCTATCTATTTGTCTTCCCTTGTTATCAGCATTGAAGATTTAGCAATCAAAATCCTGTTGTTTCTTCACTGACTGGTGAGGACAATGAGACTCCAGCTCAATGCTCCAAAGTTCTGAAGAGCCCAGACTGCTTAACATTGAGAAAGGTGTTGGATTGCTGCCAGCTGATAACAAAACTGGCTGAAAAAAGTAACTATGGTGGGTAATAAAAAGAACATTTGTAAAGTCAACTTTTTGTGCCTTGTTGCAATCTTGAATTATCTTCATGTACTTCCCTGCTGGCTGCTTTTTCTGCCACCTCTCATCAATCTTGCTGTCCCATGTAAATTACACCAATTCATTAGATTCCAATTTTCTGGTATGTAAAAAACCTTACTAGCTTCAACAGTATGTCTGAGCTATCACTGTCTGACAAAAAAAAGTCTCAGGCCCACTGTGCATGGTGGAGACAATAAAACCATGTGCCCATAACAGTATGATATATCACATGGTGATAAAGCAGAGTTAACAGCTGCTTGAACCCTTTGCAATGAAAGCACAGCTATGGCCTATCAATTTGCAGAAGACCTTGGGAGCAGTTTTATATCCACAATCAGCAATCCTATAGAGGGGAAATCTTTAACTACTTGGTTTCACACAGTTGTTTGAAAACCTTGAAGATGCATTGTGTAGACTAAGGAAATATGCAAAATCATATTAAGTGGTATAGTTTTGCAGCTGCTGTGTGCTGCAATGCTGGGAGCAGATCAGAATAACAGAATTTAGAAAAAATGAGTTATTTACCTGTTCAAAGAGAGAATTCCACAAAAGTCCTACGAGACCCTTGTGATCTTTGTACTGTATGTTAAAAAAATTAAAACTGGAGAGGAACCCACAAGCAGTAACAAACTCTTACTCTGTAGTACCCTCTCAAAACTTTTTTTTAATTTAAAAAAAAAAATATCATTGCCTTTCAGAGCCTATCCTCCTTGCCATTTTGTGGAAAGGAAGAGAAGCTTCTGAAGAGGCAGGAATTAGAATTTTTTCTTCTGATCCAGCTCCTGTCTAAACTTTGCAGCTAGTATATTGGGAATGTGTCTTATTAAACATTCTACATGTATGTGCATCAGTTTGTGAAAATGGGTGTGATTAAGTAGATAAATTGCATGAATTCTGCCAGAAACAATACTGATCTCTTGCCTAAAGGTTTATTTAAAACAAAAAATCCTTATAGCTTATTAAAACATATAAAAGAGCAGGTACGATATGTAATTTGGAGATCATGTCGCTGCTCTGAGGGATTCAGATCACTAGCAAGAGGGCCACTGACCTCTTGTCAAGGTATTCAGTTACAGTCAAACTAAATCATATTCAAATGAAAATTCTTCTTTTCTGGATTACAACTGGTGCTAAACCAACTTAAGTATTAAAGAAATGTGCAAGGTGACTGGAGTTCTGCATTTTCTCTTTCAGATGTTGCAATATCAATTTGCTTAGTTCCAGACTTTAAAAACTATGGGATTTTTAAATTGCAAATCCTGTTTATTCAACAGGGGTTCTGGAAATCAAGGTGAGTTTGTCCCTGCTAACCCCAGTCTCAAATAATTTCAAAAATGTTTTTATGAAGAAGACAGAGGGCTGTTACAGCAAATTTAGAGGTAGTGAAAAGAACACAGCATGGTGATGTTTATTTTGGAGTCAAGAGCCCAGCTGACTATCAGAGTTGAAATTTAGTTTGCAAGATTGAAAATTAATTTTTTTGCTTGTGAACTCACTAGATCTGCTGCTGAATCATTGAGGCACAGAAATATGGCACCTCTCTATTTTTTTCTGATAGTCATTTTTCAGCCCGTGCCTTGTAAACATTTAAGGGATTTTATATAATAGCACTTGAAAAGGTAATACAGATCATAACTGTTGAGACCTGTATATATCCTACTGTTATGTTACCAGAGTAAGTTTTGCTTCCAGAGTAGTCAGAAAGTAAAACATTAGAGTAACTGCACCATGCAATAAGACAGGTGAAACTATTATTAGCATGGTTAAAATTAAAGCTAAAACATTCTCTGTGATGGTTCAAGTCCATTATGGGCAATATGGTCCCATTTAATAATTAAAAGCAGAGTAAAGTTTCACTAAAATTTGCCTGCAATAGGCTGTGAAACTGATGAAGGAATTAATGTAACTTCAGCCATTCACAAAAACTATAGATTTAATATGATAATACTCCCTTGCCTACTGATCAGACAAAAAATATCACTTTTTCATATCAGTTGTGCCACTGAAATCTCACAACACCTCTTCAGATTTATATTGCACTAAAATACAACTTAATCTAAAATTAACCTTCCTCTGCCATTTGTGGGCATGCTGCATAAATATTAATGTGTGAAAACATTCCATTTACAGCCAATCAGTTGCACTCCCAAAACCTGGTGATGTCTCCCCCCACCCACATGCCAGCCGACAGCCCACTGCTGACCCCACCAACAGGAAAGATGCAGATCAGCAACCTGCTGAAGACAGAAATAGCACTTGGCTCATACCTATATCCATTCTCTGAGATCAAACATTATCTCCTATTTGCGCACCTTCTGCCACTCAACCTGCCTCTTTCTGCTGGGATGTATGTGTTTTTCAAGGCAAAACTAAAGTCCAAGTGTTTGAGAAGGTGCCGGTGGAAGAGAGCAGCATTTGCCAGTCCTGGTTGTGAGACAGTGCTCAGGCAGGACTGAACATCTGACTGAAGCTGCTGTACAAATCGGTGTTGCACACGCTTCCTTGTACCTATGCATTGTCTCAATGAGCATCCCTGTAATGCTATTGGACTAGAACTTGATGAGGATGCTGTAATAAACATTGTGAAGATGTCACCAGTTCCCAAATGCTTGGTGGCAACTGCTCAGGTGCACTCCTTATCAGAGGAGCCGCTTTAGAAAGACAAGCCTAAATTTGGAAGAATTTGCCAAACTAGAAATTGCCAGATTTAGCAAATAGGAACATGGCTGTGAAAAACCAAAGACTGTTTCTTCACAAAAACAGTGCAATGTGGCTAATTACATCTCCTGGAATGTTCAGTGAGAGGGAACTGAATGAGAGAAAAAGGAAGGACAGTACCGGAGGTGCAGGTTCTAAACATAAACCCCAGTAGTCAATTACTGATGCGTGAAGAAGTGTTACTCTCTGGGTCAGGAAAACTGATTTGGGAAAGAAAACAAACAAAGAAACAAACAACAAAAAAAGCAGATAAATAACATGGATTTGGGAACCAATGAGAAGTACTTGCAGGCTGAGTGGATGTGTTGCATTACATAAGCATTAAATGGAAGATCAGACATTGAATAATTGTATTATCTGGATAAGCATAAGCCAAATAAGAGCACAGTAGAATATGTGGATTTAAAAGGTTGTTAGACTCTGTCTGTGGTGTTCTGAATAATAAGGCAGATAAGCTCCAAGTTATGACTGTTATAAATTAGTATAAGAATTTAGACAACTCAATTTCAATTAAACATTGATAAATTTATTAAGCAAGCGATAATAAAGCAAAGACAGCGCTGGATGACCTGGAGGGCAAGTGCCCCACCCGAGACACACACTGAAATGTAGTAAAATGTCCCTTTTATACATTTTCAAGTCCCGGGTTTTGTATGCGGCTGCCTTGAGGCTTGAGTTCGTGCCTCGTTGTTAAGTGGTCATCTGGGATTTGTCAAAAATGAAAGTTGTACTTCTTATCAGTTGTAAATTCCACCGGTACTGATACTTGTTTGTTTAGCAAGATGTCTGCAATGATTTTTACTGACACTTGCTTGATTAGCAGCTGTCTTCTGACTCCCTCATACACATAAGATTTTATAAACAAAGTTAACCTCTCTATTACAATGACTAAGTCCCTTTTGAAACAACCATTGTGGATGGTCTGTCCCCAAGGCTAAGGTTCTGCAACTTTTGGATCTGTAAGTGAGGAAGACATCATGCAATAAACTAAAAGTTTGGTTAAGAGACACAGAAGTGGTATGGACAAAAAACGAACTAGGAAGAGGAATAATTTAGAAGCTATACAAACTGCTACCTTTGACAGTATGACTCCCTCACTGCCTTTTCTCAGGATGAGTAGTGAAAGTGTAGTGGTAGAGTAAGGAGTGGCAGAACAGCATAACCCCTAAAGCAGCATGCTCAGAAGCTTGGGGATTGGTTTGACTCGCTGGGATCATGCCCCGACAAGCATTCTACTGTATCACTTATAGGAAATCAGTACAAGAAAAGAGGAAAGTTGGCCCTCTGTCCTCTTCAACCTGGGTGTCCTGTCCCTCCTCTTCCCTTGGCTCACAGTCAAATTAGAACTGTATCCCTAGAGAAGGCTTCTGGTGAAGCTAAGGAGGAATCAGGGAACAAATTGCCAACAAATTAGCACATCCATCAGTGTAACAAAGCAAGCTTGAATACTGGGACAGGCTGTGCCCAATATAATCAAGAAACTACTCTGATGGAGAAAACCAATAACTGAATAAAGTGTTAAACAGTTGATTGTGGGTTTTTTTAAGAAGGATTATACAAAGGAGAAGTTGAATCTTCCATTGGAAACAGACAGTTTGCTGACCCCTGTTATCCTCCTGCCAGAGCCAACCTAAAAGGATGGGGTCAGAACATGTTTCCTACAGCTTTTTGGGACACCTGAAACACTAGGGTGGAGAGATGCAGAGTGATACAGACCCATCAAGAGTGGGGACTGATAATAATAATTGTGCTGGGAAAACTGGAAAGGAAGTTACTCACTACACTCTGCATTATTGGAAAACCAGCTCTGCAATATCGACAGCCATGCAAAGGAAACTAATAGCTCTTTTAAGCATCGAGACTGCAGTAAAAGGGGAGGGCTAGAGATGTGAAAGCAAATTGCTATTACAAGGAATTGAAGTCCCAAGCAGATTAAAACAATAACAAAAATGACAATGCTCTTAAACAGGGATACCAGAACAAGAAGCCAGCTAGAGCAGCAGCAACCACTGAATCAGATTGGGAACCACTTCCTTGTTTTAATTAACACAGAAGTTCCAACAAGCAAAGAAAATTTTGAGAGATGAGCAAAAGGCTCAAAGGGATAATAAACACAGGAATGAGTCAGGGCTTTAACATTTGCTAATGATGACCTGCAGCAATTGGACCTAAGAAAGAGGGATAAGAGTGAAGCATTGCATAAATAGGACAGCTGAATGTGGTACAAGCCCCAGAAGTAGAAAACGAGAAAAGGCAGTATTGGCTCAGGCGCTCCCCTAACACACATTCTGAAAAGTTTTGAAAGAAAAAGAGAACCACATACAAAGGAATACCTAACTGATAAAATAGATAAAATGTTTAAAACTGGAGAACAAGCCAAACAAATACAATGCACTTAGAAAGAAAACATGCCAGTCAAGTTCACAGAGACTATTGTTAAATTCAGTGAGGCATATGAGGACTTGCATGAAAGAAACCTAGAAGGGGGAGGTTCCTCTGGCTACAAAATCAATGAAAAATAAAAAAGGACAAGTTTGAAAACGATCAACAAAGTGCTACTTAGCACATGTAAGTATTTAAGAGTTGAAAGAATGGTGGATTAGGTGTGACCCTACAAATAGAGAGAGAGGGAGAGGGAGAGATATCAGGTGCTTTATTGAACTTGGATAGACCTAGATCTTGAAAACTGAAGTTAACACTACAATGTTTCATTCTAAGTCATATGTGAAAATCAGTATTTTTTTTCAAAGTACAAAGAAGGAAATGGAAAGTAAAAAAAACCCAACAAAACAACTAAAAGAAGGAAAGATGGTAGAAACCTATGCATAAATAAGAACTGCTAAGTTATGATAAAATAAGCTTATCATTATGAATGATAATAAATGGATAATAAAAATGAATTGAGAATTTAAAAACAATAGTATAATGATATTAACTGATGTATGAAATAAAAAAAAAAAAAAAAAGCAAAAATGCAGTTAATCAGGCCTTTAAGATCAATAGAAAATCCTATGGAGGGAGATACTTGAACTAGAGTAACTCGGATAACTACTAATAACAGCCCTTAAGCTGGAGTAACTCAGATAACTATTAATAACAGCCCTTAAGCTGGAGTAATTTGGATAATTATGAAAAACAATCCATTCTGTTTTATCTTCCAGAGGTAGAACAGAAAAGGAAACTATTCATACTCTGTGAATACTTTGAATTGTAAGTTGCTTGACTTTGCTTCACTTTTTTTTTTAAATTTCATTTTATTATCATGTCTGAAATGGGATTGAGATAATACTTTTATAGGGCAATTGCCTTGTCTTTTTTTCTCACTGATGGAGGACATATTTTATTAATATGAACATGATTAATAGATCACCAGCTTATAAAGGTGTGTATGTAATATAAAAATGCACAAGGATATGATTTTGTCTCTTTATAGGACTTAGTGTTCAGAGTGTTGAAAAGCAAAGGTGATTCAGTTAGATACAGAAATGTATCAGCTATATTTTAAAAGACTGCATGTTTTTGTAGTGCTACAGGCAAGACATTTTAAAACAACTATGAATAAAATGATGGACCAGCAGTGGAACAAGAGGGAATTTTCTGGATAGTCTCCACAGAGGGAAGACAGCAAACAGCAGGGCAAGCCAGGCATTACACTTGGGAAGGTAATAGCTTTCTGCTTCAATCATGGGCAAGAGTGACTATGAAATTGTCCCATCTATATCCAACCAATCCGTAATTGCCTATGCAGACTACTGTTGTCTTTGTGTGTGTTTTGTGCCCAAACTACCATAAGCTCATTTACAACAAGTGTGTATGTGAATATTTAGTGTAAACTCTATGGAAGGATGTTATTTTTTACTTACATTTTAAAGTAGCACTTTTGAATGAAATTATTGCAAATGTTTGTTATAATAGGCCAGTAAACTTTTGGGGTGAACTTTAATAGGTTGCAACAAATGCTAAGGGTACTTAAAAGGCAGGCTGAGTTGGACTTCATGCCTAAAGAGTTATCACGGTGATTTTGGTGACTGTGCAAATTGTGTGGGTATAGTAATCCAAAGCTTAGCAGGCTGGTGCATAACTGATACTTGAATATAATGATGGGCTGCCCTTGGACTTTTGCAAGTTCTAACATCACAAGACCAATAGAAAAAAATACAAGCCTTGAAGAAGATCCATTGCCCTGTCCTGATCCTGACCTCAAGTACAATGACTTAGATTCTCAGTATTAAAAACTATTACTGGGATCTTTGTCCCAGTAAAACCTTTGCTTTATATAAACATGAATTTCAGAAAGGCTTTGCTGACACAAACATAAATTTTACAGACACCTACTTTATTTCAGTCTAACACTTGATTTTTTTTCCCAAACAAGTAAAATTCCTAACAATTCTGCTTTAAACTTCTTATCTGACATGAGAGAGCAATACCAAAGTACAAGTAGGCAGAACTAGCAAAGTGCAGATTAAGAGCCATATTGCTCTTCAAGTGCCAAAACCTCATTGCAACATAGCAGTAATGGTGCATTCATGTGGATGTTACAAATGTCAGTATTTCTGTGGGGGTTACAAAACCAGGAAAGTTCTAAGACGTAGCAGTGTCAGGTTACTTTTACCTTTATTTTAAAGCCTTTCCAGTCTCATGAAAGACAAGAAGATCTTATTTTGGTGAATAAGAGCGTAACTTGCACTTAGGGGTGCTGATGGATGGCAGGCCAGACATGAGCTGGCAGTGTGAGCTTGCAGCCCAGAAAGGCAAACATGTCCTGGGCTGCAATAAAAGCATCCTGGCCAGCAGGGAGGGGATTCTGCCCCTTTACTCTGCACTTTTGAGGCCCCACCTGGAATATTGCATCCAGCTCTGGGGCCCCAACACAAGAAGGACAAGGACCTGCTGGAGCAAGTCCCGATGACAGCCATGAAGATCAGAGGGCTGGAGCACCTCTCCTATGAGGACAGGCCGAGAGAATTGGGGTTGTTCAGCCTGGAGAAGAGGAGGCTCCACAGGGAGTAGTCTTTCAATACTCAAAAGGGGGCCTACAAGACAGATGGGGACAGACTTTTTAGCAGAGCCTGTTGTGATAGGACAAGGGGTAATAGCTTTAAACTAAAAGAGATTGATTTAGATTAGATATAAGGAATAAGTTTTCTGCAATGTGACATGGTACAGGTTGCCCAGAGGTGCGGTGGGTGCCCACATTCCTGGAAGTGTTCAGTGTTAGGTTGGATGGGGCTCTGAGCAACATGGTACAGTTAAAGGTGTTCATTGCAGGGGGGGTGCACTAGATGTCCTTTAAAGGTCCTGTCTGTTGAGGAATACACTCAGAGCAATTAGCTCAGTGTGCAGCTGCAGTGCCAGCCGCAGATTAAGCTCTGGGTGGGACTCTGAGGAAAGAACCGAGGCCCGAGCCATGAACTGCCAACCCTTTACATAGCAAAGGGCACAGGGACCTGAGATTCAGGCTGGTAATCGAAAACCCAGAGACACGGCAGAGCCAAAGAATTGGGAGGAAGAGCAGAGACTTTCACACACTTGAACTGTCAGAGTATAAAAGCCCAGGGTTTCTTTGTATGGGGTGCCACCAGCTCGGGTTTCTGTGTTGCTGCAACTTGAATAAATTATGTTACAGAATCAGACTTCTAAGACTCTGCTATGGGAAACCTGGGGGTTGAACTGGTAAGGAAACCTCATCTATGTGTGGGTGGGGTGTGTAAGGACTGAAGTGGGGCCCCATCAACTCACAGGAGCCACCAGCTGTGAAGGGGCTTCAGTCCCAACTGAGTTGGGAGTGTGACTGTGAATGGTCAGACTGGGAAGTCTCCTTGACACCATGCAACCCAAACTGTTCTATGGTCTTCCAATATGCTCCTTAACCTTTCCAATTATATCTTCTTTTCAGTGTTTTCTCATGTTTCAGGAACACAGTTTCAATTAGGACTGCACAAAGTAGTATAAATGCTGCCATTCTACTAGACCCATTAGACTATGCTTCCCCAGCTTTGCCTTCTTGGTCCCATCTTTCTGAAACAATTCAGCCACCACAATCATAAAGGCAAGACTGAAACAGGAAACTTAAATAACTATGTAGGCCATCATGTTTCAATCTCAGGGGGAAAGACAGGAAAATGCTCACAATTTCAAAGGTCTCTGAGGAAGTCTTCAAAACAGGTTTCTAAAATAATTCTAGCAGGGAATAAGAAAAAGGAAAAAAACCCACAACCCCAAGATTATAATTTTTTTAATAAAGGAAATCCCTGTAAAATTACGAAAGCTTCTTCAAAGGTTGGAGAATGAAGAAACTCTACTATAAATGTAGGGACAGAAGAACTTTGAAGCCTGAGAGGGCTAAAAAAATCATAGTTGCTAAAAGACCGGTTGAAAAAAGTAGAAAAAAAAAAAAGACACAGAGTTTTAAGATGACAGCAGAAAGATATATGCACATATGGATCTAAGACTGCAAATTACAGACACTGTGGATAGGCAGACACTGCTTGGGAGACAACTTCCTTTTCCCAGAAGATGCAGAAAGTAAACTCAAAGCTCACAACCCCTCCGTGACAGACCCTCAAGAAGACATCCCTTAACTGAACTCCACCACGCCCCCATGTTGCTGATGTATCCTATGGAATCGAGATGCTTGGACCCAAATTTTAGGCTAATGTCACATTGTCTCCAAAGTTACAGGGCAACCCTGACCGTAGTTTCTATTCTTCTTCAGTATGTATGAACTTTTCTCAAGTTCTAATGCTGACTAAAATGGGAATCCCCCAAAACTTGCAGAGATTATTCTCTCTCTATGACTATTACAAATGCCACCTCAACAGAGTGGTTGAATGTATTTCATCCCCTCCTTACTGCTCTCACAGACCTGACTTTTCATGGTTTAATAGAAAGCTACTTCCAAAAGTCTCCCCTGAAATGGCTATCCTGAGAGTTACTGGACTGGGTTTATGACTCAAACCGTGCAAACACCCTTACAACACACAAAAGAATTGTTCTCCACTTGATGTGGAGAGGACAAAAATGCAAGTCAAAAGAAGTGAGAAGAAATGGTAGGTTAGGACAATTTGTCAGGCAAGGCTGGTACAGAGGCCAACCTGGGCCAGATTTTCAGAAATGACAAGTGAACAAAGCAGTAAGACAAGATAGCATGAGGTACAGTTACTTGGGGAGAGAAAGAAGGATCAGCAGCAAGGGAGAAAGAAACTACAAGACTGGTTGAAACTGATCTGCAGGAATAGGGTGGTGAGATTATGAAGCCATAGTTGAAGGGAAAAAGGTAAAAAATAATTCCATGGTGTTGAAAGGAAAATTAGGTTTTGCTAGGTAAGAAGAAGACTGCCTGCGTATGGGGAAGAGAATATACTCAAAGAGAGATCCCAAAGGGGATACAAGGACTGTCTGAGAAAGCATAAAGAAATGATGCAATGAGGGGGTAGAAAAAGAGATTAGAGTAAGAAGAAGGTGTGATACACCCAAAAGGAGAAACTGGATAGGATGGAGCAGAAGAGAGAAAACATGGGAGAAATAGGTTGAAAGGTTAGAATCCTAGAAACAAAGCCTTTCCATACTACAGAATGAAACCCAGATTCCTGAGCATCTCCAGTCTTCTGCTGAAAACAAGCGGTCATGTAATTCAATAGCCTCAGACTGATCTAATGCTGATGTAAAAAAGAGAATGACAACTAATTGCAACTAGTCAGATCTCATCAACTTGAAGAGAGCTGTAGAGAAGATTTGAATACATAATGTTCACTATCAGTGACAGCTCATAGGAAGATCAGTAAATCCTGAATGACAGAATATTCAATTTTTGGTTTTCTTTTTTTTTTAAAAAATATTTAGGACATGACATACAAAGAATTCCAGAAAATTGCAGCTTAAGGTTGCCAGTTAAGAAAGTGTCAGAAAAATAGCCAAATTAATGTCGGTGAAATCTGAATTCTACCCTTATTGCGTCACCCTGTGACACAGTTTTGGATGACCGCTTTCTATCTCTAATGGACAGACATGTTCCATAAGTGAATCAAGTCTTGCCCATGCCAACACTGGGGAAATGATTATTAGGTTTCTCCTGCCAAAAGAAATGTGTGTTTTAATTTGCTTATCTCAGTGGTATACCAGGTGGGTTTTTTTGAACATGGCCCCTCTGAGATCTTCAACTGAAAAAACCCATATATATTCTATTGCTCTTTATATGCTTCTTTACAGACCTTAACTTTAAAAATTTAAACTGGTTTTGGTTTTCCTTCCCTTCTGTGAAACCTTAAATGTCTGATAGCTCTAATTGCCTCACCCCTTATGGTACAGTGCATTTTTCAAGTATCTTGTTTTCAGTAATATATTAATTAAAATTCAAAACTAAGAAAAAAGGTCATTTTTGTCATATCTTCCTTTCCTAATTTTCATCCATGGCTCATACCATTTTCCTGTAACCCATGCAGCCCTCACCTACTGCCAGCCAAGCTTCACTTTTTTCCTTTATATTAGTTTTAAGCATAGTGTCCCTATAGCATATTTTGAATTGCTTCCTGAATTCTTAATTTTTCTGCTTTCTGTCATATCCTCCATGCCAACAATACCAAGTCTGGCAGTACTTCATTTCTTATTGTTTGAGTTAATAATCACACTGAGTTAAAAAACAATTCCAAAACTCTTCCACAAACATACCTCCAGGCATTTCGTACAGTTAACAAATTCCAGTCAATGCATGAATAGTTAACATTTACCATAAACGTTTTTTGTCCTAAAATACGATTTTGTCCTTTGTGCTAGGAGAATGCCAGAAGAAAAGTATGATTATTACTGCATCCCAGATAGAAAAGTAGTTGGAGATTCTTTTGAACTTTTTCTGCAACTGACACAATAAAATCTTAATCTAAAGGTATAATTTCAACATTAAGTAGAAGACTCTAGTGCAGTGAAGGGTATAATACCCATAAAACCACCTCAAAGACTTTAACAGATTAAACTCACCTGGAATGAAGACTGCAAAAGCACTACACCACTACAAGTACAACAACAATGTTTCTCTCTTAAACATTATTACAGTAACTAAAGTGGTGTTTTGACTTTATGTTGTCTGCCACTGAAGAGAGACACGTGGCATTACCCCTAAACAGCAGCTGTACCTCGTGCAGCATATAATTCAGTGGGTCAGGTTTTGTTATTCAGGCAAGGCAGAGAATCCAAACAACAAGTTCCAATTTACACCATGGCCTGTTGTTCTCTCTCACAACTTTGAGAAGACCTGATACAGATTGCAACTGAATGGCACCACAAAATCAGCCACTGCTGGCTCACTGGTAGTCTTCTTGGTTGTCAAAGTGAAAGTGACACTTGCCTATAAATAACAGTTGGAAAACAAATTCAGCTCAGTACATAATTTGGTTGGTGTGATGGTGGTTATCAGAAAATTATCTGTTCTATTCAAATAACCACTAAGTCTGCTTTATTTTTTTATTTCCATGAGTTCATCATGTTCCAGCTCCAGTCCCAGTGGATATGGCACTATGTTTTTTAGATGGAAGCGTCCTATTACAGGACCACCGTAATCTAAACTTCCTATGAAAATGGGACTTGAGATAATCAGGCCTTCTATTAACATATTGGTGCTGTTGTTAGCCACTCCCAGCAACTTTTAAACTTCTGCTAAATTCCATCAGATTTGAGTCATGGCCTCAAGCTTTGAGGTTGTTGTACTTCTAGACATTTTGTGAAAACTGACAGCTGGCTAGAGAAGCCATACTTACACTCCTTCTGCAAAAAGGCAGTCTCTGTCTTTTATGCATAATGTATCAGCCACCTGACTGATCTCAGGTGATATGTCATATCTCTGTTGATACCTTGACACCCTGACAGAGCTCAAGACACCACAGTTCATATTGTCTCAGGGACAACACTGGTGGAAGTTGCTGCTGAAGAATGAAACCTTATGCCTATCTTTATTAAAACAGTTGTACTTAAGCTTTGAACTCATTTGAGTCACCGAAAGCAATTATTCATTGGTTCCAAATTTCAGCTCATGTTGAGCACGTGGTCAGCCCTGCGAAGCAGACCATCTGGTACTGCTGGTATTGGCAAAGAGCTACAGGCTGGTTTTTATGCAGCTTAGACCATTCATGACAGCTTTGGATTAACTTTAACAAAAGACAATAGGCTGCATAGCAAAATTAAATATATTTCAAACCATTAACGAATTAACTCTCAATTACCTCCCAAGAAGTACTTAACAGAGTTTCCTTTGACTCTTTTGTCACATTTAAAATGAGGCTAAAAAACAAAGTTAGCCCCAGTTCTGTGACAGATCCATGGGACAGTCACCATCAGGACTTCAAAGCCTCCTGATAGCCAGTGCATCACTCCCTCTCCAGCCCATCTTGGTCTCTGGCTGTGACAAAACTAGCAGCTGCTTGCAAAAACAAGCTGAAGGACAGAGATAACAGCACCTGAATGCTACATAAACAAGGGATTGTAGTAGCTCTCTCTAATAATATAAACCAATTATGTTCTTCTGGCTCTGGCTTCCATCTTAAAAAGAATTAGTCAAAGGGTTATGTGGCATTAGGGAATTAGCCTTTCACCCCTGAAAAATGTAAGTTCAAATATTAGTTGAGGTCATGAATGAAAATCAGTTTCTTCCATTCCAGCCTTGTGCTTATATATCAGAAAAACACAACACAAATTGGCAGAACAGGATTGGAATAACAACTGCAGCTTGTGCACATGTACACACACATATATATATATTATACATGTATACTATATACATGTAGTATACAAAGTAAATATATACCTATATGTACTTACACTAGAGAATGGGGAAGGTGGAATAGGAGAGCATGTTTAGAGATAAGATGGCTTTGAAATGTTTTGAAATTTGACACTGAATCCAAATCAGGAGATCCAATGTTTGATTTTAGTCCTGCGATGACCCCTTGGAGTAATCCTTACCAAGCAAGAGTCCCCTTTAATCCCCTAACACTGAAATATCTCATCTAAGCTAGTCCTCAAAGCTCCACTTTAGTTTTGTCAGAAAGACAGGCACAAAGTTATCTATGCCACCTACCTTCCACACCTATCCAATGATCACAGTGCAACAAATGTACACAGTCCTTCGGAAGCAGAGAATGTTCTCTCTCTCTCTCTCTCTCTCTCTCTCTGGTTGAGATGCACACAACCTAAATCCCTTCCCGCTCTCAATCTTTATTTTGTCAATTTTTTGATTAAAGATTTAAAAAAATGTGACTCTTTTTATTCAAAATTCACAGCAAAAAGATCCTGTTGTGGGCCATGGAAATTCCCTGTGAGAATGACAGATCTTATTTAATGAGCAATTTCCAGCAGGAAAAAAGGGTTGGAAAATTATGGACAACAAAATAACCTTTCCCCCACTAAGGTTTTGATTTCTACATAACTACAATATTGCAGTGGAAAAGATGAAACCCAGACCAGAAGATGTTACTAAGTGAATCTTCTGTTCCTACACAAAAGATAGATTCTTCTTGATTAGAGGAGATACACCTTTTCTGTACAGCCTCATGAGAACAGTGGACTACCAAACCGGCTTCCATTCAAACACTGGTTGGGCTTGAATTGACCTACAAATATAGAGAGAACTGTACAAAAACCCCCAGAATTTTATAGAAATGGAAGTGGTTTAAAAGTCCAGACTCCAACCTGTGCCATGGTGTATGTACACTGTAAAGCAGGGAGTTCAAACTGAGACAGTTAAAAGTAGGAACACTATTCAGAGACTGTGCATTTTAGCTCCAAATGACCTTTGGTCTTGTAGAAGCATGTGCTGACGTAACAAACATGGAAGAGACATAATTTCTTTTTCTCTTCTACTGGAATACCTAAATTTCAAGAGATTTTGCCAAAACAATCCTCTGACCTGAAATGTCATTCATGCCTGTGAAAAGTTTTGACTTCTGTGACTAATTAAAGATAAGTCCTTTCAGAAAATCAAATCAACAAATCACAGAAAACAAAGTACTTGAATGTATCTCTAGGAAGTAATCATTTGTCTTCAGAATGAAAAGAAGAAAAATAAAAAGACAAACGAGGTTTCAGCCTCAGGCAGCAGTGATGCACGGAATACTTGATTGTTCTACCATACAGGCAAATTCCTGGTCTTATCCTGGAACACAAATAGAGTTGGCCTTAAAAAACTTAGATTGCTTTCAAAAAGAAACACAGAACACAGTTAATTTTCCTAGACAGAGAAGAAAATTTCCCCAAATTTAAAAATATAAAGGTATTAATGATCCAACTGTGAAGAATATATCCCTTTCTTTGAGATGGAGAGCTCTCTGTAACAATGAGTTATTTCAGATTTGCCTCAACAATCAATGGGCTTAAACATGCATTTCACTTTCAAAGAGAATTTAATTCATTTCAAATTAGGCTACTTAAAAAGTAAGAACATCCATAGATTGTTTATTGCAGTTTAATCAATCATTTTACAAAGCAAACAAGATTAACTTTTATAACATCATTTTATAGATATCTGTAAATAGTAATTCAGATTTATGCTACTGACATAAATGAAGAGAGTGGGAATTCAGAGCAGACGAATAACCTGCTCTTTACAGGTTGCTGAGGCGGGAAAGGTACCATTTTTATTCCTACCTACTTGTTTTTCTACTGTCAAATGCCAGTGGAGCCACAAAAGACAGACTGTTGTTACAAAGCCAGCAACACTTATTCTGTTTCACATTTTGTAGCAGACTCATACTTCAGGCCAAGCTCAGGCCATAGCTTTCTAATTTTTCTCTAAATCACCTGACACACTTTGGGGAGTTATAAAACAAAGTGACTGATGATACCTAACAATTGTGTGTGGCAGGGAAAATATATAGCTTTCCTCTTGTGGGGACAAACTGCAAACCTGGATTATGCCAGGAGTAAAGTCTACCTTGAAAAGTCACATTTATGCTCAGGGACAGTTTAAGCTTTTAACAAACAGCTGAAGATAAATCCTGTAGTAATAACAGACAACAAAATGGTACATTTCTCCTGAAAGCGCTTATATAGATTCTGGAAAGATGCCCAGAAAGAGTCTCAGGCATGAAAATAAATTAGAATATGTGTACGTTTTCCATAACAAGTCCATAAGTCTAGATAATGGGCAGTGAGGATAACAACTTTCTGAAAAGGGGAATCAGAAGAGAGGCAGATAAAGGGAAAGACTAATGCAAAAGCTTTCCTTAGTTGTAGATTATTATTCACTAGCAAAAAATCCTCCTTTGCGCTGATGAATACAGAATACAGGCATTTCCTTGGATAAACTTCCTTTTAAAGTTCTGGAGAAAGGAAAAGAAAAACCAAGTGAACTTTCACTTCCATCAAGAATGAGCCTGTTCTGTCAAGTGTGTAATTATTACTTTACTATGGCAGAACTGCAGAATAACTATTCAGGAGTGATAATTCTCAGAAGACAGTTTTCTCTTTGGTTCAAGCCATGGAACTATGATAACTCCACCTGTAGTTTGAAAAGGATCACGATGTCTTACATACTGCCTACATTAAACAGAGATCATCTGATGTGTGGTTATTTTTTTTTTAATTGGTGCAAATATGAGTGGTGCAAAAATCCACATGCACACTTCTATGTTTATTCCAACAAAGACTACTTTAGTGTATCTGAAATTGATTAGGAATACATTTAAATTAAAGAACAATAAACTATTTCTAACTTGAAAGGAAGTCCACACAGTAATTTGTAGCACTTAGATTACACCACTGCACATTTGTGTAGACTCAAGTCACAAAGAAGCAGTGAGCCATAATAAGTTATTTATTTGCTGTTAGAAAGCACAGAAACTTGCCCTGTTTTTCCAGACTGACTCCACAAGGCAGGTTATCTCGAGATCTAATTCTTGAAAAACTGTGGAGTGTACCTTTCTTTGTGTTGAACGGGCACAAAGAGGACTAATCCAGCCACACAGTAACCTTTGTGGCAGCTGTAGCTCCTGCATCATTCTCAAAAGTGGAGCAAAACTTGGAAGCAGGACAACGATACAGTGTGGCCTGGATGGCCTGAAAACAATGCAAAGTAGGGCACAAAACCCTTCCGAGTTACGTCTGCCGAGAGCAGCCCTAATTGCCAGCACACGCTACGTGAACCCGGTGATCCACTGTGATGACGGCGATACCTGGAATCCAGCTATGCCTGGAAGCCGGGCACGGAGACACGCAGGCTCTGCCCTCCTCTGTTGAATGCAACCTGTTTATTTACTTAGTGCAAATGAGCACAAGGCATCTGCCACTTTTGGGGACCCAAAGGAAACTGCATGTTTCCAGGGTAGTTTCAGAGTGAAGCCCATCGATGCCCCATTGTCTGCTCCTGCAGCTTGAAAGGAAAATCCCTCGAAACGCGCAGTTTCCCAAGCCGACACTGGTGCGGGCACGTCCCGTCCGCGGCGTTCGCAGTTATCTCCTCACGGGCACTGCCCTTAGTCTCGACCAGACAGATTGCTGCGTTCAAACACGAGGCACAAGGCCACGGCCATGGGAGCGTAAAAGCGCTTCAGATCCGCAGCCAGGCCGACGGAGTAATGTACCAGGACACTGCTAAAGGCAGTGAGGGTGGGGGAAAGCGGGGGACCTGGCCTTGCGCTGCCGGGAACACCGCGGTCCGAGCCGCAGGGGAGGGGAAAACCAACTACACCCGCCCCCGCCCGAACCAATACACAAACAACCCCCAAGCAAGCATTCTTCCCGTGGCGGGTGGCGAATGTTCGCGGCGGAGCCCGGCGGCGGCTGCAGCAATGAGGGAGAGGGGCTTCTCCGCCGCTCTCGCCCGTCGCCGCGGCTCTCCGGCCCCCAAGCCGTCACCGGGCTCGGCCGAGCACGACCCCCCACTCCGGCTGCCCGCGGATGCTGCCCCCGCCCTGGCAGCTCCGCCGCCGGCGGCCCCTCCCTCGGCAGGCGGGGCCGTGCCCGCCCCTGGGCTTCCCCCACCGCCCGGGAAAGGGGAGGGGGCGCTGAGTCCGCCCCATCCCCGCCCCTTCCCCGCCCTTCCCGGAGGAGCAGCCCCGACGCGCCCCTTAAAGCCGTTCCCGCCGCCCTCGCGGGCAGAGTCCACGGGGCTGCCGCCGGGACACGCCGGGACGGGGTGTCCGCGATGCTGGAGAACGGCTCCCTGAGGAACTGCTGCGACCCGGGCGGGCGCAGCCGCCTCGGTCTGGCGGAGAGGGAGGCGGGCGCGGCGGGCGCCCCGCGGCCCGCCTGGGTGGTGCCGGTGCTGTCCAGCGTGCTGATCTTCACCACCGTGGTGGACATTCTGGGCAACCTGCTGGTCATCCTCTCCGTCTTCAGGAACCGCAAGCTCCGGAACTCAGGTAAGGGCTTGACCCCCGCACCCCGCCCGGCGGCGGCAAGGGGTGGCGAGCGCCGGAGTCCTGCTTGCCCCCATGTCCTGCCGCTTCCAGCTGTCCCGAGGAGCCCAGCCTGCTTGTGGAGTCGGGGCGAGCCGCCTGCTGAATGCGGGGGACCAGAGCCCCCCAGATCTGTGCTTGCCCTCTCGTGTGTGCAGGAACCCCCCAGGCGCTCAGTGAACCCTTTCCAGGGCACCGAGCCCGCGCTCCCCTCGGGCCGCGCTCCGTCCTGCTTGGCCCGGGAGAGAGGAATGCTCTTAATGAAGCATTGTGTGCTCTCTATGGAGCTCCCGAGGAAGGGAAATCGGTGCATTCCGCTTAAAAAACCGGAGACAAAGAGAGTGTCCAAAACGGTTGGAGGAAAAAGAAGTTCGAGTTTTTAAAACTTGCTCAGAAGTCCTGAAGATGCGATGCTGTACATGCGCGGGAAAGCAGCTCAGCCCTCTCTCCGCAGCTTGCAGCAGAGTTCACGGCAGTCTGTCACGATATCGTCTTTCTTCTTGTCTCCTCACCTCATATGCTTCAACCAGAATGCAACAAATAAAGTGGGGTGTTTTCTTTGAATCATGTCTATTGTTTTTCCCTGTGTGTGCCAAAATGGGGCTCTGCAGTTTTTATTTGCTAAACTTACTCGCTTTCTCTCCTCATCTCTGCTGGGCTGGTTACACGTGTCTCAAACTATAAAACTGTAGTTAGCCACCAACTTCTCGGATTTCCCTCCCGGCCAACCTCCCTGATTTGCGTACCTCTCCCTGCGTTTAGATATTAGACCCCCACCCTCCTCCCACCGTCAGTGGTGCCGGTTGTTCACTGATGCGCAGAGCAGGGATGCTGCTTGCCTACCTGCATTCGGGTGGCTGGAGGGTGGTGGAGCAGTATAAGGTGGTACTCCCGAAACAGTGGTGTGTCTACTACAGTTCTCGTAGGACCAAGCAGTTTACGGAACAGTTCCCTCCTCCAGGTCTTGAGTGCCACTCTTTGCCATGCGCACGCAGGTGGGGGTAAACCAAACTTTGTGCGGAGCTGAGCGAGGTCCGGTATGCAAGCTCCTCTGAACTCTGGGAGGAAGCGGGCTCTGCCGTCGGTCCTCCGGGTGCTCCCCCAGCACGGAGAAGGAGGGGCAGATGCTGACTTGTTTCTCCGGGGAGAGTGTTTGTTTGTGGTTTGAGGGATGGCGTGGGGGAGGGGGTTTGTTTTTGTGTTGTGAGTTTTTTTGTTTGGTTGTGTTTGTTGTTGTTGGTTTGGTTTTTTGTCTTGGGGTGGTTTTTTTTTTACTAGTGTCGCTTCCCAAGCGCTGATGTGTCTCACGTGCGGTGTCTAGAGCTCCTGCTAACTAGGATAACTAGGAGAAGGCGTTCATTCGCCCTTGCTTTAAGTTAAACAGTTTATGGAGGGGTGAATCTTGCTCTCCCACATGGTTGCACCTCTAACTGCAGGCGAGGGATGCCGGCGAGTCCTGTTTGCGTGGGGCTGAGCAATCACAGCCCAAGGACCAGCGCCAAACTTGAAGACGTCTGAAAGGGTTGTCTGAGTGAGGTAGGGAGCTCCCGGTCCTTTAGCTCCTGTCCGGGCTGCACGTCCAAGGGGACCAAGCCGCTACCAAAAGAAGCAGAGCCGTACCGGGGTGGCAGCGCGGGCACATCCCGGGAGCCAGAGCCCTGCGTTCCCTGAGCAGGGCTGTGGCTACGGAGCAGCGCCGGGCGCTGCCCCGGGCGAGCAGAGCGGAGCTGGGGGCAAGGAGTCCCCCCCGCTCCCTCGGAACCCCCGTGAGTCACCAGCGCTCTCTTGGCTCCCTCGGCGCTGGAGGAAGGCGTGTTCCCGAGAGATTCGCGCCTGGGCTCCAGGGGGAGGAAGCACCCGAGGAACAGGCTCTCGGTGGAGGATGGCCGGCCCGAGGCATCAAGTCCCGGCTGGGGGGCAGCAAAACAGGCTCTCCTCTGAACCGTTTCCTTCGCTCAAACTACAGCAGAGGGGAGGGTTTGGATTGGAAGAGAGAGTGATACCTGGAAGAGTAAGTTTCAAGATACTGATAAAAGTGCTCTGCGGCATCCTAGGACTTTGGGGGGGGGGGGTGGGGGGGGGGGGTGGAATCTTATCTAACTCAAATGCCCACTAATTGATCTCCTTCTAGGATCATCCCTAATGCGATGTCACTGACCCTGTCCCAACGATCTCTTCATCTTTGATAAGTACTGTGAAGAGCAGCAGGAAAAACCTTCTGCATAATCTTCATGAGGTTAAATACCTTTTAAATTGTCAGTTCTGAGTTTTAAATCAAGGAGAGATGGCTCTTGGAGGTGAAAGGGAAAGAGGATAGTTTGGTAAATGTCCACAGAAGTCTTTTCAAGAAACATTTCTTAAAGAGGGAGCAGAATGGAAGAAGACTGCAAACTGATGTGGGTGGAGTGATAGAGGGGATGGGGAAGTAGTGGAAAGCTAAGGCAGTATATGGGAGCCCTTAGCCTCTGACAAGGAAGGAAGATGGAAAATGAGGTGGACTTTCAGGTTTCCTTTCTGAGGAAAACAAGAAATAATATATTTATACTTGCAAGGAGAGTGAATGTAGTAGAAAGTGGAATGATGAGGAAATATGTAACAAAAGGAGTTAGAGCTGTAATAAGAGATGTCAGAGAGGGACAAAATGAAGTTAGTGGAATGGTTGTGACAAGAGACAGGACATCCAGATGATCAAAGAAAAAAGGAAGAGCTATAGCACCATAGCACCCAGTTCCCTTTGAAGAAGCTAATAAGAGATTTTTCTTGGATAAGGATGAGAATTTGGGACTTCAAATAAGTCACAGTTGTATAAGGAATAAATTAATCAACTTTGCCCACTTCTGAAGTGCAAACACTAATCTTGCCTTCTGAAAGCAAAACAGGACTTTAGCACTCTTCCAGGATTTATCAACACTATTCTGTCCTAGACTTTACAGAGAAATTTGATAATTGGAAACAATGTAATTATGCATCACTCTCCTGAAAATTAAGGCATGATCAAAAGTAAATCTATTTTAATGCTGTTATATAATGGGAGGCTCAAGAATGGAGTGAAGTAAAATGACCCATTAGCCTTTAAGCTGATACATATTATGATCAGCAGGAGAGAAATGGAGAATGGATAGGACTTGTGCTTCTAGACATTGCTCATTCAGTCCTCAAACAGTAGGAATTTTGCCAGCCTTACAACAGAATGATTGATTGTACAGAAGCCTCTTTCCCATGTTTGAATTTAGTTTTAGGGAAAATTTGTGAAGACTCTTCCAAGTAATGCATAGCATAATTGGTATGAATCAATGTGCTTGTCTTACATAACTGCACCCAGTCTTTCTGTGAGAGGCTGCGCAACTTCTGATCTCTAAAAGTGATTTAATTTACAGAAATTAATGCTTTTATCAGTTCTAATTTGGGAGGAGAGTAATTTCATCCAACACACTACAAAATGAAATAAAATTTAATATATGGAAATAACAAAATTAAATTAGCCTGTCTTTCTATTTGAAATGTCAAATGTGCTCTGAATTTTCAAAAACAATTACTGATTTTTTGTGTTTTCGATTAAGCATGCTCAGATGAAGACAGCTTTTAAAATGCTAAACTTTTGAAGTGCTAAAGTTTACATGTGTTCAACCATCACTGCTGGATGATCAAGTATCGTGAAGGTGCATCAAGTCAATCAAAACCACTACATGCTTTTAAGAATTTCAGGATGCATTCGAATAGCCATAGCTATAAACATAACATTATGGGGTGGGTTAAGAACTTGGTAGGAAGCACTCCAGAAGGTGGGAACTGGCAAGGCATCTCCCACAGGACGAAGATAAAGCAAACCATTTATATTTCATTGGCCTTAAAGCCAACATAAAATCAGCGAGAAGTGAGAATTAGGCACATTAACTCAATATCATTTTAAAGAGTAATGAGGACTTGAGACCCTTTGACTTTTGGAATAAGGTCTAATATTAGCCTTGGTGCATTGCCAAAGAATACATTAGTGGAAAGTGATATTTTTAGTGCATTTTGTCAGCCTTCTTCACTCTCTACGGTATTTTCCTTTCTATATATAACAACTAACACAGCACAATGAGATTCTGATTTCCATTTAAATAGCAAGGTGCTCTTACAACACAAATGAAATTAAAATTCATGTTTCTTTTACCATGTAAGAACATGGATGTATTTGCATGCTTAGTTCTGCCTAATGTGTGTGTGACTGTAGAGACAGACAATACTTCTCATAGGTACATCTGTAAAAAACCCCACCATTTAAGAATGTAGAATTCTAACTTTGGTACTCATCTTTCTACTAAATAAATGTGTTCAGCAATGTAATGAAGTCTTGTAGTATTTTTCTATGCTCTTTGCATAGTGCTCACTCCACAACTCTGTGATATAGCTGACAGTAAGTTTTCTCCATTGTTAAATGCTGGGTTTAATTATTCTTCATCTCTTTGGTTACAGCAGTTCTCTTTCCCTCCTTTATTCCTCCCCCATAATTATTCCTATCCACTGGCATAGAGGACAGTTGTCTCCTGTAGTGGAATTCATCTCTTGGAAGACTAAATTGAGAAACCTGTTTCTGAACTTCTTCCCTTTGTCTCCCTTTATAATCAATGGAGAAAAATGAGCATTTTCAGGGAACAGTTTACCTAAAAATTTTTTTACACATCTACTTTAAGATAGCTGATTCAGTCCAAAAAAGTATTAATATCTCTCCACTAAAAACAAAGATAAGCAAGAGGGACTGTCTCAATGTAGCCACCTACATTTAGATGGAAAGAAATCAAATATGAAGTCAGAAGACATAATGTAATTCTTCTAGTAAATTGTCAAGTTTCATCTTTAAAATGGCACATTTTCCTCCTTCTTACTGCCTGTCCTCCAAGAGATCATGTTGATTTAACTAAGATTGACATAAAAAATATTATCAATACAACTGATTGTTCAATATGCTTCCTGGCTCCTGAAACCACTTGGAAAAATTGTCTTTTAATATCAGCAGTGATGCTTACAAGAATATATTTTGATGAGCAGAGCATGAGATCACACTCTTATGGGATCAGATTTGTACTCATGACATCTTGAACCCTGGATCCATGGAGTTCTTAGCCCTGGGACTGTGTGTGTTTGGCCTTCACATTCTTTCTCACATTCAGCTTGAAGCTGCTCAGTATTAAGAAACTGAAAGGAATATAGCTTCAACATTCAAAAAAAGGTCATGGAACTCAGCACTTAAAATAAAGATTTTCTATCTCTTTGTAATAATACTATGGTTCAAACTAGCTTTTAATTTATTTTAACTTTGTGATTATTACTTGCTGATTTATAGTGGATACTTTTATTTGTAGACCTATAACTGTCATTAACTTGAATGGATCATTTCTCCACCTGGTGAGAACTGTGCAATATTAATGGAGAATAAGCATATTTACCTCTCAACCCTTTTTTTTTTCTTCCCATAGTAAACAAGCCAAATGTTTTTAGTTTCCTCTAATTAGCCAGGGTCTGAATTTCCCTGTTTGTTTTAGGTCTTTTACATCACTTATCCAAACTAAATAAATAGGTCTTCAATAAGAGACAACTGAACTGTTCATAATAAGGCAGCTGAAGGACCACCAATACCTTCAAGAAAATATTAATGTCCTGTTCCAGTCTGTCTTTTCCTGGATGGACAAAATGGACCTGGTATGCCTTGAAGCCACATTTTTCTTTTATGTGATAGCATCATATAGATGGCTGTTCTTGGTGCAGTCACTTGCTGATGCAGCTCTTCTTTTTCTTTTGTTACACAACTATTCCTTCAGTACCTGACCTTATACCTCATGTTATTATACTCTATCCACTTTCTGCTCTTTTAGTCCTCAAGCAAAAAAAGATCTTGACATTTCCCTGTATCAGTGTAGGCTCTCAACTTTGTAGTATCACAGAATTTCATTAGTTCTCTTTGTGTTTTGTGATATAATACTTCTGAAACAGACAAAATTACTTCAATGTAGGTTATCTCCCTCTGGTCCAACAGTTTTCTTTCATCACCATCCAGGCAGTGGTAGCAACAGACTGTGAGTGGTACCCTGGTGATTCCAAGGCTAGATCCATTTAGAGCAACCTCTCAGGTACAGAAAGTCCAAGTCCAGCTTTCATTAAATAAAGATGATCAGATTTGTTGGTGCAGCCACTTTGCTTAAGCTTTGTATAAGCATTGACTTTTATTCCATTTGTCTTTAACTGTATCCCTTATTTTCCTATCAAGTTTGTTTCTCCAGCCTTGCCTGCAATTAGAATGAGATTAAGAGCCCAAGGATTTCTTGATTCATTCTTCCTTTGCAGCAGTTCCCCACCTTGAATGCAAGTCCCATGTTACCACATACTCTGTGGTAGACAAATTAATCTTACAAAAGTGGCAACACTGTTTTACTGTTCTCATTGCTCCTCGACTAATTGCTTTCTGGCTTACTGTGAGCACCGTTCATGCAAACAGAAACAGCATTTGTGCAGCACGATAGCAAGGTAGGAGGAAATGGGTAGTAAAGTGTGGGAGCACCACAGCTGCAAGTGAGTCATGGCAACACTGCTCTTTGGGATACATATGGAAGCCAAGCTCTGTTCCACAGAAAAATCTGCACTTCCCTACTGGCAGTAAGGACCAGAGAACACTTTCAGCCCCTTTTTACAGGTTCCACATGTAGCTTTTCTGTCCTTTCAGATCAGATGACACTATTTCTGAGATAACAGATGTTAAAAAATTCCTGCCATCAAGTATACTAAATCTCTCTGACATTTTGATTGTAGATATGTTAATTCCTCACCTGCCAGCCTGCCTTGTCCCCAAGACCACCATTATTGTCCCTATTAAAAGTTCTAGCAAAATCTTTCTTCAGACCAGGAACTGTTTTAATTTGGTTTTCAGGTTCCCCCTCCCCGAGTAACTTGTCTTTCCTTTTTCCTTTTTTTATTGTGCTGAAAGAGCATTTTAATCATTTTAGAAGTCTTCACAAAGCCAATGAAGTTTAGGGGTGTGTCAATTCCCATTTGATCAATTTTTGCCTAATTTTTTGCCCTCAGTATCCTTACTGAGACCGTTTCTCCTCCATCTAGATCTGGAACTTTTTCTTACATTTTTTTCCCTCTTTTGGATGCAACTTACAGAGAATATTTTTGTAACTTTAATATGAAGAAATGCCAACCTTCCTCCTCATTCAAGTCCCTAAGCTCCTCAATACACTTGATTTCACTTTCCTAATTAGCTTCTTTTATTTATCAAAATGTGCAAGCCCCCTTCTTAGTTATATCTGTTTTGTTTGTTCTTCCATTTAATTTAACCAAAATAATCCTGTTTGCTTTCAATTCAACCATATTTTCTATGACAGGCTCTTCAGGGATGTCTTTATACTTTATGCAAACAAAGGCCAGGAAATGTTGGCAAATAGACTCTGTATTGAAGAAATCTGCTCGGTGTATATCCAGAACTCAGTGGCCATTTGTGTGCTTATTTTCCTCTTTACATATGAGGACCTGCAGTGTCCCATTGTTAAATTGGTTCCATTATTATTTTCCAACTACAAGGAGGTGTTCTCATTCTACTGCATGTTTCTGCATACTTCCATGCACATCTTCTTTACAACTCTTCCTCAGTGTAATTTTGGCTTTTATCAAAATGTATATAATCCTCTCTCTCTCTTGCTGTCTCTCTCTTTCCCCCCTTTTTATGAAGACAATAGACTTTTCAGTTAATATTTCTCTTTTCTGATCACTGGTGCAATTCCATTCAAACAAAATTGTTTCCATAAAGTTTTATTTTTATTTCTTATTGGTTTTGGATCCCCTATTTTATTGCATAGGTTCCTGGCACTCTCTAACTGACTCTGTTGCTTTTTACATTACCCCTCCAGCTGAACTCCTCAGTGTTTGAGCTCTT
This sequence comes from Pyrocephalus nanus, assembly GCA_038380795.1. Classification (NCBI taxonomy): domain Eukaryota; kingdom Metazoa; phylum Chordata; class Aves; order Passeriformes; family Tyrannidae; genus Pyrocephalus; species Pyrocephalus nanus. Next base: position 36,955,578 of record CM076259.1, read on the forward strand.
AGTTTCTGTATTTTTTGTCACCACCTTCTTGAAGCCAAAATTCCCTTGCCCTGAGTGTTAAATGAAGAAACTGTATGATTCCTTTAAAGTTCTCTTTCCATCTCTGAATTTCAAGTTCTTTTTGTTCATTCTGACAGATTGGATTGCAAGCTGGTATCCCATATGCTTAGGTGAAGTCTGTCCATGAAGATATGAAACCTCTTCTCAGAAAATACCACCAAATGATCAATACTCCAAATCTTTCTACATCACTTCTAGAATTATTCAGTCATGTGCCTGTGATTCATCTCATACTTCTAATTACACTTCTATTCTCTTCCTGGAGAGGAAACAGAATAAGTTCATCACCAATTCCAGTCTCCTTTTTTTGAGACTTGGTTCAAACAGTAACCAGATGAGAACATAAATCTTCGAAGTTACTTATGAAATAATAACTTTGTTAACCTGTTCATAATTCCAAAAGTGGAAGATTAAAGTGAAAAACCAGAATTGTTCATTTGCAAACCAGGAAAATTACTTTAACAAAGGAAATATCCTTCAGCAGAAGTAGGTAAATCTTGCAAGTAAATTTAGAAAAAGTGAAAAGCAAAGATTGTTCTAGATGAGAAGAAATATAAAGAATACAGAATTTAAAATATTTGGGAAGTAGAAAGTTTGTAAAGTAATTATGAGGCTAAAGGGATTGAAAGAAGCATTTAGGAGTACAGAAACATCATAAAGTAGAAAAAATAACTTCTCTATAAATCTGCATCACAGGGAATCCAGATTAGTTTAAAATTGTGATCTGAGGCAGGTTATTCTGCAACCGTAGGGTACTTTGTATCCTTTGAAGAACCTGGCAATACCATATGAGATGATATCTCTAAATTATAATTTCCTTTTATCCTGTAGAGGAAGTATTCAGTTTATTGATAAATGAATAGGAAGTTTATTGCCAAGATCAGCTCCAAGACACTTTTATTTCAGAATATAATGGTAAGTTCTATCCTACTTAGTAGATGGAGCTATTGTGTGCTTTGGAGGAAATAAAATGATAAACATTTAGTTAAGCTGCAGAAGTACAAGGATTTTCTTAAACCTGTAACAGAAGAATCTAAGGGTATATTTATGTTGTGTATTTCATTTGGCACAAGTCCACTCTACCCGTGTTCTGAGCAAAGGAAAATCAAAGGATAGTGTTCGTGTGATGCTTTGCCTGCAACAGCATACCCAGGCTCTCCACAGAACCAACTCTAACACAGTCAAACAGCTTTTTTTTTTTTTTTATTCTTTTCAGAGTATGAATAAGTTTCCCTCATCTACCTGAAATATCCAATGCAAACATACTCTCAGCTACAGGAAATTCAAATGATCTCTTAGCAGCTGTATTATGGCAATTCCCATGTGTCTTAGCAGCACTCCCTTTCCTGCCAGCTCTCTCCTGGACTCTGGACTGCAGTTTCTTTTTCAAGAATCGCTGACTGTATGAGGAATGACCTCTCTGCAGTAAAGCTCTATTCTTGGATGGACCAGCAATTCACAGACTCATGATGCTCTTTGGCACAATCAGCCAAAGAGCTATGAGGCCAAACCTCCTCTCAGAGCACTAGGGCAGCTCATTTTCAAAGATTAGTTTTTTCATCTATTCTTAGCAGATATATATTCACCAGGTGACTTGAATCAGTGTGCTGAGGACGTTATAGGAGACTACACTCATCTCATTAAATCAGTGACAACTAGTTCTCTGCCTCTAGGAGTAAATTCTACTCCTACTCCAACTCAGATCTATTATGAGTACCAGTATCTTCAGATATGCTCAAGGTTTTAGCTCTTAAAAGTTATTCTTTACAAGTGCATATTGGTACCCTGATGTAGACTGTCAAGTACATTGCCTTATTCCCAAGAATATGAAAACAGCTATGTTATCCTGAGTTGATAAAACAAAGCCATTTTTTTGTCTTTGCAGAGCGGAAGAAATGCTATGGCAATTTTCATCTATTTCATTCTATTTTTAAATCTTTCACCTTGATATGGGCATAAAACAGGTTTCCTGACAGGAAAAGCCAACAGAAACATATCCAAATCACCGTGGGTGCAACTCCACTGTCCTCCCTAACAACAGCAGCTGCTTTGGAATCTTTTGGTTTACTTTTGATCTCAATATTGATAAGGACTGAGCTCTTTTAGAGTCATAATTTTCCTGACATTTCAGCTGTGTAGGCGACAGTTATGTCTTGGCTTGATAGCAGATACCAACAGCCTAAACACACTCATCAAATGACTAAGATCTTGACTGTTGGGATTATATTTTAATTATTTACTCATTATAGAGGTATTTGAATTCGCTGTTTAATAAATGCTGCTTAAATTATGTCTGGAGAAGAAAACATAACCCTTCTGTCAAAGTTACTAATTTTTTTCAGCTGCTTTTTACAGACTTGGATCGGTTTCAATATCTCTATGAAGACTACAATAATTTACATGACACTTCCACAAACACTGTCACTTTTCTGCTATAGAACAACATCTGCTCACCTGTTGTTTTAGACTGCCATATTTGCACAAGGTAGGCAACAATTGTTGTCAGAAGATATCACGTGCAGCTCACTGGAGCTAGCAGTCTGACTAACAGGAAAAATATCCACTTAATACATCAGCCTTGTAAACATAATTATGTTAACTAATTGTAAGTTCAGAACTAGCATAGAATTGTAAAATATATCACTGCAAAGAAGACAGGAACCTATAAGTGGCATCCTCATATCTCTATAATTTTCTCCAATCCTGAAACTCTCATTCTAAAGCCAGGTTCATTTTTCCCAAGACTTCAAGTATATACAGCATTTAATGTGAGTTCTGTGAACTGTGACTTATGGTTCTTAAGAGTCTTGGGAATCTATATTCACGAGACTAAACATTCCAGCCAGCTTATTTGAAATCAGTCGTTACTCATAGGAATGTACAGGGTGTAATTTTTGGATTGTTATGGAGGAAAAAATACTTGATTAATAGGGGTCTGGTATCTTTGTATGCCTTTGTCTTGTTACATTAGTGGTCATTAAAATTCAAAGTCCCCTGCCACAAGTCAGATAGTACACTGTTATGTTCCAGGTGTTTTACTAGTATGAAATATAGTATCAGAAAATGACTTTAGTGCTGTGGAAATTTAGAGCACTTCTACTCAAGGACATAAAGCCTCCCTGTGATATCTCTAAAGTGACTGCAAAAGTACTTGCTATTATATTCACAGATGAGGTTGCAGCCTATGGACAGCAGATTGTTTTCTGCAATAAGTTTTCCTGTTAGCAAGATTTTCCTTTATTTTTGATGCTTTCTTTTGCAGTCCTTAGAAGCAAAATGTATAAAATATTAAGCAGATTTTGAATCAGGTCTTGTAAAAAGGTGGTTTACTTACAGTGATTTGCCTATAAAAAATTACCTACGGGTAAGCGGGTTAAAAAAGTTTAAAAGATTTTACCTAGGATTATTGTCTGGGTATGAAACATCAACTACACAATCCAGAGTCCAATTTCAGTGCTGGACATCTGTTGTTTCAAAGTAGAGGAAAAATTAACTAATTTGAGATCCTGTAATTATGCCTTTAGATAATCTGAAAACAAGATAATCCACTTTAGTCACACTTATGAAACACCTGGTAGGCTAGGACCATAAAAACTGTAAAACTTGCTTTATAGTCAGCTTCCTGGTTCAATATGAAGCAAGAATATCTGTTCTGCTTATGGAGAGCAAACAAAATACTGAAGTATGTGACTTTCAAACAAAACATTCTCCTGTAGCATATAAGAAATTGATTTTCATTTGAGACTGATTTAGTAAAAACTATATTGTTAGATCCAGTTTGCAGGTGTTTTCACACAGTAAAAGACTCGGTACGTTACACAGACAGAAGTCACCCACTGCTCTTTCTGGATCACAGGCCTCCAGGTCACTCATGGAGATAACACTTAGGACTCCTAGGACAAGGAATTAGTCTGAATGGCTAGCTGCAGTTCACAGTGTTCAAAGATCATCAAAGTAGCATGTGCAACAGGATCCTGACACCTTGTATGTGAACCTAGTATGTGAGCTAAACCTAGTATGTGAGCAAGTAAGGAGGAAAATTCTAGCCTTGCTAAAGCCAGTGGGAATTGCTTTCCAAAAGTGATTTTGCTAGGAGCTGGAGCCTCCCGCCTCTTTCTGTACAGCCCTCACCACACTCCACCCTCCACCCCTTGGAGGGTGTACCTTTTCTGGTCTGTCGATTTATGGGTCTGTAAATGTTTATTAGTCCAGATTCTCTGTTTGGTTTAGACCATTATGTCCAGAGACTGCTCAGATTCTGCTGTCACGAGGAATCTGAAGACACAAGGATACCTAAAACAAACCCCCATGTGCTGTAATCCTCTCCTGATCAAGCAACTCCAGCTTGCTGTTAATGAGTGTCTCATCTTTACATGCACAGTAATAGGTATGATGTTAGATGCCCTCTGCTGTTTAGCAGACCAAGTAGAGCCCTTGTCTGTTGCCAAATCGACAGCATCTTCCCTCTATTCCCTAGTGAAAAGAGTAAATATCCTGTATACTTACTGCTTACTAGAACAAATCCCCTGAGAGGTTATTGAGTCTCCATGGCTGCAGATAGTCGAAACCTGACTGCACACAGCCATGAACAACTCACTGTATCTGATCCCTCTGTGAATGGGAGGGTTGGACTAGATGACCTCCAGAGATCAATTCCAACTTCCATGACCCTATAGCTATATTGGTTGAATGCCTATGCCTATCACCCCTCATTTACCTATCTCACCAATATCATGACTCACAGCCCAGGCAGAGCAGAGCTTTTGTCTAGACATTTTGCAAGGTTTCTACTGGCTCTCAGAAAAGACCTTGATTCAGCAAATGATCATTACAAGCTTTGTCTGTATTGAGTTGAAACACAAACCAGCTAATACTTAGGAAGAGAATACACAGTCATTTTCTCCAAAAGCATTTTATTTATTCACATGCTCACATGCTGTTTACAAACCTATGAGTATCATTATAAGATGAATCATGTCAGTGTACTTTGCTTTAAGACCTTGTTTCCAAAAGAAGCAGATGGCATAGACTGACAACAGCTTCTCAAGACATTCATCTCTCTATGCATGTACAGTGATGAGGCCTTCCTAAAGCTCAGAACAAAAGGGGTAAGACTTTTCCTCACTGAAAGATTATAAAAGCCATTTTCAGCAAGTGTTATCTATTATCTTCCTTGGTGAAAAAGGAAACAAAAGAAAGGAAAAGAAGATCATAATGAATGGGCTCCAGAGGGTGTTAGAAGCTTTTGCAACTGGTCAGCCTAAGTGTTTTCCATATTAGATTTTCCTGTATACTCTGTTAACTGCAGTGTGTCAGATCCCATTTTATAAAAATCCAGCATCCCCTACTGTGTCTTGGAGTTGAACATAGGAACCCCCAAAAGTACATAGCAGCAATACTGGGCTTAGATTTGATTTCTTTTTGCAGATGTAACCAGTTGACATGTACATTGAATGTATTTGTTTCTGACTCTGTAGGTGTCACATGCTGCAAGTCCTTCATCTGAAGCCCCGCAGAGTAGATGAGCAAATCACCGTGGAAATCACCACTTGCATATCTTTGTTTCTGCAGGAGGAGATCCCAACATTTATACAAAACAAAAAGTTCTGTTCTGTTTAAATGGTTCTACAGGGCAAAGCTATAAGATGCGCCTTATCATAGATAACCAAGTCTCTTGGCTGAGTATGTCCCACAGTTTGCAATAGTCCCAATTTTATTCACTTCATATACCTGTCTGATAACTTAAGCATCTTCAGTAATATATTAAGCCTTATATTTTAAAATAGAACTATTTAATATCTGCTAGCAGTTGTTTGGTTTTTTGGGGGGTTTTTAATTCAATTAATCTGCTAGTAAATAAGAAAATAAAATTAAACACAAACTGCATGGTTTAACAAAACAAAACATGGTTCTAGTTTGAACAAAATTATTTTGATTTTTCAATTTCTTGTCCTCCCTTCTAGAAGAAGGTGGAAGTTAAGTTATTCTAAGGACTTGAGCACTGTTTTGGTGCTGTAACAAAGGAAAAAAACCCCCATCATTTCCTTTGACACAAATTGAAGCTAAAGACAGTAGCAAAGATGAAGGTAATAGAAGGTAATATTGAAGGTCATAGAAGATGAACTAGCCTTTCATACAATATAAATTAATATCTGCCAGGGTATAAAAATTTTCTACAGAGTTTTCAGGAGTCAAATATCCTTACTTTGTTTACTTCCACACTTCAGTCTTTTACAGTTGATCTGAAACAAGTTTTAGGGTGGGTTTTTTGTCTGTTTTTTTTACAAAATAGCATCCTACAAAATGCTACATATTTCACTTCTTTTTTCTATGACATGGCATATAGTGTTGACAATGAAAAAAAGTTATTAAAAATTATAGGTTGCCTAGCTCTTTATAGGATCTAACTAGATTGCACCTGTTGTATTTTAAAGCTTTTCATATTAGCCCCTTTGTCAGCAGTAAATGAGTTTTCATACTTGCAGTTGTGCATGTAGGTTTCCTATTCTTTCTTGGTTGAAGCAATCAACAGCTGTGATTACTTCAAGAGAAGAAAATTAGGCTTTACATAGTGGCAGATACAGGAAACACTATTTCTTTCATGGGCCAGTGAAAAAAACAGTCTGCTCTCGTTGTTATTTAGTATTTGCGCTCAGCAACTGGAGGTTTTGAAGCTGGGCTGCCACTGGTGCCCATAGTGCTAAGCATTCAGAGTAAAGGTCTTAGCTTCACTCCCTGCGTGAAAAGCAGTATTACCCTAGATAGAGACATTTAAACTGAAAGAGGGTAGATTTTAAACTAAAGAGGGTAGACTTAGATTATATGCTAGTAAGAAATTCTTTACTGTTAACGTGATGAGGCACTGGAACAGGTTGCCCAGAGAAAGTTGTGGATGCCCCATCTCTGGCAGTGTTCAAGGCCATGTTGGATGGGGCTTTGAGCAACCTGGTTTACTGGAAGGTGTCCCTTATCATGGCAGGTGGTTATAACTAAATGATTTTTAAGATCCTTTCCAACACAAACCATTCTATGATTCTCTTAGCAACAACTTGGGCCTTTTGCCACCCTAGACTACCCTGAAGTTAAGAGCCTGACTTTAGTGTTAGGGTATGGGTATAAGAGATCTTCATCCCTGAACTTGCTGCAAAATGCATCTCAATTACAAAACCAGGCTAGTTGTGTAGAGTGGCTGACAAGCTTCTGAATGAGAATGTCACATCATAGCACTCAGACCACCACAACAGAGGAGCCTGAGAAAGAGCTGTGCTTCTGCATGGTATCACTAAAACCTACTGTCTCCATCACAGAAACAGCTGAATTGGTACATAGAGCATAGTTAGCCTCATGCTCCGTCTTTAACTATAGATGTAAGCAACCACGGAGGAAAAACAATGAACAGAGCAACCCTGTGCGATACTTCTATAGTCTTTCCACTTATGATTTCTTCTAGCTCAGAGGGTTCCCTGAACTTACTATGTTATGCCTGTTGAGTAACCTTCAACTGGCGTTTTTTACTTTTCCAGCCTTCCCTTGAGTACAGGTAAAATTTTTACAACTGCAAAATCTGTTAAGGATTTATCACCTATTGCTGTAACCACCCCCTTTTGTTTGCTTTGAATTCAACTAGCTTTGCTTCATAGCTCTAGCTCTTCCACTGGCTCCATCCCTCAGTGCCAGTATACCACTATGGTGTCACTTTGGAGCAGCATGCTGGACTGATGCTGTCCTTTTTTCCAGAGTGTCCCTAACAGAGGTGGTATTATCTATTAAAGAAGAGCAAGAGCAAGGTTCATGAACCTGGACTGTTCTTCTAATGTGTCTTGGGCGAGTCCCCTCATCTCAGTTTCCCACCTGTTAAATCATGAGAAGAATTTTCAATTTTAATTTTTTTCACATAATAATGAAGAGCACTCTGCAATGCAAGTGATAAGGCATGTATTCTGATTCTAAGCTGAAATTCTCCAACATAACCTAGAAAGAGACAAGCACAATAACCCCAAAAGAGCAGCAGGGCTAGTGAGTAGGGCACTGACTTTGGGAAAGTGGACTGTGGGAGACATAAGATCAAATTCTTTTTTCAAAGAAAGGCTCTTCTTCCATGAAGTGTCCTAACTACTAGGCAACTGAATTCTCTAGCAGTTGACTCTGTCTTGCCTCTTCTGCTTCCCCTTTTATCTCTGAGAACATCCAGCACCAGGAAAGTTCCTGCAATCTCAGAAAGCATCAGAAGCCTAGAAAAGTATTTATCACCCTGTAAATGTACTATCTGATTACAATCAGCATTTTGCTCTGGAAGAAACGACCACTTTCTTTTGCCTCCTGGCCTGTTGGACGACGCGATGTCTGTTGCGGCTCATGCACCAGGTGGCAACAGAGAGTCATCAATCTCCCCGTTCGCACCAGAGGGAGCCACAGGAGAGCAAAATTACACACGTAGGAATTACAAACCTCAAGCCGTTATACTAAGTTTTTAACAGCGCAGCACTTTTGCACCTGTAGTCTATTAGGAAACTCAAGGCAGCAAACTCACAGCAAGGACTTGTGTTCCCATATTTAACCTGAGGGGGAAGAGAGCATGGAGAAAAAGCGGAGGCTTTGTTTTGGGCTATGTTCATACCTGAATGCTAAACATGCCAAAATCATGATCTCAAAAACACATCAAACAACACTGCAACCTAGATGCCTCTCTTCAGCAAGGCTGTGAGAGCTCTCCTCCTGAGCTGCCTTATAAGCTAAAATTCAGCTCCTGCAAATGTAGCTTCCAGCACTAACTGGTAGTTGCAGATGTAGGGCCAAGAACACAGGTCTATCCCAGTCCAGGAGTCTGCAAGTCACTAAACCAAAATTTCAAGGTCCTTTTTGCATGCTATGCTTCTGTTCTTGAGTCCTACATTCTTCTGGGGGTCATTTATCAACGATCTGGACAAAAGGATCAAGAACACCCTCAGTCAGTTTGCAGACAATACCAAGCTGTGTGGGAATGTCAATCTGCTGGAGGGCAGAAAGGCTCTGCAGAGGGATCTGCAAAGGCCAGATCAACGGACTGAGGTCAGTGGTATGAGGTTCAACAAGGCAAAGTGCCAGGTCCTGCACTTGATTCAGAACAACCCTAGGCAGTTCTACAGGCTTGGAGCAGAGTGGCTGGAAAACTGCCCGGTGGAAAAGAACTTGGAGTGTTGGTCAAGAGCAGAAGAACATGAGCCAGCAGTGTGCCCAGGTGGCCAAGAAGGGCAATGGCATCCTGGCCTGTATCAGCAATAGTGTGGCTAGCAGGATCGTCCCCCTGTACTGGGCACTGGTGAATTCCGTGTTCAGTTCTGGGCCCCTCACTTCACGAAAGACATTGAGGTGCTGGAGTGTGTCCAGAGAAGGGTAATGGAGCTAGGGAAGGATCTGGAGCACAAGTCTTATGAGGAGCAGCTGAGGGAGCTGGGGCTGTTTAGCCTGGAGAAGAGGAGGCTCAGGGGACACCTCATAGCTCTCTGCAGCTACCTGAGAGGAGGTTGTAGCCAGGTGGGGCTGAGTCTCTTCTTCCAGGTAACAAGTGAATGGACAAGAGGAAATGGTCTCGAGCTGCCCTAGGGGAGGTTTGGATTGGATATTAGGAAAATTTTCTTCATTGAAAGGATTGTCAAGCACTGGAACAGGTTGCCCAGGGAAGTGGTGGAATCACCATCCCTGGACATATTTAAAAGAGTAGATGTAGTACTGAGGGATGAGGTTTAGTGGTGGACTTGGCGGTGCTGGGTTAACAGCTGAACTTGATGATCTTAAAAGGTACTTTTCAACCCAAATGATTTAATGATTCTATTCCCAGTGATGAATTTTGCTTTGTACATATCACAGGAAAATTATATTCACCAATTATTCTAAACAGTTTCATAGAACACACATTTCCTAAGAAAGAAATAACCTGAATGTTGCATAAATCAAAGACCAGCTTTGATTCATTGTTTATATTTTTCAGTAGAGTCTCTAAAATATGCTGTTCTAATGAAAATATGTTGCTTCTCCCTTTCCCTTACATCAAAGTCTGTAGTATATCCCACTAATACCTGAAGTCATGAAACATAACTACAAAAGAGTATATCAATGCTTCTAAACTGTCATATTCAAAGAAAACAAAAGCCCATCTGGCACTTGTTTGGAGTGTTATGTTAAACCTTCTGTTAGTGACACACTGTTGAACATCATACCAGATTAACGTGTCTCAGTAAATCAAAGATTATCCTAGGTCTTGGCTTGTAATGTCTTAGGGAATACAAATGTCAGTGTGTGAAAGACTTAATTCTCTGCTCCACCTGCAACCGGTGTCCATTTCTGGTTCCTTTTCTCCTGCTGATATGAATGGAGTTTCATCTGAATAAGTCTAGCAGTTTCTATTCTTTCTGATGGGTTGTGAGGAGAAAAAAAGGTGACACAGGTGATTTTAAACATATTTTTAAATTACCTTTTTAAAAAAAAAAAATCCCAAGCTCTATAAAAGCTTAAATACTGTAAAAGAATACTAATCAAACAAGTCAGAACTCAAGACAAAAATCAGTAGGATGTAAGGAGCATCAGCTTTTCTGCAGGAGCAGCTTATATCTCTCCACATGCCGTTTAAGCCATTAAGCTGTATTAGCTGAACCATCTTCAAAAGAGTAACAAAAACCTACCCAGTCCTTGGTTCTGCCTGCCTACCTGGTATCAATTCTTCAGTCCCCCCAGAGCCACTATTTCCCTTCAATATTGAAAAGCCAATCTTAAGAACAACCCCCATAAACAAGCCTGAAGTGAGCTTCAAGAATCATGTGACCTGAAGACCAGTAGAAAATATGATAGGTCAGAAATGCAGGTGTCACTGGCAGCATCAAGAATCAGCAGTAAGGTGACCAGGACTCCCATTTAAAAGACATACTTGAAAAGTTAGTGGAATTCCTGGCTCTGAAAGCATAATCTTCTAATTTGTTATGTAATTCTTTCATAAAATATGCCAAAATTCACTCAAATTTTGATAATCAGCTGAATAAGTATGGGCATGGATATATACAATGAAAAGCTCGAGGAGTGGGATCTACCACACAGTTCCATCGCAGTTACCATCTATTTTGCCAAAATCCTGAATTCTGAATTTGTACCTTACTCAGGTTTGCACTCAGAATAATCTGCTTCTTAAATGGATATTCATCCTTGGTATCAATCTCAGGAGTATTCTTATACAACCAGGAGTGGAGACATGGACACCTAAAGTCAATTTTATACTTATTTGCTCACAGATGAGTATGCTCCTGTTTTATCTGGTCCAGACCTTGAGACTCACTTTAATAAGGATTCAGGAGGTTCTGGAGCCTGGAAATTAAATTTAAGCCTGGTTCTCAAGAGGTCACACTGTACAAGAAAGTTCAAGGCAATATAAATATCAGGGTTGAATAGTTTCCATTACTGAATAGTAATTACAGACAAGGGGAGATTAGAGGGGTAGTCTTATTGACTGAAGGACTGATTACTTTCTTCAAACTGAAAGATATGCCTCTTCACTCTCTATGCTGGTCTAGACTCAAACAATAGATCCAACAAGCCACTTACTGTAGTGAATCCTGGTCAACAAGCCTTGAGATTCATGTACTGCTACTTCTTTTTCTGAAAGTAAAAGTTGTAGGAACTATGAAAGGGGTCTAGACTTTGACTTCTGTTCTTTTACATCCAAATATAATTCAAGTGTTCAATTTTATTCAAAGTAAGAGAAGAGTCTGTCAGTCTAACTTTTTTTGAGGATGTCTATTACTGTGAACTCTGCACAGAAATGACTGGCTTAATTTTATAGAATGATAGGACTCTCATTTACTTCAATAAAGTCAAGATTTTGCCCTGCTTCCTTTAGTAAAGATAAATTTCTACATGTAGTTTTCAGAGTGATATCACAGAGAAACTCATGTTCTCATAATTCTCAGCCAATCCAAAAGGCTACTTAATTATAAACAGTCCTGATTGTAAAAACAAACAGGTTTTTATCCCATAAACCCATACAAAGAACTTTCCCACTTACATTCCCTCTGAAGACATAGAAATAAACAGTCTGTAAAAGCAACTCTGAGCTCTCCCTCAAGGCTAGCATATGGAAATGGAAGAATAAAATAACTGAGTCATTGATCCTTGGCATTCAAAAAATACATTCTAGATATATTCATACCCTTTGTGCCTTACCTGTCCCTACTCCCTACATTTGTTGCTACACAGCATCCCAAGTTTGACAGAAGAGGAAAGGGCAGTGAAAAATGCAGCAGTCTGCACAACAGATTGTGTAGAAACAATTTTTCTGTCTTGAAGCTAGGTATTTGTATGTTAAAAGACAAGAATAATGGATGAAGAGTACATATACAAGGAGTAAAATGACTGTAGCCGGGGAGGCAGATCAAAGAGGGTGTTGTCTGTATGCAATGTATAACAGCTTGTTAAACAAATCTGTAACAATCAAAACACCACCTGATAAAAAAAAATAAAACACCATGACATATAACTAATCATTTTAGCCAGTTTAAAACTGGCTTAAAAGAGAAAGAAGAAAAACTTCCAATTGGTTGATGATTGCAATTGCTACTGGTTTTGATAGAGACATTAAAAGTCAGTTGCCTTTTCAGAAGGTAGATGCTTAGCCCTTATAAATTCTGACCTTATCAAAAAGTTTGTTCTTTGAGTAAATTCCTACGATATCAAGTCATATCAAGATTACAGGAGGGTGAGACAGTTCTCTTTTTCCTGTTAATTGAAGTAAGAAAACCAATATGCAAGAATGCCTCATGAAATATCAATCTACTTCTGTTGCACCCAAAGTCACCATCAGAATTTTCCTTTTTATGCACTCAACTATCTATGTTTAAAACAGCACAGATGTGTATCTTTTTGAATCCTTGGCAAGATATTTGGCTTTTAGTAGCTACTGCTTGTAATTAGGGGTCGTTCCACTCCAGCAAAAAAAACGTTTTCTATAAATGAATGTAATTCTCTCTCTTACAGAACCGAAGTCTAGGAATAACATTCACTGGGTAAATTCCAGAAGTAATTATAATAATTCCAACTAGATTAACATTCTGTGCTTTCTATTTTGTTACAAGCAGCAAAAAGTTACCTCTTTAGTTATCTTATTAATGTAATCTATGCCACTCCAAAAGTTGTGACTTAGGTGTATCAAGGAGCATTTACTTTCTCCAAGCACCTAAAAGACGTCTAAGACCTTTGATTTCTCGATATGTTACTTATGTTTTATGAATTAGAAAAGTTTCTCTCTACTTTTGTAGACAATTCATTGCAGTAATATAACATTCTACTTAATTCTGCAGCCAACTCAAAGACAGAAAAATATCATTGGACCTTACTTTGCAGTGCACAGTGTGAACGCTCAACGCTGTAAACAGCCATAAAAGTGAAAAATTACCTGAGGTCTTTAGAGGTAGTTGAACATTTTTCTTCTGGGTTGTAAACTAGTATATTATGGTTTTGACAAGTTCATTGCTAACTGTATTTATTCATTGCACCTGGAATTTTCAATATGTCCTAAACTGCACACAAAATTTTGAAAATATCTTGTTAAATGTACTTTGCAGTCAATTTCCAAATATGGTTAAAAGAGCAGGATTCTCACTCTTTTTCAACAGAACAATTACATTCTAGATATAAGCTGATGCTGGAAGGCCTTAACATTTAGATTCATCTTGGCACACACCTCAGACTAAATTCTTTTTTTTTCTCCAAAAGGCATTCTAAAACATTCAAAAAAGTATTGTCTCCCTTCCTCCTTCTCTCCCTTCTTCTCTATCTTCTAATGTCAAATAAAGTGATGAAAAAAGGTAAGAGAAATTCTTGTTGCCATGATGTAAATACATTCTTATAAAGATACCCCTGCACTTTTGTTAGTTTTGTCTTTTATCGTATTTACCATATGGCTAGAAGAGGCCTTCACAGTCATCTCATTCTTCCTATACTCAGAACAGGGATCAGCTTTATGTAGACCTGTACTGACAAATGCTTATTTAACGTTTTCTTACAACCTTCACTGGCAGGCTCAAAGCGAGATGTTCTCACACTTACTTCTTCTTGCCATTAAATGCTTTTCCTCAGTGTCTACTCTGAAACTTCTTTGTTGTAGCTGAAGCTTGTTTATATTGACAACAATCACAAGAATAGGTTATATCCTTCCTGCTTTGTTTCTCTGAAGTTATGTTCTGCTCAATTGTTTCCCTAAGTTTTTCAATATTTCCTCACATATCATAAAAGTATAGCTATGAAAACACTTGTGTAGCTTTCTAAAATATATAAACCAGGATACTAAATACATAAAAAGGAGCTTCTAAAATATGTTGTACACCACTCTTGAGATGAGCCACGTTTTGTAGGTACAGATGGATAATCCTGCTTTCCATTAAGTTCACTAGCTGTGGTGCAAATTCTGATGATCAGAGTTGTCCCTTACAGTGTATGGGAGAAAGAGAGCTCCCCATTCCTTAATTCAGGAATGTAAAGCAGATGTAAAGCAGATGGAGCAAGCAGAGCAGAGGTGAAATTCTGTAATTTTTTGATCAGTTTATTCCTACACGGAATTATGATTTCCAGCTAATGACATTCTTAAAATGAGATGGAGAACTGCTTTGCTAGATGAGGACTAGAAAGCTTGGACTTTGTAGAAATAAGCATCCAACTGCTCCTTAAAAAAAAATCATTATGTTCCATGCACAATTATAAAAATTACTTGGGTCTTCTGCATATATGTTCATGCTGTGAAGGACTTTCAGAAAAAAAATGAGTATGTAAACCAGAAATATATTTTATGCTACCTAAATGCCAAGAATCTGAAGTCTATCTTCAAGAGTAAAGTTCTTAAAGAATGATTATGCATTTGATTTTTCAGGAATATAGTTTACTATCTCGCTATTTAATCAAAATACCCTTAGATGCAATGCCCAGAAATTTCAAATTAATGAAAAAGACACTGTTTAAAGAGAGACAATATGTCTCAACCATATCAATAAGATTTTTTAAAATGTCATCAGTAGGAAAGGTTCTAAAAAGTCCTTCCATGAATTTGAATACTTTCTCTTTCATGCATGCATTTTTCGTTTGTATAATTAAATATGCCTTTCCAGAGGGGGATAAAGGCAATTATTCTTCCTCAGTCAATCCAATGAGAAAATAGCTGCAGAACGGGTAGGCCATTCATGCAGATAATAGCTATACTACAGACTCCTTCATCACCTGGTAAATGAACCTACCAGGGGTAAGGCCCCACTAGACCTGCTGTTTACAAACAGAGAGGGGCTGGTGAGAGATGTAGTGGTTGAAGGCCACCTGGGAAATAGTGACCATGAAATAATAGAATTTTCAATACTCAGAGATTCAAGGAGAGCCAACAATAAAACCTCTACGCTGGACTTCCAGAGGGCAGATTTTGACCTATTCAGAAGTCTAGTCCAGAGCATACCCTGGGAAATAACCCTTGAAAACAAGGAGGTTCAGGAGGGATGGATGTGCTTCAAGCAGGAAGTTTTGAGTGCACAGGAACAGGCTGTACCGGTGTGCCAAAAGGCAAGCCGGCAGGGAAGACAACCAGCTTGGTTAAACAGGGAGATTCTGAAGGAAATCAGGGATAAAAAGAGAGTTTACCAACTATGGAAGAAAGGGCTGGCTACTTACGAAGAATTCAGGAAGACAGCTAGATCATGCAGAAAGAAAATCAGGGATGCAAAAGCGCAATTTGAAGTTAAATTGGCCACTTCTGTTAGGGATACCAAAAAGTCCTTCTATAAATACATTAATAACAAAAGGAGGGGCAAAGAAAAACTCCATTCTTTGATGGACTTGGAGGGAAACATAGTTAATAGAGATGAGGAGAAGGCTGAGGTACTTAACACCTACTTTGCCTCAGTTTTTACCAGTAAGACAGGTGGCCCTCAAGGCAACTGGCCTCTGGAGCTGGTAGACAGAGATAGGAAACCAAATAGCCCCCTTGTATTCCAGGAGGAAATAGTGACTTACTGAGTCATCTGGATCCTCACAAGTCTATGGGACCAGACGGGATCCATCCTAGGGTAATGAGGGAGCTGGCAGAAGAGCTTGCCAAGCCGCTCTCCATCATCTTCCAACAGTCCTGGCTCACTGGGGAGGTCCCGTATGATTGGAAGTTGGCAAATATCACCCCAATCCATAAAAAAGGCTGCAAGGCTGACCCTAGTAACTACAGGCCTGTCAGCCTGACCTCAGTGCCTGGCAGAGTTATGGAGCAGATCATCCTATGTGCAATCACACAGCAGCTACAGGATGGACAGGGGATCAGACCCAGCCAACATGGGTTTAGGAGGGGCAGATCCTGTTTGACCAACCTGATCTCCTTTTACGATCAGGTGACCCACCTGGTGGATGAGGGAAAGGCTGTGGATGTGGTCTATCTGGACTTCAGCAAAGCCTTTGACACTGTCTCCCATAATATACTCCTGGGAAAGCTGGCAATCCACGGCTTGGACAGAGGCACTCTGTGTTGGGTTAAGAGCTGGCTGGAGGGCTGGGCCCAGAGAGTGCTGGTGAATGGGGCTGCATTCAGCTGGTGGCCGGTCACCAGTGGTGTCCCCCAGGGATCAGTGCTGGGCCCAGTCCTTTTTAACATCTTTATCGATGATTTAGATGAGGGGATTGAGTCCATCATCAGCAAATTTGCAGATGACACCAAGTTGGGAGGGAGTGTCGAACTGATGGAAGGCAGGAGGGCTCTGCAGAGGGATCTGGATAGACTGGAGAGATGGGCTGACTCCAATGGGATGAGGTTCAACAAGGCCAAGTGCCGGGTCCTGCACTTTGGCCACAACAACCCCCTGCAGCGCTACAGGCTGGGCACAGAGTGGCTGGAGAGCAGCCAGGCAGAAAGGGACCTGGGGGTGCTGATTAAGAGGAAGCTGAACATGAGCCAGGAGTGTGCCCAGGTGGCCAAGAAGGCCAATGGCATCCTGGCCTGGATCAAGAACAGTGTGGCCAGCAGGAGCAGGGAAGCGATCCTTCCCCTGTACTCTGTGTTGGTGAGGCCACACCTTGAGTATTGTGTTCAGTTCTGGGCCCCTCAGTTCAGGAAGGACATTGAGGTGCTGGAGCAGGTCCAGAGAAGAGCAACCAGGCTGGTGAAGGGACTTGAGCACAAGTCCCATGAGGAGAGGCTGAGGGAGCTGGGGTTGTTTAGTCTGGAGAAGAGAAGGCTTAGAGGTGACCTCATCACTCTCTTCAACTACCTGAAGGGAGGTTACAGCCAGGTGGGGGTTGGTCTCTTGTCTCAGGCAACCAACAACAGGACAAGGGGGCATGGGCTCAAGCTCTGCCAGGGGAGGTTTAGGTTAGATGTTAGGAAGAAATTCTTTACAGAGAGGGTAATCAGGCATTGGAACGGCCTACCCAGAGAGGTGGTGGATTCACCATCCCTGGAGGTTTTTAAAAAGAGATTGGATGTGGCCCTTAGTGCCATGATATAATAATTGGAGTTGGATCAGGGGTTGGACTTGATGATCTTGGAGGTCTTTTCCAAGCCAATCTATTCTATGATTCTATGATTCTATGATTCTATGACTATTGTGTCGCAATTTAGAGTACACATAAACCAGCACATCCTCCTATAACCCCGATAGACCTAGTCTTTGTATGTCCTCCTTGATACTTGTCAAGCCTGTTAGTATTCCAGTGATAGGTTAGAATGGCATAATGGTTTGCCTACCCAGCACAATTTAGACGTTTTTCCTTTTCATCTTATTCAATTCATCTGCAGAGTTAGCTACACTGAAACAATTCAACACATGCTTATGTAATGTCTCACTGATGGTTATGTTTACTGAAGATAAAAATAGCAAGGAGGATACAAACTAGGCAGCAACAGATTTGAAACATCTTGTTGCTGCAGATATTTCCATGCTGTTCTGAGTTGAATTGTGAAATTATTTCCCTACTGATCCTGAATACCCACTGCTTGCTAACATCATCAGTAATTTAGCACTGCAGATATCCAAAATAATGTTATATATTCTCTTCTTTTTCACAACTATGCTTGCTTTCATACTTATGCCTATGTATTTTTCTTTTCCCCCAGGTAATGCATTTGTGGTGAGCCTAGCTTTGGCTGATCTGGTGGTGGCCTTGTATCCATACCCACTGGTGCTCTTAGCTATTTTCCACAATGGATGGACGCTGGGTGAAATGCACTGTAAAGCGAGCGGCTTTGTGATGGGACTGAGTGTAATAGGCTCTATCTTCAACATCACTGCAATTGCAATAAACCGATATTGCTATATATGTCATAGTTTTGCCTATGACAAAGTGTACAGCTGTTGGAACACCATGCTGTATGTCTCCTTAGTCTGGATATTAACTGTAATTGCAACCGTGCCAAATTTTTTTGTTGGCTCTTTAAAGTATGATCCACGCATCTATTCGTGCACATTTGTTCAGACTGCAAGCTCCTATTATACAATAGCTGTTGTGGTAATTCACTTCATTGTCCCTATCACCATTGTGAGCTTCTGCTACCTTCGAATTTGGGTTTTAGTGCTTCAAGTCAGAAGACGAGTCAAGTCAGAAACAAAGCCAGGATTGAAACCAAGTGATTTCAGAAACTTTCTTACCATGTTTGTAGTTTTTGTGATTTTTGCCTTTTGCTGGGCACCGCTTAACTTCATTGGACTGGCTGTAGCCATTGATCCTACAGAAATGGCACCAAAAGTTCCTGAATGGTTATTCATTGTAAGCTACTTAATGGCCTATTTCAACAGCTGCCTTAACGCAATTATATATGGACTTCTTAACCAGAATTTTCGGAATGAATACAAACGAATTTTAATGTCACTGTGGATGCCGAGGCTTTTCTTTCAGGACACATCCAAAGGAGGGACAGATGGCCAGAAGAGCAAGCCTTCTCCTGCTCTAAACAACAATAACCAAATGAAAACTGATACCTTGTAACTATGTCATAGTCAATGCAAGAGTTTGACATGGAGAAAACCAAGAATATAGTTGCAATGTTCTGGTCATTTCTGACTGCTTGTGTGTGTGTGTGGATTCCATCTGGATAACACTTTATGACTGGAATACTGTCTTGGTAAAGCACATCACTCTCAGTTCGTGATTTATATGAGACAGCAATCGAAAATGTGTTTCAGAACTAAAGCAGCAGGTGGGTGCAAGCTGTTTTAGTTCTCAGAGCTGAATCCTGCTTCCAGACACATGAATGAGGTATTTTTTGCTTCAGTGGGAGTTTTGCATTCTTTTTAGAGTATCGGGATTCATTTCTTGGAAGCTGTAGTGAATGTACTTGCCTATGGGTACAGCAGCTCATCAAGGATGGGGAGTCCTATTTTCCTCCCTTCTGACTCTGCATTTCTGTGCATGTACTGATGACAGTAGTGGTATCTTGGAAACAAACTTGTAAATTGGAGAGAATAATATTTGTGTAAAAGCAAATATTTACATTAGAGACTTCCCTCATGGGTTTTTCATGTTTACATACACTGAGATTGGGAATGCAGAGCATTTACTCTGCTCATTTTTTTATGATCAATTTTATGGTAGATAATATAATACAAATGGTTGATATCCTGCAGGTTTACTTCACACAATATTCATCTTTTAGAAAGGATTGAATTTTCATTGAACTTCATTTATTTACCTAAATATATACACCCAATGTTCTGTGGCACTTTAGCACACCTTACACATTTGCAACAGGCTGGAAAATATGGCATACAACCTGTGATCATCTGGACTGGCAACCAGCTACTAGGTAAGACATCCTAGATCATCTCAAGAGATGCAAGACCAAAAGAAGAAGCCATTTTGGCTATAATGGTAGCTGAGATACTCGATTCACATGTCTACATCTAATCTTGAACAAAACCCTCTATTGTTGTCTAATCTAAGACAACCTTGAAGCTTCCCTATAGTGGAGAGTGTGATGATAAACACACACCCAAGGATGAGATGAATTGCTTTGTGAAGGTGCTGGTCTCCTTTCACTGACTTCAGAAAGAGCTTTGATTACTATTCAAACACCTCATTTTGGATAGCTAGACAGGGATTTATTTTGCCTCATTTGGGGTGACTTTGGTGTAGATGTTTGCACAGGATCCATTATCTAAATTCCCACTGTAGTCCATAGAGTTCTAGGAAATTATTCACTTTATCTTGAAAGAGACATCTTATTGGTAAGGGGAGCTGATCAATGGAACTCATTGACTGTACCTTCATTGACTGTAACAGAGATCAGGCAGCTCATGTAGACACATTTCAGGCAAAGAGAGGTGATCTTAATCTCATAAATAGTGTACCTACAGTTTATAAAATAAAAGGATGATTTTCCATTTTATTTTCAAACTCATCTTGAATTCAAACTGGATTTTTTCTTTTCCAGGTAACACGTTGTAACAGTGACTGTGCAGATCAGATTACAATCTGGGTTATACTATACAGCATCATAGTAATTTACACAATGTGGCTGTATTACCTCTAAATCAGATTAGAGATCTATGTGCAAACACAACAGTCAGTGTGAAGTTATTTTATCATTAGACCTGAAATGCACATTATTCTTAGTAGTGCTTTTTAGGGGAGAGAAGCCAGGTCTCTGGTAAATCCATGTCATGTAGTGAAATGGTAAAATGAGGAATTCGGGTTTCCACGACATTCCAGTTTGGGTTTCCTGACCTAGCTATTATAAAAAAATATTTCTGTAGTAATATTAATTGTACAGCAAATATACTACTTCTGAAGCCATAAAAGATGTATTAAACATCACCCTCATGTTGCTCTACTAATAGAGAAATATCAAATTACCACAGTATTTAAAATGTTTTATTTGCTTTCCAAAAACCTGTGTAATGTACAGCAAAGTAAAAAACATGATTATTCGTTTAGCTGCTTTCATGTTCTTCAGATAGTCAGAATTCCAGTACACTAGGACTCAGGCAGTAGTAGTCTCATAAGAAGCTGACACATTTGTGAAGAGGGGTAATAAAGAGATGGGACAAATACAACGTGGTGGTATGTAATAAAAATATTGTGGCTAAAAGTAGCAATCATTAATATGTAGGTTCTACCTGAAACATAATTTTGTAAGTCTGACATACTTTTGATATGTATCGTCTTTCTTCATGACTTCCACACTAAGGTATTGAACAATTAATATGCATGCATGTCTACATGGGAAATTTCCCCCAGAGTAAATAAGGAGTTTCAAGAGTCTGGGAAACTTGTAGGAAATTACCTTAAGTTTGATTAACTGACAATCCTGCTTTCGCTGACTTCTCTGAGTACTCAATATTGTGACTTGAAAGTCAAAAACTGTTGACTGACTTAGAGATGAACTAGTGCTAGAAGTAGATTGATTGACCTTGGTTTATCACTTGCTGGCATGAGTCAGAACAGAGCCCAGAACAGAGTCCAAAAATTATTGATTTAGCTCCATAAAACAAATATAAATGTGGGAACCACTTGTTTGGCCGTAAAAGTGAGCTGCTATCATTCTCCATACTCATGAGGAGAAAGCTTGAAATTTTTATGAAGTCATTTTACAAATTATCTCTGCTATTTAAAAATTAAAGATCACTTTAGGAATCCTTGTACTGGTATCTCCTCAACTATCCTAAATGAAGCTTACACACATAATTGAATAGAATCAAGAATCATAGAATGGTTTGGGTTGGAAAGGGACCCTAAAATCATCTAATTCCAACCCTTCTGTCATGGACACCTTCCACCAGACCAGGTTGCTCAGAGCCCCATCCAACCTGACTTTGAAACTTCCAGGGGTGGAGCACCCGTAACTTCTTTGGGCAACCTGCTCCAGTGCTTCACCACTCTCACAGTTAAGAATTTGTTCCTAATATCTAATCTAAACCCACTCTCTTTCTGTTTAAAGCCATTACCCCTTGTCCTGTCATTACAAGTCCCTGTGAAGTCTATCTGCATCTATCTTATAAGCTCCCTTAAGGTACTGGAAGGAGCTCTAAGGTCTCCCTGGAGCCTTCTTTTTTCCAGGCTGAACAATCTCAGCTCTCTCAGCCTGTCCTCATAGCAAAGGTGTTCAAGCCCCCTGGTTATTTTTGTGGCCGCCTCTGGACTTGGTCCAACAGGTCCATTTTCTTTCTTTTGTTGGAAACTCCAGACCTGAATACAGTACTGGAACACAGTAATGCATTGTTGAAAGAGAGAAGTGTTCCAAAATTTGATCCTTCCTCACAAATGATAGAAAATTTTTTGAACAGTGCTGAATTATTAGGAGTGGATTCTACCACCACAGCATTTCCTGAATGGGACCTTGCACTGCATGGTGTCTGCAAAGCCAGTGGAGCTATTAATTTGCCAGATACTGCTACTTGTTGAGTCCTGATGTACGGACAATAACTCATGCTGGCTAAAATAAGTTTTATACCATGTATTGCCAAAAAGTGTTGCATTTGAGTTGACCTGGAAATCAATCAAATCCATTTAATTTAAATTTTCATGGAAGTCAATTAAATGCACAAATATTATATTAATTTAGATGGGTAAATGCAGCTCTTGCATGGTGAAAACTCTTCATGTACTAACATACACTTTTGCCTACATCAGAAGCCTTAAATTTATTTTCTCCCTTTTTTACTTTAAACTCAAAATCCATTTTCCCTCAATTCATGTGTGAAGAAAAAAATTATAAATGCACCATTAAGATAGGTGATATTGTCAGGAAGAATGTATCAGCTCTGAATAGATTTATGCATCTTTGAAAAAAGTATTATTTTTTTTGAATAAAAGTATTTGCACCAGCATATCAGGCATAAACACTTTAAGAAAAAGCAGAAAAAAAGTCAGGTAGATGCTGTGTTCTGCATAAGGTAACTAGTGAAGGAAAAAGTAGGACCTCAGGGACAAAGTCTGTTTCCAGAGAATTAATGTTATCTTGATTAAAAAGTGCTGTATTTTCTGTTCATTAAACAAATAAATGTCTCCTAGCATTGTTCTTACAATAGAATTCTGGTTAGAAAAAAGCTTACCCTTGCATAGATGGGTGAAGACTGCTTCTAAATTCTGTTTCAGTAAAGAAGGAAGTGGAGGTGTGGTAAAGTCTAAATGAGACTGAAACAATGCATTAGTCTTATCCTATCACTCTGTGCAAGCAAAATTTCACTCTCAAGGAAGAATAGTCCTGTTACTGTTGACTTTCATGAGATCAGCTTTTCTTACTGAATTATTGACTGAATAGAATAATTTTGCCGTGTTCATTCTTGGGGGCAGAAATGTACTTCTGTCTCTCCACTTCTTCCTTTAAGAACATATTTAGATAAAAATTATTGCTTTTATTTCCCAATTGTATTTCAATGAACTGCACAAGTCTGGGAATGTGCCAATGAATAAATATATATGGAAGATTGTATATATTTCTTAATATGTATATAATACAGTTTTGATCATCTGAACAATTTGTTGCACTTAAAGATGTTTACAGATTTAATGGAAAATGTGGAAGACAATTTATTTTCAGTCATCTGAATATGTTGTTATTTTAACTGGATCTTGCACACCCGGTCTATGATAATAAATCAATATTTTACCTCAAGTTATGAGTGTGTAATGAGACCACTGTGAATGTCAGCTGCAGAACACACAATTGATTCCTGTTCACTGTCTTATTAGTAACACCTCCAGCTGACTAATAAGATTATTTTTCAGTCTACTTTTTAAAATATGTTTGTGTCATAACATTACTCTGGGTTAAGAACATTGTCTATTGTCAAAAATAGATACTCCTTATTTTACGAGTGGACTTGGAGGTTGAACCAACAAAGAACATGATGCACTTTGAGACCCAGCCTGTAGTTTTACATTATTTCATCCTACATGCAATATCATGCTCCTACTGAATTTCATGGTGTTCCTCAGCCATTTCTTCAGCTTGTCCAGGTCCCTCTGAGTAGCAGCCCTGCCCTTCAGGATGCTTTCTTCAACTTGGTGTTGTCCAAAAACTTGCTAAGGATGCACTCTGTCCCATCATCTGGATTGTTATTGAAGACTTTAAGTAGGATTGGTCCCATTATTGACCCTTGAGGGACCCCACTGACCTTTAGCTGGACTTTGCATCACTAATCACAGCTCTTCAGGTCCACCAGCTGAGTGAATTCCCCATCCACCATTCTGCTTTCTTATACAGCCCTTATGTTCCAAATTCAGTGACAAGGAGACTATGGGACACTGATTCAAAGACCTCATTAAAATCAAGGTATGCAACATCCACTTGCTCTCCCTCAGCCACAGAACTCATCACATCATCATAGAGAACAGGGAGGAAGGTCAGGTACAATTTTCCTTTGGTAAATCTGGAAAAAGGGGTAAACATGGGAAAAGAGAAGGCCTCGGGGTGACCTAATTGCAGCATTCTAGTACCTGAAGGGAACTTACAGAAAATATGGCTCAAGAGTATTTACAAGGGCATGTAGTGACAGGAAGAGGGTGAATAAGTTCAAATTGAAAGAGAGTAGGTTTAGATTAGACATTAGGAAAACATTCTTTTTTGTGGAGGTGCTGAGCCACTGGAACAGGTTGCCCAGGGAAGCTGTGAATGCCCCATCCCTGGCAGTGTTCAAGGCCAGGTTAGATGGGGCTTTGAGCCACCCTGGTCTAGTTGAAGGTGTCCCTGCCAACAGCTGGAACTGGATGATCTTCAAGGTCCCCTTCCAACCCTAACCATTCTATAATCTATGATAAACCTGTGCTGGCTGCTCTTAATCACCTTCTGGTCTATTTGTGAGTTTAGAAATTAATTCTGAGTGCATTTGCCCCACACCTTCCTAGGGACTGAGGTGAGATGGACCAGCTTGCAGTCTCCTGAATCCCTCTTCTTGCCCTTCTTGAAAGTGATGTGACATGTGCCTTTTTCCAGTTTTGAGGAGCCTCTCCAGTTGTCAAGTCTTTTCTAAAATGATGAAGTGTGGCATCACAATGTCATTACCAAGCTTCCACAATACCCTAAGATGTATCTCATCTGGTCCTATGGACTCGCGTATGCACAAGAGGCTTAAGCAATCCCTAATCCTTTCTTTCTCTGCTGTGGGTACTGGTTTTCTCCCACAGATCCTGCTAGAAGACTCAGGGACCAGGGACTCTGAGAACAAGCCTTCAAAGTGAAAACCAAGACAAAAGGTGCAGAGAGCTTCAGATTTTTCCTTGTTGCTTCTCACTAGGTTCCCTGCCCCACTGAAAAGTGGGCACCCATTGTTTTTACCCTTCCTTTAATACCAAGCTATTCACAGGTACCATCCTTGTTGGCCTTCAACTTGGTCGCTCCAGGACTTTATGTGCAGTATCCAAGAGATTACTGCACAGATTCAGCTCCCATCTCTGTGCTCCAGAGCCTGAAGCAGGCTTTCCCTTTCTATCCCATTTGCAACTGCCTGCTGTTGTGGCTGGGAGAAGCAGGTGCTATTTTGTGTGACTTAAGTTTAGCTGGTGCAGGTTAATCTTGATTTAAACTAAATGCATATCTCAGTGGGAGAGAGACTTTATTGGCAAGTCATCTAACATTCCTTGACAATGATATTTTGATGAAATCCTAGGGCAAGCTGAGAAGGAAATATTTTGTGAAGGAATCAATCAATCAAAAAGAAAGAACAGGCTTTGGGATTTTTTCCTTATATTTCAGTAGCAATCTAGGGACTTCTAAAGGATATTTTTGACATGGGAAATGTTATCATATTCTGCACTTTTCACTAGTCTCAAGCAGAACTTCACTGAAAGTCCACTTCAGCAGTCTGATTCAAGCAGTTATGTGCCGCTTAACATTAAAGCATCCTTGTCAAAAGCTGCACTTAGACAGAGTAACTACTGTAAACCTATTTTCTATTTCCTTTATCATTTACTTTGTTTAAAAGGCAATGAATCAGAAATATTTATATGAGATATATGTAATATATATATAATTTTCAATATATAAGCTAGATTTTCCATATTGTAATGTATTCACCAATCCCATATGCCTTAGTTTATAAATGATAATCCATAAAGCCAAGAACTAGTGATCCCAATGCTTTTCAAATAGAAAGCCCTAATTCTTTAGCCATAATTCTTTAATCAACTGTGGCCTTTTTGTCATACTTCAATTGCTATGTCACTAGAAATTAATGCAAATTTTTTTTTCATAGGACCAGATTCCTGCAAGGGTTAATAACCTTACTCTAAGCATTTTACACAATAATACAGCAGGACTTGGGAATTTCAAGCAACATATTAAACACAGTGAATCAAAAGAATTTTTCCCTTTGTCCTAAAGTAGCACTAATCTTACACTGAGTGTCACTGCAACACCATGAAAGTCTGTTTTGCTGCTAAATTTCAAGCAGATATTTATATTTTAGAATATTTTGTTTAATTTGCAGATATGAACTCTCAGAAAGCTCCTGCAGTGATAGATCTGAATACTCTCGGGGTGGACAGAGAAAAAGTGAACACAATGGGCCTAACAGCCCTTTCTGGTGTAGATCATGAATTGACAGGGCATTCAAGTCATCTGTATTAAAGCACCTTCTGCATAAGGAGTTTGCCGGGAGAACAATAAAAAAAGAAAAAGAAAAAGAAAAACAAACAAACAAAAACGCCAAACAAACAAAAAAAACCCCAAACAAACCAACCCCTAAAACAAAATGATAATGCCCCGTATATAGGGACCATGTTTCAAACGCATTACATACAAGGAACTAGGTGGCCTCAAGTACTATTTGGGAAAAAAGTTTACAGATTCTGGAGTTTCATGCTCCACCTTGTTCTGCACCTATTTTTCCAAAATATACACTTGGCTTGCTGAACAACTTATGCCATCATCTTAACTTTTCCCATACAAAAACAATGCAGGACTAAACATAATGCTATGAATGAAAAATGGTGGTTTTTGAAACTATTTGATGTGCTACTGATGAATCTTTTCTATTCCCCCTCCTCTGTCACCTCAGACAGCTGGGGCATTGTTACAACAAGGCATTCATTCCATGACCTTTTCATCCTGATATACTCTCCCTCATGTGCTCATCAAAAGCACATGGAAAGAATCTTCTTTTCCCTGCTGGAAGCATAAAGACACCAAAGAACATTTGGAATCATGAAGATAAAAAAGAGAAGTCTATTTTATTCTTTCCCCGGTCCCCACTGTCTATTTACATTTTTAAAAAGAGTATATATGTTAACAGTATGGCATTTAAATTTTACAGGGCTTTTTTGTATTTAGAAATTCATTATTCCTTTAAGATTTCTGTATTATAAGAGGTGTGTGTGCTTTTGGAGGGTAAGCAATAAGCATAATCTTCTCTCATTAGGCCACAAGTAGTTAAACATTCCTAGTTTCCAAGTGGCTGACAGCTCACTTGTCTGTTGCATTTAAGCAGTGTCCTCACAGTGTTAGTGTGCTAAATTGCAACATAAAGTATTTAAAAATGAATAAAATTTATTTTTGAGAATGTCTTAAAAGAAAACACTTGGCAGGCAGGTTTTTATCACCACATACCTAATTTCTGGTTTCTTTTGCCCTTAGACATGCTGATACACCTCTTCATCTACAGTGTGAAGCACCAGGAAAAGAAGAAGAAGGCACTTAAGTGATCTCTAGGAAAACATGATAAAATATTGTTCGTAACATTCATATTTTTCTTCTGGTGTATGAGATCTGACAGCAATAACGGCTGAATCATTTCCTATGGTTCTTCAGAGACATTAGCTGCTGGAAGGATAACGGCTCTCCCTTCATGCAGAGACAAATGCCTCAGATTTGACTGAGGCTTCCCTGGTCAATCAAGTGTTAAATAAGTTTATTTTGAAAGAATGAGTAAACTAAGCCTAAGAGACCTTTTTTTCAGATGCTCTCATTCCAGACAATTATTGCGTAGCTTGTTATGGAGCCCCTGTAATTCTACTCATAGCTCTTTTGATTTATGTTTACTGGATTGGCATGGGCTGCAAGATTTAACTTAAGGGTTTCAAAAGCCCATGATTCTTTCTCTGAAGATGTAAAGTGCCCTTTGTAAAAAATTCACATCCTCAGCTTTGAACTTCAGCAGCAGTCTATTATTTTAACACTTCATTTAAATGTAAATGTGCTATTTTCCAAACTTCAAACTTCTAAACTTCTGCATGATATCCAGACTCCACAATGAAGGTTTTCATGTTGGAATGACATTTCCTCTAGATTATACAGAAAGAAGTCTCCATAATTACAGAGAGGAAAGAGCAAGGCAAGGGTTTCAGCAGAAGAAAACATACCTGAGTTGGTAACTGATTAGCTGCACTGAAATAGAGGCCAGTCATTCTCAGGCTGCATAGCATTTTAAGGCAGTAGGAAAAGACCATTTAAATCCCCCATGCAGCTACAGAACAAGACAGAAGTCCCATCCCATGCTGTAGCAGCAATCTGTCCATATAACTGATGCATTTATGTAAGACATACATATACAGTCCCAGTTAGATTGAAACTGCCACCGATAATAGGGATGCTGCCTTATCATGTAGGAGGAAGTCTCCACACTATAGATTTCATTTTTCATCATATATAGCCACTATATGGCGTCCATTCTGCCACAAGTTTATGTTCTAAGTAAACAAAAGGCAAGTAAAACCATCCTGGGATTTCATGTTATAGTAAAATGGGAAGGAAGTGTCTTCACCAGAATGGAATCAAGCAAAACTCTTCGGGAAATAAAAGAAATATTAAAAAAAAAAAAAAATCAGCTGCCAATTCTGTCCATTATTTGCCATTTTCTTCAAATAGTGTATCCACAAAATTTAAACTCTCTTTTCCAGGAGTAGGAAAGAACAGCAAGAGATGTATAGAATATCTAGCTGTACTCTGCATTTCTCCCTATATTCAGGGATCAGCTACAAGGGCACTATGGTCATACATACTAAACGTTCTTCATTCAAAATCTTGATTCTGGAACATCCAAGAGCACAATGTGAGTTTAGATTTCCCTGATTCCTATGCATAAGGCTGTCACATCAGTGTCTTTTTGCTAGTCTTTTAAGCTCTATATCAGGCATATTAAGCCACCAAACACACAAAAATGCATATGCAGGATCCTACAGATTTCCTGGTGGCACATCCTAGTTGTTACAGGGCTACATTTGTAAGCTGTATGATGAGTTTTTAGACTCAAGTCCTCAAGATAAACACAGTAGGTTTGTAGGAGGTGATTTTTAAGAAGTGACTAGCACTGATGGACCCCAGCATTTGCAAAAACATTCTCCCAGGGGACCTTACTTACTAATTCCCTGAGCAGCGTGAAGTGTGCTCTCCTTATGTCCAGAGCTGAGGTTTTACTGGCACTTTTCCTCCAGTCAACAAAGATTTTAAACTCAATGGCTTCATGGTCACTGTGGCCAAGATGGCCACCAATCTCAACTTCACTCACAAAATCCACTCTCTTGACAAGCAGCAGATCAAGGAGGACATCTTTCTGAGTCATCTCCCTTAGGACCTGTTCCGTAAAGTTTTTTTTTAGGAATCTTCTGGGATGGGTTGTAACAGCTGTGTGATGCTCCCAGTTAATTTCTAGCAAGTTGAAGTCCCCCATAAGGACAAAGGCCATTGACTAGGAAGTGTCTCTTAGTTCCTCAAGGAATAATTTCTTGGTGTCATCACACTGTCCAGAAGGTCTATAGCAGACTCCTGTGATGACATCCACTTTATTTGTTTGCCCCTTGATTCTTACCCAGAGGCTCTCAACTGTGCCATTGCCAACTGTGAGCTCCACACCTTCTAACCCTTCACACGGTGCCACCCCTCCACCTCTTCTGCCCTGCCTATCTCTCCTGAAAAGCCTGTACATACAGCAGAGCACTCCAACCCAGTTGATTCTATGATTCTCTAATTCTATGTGACTCCAGTCACAAGCCTCATCCCACCAGGTTTCACTTATGCCAACGATATCAAATCTCTGAGACTGGGCCAAAGCTTCAAGCTCCTCTTGTTTGTTCCTCCTTCTACGTGCATTAGTGTAGAAGCATTTCAGGTGTGGAACACTGTAGCCAATAGCCAGTGAAGCAGATTGAGGGATCCCATTAGTGCTCCTTTCTTCAAGTTTTGGCACACCATCTCATCACTGGTGAGCCTGGTTTTGTCCCTTTCCTGCTTCCAAGCTAGTCATGAACTCGTGGACACATATATTCATCTTGAATCTTAAAGTCAGGGTATATCATAGTATGTTGTGTGTCGGAAGGCACCTTAAAGATTATCTTGTTGCAATTCCAATACCCCTCGTACAGGCAGGCATGCTCAGGTTGCTCAAGGGCCCCATCCATCCTGGCCTTGAACACTTCTAGGAATGGGGCATCCACAGCTTCTCTGGAAGCCTCTTCCAGTGCCTCACTATCAGTTTTAAGCCATCTTAGTTTAGGGAGTTTTATGCAGATGTCTGCATGCAATCTGTGTGTCCAAGTTCTTATTACCCAAAGGCACCTGTACACCAGTTGAGCTCACCCCACAGTCTGCTGGGGCAAAAGGGCTTTGAGCAATTACTGTTTACCCTCTAATTCAGAAAGTCCTCTCTATTTACAGCCATTTGGGTTAATAAAGTAACTACACTGAATATTTACAGTATCTGCAGTCTGTTCACTATTCGTTTGGAAACAAACATGGCTTATCTATGGTTGGTAAGTTAAACCCCTGCATTATGTTCTCATGATGGAGACAAGAGCCTTTCACACAGCATTAGAGACACCCCCACACAGATGTGAATCATACTGACTGCAGATATGTGGGTAGCTCTTCCTGATGCCTCTCCCTGGCTGACTCAAAGGCTGCTCACCCCCAGAATGAGGAGGATTTTCTGTGGGGAATTTAGTAAGGAATCAAGCTAAATCAGGTAGACCGTTGATACACAAAAATCAGTGGAAATACTTAGGATTTTAAAAGCTTCACAAGGTTAATAATTAAAGACTGACTTTCATTAATTAGCAATATTAATGCATCTTTGCAACATCAGTAATGAAAACCTGACACCAAAGAGTGACACCACGAACTGACATTGCTGTATTGTAGTGGTTTGTGAAGATTTGGAAAGGAAAGGGTAATTCCACAGGCCAAGTGACAGTTAGTTTTGAGTGTGGTTTCTACCTCCCTCAAAACTAATGATCTATTTGACATGGTGTTTTCAACTTTGTCCATATTCCCAAAACAGAGTTTCCTTGCAGAAAGCACGTCAGATAATGAATGCTTTGTCATCTTCATTTCAGACAAACATCTTTAATACAAACACCTAGCAGGACAGAAACTACACTTAATGTGACTTAATGTGATTAATTAATTTAATTAATTTACAATAGTTATTATGTCTAATGCAATTTAAACATTTCAGTAGGTTTTCTGTCTTTTACTTAGTGTAGAATCTCCAACCTCTAAAATTTTTTCCAACAACATCATGGACCCGACTCAGCTAACTGAGAACTGACTTGCTTTTTTGGACCATTTAAAAGTCTGGAGTCTCTAGGGATGCAGAGACCTCAGGTTGAAAACTCACATCCAAAAGACAAACAATACCCAAGATTGAAAAGCACAACACAGACTAAAAGATTAATAAATTCAGCTCAGTTGTCAGTGGTGGGCAGACCTGATCTGTGGAGGACTTACATATAATTCAATAAAATGTCATCTCTTTAAAGAAGAAAGAGAATGGTTCCTAAAATAACCAAGGGAAATACCTCCACTCTTATCAAGAAGGAAACTGTCTTAAAGTTTGGCATGATGTTTATATCACTCATGTTCTCCCTTTCAACTACCTGTTAGGCTAGATTAACTCCCAACAAACACTTAATCCTGACTTTTCAGTAATTTATAGCTCCAAGATAATTTGAAAACTTGCTATGCATTCAACAGTAGAACCTTTTCCATTAAGGTCTGGATTTATTACCTGTATTCAAAATACCATAAGATTAGTGTCACATAGAATTGGAGAATCATAGAATCAACTGGGTTGGAAAAGACCTCTGAGATCATCAAGTCCAACCCTTGATCCAGTACCACTGTGGTTACTAGACCATGGCACTCAGTGCCACATCCATTCTCATCTTAAAAACCTCCAGGGACGGAGAATCCACCACCTCCCTGAACAGCCCATTCCAATGTCTGATTATCCTCTCTGTAAAAAATTTCTTCCTAATATCCAACCTAAACTTCCCCTGGAAGAGCTTCTGGTTGTGGCTGACTGATGAAAATTTTTCTGTCCCTGCCCTGTGCCCAAAGGCTGGTCATTGC
The DNA here is from genome assembly GCA_038380795.1 of Pyrocephalus nanus. Lineage (NCBI taxonomy): Eukaryota > Metazoa > Chordata > Aves > Passeriformes > Tyrannidae > Pyrocephalus > Pyrocephalus nanus. Next base: position 36,987,892 of record CM076259.1, read on the forward strand.
TCTTCACATCCAGTGGCATAACTGTCTATGTAATTGCTCCTTAGCATAATTAATTCAATACAATTAAGACTAAAAAAGCTCTACTACCTAGGAGAAGGTAGATCATGCCTAATTAACTGGATTAGACAGCATATGCTGGCAAATAAACATTCAGAGTAGCTCTATGAAGAACAGTGCAACTGAAGCTCTACAAAGCTCTGAACACGTATATGTAACTGATGTGGTATGAAATCACACGGAATAATCTGCCTTTAGTCTCCTCCAGGAGTAAGAACTTGAAATAGGAGAACTGGAGTTTGGAATCAGGGCAAGAAGAATGAACATCCTTCCACGTGCCTTCCAGTCAAACTGGAGCACTTGGGTTTTGTGGCAACCTGTGCTCTGATCAGGCACCTCCGCCTGATTACAGGAAGTACAAAAGCAGGTGAACATAAAATATTATTATATTCTGTTGAAATAGCTTCACAGTTTCCAAATGGCTCAGACTTAGGGAAAGGTATGAGTTCAGTTTCCATTCCATTTAAAGGATTTGAGGAAAAGGAACAATAAAAGTTCTTAATGCAAGAAAAACTCAGCTTAGGGTACAGCTTATGGCATAGCGGTTGAACTAGGTGATCTTTAAAGGTGCCCTCCCTCCCCTTTTTTCTTAGTTTTCAGTCAAAAAACTTCTGGTGTTGTAATAAAATACAGCCAATTTCAATACACCACTAAAAGCTATTGAAATATTCTCTAATGCTGCAGTTACTGGTCCTAATGACCAATTTACTCCATGATGCACCTGATGCAACAAAATCCTTGTTTGGTGGAGCTGTGCTTGTGTATTTCTGTCCTGCTTTGTTTATCTCCTAGATATTAAATATCAGCAAGACTTTCAAACTATCTTCCAGAATAAAAAGTCTCATTTTCCCATGACCATCTAGAGGTGCTCCCAGTAAGGAACTAGAAGTTCACCATCACTGAAGCAAATTACATCAAATCAACTTCTCCCTTTCTGCTATTATCACTGAGAAAAGTGCGGGCTGAGATCTTTAAGCAAAATTGAATATTTAGCTTTTTCACTCTCCATTCTTTCATGGGAGGTATTGTTATAATTTGTTTCAGACTAGAGCGTATACAAAGCATCTGGAACATTTTAAGACAAGTCTTTTCTCACTCAACAGCACAATGGGTATAAAGGAGGTTTATAGGCAAAAGGATGTAATCAAGCAATGTACTTTCAGACTTAACTGTTAATGGTACAATTGAAAAGAGTCACAGCTCGTTTGCCTCTTTGGCACCAAGCTAAAGACAGAGCTCAGGTCTTGAAATAGCTTCTCAGAGTAAATGTATACTTGATCTAAAGGTCAGCTCCGGCTGAGACACCAGGCTGCAAAGCCTCTCAAAGGTGTCACACCTGAGCTGGATACTCTTGCTAAACAAGAACAGTAGAGAAGATGCAGCTCTGTCAGGAATAATGATGGCTCTTCTCCATTTCCTGTTCTGACACAGAGGTGATAAGTGGCTGTGAGTCATTACATCAAAACAAAGCACAAAACTAAATTATATTTTTGGCCCTCCATTTACATCTTTCTGTTGGTATCATCCTGACAAGCTTTGAAACTTGTCTTATTTTTGTAACTGCTTAGCCTTTGCCAGGTTTTGTTTTTCAGTTGTCAAGATGCTCAATGGGTCTGGTCAAATCCAGAGGTGCTGTAATAAAAAGGTACAGCAAAAAGAGGGTTTTGGCGTACAGGGTTCCCTGTTAAAATAATTTCTGAGAAAAGGAGCTAATAGTCACTTACTACGCTTACAGGGCTTTTTCTTCGGGCTTTTGACTTTTTAAGACAGGATAGTGGCTTTATTCATTTCAGTAAGTTAGCATAAAAATGTATTAACTTGAAATTAATCTGAAAGACCATGACAATTGGCTGGAAATGCCTTCCACAAAGCAGGAAAACCAGTGCTGAAAGAGAAGGGAACAGTGACTGCAGCAGTCTGACTGGAAATAAGTCATGAAAAGAGCAGGAGATACAGACAGGTATCTGTGCCTCTCTATAACTGCAAACATCAGAACCAGTCGCATCATCTTGAGAAACATCTCACTGTTTAATAAACTGTCAGTTTAATTTTAGAACATGAAGTTTCCTGCCTCTTATCCCTCAGTATGCAACAAAAACTATACCACATTGTACATGGCATTGTAAATTGCTCAGTGAAATAATACTATTTCTCCAGTATTCGCTTACACCTCTTACACCTCTGATTTTGGAGAAGTTCCTTGATCTTATTTTTTATGTCTGGTCACATTCCTAGACTGCAACAATGAATGCGCTTACTAGTCACTATAAAAATAGTTGTGATCATCCTAAGAATGTTCTCTTCACTCCTAACTATCAGAAAAAGAGAGGCATGAGTGAAATTTGGAAAATAATAATTTTAATTACATTTCCAGCAGCTCTGAGCAGGTTGAGTTAGCCGAAGTACAGCTTCCTCTCTTTAAGTACTTCACAAGCACCTACATTGTGAAGCCCATTATTTTCCTACCCAGTTTGAATGACTCTTTTCAGGTGTTGAGAAAAGGGGAGATTCTTCAGATTACGCAATTTAGGAACCTCATTACCTAAGGACAAAGGAAACAAATTATGCTCATTATGCCTCATAACTGGAGCATTAATTTAAGAGTCTAAATATGAAAATAAAATTTAAATAGCCAGACTAAACTAGTCAGTGTGTACTGCAGATTCTTAAGAGATATGATTCTTAATAACCTCCCAGAGGACTGAAGGAACATAGGTCAGGAAAACACTTAATCCAGTCCCTTGTTCTCATAGAATCACAAAATGACTGGAGTTGGAATGGACTTCTGGAGCTCATCTAGTCCAATCCCCCTGCTGAAGCAGGTTCACCTAGAGCAGGCTGTACAGGATCCTGGGTGCACCCCTTCTGGGCCCATGGATTTGTGGGTGTCAGGTTTGCCTAAATTATCTCTAAGCCAGTCCTTCTCGACAAAGGGTAAGGCTTCTTTTCTTCAGACTTTCTTTCCTTCAGAGTCTGGAATTACAAAGGGTTAGCCTTAGAAGTAAAAACTAAAGGAAAGAAGGCATTCAGTAACTCCACCTCTTCTGCGTCCTTTGCCACCAGGGCACATATCTCATCCAGCAGCAGGCCCACATTTCCTCTAGTTTTCCTTTCACTACTGATGTACTTGAAGAAGCCCTTCTGGTTGCACTTGACATCCCTTGGCAGATTTAATTCCAAAATGAAACTTATCCCACATGCATTCTCATATGCCTTTTATAATGACATATATGGTCTTAAAATAAATTGGGATTTTGTTCCCGTGACACATATTTGAAGACTTTTGGAGAATTGGTTGTGAGAAGCCCTCCCATTCAACCTTACAACACTCACTCCTTTCTAACTGTTTGTTGTGTTTGGTGCCATTGTTCTGTCAGCAGGAGAACTGGTAAAAGAGTCTTCAGATCATTTTGATTTTTGAAAGGTTAGGATGTTTTAGTCTAATGTGGATTTGGATTAAGTCAGTGGAAAACTCCTTACTGCAGTTGAGGCAAGGTGGAGAAGCCTTTTGAAAATTCTAGCTTTGAACTTTAAAAACTTAATTGTAAATGCATACCAGGCTGACTCTCCTGAAATACCTAAAACAGACCTATAAAAATTGGGGAAAGTGACAGGCAGACAGTGATAGGACAACGAAGAATGGTTTCAAACTAAAAGAGGAGAGATTTTAGATTAGATGTTAGGAAGAAATTCTTTTCTCAGAGGGTGGTGAGTCACTAGAACAGGTTGCCCCATCCCTGCAGCAGTTAAAGCTAGGTTGGCAACCTGGTCTAGAGGAAGGTTGGAGGAGGAGGAGGGTTGGAACTAGATGGTCTTTAAGGTCTCTTTCAATCCAAGATTTTCTGTAATTCTAGGAAGTGGTCAAATAATGTAGCAAGCTATTATGAAAACTTAATAATCTTCATTTATTTAGGTACATATATTAATGATCTTTTCTGGTTGTATAAACTCAGATTTATCTGGGATAGTTCTTTGCCTATTAACTACTTGTTCTGCTCTACCTTGTACACTGATTCCTCAGTAATGATATTGTGCTGAAAAGGCAGAACTAGAAAACACTATATTCACTTGTAAAAACCAAGGCATTGGGAAGTAAGCAGCTCATGGAAGTCAGGGAGAATAAACAACAGGAAGATGGGAGTCTTGATTCTTCTGTATAGAAGAAAGCATCCCTGGTGCTTTCAGATTATCCAAGGCCACACTGCAAGTATTGTATGCTTACCGAACTGTGCAGCCTTTTATTTTTAATTAACTCACAACATGTGTTGCTCAGAGGCTGTTGACTGCAAGGGAACCCTGTTGTGCTCAGATGTGATCAACACACAGCACCACCTGACCTGCAAAACACATGTCTAAAGGTTGACAGCAGGTGGAAAAAAACCAGGATTATAATTCCCTTTTCAAAAAGCGGAACCAGGGATCAGGAAAAAGCAAGTGTTTTGTTCAAAGTGGTGAAAAGTTGTTGCAAACCAGAAAGTGAACATAGATTTCCAAAGCTGTAAGCTACCATTTGATAGCTGGTTGCACCCCCTCTTGTCAAGGGGAAGCTAACCTTTGAAAAGCAAATCCCAGTCATTTAGTTAGGTCCCTTGCTATTGGGTAGTATGAAATAATTGTGTTGCTTGATACAATTGTACGAACTGTACCCAATGAAATAGCAGATATCACGTGCCAGAGCTTGGCATCATCAGAAATATGTAGGGTTTAGTCATCTTCTGCAGAAACACAGCCACACTTCAGTCAATGCATAGGCCACAGAGCTCCCATATGGATAACAGAGACAGCTTTGCACTAGCAGGTACTGGGATTTTAAAGCTCACATTAAACCTTAAACGAAACGAGGTCTGATTAAAACAATTACAACAACAAAAAACAAAAACAAACCCCAAAACCATAACAACCAATAAAATCCCACAGTGAACAACAAAAGTGTGAAAATAGTAGTCTATTTTGACCTCCATGTTGGACCACCTGAGATAACCCTTTCACAGCTAACTTCGGCATATATATCTCCACAGAGATAGCTTTAGAATGCTCTGTATACCAAAGCTATGCTAGTGAGAATATCTTACTCTTTCCTGTTTATGCTGTTCCAGTTTGTATAAATAAGCCAACACTCTGCACAACAGGCAACTTTATACAATGGTTAAAGGGACCAACTGTGATGTGAGAAACCAGGTTAATTTCCTCAAGTGAACAGCTTCCTATTCCTTCTTTTCAAACCTAAAAAGAGCATCTGAAATATCTGTCACCATTACCCAGACAAGTGGAGATGCCAATTGCTGGCACAAGGATATCACCTGTTAGGAGGACAGAGTTTACATACAATAAGGTTTTAGGCTTGGTCACAAATTTCCTATATTTGATGGATGAGCTTAAGCACAGTTACTATAGATATTAAATTCAGAAGAGAGCACACAAATCCACAAGTGAGCAATCAAAAGGGATTAGGCCACGTCTAGATTCTGCATCTAGTTGTGTCAAGAAGCACATCAATAAACTGGACAAAGTTCAGCAGAGGGACATGAAAGTGATGAGGGCTGGAGCACTTGTCCTGCAAGGAGTGTCTGGAGGAGCTGGGCTTGTTCAGCCTAGAGCAGAGACAGCTTCAGGTGGACCTAACAAAAGCAAATCCAATCTGCATATAACATCTCCCTCAACAAGATCAAGACTGATAACTTTTCAATAAAATTAGAAGAACACTACAGTATCTGTGATGGCTAATTAGTCTACTATATTCTTTCTAGTCTTTAAGTGTCCATCAGGCAGAAATTTGCTGCTGGATTATAAATACTAAAGACACCGAACAAAGAGACTGAGACTGAACTCTGCTTGCTGTTCAGAAGGAAAGGCAGCTCCAGACAGCTTCATAGAACAGGAATTACAATTTGAGCCACAAATCTCTCTGCTCTGTTGGCTGCAGGTAAAAATGGTATGATTTGGTTGAATTCACAGTTAGTTGGACTGTACTTAAATAAAAAAAGGCAAATTACACAGGATGTGTCCCTGAATATATGAATCTTCTTGACCTGACAGATGTTGAGATTGGTTTGATATAAATGAAGACCTCATTCAAGACAAAAGCTAATCAAGGAGTGAGAATGGGCACACCTTCCCCTTTTCCACTGCCTCTAGAAAAATCTCAGCTACATTGGCATCTCTTCTTGGCACCAAATGTATCACAAAATCACAGAGGTGGTGAAGGACCTCTGAGGTTGTTCAGGACACCAAGTCAGGTTTTTAATATCTCCAAGGATGGCGACTACTGTAAATTTCAGTGCTTGCCACCATCTAGTCAGTCTATAGGTCTCAAGTTGGTTGACAGTGCGGGGATTCCTGAGGCAGCATTTTGAATCTGTGCCCCAGTCTTTTATTCCATGGTGGAACAAAAATCCCCCAGTCCCTTAGGGACTGAGGATGGGATTCTGCCAGCTCAACTCCACCAGCTGCAGGTTGTAAAGCCAGTCTGCTCACCGTAAATAAGAACTTGAAGATTTACAAGGACAAAAACTAAAATAAAAAATATTTGCATTCTGCTCAGTCCTCCCTGTGGGCAAGCATTAAATCAATATCTTCATTAGCTGTACTATTTCACTTGGTCTTACTTCCGTTCAAAACAATTGCTTAATTTCCTTATCATGGGTAGCAAGGGAGGAGGGCTGGCAGAGACAGCTCTTGGCATAAGAATGGGTAGTAAGTATAGACAATGAATAAAGATAGTTCTTGATTGCTTTGACCTTTCTTCATTATAACTTTGCTTAATATTGTAATTAGAATACATGCTTCATTTAACAAAGAATGTGATAAAAAATAATTCCTTCTGGGGTATTTTTATACACCAGAGATGATTAATAATTCAGTGAATCTGTAATTTTCCATTTTTTTTTCCTGTATCCTCTTTCTTCAATGGATTTAATTTCAACTCATGAGAACTATAAAGTTAGGCCAAAGCTCAAGTTATTGCATTCTTTTGCTTGGCAGATTGGAATACATCACTAGAATCATTTAGCCTAACACCTGTTGTCTATCATTTGGGACAGAAAAGCCACTAACTCTAAAAAGAATTGTGAAGGAACGAGACAGATTAGGGCATGAAAAAAGGGTTCTTCTGGTGGAGTAAGGGAGGCAAAACTAGTACCATACCTGAAGAATCTTGAGATACGCCAATATCAATGTAGGAGTATCTTGGCCACTTGTCTAAAAAATTTAAAAATCACCTTCTGGAATAATCTTTTAATCAGTGTTGGAGGTTTGCTTTTCAGTGCATTCATCAGGGTAAAAATTTACCCAAATGTTCAGAAATTCTCTTGATTTCCCATTCAGTATATTACATTACTTCATGCATGCAAAAAGCTAAAGTCAGGAACCCACCGTTAGCTGCTTGTCCCAATCTGTCTTTTCTAAACATATACTTCCATAAAATTTTCTAGGGATTTGGAAATGCAAATTGGAGACTTTCTGATCCTTTTTCACATCACTTTTTCCCCCAAATAATGTATTTCTTTTTACCTTGTAGACTGCAAGTTCCACAAAGAAGTGACCTAATGTTTTTGAGGTAGGTTGTCACTATATGGAAATCATACAAGTTGAACAGAAGATTAAGTATTGTTATTCTTCATCTACACAGAACTACACAATCTTTTTGTCCTCACTTTTGTGTCAACATGGCCCCATAAAGGAAAACCCTATGTTATGGCTACAAAGATGGAGGGCAGAGCTTTAACAATGAATAGTCATCAAGTGAGGTGTGTTTTTGAAAGGAAATAAAAAACAAGGACTGCAAGAGGAAGGGTCCACTTTTTTCCCAGCGTGGAGGAAAAGACAGGAGCTTTTCTCAAGCCTTGCCATAGGTAGCAGTTGCTGCCGGGGCCGCTGCTGCCTGGACTGCACTGGGGGACCTTGATGGCAAGAGCCCCGCTAGTTTCCAGCTGCTGGGATGAGGGGGGAGAGAAGGGTTTGTCTTTGCCTGGGGAAACCACATGGCTGCCATTTGGTTCTGTTCTGGGGAAACCAGAAGCCATTTTGGGGGGTTTTGTCCTAGGAGTTGAGCAACTAGAAAACTGCAATAAACAGCCCAGAGGACAGTTTGTGCATGTGTCAGGCCTTTGATACGTAAGGCCAGAGCCCAGCTCCGGTGTGTGTGTTCTTTCCAAACCAGATGTGAGTTTCCCAGTCTGTTCCAGTGTCTCTGAATAAACTTCCTTTACTGCTTCAGCTGATGGCCTGGTTCTTTGCTTACCAGCATGTATATCAAAGCTTACAGTGGGGTTGCACTGTAAGTAAGGATTTGGGAGGAGACACAGCCAGGGCCAGCTGACCACAGAGATACTCCACACCATACGGCATCATAAAGCTGGAGGGGGGAAGAAGGAAGGGTGGAACATTTGGAGTGATGGTGTCTGTCTCCCATGCCCATGTTGCATATGATGGACTCCTGTTGTCTTGAAGATGGCTGAAAACCTGCCTGCCCATAGGAGGTGGTGAATGAATTCCTCATTTTACTTTGCTTGTGTGTATAGCCTTTGCTCCACCTATTAAGCTGTCTTTATCCCAACTCACGAGTTTTCTCACTTTTACTCTTCCAATTCTCTCCCCCATCCCAATGCAGCAAGAGTGAGTGAGAGGCTCTGTGCGGTTTAGTTACCAGCTGAGGTTAAACCACAATACAGTTTGTAAAGAGGGGAAAATTATGTCATGGTCTGAGTTAGTTCTACACATTTCCCAAAATAAAGTCAGACAGGCTCATGCTGGCTACAGAAATCTTGTGGAGTTGAACAGATATAAGATTGCCTGTGTTCTTAGTATCTCTTTCCTGTAGAGCCTTGAACTTGAATGGTGTCTCATAAGTAGTACAGGATTTCCTGAATATCAAACCATTCAGTAAGAAATTAGATGCCACTGTGAAAGCAAACTCCAGACCCTACAGTGAAGACAACTGCATGGTCTTAGGGTGTTCATAATCTGCTTTGTAGGATGAACAAAACCTAAAGACTGTAAGGGGGGGAATGCTGACCCACACAGTGGTCCCAGTACTCCTCCAGCACACAACAGCCACACAGAAGGCCAAGGGATGACCCTGAGGGACATGGGTTGGTAGGAACCTTGCTCTTACAGAAATGGGTATTACCTGTGGTGAGGGAGCGCTAGTCTGGTCCAAGGAGCATTAGTAGGAGCTAAGCCAATTTCAATTTATTTGAAATGAATGTGACTGACAGTTTACTTTGGAATCAGGTATATAAATGTTATATGTAATTTTATGTGTGTATGTTATATGTTGTATGTACTTTTATGGGTTAGGGTTAGGATTAGGGTTAGGGTATGTACTTTATGCACACAGTGCATAAAAGTACTGTGCAACATGATTACATAAGGGAATGTTCCCAAACCTCTAGGATTTTTATCATACCTCAGTTTTCCTCTAGTTTTCTTGGTTTCTTTATTTAGTTACTTCATTTATTTGTTCAAACTTATAGAAAAATAATAAATTTGGATTCTACATTAAAAAATCCCACCTGACAAATTACTATGTAACCTATTTTCACAGCCATCCACCTTGAAATGTTATGCTCAGGGTAGGCAGGATGTGCTCTCTGTTCCATGCCATTAAAGGACCAGTCTGGTGAACTGTAACACAGCCCTTGCAGCCTTTCAGATGCATTGAATAGCAAAGGAAGATACTACAGAAAATCAGGATTTTGCCTTGGGCCATGGTGGATTAGAGTAGATTCAGGACCAAGTGTTGCGAAGAGCAGACTTTGTCCACCTGCTCTAAAAAAGGTTTGTCCTCAATAGTAAGGAAGCAAACCTGTGTGCATGCTTGTCCTCAGACCAAGGGACTGGTCCTTGTCTCTTCTTGTTTAGCGGAACAGGTATAACTTCCATGTTCCTTTATTCCTTTCCAAGCCAGAGATAATTTTCCCACTATCACAAGATTTATGTTTTGGTTGATTGTGCTTGTTTCTCACAAAGTCTCATCCACATTCTTCATTTAGTGACCCACTTGTGTTCTATGTATTTTTTCCCTTTCATCCTTACCCAGAGATTTTCAGCATGACTCACTTCCAACTACATTTGAGACCTCAGATCTAGCCTATGTCTTTGATATGCAAGGAACACTTCCTTCCTTTTGTTCATGAACACACTTTCTCTTTAAATTAACACCTTTAATCACTATGCCAATTATGTGAATTTTCTCTCACAATCTGCCCTGTAAATTAAATCACATTCTGATCATCTGCATGAATAATTTCAGGATTACAGATGTATCCCCCATGGTTTTTATCTTATATACAGAAACCTAAAATATTTGGCAGCCTACGCTATAATCCCCTTTGACACTCCTAAACCCCATAATGAGAAAATATCTCTTCTAGCTTCATGGCCTTTGTGCAAGTCAGCATTGTTTATACTCATTTGTAGTCCACTGCCCTTCATTAGTCTTGGTCCTGCTTTAAAACTCTCCTCAACACATTTGCAAAGCAATCTTCAAAGTTTCTCTTCCCCTTTCATGTGTTCTGAATTCTGTCATCAGTCAATGAATGACTCATGAAATATCCTTGGATGAAGCAGTGAAAGCCCTCCTGACAGCACCATCTGCTCAGCCATGCCTTTCTCAACTGGATACATCTTAATGTGGATGTGCTTCGTCCTTTCACTGGAGGAACAGATGGGAGTCCACAGTTCTTCAGTTTCTTTCCAATATCTCACAACCACTTTGGATCAGTGTAGGAACACTAGCAGGGCTCACATGACAAAGTGGAATTATGCCTTGGTCAATGGTCTGAATGTACTTCAGCAACTTTCAGGTACTCCCCAGGCACTCTCTGGCATATCTCTAGGAATCTTGCGGACCCTGGGCAGAAGTTTTCCTGTAGCATCCTCACAATGCTGACTTGCTGACTTCAACAGACTTATAAACTAGGATACTTTCTAGAAGAGAAATTTAGTCATTACAGAAATTTACTCACACTCGTCTACTGTGTGATCTCTGTCCTTTTGGCAGCATGGGCTGCCCAATTGAGCTCACTTTCAATCTGTTCTGCAAGCTGTCCCTGAGTGTGTAATGGAATAGATGACATGTAAACAGGTATTTTCTCCTCCTCTTCTTTATTTTACTACCACGTTATATTTGAAGCATCTCAATTCTGCAGGGAAAAAAAAAATCTCTCCAAAAATTAAAATTAGGCAGGATTTGCAAAATTTGGAAAGTTTTGAAAGCTGAAAGTGGAACTAAAGATAAAGAATCAGAGTTTCTTTGGGTTCGGTTTGATCATCTAGGTACAACCCCTCTGCCATGGGCAGGGAAACTTCCACTAGACTAGGTTGCTCTGAAAGAAGGAGAAGAAAACATAGTATTTGTTCATTTTCTTCCTTCATGTACTTTTCCCCCCATCCTTTCTTTTTCTGCTGCTGCTTTTCGTTTCCAGAATTGTGCACTTAAATGAGCAATTACCTTTTAAGCATTGAGCCAGACCATTACAATTCAGCATGCAACAAAATGTTCATTCAAAAGAAATATGACCACTTGAGGCCATACCATTATTTTTTCAGCTCTCAACAATACCAATACCTCCCTGACCTCTCAGTAGCCAAAATCAGCCACTGCAGTTCAGAGCAGTGGTATGAACTCCCAAGAAATTCCCTCAAATGAGCAGTTGATTGCAAAAAGCACTGTCTTGCAAATGCTTGCAAATACCTCTCTCTGAAGGCTTCAAGATGTAGCTTCGTGTAAAGCACATTACAGTGACTAACCGAGGCAGAAACAGGATGGATTGCAGCAGCTCTGGTCAGACACCTCCTTGGTGAGATGGAAAGAAGAAGTGCTGTGACTTCATGTGAACCTCGGGGCGCTTTAGGACAGCCAGATGGCTTTGAGCCACCTGTTCCCAGCAAGAAGAACACTTGTTACTGCAGGCTGGGGGGAGCACCCCTCCACAAGCAGGCATCTGGCAGTGCAAGCCCCACACAGTGCTGCTCACACATTGGCTCTGGGGACGTCTCCTCACTACACTGACTCATGGACACCATGGAAGCAGTGCATGTTGACTTCTCATCTTTCACCCCAGTTCACCTTGTTCCTCAGCATTGTGGAAGAAAATGAACGCAGGCTGCAATGCCTAGACACAATATTTTTAAAACTGTGTTTACATGGTTTGGAAACAACCTCCTATATGAAAAAATCATAAAGCATTGTTCTAACGTATATATATATAGTGCAAACACGATGTTTTCCAAAATCCTTCTTTCTCTTATCTTTTCCTTCACTCATGCCACACACCTTCTCAGGTTAAGTAGTCCTAACGTTGGAGCAAACCTAGCAGTAACAGCTGGATTCAATAACTTCGAGAATTTTTCCGAAATATATTTCTCACCAGTACAGGAAAATGTCTCCAAAAGTGTTAGTATATAGGTAAGTATTGATAAATAGGTATAGATAAGGATCTGGCACAATCCATAGTATTCAAAAGGATCCCTTTCATTAAAACTCTACCATGGTATCCAAAAGAATTACAGCATTGTATTTTTGTTTTGGATACCATAATTCTCTAACTGGGAGAAAACCTACTCTAACAATGGCTTTTACATTCTTTTCTATTGCATTTTTGTTTTCTAAGTTTTTCGTAATCTAATGGTTAGGCCTCCGTTCTTACTGACCCTGAGATTAGTTCAGTTGGTTAGAGCATGGTGCTAGTAACACCAAGGTTGTGGGTTAGATCCTCAAATGAGCCAAAATGGGGCAAAAGTGAAGGAACATCCAGTACCATCAGGACTCAGGCTTGGTGAGTGCTGCCAAATCTATAACATAAATCAGTAAGGGTTCCATGTCATGTGAGTTTCCATTACAGCGGGTCACACCAAGAGCTTCACGTTACAGTCATTCAGGGGCATTGATCAGGACACCAAAGTGAGCGGAGCTTAGTGTTCATCTCATTAAAATCTATTCCTTTGCTCATTCCGATATATACTGTTCCTAGCTGGTCAGGACATAAGCTCTACCCATTCTGATTAAACTTCACAACGTCCCAAAGCAAACTATTAACTCTTGTTCTTAGTAGAAAGCTCCGTCTGATAAAAATCACCTCTACACTCAGATCTTACCAAGCACTCATTTCATACCAAAATTTAATGACCACAGTCACCCAACCCCATCAGTTAACCCAAAATACAGGCTCATGCAAGTGTGCCCTCCTCCTCACCCCATCGTACCGTGCTCGCCTTCTTCCCCTTAACAGCTATGCAGTTACGCACATTTGTAATGACTGCTTCACCTTAAATTTCTGCATGGATTTCCCATACCTTACAACATTTGGAGTTGGTGGAACTGTACACTCATTTTGAGGGGCAACCGTTGCACCACAAGGAACTTGAGAAGTGATAGTTTGTCATTTTGAGTCCCTGTTAGGTGTTCCAGCTAATCGCAGCAACGGAACAATAATGCCAACATCCAATTTGACTTCTAAATGCTCTTTCCTCATTTATTCCTCTTTTAAAATACCCCACCACCAACAAAACAAAAATGAAGGCACAGGGTGAACGCTGGAAAAGAGATTTGTCTTCGCCCTGACATCGTTGCTGTGGTATTTTTGGCTGCCATTTGTTTATGTGAGTTTTGTTGTTGCTTACTGTACTGAAGCAGAGCTGGAGCACATCAATGTAGCGAGTCAAAAACTAAGCGATTCCAGCAGAGGCAAGAAACTGGAATGGTTTGTTGGGCTTAAAGTTCCTTTTACAGGGTTTAGGGTTTGCATATTCAACAGGGGGTTGGAATGATTTATTACGAATAGGGGTTTTTTTGTAATAAATAATAATTTCTTTAATAAATAACTTTATTTATATCTAATAAATATTATTTATTATTTATTAGCTATTATTTATTATTAATAAAATTTTATTTAATAAATAATAATTTATTACGAATAGGGGGTTTTAGGAGATGACATAAGGGGAAGACCCAGGTTAACAAATTTGGGGTCTTAGCAATTACCTCACGGGGAAAAACCCACTTTATCGTAGGGGATTTTACAGGGGGGAACAGGTATTCGGTTCTACAGGATGCAGAGATTCAGGCTGCTCACACTCCTCCTCATCAGGTTTTGGCTAGCATGTTGCTCATGCTAAGGCCTGATGTATGCTCGGACCATTCGGCCAAAGCGAGAGCAACACACAGGCAGGACATGATGACCAGGACAAAGGTCATTTTGAAGCCACTATCACCTACAGCTCACAGTCTCCTGAAGCCATCCTCCTTGCATATTCAATGCTGGGCAGTTTCTTCAGAATCTACCAACTCATGGAAATGGCATAGACCAAACTTCCCAGCTGGAAGGTATAATGACATGAGCTCACCCAAAAAGTTTTTCAAGCAGACCCAACAGCCGGCTGGACTGCGAGGCTTTCATGCTTCCCAGTGCAATACAAGGGACAGCCACACCGTGATAGAGGAGGAAGAAGGAGCACTCTTGCTGTCAGTCCAGTAACTATTTTGCTCAGAGCCGTGTGTAAGACCCCAGGTTCGAGCTCCAAGCATATCAAAGGGGTTTTACTTTCAAAATACATGAGGCTCCAAAAATTAGCTCACCAAATTTCTTTAAAGGGCCTTCGGTTCTTTTCATACCTTGAGAGAGCGCATGGGAGATGATGTTGCGCGCGTTTCTCAGGAGGTCAAATAACAAACTTCTCCTGGCAAACTTCAGAAAATAAGGGAACTTGGCAAAAGTCTGAAGGGCAACATTCAACCAAAATAAAGCATTTCAGAAAGCATTGATTTAGCACATGCTACAATTTAGCATAATCCAACCCATCCAGCTTTAAGTTACCCAGATGTCAAGAAAGGAGATTGGGAGAAGTAAAGAAAGGGAAAGAAAAGGAATTATAGCTACCACCCAGAGTCCCGAGCAAGTCCAGCCTTCTACATGTCCAGATGGTGAGGTGCAACCATGTCATGGCTGCATGGTGCTGATTTTATCTGCTTTGGCCACCCTCCACCCCAGGTGGGACTTCCAGTGCGCCAGCCATTCGAAGGCTGGCTTAGGGGCTCCAGGGAGTGCGGTGTGGGGGAGGGCTCCCTGTATGCCAGTGACTGACACCTGCTCCAGGGCTGCCCCAGGAGGCTCCAAGGAGCTGGGGTAAGCTGGGGTATGGAGCAGGGTTCTATTTCACCTTCATGACATTTGACCTGACCCTTTCCTCCCCCTCTCTCCCTCCCCCCCCCCCCCCCCACTTGAATTGGTCTGAGCCAATAACTAATATAATAATCCAGTGTCTCACAGCATATGAGCCAAGGTTTGTGAGTTACGAGTTGAGAGATCTTGTGAGTTAGAAACCTCACAAATTAAGTGATGAAGTAGTGAATTCACAGTAGACTGGGCTGTATGAAGGGAACTGAGCCTTTGTTACATGTATTTATTTTATTTCCAAATGAGCTCATAAAATGAAGTTGAGTTTACAGAATATATTGTGCTGTAAGTTTGAGAGATCTAAACAGACCGTGACGTATGTCTTATAGGGGTTACATGTTGAAAATAAAATCCTAAAGTAAACTATGTGTAGCTATCAATTTGTGCAGCCTCACCACTTCGTAACACTTGGAACAGGTACTTTAGGACTTTGTGCAAATCTACTGTAGATTGCAATACTGGTCTATGATACTGTCATTAGCTATGGTGCATGCAGAATGATTGCTGCCAGGTCCTTTGTGCTCTGCTTCGGGCTCTCTGAGCATGAAAGGTCTCTACAGCCTTCCAAAGCTTTATACAAAACGTGCAGTCCTTTTGCATTTGTTACTGCTTTTTGCTGCTATTTAGGCAATATGGAATTTGGAGACTTCATTTCCTCACGTTATGGACAAATGAGTCTGTTCTGGGAGCAGGGGGTGATGCCCCAAAAGGCACAATGAAAACTGCTCCGAGTCAGTGTTGAGACTTTAGGCAGCAAAAGGTATTTATTTTCAGCAACATCGGGGGCTAGCCAGCTCACGCTGGATAAAACTAGCCCAAAGTTATCAGTGAAAAGTCAGGTGTTTCTACAGTTTTGGTGCAAGATTTCAACATCTTTACATGAATATTCATACAACTGCAACATCTAATTCTAATATTCATAATAGGCGGAGTCTGGGCGGAGTCTGGGGTGGAGCCCTCTTTTGGGCTGTTGTTCTGGTGGTCACTCTGGTGTCTTCAGCCTCAAAGGGGGTCTCAGCTCCAGAGCACCCTTCTCCACGTAGTTTGCCACGGAGTCTTTGCTGAAAGGCACTGCTGGCTTAATTGCACTAGAGAGGTGGCTGTGTTTCTCCTGCTAGCTTGAGCCTCGCTCCTTCGTGAATGGTGCAGCAATTGCATGTCTGTGGGAGAGAAAGAGTTGGCACCAGCTGTGGGGGTGGACAGGATAGCAAGAGTAAAAAATATTCCCTTGCAACTGACTCCTGTGCTCTGTAAAACATGGAGGGTGGCTGGAGCAGTAATGTGCCAAGAATGTCTCCTGCATGGAGAAAAGGTCCAACTGCCCTCTAGGTGAAGAACCTTTTCCTAACATCTGAAGTAAACTTCCCCTGACACAGCTTCATGCCATTCCCCTGGCTTCTGAATGCACGGAATCAGATGCAACTGCTAAGGAAACTTTATCATCCAGGAGCCACTCTGGCAGTCCCTTGAGCCAATTCACTCTGCAGTGGGTGGCTCCAGTGACCCGATGGTTGTCCCACCTGACTCCCTACACACCCCACACTCACACAGTCAGATAAGGCTTCCTTAACGGCTCTACCCCAGGCTTCCCACAGCAGAGTCTCAGTCATCTCAATCCTTCAAATAGTTTACTTATGGTGCAATAATAAAATAGCAGCTCGAGCTGGGTGCCTCCGAGGAGGGACCCCGAACAAAAGAAAATCCAGGCCTTTTATACCCTTACAATCTAAGCTTGCTAAAGTCTGGGTTCCTGCCACGTCTCGGAGTGTCCAGTCCTGGGAAGGCCACAGGTCCCTGTGCCCTCCACTGTTTGCAAAGGGATTTTCATCTTTGGAGGTCATCTCATTGCATTATGGACCCATGCCTTCTGGCCAGGGAACCCACAGTCTCTAAATCAGGAAAGGTGGCTGCAATACAGGCAACTGAAGAATTCCTGTCACACTCTGATGATGCCAGTCAGGCCGCCGGGAAGAAGTGCTCAGCATCACCAAAGCCCATGGAAAGCCCATGAGCAAATGTACCAAATCCCTCTACTGTGTGGCTGGCTGAAGTGCTGTCTGAGGCCGCAACCTTCTGACTGGTCTAAAGCAGACAACGCTTAAACCTGGTAATGCACTAATACTTAAGTACGTTACTGTCAACCCCTAACACAGACAGCAATAGGTAGGATTTGGTTTAGTCTCATGGGACAACTTAAAATGCCAGAAAGCTGGGCAACAGACAGGACTTTCAGAGCAATCTGTAGTCAGTAAAACAGAGGAACTGATCTCTCCTAGATTCTCTCCAATAAAAGCTCATTGTAAAATTTCCCCACGTGAATATGGAACGAGGCTCTGTGGATCATAAAAGGGAAGGCCCTGAATACCTTTTTGGTTTGCTGCCACTTCTCAATTATTTCTAGGGTTTTGGCTTGACACTGGAATGTGGCTTCCAGCCTGGCGTAGTCAACTTCGAGACTGAAAAATAAGTACAGGCCTTATGACAGAAGTCCACAAGAGCACAAATCCCAAAGGAACAGTGTGAAAGAACCTCATCTAAAATGAAAAATATCTTTGAAAATCATGTATTAGTATCTCACTGGGATACAAGTAAGTCCTGTTGTTTCTACACAATCACAAAAAGCGAAGCTTTGCTGCACTGGCTTACCAATAGAAGCGTTCTCGCAGCTCACGGATAGCTGCATGTAAAGGAAGGTCTTGCAGGTTCCTGGAAATTCTTATTTCCTTCTCCTTTGGGACGTTCTTCAATGACTCAGGAGAATGTTCATTCTGGACATGACGCTCTTTCGGTTCCTGCAGATGTCAAACCCCAACAAGAATCCTCAGTAGACAGCCTACATTTGTTCAAAAAAACTGGACTGCTTTGACACTCAGGAAAACTCTT
The DNA here is from genome assembly GCA_038380795.1 of Pyrocephalus nanus. Classification (NCBI taxonomy): domain Eukaryota; kingdom Metazoa; phylum Chordata; class Aves; order Passeriformes; family Tyrannidae; genus Pyrocephalus; species Pyrocephalus nanus. The sequence continues at coordinate 37,006,008 of CM076259.1, forward strand.
GAAACCTCCGTTACTTCCTCCAAAAGCGTGCGAGAGACGGGCAAGTGATCCACATACAAAATGCTCAGCACTGGCATTATCCAACTCCTCCTTCCCCAGCACACTTATTCAACCAGAAGGGGCCTGTTCTCTCCAGAAGGGATTCCCTTCCCCCACACCCAGCAATGACCTGAAGTGGTGTAGAATAATGATTCTGTCCTAGCCACACCCACTCCTGGTTTTTGCAAAAATTAGCCCTGTCCTGGCCAGAACTAAGACCGTTGGCTACTCCAACACAGTTAGAAGCTCCTCCTGCTCCTAAAGTGACTTTGCAGCTCCATGACGATGATGGTGTGATGAGGAAATACTACAAAGCCCCAGCTCAACACTCCAGTATGCCTACCCCTCCCTCCTCTCTCAGCACATCGTCTGCTTTGCAAAACTTGAGAAGCAGCTTTTTGACAGGAATACACATGTGCTTGTCCAATGAAGGAGAAAGTGACTTCCTGGATAGTGATCTTTCTCATCATAAGCACCAGGCTTATAAAACTAGTTGAGTCAATTATATGTCGCTCAACTTACTCCTGCTGCACAGTTGTCCAGTATACTAAGACCACCTGTTGGAGTTCATACTCACACAGGTAACCCCATATACCAAGGCTAAGGTGTTAAGGCAAAGTTTACTCCAAAGTCAAAAACCCTAAAATACCCTGCTAAAAATCACAGCGGAAGGAAGGAGCATGCAGCCTGTACCCTGGGTGCTTTTTATATCAACACCTTTTGCATGCACATAACTTCAAAGCTGTGTTCTCTCCTTGTCCTTCTATGGATTTCTTCTCTCCCCAGCAGAGACCCCACAGCATGTCTGTGAGAATGCGATCTCTCTTCTTACAACAGTGGAGTGAGCTTCTTAAACACACAGCCAAACAAATACAGACAGTGCTATTCATGGGAAATAATTTTCCCCCACATTGGGCCTTTCTTAGCAGCCAAAACTGGCTTGACTGAAAATTCTTTTATCTTCCTTGAATAAACCTTTCACATAGAATATAGAATAGCTGCACACCGAATCATCTGGTGTTACATCAAACTCTCAAGGAAAAATCAGTTTCCTACTCTGGTGCACTACAAAGAAGGCCTTGGGCCCTGCCAAGAGACAGCCTTTCCCATACCTGAATTTCAGCCCTCTCCAGTTTCTCCCGCATCGGCATTTTCTGTTCCTCCATGTCCTTGCTGTGGGTCGTCATAGTAGCAAGTAAAGCTTCCGCCGGAGAGTTCTTCTTGAGAACTTCATCAAGCTTTTGCAGTAGCTGTGTGAGCATTGGCTAAAGAAATGGTGTTCCATGAACATGGAGAAACCAGTAAGAACATGACAACACAAGTGATGCTTTTACTGATGGGATTATATAAAGAGATCGCTCATCAGGTTGGCCAGCAGGGTGAGGGGGGCATTCTCCCTTTCTACTCTGCTCTCATGGGACCCCACTTGGATCCTCCTTAAGTAAACCTTTCACATAGAATTTTTCCATCCCTACACCACCTTAGTGTAGCCCTCCACTGTCACTTCAAGTCATGCCAACAGGTAGACACCAAAGGCATCGGTGCTGTTCCTTCCCATCACAGCTAGCTGCACACCGAATCATCTGGTGTTACATCAAACTCTCAAGGAAAAATCCAGTTTCCTGCTCTGGTGCACTACAAAGAAGGCCTTGGGCCCTGCCAAGAGACAGCCTTTCCCATACCTGAATTTCAGCCCTCTCCAGTTTCTCCCGCATCGGCATTTTCCGTTCCTTCACGTCCTTGCTGTGGGTCATCATAGTAGCAAGTGAAGCTTCCGCCGGAGAGTTCTTCTTGAGAACTTCATCAAGCTTTTGCAGTAGCTGTGTGAGCATTGGCTAAAGAAATGGTGTTCCATGAACATGGAGAAACCAGTAAGAACATGACAACACAAGTGATGCTTTTACTGATGGGATTATATAAAGAGATCGCTCATCAGGTTAGCCAGCAGGGTGAGGGGGGCATTCTCCCTTTCTACTCTGCTCTCATGGGACCTCACTTGGAGCACTGTCCAGCTCTGGGGTCCTCAGCACAGGTAAGACATGGACCTGATGGAATGAGTCCAGAGGAAGGCCATAAATGTCCAGAGGGCTGGAACAGCTCTCCCATGAAAAAAGGCTGAGAGACTTGGGCTTTTTCAGCCAGGGAAAAGCAAGCCTTGGGCAGAACTTACTTCTGTCTTTCAGTATAAAAAGAGAGAGAAGCCAGTAGTGGCAGGACAAGAGGCAGTGGTTTAAAATGAAAAGAGGGTACATTTAGATTGGACTTAAGAAATAAATTTTTTGTAAGGACTGTGGTGGGAGACTTGACCAAGTTATGGAAGTGTTCAAAGTGAAGCTAAATGGGACTTGCAGCAAGCCTTATTCCAGCTCTTCCTGCTTCAGAATGCCATCCAGATGAGGTCCAAAGTATAGTGCAGATTCAGACTCAATCACCTCCTCTCAGCAGTATTTCAAAATGAATTCAGGAGTAAGATCACTTGTGCTTACACTGACAGGCTCTATTTAGAGATATATCTGTGTCAACCTCTAATAGAGTCACCTGTATGTCCAGCTGAGCATCTGTTTGAGTTGAAGAATCAAATCTTAGCTGAAGATTTTCTCTCTCCAATGTAGGCAGCTAAGCGAGCAAGAAAACACAGACCCAGTGGAGAAAAGGATCCTCGTCAAGAGTGCAGCATCACGCTCCATCTGACATCAGCCAAAGGCAATGCAATTCAGCCAGAACAGAGCTAAGTACCTTATTCTCAGAAGAAGGGACAATATTTTCTTCCTTCTCTGTTCCTGCTGCTGGCAGGATACCTAAAAAAAGGTCAAAATTGTCTTGTTACTCTGAGTGCTTATGCCACTCTGCTTCTCTACAACCATGTCTGTCACCCCATAGACATTTAAAAAGGTACCATTTAGTAGCTCTGAAATTACCTTTGCTGGGCTCCACTTCAACAGAGCGTGCATCCAATGTTTTGCCGACCACAGCAGGAAGCATCACATTTTCTAGTGCACGTTCAGAATCAGACTGTGCAATTTAAAAGACACGTCTGAGAACTGACCAAGGATTCTTCTCAACACACTTCCATGTACAACACTTCTGCTTTAGCCAACAGAGCTAAGGAGCGGGATTGGGTGACAGAAGGAAGGAAACGGGCAAACAGAGTCAGCACATTCAGCATCTCCCTTAAGCAGGGATTTCAAAAGGACATGAAATACCCTTGATTAGTCCAGAGAAAATCTAGGCAGGAAAAATACATCTCTAGACTGTAGGGTATAGGGGAATTGTGTGACATTAATGGATCCAGGAAAGCAGGCTGTGCAGTGGAAAACACCAATGCTCACAGCACCAGACTTGTAGCACTTCTGAGGATAGCAAGCAGCAGGAGAAAGCCTTACTGCATTGCTCTAAAAATCCAGCTTGGAGGTGAGTTGCAAAGAGGGCTAGGATATCACCTTGACCTCACTTCATCCCAGGACTAACTGAACAGTTTGTCTGCAGCACTGGCATGTCCTGGCAAGGGTACAACCATGTGGCAATAGCAGCAGCACAGGAAAAAGAGCTCAGAAGATGTGGATCCAGAGGGACCTCACTGCCACCTCCAGAGCAGGTACCTCCAAAATCCAGGAAAAGTCATCATCATTCAGTGAAACATCATTCTCTTCCTTCTCCTCTTTTCCTGCTGCTGGCAAGACCCCTAACAAACGACAACAGGCGTGTCATTGCTCTGAGTGCTTATTGCACTCTGCTTTTCCCCAGCCATGTCACCCCAAAGCAGTTCACACAGGTAACCATTTAGTCCCTCTGCAGTTACCTTTGCTGTGCTCCATCGAAACAGAGCGCGCGTCCAAATTCTCGCCGACTGCAGCAGGGAGAGTCACATTGGCCGACTGTTTCTTTTCACCTTTCCAATCCGTCTGTGTAATTTAAAAGACACAGCTGAGAACAGGCACAGCCACTTATTTAATGCACGTTCACGCACCACACTTCTGCTTCAGCCAACAGGCCTAACGAGAGGGATTGGGTGACGGAAGGACACAGACGGGCAAACACAGCCAGCACATTTGGCCTCTCTCTTGAGCAGAGCTTTCAAAAGGACATGAAATACCCTTGCCCAGTCCAGAGAGAACCTAGGCAGGAGAAATACATCTCTAGACTGCAGGGCATAGGGGAACCATTTGACATTCATGGAACCAGGAAAGCAGGCTGTGAGGTGGAAAACAGCAATCCTCACAACACCAGTCTTGTAGCACTTCAGAGGACAGTAAGCAGCAGAAAGCTCTACTGCTTTTCTCGGGAAATCCAGCTTGGAGGTCAGCTTCCAGGAGAGCCAGGACAACAGTTTGACCTCACTTTGTCTCAGCACTCACTGAACAGTTTGTCTGCAGCACTGGCATGGCCAGAGGCAAGGCACAAGCATGTGGCAAAAGCGACAGCACAGGGAAAGGAGCCCCGAAGCCACCGATCCAGAGGGACCTCACTGCCCCCTCCAGAGTAGGTACCTCAGAATCCCAGGGAGAGTCATTGTCTTCCTTTTTGTCTTCTGCAGCTGCTGGCAAGGCCCCTAACAAAAGACAACGGGCGTGTCATTGCTCTGAGTGCTTATTGCACTCTGCTTCTCCCCAGCCACGTCACCCCAGAGAAGTTTCCAAAGGTAGCCATTTAGTCCCTCTGGCATTACCTTTGCTGTTCTCCAGTGCAACAGAGCTCGCATTCAAATTCTTGCGGACTGCAGCACAAAGCGTCAGATTGATTGACCCTTTCTTTGGACCTTTGGAATCATTCTGTGGAATTTAAAAGACACAGCTGAGAACAGGCACAGCCTCCTTCTCAACACACTCCCAGGCACAACACTTCTGCTTCAGCCAACAGGACTAAGGAGCGGGATTGGGGGACAAAAGGAAAGAAACGGGCAAACACAGCCGGCACATTCGGCCTCTCTCTTGAGCAGAGCTTTCAAAAGGACATGAAATACCCTTGGTCAGTCCAGAGAGAACCTAGGCAGAAGAAATATATGTCTAGATTGTAGGGCATAGGGGAGCCATTTGACATTCATGGATCAAGGAAAGCAGGCTGTGAGGTGGAAAACAGCAATCTGCACAACACCAGTCTTGAAGCACTTCAGAGGACAGTAAGCAGCAGAAAGCTTTCCTGCTTTGCTCTAGAAATCCAGCTTGGAGGTCAGCCGCAAGGAGAGCCAAAATATCAGCTGGACCTCACTTTGTCCCAGCACTCACTGAACAGTTTGTCTGCAGCACTGGCATGGCCAGAGGCAAACTACAAGCATGTGCCAACAGTAGCAGCACAGCGAAAGGAACTCAGAAGATGTTGATCCTGGGCGACTTCACTGCCCCCTCCAGAGTAGGTACCTCCAAAAGCCAGGAAACGTCATCATCTCCCCAGGAAAAGTCATTCTCTTCCTTCTTCTCTTTTCCTGCTACAGGCAAGTTTCCTGAGAAAAGACAATGGGTGTGTCATTACTCTGAGAGCTTACTTCACTCCGCTTCTCCCCAGCCAGTTCAGCCCATAACAGTTTACAAAGGTAACCATTCAGTAGCTCTGAAATTACCTTTGCTGGGCTCCACTGCAACAGAGCGCCCATCCAAAGTCTTGCCGACCACAGCAGGAAGCAGCCCATTTTCTGGTGCACCTTCAGAATCGGTCTGTGTAATTTAAAAGGCACGCCTGAGAACTGGCACAGCCTGCTTCTCTACACATTTCCAGGCACAACACTTCTGCTTCAGCCAACAGGCCTATCGAGCGGGATTGGGTGACAGAAGGACACAAATGGGCAAACACAGCCAGCACATTCGGCCTCTCTCTTGAGCAGAGCTTTCAAAAGGACATGAAATACCCTTGCCCAGTCCAGAGAGAACCTAGGCAGGAGAAATACATCTCTAGACTGCAGGGCATAGGGGAACCATTTGACATTCATGGAACCAGGAAAGCAGGCTGTGAGGTGGAAAACAGCAATCCTCACAACACCAGTCTTGTAGCACTTCAGAGGACAGTAAGCAGCAGAAAGCTCTACTGCTTTTCTCGGGAAATCCAGCTTGGAGGTCAGCTTCCAGGAGAGCCAGGACAACAGTTTGACCTCACTTTGTCTCAGCACTCACTGAACAGTTTGTCTGCAGCACTGGCATGGCCAGAGGCAAGGCACAAGCATGTGGCAAAAGCGACAGCACAGGGAAAGGAGCCCCGAAGCCACCGATCCAGAGGGACCTCACTGCCCCCTCCAGAGTAGGTACCTCAGAATCCCAGGGAGAGTCATTGTCTTCCTTTTTGTTTTCTGCAGCTGCTGGCAAGGCCCCTAACAAAAGACAACGGGCGTGTCATTGCTCTGAGTGCTTATTGCACTCTGCTTCTCCCCAGCCACGTCACCCCAGAGAAGTTTCCAAAGGTAGCCATTTAGTCCCTCTGGCATTACCTTTGCTTTTCTCCACTGCAACAGAGCTCGCATTCAAATTCTTGTGGACTGCAGCACAAAGCGTCAGATTGATCGACCCTTTCTTTGGACCTTTGGAATCATTCTGTGGAATTTAAAAGACACAGCTGAGAACTGGCACAGCCTCCTTCTCAGCACACTTTCATGCAGAACACTTCTGCTTCAGCCAACAGGCCGAACGAGTGGGACTGGTGGTTGAAGGGGACAAAATTGGCACACACACCTTGAGCATAGGTTTTAAAAGGGGATGCAGTAGCCCAACCTAATCCAAAGAGAACCTAGGCAGAAGAAATACATGTCTACACTATAGGTCGTAAGGGAACCATTTGACATTCATGGATCCAGGAAAGCAGGCTGTGAGGTAGAAAACAGCAATCCGCACAACACCGGTCTTGTAGCACTTCAGAGCACTTTAAGCACCAGAAAACTTTACTATTTTGCTCTAGAAATCCATTCTGCAGGTCAGCTGCAAGGAGAGCCAGGATATCACCTTGACCTCACTTTGTCCCAGCACTATCTGAACAGTTTGTCTGCAGCACTGGCATGTCCAGGGCCAAAGTACAAGCATGTGGCAACAGCAGCAGCACAGGGAAAGGAACTCAGAAGATGTTGATCCTGGGCGACTTCACTGCCCCCTGCAGAGTAGGTATCTCCAAAAGCCAGGAAAAGTCATTATCTTTTAGGGAGAAGTCATTCTCTACCTTCTTGTCTTTTCCTGCTGGTGGCAAGATCCCTTAAGAAAGGGAAGACAGGCGAGTCATTGCTCTGAGTGCTTATTTGCATTGCACTCTGCTTCTCCTCCGTCGTGTCACCCCAAAGCAATTCACACAGGTAACCATTCAGTCCCTTTGGAATTACCTTTGCTCTGCTCCACCAAAACAGAGCGCGCATTCAAATTCTTGCCGACTGCAGCAGGAAGAAAATTCTAGAAAAGATTGAGAGAAATAGTTCCCAGGTGGCAGCAGTGAGAACCAGGTGCCCCCAGTTAGAGAGGGTAGACAGACCTTACAAACTGAGCTGTGGTATTTCCTATCTGACCATGGAGAAGACATGAAACAGTGGGACCCATGTCTTGGCAGCCCGAGTACAAGAGTTGAAGGACAAGAAAAAAGTAAAGTCTGTGAAAGCGAGCGCAGTGCCGGTATCCCGTGGGCAGAGATCCGACCCGCTAGAAGGTACCTCCCGCCAGTATTCGCAGACGGAAAACTGTGAGGAGCAGGATGGAGACCGGTATTAGAGGGGCCCTGCCTCCAGGCAGGTAGAGGCATGGGAAAACCGTGTCTATTGGATGGTGTGGATCCGATGGCCTGGCACATCAGACCCACAAGAATACAAGGCTTTGGCTGACACTGGCACTCAGTGCACATTAATGCCCTCAGGACATGTGGGACCAGAGGCTATTTCCATTTCTGGCGTGACAGGAGGGTCTCAACAGTTGACCGTGTTGGAAGCTGAAGTGAGCTTGACCGGGAAGGAGTGGCAGAAACACCCCATTGTGACTGGTCCAGATGCCCCACGTATCCCGGGCATTGACTACCTTAGGAATGGGTATTTCAAAGAGCCCAGGGGACATAGATGGGCTTTCAAAATAGCTGCTGTGGAGACAGGGCCAGCTAAGCAGTTGAATTCACCACCTGGCCTCTCGGACAACCCTTCTGCTGTGGGACCGTTGAAGGCTGAGGAACGACGAGTGCCAATTGCCACTATGATAGTGCACCGTCGGCCATATCGAACGGACCGAGACAGATAGCCAACAAGTACCATAGGGGAAAGTTGAAAAGAACTTTGAAGAGAGTGTCCAAGAGGGTGTGAAACCGTTAGGAGGTGCCTGCTTTTTGGGCGAGCTCATGTCATTATACCTTCTAGCCACTCGTATCTCGCCTTCGGGATCTGCCCATCCTCTCCCCACACCCGCTCCCCCTCCCTGCCTGGGGCTCGGCAGAGTCCACAGGGCATCTTTTGTGTCTGCTGAACCCAGGCCGAGGCCGCTGAGCCTCAAGACATGGCCTGGGTCGACCTGCACAGCGCGGCCCCCCACGGCGACCTCGACCAGCTGTGGCGGCCCTTGTTTCCAGGCAGTACAGCACCAGCAGAGAGACTGTGCAGCTATTCTGCTGGAGCATGGTGCCAACCACGACCACAGAGCTGCTGCTGGCAACACTGCCCTTCACTTTGCTGCCCTCGTGTCTAACAAATCTCTAGTGGAGCTGTTACTTGAGCAACTTCACTGCCCCCTGCAGAGTAGGTATCTCCAAAAGCCAGGAAAAGTCATTATCTTTTAGGGAGAAGTCATTCTCTGCCTTCTTGTCTTTTCCTGCTGCTGGCAAGATCCCTTAAGAAAGGGAAGACAGGCGAGTCATTGCTCTGAGTGCTTATTTGCATTGCACTCTGCTTCTCCTCCGTCGTGTCACCCCAAAGCAATTCACACAGGTAACCATTCAGTCCCTTTGGAATTACCTTTGCTCTGCTCCACCAAAACAGAGCGCGCATTCAAATTCTTGCCCACTGCAGCAGGAAGCGTCACGTTGGCCGACCCTTTCTTTTGACCTTCCAGCCACTCGTATCTCGCCTTCGGGATCTGCCCATCCTCTCCCCACACCCACTCCCCCTCCCTGCCTGGGGCTCGGCAGAGTCCGCCAGGCATCTTTTGTGTCTGCTGAGCCTCAAGACATGGCCTGGGTCGACCGGCACAGCGCGGGCCCCCGCGGCGACCTCAACCAGCTGTGGCGGCCCTTGTTTCCAGGCAGTACAGCACCAGCAGAGAGACTGTACAGCTATTCTGCTGGAGCATGGTGCCAACCACGACCACAGAACTGCTGCTGGCAACACTGCCCTTCACTTTGCTGCCCTCGTGTCTAACAAATCTCTAGTGGAGCTGTTACTTGAGCACGGTGCAGATATTGATGCTAAGAATGAAGTAAGCTTGGACTTGGGATAAAGCTCCTCTTCCCAAGTCAACTGGAGTTTTCTCTGTTATTCTTAGAGAGATGATTTTTTTCTTTCAGCTGGGATACACTCCACTTGCTCTTGCGATCACCGAGTGTCGTAAAGGGATGATTCAGTTCCTTCTTCAAAAAGGAGCTGATGTGAATGCTACAGATTATCCTGAGAGGTGAAGGATTTGGTAAGGGCATGTGTGGGACCCCTTAGCATTGTTCAAGTTGGATTGACGGGAGGCATAAGAATAAGCTTTGAAAAAGGGCCAGGAACCATCCAGAAGGAGTTTCAGTGGGACTTGTGAAAAGCAGACCTGTGCTCCGCTATTTGCTTACTTCAGGGGACAATTTTCACACTTGAGGACTGCAAGAAAGCCCTATCTGTGGTCCCACGTGCACACACGCACATGCATGCACACACGTATGCAGACACACACACACACACACACAGTCTGAGTCTGCTCTGGGTGAGTGGCTGGCCTGGAGACCTCCTGAGGCCTTACACACGGCTGTGAGCAAAATAGTTACTGGACTGGCAGCAAGAGTGCTCCTTCTTCCTCCTCTATCACGGTGTGGCTGTCCCTTGTATTGCATTGGCAAGCATGAAAGCCTCACAGTCCAACTGCTCTTGGGTCTGCTTGAAAAGCTTTTTGGGCGAGCTCATGTCATTATACCTTCCAGCCACTCATATCTCGCCTTCACGATCTGCCCATCCTCTCTCCACACCCGCTCCCCCTCTCCGCCTGGGGCTCAGCAAAGGATTTGGTAAGAGCATGTGTGCGACTCCTCAGCATTGTTCAAGTTGGATTGACGGGAGGCATAAGAATGAGCTTTGAAAAAGGTCCAGGAACCATCCAGAAGGAGTTTCAGTGTGACTTGTGAAAAGCAGACCTGCAGTTCGCTATTTGCTAACTCAGGGGACATTTATGGTCCATTATGCATAATTAAAAGGGTAATAGTTGCCTAATATTCAAAATGTAAGTCAGACTGCAAGCCCATTTTTCTTCTCTGCACTGCACCTCCCTCAGCTTTGTGATTTCAGCATCGGAGATGCTCAGTGGTGTAGGAACACTCCAAAGAATGTCAGCACAGCAGAGGCTACAAGCAGACTCCTCCAGTTGGTCTGTGCTAACTATGAAGCTGGTATTGTGGGAAAGTCTGTGTTACTAAAACCCTGACTTAGCTTGCCTTGGACAGATGATGAACTGGTGTGTGGATGAGAACAAGGGTTTGATAACATCAGCACAGCACAGGGCTAACTCTAATCTGCTCTGCACCCTGCTTTGCTCTGAGTTTTCATGGCCCCACATGCTCTGGTGCAAAGATGCATCATTCCAACAGGCAGGACCCATTTCTCTCTATGCCTTATAGAGGCAGTCTCCTATGACCAGCCAGATGCGGTCAAATGTGTTCCACTCTCTCAGTCTTTGCATTGGCTAAGCAGGCTCTGGCTGACAGGTCAGCATTATGTTCTGATGGGGTTAACCAATTTTGGAGACTTCACTCTTAAAAGCAGGCACTGCATCACAGTAGTTTCTACATGCTATGTTTTTCCTGAATTTTCCCTTTTTTGTTTTTCTCATTTTACTTTGCCTCCTCCTCCCTCCTCTGTTTCTCTCTACATTTTTCAGTCTTATCTTCACTGACATCATCTTTTCTGTTTCTCTTCTCTTACTGCTTTTATGTAATATCATTATTTATTTTTTTTAAACAATCCTTCTCTTTAATACACTTATTACACTTTTGTCTTCCAAAAACTTTGGAATAGAAAATAAGTTCCATTCTTCTTCCTCTGCAGAAAACCCATTATATACATCAATATATATTTCTACACACTATAATAAATACAAAGATTTATAGAAAAAAATATTTCAACCCTAAACACAACTAATCAAAGTCCATCTAGCATCTTAATTGTTCCTTTTCTCTTATTCAATGCTTACAAAACAGCTTTAATATTTGGAAATGTATTTCATCTTCAGGGGGATAGAAGCAACGTTTAGGTTTCTGTATGCAGGGCAAAATTGTTCCTGGCTAGTTAAAGCTAGGGATTGGGACACAGGGACTCTGGGGAGTTCTCTACATCACTCACTGTAGAAAAACCCCAACCTAATTTCAAAAAGGTGTATGAAGAAGTCAGCAGAGCTCTTCCTGCTTCTGGGGCAAATGCATATGCTGGATTTTTCCATGAAGACGTGGCAGCTAACTCAGTTCCAGCTCAACTCTCTAACCAGCCCTAAGCTCTGTCCTTTGCACTAATGTGACAAAAGCAGTGAATCTCATAAATTTCCTACAGTTTGACATCTGTAAAATGTGAGCTCAAGTATTTTCTAAAATACCAGAACAATATCTCAAGTGTCCTTTTATGTAATTGCTAAATAAAGTCAAGGAACTTATTGTCATTTGGAAGTTTATGTGCTTGGAGCTTAACACAGAAAAGCACTCGGCATGTGACAAATCCCTCACAGCAATTGTGAGCCCTTGCTGCTGGCTGCAGCCTCCTTCAGTTCATTTCCAGTGGGAGGACATGCAAAACCCAAGAAAAATACTGAGAACTCTCAGCTTGTGTAAGCCCAAGCTCCACTCAGCCCAGATGGTCTGTCTGACCCTCTTACACAGGTAATTCTCTTCTTGTAGGCATTCTTAAAAACACCCACCCAACCAAGACAACCTACCCTCACCTAAAAACCTCCAGGAGAATATTTGCCCTTCATTTCATGCAGCTGCCTCCAAACAGAACAGCTTACTGGCTAGAGGAAGGCTTGTTCATAAATCTCCTATCTGATTTCCAACACACTTCACCTCATGACCATTTGAGCACCCGTGCAATACAGGTGACAGTAGTCTGAGGTCCAACTCTGTGTGCTTGCTGCTCTTGCAGCAAAAGCAGCGTGGCCAGAAGGTCAAGGGAGGTGATTCTGCACCTCTGCTCTGCTATGGTGAGACCCCACTTTGCCGCAGTTCAGGAATGAACACAAGAGACCTGCCGAATCCAAAGCACACGGCAGCAGATCCCGGGCAGATCTGCCCCTCTTCAAAATGGCCGCTCTTTATAGGGTACGTGAGGGGAGGCTTCCAGAAAGTGGGCGTGGTTATGTAAAACCAGCGTCTGCAAGGTGGGGTTAACATGAATATGCAATACTGAGGAGGGCTCACACCGGTGAGGTAACTGGGAAGGAAGGTGATTGGGTAGGGCATAGACCTCCCTGCAAACTGCCCCATGGCAAAGTGACAAGCAGTCCAAGGGGAAAAGTCCATAGTAACATGAGGAAACGCGATTTTGAACAAGGGCAGCAACCTATCCATAGGTTTTAGCCCAAAGTCTCTGTAATATAGTCCTTTAAGTGAGTGTAGAATGAGTGTTCTTCTCTTCCAGGAACTCCTTTTTCCATAGTAGGTAAGCTTCGTCCTCTTTGTGGCTGTCTCCGACACCACCTGGAGTGCTGCATGCAGCTCTGTGATCCCCCAGCATAAGAAGGACGTGGATGTGCTGGAGAGCATCCAGAGGAGGCCACAGAGTTGATCAGAGGCCTGGACAACCTCTCGTATGGATTTAGGCTGAGAGAGTTGGGGTTGTTCAGCCTGGAGAAGAGGAGGCTCTGGGGAGACTTCATAGCACATTCCAGTGCCTAAAGGGGGCATATAAGAAAGCTGGAGAGGGATTTTTGACAAGGGCATCTAGTGATGGGACAAGGGGAAATAGCTATAAACTGAAAGAGGGCAGGTTTAGATTAGATATAAGGAAGAAATTCTTCCCTGTTGAAGTGGTGAGACACTGAAACAGGTTGCCCAGAGATGTTGTGGATGCCCCATTCCTGGAAGTGTTCAAGGCCAGGTTGAATGAGGCTTTGAGCAACCCAGTCTAGTGGAAGGTGTCCCTGCCCAGGGTAGGGGGGTTGGAACTAGATGATTTTAAGTCTCTTCCAACCCAAACCACTCTATGTGGAGGAGAAGCAGCATTGTGGCACAGTGGTGATTTCATATATCCCATATTTGGTCTGGGAGCCACAACCTGGGTTCTTTTGAAAACTACCCAGAGCAACAAATAGCAGGATTTTTGCTTGTCACACCTGCTGCTGTACTTTGAAAGGAGAATCTGGAACTTCCAGCAGCAGATGGCCCTTTCACATCTTCATAGTTTCTTGGTAAACCTCTGACCTTTCTGAAGTTGTTTCAGTAAGCCAGTTAAGTCTGAATCAGAAAAAAAATGTAAGGCTCATGAAGAAGCTTAATCCCACTTAGTAAGCCAATCTTATGACATTTACAGAGCTTCTGTTATTTTTATTTGCAATAATAGGGTAGTAATTTTTTGTCATCCAACTTTATTATTGCTTTCAAGAATTTTATAGGAGCAGCGTAACCATTTAACCACTTGCTGCAAAGGACCTAAATTATAAGTGTGCTGGAGCTACTCTCCCACCCACACACTGTGTGTTTTTGAGTGCTGATGTAACTGGTGCAGTTTCACAAGCCACTGTTGACTTTGTTCTCAAAGAGTGCTGTTTCCCCTCTGACTAGTCCTCTATTCCAGACAGGAAACATGGAGCTGTTTTGGAAGATAGCCATCTTCAAGTCAGTGAAAATAGCGCACATAGCACCTTTTTACCTCCCTGACTTGCCAAATAAACAAGTGTGGAAAGACTTCTGGAGGGCATTGTGTTGTATTCTAAGACATGGCAGATAAGACAGGTGAGATGAATTCCTCATCCCCCATGCTTTCATTTTCCCTCACCAATGGCTGTAAACTGGGCTTCAAACTTGAGTTATTTTCAGATAGCCAAAGTTAGTCAGGGTGAATGCCAGACCTGCTCTAGAAACACCAGAGTCAATAGTAGTCTTTCAGTTGACTTCTGCTGACAAATGATTGGCCACACTTTTCCAGGAATTTGGCTCTTTCTGAAGAAAGTTGATGAACAGTGTTAGGAACTGTGGCAGTAGTTAGGATAACTTACGTTCTACAGAAGTTGTTCAATATCTTGCAATAATGGCTCAGTACAAGGACACAGCAGAAACGGGGTGGCAACTGTTGACTTGCTCTTTGATTTGATTGTTCTTCCACATTGTTCCCTCAGTATAAAAGTCTCAGAATCACAAATTTAAATGTAGTTATTTCATCATTTTTATACAGATTAATTTTATGTTCCTTTCCAACTTGCCACTGAAGGCCTTCAATCTGAGGCATATACATGTGTATCACTCCAGACATTTGGCTGTTGTGTAAAAAGCTTTGTAGTGTGAGCCGTGTATACTTTCTAGCTTTCCCTCTCTCCCATTAGCATTGGTTAAAAGGGAAAATTCAAGGAGATAGTGCTTGTGATGGTTTAGTCTAGGCCTTCCTGGTAACCAGCTCGTAACCAAGGAGGTGGCCATGTTCCCAGTATTCCATACAATTTTTACGGAAACCAGGTTATAAATAAGTTGGAGATTAGAGACGTCGCTCTCTTCTCTTCTGGTGAGGTTCAGGAGCAGCGGTTCCTTGTGTTGGTCTCGCTTATCCAGAGGCTGAGGCCTGCAGGGCCCGCTGGTCTGCCACGCAGGGGTTTGGAGAGTGCTGGCTGTGTCTGGCGATCTTGTTTTCTGAGGGACATGGTGAGATTTTGTTTTTCTACTTCTTTATTTTGCTAGTTCTTGGGCTTGATTGTGCATATCTATTCTGGTTTTGTCCCTTTTTTCCCCTTTCCCTTTCCCTTTGGAGGTGTTTGGGAGCCCCTTTGCTGTGTACATAGTATTTCAGTTGTATATAACTGGAATATATGTAAAATATATATATTTATATAATTAGATTGATTTCAGGATCTTCCATTTTTATAGTTTTTTTTCCTTTGCCCTAAAGGAGGAAGAGAGGGGGAAGGGGTTGTTACTGTGAGTGCGGGCATTTGGCAGGGAGCCGCGTCCAAACCATCACAGTGCTCCCCTCAGAGCTGTTGAAGCACGCAAGTTCACTCAGTCAGTCGAGCAAAGGCAGAGGATTTATACCCACTGGCTGCTCTCTGTCAGAACCGAGGGTCTGCAAATTCCCACAGACGTTTCTCAGTTTTGTACAGTGCACAGTAGAATTGCCTTTGACTATTTCTGTGCATGTTCCCACAGCTGTCCACACTCTTCTGACACTAAAGGGAGAGAAACAGGCACCTCCACAGGGTTGTCTTCCCCACAGGCTGCATGATTTGCTTTCTGAGGCACTGATGTCTTTCCACAGACAATAAAGTGAGACTACTTTGTTTATTTTTAGATGGCTGCCATTAAATGAAGTGAAAATAGCCCATAAGTGACTTCTCTCTTTACCACAGCTACCACATTGCTAAGCTTTGTTGAACATATTTCAGGTATCTTGTCCTTGTGACAATCCCAAGCTGCTGCACCTCCTTTTTCCGTGGAATATCCCTTCCATGTCCTGAAGTGGGGAGAAAGCTGACAATATATATGCTATGTCAGCTGATGTGCCTTCTCATACTGCTTCTACTACATGGACTTCGGAGAAAAAATTATATCTACCTTGAAAAGGGTATGCACATGCAATCTACTTTTACTAAGGATGGCCTAAAGGACAGGGCATATCTGAGATTTTGCTCAAGTTACAAGAAACTAAAAAGGTCTGCTCTGTATCTTTTCCCATTTTTTTTTACACACTGAACATTGCATTTCCCAAGTGAAAATTCAGGATGCGTTGATCAGGAAACTCTTAACACCAGAGACTTATTAATAGTAACTACAGTACAAAAGCAGCCTTTTCCAGTTTTTATACAGCATTACATTTGCTTGATGCAGATAAAAAGAAATTACTCATGAGGCAATGGAAAGCAAGGTGTAGGAGGGTGAATCACATTGAAAGAATAGGAAAAAATGAAAGTGGGGGCAAAATTTTTTGAGCATGCTGTGTCATTACCAGTAAAAACTAATTTGCTGTATCAGTGGAATGCTATTAACTCCTGCTTGGTTGGGCACAATGTATGGTGGAGGAGGGAATATTTCAGTCAAATTGAATGACTGTAATTTTGAGGGAAAGAGAATGACTCTTATTATTTTTTTCTAGAAGATAATTCATTGACATCTTCCCGTCTAATTCTGATTTGCAGCCAATTACTGCACAGTTGCACAACTGGAGCCAAACTCTTGCCGTTAGCAGGGCATAGCCTAATTGTCTAAGACTGAAAATAAGTGAACGCAAGGAGAGTGCAAGTTCTCTTGAGGTCAAGATGACAAACTTTTAGTTTATCTGTTAAAATTGTAGTTAATTATAGGTATTTTGCCTTTTTTTTTCCCCAGTGGTTGTTATATTATCAAGATTACTCTTTGAAACAGGACTAAGGAATGTTGCTCTAGAAAAATCTCCACTTTGGGGACACCAGGCTTTTTTAAATTAGTACTAACTAATCTATTGTACTCTGCATATTACACAGGACTGACTTTTACACTGGATTTTTATGCAAGTTTGTAACAGGAAAAAACTGCTCAGTATCACCTGGTTGGTTTTTTTTTCAGGATTGCATCTTCCATTTTTCTTTGCCTAGGAATACTCTTTATTCCATAAACAAAGATTGGAAAACATATTTATTCACGTCAAAGTCAGAAAAAATATATGTTTATTATTGTGCCAGAGAAGCCAAAATGAAAGGCTTCATCCAGACACGAAAAGTGACACTGCTTACAGGAACATTCCAGTTTTCATGTGCAGTTTATTTCCCCTTGGTGCTATCAGTATCTCTGCCTTTGCCTGCTGTCTAAAGGGCTGTTCCCACCAGAGAGAGCTGTGACCTGGGCTCTTAGGGCTCCTTCATATCCACTCCTCCACTATTCCTTACTGAAACCTTTCCTGGCACCTGATCTGAGTCAATATACAGAAGTAGGTGTAATGTTGCAAAACCTACAATCATTCTGTGAAAATTTTCAGGATTTCTTTCTCATTTGTGGGGCACAAAATAGGCATTTGGCACATCTAAAAAACAAACAAACAAACAAACAAAAAAAACACAAAACAACAACAACAAAAAAAAAAACCAACCAACCAAACAAAAAAATCTCCAAATTGTCCAGCGTTCTCAGTGCTACACAGCTCTGGGTTACATAACCCATGCCTATATTGAAACTCAGGTATGTCAAACATGCAGGGCACCCCAGGCCCATTTCTCTTTGCACCAGCCTGATCTCCAAGAACAGCGCTGAGGGCAGCCCCTAGGCTGAGCGCTCCCACCAGGAAGCCAGGACCAGATTCCTACATCTTGTTTCCCCTCCTGATCCTCCCTGCTCAGTGCAATAATTCCACAGCAGATCAGCTTGCCATTTCACTGCAACAATCTGAGGGACATCCAAATTCTTTGCACAAATACTGGTAGGAGTTTAATGGGAAAAAATATTTCTCACAAACCCCTCTGCACTCTCCAGTTGATAACTTATGCCTTTTGTTCAGTCCCTTTGCTTATGCTACAGAGCTCAGTACAGCCAGGTCACTGACCTGCTGCCAAGTGATTTACTTCTCTGAGTTATTCTTTGCTCTTACTCTGCTCTCAGTACCTCTAGGGCTGTCTCAGCGTGCCACATCCCAGGATGAGCTTTGGGAAACAGATGGAATCTTTGCTCTGTTACATGAACATGTGCTGCTGTTGAGAAAGTTCTCAATTTAGGCCCAAGACTGTGACTTTAAGATTCTGCCACAAACTGCTCCTTGAATGCACCCCACATCTCATTGTATTTCTCCTGACTTTCTGAAGGGTTTGGAGAGATTTGCTGAGGTTGTTAATACCCAAGCACACAGTACTTCTTTCAGGTTAACACTGAAGATAATTTATCGACAAATACCTTTGTATTGCAGGTATTTGACAAGAAGGTTTCAGTGCAGACAAAGGTGTATGCAGTACAGGAAGCAGTGGGTCTGATCAGCTGCTCTTGCTTCTCCTTGCTACAACAAATATACTTGAGACGGTGTGATGGACTGAAATGTTGGTAATGTCTTAAACATTGTCAAAACCATAGAAAGACTTTCTGTCAAACTGCAAGGAAACAACTGCTTGTGGCCACCAAAGCACCCCCCATCCTCCCAGTGCCTCCTGACTGGAGTTTGGATTGTGACTGGGGACTTGACAAGGCTCAGGAGAGAAGAATGTACCTGTATTAAGAATCAGCCCTAGCTGGGTTCAGGGGGTGGTGGGGGAGAAGGGTTTTGGTTGTGTGATAGTAAAATGTCTCCACACCAAACCAAAGGAGTAATCCTGTGCCCCCCAGGGAGACCACGAACACGGGGGACATTCACATGAGAGGCAGCTGAGGAGGAGTCAGAAACCATCCAAGATCCCCAAAATGCCCCCCTAATTTATTCCTGAGGCCATCTGCCACCAGAAGACTGCATGTGATCCAAGTGAGGCAACAAATCTGTTACAAGAGACTGCAAAGCTTCCCTCCTCCAAGAGGAGGTGCCTGGCATCTCCTGAACATATATTAATCCATTGGATCCTATGTTTTTTTGGAAACCCTTACCCCCAAGAAAACCAGAAGAACTGGACCTACAGGATGCCACCAGGTTCCATGGAGTGGTGATACTTTTTCTATTTTAAACTCTGTCACTCTTCTACCCCTCAACCCCTTTTCTCTATTTCTTTCTATCTCTCTTTCTCTGTCTCACATTTACCATTAAATAAAACTCATACTATTGACTTTGGTATTTGGTCTCGTTTGTACCTTAATTTGGGCAGAGGCACTTCTAATAATTTTAATAACCAGGTCATAACAGTCAGCGATCAAGGTAGTCCAGCAAGAAAGGATTCAAAGAGGACAGACAGGAAATGATTAATTATTTTACTTAAAAGGAACGATATTACTTGGCCATAAGCCTTGAGGTAATAAAGAATTACCATTTCTTGGGTAATGAGAAATTACACCTCTACAACGTCTGAATAAGAATGCAGTCCACTGAAAGTAATTCTTCAATAAAGGATGTCAGAAAAGCTTAGGAAATGCGCAATGAACCACATTGCTGCCAAAACAGTAGTTTTTCTGAGAAACCACCAGAACTGGATGTAGAGCAGTCCAAAGTCATCCCAACTCTGGTCATGGGAAGGTGCTGTATCTAATGATGCTTTTCCAGGGGCAAGGCAGATTTCTCTTGGTGTTTTTGTTTTGTTTGGTTTGTTTTGTTTTGTTTGTTGTTGTTGTTGTTGTTGGGTTTTGTTTGGGTTTTGGTTTTGGTTGGTTAGTTGGCTTTTGGGGGTGTTTTTGTTTTTGTTTTTTTTTTTGTTGTTTGGTTTGGTTTGGTTTTGGGGGGTTTTTTGTTTTGTGGGGGAGGTTGTTTGTTTGTTTGTTTGTTTGTTTAACTAGTAATTATTCCAAGATCTAACTATTTCTATGTTTCTTAAAGAGCTAGACTTAGGTCCCATAAGATGAGAGAATGAAAGGATCCAAATCTGTGTTACTTCTGAAAGGCTTTAAGGGGCACTCCACTATGCAAAAGCCAAAAAAAAAAAAAAAAAAGAAATTAAAAAGGAAGAAACTAAAAAATAAGGAAAAATAAGGAAAGAAGCCTTTGTGGGGTTTTAGGAGAACTCTTTTGCAAAAGGGTACAGGGCACACTGGAAGGTGTGTGGGTGTGTAGGAGATCAATTTGCCCTGGTTGGATGCCAGGTGCCCACTGAAACTGCTCTGTCACTCCCCCCCTCGGCTGGACAGGAGAGAGAAAAAATAACAAAAGGGTCGTTGGTCAAGATGAGGACAGGGAGAGATCACTCACCAATTACCATCTGGGTGAAACACACTCAGTTTAGGGAAATTAGTTTAATTTATTACAAATCAAATCAGAATAGAGTAATAGGAAACAAGAACAAAGCTAAAAACCATGTTCCCCTCAGCCCTCCCTTCTTCCTGGGTTCAGTTTCACTCCATATATCTCTACCTCCTCCCCCACAGTGGCACAGGAGGAGGGGGAATGGGGGCTACAGTCAGTTCATCACATGCTGTCTCTACCGCTCCTTCCTCCTCAGAGGTTGGGTTCCTCACACTCTTCCCCTACTCCAGCATGGGATCCCTCCCACGGGACATAGTTCTCCAGGAACTGTGTGTGGGTCCCTTCCATAGGGTGCAGTTCTTCAGGAACAGGCTGCCTCGGTGTGGGTGCCCCATGGGGTCACAAGTCCTGCCAGCAAATCTGCTCCAGTGTGGGCTTCTCTCTCCATGGGACCACAGGTTCTTCCAGGAGTCTGCTCCAGCACAGCCTTCCCATGTGATCACAGCCTGCTTCAGGCATCCACCTGCTGTGGAGTGGGGTCCTCCAGGGGGTGCAGGTGGATCTCTGCTCCATTGTGGACCTCCATGGGCTGCAGGGGCACAGGTGCCTCACCATCCTCTGCTCCATGAGCTGCAGGGGAATCTCTGCTCCAGAGCCTGGAGCACCTCCTCCCTCTCCTTCTGCACTGAACTGGGTGTCTGCAGGGCTGTTTCTCTCACATATCCTCACTCCTCTCTTCTGGCTGCTGTTCCCCAGCAGATATTCCCCCCCCCCCCCCCCCCCTTCAACTCTGTTATCCCAGAGGTGCTGCCACCATCACTGATGGGCTCAGCCTTGGCCAGCAGCAGTCCATTGTGGAGCCAGCTGGTATTTGCTCTGAGGAGGAAGCTTCCAGCAGCTCCTCAGAGATGCTACCTTCGTCCCCTCCACTACCAAAACCTTGCAGTGCAAACACAATATGGTATTAATTCCAAAAGACAGAGATAATAGATAAACTTGAGATGGGCTTCATATGGCCCTCTGTTGCCTACCAAAGGTCTCCATTATACAATTTGTGTAGTATTTTTCTAACCTAAACACTGACCCTAGACTAAATAGCAGAATAAATATCCTCACACACTGTTCTGCTCACATATAGAAGAGTGGAGCTCAGACAACCATGCTGGCTTATATCTTACTTGTATTTCACTCTCCTTTTTTTACAAGTGATTCATCAGAAGGTCATAAAAGGATCAAATGTATTTACTCTTCCAGATTCTGCACTCATTTCTAGTAAAATATTTTACCCCTGCAGAAGGCACTCTGCAGTTTTGAGAGTGCATATTTCATGTTTTTCCTTGGAAACTTAGTGGAGCTGGTACACATCATGGCACCCTGCTTCTTTCTTCCTGTATTTAGATCACAGAGTACTAACATTCAGAAATGACAGGTCAGAATTCCTGCAGGTAAGAGCTCATATTTAAAATTCCTCTATGTAAACATTAATTTTATAAGATCTGCAGGAAAAAATAACCAACAAACCCCAACACTGAGAGCAAACAGGAAAGATTCACAATTTACTATTCATTTCAGTTATGATTTGATTTGAGACTTCATTTTAAAAAAACGTTTCTACTATGCAATTAACTGAAGAGCCTTCTAAAAGTTTTACTTTGTACCATCCATATCTTCACTGGAGTGCCAGGCCATTTGAGACACCTCCTGTTAATCCCTGGATTAACTTACTGGATACTATTCCCCTATAAGTTCAAGAGAAACTCCAGTACCACTAAATCCTTATTTTCCCAATGGATTTTCCCAAGACACCAAAACTTGCTACTTTATGCCTCAAGGGTACTCAAGATCTTCTCCAGTCTGACAGATGACCTCTGCTTTTTTCTGACTCTCTCATTTCACTCTTTGTGTTTTCTGTATATTTTTTCAGTTAGATTTGGAGGACAGGGACCAGCCTTTCGTTGCCCAAGTTCTCGCAATAGTAAAGTAACAGTCTGGAATGCGCTAGGCTCAGGTTTGGTGATCTCCTCATACCTTTTTAATTTTTAAGCTCTATGAATATATGTGAATATTTTCTTTACACTTTCACAGCTGCTCCTTTTCTTGTTTCAATCTCTAGACAAATTGAGAAGGAATCCAACACTTTTGGCCTAGCCTTACTAAAAGCAGTTCATATTTTATTAATACATATCTATTTCTGCTCTAACAGTTGAATGAGCAGAGAAGAGGTCTTAGTCCCATACTCAAACTCCTGGGCTATATAAGTTTCCATACTTTTTTCCAAATGCCAGTTGAACACTGTGAAGTATGAAGCAAAACCAGCAAAGCAGAAATGTATTTGCTGTGCATTTATATAGCATTTTGCTAAATATATTCTGCAAATTTCTTCATCTATTACCAGGGAGGCTTTTCAGCATCATGCCATTATCCCAAACTGTATGATTTCTTGTAGATATTTATTTTGTCTCTACATGCATTATAGGCCCAAGAAAAACTGCTTTAATAGGAAAAAAGTATAAAATTCTCAGATTTGTGAGCTGTGGGTAATACAGTTGTTACAGGAAAGTTTGAATGCATTTCCCTTTACCAGGGTCCAATTAAAGACACCATTTAAAAGGCAGATGATAACTGCAATGTTCAGCGAGGCTGTGGGAGATTCACAAGGTGAGAGGGGGCAAAGGAAGTTCAGCTTGAAAGAGAAGTGTATTCCTGAGGAACAATTCAACCAGGCTTAATCAGGATCTGCTGACAGAAAGAGATATTGGACTGGATAATGGCTTCCAAGCCTGGAAAAGAGAAGGCTCCAGGCAGACCATATAGCACCTTCCAGGACCTAAAGGGGGCATACAGAAAAGATGGGGACAAACATTTTAGCAGCGTCTGTAGTGACAGGACAAGGACTTAAACAGAACGAGCATGGGTTTAGGTTAGATATGAGGAAGAGATTGTTCACTGTGAGGGTGCTGAAACACTGGCACAGGTTGCCCAGGGAAGTTGTGGATGTCCCATCCCTGGAAGTTTTCAAACCAGGCTGGATAGGGCTTTGAGCAGCCTGATCTAGTGTCCTTGCCAACAGAAGGTGTTTGGAACTAGATGATTTTTAAGATCCCTTCCAATCCAAGTTATTCTGTGATTCTATAATGATCCCAAACTTCCAACTTCCAGATATTTTGGCTAAACTTAACTACTCAAGGATAAATATCATGGAATCATGTATTTTCAAGCAACAGTTACGTGCTGGCAGGGATGAGCTACATGTGTTATGCATCTTCTGTTTCTGCTTTCAAACTACATTAGGATACGGAACAATAAACTCATCAAACTAGTTCTGAGCATGGATTTTCCACCCTAACACTGAGCAATCCCACCAAAAGCAAGAGCTAGTGGAGAAGGGAAGAAAACAGCACAACATTCCCAGAGAGCATGTAGTGGGTTGTGTGACAGATGAGCACATTAAAAGTCCATTTGGTGAAAATAGGACAAGAAAGATCAGAGCAGAAAAAAATCTAGAATCTCAGGAGCAGAGCTGTGCAAATCTTGTTGAAGGCACTTGATGGCATAGGGTCATAGGCCCATCTCTAGTGTTCTCCACAGCTGGGGCAGGAAAAATCTCCACAAAAGCCTCAAGTCCCTCCAAAGTAAAAAGCAGAACCCACAAAAATGAACCAGTGAAACAGAAAGGATATATCTCTGTAGAAGTAAAGAAAGGTGAGGTTTTGCCAAAATGAAATTCACTGCCATGTTATTCCCTGAAGAAGCCTATATTCCTACTGTGTAAGTATTGAGCCTTAAAAATAAGATTTAATCAGCGTTTAGAATTTGCATCAGATCTGAAACAGGAGGAAATTCTACCTAGACAGAGAAAACAGAAGAACTTAAGGTCTCTGGAGAGCACAAAGCATAGATGAAGGACAGCATACTAGTCACACCATCAGGCATCTGTACCCAAGCCTAATATTCCCCTGCATGATCTCTACCCTGGGACTGTACTTCTTGGGTACTGTTTTTAATCCAGCAGTTCTTTGTCCTCTATTTGTTTTCTGGGCAGAAATCAGTGCAATAGGGACATCAGTGTATAATGGGAATCTACTAAGGAATTTGTAACAGCTTATCAGAGACTAAGATGAAAATACTGCAGTTCTGAACCAGACATCTCCTAACCCATTATGGTAAAACATAAAGGTGTTTGATGCTTGCCAGGAGCAGCCTCATGGAAAACCAGTCTTTGAGAACCCGGCATATACAGATATTACCCATAGATAACTGCAAAATAAATGAAAATTAAACTCACCCCTAGGTAATAAATCTACCTTTCTCAAAATTAATAGCTTAGAAGACCATAAATATTTATGATAAAGAAGAATAAAGTAGAAAAAAAGTAAGGTAAAACTCATAATTTTTTCCTTTGTAGCGTTTGATAGTCACTACAACTGTCTGACT
Source organism: Pyrocephalus nanus (assembly GCA_038380795.1). NCBI lineage: Eukaryota > Metazoa > Chordata > Aves > Passeriformes > Tyrannidae > Pyrocephalus > Pyrocephalus nanus. The sequence goes on from CM076259.1 coordinate 37,030,558, forward strand.
GTGAAAATTAGTCTTTTCTGTCATTAGATATTGCCTTTCAGTTCCAGAGTGTTTTCTCCATGTCTCCCCAGAAGAGAAAGACCAAGAAATAAGAAATTACAAAGTCTACATTTTGAAGTCTTTCAGCACTTGGAGAGTACTTCAGGATCTGGTGTGTCCGGCCATGTGCTAAAGGAGAACTTTCTTGATTTAAAATGATTTAAAGCATATGTCATATAAAGTAAGGTGCCCATAGGTAGAAAGAAGTGTACCCATACTCGGGTACCCATAGCTAGACAGAAGTAGGCACCTTCTTCCATTACGTCCATTCAGTGCAATAAAACAAGGATAAAAGTTCTGAGACCCATAACTGGGTTATAAAAAGCAACAGAGCCACTGGGATGAGACGTTTGAGACAAGCAAACATCAGGTCATGGCTCTTCAAGAATCACAACCTATAGTGTGTAGTCTGAGGCTGCAAAAAATAGGTGGGACAGATGGAGAGTCCAGAAATAGCCCATAAAGGCCTCAGGGAAGAGCTGAGGCCACTGCTTATTGGTATGGGATTTTCTCAACAGCAGATCGGGTCTTGTTAGCTACAATTTCCTGGATTGTCTCCAAGTACTTGGACCTCATCCAGAAAGGTTTCCCAGCTTCCAGCCTGCATCTTCATCTGAGCTTCTTCAGCTGCTTTTCTACTGAGACATGGCCAATAGTGGTCCTGCTCTCCTCCTACCACCCCAGCCCAAATGGTGGGTTTTCCAGAAAAGAGCCATGGCCCACCCTGACCAGGTCTTTGACCTGGGTGACTGCAGAATCAGACCCCGGAGCACCTACACCTCTCTATTCAGCCTGAGTGCCCCAGAAAACAACCTTAGTGGCTCACCGGAGGGAGCACAATGAAAGAAGACTTCCCTTGAGCTGCCTGTGCTTCATTCACAAGGATAGGGCCAATAGGGACCTCACCAGGGATTTACTGTGCCTGTAACCACTATGCCTATGTTCAGAAAGAACCAGGTCCACAGGCGGGCTGGGGGCTATTGTGCCACTGTTGCACGTGATCTTTGTGGCACCATTCTTAGTGTGATCTTTGGCACCACTGTAACAGAAAGGGTACACAGGGCTCAGGAAGACGCCCAAGGAATTTTTCTGCTTCCCACCTAGAGCAACAAACACAACAGCAACTGAACAGACCTTGTTTCATTTCTTAGATAACTCCACTGAATGTGCTTATTAGCATCACTGCCAACTGAGTCCTTAAACTCCCCCTGATTCTCATCTTTTAAATCACCTGTGCCACCTGAGTCCAAAAAAACAAGCAGAAATTTGAGATTCTGGAATAAATTTAATTCAGATATGCATTTAAGATATATAGGTGTTTTGAATGAACAAGGCAGAGCATAAACAAACAGCGCACAGCATGATGATGAGCAGCATGACTTAGTCTAAAACTGGGAGCCAGGGACAGAGCAAGCTTTGCATCTTGAGCCTGAGAAGATCACTGGATGCAAGGCATCACAGTGACTTGAAAAAAGAAACCTTCAAAAGAAAATGGGTAATTTTAATAAACATATGTATGAAATGTATTTATTTTTATATATAAAACATAGGATCCTTCCAACCAAGGTGACATAAGTTCAGCAATTACAACAATATAGAACTTTAAATATCAGAGAATTCACTACACTGTAGCAAAGTAAAGAATCCCCAAGTGACAGGTAGGGTGAAGCAACAGTTTGGGAAGACACAAATTTATCTGTGGACTTGTCAGACTCAGGAGAGAGAGCATTCAGATGCAATAACCTCACAGAAGCAGCATATGCACCGTGGGTTCTAACAGAAACTTGAAACAATGAAGAGTTGCCAATGGAGAGGGGAAAGCAAGGAGGTGAATCTGATCCAACTATCCATGCAAGAATTTGGAATAGTCTGATTAAAGTTTTGGAGATTAGAGTAAATTAGTACCCGTGATGTAAAAACTAATACATGGGAGGAAAAACCGACACACTACGTGCTCTGTCATGGGTGGCTTGTAAGGCTGACGAGGTGAGAGAGTCCAAGTTCTCACTGATAGACTTATTTCTGTGTACAATTGAGTAATTTAGTCACTTTGGTGATAAATAGTTTGCTGAGCCTTAGACTGACACGCTCCGGAGCCTGCCCAGCTGTGAAACAAACAGATCCTCTCGTCGTGTGCCAGAATTGCTCCAATACTTTACGCCAGTATGAATCCATTAACAGCAGTAGTGTCATGGGCTTTGAAGAAGGTGGTGCAGCACAGATGATGCTAAGAGACTAATCCTCAATGATTTTATTAGCCCTGAGGAAGCATGAAAAAACAGCACTGGGCTTGGTTTCACAGGACTCTGATTTCTCAGGGCTGGCAGTTGAAACCAACAAAGCAAATGTTCTGTTCTGCAAAGTGACTGATTGTATTAGATATGAAAATGCTCAAAAAAAAAATCAATAAACTCTGAAATTTCCGATGGCATTTTTATGTCAACATTTAGAAGACTGGATACATTAAAGATATGATTTATTTGAATTTTGGAAACTTGCTGAAAACTAAAACACGGAAGAATCAGTTCTAAGCATCTAAGATACATATGGGACTACTCCCAAAATAAAACTATGTGCATAAGTTACAACAGAACCGAAAGGACTTCACTGGCTTCAGTAGTCTGAGTTCACTCATTCAAAGGCAAATAGATTATCCAGAGAAGGAATGAAAAGCACTTCACAAAATTAGACATCCACAAATTTAAAGAAACAATTGAACTATTTAAGAAACACTAAAGAAGTTATTATCTAAAGAAAAGGAGTGCTGGGGGACCCGTGTAACTCCTACTGCAAAATGAGAGAAAGGTCAAAGCTCAGCAGGATGATGCAATGCTACTGAGTTCCAGAGAATCTAGTTTTCTCAGGGAATATGAGTGGGGCCTGCTAGGAGCTACCAAAGCTGGCAGCAGAAAACAGGTGAGGCTGCCACAGCTCCATGTTCAGCCCATAATGAGTCTGAGCAAAAATTCCCAACAAGCACATGTGTATACACACACCACGCAGACATACAAACATCCAGCAGCAAAGATCAACACAGACAGAAAACACAGTGGTCTCACACTACCAAGCAGCACCAACAGTCTGATCCTGTTCCCCTCTCTGGCTGATGAGGATGAAAGGCTGTTAGTGGAAAAAACACACAAACAAACATATATGCATGCATATCTATATATAAATAAATAAACACAATAAGGACCTTTCCAGCTTCTGGTTTTAGACATGGTCTCCAATTGCTGACACCAAAGAAAACAACTCTAAAAGGAGTTTAGTGAGAAGACAGGAGAGACTATATTGTTCAAGCATGAGGCATGGACAGACAGACACCTGCACCGATCATCTCCTGCTCACATGTGGTTGACTGGCCCCTTTAATCTCTCCGTTCACAGAATCATGAAATTGTTTTTCTTCCAATATGCTTTGATTTCTGACTTTTTCCACCTTTGATTCCTATCCAAAATGTTCATTGCAAGTCCTGTACAAACCCAAGATACACTTCCCATATGTCCCACAGGGTGTGCCCATCTCCTGTAAGCAGAAGTGCTCTCAGTTCATGAGGTGATCCTGAAAGTCTTCCCAGTCAACCCATTTGATGGACCATGGGCTGACTTCAGTCCTGTGAAAGCCCTGGGACAGCAGCTGGGTCAGGGGCTCCATTTCTCTGTTGAGGTTATCGGGATTCCCCCCATTCCTTTTGTGTTGACAGAGATTGGCCTTCAGCCACACCACTGGCCCCTCTTCCCTTTCCTTGCTGTTCTACAAGACGGGCTCCTCAATCACTTGGTGCAACCTGTGAAACTCATTCCTTTGTGATAAACCCTTAATAAGGTCTTAGCTGTAAGAATGTAAAACAAGGTGAATTTATCTAAAATGGGGTTCATTCACTCATGATATACCTTTGTGCTCCTTTGTGTCTCTGGAGGTGAGCACTTTGCCATTTAACCTTGCAGATTCTTTTTCTGTAATTTGAGAGACATCTCCTTTTGCACGCACTGAAACTTCTGTTGAACCCAGACTGAAGATCTACTTAGATGCTACTTTCACCTCAGCTATTATCTGCAAGAAGTGAATCTACGGAATTGTAAACTGAGATCAATTCTTAATTGTTAATAAATGCATTTTAGAAAAAACAAATTAAGAGTAAGACACTGCTGGATGCTACTCATCCAAGTGTTCTGGGAGAACTTGAAGATAAAACCACTGAGCTACTAATAGTGATTATAAACTAGTATTTAAACTGGTCTCAGTACATATGTCCAGGGGTGTAGTCAGCTCACAGACCTTTAATACTCCATGCTGGAGTCTGGAGGGTAACTCAGCTAACTTTGGGCAAGATTCAGACTTCTCGTGCCATGTTAAGATGGTCCAGGATAACCAAGACATCTGTAGAAGACCTGTGGATAACACACAAAACCATGGAGAAGGTTATTCTCCTTTCCTGAAACCCCACCAAAATTTTGCTGTGGTTTCTCCTGTGGACAGCATGTGAAAAATGAACTTTAGCAGATGTTAGCTGCATTGCTTAGTTTTCTACCAGAGGATACTTTGACACTTGAGAAACCCATAAGGAGCAGAAATGCTGATTATTCCATACAGAACAGGATAAGTTAAAGCAGAAGAATGGGAGATCTGACAAGCCTTCTAATACATTCCAGCAATTACAGAATGGCAGTGATGCTTACTGCTTCTCCAGATCATCTGGAAACACTGTAATATAAAATTAATAAAATAATCACTTTTCCACTATGTCTTCCTTACCTTCTACTCTACCTAAAATGAACTGAGTGGAATCCTTCAAGGTTTTCATCAACTAATCTCATTCCTCACTTCCAGTTGATAGTTTTCCAAGTAAGACTTTCCCACCTCTATCAACATGTTGACACAGCACTCCATACTTACAGATAAGGCCAAGTCCAAAGCAAATACGTGAGGGCTTGTCCAATTTAAAAAAAAAAAAAAAAAAAGGATTGATATTTCTTTGTGGTTTTCCAAATAGGAACTGGAATTTCAGTGGGGACACCTGCATCCCTTTTTACATTTTACAAGTTAATTTATTTACTAAAGCACCTCTAAGAAGACAAAGTTAGGCAGAAGCCTAACTTTAAGTAGTACTCTCATGAAAAACCTTGGAGTGGAGGTGGGATTTTTCAGGAATGCTTATGTGCCTTTGAAATAACTTCAAAGGCAAATTCTGCATTAGGACACCTACTTCTTCTAGTGATGCAGTACTGGTGACAGGCAGGATAAGAGTGAGTTTTCAGGGTAATTTGTAGTCTTTATTGATATAGAAGATTAAAGTTTTACAGAACATTAGGCAAACCCACCCTCTTAGTTGCCCAGTACTTGAGGATGAACAGTTACAGACAAGAAAATAATCCAGTTACTTGTAGTGCAGTTAATTATTAAATTACCTTAAAACTGTATTAACAATATGATATTGTAAAATATAAGTTCATGTACAGTATATAAATACAATAGCTTTCTGTTCCTTGTCAGGAACATAAGCCAATGACATACATTTTTCAGTTTAATTTAGCTTGTGCTAAAGTACATTTCCATCTTAAATATATATTAATGTAAACCATACCTATGAAATCTCTCAGATTCCCTCCCTCTTAACTTGCATCTATTGTTACAGTACTATAAAAGCTGAATGAACACTCTTATTCAGAAGCGGTGTTTCTGTCAGGATTTCCTATCTTTTAAATCTTTGGCAATGCTTAACAGGACACCCTCATTAGTCAGACTTAGTTTTTTATGACGTGACATCTTAATCTTATTCAAAGCAAGATACTCTGATGCCTGACTCTTTCTATTTGAAAGAGCAGGCCATGCAAATGCATTGTATGAGTGCTAAAATAACAAAAATCCTACACTGTAGGAGAAAATTGACATTGTGCAAAATATCATAAACGTTTTCAAGATCCAAATGATGCAACACTGTTTGACGTGGCAACACTGGCCCACTGCATAAACACACTACTTCATACCTTGTCAGTCAGTGGCAACACACCTGCCTGAAAATCTGCGCCTTGACAGGTTGCACCGCTGTCAGTAAGATGTGTATGGCTTTGTGTTTGGGCCAGGTTATCAAAAGTGTGATGGTTAAGTTTAGACTCCTCAAACCTATCAAGCTTCTAAACAAGTTACAAACTTTCAAAAGGATGTGGTACATTCACTGGGCACCAAGGCCACCTCTTTAAGTTGTAGGTACCCAAGTCAGCAAATTTTCATTGGTAGTACCATGGCAGTATTCACTTGCACCTGCCAAATTCACCACCAAACTCTGAACTGCTCAAGTCCTTCTCCACCCTGGCGGAAGCGCCTTCTCAGAGCTGCTCACTACAACACAATCGATGCAGAACAAATGATGTGAATGGATTTGAAAGTCCTTTATTCTCCAAACACACTAAGAGAAAGATGAAAAACTCACAAGCAAAATAACTTGTGTTTAAATCCTCTCAGTCTAGTAAAAATGTTCCATGTAGAAGTACTTCATGTCAAGTAAAATATGCTGCACAGAAATATATACTATCGGTGTGTAGTGTATGGTTTTGGTAAACAACAGATTCATTATGAAACAGATGGAAATACTTAGATTCAAAGTCTTTTAAAACAGCTTAAAGACTAAAAACCCTTTAAGATGAAAAGCTAGTTACCTTTTGCATCTCTGCTAACTACCTGTATTTGCTCCTCTGTGGCATTTCATAGGAAAGGCTGATTCTAAGGTATCACACCTGCAGAGACTCCTCCTTTTAAAGTGCCAGCCAAGTATTTAACTTTGTCCATGCTAGAATGAAAATTAGAGCATTCCTCAAAACTATTGCTTCAACAAATACATGCAGTTTAAACTACGTGCTATAATGAATCCCTATCAGAAATGATCTCATCAGCATGGAGATGAAAGTGCTCATTACAGTCACCAGATGGTAGATGACAAGGGAAATATTCTGAAAATATAAATATAGATATGTTTAGTATTATATTACTCTAGCACTGTAATGCCAAATGGTAGATTACAAAATGGTAGATTTCTGAGGAATATACTGAAGGCAAGCAAAATATTACATATATTTCTATCTTAATTTGTTTGACTACATCGGAGAGGTTTTCGCATATCGTATTTCTTGGAGGAGTGTTATAATTCAAAATAAATTTCTTCAAACCAGGAATGAGTATGATAAATAGTTCTATTATTGCACAAAACATAGGTGGTTTTAGAAAACAAGACCAAAAATAAAGAGTTTCAACATTTGGAGGGAAAGTTATCTATGAAGTGTGAGACAGAAAGTCAATTAGAAACCCTGAAAATCTGGATTCCACCTGGGGACTCAGCAAGCAGGCTTGCTAAACAAAACTAATTTTGACCCATACTAACTTATCAACTGGTTCTTTTTTTCTTCTACAATAGACAAAAGAAGCAGAAACATATAAAGGGCATGTTAGATACTATTTAAGGCAGAACATAAGGATGCAAAACCAATTATTATATGCTTCAGAAGAAATACAGATATGCCATCTACAGACTTCTAGCAATAGGTAACAAAAAGTACAGTATTTTATATATTTGTATAGTTGAAATCAAGGATAAAGAAATGGTATAAAAAATGTGTCAGGATAACAGGTACCAAAAAATGTAGAAAAATAAACTGTTCATCATGAGCGATGTTGAACGGTTTTGCATCATGAAACTAATATTGCTCTGATAAACAGCATCCTGTAACTTTTCATTCAGAGTCCAGAAAGGATATATAATTACTTTCTAAAAAAATAACGTATTTTCACATGTATAACCTACATCTCTAACAAACTACCTCTCTACACAGTACCAGTAGTTGAAAGCAGGTCCTGAGTCAAGAATTTCTTATTAAGGAGCAAAATAGTTCACAGCTCCTCATTATTACTTTAAACCAGCCACCAAGTTTGTAGCATTTGAATCTGCAGGGAAGCTCTCTGTTGCATTAGCTAGAACTGCGGATGCAGGATAAATGATTTCTTCGACCGTCACATATGTCCCTGTTAAAAATCCAACAAATCCAATAACAGCTATAAAGACATCCCTAAATACTGTCCATAAACTCAAGTTTTCCTTGTAGAAAGTGAGGATTTCAACAAGAGGTGGCAAAATCAGTCCCAGAGTGCTGCTGCTGATGGCTCCAACAAAAGGAATCACCAGGTCTAGGCGAGGGATCAGAACAGCTACAGCATCTAAAACACAAGAAGAGAAACAGTGGCTTTAGATTCAAAATCCTCATGAAAAACAAACTGCAAAATATACATAGTCTAACGGTTCAGGCTTTTTACAAAGCTCTATCAATCACTGTTGTTCCAGCTCCAAGTGGTATGCACAATATAGATTAATGCATGTATTTGCCAGTAAGCCTCATCTTCATGCTCATCTGAGATACTCAGTTTCAATTCTGAATTTCTGCATGAGCTGGCAGAGCTGCAAGTTGAAGTGTTCTTGTACTTACAGGGTAAATAGATTTGGCCTGCAAATCTCAGAGAAATGAGCAATATGAAATTGTATGGAGATGTTTTACTTTTTTGGTGTTGATTGGTTTTTAAGATGAAAGAATAAAAGTTGAGGAAGATGAGGGGAAAGGGCTGTTGCAGGCTGCCCAGGAGACAGTGGGCAAAAAACAACAAACTACTACCAAGTAATAGATATACGTATAAATTTAAAAGTGACATAAAATCAATCAAGAACATTCCGTGCTCTGAAGAAGATGAAGAAGAGGGGGTCCCAAAATGCCCCCAAGACCCAATTCCCAAGAGGTGTGGCGGGGGCAGAACCTGGGTGGTGGCTGGACAGGGATTGGGTGAAAATCATTACAAAAACTGTGAACACCTGTATTCAGGAGTGCACGTTGGGGGTATTCCAGAAAGCCTGGGGGCTCATTAAAGCCTTTGTATCCTTATCTTATCTCCTACCTAATTTGGCTTTGAGTCTTTTTTTCCCCACAGCCATTTAGGCAACATAGGCAATAAGGAATTTGCAGACTTCATTTCCTCACGTTATGGATAAATGAGTCTGTTCCAGGAGCAGGGGGTGATGCCCCAAAAGGCACAATGAAAACTGCTCCGAGTCAGTGTTGAGACTTTAGGCAGCAAAAGGTATTTATTTTCAGCAACATCGGGGGCTAGCCAGCTCACGCTGGATAAAACTAGCCCAAAGTTATCAGTGAAAAGTCAGGTGTTTCTACAGTTTTGGTGCAATATTCATAATAGGCGGAGTCTGGGTGGAGCCCTCTTTTGGGCTGTTGTTCTGGTGGTCATTCTGGTGTCTTCAGCCTCAAAGGGGGTCTCAGCTCCAGAGCACCCTTCTCCACGTAGTTTGCCTCGGAGTCTTCGCTGAAAGGGCTCAAGCACTGCTGGCTTAATTGCACTAGAGAGGTGGCTGTGTTTCTCCTGCTAGCTTGAGCCTCGCTCCTTCGTGAATGGTGCAGCAATTGCATGTCTGTGGGAGAGAAAGAGTTGGCACCAGCTGTGGGGGTGGACAGGATAGCAAGAGTAAAAAATATTCCCTTGCAGCTGACTCCTGTGCTCTGTAAAACATGGAGGGTGGCTGGAGCAGTAATGTGCCAAGAAAGTCTCCTGCATGGAGAAAAGGTCGAACTGCCCTCTAGGTGAAGAACCTTTTCCTAACATCTGAAGTAAATCTCTCCTGACACAGCTTCATGCCATTCCCCTGGCTTCTGAATACATGGAATCAGATGCAACTGCTAAGGAAACTTTCCTGTCCTATCATCCAGGAGCCACTCTGGCAGTCCCTTGAGCCGAGTCACTCTGCAGTGGGTGGCTCCAGTGAGCGGATGGTTGTCCCACCTGACTCCCTACACACCCCACACTCACACAGTCAGATAAGGCTTCCTTAACGGCTTGACCCCAGGCTTCCCACAGCAGAGTCTCAGTCATCTCAATCCTTCAAATAATTTACTTATGGTGCAATAATAAAATAGCAGCTCGAGCTGGGTGCCTCCGAGGAGGGACCCCAAAGAAAAGAAAATCCAGGCCTTTTATACCCTTACAATCTAAGCTTGCTAAAGTCTGGGTTCCTGCCATGTCTCGGAGTGTCCAGTCCTGGGAAGGCCACAGGTCCCTGTGCCCTCCACTGTGCAAAGGGATTTTCATCTTTGGAGGTCATCTCATTGCATTATGGACCCATGCCTTCTGGCCAGGGAATCCACAGTCTCTAAATCAGGAAGGTGGCTGCAATACAGGCAACTGAAGAATTCCTGTCACACTCTGATGCTGCCAGTCAGGCTGCTGGGAAGAAGTGCTCAGCATCACCAAAGCCCATGGAAAGCCCACGAGCAAATGTACCAAATCCCTCTACTGTGTGGCTGGCTGAAGTGCTGTCTGAGGCCGCAACCTTCTGACTGGTCTAAAGCAGACAACGCTTAAACCTGGTAATGCACTAATACTTAAGTACGTTACTGTCAACCCCTAACACAGACAGCAATAGGTAGGATTTTGTTTAGTCTAATGGGACAACTTAAAATGCCAGAAAGCTGGGCAACAGACAGGACTTTCAGAGCAATCTGTAGTCAGTAGAACAGAGGAACTGATCTCTCCTAGATTCTCTCCAATAAAAGCTCATTGTAAAATTTCCCCACGTGAATATGGAACGAGGCTCTGTGGATCATAAAAGGGAAGGCCCTGAATACCTTTTTGGTTTGCTGCCACTTCTCAATTATTTCTAGGGTTTTGGCTTGACACTGGAATGTGGCTTCCAGCCTGGCGTAGTCAACTTCGAGACTGAAAAATAAGTACAGGCTTTATGACAGAAGTCCACAAGAGCACAAATCCCAAAGGAACAGTGTGAAAGAACCTCATCTAAAATGAAAAATATCTTTGAAAATCATGTATTAGTATCTCACTGGGATACAAGTAAGTCCTGTTGTTTCTACACAATCACAAAAAGTGAAGCTTTGCTGCACTGGCTTACCAATGGAAGCGTTCTCGCAGCTCACGGATAGCTGCATGTAAAGGAAGGTCTTGCAGGTTCCTGGAAATTCTTATTTCCTTCTCCTTTGGGGCGTTCTTCAATGACTCAGGAGAATGTTCATTCTGGACATGACGCTCTTTCGGTTCCTGCAGATGTCAAACCCCAACAAGAATCCTCAGTAGACAGCTTACGTTTGTTCAAAAAAACTGGACTGCTTTGACACTCAGGAAAACTCTTGAAACCTCCATTACTTCCTCCAAAAGCGTGCGAGAGACGGGCAAGTGATCCACATACAAAATGCTCAGCACTGGCATTATCCAACTCCTCCTTCCCCAGCACACTTATTCAACCAGAAGGGACCTGTTCTCTCCAGAAGAGATTCCCTTCCCCCACACCCAGCAATGACCTGAAGTGGTGTAGAATAATGATTCTGTCCCAGCCACACCCTCTCCTGGTGTTTGCAAAAATTAGCCCTGTCCTGACCAGAACTAAGACCGTTGGCTACTCCAACACAGTTAGAAGCTCCTCCTGCTCCTAAAGTGACTTTGCAGCTCCATGACGATGATGGTGTGATGAGGAAATACTACAAAGCCCCAGCTCAACACTCCAGTATGCCTACCCCTCCCTCCTCTCTCAGCACATCGTCTGCTTTGCAAAACTTGAGAAGCAGCTTTTTGACAGGAATACACATGTGCTTGTCCAATGAAGGAGAAAGTGACTTCCTGGATAGTGATCTTTCTCATCATAAACACCAGGCTTATAAAACTAGTTGAGTCAATTATATGTCGCTCAACTTACTCCTGCTGCACAAATGTCCAGTATACTAAGACCACCTGTTGGAGTTCATACTCACACAGGTAACCCCATATACCAAGGCTAAGGTGTTAAGGCAAAGTTTACTCCAAAGTCAAAAACCCTAAAATACCCTGCTAAAAATCACAGTGGAAGGAAGAAGCATGCAGCCTGTACCCTGGGTGCTTTTTATATCAACACCTTTTGCATGCACATAACTTCAAAGCTGTGTTCTCTCCTTGTCCTTCTATGGATTTCTTCTCTCCCCAGCAGAGACTCCACAGCATGTCTGTGAGAATGCGATCTCTCTTCTTACAACAGTGGAGTGAGCTTCTTAAACACACAGCCAAACAAATACAGACAGTGCTATTCATGGGAAATAATTTTCCCCCACATTGGGCCTTTCTTAGCAGCCAAAACTGGCTTGACTGAAAATTCTTTTATCTTCCTTGAATAAACCTTTCACATAGAATATAGAATAGCTGCACACCGAATCATCTGGTGTTACATCAAACTCTCAAGGAAAAATCAGTTTCCTACTCTGGTGTACTACAAAGAAGGCCTTGGGCCCTGCCAAGAGACAGCCTTTCCCATACCTGAATTTCAGCCCTCTCCAGTTTCTCCCGCATCGGCATTTTCCGTTCCTTCACGTCCTTGCTGTGGGTCGTCATAGTAGCAAGGGAAGCTTCCGCCGGAGAGTTCTTCTTGAGAACTTCATCAAGTTTTTGCAGTAGCTGTGTGAGCATTGGCTAAAGAAATGGTGTTCCATGAACATGGAGAAACCAGTAAGAACATGACAACACAAGTGATGCTTTTACTGATGGGATTATATAAAGAGATCGCTCATCAGGTTAGCCAGCAGGGTGAGGGGGGCATTCTCCCTTTCTACTCTGCTCTCGTGGGACCTCACTTGGAGCACTGTCCAGCTCTGGGGTCCTCAGCACAGATAAGACATGGACCTGATGGAATGAGTCCAGAGGAAGGCCATAAATGTCCAGAGGGCTGGAACAGCTCTCCCATGAAAAAAGGCTGAGAGACTTGGGCTTTTTCAGCCAGGGAAAAGCAGGCCTTGGGCAGAACTTACTGCTGTCTTCCAGTATAAAAAGAGAGAGAGAGATGTTTACAGAAGCCAGTAGTGGCAGGACAAGAGGCAGTGGTTTAAAATGAAAAGAGATTAGATTTAGATTGGACTTAAGAAATAAATTTTTTGCAAGGACTGTGGTGGGAGACTTGACCAAGTTATGGAAGTGTTCAAAGTAAAGCTAAATGGGACTTGCAGCAAGCCTTATTCCAGCCCTTCCTGCTTCAGAATGCCATCCAAATGAGGTCCAAAGTATAGTGCAGATTCAGACTCAATCACCTCCTCTCAGCAGTATTTCAAAATGAATTCAGGAGTAAGATCACTTGTGCTTACACTGACAGGCTCTATTTAGAGATATATCTGTGTCAACCTCTAATAGAGTCACCTGTATGTCCAGCTGAGCATCTGTTTGAGTTGAAGAATCAAATCTTAGCTGAAGATTTTCTCTCTCCAATGTAGGCAGCTAAGCGAGCAAGAAAACACAGACCCAGTGGAGAAAAGGATCCTCGTCAAGAGTGCAGCATCACGCTCCATCTGACATCAGCCAAAGGCAATGCAATTCAGCCAGAACAGAGCTAAGTACCTTATTCTCAGAAGAAGGGACAATATTTTCTTCCTTCTCTGTTCCTGCTGCTGGCAGGATACCTAAAAAAAGGTCAAAATTGTCTTGTTACTCTGAGTGCTTATGCCACTCTGCTTCTCTACAACCATGTCTGTCACCCCATAGACATTTAAAAAGGTACCATTTAGTAGCTCTGAAATTACCTTTGCTGGGCTCCACTTCAACAGAGCGTGCATCCAATGTTTTGCCGACCACAGCAGGAAGCATCACATTTTCTGGTGCACCTTCAGAATCAGACTGTGCAATTTAAAAGACACGTCTGAGAACTGACCAAGGATTCTTCTCAACACACTTCCATGTACAACACTTCTGCTTCAGCCAACAGAGCTAAGGACCAGGATTGGGTGACAGAAGGAAGGAAACGGGCAAACAGAGCCAGCACATTCAGCATCTCCCTTAAGCAGGGATTTCAAAAGGACATGAAATACCCTTGATTAGTCCAGAGAAAATCTAGGCAGGAAAAATACATCTCTAGACTGTAGGGTATAGGGGAATTGTGTGACATTAATGGATTCAGGAAAGCAGGCTGTGAGGTGGAAAACACCAATGCTCACAGCACCAGACTTGTAGCACTTCTGAGGATAGCAAGCAGCAGGAGAAAGCTTTACTGCGTTGCTCTAAAAATCCAGCTTGGAGGTGAGTTGCAAAGAGGGCTAGGATATCACCTTGACCTCACTTCATCCAAGGACTAACTGAACAGTTTGTCTGCAGCACTGGCATGTCCTGGCAAGGGTACAACCATGTGGCAATAGCAGCAGCACAGGAAAAAGAGCTCAGAAGATGTGGATCCAGAGGGACCTCACTGCCACCTCCAGAGTAGGTACCTCCAAAATCCAGGAAAAGTCATCATCATTCAGTGAAACGTCATTCTCTTCCTTCTTCTCTTTTCCTGCTGCTGGCAAGACCCCTAACAAACGACAACAGGCGTGTCATTGCTCTGAGTGCTTATTGCACTCTGCTTCTCCCCAGCCATGTCACCCCAAAGCAGTTCACACAGGTAACCATTTAGTCCCTCTGCAGTTACCTTTGCTGTGCTCCACCGAAACAGAGCGCGCGTCCAAATTCTCGCCGACTGCAGCAGGAAGCGTCACATTGGCCGACTCTTTCTTTTGACCTTTATAAGCGGTCTGTGTAATTTAAAAGACACAGCTAAAAACTGGCACAGCCTCTTTCTCAATCCACAATCACGCAGAACAATTTTGCTTCAGCCAAAAGGCCTAATGAGAGGAATTGGGTGACAGAGGGAAGGAAACCGGCAAACACAGCCAGCACATTCGGCATCTCCCTTGAGCAGGGATTTCTAAAGGACATTAAATACCCTTACGTAGTCCAGAGAAAATCTAGGCAAAAGAAATGCATCTCTAGACTACAGGGTATAGGGAAATTGTGTGACATTAATGGATCCAGGAAAGCAGGCTGTGCGGTGGAAAACAACAATGCTCACAACACCAGTCTTGTAGCACTTCCGAAAACAGTAAGCAGCAGAAAGCTTTACTGCTTTTCTCTAGAAATCCAGCTTGGAGGTCAGCTTCAAGGAGAGCCAAAATATCAGCTTGACCACACTTTGTTCTAGCACTAAGTGAACAGTTTGTCTGCAGCACTGGCATGTCCAGGGCCAAGGTACAAGATGTTGAAACAGCAGCAGCAAAGGGAAAAGAGCTCAGAAGATGTGAATCCAGAGGAAGTTTACTGCCCCCTCCAGAGTAGGTACCTCGAAAATCCAGGAAAAGTCATCATCATTCAGTGAAACGTCATTCTCTTCCTTCTTCTCTTTTCCTGCTGCTGGCAAGACCCCTAACAAACGACAACAGGTCTGTCATTGCTCTGAGTGCTTATTGCACTCTGCTTCTCCCCAGCCACGTCACCCCAGAGAAGTTTCCAAAGGTAGCTATTTAGTCCCTTTGGCATTACCTTTGCTGTTCTCCAGTGCAACAGAGCGCCCATCCAAAGTCTTGCGGACTGCAGCACAAAGCGTCAGATTGATCGACCCTTTCTTTGGACCTTTGGAATCATTCTGTGGAATTTAAAAGACACAGCTGAGAACAGGCACAGCCTCCTTCTCAACACACTCCCAGGCACAACACTTCTGCTTCAGCCAACAGGACTAAGGAGCGCGATTGGGGGACAAAAGGAAAGAAACGGGCAAACACAGCCGGCACATTCGGCCTCTTTCTTGAGCAGAGCTTTCAAAAGGACATGAAATACCCTTGGCCAGTCCAGAGAGAACCTAGGCAGGAGAAATATATGTCTAGATTGTAGGGCATAGGGGAGCCATTTGACATTCATGGATCAAGGAAAGCAGGCTGTGAGGTGGAAAACAGCAATCCGCACAACACCAGTCTTGAAGCACTTCAAAGGACAGTAAGCAGCAGAAAGCTTTCCTGCTTTGCTCTAGAAATCCAGCTTGGAGGTCAGCCGCAAGGAGAGCCAAAATATCAGCTGGACCTCACTTTGTCCCAGCACTCACTGAACAGTTTGTCTGCAGCACTGGCATGGCCAGAGGCAAACTACAAGCATGTGCCAACAGTAGCAGCACAGCGAAAGGAACTCAGAAGATGTTGATCCTGGGTGACTTCACTGCCCCCTCCAGAGCAGGTACCTCCAAAAGCCAGGAAATGTCATCATCTCCCCAGGAAAAGTCATTCTCTTCCTTCTTCTCTTTTCCTGCTACGGGCAAGACCCCTAAGAAAAGACAATGGGTGTGTCATTACTCTGAGAGCTTACTTCACTCCGCTTCTCCCCAGCCAGTTCAGCCCATAACAGTTTACAAAGGTAACCATTTAGTAGCTCTGAAATTACCTTTGCTGGGCTCCACTGCAACAGAGCGCCCATCCAAAGTCTTGCCGACCACAGCAGGAAGCAGCCCATTTTCTGGTGCACCTTCAGAATCGGTCTGTGTAATTTAAAAGGCACGCCTGAGAACTGGCACAGCCTGCTTCTCTACACATTTCCAGGCACAACACTTCTGCTTCAGCCAACAGGCCTATCGAGCGGGATTGGGTGACGGAAGGACACATACGGGCAAACACAGCCAGCACATTCGGCCTCTCTCTTGAGCAGAGCTTTCAAAAGGACATGAAATACCCTTGCCCAGTCCAGAGAGAACCTAGGCAGGAGAAATACATCTCTAGACTGCAGGGCATAGGGGAACCATTTGACATTCATGGAACCAGGAAAGCAGGCTGTGAGGTGGAAAACAGCAATCCTCACAACACCAGTCTTGTAGCACTTCAGAGGACAGTAAGCAGCAGAAAGCTCTACCGCTTTTCTCAAAAAATCCAGCTTGGAGGTCAGCTTCCAGGAGAGCCAGGACAACAGTTTGACCTCACTTTGTCTCAGCACTCACTGAACAGTTTGTCTGCAGCACTGGCATGGCCAGAGGCAAGGCACAAGCATGTGGCAAAAGCGACAGCACAGGGAAAGGAGCCCCGAAGAAGTTGATCCAGAGGGACCTCACTGCCCCCTCCAGAGTAGGTACCTCAGAATCCCAGGGAGAGTCATTGTCTTCCTTTTTGTCTTCCCCAGCTGCTGGCAAGGCCCCTAACAAAAGACAACGGGCGTGTCATTGCTCTGAGTGCTTATTGCACTCTGCTTCTCCCCAGCCACGTCACCCCAGAGAAGTTTCCAAAGGTAGCCATTTAGTCCCTCTGGCATTACCTTTGCTGTTCTCCAGTGCAACAGAGCTCGCATTCAAATTCTTGCGGACTGCAGCACAAAGCGTCAGATTGATCGACCCTTTCTTTGGACCTTTGGAATCATTCTGTGGAATTTAAAAGACACAGCTGAGAACAGGCACAGCCTCCTTCTCAACACACTCCCAGGCACAACACTTCTGCTTCAGCCAACAGGACTAAGGAGCGGGATTGGGGGACAAAAGGAAAGAAACGGGCAAACACAGCCGGCACATTCGGCCTCTCTCTTGAGCAGAGCTTTCAAAAGGACATGAAATACCCTTGGCCAGTCCAGAGAGAACCTAGGCAGGAGAAATATATGTCTAGATTGTAGGGCATAGGGGAGCCATTTGACATTCATGGATCCAGGAAAGCAGGCTCTGAGGTGGAAAACAGCAATCCGCACAACACCAGTCTTGAAGCACTTCAAAGGACAGTAAGCAGCAGAAAGCTTTCCTGCTTTGCTCTAGAAATCCAGCTTGGAGGTCAGCCGCAAGGAGAGCCAAAATATCAGCTGGACCTCACTTTGTCCCAGCACTCACTGAACAGTTTGTCTGCAGCACTGGCATGGCCAGAGGCAAACTACAAGCATGTGCCAACAGTAGCAGCACAGCGAAAGGAACTCAGAGATGTTGATCCTGGGTGACTTCACTGCCCCCTCCAGAGTAGGTACCTCCAAAAGCCAGGAAATGTCATCATCTCCCCAGGAAAAGTCATTCTCTTCCTTCTTCTCTTTTCCTGCTACGGGCAAGACCCCTAAGAAAAGACAATGGGTGTGTCATTACTCTGAGAGCTTACTTCACTCCGCTTCTCCCCAGCCAGTTCAGCCCATAACAGTTTACAAAGGTAACCATTTAGTAGCTCTGAAATTACCTTTGCTGGGCTCCACTGCAACAGAGCGCCCATCCAAAGTCTTGCCGACCACAGCAGGAAGCAGCCCATTTTCTGGTGCACCTTCAGAATCGGTCTGTGTAATTTAAAAGGCACGCCTGAGAACTGGCACAGCCTGCTTCTCTACACATTTCCAGGCACAACACTTCTGCTTCAGCCAACAGGCCTATCAAGCGGGATTGGGTGACGGAAGGACACATACGGGCAAACACAGCCAGCACATTCGGCCTCTCTCTTGAGCAGAGCTTTCAAAAGGACATGAAATACCCTTGCCCAGTCCAGAGAGAACCTAGGCAGGAGAAATACATCTCTAGACTGCAGGGCATAGGGGAACCATTTGACATTCATGGAACCAGGAAAGCAGGCTGTGAGGTGGAAAACAGCAATCCTCACAACACCAGTCTTGTAGCACTTCAGAGGACAGTAAGCAGCAGAAAGCTCTACCGCTTTTCTCAAAAAATCCAGCTTGGAGGTCAGCTTCCAGGAGAGCCAGGACAACAGTTTGACCTCACTTTGTCTCAGCACTCACTGAACAGTTTGTCTGCAGCACTGGCATGGCCAGAGGCAAGGCACAAGCATGTGGCAAAAGCGACAGCACAGGGAAAGGAGCCCCGAAGAAGTTGATCCAGAGGGACCTCACTGCCCCCTCCAGAGTAGGTACCTCAGAATCCCAGGGAGAGTCATTGTCTTCCTTTTTGTCTTCCCCAGCTGCTGGCAAGGCCCCTAACAAAAGACAACGGGCGTGTCATTGCTCTGAGTGCTTATTGCACTCTGCTTCTCCCCAGCCACGTCACCCCAGAGAAGTTTCCAAAGGTAGCCATTTAGTCCCTCTGGCATTACCTTTGCTGTTCTCCAGTGCAACAGAGCTCGCATTCAAATTCTTGCGGACTGCAGCACAAAGCGTCAGATTGATCGACCCTTTCTTTGGACCTTTGGAATCATTCTGTGGAATTTAAAAGACACAGCTGAGAACAGGCACAGCCTCCTTCTCAACACACTCCCAGGCACAACACTTCTGCTTCAGCCAACAGGACTAAGGAGCGGGATTGGGGGACAAAAGGAAAGAAACGGGCAAACACAGCCGGCACATTCGGCCTCTCTCTTGAGCAGAGCTTTCAAAAGGACATGAAATACCCTTGGCCAGTCCAGAGAGAACCTAGGCAGGAGAAATATATGTCTAGATTGTAGGGCATAGGGGAGCCATTTGACATTCATGGATCCAGGAAAGCAGGCTCTGAGGTGGAAAACAGCAATCCGCACAACACCAGTCTTGAAGCACTTCAAAGGACAGTAAGCAGCAGAAAGCTTTCCTGCTTTGCTCTAGAAATCCAGCTTGGAGGTCAGCCGCAAGGAGAGCCAAAATATCAGCTGGACCTCACTTTGTCCCAGCACTCACTGAACAGTTTGTCTGCAGCACTGGCATGGCCAGAGGCAAACTACAAGCATGTGCCAACAGTAGCAGCACAGCGAAAGGAACTCAGAAGATGTTGATCCTGGGTGACTTCACTGCCCCCTCCAGAGCAGGTACCTCCAAAAGCCAGGAAATGTCATCATCTCCCCAGGAAAAGTCATTCTCTTCCTTCTTCTCTTTTCCTGCTACGGGCAAGACCCCTAAGAAAAGACAATGGGTGTGTCATTACTCTGAGAGCTTACTTCACTCCGCTTCTCCCCAGCCAGTTCAGCCCATAACAGTTTACAAAGGTAACCATTTAGTAGCTCTGAAATTACCTTTGCTGGGCTCCACTGCAACAGAGCGCCCATCCAAAGTCTTGCCGACCACAGCAGGAAGCAGCCCATTTTCTGGTGCACCTTCAGAATCGGTCTGTGTAATTTAAAAGGCACGCCTGAGAACTGGCACAGCCTGCTTCTCTACACATTTCCAGGCACAACACTTCTGCTTCAGCCAACAGGCCTATCGAGCGGGATTGGGTGACGGAAGGACACATACGGGCAAACACAGCCAGCACATTCGGCCTCTCTCTTGAGCAGAGCTTTCAAAAGGACATGAAATACCCTTGCCCAGTCCAGAAAGAACCTAGGCAGGAGAAATACATCTCTAGACTGCAGGGCATAGGGGAACCATTTGACATTCATGGAACCAGGAAAGCAGGCTGTGAGGTGGAAAACAGCAATCCTCACAACACCAGTCTTGTAGCACTTCAGAGGACAGTAAGCAGCAGAAAGCTCTACCGCTTTTCTCAAAAAATCCAGCTTGGAGGTCAGCTTCCAGGAGAGCCAGGACAACAGTTTGACCTCACTTTGTCTCAGCACTCACTGAACAGTTTGTCTGCAGCACTGGCATGGCCAGAGGCAAGGCACAAGCATGTGGCAAAAGCGACAGCACAGGGAAAGGAGCCCCGAAGCCACCGATCCAGAGGGACCTCACTGCCCCCTCCAGAGTAGGTACCTCAGAATCCCAGGGAGAGTCATTGTCTTCCTTTTTGTCTTCCCCAGCTGCTGGCAAGGCCCCTAACAAAAGACAACGGGCGTGTCATTGCTCTGAGTGCTTATTGCACTCTGCTTCTCCCCAGCCACGTCACCCCAGAGAAGTTTCCAAAGGTAGCCATTTAGTCCCTCTGGCATTACCTTTGCTGTTCTCCAGTGCAACAGAGCTCGCATTCAAATTCTTGCGGACTGCAGCACAAAGCGTCAGATTGATCGACCCTTTCTTTGGACCTTTGGAATCATTCTGTGGAATTTAAAAGACACAGCTGAGAACAGGCACAGCCTCCTTCTCAACACACTCCCAGGCACAACACTTCTGCTTCAGCCAACAGGACTAAGGAGCGGGATTGGGGGACAAAAGGAAAGAAACGGGCAAACACAGCCGGCACATTCGGCCTCTCTCTTGAGCAGAGCTTTCAAAAGGACATGAAATACCCTTGGCCAGTCCAGAGAAAACCTAGGCAGAAGAAATATATGTCTCGATTGTAGGGCATAGGGGAGCCATTTGACATTCATGGATCCAGGAAAGCAGGCTGTGAGGTGGAAAACAGCAATCCGCACAACACCAGTCTTGAAGCACTTCAGAGGACAGTAAGCAGCAGAAAGCTTTCCTGCTTTGCTCTAGAAATCCAGCTTGGAGGTCAGCCGCAAGGAGAGCCAAAATATCAGCTGGACCTCACTTTGTCCCAGCACTCACTGAACAGTTTGTCTGCAGCACTGGCATGGCCAGAGGCAAACTACAAGCATGTGCCAACAGCAGCAGCACAGGGAAAGGAACTCAGAAGATGTTGATCCTGGGTGACTTCACTGCCCCCTCCAGAGTAGGTACCTCCAAAAGCCAGGAAATGTCATCATCTCCCCAGGAAAAGTCATTCTCTTCCTTCTTCTCTTTTCCTGCTACGGGCAAGACCCCTAAGAAAAGACAATGGGTGTGTCATTACTCTGAGAGCTTACTTCACTCCGCTTCTCCCCAGCCAGTTCAGCCCATAACAGTTTACAAAGGTAACCATTTAGTAGCTCTGAAATTACCTTTGCTATGCTCCACTGAAACAGAGCGCTCATCCAAACTCTTGTTGAATGGAGCAGGAAGCTGTAGCACTGGCTGCAGGTCGCCCAACGCTTTGCCTTGACCTTTGGAATCAGTCTGTAAAATTTCAAAGACCCATCTGAGAACTGGCACAGCCTCCTTCTCAACACACTTCCAGGCACAACACTTCTGCTTCAGCCAACAGGACTAAATAAACGGGATCAGGTGATCGAAGGAACGAAATAGGCAAACACAGCCAGCACATTTGGCCTCTCTCTTGGGCAGGGCTTTCAAAAGAGGATGAAGAACCCCTGCCCAATTCAGGGAGAAGCTAGGCAGGAGAAATACATCTCTAGACAGTAGGTCAGAAGGGAACCATTTGACATTCATGGATCCAGGAAAGCAGGCTGTGAGGTGGAAAACAGCAATCCTCACAACACCAGCCTTGTAGCACTTCAGAGGACAGTAAGCAGCAGAAAGCTTTCCTGCTTTGCTCTAGAAATCCAGCTTGGAGGTCAGCTCCAAGGGGAGCTGGGACATTAGCTTGACCTGACTTTATCCCTGGACTAACTCAACCGTTTGTCTGCAGCACTGGCATGGCCAGAGGCAAACTACAAGCATGTGACAAAAGCAACAGCACAGGGAAAGGAGCCCAGAAGCAGTTGATCCAGAGGGTCTTTGCTGCCTTCTCCAGAGTAGGTACCTTAGAATCCAAGGGGAAATCATTGTCTTCCTTCTGCTGTTCTCCTGCTGCTGGCAAGACTCCTTATAAAAGATAACAGGCATGTCTTTGAGTGCTTATTTCACTCTGCTTCTCCCCAACCATATAATCCCAGAGAAGTTCACAAAGGTAACCACTTAGTCCCTCTGAAATTACCTTTGCAGCTGCCTACAAACACAGAGCGTGCATCCAATTTATTGCCGAATGCAGAAAGAAGAGACACGTTTATCGGTGCATCCTGAGGACCTTCAGCATCAGTCTGTGCAATTGAAAAGACATGTCTGAGAATCGGCAAAACCTCCTTCTCAGCCCATTTCCATGCACAACACTTCTGCTTCAACCAACAGACCCAGTGAGACAGATCAGGTGACAGAAGGAAAAAACAGGAAAACACAGCTGGCACGTTAGGCATCTCTCTTGAGCAGGGCTTTCAAAAGGACCTGAAATACCCCTGCTCAATCCAGAGAGAACCTAGGCAGAAGAAATACTTCTCTAGACTGTACACCATACGGTCGTCCCTCTGACATTAATGGATGCAGGCAAGGGGGCTGTGAGGTGGAAAACAGCCATCTTCACAATGCCAGTCTTGTAGGACTTCAGAGGACTGTAAGCAGCAGAAAGCTTTACTGCTCTGCTCTAGAATTCCAGCTTGGAGGTCAGCCGCAAGGAGAGACAGGACATCTGCTTGACCTCACTTTGTCCCAGCACTCACTGAACAGTTTGTCTGCAGCACTGGCATGGCCAGAGACAAGGTACAAGCATGTGGCAAAAGCAACAGCACAGGGAAAGGAGCCCAGAAGCCACTGATCCAGAGTGACCTCGCTGCCTCCTCCAGAGCAGGTACCTCAGAATCCCAGAGAGAGTCACTGTCTTCCTGCTCCTCTTCTACTTCTGCTGTCCCAGGGCATGAGCTGTTCACTCCTTCTGTGCCTCTGGCGGAACATTGTTCCTTCCTTTCAGATGACTCATGTTCCCTTCCTTCATTAGCAATACTAAAGATAGAAAGGGAGGAAACGCAGTAGGTTAAAATGCCCCCAGACTTTCATGCACTCTGCGCAGGGAGAGCAATAGCCGTGCATGTGCCATTCTAACCCTATTCATAGACAACTGCTAGAGGGTCACACACACACAGAATGTACTTCAGTCCCAGCGTAGTGGAGACTGAAATCCTCACTACAGGCATGCTCATGCTACAGGTGCCTCTTCTATCTGTGGAGTAACTCACCCCTGCTGGCTACTGTCTCATCTGATAAACTCCCTCTCAGTTTCAAGGGCCAAAGAGATTAACAAGCACCCAGGCGGGCTGACATCTCCAAAGCCTCTACCTCAGCTGGATGTTATAGTCATGTCTCAACATTAAGATGGCGCAATGTTTTCTCAACCCCACTCCTCACTTTTAAGGGCTTCAGAAATTCTCATGGTTCATCTGAAGACCAGAGAGTTCATTATGAAAATGCAGTTGCTCTCACAAGGATAGAAAACACTTACAGCTCATTTTGACACAGTTCCTCAAAAGCTCGAGCTGCGTACTCTCCAAGGCATCCTTTATTCATCACACCACCATGGCGGAGAAGAACTTCGACTGAATCCTTATCCTGGAGAACAGCAGCAACTTCCATAGGGGTCCTAAAGCATCCAGGAAAGAGTAAATACATCAGCTTCTATAGGCACTGCGTGCCATTACTTTAATCCCTCTTTGCTCCTCAGACAATTCATTTCCCCTCTCCCACTGGCAGAATGAAAGCACAGTCAAACACCAGGAAGTGTTGGAGAATTCAGGCTGGCGGGACCTCAGGAGGTCTCCAGGCCAGTCACCCACCCAGAGCAGACTCAGACTATGTGTGTGTGTGTGTGTGTGTGTGTCTGCATAGGTGTCTGCGTGCACGTGCGTGTGTGCACGTGGGACCACAGACAGGGCTTTCTTGCAGTCCTCAAGTGTGGAAATTGTCCCCTGAAGTAAGCAAATAGCGGAGCACAGGTCTGCCTTTCACAAGGCACACTGAAGCTCCTTCTGGATGGTTCCTGGCCCTTTTTCAAAGCTCATTCTTATGCCTCCCATCAATCCAACTTGAACAATGCTAAGGAGTCCCACACGTGCTCTTATCAAATCTTTCACCTTCCATGATTATCTGTAGCATTCACATCAGCCCCTTTTTGGAGAAGGAACTCAATCATCCCTTTACGACGCTCGGTGATTGCAAGAGCAAGTGGAGTGTATCCCAGCTGAAAAGAAAAATCATCTAAGAATAACAGAGAAAACTCCAGTTGACTTGGGAAGGGGAGCTTTACCCAAAGTCCAAGCTTACTTCATTCTTTGCATCGATATCTGCACCGTGCTCAAGTAATAGCTCCACTAGGGATTTGTTAGATACCAGGGCAGCGAAGTGAAGGGCAGTGTTGCCAGCAGCAGCTCTATGGTCATGGCTGGCACCATGCTCCAGCAGAAGAGCTGCACATTCTTTCTGCTGGTGCTGTACTGCCTGGAAACAAGACACAAAGGAGGAATAACTTCCAACATCTACATTTTTCTCTGTCAGAACTCCTGTGTCTTCCCAACACTGGAAAGTTCAAACATCTTCAATGATAAGACAACATATGCCCCTTTCACATACCATCATCAGTGGTGATTTCTTATATTTGTCACGCGGATTTAGCTTGCAGTTCTTGCTTACTAGAAACCGAACAACATCTGCACGGCCATTCATGCAAGCAAGATGCAGAGGTGTCCTAGAAATTAAACATACACAATTGTTCTGCTTTAAGCCCAACTGGCAATTAAGCCCCGTCCAGCTACTTGTTCACACCCTCTCCCTCCCCATCCCAGTGAAACAGGGAGGAGAATCAAGAGTAAAACCTTTATAGACAAAGAAATTAAAATAGAGTAATAATTAAAACAAAGTAAATAAAATAAATAGAATAATATAAGGGATGCTAGCTGCTATTTCTTCCACTGATTGGATCCTTTGTTGCTGCTTAGGCTTGAAAGTACCCAGAGTACATCCATCAAAAAAACCCCCTGACTTTAGATAATTCTGACAAATTCCACATTTTACAACAAGTAGAGGCTTTGCTGTTTGCCCTTACTGCTTGTCCTTATTGCGGCTGTTGATAAGGAATTTCTTCAGCCACCAGTGCCGCCGCAGCTGGTCGAGGTCGCCGCGGGCGGCCGCACTGTGCAGGTTGACCCAGGCCATCTCTTGAGGCTCAGCGGCCTCGGCCAGGGTTCAGCAGAAACAAAAGATGCCCGGCAGACTCTGTCGAGCCCCAGGCAGGGAGGGGGAGTGGGTGTGGGGAGAGAATGTGCAGATCTCGAAGGCGAGATGCAAGTGGCGATCCAAGCCAGAGAAGCGCTGCTGATCCCGTCGCGACAGAGTCAGCACTGACGTCCAAGGCAGGGCCTGGCAACGGGACAGCAGCCCTGGAACACTCCGAGGCATCACAGAGGGGGCTTGTGACGTGTGGAACACTCCAAGGCATCACAGAGGGGGCTGGTGACGTGGCCCCGCAGCCGGTTCCAAGACCAGGGAGGCTCATGGTGGACCAGAGAGCCACCTGCAGTCCCTGGAAGACCCCACACTGGAGCAGGCGGATGCCTGAAAGGAGGCTGTGACCTCCTGGGAAGCTCACGCTGGAGTAGGCTCCCAGCACGAGCCTGGAGCAGATTTGCTAGCAGGACTTGTGGCCCCGGTAGGGACCCCAGCTGAAGCTGCAGCCCGTGGGAGGGCCTCAAGTTGGAGAAGTTCATGGAGGACCGTCTCCTGTGGGAGGGACCCCATGCTGGAGCAGGGGAAGATCAGAAACACAACATTGGAGTCATCTTGAAATTTTCCCTTTTTGAAAAAGTCTGAAGTATGTGCTACAATAATGAAGAATGTTAGCCTAAACGAAAAAAATAAATAGCATAACTGATGTACAGCTGGTTCCCAGAAGACTGTGTTTTACCCTCACGTGGACAGTGTTTTGGAGAGAATCTGTTCCTGTTTTCTCTAAGGCAAGGGCAGGCTTTGAAGAGGAGGCAGGCTGGGAGTCTCCCATGGTTTACCATATCCTAATCCCAGCAATCATTAGTAATGAACAGTATTTCTAACCTCTTCAGTCCACTGCTTATTTTATGTTTAATGACTACCTTTGAACAACAGAGTTAGACTCATTAAATTCCTTTTCAATAAATCAAGAAGGGAGATAAAATTCCTATTGGTTTGGGCAGTCTTTAAAAAGAGGTCATTTAGAAAATGAGTTTTCAATGGTTCCATTCTAGCAATCGGCAAGAGCTCAACAAATAAGCTCAGCTTCAGCTGAGGCTCTAAATGCTTTTGTAGAAACACAGACTTTCAAGGGAATTCAGCACCCCAAATTCCCAGCCTTTCTGACAATCTGCCTGCTTTCTTGACACCAAAGTACCTGCTGAGCACTTCCTTCAGAGGTGCAAATTCTGAGCCATCTACCGTGAGCAGGAGGAGGCTGTTCACTACATGCGCACAGCCAAAGAGGAAACAAACAATTTCCTGAAGAGGAAGTCCTTTTAAGGAACGATTTTGCATTTTCTCCTTCTATTTATTTAGGAAGAAAGGGGGAAGGCAGGTGGAAGAAAACAGCAAGGAAAGAAAATGACTCTTCAAGGAAATGCTAATATGTAACGTGCATTGGTGGGTTTTTTTCACCTAAAAGGCCCCTGTGTAGATTATAATAATACAAATTAAAGATTTAGTGTCTTGATTGGTATAATACCTAAGTGCTAAATCCCATTAGTTTGCGCTTTTTTAAGTTTACACTGCTAACCCTTTCCATGCTCAATTTTCAAATTATATGGGAAAAGTCCATCACAGCCAAATGCAAGGATCCCCAAGGAGAGGGGTGAATGAGTCAGGCCACAGGTTGTTTATGAAATAATTCCCTGATAACTTACCATCAAGGAACAATTAACATTCACAAATAATAAGGAGCCAGATTTTTACTACCTAGATAAAAGTCAGAGCCTGCTAAAACGAGCAAGTATTCTTTTGTGCCTCAAGAGAAGGCATGGGCCAGCTTCCCAAAAGCTTATCAAAGAGACAAGACCATAGTGTCCTTTCCTTCCATGGATTAATCCCTCACCAGTTATAGCAGTGGAAGTTGTTCTAGTTGATGTGAAAGAACCACTTGTAGGTATTGTATCAGGAAGCAGTATGGAGAAACACACCCTGCTGCAATGGTTGTCACTTCTTCATCTCCCAGAGACACCCTGCCTAAGCTGAAGTGACACCCAAATATAGTCATATTTCACTGAACAGCCCTTACAACTTGCTTGTGACTGCACCTTTATGCTTTGCTTATTGAACTTGAATGCAATGGGCTGGAAAGGCTCAGCCACTTTCATGGATCAGGAGCCTCAGTGTGTGAGGTGGGGTGCAAATGAGGACAGGTAAGGCTGGCTTCCTTCAGCCTCTTCTCTCTTGTTTAAATCCAACTGCAGTGTGACAAAAGAACAGGTGTGAGCTTGTTACTTTGGAGATAATGACTTGGCAGCTGGGCTTGAATAATTTTGTCAGCCCAAGATGCCCTCTGGAGAGTGGAAGGTGCAATTCTGCTGAAAGGACAGACTTGCTACTCTTTCTGCCGGACAGTGAGCAGGCTGAGGGGTCATAAGTTGCAAAGATATATCACAAATATATACAACAAAAGTATATAAAAATATGATAAATATAATAAATATATATAGATATATAAAAGAAAACATAAAAAATAGTCTACTTCAAAGCTAAGGAAAAAAAGAAGTGCTGTAGTGCTCCACTGCAAGACCCATCACTGACCAGTCACAGAAGCACTGTCAGGGCTGTCTAACAGATTTCTGTGAAACATAATCCCTACAGCAGCAAGAGCAATAAAACTCAAAGCTCTTCCACTGCTCCTGATGATTTGATTGTTAGTTTTGAAACCTGGGTAAACAGACTTAAGACACTGTGCTTTGTGAAATGCTTCTGTTACTTGAATAAAATCCCGTTTCCTAAAAAGCATGTTTATTTGCTTTCACGCCAAGGATTGCACTGCAAGATCCCACAGCATCTGTGTTGGACAGGGTGAACTGCACCCTAAAAAATCCAACACCTTCTCCCTCCTTTAACTATAAAGAGAGCAATGAATTACTAGTTCACTTATAGATGTCTCAATTTAGCACAATTTCATGTTTGGACTGGGTGATCTTAATGTTTTTTTCCAACCTAAATGATTCTAGGAGAATGATTCTATGATGAACTTATATTCACTAGAGTTTACACTGCTGGGTCAAACCTCACAGAGGTCACATAGGGTGGTGACGTATGCCTTATGGGTGGTGACATATCCCTTACGGCAGCTCCTGGAGCCCAAATGGGAAGCCCCAGAGCAGCTGTCAGTCACAAGCAGCCTGGGAAAACTGTAGCTCCCCACATCTCCTACAGCCCCTAACCCAGCCTTATGTTGGCAGGGAAAGTGAAAACACTGCCCCTCACCCTGGAACCCCAGAATGGCCAGTGGGCCTCAAGTCCCACCAGGGGGGTGGCCATAAGGACCAGAGCAGATAAAACCAAAGGCATATGCTTTGTTTTGATAGTATGATGCTTTAAAGTTTTAATTTTTTTTTAATTTTGTACATTTTAGAACTAGTTATATAGTGAATGTAGATTTTAAAGGAGCAGCACATTATCGTTTACCCTTTAACACAACAATTACACATAGCAAACCCCACTGCCCATTCCCATATCAGTTCCCCTAAATTCCATTAGTCTGTTTAGTCTCATTTTCAAGGTAGAATTGTAGAAAACACCTTAAATTCTGCACAAGAAGATATAGCCATAGACTATAGCAACAACCTTTAGGCCCAGAGCTCTGGAAAGCCTCCAGGAACAGCAAGTGCTCTGAGGAAGATGACGATGAAGAAGAGGGGGTCCCAAACACCCCCAGACTCAATTCCCGAAAGGCGTGTCAGGGGGCAGAACTTGGGCAGTGGCTGGACGGGGATTGGGTGAAAATCATTATAAAAATTGTAAACATCTGCATTCAGGTGCACGAAGTGGTGGTATTCCTGGAAACCTGGGGGCTCATTAAAGCCTTTTGTATCCTTATCCTACCTCCTACCTAATTTGGCTTGGCGTCTTTTTTTCCTCCACAGCCTTTTAGGCAACAGTATGACATCCTTTTGATGCCAAGTTGTCTTATTTTGTCCCCTAAAATTATTAGTACAAATTACCTCTTGAGGAAAAGTGTGTGGCTTCTCCTCTTTACTGTATCTCGAGATATTAAAGAACCCTATATATGTTTTTAAAAGTAAAACTTCTGGCTGAGCTTGCAGCTCCAGGGCTGGGGTGTTACAGTAGGATAGGTAAACTCTGCCAATGCATCATACTGAAGGGAAGATTACTGCCTGCTTTATAAATGCTGGAGTCCTACTCTGTTTTACTATCTGAGCATCATTAACATTTCAAAACTACCTGATTACAGCAGAATGTAAAATGCAATAATAACTACCTGTGAAATTTCTATGGCTATGTCCTGACAGTGATACAGCAGAAGTGTTTTTTCCCAATTCTTACTTATTCCTTTATATTATATGAATACATTTTCCTGATTATTTTAATTATAGAACTAGCCACCTTTCAGAAAACAATTATTTTAATGCTGATTATATGTGGAGCAGGACTGTGATTGAAATAAAAATTGTATTTTCAATGGAGACTTTCTTAAAAATTACCAATCTGTTTTCATACCTCAATGCTTATAGCAGCATGGAGAGTAAATACCACATATGCAGAAACCTAAAATTAATCCTTAAAGACTTTTTACCTTATCTAAAGCGTATTTCTACAGCATATAATACAAGCTAATTCTAGCCCAGTTTACACATATGCAATACTACCTTTCTTGATGTGTGTGTACAGAAAGAAAAGCTGAAGGACATAGGAAATCTTATAAGATAAAATAACTTACGAGGTGATTTGCAGTAAATTATTTATTTAGCAAAAAAATTAGGAGACACATTGTCTGAAATACCTGTGCAGGATAATTTTTAAAAATATCTACCTCACAATAAGCTACAGCTGCGCACTCCTGTGGGAAGAGATGATATTTTTGTCCTTTCCTTCAGTAGCAATAATAGAGGTTTTAACCAATTAAAGTCTTCTTATAATCACAGTCACCAGCTGTCCAGCAGGTATTACATACTTCGGTGTCCTTTAGTCCAGACTTACCCTGAGGTTTTGGTTTATTCTGGACTGAAGAAGGCTGCAGCCTTGCACACCATACCAGAGATTATCCCAAAGCATACAGTCATGTTGAAGCTTCATAGCTTCGTAGTTCCTAGTTCCACTTGAAGCTACAGCCACCTGTATCCAATGCAGATGAATGCTACAGATAAGCCAAGATATTTATGTCAAAATTTCCCACACTTTAATGCATTCATTTCTTCCTTCTGTAACATTTCAGAAGTTTGTCATCAGTCTGAGATTAGATTTTCTGGAAAAAAAAAACAAAACAAAACAAAACAAAAACACAATCCCAAATGTTTTGCCCTTTCCTTCTTATCAACTTCTGTATTGGCAAAGCATAGAGATTCCTTTAGGGAAGGTGTTAGATTTTCAGGAAAATGGCAAGAAATCATGATTTGTCAAAGTCATATGTTTTTTATATATAGATTTTGGTTTTGGCTCTTGATGTTAATTGTTCTATTTTCTATGGCTCACCAGCACTTGGCTGGTTCTGAACACCCCAAGTATTGCTCAAGAAAGTGGGAGGGCAAGGGTAGTGCAAGTTCTTCACCTGACCCCAATTCAACTTCGTAGCAAATTATCATACCTCCAGTGAAGTCAGGGTAAGTTTAGGCATCTAAAAGCTATTTCAGACTGACTTCAGTCTTCTAATCTGTCAAGAAGGACAAAATGGGAATTCTGTATTTCCCCAGTAAGAAGTGATCTCATTGTAATCACTTATTTCTGCAATTACATGTAGCTCATTAGGAGTGAGTTATTTCATTTAATTTTTATCTCTTTCCCAGAGAATCCCATTAGGCAGCTAAAGGCAAGAATCAGCAAAGAGGCAGGCAGAACGAACTCTTGCTATAATAAATAATTTGCTGTGTGCTAAGTTTTAAGTTACAGATCTTCAGACTATCTACCAAAGAGTCTTCACCTAAACTTGTATTTTCATCTACTCAAGTATCCAATAAGTCTTTTTCATAGTTGACCCTCCAGAACATGTTAATCTACTATTCATGACTTACTTTCAGCTTAATGTTAACAAAACTGCAGTAACTCAACACTGCTTAGTAGTTCTTGCCCCATACCTGGTTGCCCTGCAGTGCCATATGATAGCACTCAGGATGATCTGGCCTTCCCTGGGCTTCCCCAGCACCAAGGTCATGCTGACAGGCCTGTAGTTCCCTGGATTGTTCTTCTAGCCCTTCTTGTAGATAGGCATCACAGTTGCCAAATTCCTGTTTAGCCAGGCAGCACCAAGCCTGTCTGAGTTCAAGAAATGTTTGGACAATACTCTTGGGGACAAGGTGTGACTCTTGGGGATGGTCCTGTGCAGGGCCAGAGTTGGACTCGATAATCCATTAGCAAATTTGCAGATGGCAAAGGGGGAAGTTGAGGGGGAGTGTTGATCTGCTGGAGGGTAAGAGGGCTCTGCAGAGGGACCTGGATAGGCTGGATAGATGGACCAAATCCAATGGTATTAGGTTCAACAAGACCAAGTGCCAGGTCCTGCACTTTGGCCACAACAACCCCATGCAGCACTACAGGCTGAGATCAGAGTGGCTGATCAGTGGCCAGGCAGAAGGGGACCTGGGGGTTCTGATTAAGAGGAAGCTGAACATGAGCCAGGAGTGTGCCCAGGTGGCCAAGAAAGCCAATGGCATCCTGGCCTGTGTCAGCAATAGTGTGGGCACCAGGACCAGGGCAGTGATTCTGCCCCTGTACTCAGCACTGGTGAGGCCACACCTCGAGAACTGTTCAGTTTTGGGCCCCTCAGTTTAGGAAGGATGTTGAAGAGCTGGAGTGTGTGCAAAGAAGGGCAGCAAGGCTGTTGATGGCACTGGAGCACAATGCTTCTCCTGCGAGGAGCAGCTAAGGGAGGTGAGAGCGTTTGACCGGGAGAGGAAGAAGCTCCGGGGCGACCTCTACAACTAGCTGAAAGGAGCTTGTAGTCAGTCTCTTCTCCCAGGCAACTAACAGTAGGACAAGAGGACATAGTCTTAAGCTGCTCCAGGGGAGGTTTAGGTTAGACATTAGGAAGAAGTTCTTCACGGAAAGAGTGATTGGGTGTTGAATGGGCTGCCCAGGAAGATGGTGACGTCACTGTCCCTGGAGGTGTTCAGGAAAAGACTGGATGTGGCACTTAGTGTCATGGTCTAGTTGATAAGGTGGTGTTAGATCATAGGTTGAACTTCATAATCTCAGAGGTCTTTTCCAACCTATTTCATTCTGTGATTCTGTGACCCTTGTGGGTCCCTTCCAACTCAGTATATTCTGTGATTCTGTGGTTCTGTGAAATGCCATATGGAGAGTGGCTCAGTGAGCACTTCTGCCAGTTCCCTCAGTACCCTTGGGGACACTTTGTGGACATAATTAAAATACAATGCAGTTGTTATTAGTTCAATCATAATGACACTCACACTCACAGCCTAAGCTATACGCCATGTGAAGTTGCTATACACAATGTCAGGTTAGTTACTCAGTGGGTAGTCACAGAACTAAGCTAGAACAAATTAGGCAAAAGTCAGTTTGACTGATGGACAGAGAATTGCTCTCACAGTTAAAACAAGCTTAAATCAGTTCAGGCTAATACAGGTCCAGACTGATCCAGAGACCCTGCACTGTTAGGTGTGTACAAAGGCTGTGAACTCCTCCTGGTTGCATCTGAAAAACTTAAATGTTGGCATTATTGGCATATACTGGATAGATGTGATTTGAAAATTACCTCGATTCTGAAGTGATCATCACTCTTGTATTTTTGTTGTGGGTTTGTTTTTGTGGTAATTTTTTTTTCTTCTCAAGAAAAAGTTCCATGACACTGAGCACATCAAAAAAGAAACTTTATGTTACCATCACAGAAAATATGGTTCTGGGTGTGTGCATCTGCAAGACTGGTCAGCGAGGCTCTGACATTAATTGGATCAACATCTCTACTACAATAATAATAACAGCTTTGATTGGAGATTGGAGTTACACCAGCCAGGGCATATTTTCCACATTGAACTATAATGTGTTAACAACATAGAAAAAACCTGCCTACTTTCAAAACTTTCACTCTAAATGAAGATATTTTGAAAAGTGACAGAGCCAGTTTTGTGTCACAGTTTTTCCCAAGAATATGATGGTTGGAATTAATGTTTCATTGTCAAATACTGAACCAGCACCATTATGATACTATTAGTGAATTAATTCACAACAACCCTCTTTTGCAAACTATGAGGTCAGAGAACATTTTACAGCACTGCAAGAAATAACTCTCAAGTGGATTTTATAATCTCCAAGGGAGGCTTTTACTCTTCATGGCATGAAATGATGCGATTTCTCCTTTATCCAGCAGTAAGAAATATTTAAAATACTACAAAAATATTTACTATGAATTCATCAAAGAAAAAGGCCAACCATTTCATGCAGGAGGTCATGCATGACCTGATACTGTAATATTTTAGCTCTCCTTAATCAAGAACATTTTACCCTCTGGTGACTCAAAAGCTTCATGGATGTTGCTGAAAGTTCATTTCAGTCATGTTGACAGAGAGCCAGGCTTGCTGCCTGCAGCCTCCTGCATCCAGCAGCCAAGGCCTTGCCCTCTTTCAGCCCTGCACCTTTGAGATCAAACTCCAGTCAGGATATTACCTCCACTGCCTATGCATAACCTTGGTGCCTTTGGCCCCTCTCTCTGCCCTCCCCTTCAAAATCTCTCCAGGGTAATTCATTTTCCTAATGACATACATGTGGAAAAGCCACTATTATCTTGCTTTCACCTTTGTTTATCTTCTTTGTGCTCTGGTTGAATGAACCACTGATCCATGAAACCCTCTGGCTGCTCAGCACTGCTGCAGTCCTGGGGGACCTCAACTATTGAGTGCAAGAAGAAACAAACCACTTAATTACTCACTCCCTCTTCTGCTTGGGCTTTGAACATTTGGCACTTTGCAGTGATCAAATTGCCAACTCCTCTGAAGACCATGACTCAGCCCCTCTTCCTCATAGACCACAATATGTAAAAAAAAAAAAAAAAAAAAAAAAAAAAAGGTGAAGGGAGTTGGAATTATCATAAATGTTGACTTTTTAAACTTTTCATTTCAAATTTTCCTCTATGTCCCTGAAATTATATTCTTACACTCTGTCATCTAGAAGGACCGTATGTTTTTCACTATGTCATATGCTTTGTCCATTTTGAAATGCAGTGAGAGATCAAAGGCAATTATGGGTATTTCTTTTCAGAAAAGGATGGGACTTTTAAAAAAATGTCTGAATAGAAGGAATATTTTGGAAATCACTGACAGATGGTGGACACAGCAAGCAGGATAAGTATTCAAAGGTGTTTGTGAGACCAAAGGTAGATCTCCATGCTTTCAGTGCTGAAAGCCAGGTATCTGTCCCCTGCAATGTGTACGGTCAGCATCTGTTACAGAGAGGAGTAAAACACAGAGAGATCTGAACAGTTTAGGGAAATTCTGTCATTTCCACATGTGGTTTTATAAAAAACAAGACAAAGTTATCCTCTCTTTCTTTTGTTTCATTTTTTGCTAGTGTGTGTTTTTAGTCGGGTTGACTTTTTATTTTGATGTGCGTCATCAAAACAACACACTATGAAATTCGCAATATTGGCACATACTTTTCATTTCACAGGGCACAGGTAAATCATTGTTAGAAGTATTTTAATAAAAGTTTATTTCAGCTATGGCCTTGTATAAGCAATTCATCTGTATTCATTGCCTTCCCTGACCATATTCTCTGGGCTACCATCAAAATATATCCAGTGCCCTTGAAAAATCTCACAGCTCGTCAGACAGAAATCAATGCATTACCTATCAGTATCAAGAGGCCCATACCCAGAAGTAAACAAAATGGATCCCTGGTAACAGAGATTCCAAAAGGAAATGTGCTACAAAGAAATGCATTGTCTGTAAGTAGTTCCAAAGTCAGAGCTTCAGAAACATTGACTTTACTGTTCTATTTAGTCATTAGAAGGACATTTTGGCTAAAAACAATCTGAAAAGAAATGTTTCATTTTTATTTCCTTTTGAAAAAATTCAAAATGAAGTATTCCTA
Source organism: Pyrocephalus nanus (assembly GCA_038380795.1). NCBI lineage: Eukaryota > Metazoa > Chordata > Aves > Passeriformes > Tyrannidae > Pyrocephalus > Pyrocephalus nanus. The sequence continues at coordinate 37,066,054 of CM076259.1, forward strand.
TGAAAAACTTATGGGGAAAAAAAAATCTTATAGTGGTCTGAATCTCTTGACTATTAGTGTCAGAGTCCATGGATAACAAATGGACAATTCTCATTGTAGCCTGTGGAAGGCAGCAAAATATGTACCGGCAAATCCTTTATGATGAGAGTTATCTGAGTGCAAGTGACCATAACTAGTTGTTCTTTCTTGCCCACCCCTGCATTTCTCAGAAGTCAATTTCCAGCAGTAGGAGAGAAGAAAAAAATAAAATTCAGCTTAAGACTGTGACAGCTGAGACTTTTCTCAGGCTAAATCTTTCTAAGGAAGAGAACTCTAAGGTTTAGAGCAATCAATGTTCATCATGTACTTTGTGAAGCATCTGAGCTGGTGTAGAGGTAGTCATTGTGTTGAGTTCCCTCTAGGCATACTTTATTTCAGATTTGACTTGCTAGTAAGAACTAAAAATGGGTGCAGGTCTCACTTCTGGAAAGCCCCTAATTTGAATTCAACATCAGCATAATAAATCAATGTCCTTTTATTTATAACAATGGAGTTTTGTAAATTGATGGCTCTTCTACCAGAATGTTCAGCTTGTGTGGATAAGACAGTCATAGATCCTGTAATATTCCATGAAGATTTTTTTGTTTATTTTAGTAAGTTATAGGGAGTGTTTTTATTTTTCTTGGACAGATCAGTCTGAGTCTCTGAGTCATCTTAGACCAGTCATTGTAACCACTTCACTACAAACAGATGTATCTCTTCCAAATCCTAAATTAACATAGTGCTCTTACACACATTTAAACTGAGTTGATGAGGCTCATTAAAGGTGTAAATAATTGGATCCCCCTGATCTTTATTACTGCTTGTAGAACCTCAACTGAAAAATACCATCCTCAAAATATCCTCTTACTGAGACGGAGTTTTGAAAATAAACCTTCCCCCCAAGCAGCGCTCTCCATGGCAATTTTATGCTTTAAAAAAACAGCAGCAGCAAAATACTAACTGTAATGCTTTTGGCTGTGTGCTCCTTCTCTCATTCGTACATCATTTAGCTTCCTTTTAGGAGGTGAAAACATCAGCTAATCTGAGGAAGGAGACAGCTGGTTTGAAGCAATGGTTCCTTGTAATACTCTTTTTTTATATTCTCCTGTGTGCTATCGTGGCACATTCATAATTTATAGAGCATTTAATTACGCAGTAAGGCACAAGTGGGCATATTTTCCATAGCTATTTCACGCACAGCAACAAGGCCTTTTCCTCTTAAGGCCTTGAAGCGTGGATAGTAATGGACTTAAAAAACTTTCCCCAGTGTACCTTATTGCTCTTGCTGTATGTTCTTTTAATTTATTTTGAGGTTGCTTTTTTGTTCTGGGGTTTTGGTGGTGGTTGTTTTATTGAAAAGAGAATTTTCAGGACAAACCTAGAGAATACTCCTATTGCTTTGCCTTAATCCTTTCATATGGTGGGTACATTAATAAATGTGGTGTCCTACACTGAATTGTTTTTCTAAAAATCTTGCTTAGGCTTCACAGGAAGCAGAGCATGGGTTCACAAGGAAAAAAATCAGAAGGCATTAGGCTTGTTCCTTGCTAATTTTGGCAAGACCTGTAGACAGTTCATTCTTTGTATTCCCTTTGTTTTCAATAGGACTCTTGGAACACATGACATGGTCACACTCATCTTCTAAATCACTCCAAATCTCAAGTTTTCTCTTCTGCAATGTGCTAAGTGTGTTTGCTGTCTGAGAGGACTGATGTAATCCATCAGCAAGCAATAATATTTCCATCCTGTTTCTAGGTCAAGAAATTTTTGCTTCTCACTGCTATTTCCCCACATCTGCGACATTAGGACAGATTCACAAAAATCCCTTGAACTGAACATTTTTATTTTATTTATAGGTGATTTTTTTTTCAGAAAACATTTCCTATAAGTTCACCAGAGGCATCATTTTGTTAAAGAATTCGGTAACTGTTATGAAGTCAGTCAAAATTTTTCTATCAGTCTTCCCAACTGAAAATGCCTTCAGAAATGAAATAGCTACTCTGACAAAATATTTCTTCTCCTTGATGAAAAGCTAAAAAGTTTCAAAGAAAACTGACAATAAAGATTAATCTTCTGATCTGTTTGAAACTGAAGGTTTCCTGAAAAAAAATATCACCAGCAGGGCTGGTGATGGGGCTACAATATGCCCACCCAGGAGACAGGGCTGGAGACATCCTGCAGTGTCAGTCAAAGAGATCCATTCAGAGGAGAAGCAGGGCTGGAGATCGACACACAGGGCAGCTCTGGCACAAACTGAGGGCAGCAGGCTGAGCTGAAATGAGATATCACATCTGTGGACAGTTCTGAGGGGAGCCCCATGTGAGGCTGGTCAGGACTAGTGAGAATTGCTGGTGCCCTTAGGGTCCTGATGTTGGGCAGGGGTGATGGCAATGCCATTTCCAATTCTACCACTGATTTGAACAGTCTTTGATTAACAGGTTTCACTGTATTTTGTAAAATAAGCATAATAAAAGCTTCCAGTAACTACACATAAGGGTACTGTGAGACTGATTATTAGGGCTTCTGAAGAACTGTTGTATCCTCAGGCCAAATGTGTTACTGGCAATGTTTCTTACTCTTATAAGTGGCAATCTGAGCAACAGGAACCAGATACTTTCCCTAAAGTCACTGAAAACAGCAGACTAAGTTCTGCTCTCATACCTTCACATCACATTTTAACCCAAATTTGTTCAGGATTACTATTAAAATTCAGACCTGTTTCAAAATCTTTAAGAAAACTCAAGAAAACTGTCAGTGACAAAAGTTGAGCTACATTCACCTAATGCATTGCTTGGCCTGGTTTTAAGTAAATATAATCCTCTGCACCTGTGGCATATTTTCTATGTATAAAAGTGACACAACAGGAGATAATAAATGAAAATATGTGATATTCAAGGAATTAAAGCAGGAGGAGCCAGCCACGGGAAGTGGAGCAGAGCAGGAACAACAGCTTCTGGAAATTGTTTCCCTTTCTGGTACCACTGGCATTGTAAGATGTGCCACTTTATCTCTTTGCTCCACTTAATCATTTTTATGTCCTTCCAATGTTCTACTTAGATGGTAAGATATGATACAGAAATAGTACCACCTACTTATGCTGTATAATACTCTGTAGAGTTGTACCCAAGTGTGCTTGGTAATGTCTAGAGGGATTGCAGAGCTTACTACAAATAAGTAATGAGCATGGGAAGAAAGCAAGCGGTGTGTTTATACTTCATATGTAAAAATTTACATTTATATAAATATATATATAATGTGCATTCTGCAGAATGAAAGCTACTCGAACCTGAAGTCAGAATATCATGTGGAATAAGCACAGAGTGACAAAAAGATGCCGCAAAATCACCACAGAAAAGAGAAATTAGTGTGTCAGGGGTTTGGAGTGCTTGTAAGGGAGCAATGATAATTACAAGAAGTTTTTTGGATTTATCAGTGATGTAGTGTTGTAAGAATAGGAAGAGCCAGGAACACTTAAGAAGGCTTCAGAGACAAAGTTTGTCCCATCACCCTGTGTACCAGGATACAAGCCCAGCCCTATCTATCAAGAGAAAGGGATGTAGAAAAGTTCTCTGTTTTCCATATGCTTAGCAATATAATGTTGTGGAACTTTCATAAAGATTTTCCACATCTGAGATTCAAAGGAAAAAAACAGAACTTTTTTGGAAACAATGAGTTATTGCCTAAGTGCTGAATATGATGGGCTGGTTAGCGGATTGAATCCTTAGTCTGCTCACACTGAAGTGTGTGCCAATTTTCTTGTTACTTGTGTATTCTCTCCAGTATATAATTAGAAAAAAAATTGGACACAATAGAACATTTTGGGGGACAAAAAAGGGACAAAAAATAAACCAAACCACCCAGTTCTGCAAAAGGAAACTCCATTGATTTGGGATTAATGTTTAAGATTTAAGAATTTTCTGAAAGAAGTTTCCCATATTATCACAGTGTACAGGGCACATCCCAAGCAGATGACATTTACAGCATTTGTCAACATTTAAGACTCTAATTTGGGGAAAGTAAATTAGAAACTACATTTTGCTTTTTATTGAAATACACAGTAGGAAACCTTTCCAAATTAACTTTGGAAGATGCAGAGCCCTGTAAACACAGAGCTCTCTTTGGGACCACTGTGTTCTAGGATGATTACTTGGCTTGTCCATCTTGTTCCTGTACTTGGCCAAACAATTATTCTGGCAATAAGCCATTGTTAAACTTTTCCTTGGGAAACTTGCTGTTGTCTTAACTGAATGTGCAGTGAAAATATGTGAATATTTAAACTGCAACAAAACAATAAGAGGGTTAATGATTTTTTATGTTGCATTTTAAAAAAGCATCTCCTTGGCCTTGATGGACAATGGCATGCACTAATTGCCTAAGTTAGTGAGCAAGATTTTAAAATAAAAACATCATAGAAATGTAAATAACCCCCCCTTGATGCTGGTTCCAATGCAGGAGAGAATTTAGAGAGGAAAAGTATGCATTAGGTCGGTCATCCTCACATGAAAAGATATTGCAGGACACACATTTTTAGCAATGTTATTAATAAAGTGAGGGAAATGTAAGTATCTGTCTTGAGAAAACGCAATTAAAAAATGAAATTTATTTCTTTACCCATATTTTCACTTTTATGACAACACTTGCAGTTGCCCAGTAACTGTAATGAAATGAAGGGATTCATGCCCAGTTTTCAGTGATACTCTTCACTGCAGCTATAGAGTTGACACTGAGATCTTGCTAGAACACCCCTTGGGAATTCTGAGAATAGAACTATTAAACCTCATTACAATTCACTTTTCTAATCACTGAATCATGTTCCCAACCTCCTTTTTAAATATGTACCAGGTATGTGTCACAATGCTAAGCAGCCAGAAGTGTTTTGTAACACACGTCCTTTGCCTCGTCTTTGAAAAGGTAGTATTTGAACCTGGATTTCTGGAAAGACATGATTGGTAAACTATCCACTCATATTGTCTCTCCTGTAATGATACAAACATTTTCTCTACATTTTATGGAAATTAATGTGTATATTCAGCATGGCTCAAGACAAATTGACAAAGAATCATCACTTTTAGCCTCCTGCAGGTCAGCAAGACAAGGAGCCTAATTTAAATCTCAGTGATAATTTTAGGAGGATTTCCTTTCATATGTCACTTGGCTTTCAGTCAGACACTCATGCATACCAGCAGAAAGCCATTCTTGTGATCTTTATCCATGCATCTGTCCACGGACTGAGCCACCATCAGTAGTTCACATATCCCACTTAGTGAGAGGAGACCCCTGACAGGGAGAAAAAGAATGGAAACAGCCTCAAAACCTAGTGTTTGTGACTGAAAAAAAAAAATTTAAAAAAGGCACTGTCTAGTAATATGAAATTTGGCTGGGCTAGGCAAGAGAATCAGATGCCAGCCCCATCTTTCCAGACTTATTTTTAATCAGGATTCCTCTTTACTATTTTAAAGGTCTCTTCATCAGCTGTAATGAGATCCCAAGGTGATCTGTTTAAAGACAGGCTTCCTTTAGTTTAGGGTGACCCTCAACTCTAAACTTTTCAAGCCAGATGTAAGCTTTACTGACCAAAAAACACATCAAATTACCATTAAAGAAAAAAAAAAATCTTGTATTCATCACAGTTAAAAAGAGGGTCTAAGGGGACAACTTAAGTGTAGATATCTGCACTGCCAGTAAGGAAAAATAAGTGAGATGCATTGCACCCTTTTGTGTGCTTGGGGGGTTGTTTGTTTGTTTGCCTTGAAATCCCCTTTAAAATATTTGAAAGCACATAATTTTTTCTCTTTAACTTGCATTATACTATAGGTCAGGTTTACATGGCAAATCAGTGTAGCAAAAGCTGTTTGTGGAAGAACACAGTAGTCAGCATTATGTGCACTGGCAGCAAGCAGTACACCAACATGTCCCACCTCGCTGAAACCAGTGTTTTTCAGCACCTGGGGATGCCAGTACAAGCTGAATTGGCAGTTGCAGCCCTTGTTCTTCCTTGGGCAAAACCTACGTCAGATGTCCTACAAAAAGGAGGACTTTGGCACTCAAGGAGTGAGTAGAAAGTCACCCAACCGCTTCTTGCCAGTCCTAGTTCACAGTACAGAACTTGTCCACTTGTGTTTGTCCTCTACAAGTGAGCTTGGTCTCTGCCTCAAGGACAGCCTGAGGATACCCAGTGTTGCAGATTCTCTGCGGTACCAATTAAGCTAATCACAGTGGAAGGACAAAGGTGGACCTTACTTGTACAAACTTCCATGTCGAAAGTAGTAGAAGCTTTCATCTGGCAGAATCCTACTTGAGGTTTATTTGACATCTTCCAATGAAATCATAACAAATTTTGACAGCAATGGTAATTTAAGGAAGAATAAAAAAGGGCTGAAGTCCAGAGGTGCAGAGAGGTTGTTTTGAATCATGTACAATGCTTAACCTAGTATGGAAGGGTGTGCAACGCTTCGTTTTAAGGTAATGGTAGGCTGGGCAAGACTAGCAAAGTCTTGCCTGAAAGAATGGGTTGATAAGAATATTCCCCCTATCAGAAAAAGGTGTTTTAAAGGATTTTTACAAACTATCAAAAAACTGTTTTGTTCAGCTTGTGCTCAGCACATTGGCTACACAGCTGGTGTTATCCTTCTCATCTCCAGGTTCCAGCCATGCTTCACCTGGTATTTTACCTACAAGCCTTTTTTAGTTACACGCAATTGTTAACTTGCTTGTCCCCGCAGCAGTGAGGGATGTGGAGGATAGGATCACCAAAGCTGCCCACCTTAACATCACTGACAGCCTTGATAGGGATGTCTAAGCAAGGGTGATCCACACAGCACCTTTCTGTGTCCCTCAGTACAGCTGCTTGTGAAGCACTCCCCAGCACTTCCAATGAACCAACCACCTAATCCCAAAATCCACCAACTATGATGGCCAACAGAAAGAGCAGGCAAGATTGAAAACACAATTAGCCAGCATCAGGGAATAATTAGGTGATGTTAGTGCGTGTTGTGGGAAAGGGCAACGCATCCTAGACTATGAGTAAAGGCAAAAAACCCCACAGTAGTCCCTGTCAGTCTGGCCTTGGAGAACTGACCTTCCAGACAGCAAATATGTATTGGTTTACTCTATAGATGGTCTGAGATATTTTAGTGGCATTTGACTCACCAAAATATTGCAATAGAATGGATTTAATCACAGCTAGAACCAGAGGGATTTTAACTCCCCCACCTCCTTCTGCCTATACCCCCTCAAGGAGCTAGAGATAATCAGTGACTTGGCCCCAAGACACATGTCCTGAATTAATCATAAATGCATAAACCCTCTAAACACTCAAGACATTTTTGTCGTTGCCCACATCACCTGTAACTGCTGTGAAAGTGATGACATGGGCTGACTCAGAGCAAAACCCCATTAAATCCCTAGCACAGGCTGCAGCTCTTTTCTGTCTCAGGTTGACTTAGGCTGACAGCAACAAGGGCTTAGGGTTCCTGGGTTGCTGCTTTAATTTTTTCCCCCAATGTTGGATACTTTTGGCAAAGAAGTTGAAGGTTCTTTTTCTCCTGCTTTTCCTTTAAAAAAAAGATGTTCTTTTTCTTTCCAATCTTCATGACAAAGATGTCCTATATTTGTTTTTATTCAGTTTTCCCCTTTCTCGTGTTCTTCTCTCAGCAAAATATGACGTTTTGAAGTTTTCTGGGCTGGAGAAGTAAAACTGCTTTTTGCCAGTGAATCAATTTTATTTTTTTATGAAAGAAATTTCTCAACTTTTTGACAGACAACAAAGCTATTGTGCACTACCCAGAACAAACCATATTCCACAGTGGAGGTAAGCAAAAGTTATAATATTAAATACCATTTGGTATAGTGCTTTTGTTCAGAATGTCACCTGTATGCTTACTCTGGCTTCCTGATGGATGAACAAGAAACACAGGCAAGAGGGCAGAAGGAAACTTTAAAGTTAATATTCCATTAATATGAATGTGAGTTGTTCACAACAGTGCTGTCAGTGTGACAGATTTTGCACTGTGAGGCACAGGATGACTTCCAAGAATGATTCTTTTTCCTATCTTGTATACACTATTTCTGGGATATTTGTGACTTGGGATATTGTATGAGAGGTGTGGAAAAGCTGAGAATGAACACTTTCCCACTGCAGATAATAGGAGTTTTGCCAGAGACTGAGATTCTGCCCAGAGTATTTATAGGTGGTATTTATCTAGGAGTCAGAAAATCTGTATTCAGCTCTTTAGTTCACTATTGATTTCTGGATAGATGTTAGTATGTCACTTAAAGCTTAATTTTTAAGGCAGTTAGTTCTCAATAGTTTTAAATAGCTCTGCCACTTCCTTCAGGTCCCAAAGAGAGAATTCTGAAACTTCAGGCACTAGTCTCTGTCTCCTAGTGCTGTATCTTTCTCAGCTCTTCTGATTCACCTACATCCAGTGGCCCATCTCTTTAGAGTAAGAGCACTTTATTGTTCCTGGTCCCTGTTAGGATGCAAGAAGAGTATTAAACATTTTCCCAGTGCCTCACTGTATCAGGCACAACCTTTGTATTATTACACCTAAGAAATTATATAAGTTGCACTGAATTGTACTTAGGACAGCAAATGCAGCAGTTTTCATTTACTCAGAGTAAGTGTAGAAGTGAGTGCAATGACTGAAAATGAAGATGCAATACCAAAAATAGAGTCCTACAACAAAATCAGATGTGAGAACAAAGATACAGTCCAAGGAACTTCCCCAGTAACTAATCAAACAGGCATGCACCTGTCTGTATCTGTGTGAGTATACTGGGTTTGCATGGCAAGGTTTTGGTAGCGGGGGATGTACAGCAGAAGTGTTTTCTGTGAGAATCTGCCAGAAACTTCCCCCATGTCTGACAGAGCTGATGCCAGCTGGCTTCAAGATAGACTCGCCACTGGGCGAGCTGAGCAATGGCATTGATAATGTACTGAAGAAAAGTTAATAAACACTGAATGGCAGACAGAAGAGAGGAGTAAGAACGCGAGAGGAACAGGCCTGCAAATCAGTGAAGAAGGAGAGGGAGGTGGTAATCCAGGCACCAGAACAGACATTCTCCTGTAGCCCATGGTGACCCCCCTAGAGCCCATGAGGTCCACTGTGGAGCAGAGATCCACCTGCAGCCCCTGGAGGACCCCACATGGGAGCAAGGGGATGCCTGAAGGAGGCTGTGACACCGTGGAAAGCCTACACTGGAGCAGGCTTCTGGGTGGACTTGTGACCCCATGAAAAGAGGAAGCCCACACTGGAGCAGATTTGCTGGCAGGACTTGTGACTCCATGGGAGGGACCCACTCTGGAGCTATCTGTTCCTGAAGGACAGCACTGTGTGGAAGGGATCTGAGCTGGAGCAGTTCATGAAGAATTGCAACCCATGAGAAGGACTCAAGTTGGAGAAATTCATGGAGGACTGTCTCCCATGGGAGGGATCCCGTGCAGGAGCAGGGAGGAGTGTGAGGAATCCTGACTGAGGAGGAAGGAGCAGAGGCATGATAATGAAGAAGAGTGTGATGAACTGGCCACAGCCCTCATTCCCCACCCTCCTGTGCCACTGTGGAAATGGAGGAAGAGAAATCAGGACTGAAGTTGAGCCTGGGAAGAAGGAACAGGTAGAGGGAAGGTGTTTAAAAGGTCTTATTCCTCATTATCCTTCTCTCTACTAACTAGCAGTACATTAAATTAATTTCCCCAAGTCCAATCTGTTTTGGATGTGAAATTCAATGTCATCTCTCTCTGTGTATCCTGAACAATGACTCTCTTAGTGGACAGGATTTCACAAAGCACAAAGATGTTCAGAGGGTTGGAATACTCCTCCCACAAAAAAGGCCAAGAGACTTGGGGTTTTTCAGCCTGGGCAGAACTTACTGCTGTCTTTCAATGTAAAAAGAGGAAGAGATGTTTTTACCAAAGTAAAAACAGTAGACAGCTGTTCAGTAGACACCTTACGCTTGTTCAAAAAAAATGGACTGCTTTGACACTTACGAAAACTCTTGAAACCTACGTTACTTCTTCATCTTTTATACCGAGTCCTCTCTTATGTCTACGTTGATTTCTTAAAGCATTTCCTAAGGGCCGCCACAACATTTCTCTCCTTTCTCAAGGACTCCGAACACAAGTGGTAGTGCATTTGTGATGTTGTGGTTTAGGAATGGTACTCCCCAGTTTAGTGCTCCCCTTGAGACTCTCCAAGCCACACTGCTGCTCACTTCTCCCCACTCTCCCTCCCCGCTTTGGCAGGATGGAGAGGAGAACTGGAGCCACAAAAGTTAGAGTTACAGGCTGAGAGAAGAACAATTTACTGGAAACAGCGATGAGATAAGAAAACAAACAGTAATAGCAACAGTATTATTACAAAAGTGTGCAAGAGACGGGCAAGTGATCCACATACAAAATGCTCAGCACTGGCATTATCCAACTCCTCCTTCCCCATCACACTTATTCAACCAGAAGGGACCTGTTCTCTCCAGAAGAGATTCCCTTCCCCCACACCGAGCAATGACCTGAAATGGTATAGAATGATGAGTCTGTCCTAACCACGCCCCCTCCTGGTGTTTGCAAAAATTAACAGTTTGTCTGGAATGTCAAGGTCTAAGTTTCAAGCATTGAAATGACAGGATTTCAGAGGATGGGATCCAAGCATAGGACATGGGCTGCAGTAACCCATCAAGTACCCAACCAGCTACTAAAACACAAGCACTGCTTTAGGATTGCTGTTGTTTTGTTCAACAGTTTAAACCTATGTAGTGGTGGTGGAGGAGTAAAGGTTGGGTGGACTACGACCTGATAGTTCAGTGAACTGTATTCTTCCTTCGTAATCCATGTGTACTATTCTGCTTTCTTCTTTCAGGCCTTGTCAGCCACTCAGCCATTCACATATTCACAAGGCCTTCCTAAAATGACCTTTCCTTTGATTACAGTCTTTCAATGCTATTGCAGTATAAATGTCACAAGTTCCAGTTCCATCCACAATACTTAACCTACTGCTGAGCCTCATGCTGCTTTTTTAATCTGTGGCTCTTCTCCTTTTTTCTGCTCTGCCTCTGGCTCTGTGTTGTGGTATAGAAAAGGATGCAGAAGTTTTAATGTCGTTAAAGTGAACATGCTTCCAGAATGGCTTTGTAACTCTTTGTGTAAGCTCACCTGTGTCTTTGGAATGTCTGAAAGATAACTGAAAGCTTATCTATTGGTTGTTAACCCTTTGTTATCATTGGTTAATTGTAAGACCTCCTGAACTCCCAGTGGTCACTTTGTAATCCCCCCAAGAGCTATTTAAGTCGCTACCCAGATCAATAAACTCTCTCTGCCTTGCTCCCTGCTGCTCCTGTCCTGTGGTATCTGCGGGGGCCATGGGACACCTCCTGGTGGGGGGAGGGAGGAGGGAGCACGCTCCCCTCCAGGACTAGAGGTAAAAGGGAAAAGCCTCTAGCCTGGAGTCCCTCTCCCTATCCACCCTTCAACGTTCATCAGAAGTCAGCAACTCAGCATTGTGAGGATGGTATGGGAAAACTTCTGCCCAGGGTCCGCAAGATTAGTGTTTTTCAGAGATAAGTTGACTCCAACCACTCTCTCTCTTTGTTCTTCAGATCTCCCAAATGAACTGTGTGCTCCATTTGTTAAGGAACAACTTGGTAAAAAGAAAGAAAGTGAATTTACTGTGTTTGTCACAGCTTCTAAAATTCCAAAGAAAGGACCATTTCTTCTTAACTGTCTGTAAGACACCAAGCACATGTGATCATGTGGCTGGTATCTCATCCAAATTAGTTGGCAGGAAAACACTAATCAATCTGATTAGACAGGTAAACCTACTGTTCCTGTCATTTTAAATTAAGTTAGCTTTCGACAGTCCTGTTTCTATCTGTTAAAGATATTCTAAGGTGTTCAGTGGTGAGTCACTTCATCTCAAACAACCACCCAAAGAAGAGGGAAGACAAAATGCAGATGAAAGGGAGCATAGCTCACAAAGGGCCTGTGAATTTAGTGGGGTTCATGTGATAATCTCTAGTGAATATAACTTTATCATAGAATCATTCTCCTAGAATCATTTAGGTTGGAAAAAAACATTAAGATCACCCAGTCCAAACATGAAATTGTGCTAAATTGAGACATCTATAAGTGAACTAGTAATTCATTGCTCTCTTTATAGTTAAAGGAGGGAGAAGGTGTTGGATTTTTTAGGGTGCAGTTCACCCTGTCCAACACAGATGCTGTGGGATCTTGCAGTGCAATCCTTGGCGTGAAAGCAAATAAACATGCTTTTTAGGAAACGGGATTTTATTCAAGTAACAGAAGCATTTCACAAACCACAGTGTCCTAAGTCTGCTTACCCAGGTTTCAAAACTAACAATCAAATCATCAGGAGCAGGGGAAGAGCTTTTGAGTTTTATTGCTCTTGTCGCTGTAGGGATTATGTTTCACAGAAATCTGTTAGACAGCCCTAAGTCTGAATATCCACACAGCACTTCTGTGACTGGTCGGTGATGGGTCTTGCAGTGGAGCACTACAACACTTCTTTTTTTCCTTAGCTTTGAAGTAGGCTATTTTTATGTTTTATTTTATATATATATTTATTATATTTATCATATATTTGTTGTCTATATTTATGATATATCTTTGCAACCTATGACCCCTCAGCCTGCTCACTGTCCGGTAGGAGTAGCAAGTCTGTCCTTTCAACAGAATTGCACTTTCCGCTCTCCAGAGGGCATCTTGGGCTGACAAAATTATTCAAGCCCAGCTGCCAAGTCATTATCTCCAAAGTAGCAAGCTCACACCTGTTCTTTTGTCACACTGTATCTGGATTTAAACGAGAGAGAAGAGGCTGAAGGAAGCCAGCCTTACCTGTCCTCATTTGCACCCCACCTCACACACCGAGGCTCCTGATCCATGAAAGTGGCTGAGCCTTCCCAACCCACTGCATTGAAGATGCTCCAGGTTTGATAAGCAAAGCATAAAGGTGTAGTCACAAGCAAGTTGTAAGGGCTGTACATGAAGTCAGTAACAAAGGCAGAACTACAGTTCAAAAGTCAACATTAGCTGACAACGTCACACAGTATGATGAGTACCACAGTCAAAGGGATTAAGTGAAGCAGTAGAAGGAAACAGCTTTTGTTTAACAATTTTGGGTGAGGGAATTGCAGAGGAAGTGAGAAGGACTTAGGCTTGTGATGACTTCTGTTCTTCAAGATGAAATATAGGATAAGAAAAAAGCCTAAAGTATTTCATGTTTAATAACTCAGCAGCTGTAATGTCCTGGCCTGCTCAGGAGGTTTAAGGGAAGGTAGTTTGATTTTCTCTGGACCGTACATAGGAGAAACAACAAAACCCTCAGGAGGTTAAATAGCAAGCAACTTTTTATCTGGAAACTTTAGAACATCCAGATAGAATATGGCACTTGGCAAACTTTCACTTAGCCAACTCTGAAACATACAGACAGAACAAGACACTCAGCAAGGCACTGACTGGATTTTTTTGGCTAGGCTTACAATATATTTTTAGAAGAAGAAAGTTGGAGAAGAAAGAGAAAGAAGAAGGAGGAAGAGAGAGAGATAATCACCACTGAAAGATCCAGCATGGTCTCGGCAGCTTTTAAATCCAGTGTAACAGAATGCTCCACGTAGAACACATATGTTGCCGTCCTTTTATCAGTTCTGGTCCTAGAAATGTATTTCTTCTGCCTAGGTTCTCTCTGGATTGAGCAGGGGTATTTCAGGTCCTTTTGAAAGCCCTGCTCAAGAGAGATGCCTAATGTGCCGGCTGTGTTTTCCTGTTTTTTCCTTCTGTCACCTGATCTGTCTCACTGGGCCTGTTGGCTGAAGCAGAAGTGTTGTGCATGGAAATGGGCTGAGAAGGAGGTTTTGCCGATTCTCAGACATGTCTTTTCAATTGCACAGACTGATGCTGAAGGTCCTCGGGATGTACCGATAAACGTGTCTCTTCTTTCTGCATTCGGCAATAAATTGGATGCACGCTCTGTGTTTGTAGGCAGCTGCAAAGGTAATTTCAGAGGGACTAAGTGGTTACCTTTGTGAACTTCTCTGAGATTATATGGTTGGGGAGAAGCAGAGTGAAATAAGCACTCAAAGACATGCCTGTTATCTTTTATAAGGAGTCTTGCCAGCAGCAGGAGAACAGCAGAAGGAAGACAATGATTTCCCCTTGGATTCTAAGGTACCTACTCTGGAGGAGGCAGCAAAGACCCTCTGGATCAACTGCTTCTGGGCTCCTTTCCCTGTGCTGTTGCTTTTGTCACATGCTTGTACCTTGCCTCTGGACATGCCAGTGCTGCAGACAAACGGTTGAGTTAGTCCAGGGATAAAGTCAGGTCAAGCTAATGTCCCAGCTCCCCTTGCAGCTGACCTCCAAGCTGGATTTCTAGAGCAAAGCAGGAAAGCTTTCTGCTGCTTACTGTCCTCTGAAGTGCTACAAGGCTGGTGTTGTGAGGATTGCTGTTTTCCACCTCAGAGCCTGCTTTCCTGGATCCATGAATGTCAAATGGTTCCCCTCTGACCTACTGTCTAGAGATGTATTTCTCCTGCCTAGGTTCTCCCTGAATTGGGCAGGGGTTCTTCATCCCCTTTTGAAAGCCCTGCCCAAGAGAGAGGCCGAATGTGCTGGATGTGTTTGCCTATTTTGTGCCTTCTGTCACCTGATCCCCCTTGTTTAGTCCTGTTGGCTGAAGCAGAAGTGTTGTGCCTGGAAGTGTGTTGAGCAAGTGGCTGTGCCAGTTGTCAGCTGTGTCTTTTAAATTACACAGACCGATTGCTAAGGTCAAAAGAAAGAGTCGGCCAATGTGACGCTTCCTGCGGCAGTCGACAAGAATTTGGACGCGCGCTCTGTTTCGGTGGAGCACAGCAAAGGTAACTGCAGAGGGACTAAGTGGTTACCTTTGTGAACTGCTTTGCGGTGACATGGCTGGAGAGAGGCAGAGTGCAATAAGCACTCAGAGCAATGACACACCTGTTGTCTTTTGTTAGGGGTCTTCCAGCAGCTGGAGAAGAGAAGAAGGAAGAAAATGACGTTTCCCTGAAAGATGATGACTTTTCCTGGATTTTGGAGGTACCTACTCTGGAGGTGGCAGTGAATTTCCTCTGGATCCACATCTTCTGAGCTCTTTTCCCTTTGCTGCTGCTGTTTCCACATCTTGTACTTTGGCCCTGGACATGCCAGTGCTGGCTCTGTTTGCCCATTTCCTTCCTTCTGTCACCCAATCCTGGTCCTTAGCTCTGTTGGCTGAAGCAGAAGTGATGTACATGGAAGTGTGTTGAGAAGAATGCTTTGTCAGTTCTCAGACCTGTCTTTTAAATTGCACAGTCTGATTCTGAAGGTGCACCAGAAAATGGGCTGCTTCCTGCTGTGGTCGGCAAAACATTGGATGCACGCTCTGTTGAAGTGGAGCCCAGCAAAGGTAATTTCAGAGCTACTAAATGGTACCTTTTTAAATGTCTATGGGGTGACAGACATGGTTGTAGAGAAGCAGAGGGACATAAGCACTCAGAGTAACAAGACAATTTTGACCTTTTTTTTTAGGTATCCTGCCAGCAGCAGGAGCAGAGAAGGAAGAAAATACTGTCCCTTCTTCTGAGAATAAGGTACTTAGCTCTGTTCTGGCTGAATTGCATTGCCTTTGGCTGATGTCAGATGGAGCGTGATGCTGCACTCTTGACGAGGATCCTTTTCTCCACTGGGTCTGTGTTTTCTTGCTCGCTTAGCTGCCTACATTGGAGAGAGAAAATCTTCAGCTAAGATTTGATTCTTCAACTCAAACAGATGCTCAGCTGGACATACAGGTGACTCTATTAGAGGTTGACACAGATATATCCCTAAATAGAGCCTGTCAGTGTAAGCACAAGTGATCTTACTCCTGAATTCATTTTGAAATACTGCTGAGAGGAGGTGATTGAGTCTGGATCTGTGCTATACTTTGGACCTCATTTGGATGGCATTCTGAAGCAGGAAGGGCTGGAATAAGGCTTGCTGCAAGTCCCATTTAGCTTTACTTTGAACACTTCCATAACTTGGTCAAGTCTCCCACCACAGTCCTTGCAAAAAATTTATTTCTTAAGTCCAATCTAAATCTAATCTCTTTTCATTTTAAACCACTGCCTCTTGTCCTGCCACTACTGGCTTCTGTAAACATCTCTCTCTCTCTTTTTATACTGGAAGACAGCAGTAAGTTCTGCCCAAGGCCTGCTTTTCCCTGGCTGAAAAAGCCCAAGTCTCTCAGCCTTTTTTCATGGGAGAGCTGTTCCAGCCCTCTGGACATTTATGGCCTTCCTCTGGACTCATTCCATCAGGTCCATGTCTTATCTGTGCTGAGGACCCCAGAGCTGGACAGTGCTCCAAGTGAGGTCCCACGAGAGCAGAGTAGAAAGGGAGAATGCCCCCCTCACCCTGCTGGCCAACCTGATGAGTGATCTCTTTATATAATCCCATCAGTAACAGCATCTCTTGTGTTGTCAGGATGGCTCGAATAAGCTTGGGATGTGTGTGTGGGATCCATACTACTACTGAAGATTTATAACTTCAAGAGAGAGAGAAAATCTCATGCTGGAGCAAGACGGCCCATATGAGATGTTGGGATCTGTGTGTGTGGGATCCGTGCTAGACCCATGCCGAGAAGTCTCTCAAGGACTGTTTCTCCTATGGGGAGGGACCTCCATAGGGAAACAGGGGTGAACTCTTAAGCCATTATCCCCTGTAACCCTGTGGTGAAGATCCATAGTAAGCAAGTGTCCCCTTGCAAGCCTATGGAAGGAAGACCCTTCAGCACCTGGGTAACCTCCAGCCTTCAGTCTTAGACCAGGAGGAGGGTAGGCCCAGCCCTGGAGGCCGACACTGAGTGAGAGAGAAAAAGTTCCAGCTGCAATGAGAATGCTGCTGCTACTGAAGATTTGTTACTGGAGAGAGAGAGCTGGAACTCCGAAAATGGAGAGTGAGACTACTTCTCCTTGGACTGGTATAAAGGGAGGAGGAGTATTTCTGTAAATATATAGCACTTTAACTTGAGTAGAAATTGTTATAGGTAAGTTCTTTAGTTTTTAACTAGTTAGTAGTTTTTATTTTACTAGTAATAAATATTCATACTATTTTCCCCAAATCCTGTCTCTCTTTTGTCTCCAAAAAACCTTCTCTCGACTAGTTATAATTGTGTGGGGGGTGGAAAACAAATTGACCCAGAGCCAAACCCCGACACTCACGCAGCTACTGCAAAAGCTTGATGAAGTTCTCAAGAAGAACTCTCCGGCGGAAGCTTCCCTTGCTACTATGAAGACCCACAGCAAGGACGTGAAGGAACGGAAAATGCCGATGCGGGAGAAACTGGAGAGGGCTGAAATTCAGGTATGGGAAAGGCTGTCTCTTGGCAGGGCCCAAGGCCTTCTTTGTAGTGCACCAGAGCAGGAAACTGATTTTTCCTTGAGAGTTTGATGTAACACCAGATGATTCGGTGTGCAGCTAGCTGTGATGGGAAGGAACAGCACCGCTGCCTTTGGTGTCTACCTGTTGGCATGACTTGAAGTGACAGTGGAGGGCTACACTAAGGTGGTGTAGGGATGGAAAAATTCTATGTGAAAGGTTTACTCAAGGAGGATAAAAGAATTTTCATTCAAGCCAGTTTTGGCTGCTAAGAAAGGCCCAATGTGGGGGAAAATTATTTCCCATGAATAGCACTGTCTATATTCCTTTGGCTGTCTGTTTAAGAAGCTCACTGCACTGTTGCAAGAAGGGAGATTGCATTCTCACAGACATGCTGTGGGGTCTCTGCTGGGGAGAGAAGAAATCCATAGAAGGACAAGGAGAGAACACAGCTTTGAAGTTATGTGCATGCAAAAGGTGTTGATATAAAAAGCACCCAGGGTACATACAGGCTGCATGCTCCTTCCTTCCGCTGTGATTTTTAGCAGGGTATTTTAGGGTTTTTGACTTTGGAGTAAACTTTGCCTTAACACCTTAGCCTTGGTATATGGGGTTACCTGTGTGAGTATGAACTCCAACAGGTGGTCTTAGTATACTGGACAACTGTGCAGCAGGAGTAAGTTGAGCGACATATAATTGACTCAACTAGTTTTATAAGCCTGGTGTTTATGATGAGAAAGATCACTATCCAGGAAGTCACTTTCTCCTTCATTGGACAAGCACATGTGTATTCCTGTCAAAAAGCTGCTTCTCAAGTTTTGCAAAGCAGACGATGTGCTGAGGGAGGAGGGAGGGGTAGGCATACTGGAGTGTTGAGCTGGGGCTTTGTAGTATTTCCTCATCACACCATCATCGTCATGGAGTTGCAAAGTCACTTTAGGAGCAGGAGGAGCTTCTAACTGTGTTGGAGTAGCCAACTGTCTTAGTTCTGGTCAGGACAGGGCTAATTTTTGCAAACACCAGGAGAGGGTGTGGCTAGGACAGAATCATTATTCTACACCACTTCAGGTCATTGCTGGGTGTGGGGGAAGGGAATCTCTTCTGGGGAGAACAGGCCCCTTCTGGTTGAATAAGTGTGGTTGAATAAGAGGAGTTGGATAATGCCAGTGCTGAGCATTTTGTATGTGGATCACTTGCCCGTCTCTCGCACGCTTTTGGAGGAAGTAACGGAGGTTTCAAGAGTTTTCCTGAGTGTCAAAGCAGTCCAGTTTTTTCAAACAAACATAAGCTGTCTACTGAGGATTCTTGTTGGGGTTTGACATCTGCAGGAACTGAAAGAGCATCATGTCCGGAATGAATGGGGCATAGTCATTTGAAAACGCCCCAAAGGAGAAGGAAATAAGAATTTCCAGGAACCTGCAAGACCTTCCTTTATGTGCAGCTATCCGTGAGCTGCGAGAACACTTCCATTGGTAAGCCAGTGCAGCAAAGCTTCACTTTTTGTGATTGTGTAGAAACAACAGGACTTACTTGTATCCCAGTAAGATACTATTATATGATTTTCAAAGATATTTTTCATTTTAGATGAGGTTCTTTCACACTGTTCCTTTGGGATTTGTGCTCTTGTGGACTTCTGTCATAAAGCCTGTACTTATTTTTCAGTCTCGAAGTTGACTACGCCAGGCTGGAAGCCACATTCCAGTGTCAAGCCAAAACCATAGAAATAATTGAGAAGTGGCAGCAAACCAAAAAGGTACTCAGGGCCTTCCCTTTTATGACCCGCAGAGCCTCGTTCCATATTCACGTGGGGAAATTTTACAAAGAGCTTTTCCTAGAATCTAGGAGAGATCAGTTCCTCTGTTCTGCTGACTACAGATTGCTCTGAAAGTCCTGTCTGTTGCCCAGCTTTCTGGCATTTTAAGTTGTCCCATGAGATTAAACCAAATTCTACTTATTGCTGTCTGTGTTAGGGGTTGACAGTAACGTACTTAAGTATTAGTGCATTACCAGGTTTAAGCGTTGTCTGCTTTAGACCAGTCAGAAGGTTGCGGCCTCAGACAGACTTTAAGCCAGCCACACAGTAGAGGGATTTGGTACATTTGCTTGTGGGCTTTCCATGGGCTTTGGTGATGCTGAGCACTTCTTCCCGGTGGCCTGACTGGCATCATCAGACTGTGACAGGAATTCTTCAGCTGCCTATTTTGCAGCCACCTTCCTGATTTAGAGACTGTGGATTCCCTGGCCAGAAGGCATGGGTCCATAATGCAATGAGATGACCTCCAAAGATGAAAATCCCTTTGCACAGTGGAGGGCACCTCGGAGGTACCCAGCTCGAGCTGCTATTTTATTATTGCACCATAAGTAAACTATTTGAAGGATTGAGATGACTGAAACTCTGCTGTGGGAAGCCTGGGGTCGAGCCGTTAAGGAAGCCTTATCTGACTGTGAGTGTGGGGTGTGTAGGGAGTCAGGCGGGGCAACCATCGGCTCATTCGAGCCACCCACTGCAGAGTGACTCGGCTCAAGGGACTGCCAGAGTGGCTCCTGGATGATAGGACAGGAGAGTTTCCTTAGCAGTTACATCTGAATCCATGTATTCAGAGACCAGGGGAATGGCATGAAGCTGTGTCAGGGGAGGTTTACTTCAGATGTTAGGAAAAGGTTCTTCACCTAGAGGGCAGTTCGACCTTTTCTCCATGGAGCAGACTTTCTTGGCACATTACTGCTCCAGCCACCCTCCGTGTTTTCAGAGCACAGGAGTCAGTTGCAAGGGAATATTTTTTACTCTTGCTATCCTGTCCACCCCCACAGCTGGTGCCAACTCTTTCTCTCCCACAGACATGCAATTGCTGCACCATTCACAGAGGAGTGAGGCTCAAGCTAGCACGAGAAACACAGCCGCCTCTCTAGTGCAATTAAGCCAGCAGTGCTTGAGCCCTTTCAGCGAAGACTCCGTGGCAAACTACGTGGAAAAGGGTGCTCTGGAGCTGAGACCCCCTTTGAGGCTGAAGACACCAGAATGACCACCAGAACAAAAGCCCAAAAGAGGGCTCCACCCCAGACTCCGCCCAGACTCCGCCTATTATGAATATTAGGATTAGATGTTGCAATTGTATGAATATTCATGAAAAGATGTTGAAATCTTGCACCAAAACTGTAGAAACACCTGACTTTACACTGATAACTTTGGGCTAGTTTTATCCAGTGCGAGCTGGCTAGCCCCCGATGTTGCTGAAAATAAATACCTTTTGCTGCCTAAAGTCTCAAAACTGTCTCTGAGTAGTTTTCATTGCACCTTTTGGGGCATCATCCCCTACTCCTGGAACAGACTAATTTGTCTGTAACATGAGGAAATGAAGTCTCCAAATTCCTTATTGCCTATGTTGCCTAAATGGCTGTGGGGAAAAAAAAGACTCCAAGCCAAATTAGGTAGGAGATAAGATAAGGATATAAAGGCTTTAATTAGCCCCCAGGCTTTCTGGAATACCCCCAACGTGCACTCCCAAATACAGGCATTCTCAGTTTTTGTAATGATTTTCTCCCAATCCCCGTCTAAGAACTAGCAAAATAAAGAAGTAGAAAAACAAAATCTCACCACGTCCCTCAGAAAACAAGATCGCCAGACACAGCCAGCACTCTCCAAACCCCTGCGTGGCAGACCAGCGGGCCCTGCAGGCCTCAGCCTCTGGATAAGCGAGACCAACGCAAGGACCCGCTGCTCCTGAACCTCACCAGAAGAGAAGAGAGCGACGTCTCTAATCTCCAATTTATTTATAACCTGA
The DNA here is from genome assembly GCA_038380795.1 of Pyrocephalus nanus. Classification (NCBI taxonomy): domain Eukaryota; kingdom Metazoa; phylum Chordata; class Aves; order Passeriformes; family Tyrannidae; genus Pyrocephalus; species Pyrocephalus nanus. The sequence continues at coordinate 37,087,216 of CM076259.1, forward strand.
TTTCCGCAAAAATTGTATGGAATACTGGGAACATGGCCACCTCCTTGGTTACGAGCTGGTTACCAGGAAGGCCTAGACTAAACCATCACAAGCACTATCTCCTTGAATTTTCCCTTTTAACCAATGCTAATGGGAGAGAGGGAAAGCTAGAAAGTATACACAGCTCACACTACAAAGCTTTTTACACAACAGCCAAATGTCTGGAGTGATACACATGTATATGCCTCAGATTGAAGGCCTTCAGTGGCAAGTTGGAAAGGAACATAAAATTAATCTGTGTAAAAATGATGAAATAACTGCATTTAAATTTGTGATTCTGAGACTTTTATACTGAGGGAACAATGTGGAAGAACAATCAAATCAAAGAGCAAGTCAACAGTTGCCACCTCGTTTCTGCTGTGTCCTTGTACTGAGCCATTACTGCAAGATATTGAACAACTTCTGTAGTACATAAGTTATCCTAACTCCTGCCACAGTTCCTAACACTGTTCATCAACTTTCTTCAGAAAGAGCCAAATTCCTGGAAAAGTGTGGCCAATCATTTGTCAGCAGAAGTCAACTGAAAGACTACTATTGACTCTGGTGTTTCTAGAGCAGGTCTGGCATTCACCCTGACTAACTTTGGCTATCTGAAAATAACTCAAGTTTGAAGCCCAGTTTACAGCCATTGGTGAGGGAAAATGAAAGCATGGGGGATGAGGAATTCATCTCACCTGTCTTATCTGCCATGTCTTAGAATACAACACAATGCCCTCCAGAAGTCTTTCCACACTTGTTTATTTGGCAAGTCAGGGAGGTAAAAAAGGTGCTATGTGCACATCAGACCCACAAGAATACAAGGCTTTGGCTGACACTGGCGCTCAGTGCACGTTAATGCCCTCAGGACATGTGGGACCAGAGGCTATTTCCATTTCTGGCGTGACAGGAGGGTCTCAACAGTTGACCGTGGTGGAAGCTGAAGTGAGCTTGACCGGGAAGGAGTGGCAGAAACACCCCATTGTGACTGGTCCAGATGCCCCATGTATCCTGGGCATTGACTACCTTAGGAATGAGTATTTCAAAGAGCCCAAGGGACATAGATGGGCTTTCAAAATAGCTGCTGTGGAGACAGGGCCAGCTAAGCAGTTGAATTCACCACCTGGCCTCTCGGACAACCCTTCTGCTGTGGGACCGTTGAAGGCTGAGGAACAACGAGTGCCAATTGCCACTATGATAGTGCACCGTCGGCCATATCGAACGGACCAAGACCGATAGCCAACAAGTACCATAGGGGAAAGTTGAAAAGAACTTTGAAGAGAGAGTCCAAGAGGGTGTGAAACCGTTAGGAGGTGCCTGCTTTTTGGGCGAGCTCATGTCATTATTCCTTCCAGCCACTCGTATCTCGCCTTCGGGATCTGCCCATCCTCTCCCCACACCCGCTCCCCCTCCCTGCCTGGGGCTCGGCAGAGTCCGCCAGGCATCTTTTGTGTCTGCTGAGCCTTAAGACATGGCCTGGGTCGACCGGCACAGCGCGGGCCCCCGCGGCGACCTCGACCAGCTGTGGCGGCCCTTGTTTCCAGGCAGTACAGCACCAGCAGAGAGACTGTACAGCTATTCTGCTGGAGCATGGTGCCAACCACGACCACAGAGCTGCTGCTGGCAACACTGCCCTTCACTCTGCTGCCCTCGTGTCTAACAAATCTCTAGTGGAGCTGTTACTTGAGCAACTTCACTGCCCTCTGCAGAGTAGGTATCTCCAAAAGCCAGGAAAAGTCATTATCTTTTAGGGAGAAGTCATTCTCTGCCTTCTTGTCTTTTCCTGTTGGTGGCAAGATCCCTTAAGAAAGGGAAGACAGGCGAGTCATTGCTCTGAGTGCTTATTTGCATTGCACTCTGCTTCTCCTCCGTCGTGTCACCCCAAAGCAATTCACACAGGTAACCATTCAGTCCCTTTGGAATTACCTTTGCTCTGCTCCACCAAAACAGAGCATGCATTCAAATTCTTGCCGACAGCAGCAGGAAGCGTCACGTTGGCCGACCCTTTCTTTTGACCTTCCAGCCACTCGTATCTCGCCTTCGGGATCTGCCCATCTTCTCCCCACACCCGCTCCCCCTCCCTGCCTGGGGCTCGGCAGAGTCCGCCAGGCATCTTTTGTGTCTGCTGAGCCTCAAGACATGGCCTGGGTCGACCGGCACAGCGCGGGCCCCCGCGGCGACCTCGACCAGCTGTGGCGGCCCTTGTTTCCAGGCAGTACAGCACCAGCAGAGAGACTGTGCAGCTATTCTGCTGGAGCATGGTGCCAACCACGACCACAGAGCTGCTGCTGGCAACACTGCCCTTCACTTTGCTGCCCTCGTGTCCAACAAATCTCTAGTGGAGCTGTTACTTGAGCACGGTGCAGATATTGATGCTAAGAATGAAGTAAGCTTGGACTTGGGATAAAGCTCCTCTTCCCAAGTCAACTGGAGTTTTCTCTGTTATTCTTAGAGAGATGATTTTTTTCTTTCAGCTGGGATACACTCCACTTGCTCTTGCGATCACCGAGTGTCGTAAAGGGATGATTCAGTTCCTTCTTCAAAAAGGAGCTGATGTGAATGCTACAGATTATCCTGAGAGGTGAAGGATTTGGTAAGGGCATGTGTGGGACCCCTTAGCATTGTTCAAGTTGGATTGACGGGAGGCATAAGAATAAGCTTTGAAAAAGGGCCAGGAACCATCCAGAAGGAGTTTCAGTGGGACTTGTGAAAAGCAGACCTGTGCTCCGCTATTTGCTTACTTCAGGGGACAATTTCCACGCTTGAGGACTGCAAGAAAGCCCTGTCTGTGGTCCCACGTGCACACACGCACATGCATGCACACACTTATGCAGACACACACACACACACACACACACACACACACACAGTCTGAGTCTGCTCTGGGTGAGTGGCTGGCCTGGAGACCTCCTGAGGCCTTACACACGGCTGTGAGCAAAATAGTTACTGGACTGGCAGCAAGAGTGCTCCTTCTTCCTCCTCTGTCACGGTGTGGCTGTCCCTTGTATTGCATTGGCAAGCATGAAAGCCTCACAGTCCAACTGCTCTTGGGTCTGCTTGAAAAGCTTTTTGGGCGAGCTCATGTCATTATACCTTCCAGCCACTCATATCTTGCCTTCACGATCTGCCCATCCTCTCTCCACACCCGCTCCCCCTCTCCGCCTGGGGCTCAGCAAAGGATTTGGTAAGAGCATGTGTGCGACTCCTCAGCATTGTTCAAGTTGGATTGACGGGAGGCATAAGAATGAGCTTTGAAAAAGGTCCAGGAACCATCCAGAAGGAGTTTTAGTGTGACTTGTGAAAAGCAGACCTGCAGTTCGCTATTTGCTAACTCAGGGGACATTTATGGTCCATTATGCATAATTAAAAGTGTAATAGTTGCCTAATATTCAAAATGTAAGTCAGACTGCAAGCCCATTTTTCTTCTCTGCACTGCACCTCCCTCAGCTTTGTGATTTCAGCATCGGAGATGCTCAGTGGTGTAGGAACACTCCAAAGAATGTCAGCACAGCAGAGGCTACAAGCAGACTCCTCCAGTTGGTCTGTGCTAACTATGAAGCTGGTATTGTGGGAAAGTCTGTGTTACTAAAACCCTGACTTAGCTTGCCTTGGACAGATGATGAACTGGTGTGTGGATGAGAACAAGGGTTTGATAACTTCAGCACAGCACAGGGCTAACTCTAATCTGCTCTGCACCCTGCTTTGCTCTGAGTTTTCATGGCCCCACATGCTCTGGTGCAAAGATGCATCATTCCAACAGGCAGGACCCATTTCTCTCTATGCCTTATAGAGGCAGTCTCCTATGACCAGCCAGATGCGGTCAAATGTGTTCCACTCTCTCAGTCTTTGCACTGGCTAAGCAGGCTCTGGCTGACAGGTCAGCATTATGTTCTGATGGGGTTAACCAATTTTGGAGACTTCACTCTTAAAAGCAGGCACTGCATCACAGTAGTTTCTACATGCTATGTTTTTCCTGAATTTTCCCTTTTTTGTTTTTCTCATTTTACTTTGCCTCCTCCTCCCTTCTCTGTTTCTCTCTACATTTTTCAGTCTTATCTTCACTGACATCATCTTTTCTGTTTCTCTTCTCTTACTGCTTTTATGTAATATCATTATTTATTTTTTTTAAACAATCCTTCTCTTTAATACACTTATTACACTTTTGTCTTCCAAAAACTTTGGAATAGAAATAAGTTCCATTCTTCTTCCTCTGCAGAAAACCCATTATATACATCAATATATATTTCTACACACTATAATAAATACAAAGATTTATAGAAAAAAATATTTCAACCCTAAACACAACTAATCAAAGTCCATCTAGCATCTTAATTGTTCCTTTTCTCTTATTCAATGCTTACAAAACAGCTTTAATATTTGGAAATGTATTTCATCTTCAGGGGGATAGAAGCAACGTTTAGGTTTCTGTATGCAGGGCAAAATTGTTCCTGGCTAGTTAAAGCTAGGGATTGGGACACAGGGACTCTGGGGAGCTCTCTACATCACTCACTGTAGGAAAACCCCAACCTAATTTCAAAAAGGTGTATGAAGAAGTCAGCAGAGCTCTTCCTGCTTCTGGGGCAAATGCATATGCTGGATTTTTCCATGAAGACGTGGCAGCTAACTCAGTTCCAGCTCAACTCTCTAACCAGCCCTAAGCTCTGTCCTTTGCACTAATGTGACAAAAGCAGTGAATCTCATAAATTTCCTACAGTTTGACATCTGTAAAATGTGAGCTCAAGTATTTTCTAAAATACCAAGACAATATCTCAAGTGTCCTTTTATGTAATTGCTAAATAAAGTCAAGGAACTTATTGTCATTTGGAAGTTTATGTGCTTGGAGCTTAACACAGAAAAGCACTCGACATGTGACAAATCCCTCACAGCAATTGTGAGCCCTTGCTGCTGGCTGCAGCCTCCTTCAGTTCATTTCCAGTGGGAGGACATGCAAAACCCAAGAAAAATACTGAGAACTCTCAGCTTGTGTAAGCCCAAGCTCCACTCAGCCCAGATGGTCTGTCTGACCCTCTTACACAGGTGATTCTCTTCTTGTAGGCATTCTTAAAAACACCCACCCAACCAAGACAACCTACCCTCACCTAAAAACCTCCAGGAGAATATTTGCCCTTCATTTCATGCAACTGCCTCCAAACAGAACAGCTTACTGGCTAGAGGAAGGCTTGTTCATAAATCTCCTATCTGATTTCCAACACACTTCACCTCATGACCATTTGAGCACCCGTGCAATACAGGTGACAGTAGTCTGAGGTCCAACTCTGTGTGCTTGCTGCTCTTGCAGCAAAAGCAGCGTGGCCAGAAGGTCAAGGGAGGTGATTCTGCCCCTCTGCTCTGCTCTGGTGAGATCCCACTTTGCCGCAGTTCAGGAATGAACACAAGAGACCCGCCGAGTCCAAAGCACACGGCAGCAGATCCCGAGCAGATCTGCCTCTCTTCAAAATGGCCGCTCTTTATAGGGTACGTGAGGGGAGGCTTCCAGAAAGTGGGCGTGGTTATGTAAAACCAGCGTCTGCAAGGTGGGGTTAACATGAATATGCAATACTGAGGAGGGCTCACACCGGTGAGGTAACTGGGAAGGAAGGTGATTGGGTAGGGCATAGACCTCCCTGCAAACTGCCCCATGGCAAAGTGACAAGCAGTCCAAGGGGAAAAGTCCATAGTAACATGGGGAAACGTGACTTTGAACAAGGGCAGCAACCTATCCATAGGTTTTAGCCCAAAGTCTCTGTAATATAGTCCTTTAAGTGAGTGTAGAATGAGTGTTCTTCTCTTCCAGGAACTCCTTTTTCCATAGTAGGTAAGCTTCGTCCTCTTTGTGGCTGTCTCCGACACCACCTGGAGTGCTGCATGCAGCTCTGTGATCCCCCAGCATAAGAAGGACGTGGATGTGCTGGAGAGCATCCAGAGGAGGCCACAGAGTTGATCAGAGGCCTGGACAACCTCTCGTATGGATTTAGGCTGAGAGAGTTGGGGTTGTTCAGCCTGGAGAAGAGGAGGCTCTGGGGAGACTTCATAGCACATTCCAGTGCCTAAAGGGGGCATATAAGAAAGCTGGAGAGGGATTTTTGACAAGGGCATCTAGTGATGGGACAAGGGGAAATAGCTATAAACTGAAAGAGGGCAGGTTTAGATTAGATATAAGGAAGAAATTCTTCCCTGTTGAAGTGGTGAGACACTGAAACAGGTTGCCCAGAGATGTTGTGGATGCCCCATTCCTGGAAGTGTTCAAGGCCAGGTTGAATGAGGCTTTGAGCAACCCAGTCTAGTGGAAGGTGTCCCTGCCCAGGGTAGGGGGGTTGGAACTAGATGATTTTAAGTCTCTTCCAACCCAAACCACTCTATGTGGAGGAGAAGCAGCATTGTGGCACAGTGGTGATTTCATATATCCCATATTTGGTCTGGGAGCCACAACCTGGGTTCTTTTGAAAACTACCCAGAGCAACAAATAGCAGGATTTTTGCTTGTAACACCTGCTGCTGTACTTTGAAAGGAGAATCTGGAACTTCCAGCAGCAGATGGCCCTTTCACATCTTCATAGTTTCTTGGTAAACCTCTGACCTTTCTGAAGTTGTTTCAGTAAGCCAGTTAAGTCTGAATCAGAAAAAAAATGTAAGGCTCATGAAGAAGCTTAATCCCACTTAGTAAGCCAATCTTATGACATTTACAGAGCTTCTGTTATTTTTATTTGCAATAATAGGGTAGTAATTTTTTGTCATCCAACTTTATTATTGCTTTCAAGAATTTTATAGGAGCAGCGTAACCATTTAACCACTTGCTGCAAAGGACCTAAATTATAAGTGTGCTGGAGCTACTCTCCCACCCACACACTGTGTGTTTTTGAGTGCTGATGTAACTGGTGCAGTTTCACAAGCCACTGTTGACTTTGTTCTCAAAGAGTGCTGTTTCCCCTCTGACTAGTCCTCTATTCCAGACAGGAAACACGGAGCTGTTTTGGAAGATAGCCATCTTCAAGTCAGTGAAAATAGCGCACATAGCACCTTTTTACCTCCCTGACTTGCCAAATAAACAAGTGTGGAAAGACTTCTGGAGGGCATTGTGTTGTATTCTAAGACATGGCAGATAAGACAGGTGAGATGAATTCCTCATCCCCCATGCTTTCATTTTCCCTCACCAATGGCTGTAAACTGGGCTTCAAACTTGAGTTATTTTCAGATAGCCAAAGTTAGTCAGGGTGAATGCCAGACCTGCTCTAGAAACACCAGAGTCAATAGTAGTCTTTCAGTTGACTTCTGCTGACAAATGATTGGCCACACTTTTCCAGGAATTTGGCTCTTTCTGAAGAAAGTTGATGAACAGTGTTAGGAACTGTGGCAGGAGTTAGGATAACTTATGTACTACAGAAGTTGTTCAATATCTTGCAGTAATGGCTCAGTACAAGGACACAGCAGAAACGAGGTGGCAACTGTTGACTTGCTCTTTGATTTGATTGTTCTTCCACATTGTTCCCTCAGTATAAAAGTCTCAGAATCACAAATTTAAATGCAGTTATTTCATCATTTTTACACAGATTAATTTTATGTTCCTTTCCAACTTGCCACTGAAGGCCTTCAATCTGAGGCATATACATGTGTATCACTCCAGACATTTGGCTGTTGTGTAAAAAGCTTTGTAGTGTGAGCTGTGTATACTTTCTAGCTTTCCCTCTCTCCCATTAGCATTGGTTAAAAGGGAAAATTCAAGGAGATAGTGCTTGTGATGGTTTAGTCTAGGCCTTCCTGGTAACCAGCTCGTAACCAAGGAGGTGGCCATGTTCCCAGTATTCCATACAATTTTTGCGGAAATCAGGTTATAAATAAATTGGAGATTAGAGACGTCGCTCTCTTCTCTTCTGGTGAGGTTCAGGAGCAGCGGGTCCTTGCGTTGGTCTCGCTTATCCAGAGGCTGAGGCCTGCAGGGCCCGCTGGTCTGCCACGCAGGGGTTTGGAGAGTGCTGGCTGTGTCTGGCGATCTTGTTTTCTGAGGGACATGGTGAGATTTTGTTTTTCTACTTCTTTATTTTGCTAGTTCTTGGGTTTGATTGTGCATATCTATTCTGGTTTTGTCCCTTTTTTCCCCTTTCCCTTTCCCTTTGGAGGTGTTTGGGAGCCCCTTTGCTGTGTACATAGTATTTCAGTTGTATATAACTGGAATATATGTAAAATATATATTTTTATATAATTAGATTGATTTCAGGATCTTCCATTTTTATAGTTTTTTTTCCTTTGCCCTAAAGGAGGAAGAGAGGGGGAAGGGGTTGTTACTGTGAGTGCGGGCATTTGGCAGGGAGCCGCATCCAAACCATCACAGTGCTCCCCTCAGAGCTGTTGAAGCACGCAAGTTCACTCAGTCAGTCGAGCAAAGGCAGAGGATTTATACCCACTGGCTGCTCTCTGTCAGAACCGAGGGTCTGCAAATTCCCACAGACGTTTCTCAGTTTTGTACAGTGCACAGTAGAATTGCCTTTGACTATTTCTGTGCATGTTCCCACAGCTGTCCACACTCTTCTGACACTAAAGGGAGAGAAACAGGCACCTCCACAGGGTTGTCTTCCCCACAGGCTGCATGATTTGCTTTCTGAGGCACTGATGTCTTTCCACAGACAATAAAGTGAGACTACTTGTTTATTTTTAGATGGCTGCCATTAAATGAAGTGAAAATAGCCCATAAGTGACTTCTCTCTTTACCACAGCTACCACATTGCTAAGCTTTGTTGAACATATCTCAGGTATCTTGTCCTTGTGACAATCCCAAGCTGCTGCACCTTTTTCTGTGGAATGTCCCTTCCATGTCCTGAAGTGGGGAGAAAGCTGACAATATATATGCTATGTCAGCTGATGTGCCTTCTCATACTGCTTCTACTACATGGACTTCGGAGCAAAAATTATATCTACCTTGAAAAGGGTATGCACATGCAATCTACTTTTACTAAGGATGGCCTAAAGGACAGGGCATATCTGAGATTTTGCTCAAGTTACGAGAAACTAAAAAGGTCTGCTCTGTATCTTTTCCCATTTTTTTTTACACACTGAACACTGCATTTCCCAAGTGAAAAATCAGGATGCGTTGATCAGGAAACTCTTAACACCAGAGACTTATTAATAGTAACTACAGTACAAAAGCAGCCTTTTCCAGTTTTTATACAGCATTACATTTGCTTGATGCAGATAAAAAGAAATTACTCATGAGGCAATGGAAAGCAAGGTGTAGGAGGGTGAATCACATTGAAAGAATAGGAAAAAATGAAAGTGGGGGCAAAATTTTTTGAGCATGCTGTGTCATTACCAGTAAAAACTAATTTGCTGTATCAGTGGAATGCTATTAACTCCTGCTTGGTTGGGCACAATGTATGGTGGAGGAGGGAATATTTCAGTCAAATTGAATGACTGTAATTTTGAGGGAAAGAGAATGACTCTTATTATTTTTTTCTAGAAGATAATTAATTGACATCTTCCCGTCTAATTCTGATTTGCAGCCAATTACTGCACAGTTGCACAACTGGAGCCAAACTCTTGCCGTTAGCAGGGCATAGCCTAATTGTCTAAGACTGAAAATAAGTGTACACAAGGAGAGTGCAAGTTCTCTTGAGATCAAGATGACAAACTTTTAGTTTATCTGTTAAAACTGTAGGTAATTATAGGTATTTTGCCTTTTTTTTTCCCCAGTGGTTGTTATATTATCAAGATTACTCTTTGAAACAGGACTAAGGAATGTTGCTCTAGAAAAATCTCCACTTTGGGGACACCAGGCTTTTTTAAATTAGTACTAACTAATCTATTGTACTCTGCATATTACACAGGACTGACTTTTACACTGGATTTTTATGCAAGTTTGTAACAGGAAAAAACTGCTCGGTATCACCTGGTTGGTTTTTTTTTCAGGATTGCATCTTCCATTTTTCTTTGCCTAGGAATACTCTTTATTCCATAAACAAAGATTGGAAAACATATTTATTCACGTCAAAGTCAGAAAAAATATATGTTTATTATTGTGCCAGAGAAGCCAAAATGAAAGGCTTAATCCAGATATGAAAAGTGACACTGCTTACAGGAACATTCCAGTTTTCATGTGCAGTTTATTTCCCCTTGGTGCTATCAGTATCTCTGCCTTTGCCTGCTGTCTAAAGGGCTGTTCCCACCAGAGAGAGCTGTGACCTGGGCTCTTAGGGCTCCTTCATATCCACTCCTCCACTATTCCTTACTGAAACCTTTCCTGGCACCTGATCTGAGTCAATATACGGAAGTAGGTGTAATGTTGCAAAATCTACAATCATTCTGTGAAAATTTTCAGGATTTCTTTCTCATTTGTGGGGCACAAAATAGGCATTTGGCACATCTAAAAAACAAACAAAAAAACCCCAAAAAACAACAACAACAACAACAAAACCAAACAAACAAACAAACAAATCTCCAAATTGTCCAGCGTTCTCAGTGCTACACAGCTCTGGGTTACATAACCCATGCCTATATTGAAACTCAGGTATGTCAAACATGCAGGGCACCCCAGGCCCATTTCTCTTTGCACCAGCCTGATCTCCAAGAACAGCGCTGAGGGCAGCCCCTTGGCTGAGCGCTCCCACCAGGAGGCCAGGACCAGATTCCTACATCTTGTTTCCCCTCCTGATCCTCCCTGCTCAGTGCAATAATTCCACAGCAGATCAGCTTGCCATTTCACTGCAACAATCTGAGGGACATCCAAATTCTTTGCACAAATACTGGTAGGAGTTTAATGGGAAAAAATATTTCTCACAAACCCCTCTGCACTCTCCAGTTGATAACTTATGCCTTTTGTTCAGTCCCTTTGCTTATGCTACAGAGCTCAGTACAGCCAGGTCACTGACCTGCTGCCAAGTGATTTACTTCTCTGAGTTATTCTTTGCTCTTACTCTGCTCTCAGTACCTCTAGGGCTGTCTCAGCGTGCCACATCCCAGGATGAGCTTTGGGAAACAGATGGAATCTTTGCTCTGTTACATGAACATGTGCTGCTGTTGAGAAAGTTCTCAATTTAGGCCCAAGACTGTGACTTTAAGATTCTGCCACAAACTGCTCCTTGAATGCACCCCACATCTCATTGTATTTCTCCTGACTTTCTGAAGGGTTTGGAGAGATTTGCTGAGGTTTTTAATACCCAAGCACACAGTACTTCTTTCAGGTTAACACTGAAGATAATTTATCGACAAATACCTTTGTATTGCAGGTATTTGACAAGAAGGTTTCAGTGCAGACAAAGGTGTATGCAGTACAGGAAGCAGTGGGTCTGATCAGCTGCTCTGGCTTCTCCTTGCTACAACAAATATACTTGAGACGGTGTGATGGACTGAAATGTTGGTAACGTCTTAAACATTGTCAAAACCATAGAAAGACTTTCTGTCAAACTGCAAGGAAACAACTGCTTGTGGCCACCAAAGCACCCCCCCATAGTGCCTCCTGACTGGAGTTTGGATTGTGACTGGGGACTTGACAAGGCTCAGGAGAGAAGAATGTACCTGTATTAAGAATCAGCCCTAGCTGGGTTCAGGGGGTGGTGGGGGAGAAGGGTTTTGGTTGTGTGATAGTAAAATGTCTCCACACCAAACCAAAGGAGTAACCCTGTGCCCCCCAGGGAGACCACGAACATGGGGGACATTCACATGAGAGGCAGCTGAGGAGGAGTCAGAAACCATCCAAGATCCCCAAAATGCCCCCCTAATTTATTCCTGAGGCCATCCGCCACCAGAAGACTGCATGTGATCCAAGTGAGGCAACAAATCTGTTACAAGAGACTGCAAAGCTTCCCTCCTCCAAAAGGAGGTGCCTGGCATCTCCTGAACATATATTAATCCATTGGATCCTATGTTTTTTTGGAAACCCTTACCCTCAAGAAAACCAGAAGAACTGGACCTACAGGATGCCACCAGGTTCCATGGAGTGGTGATACTTTTTCTATTTTAAACTCTGTCACTCTTCTACCCCTCAACCTCTTTTCTCTATTTCTTTCTATCTCTCTTTCTCTGTCTCACATTTACCATTAAATAAAACTCATACTATTGACTTTGGTATTTGGTCTCGTTTGTATCTTGGGCAGAGGCACTTCTAATAATTTTAATAACCAGGTCATAACAGACAGAGATCAAGGTAGTCCAGCAAGAAAGGATTCAAAGAGGACAGACAGGAAATGATTAATTATTTTACTTAAAAGGAACGATATTACTTGGCCATAAGCCTTGAGGTAATAAAGAATTACCATTTCTGGGGTAATGAGAAATTACACCTCTACAACGTCTGAATAAGAATGCAGTCCACTGAAAGTAATTCTTCAATAAAGGATGTCAGAAAAGCTTAGGAAATGCGCAATGAACCACATTGCTGCCAAAACAGTAGTTTTTCTGAGAAACCACCAGAACTGGATGTAGAGCAGTCCAAAGTCATCCCAACTCTGGTCATGGGAAGGTGCTGTATCTAATGATGCTTTTCCAGGGGCAAGGCAGATTTCTCTTGGTGTTTTTGTTTTGTTTGTTTTGTTTTGTTTTGTTTGTTGTTGTTGTTGGGTTTTGTTTGGGTTTTGGTTTTGGTTGGTTGGTTGGTTTTTGGGGGTGTTTTTGGGGTTTTTTTTGTTTGGTTTGGTTTGGTTTTGGGGGGTTTTTTGTTTTGTGGGGGAGGTTGGTTGTTTGTTTGTTTATTTGTTTAAATAACTAGTAATTATTCCAAGATCTAACTATTTCTATGTTTCTTAAAGAGCTAGATTTAGGTCCCATAAGATGAGAGAATGAAAGGATCCAAATCTGTGTTACTTCTGAAAGGCTTTAAGGGGCACTCCACTATGCAAAAGCCAAAAAAAAAAAAAAAAAAAAAGAAATTAAAAAGGAAGAAACTAAAAAATAAGGAAAAATAAGGAAAGAAGCCTTTGTGGGGTTTTAGGAGAACTCTTTTGCAAAAGGGTACAGGGCACACTGGAAGGTGTGTGGGTGTGTAGGAGATCAATTTGCCCTGGTTGGATGCCAGGTGCCCACTGAAACTGCTCTGTCACTCCCCCCCTCGGCTGGACAGGAGAGAGAAAAAATAACAAAAGGGTTGTTGGTCAAGATGAGGACAGGGAGAGATCACTCACCAATTACCATCTGGGTGAAACACACTCAGTTTAGGGAAATTAGTTTCATTTATTACAAATCAAATCAGAATAGAGTAATAGGAAACAAGAACAAAGCTAAAAACCATGTTCCCCTCAGCCCTCCCTTCTTCCTGGGTTCAGTTTCACTCCATATATCTCTACCTCCTCCCCCACAGTGGCACAGGAGGAGGGGGAATGGGGGCTACAGTCAGTTCATCACATGCTGTCTCTACCGCTCCTTCCTCCTCAGAGGTTGGGTTCCTCACACTCTTCCCCTATTCCAGCGTGGGATCCCTCCCACGGGACATAGTTCTCCAGGAACTGTGTGTGGGTCCCTTCCATAGGGTGCAGTTCTTCAGGAACAGGCTGCCTCGGTGTGGGTGCCCCATGGGGTCACAAGTCCTGCCAGCAAATCTGCTCCAGTGTGGGCTTCTCTCTCCATGGGACCACAGGTTCTTCCAGGAGTCTGCTCCAGCACAGCCTTCCCATGTGATCACAGCCTGCTTCAGGCATCCACCTGCTGTGGAGTGGGGTCCTCCAGGGGGTGCAGGTGGATCTCTGCTCCATTGTGGACCTCCATGGGCTGCAGGGGCACAGGTGCCTCACCATCCTCTGCTCCATGAGCTGCAGGGGAATCTCTGCTCCAGAGCCTGGAGCACCTCCTCCCTCTCCTTCTGCACTGAACTGGGTGTCTGCAGGGCTGTTTCTCTCACATATCCTCACTCCTCTCTTCTGGCTGCTGTTCCCCAGCAGATATTTCCCCCCCCTTCAACTCTGTTATCTCAGAGGTGCTGCCACCATCACTGATGGGCTCAGCCTTGGCCAGCAGCAGTCCATTGTGGAGCCAGCTGGTATTTGCTCTGAGGAGGAAGCTTCCAGCAGCTCCTCAGAGATGCTACCTTCGTCCCCTCCACTACCAAAACCTTGCAGTGCAAACACAATATGGTATTAATTCCAAAAGACAGAGATAATAGATAAACTTGAGATGGGCTTCATATGGCCCTCTGTTGCCTACCAAAGGTCTCCATTATACAATTTCTGTAGTATTTTTCTAACCTTAACACTGACCCTAGACTAAATAGCAGAATAAATATCCTCACACACTGTTCTGCTCACATATAGAAGAGTGGAGCTCAGACAACCATGCTGGCTTATATCTTACTTGTATTTCACTCTCCTTTTTTTACAAGTGATTCATCAGAAGGTCGTAAAAGGATCAAATGTATTTACTCTTCCAGATTCTGCACTCATTTCTAGTAAAATATTTTACCCCTGCAGAAGGCACTCTGCAGTTTTGAGAGTGCATATTTCATGGTTTTCCTTGGAAACTTAGTGGAGCTGGTACACATCATGGCACCCTGCTTCTTTCTTCCTGTATTTAGATCACAGATCACTAACATTCAGAAATGACAGGTCAGAATTCCTGCAGGTAAGAGCTCATATTTAAAATTCCCCTATGTAAACATTAATTTTATAAGATCTGCAGGAAAAAATAACCAACAAACCCCAACACTGAGAGCAAACAGGAAAGATTCACAATTTACTATTCATTTCAGTTATGATTTGATTTGAGACTTCATTTTAAAAAAACGTTTCTACTATGCAATTAACTGAAGAGCCTTCTAAAAGTTTTACTTTGTACCATCCATATCTTCACTGGAGTGCCAGGCCATTTGAGACACCTCCTGTTAATCCCTGGATTAATTTACTGGATACTATTCCCCTATAAGTTCAAGAGAAACTCCAGTACCACTAAATCCTTATTTTCTCAATGGATTTTCCCAAGACACCGAAACTTGCTACTTTATGCCTCAAGGGTGCTCAAGAGCTTCTCCAGTCTGACAGATGACCTCTGCTTTTTCTGACTCTCTCATTTCACTCTTTGTGTTTTCTGTATATTTTTTCAGTTAGATTTGGAGGACAGGGACCAGCCTTTCGTTGCCCAAGTTCTCGCAACAGTAAAGTAACAGTCTGGAATGCACTAGGCTCAGGTTTGGTGATCTCCTCATACCTTTTTTATTTTTAAGCTCTATGAATATATGTGAATATTGTCTTTACACTTTCACAGCTGCTCCTTTTCTTGTTTCAATCTCTAGACAAATTGAGAAGGAATCCAACACTTTTGGCCTAGCCTTACTAAAAGCAGTTCATATTTTATTAATACATATCTATTTCTGCTCTAACAGTTGAATGAGCAGAGAAGAGGTCTTAGTCCCATACTCAAACTCCTGGGCTATATAAGTTTCCATACTTTTTTCCAAATGCCAGTTGAACACTGTGAAGTATGAAGCGAAACCAGCAAAGCAGAAATGTATTTGCTGTGCATTTATATAGCATTTTGCTAAATATATTCTGCAAATTTCTTCTTCTATTACCAGGGAGGCTTTTCAGCATCATGCCATTATCCCAAACTGTATGATTTCTTGTAGATATTTATTTTGTCTCTACATGCATTATAGGTCCAATAAAAACTGCTTTAATAGGAAAAAAGTATAAAATTCTCAGATTTGTGAGCTGTGGGTAATACAGTTGTTACAGGAAAGTTTGAATGCATTTCCCTTTACCAGGGTCCAATTAAAGACACCATTTAAAAGGCAGATGATAACTGCAATGTTCAGCGAGGCTGTTGGAGATTCACAAGGTGAGAGGGGGCAAAGGAAGTTCAGCTTGAAAGAGAAGTGTATTCCTGAGGAACAATTCAACCAGGCTTAATCAGGATCTGCTGACAGAAAGAGATATTGGACTGGATAATGGCTTCCAAGCCTGGAAAAGAGAAGGCTCCAGGCAGACCATATAGCACCTTCCAGGACCTAAAGGGGGCATACAGAAAAGATGGGGACAAACATTTTAGCAGCGTCTGTAGTGACAGGACAAGGCCTTAAACAGAACGAGCGTGGGTTTAGGTTAGATATGAGGAAGAGATTGTTCACTGTGAGGGTGCTGAAACACTGGCACAGGTTGCCCAGGGAAGTTGTGGATGTCCCATCCCTGGAAGTTTTCAAACCAGGCTGGATAGGGCTTTGAGCAACCTGATGTAGTCTCCTTGCCAACAGAAGGTGTTTGGAACTAGATGATTTTTAAGATCCCTTCCAATCCAAGTTATTCTGTGATTCTGTAATGATCCCAAACTTCCAACTTCCAGATATTTTGGACTAAACTTAACTACTCAAGGATAAATATCATGAAATCATGTATTTTCAAGCTACAGTTACGTGCTGGCAGGGATGAGCTACATGTGTTATGCATCTTCTGTTTCTGCTTTCAAACTACATTAGGATACGGAACAATAAACTCATCAAACTAGTTCTGAGCATGGATTTTCCACCCTAACACTGAGCAATCCCACCAAAAGCAAGAGCTAGTGGAGTAGGGAAGAAAACAGCACAACATTCCCAGAGAGCATGTAGTGGGTTGTGTGACAGATGAGCACATTAAAAGTCCATTTGGTGAAAATAGGACAAGAAAGATCAGAGCAGAAAAAAATCTAGAATCTCAGGAGCAGAGCTGTGCAAATCTTGTTGAAGGCACTTGATGGCATAGGGTCATAGGCCCATCTCTAGTATTCTCCACAGCTGGGGCAGGAAAAATCTCCACAAAAGCCTCAAGTCCCTCCAAAGTAAAAAGCAGAACCCACAAAAAATGATCCAGTGAAACAGAGAGGATATATCTCTGGAGAAGTAAAGAAAGGTGAGGTTTTGCCAAAATGAAATTCACTGCCATGTTATTCCCTGAAGAAGCCTATATTCCTACTGTGTAAGTATTGAGCCTTAAAAATAAGATTTAATCAGCGTTTAGAATTTGCATCAGATCTAACAGGAGGAAATTCTACCTAGACAGAGAAAACAGAAGAACTCAAGGTCTCTGGAGAGCACAAAGCATAGATGAAGGACAGCATACTAGTCACACCATCAGGCATCTGTACCCAAGCCTAATATTCCCCTGCATGATCTCTACCCTGGGACTGTACTTCTTGGGTACTGTTTTTAATCCAGCAGTTCTTTGTCCTCTATTTGTTTTCTGGGCAGAAATCAGTGCAATAGGGACATCAGTGTATAATGGGAATCTACTAAGGAATTTGTAACAGCTTATCAGAGACTAAGATGAAAATACTGCAGTTCTGAACCAGACATCTCCTAACCCATTATGGTAAAACATAAAGGTGTTTGATGCTTGCCAGGAGCAGCCTCATGGAAAACCAGTCTTTGAGAACCCGGCATATACAGATATTACTCATAGATAACTGCAAAATAAATGAAAATTAAACTCACCCCTAGGTAATAAATCTACCTTTCTCAAAATTAATAGCTTAGAAGACCATAAATATTTATGATAAAGAAGAATAAAGTAGAAAAAAAGTAAGGTAAAACTCATAATTTTTTCCTTTGGAGCGTTTGATAGTCACTACAACTGTCTGACTGTGAAAATTAGTCTTTTCTGTCATTAGATATTGCCTTTCAGTTCCAGAGTGTTTTCTCCATGTCTCCCCAGAAGAGAAAGAACAAGAAATAAGAAATTACAAAGTCTACATTTTGAAGTCTTTCAGCACTTGGAGAGTACTTCAGGATCTGGTGTGTCCGGCCATGTGCTAAAGGAGAACTTTCTTGATTTAAAATGCTTTAAAGCATATGTCATATAAAGTAAGGTGCCCATAGGTAGAAAAAAGTGTACCCATACTCGGGTACCCATAGCTAGACAGAAGTAGGCACCTTCTTCCATTACGTCCATTCAGTGCAATAAAACAAGGATAAAAGTTCTGAGACCCATAGCTGAGTTATAAAAAGCAACAGAGCCACTGGAACGAGACGTTTGAGACAAGCAAACATCAGGTCATGGCTCTTCAAGACAATCTGTCAGAAAGATTGGTTTCCTAATGCGTGTATGTGTACCCACCGTGTATTTTGTACGTGGGCAAGAAAGAGAAAAGGACAGGACAAGAGCTGCAGGTGTTAGTCCAGTACATGCTGAGGGCTGTGCTTGAAGCCCCTGGTGTTGCATGGCACTGGTTTTGCTGCCCAAGTTAAAGCATTCCTTGATATTTCAAAACTATAGTTAATCCGAGAGCTCCTCTCATGGCTGCAGGGAGCAGAAGAGACTCAGTGCGCCACTCAGTGGCATGGCCTAGTTGACGAGGTGATGTTGGGTCATAGGTTGGACTCGATCTCAGATGGCTTTTCCAACCTGATTCTATGATTCTGTGATTATTCATGAATTAAGCAAAGGAAGACTGGAGCTACACTTGCAGATGAGACAGACAAAGAGGCACAGGGGCTTGAGATGCATCGCTAGTTACAAACTCTCCAGGCTGCTAGAGGCACTGTGACCCCATATCACTAACAGAGTTTAGGAAAAATTTAGGAGAGTCTTACCAAAAGTTTCTATGATGTTGCAACTTTCTGTTAAAAAATAATCCCAAACAACCAAATAGGAAAATAAAAATAAGTGCCAGGGAGGTGTTTTGTAATACACAGCAATGACATTTGTTCATGATATGGATGAATCAAACAGAAAATCATGTACTATTTTGCAGGGGACGATATGTTGCATGAGGAAGGCAGCAGATAACAGGTACCTGTAGCCTGCAACACACATTGCCTGAAGTGAGGCACCCATATCCACATTTATGAGTGCAGAGCACTGAACATCTGCCATAATTATCTGATGGATAGTATGAATGAGTTGATATGAGCCGAGATTTCCAGAAGTAACTGTCAGACCTGGAGATCTCACTTGCATGCCTGACTTGAGATATTTCAAAACAAGAACTTGCACTGCAGACAGTTCTGGGTAACTGCCCCTCCAGTTTCAATCTTCTGATAGGAATACATTATTGCTCTTGAAGTGTCTTCCTTCAGCAGCAAAGAAGAAAAAAAGAAAACAGGAAGAAAGGTATCAGTTATTCTCACCTGATTAACTGCCATGGGGAGCCAAATCTTTGGTGAAGCTGATACAAATCTGAATTATTTCCTCAAGGCATAGCACACTGCAGATCTATTTTACAGAGGTGCTTCCAAGACAATTCACAGTGAACTAGGGCTGTCTATAAGTGAGAACACTGAAGAATTTAGAGCAGGTACACCCTTGAGGTAAATGGATTTCTTTGGTAAGTTTGCTTGTCAAGCCCAGCACCTGGTCTTCAGTGCTACTAAGGACTTTGCTTTCTGTCTGATTTCAGAATACTGTGATGGCTTTACACATTTTTCCCTTTTGATTCATATTTTTTTTATTGCATTGCCATTACTCTTGCCATGTAACTCTAAAATAACACTGAGAGGGAGAGATAAACCACACAGTTCCAACCTAAAAAAAAAGAAATTATTTCCCTCACAGAGAAACAGTAAGGACTGAAATATGGCAGTCAACAACCACTGCAAAACTGGAAGCTACATAGTTGGCAGCAAAGTCTCTAGGCAAGCCAGAGACTTTTTTGCTACCACAGGGTAGTTCCCCTCACTGCAGGAAAAACCTCACATTTCTTCATCTAAGCCCCAAAAGAAAAAAACTGCACTGGGAAAATACCATTATAGCAACAAATTTTGCTGGCATTGAAGTGTCTGTACAGGATCTTTTGAATTGAACAACATGACTGTTCTAGGAAAATTGTGAAGCCAGCCTGGCCTCTGGCTGTCCCAGGATTCATAGCTCCTTATAGATATATATAAATATTAAAAAAAGAGCATTATAATTTAGGGCAGTGAGAGGGGTCATTCTACTACATTTTAAGAATTGTAGCACTTACAATTTAACAAAAGAAAAAAGTTCTGTTATTAGATCTTTGACAAGTTTCTTATAAACCACGGTATTGCCTCCAAAACAAGAAAATGACAACATTTCCAGGAAATAAAATGTAACATGGCAGAAATGAAATTGTAAAGAGGAAAGATAAGCTGCTGAGCTGGTCGAACCTGATAGAAACAGAAGCTGTTTGCTGAACAGACAGGAAGGGGAATCACAGGAAGAACAAGAGCTTGATTGATACAGGTTTCTGTGAATGAATCACAACCTATAGTGTGTAGTCTGAGGCTGCAAAAAATAGGTGGGACAGATGGAGAGTCCAGAAATAGCCCATAAAGGCCTCAGGGAAGAGCTGAGGCCACTGCTTATTGGTATGGGATTTTCTCAACAGCAGATCGGGTCTTGTTAGCTACAATCTTCCTGGATTGTCTCCAAGTACTTGGACCTCATCCAGAAAGGTTTCCCAGCTTCCAGCCTGCATCTTCATCTGAGCTTCTTCAGCTGCTTTTCTACTGAGACATGGCCAATAGTGGTCCTGCTCTCCTCCTACCACCCCAGCCCAAATGGTGGGTTTTCCAGAAAAGAGCCATGGCCCACCCTGACCAGGTCTTTGACCTGGGTGACTGCAGAATCAGACCCCGGAGCACCTACACCTCTCTATTCAGCCTGAGTGCCCCAGAAAACAACCTTAGTGGCTCACCGGAGGGAGCACAATGAAAGAAGACTTCCCTTGAGCTGCCTGTGCTTCATTCACAAGGATAGGGCCAATAGGGACCTCACCAGGGATTTACTGTGCCTGTAACCACTATGCCTATGTTCAGAAAGAACCAGGTCCACAGGCGGGCTGGGGGCTATTGTGCCACTGTTGCACGTGATCTTTGTGGCACCATTCTTAGTGTGATCTTTGGCACCACTGTAACAGAAAGGGTACACAGGGCTCAGGAAGACGCCCAAGGAATTTTTCTGCTTCCCACCTAGAGCAACAAACACAACAGCAACTGAACAGACCTTGTTTCATTTCTTAGATAACTCCACTGAATGTGCTTATTAGCATCACTGCCAACTGAGTCCTTAAACTCCCCCTGATTCTCATCTTTTAAATCACCTGTGCCACCTGAGTCCAAAAAAACAAGCAGAAATTTGAGATTCTGGAATAAATTTAATTCAGATATGCATTTAAGATATATAGGTGTTTTGAATGAACAAGGCAGAGCATAAACAAACAGCGCACAGCATGATGATGAGCAGCATGACTTAGTCTAAAACTGGGAGCCAGGGACAGAGCAAGCTTTGCATCTTGAGCCTGAGAAGATCACTGGATGCAAGGCATCACAGTGACTTGAAAAAAGAAACCTTCAAAAGAAAATGGGTAATTTTAATAAACATATGTATGAAATGTATTTATTTTTATATATAAAACATAGGATCCTTCCAACCAAGGTGACATAAGTTCAGCAATTACAACAATATAGAACTTTAAATATCAGAGAATTCACTACACTGTAGCAAAGTAAAGAATCCCCAAGTGACAGGTAGGGTGAAGCAACAGTTTGGGAAGACACAAATTTATCTGTGGACTTGTCAGACTCAGGAGAGAGAGCATTCAGATGCAATAACCTCACAGAAGCAGCATATGCACCGTGGGTTCTAACAGAAACTTGAAACAATGAAGAGTTGCCAATGGAGAGGGGAAAGCAAGGAGGTGAATCTGATCCAACTATCCATGCAAGAATTTGGAATAGTCTGATTAAAGTTTTGGAGATTAGAGTAAATTAGTACCCGTGATGTAAAAACTAATACATGGGAGGAAAAACCGACACACTACGTGCTCTGTCATGGGTGGCTTGTAAGGCTGACGAGGTGAGAGAGTCCAAGTTCTCACTGATAGACTTATTTCTGTGTACAATTGAGTAATTTAGTCACTTTGGTGATAAATAGTTTGCTGAGCCTTAGACTGACACGCTCCGGAGCCTGCCCAGCTGTGAAACAAACAGATCCTCTCGTCGTGTGCCAGAATTGCTCCAATACTTTACGCCAGTATGAATCCATTAACAGCAGTAGTGTCATGGGCTTTGAAGAAGGTGGTGCAGCACAGATGATGCTAAGAGACTAATCCTCAATGATTTTATTAGCCCTGAGGAAGCATGAAAAAACAGCACTGGGCTTGGTTTCACAGGACTCTGATTTCTCAGGGCTGGCAGTTGAAACCAACAAAGCAAATGTTCTGTTCTGCAAAGTGACTGATTGTATTAGATATGAAAATGCTCAAAAAAAAAATCAATAAACTCTGAAATTTCCGATGGCATTTTTATGTCAACATTTAGAAGACTGGATACATTAAAGATATGATTTATTTGAATTTTGGAAACTTGCTGAAAACTAAAACACGGAAGAATCAGTTCTAAGCATCTAAGATACATATGGGACTACTCCCAAAATAAAACTATGTGCATAAGTTACAACAGAACCGAAAGGACTTCACTGGCTTCAGTAGTCTGAGTTCACTCATTCAAAGGCAAATAGATTATCCAGAGAAGGAATGAAAAGCACTTCACAAAATTAGACATCCACAAATTTAAAGAAACAATTGAACTATTTAAGAAACACTAAAGAAGTTATTATCTAAAGAAAAGGAGTGCTGGGGGACCCGTGTAACTCCTACTGCAAAATGAGAGAAAGGTCAAAGCTCAGCAGTATGATGCAATGCTACTGAGTTCCAGAGAATCTAGTTTTCTCAGGGAATATGAGTGGGGCCTGCTAGGAGCTACCAAAGCTGGCAGCAGAAAACAGGTGAGGCTGCCACAGCTCCATGTTCAGCCCATAATGAGTCTGAGCAAAAATTCCCAACAAGCACATGTGTATACACACACCACGCAGACATACAAACATCCAGCAGCAAAGATCAACACAGACAGAAAACACAGTGGTCTCACACTACCAAGCAGCACCAACAGTCTGATCCTGTTCCCCTCTCTGGCTGATGAGGATGAAAGGCTGTTAGTGGAAAAAACACACAAACAAACATATATGCATGCATATCTATATATAAATAAATAAACACAATAAGGACCTTTCCAGCTTCTGGTTTTAGACATGGTCTCCAATTGCTGACACCAAAGAAAACAACTCTAAAAGGAGTTTAGTGAGAAGACAGGAGAGACTATATTGTTCAAGCATGAGGCATGGACAGACAGACACCTGCACCGATCATCTCCTGCTCACATGTGGTTGACTGGCCCCTTTAATCTCTCCGTTCACAGAATCATGAAATTGTTTTTCTTCCAATATGCTTTGATTTCTGACTTTTTCCACCTTTGATTCCTATCCAAAATGTTCATTGCAAGTCCTGTACAAACCCAAGATACACTTCCCATATGTCCCACAGGGTGTGCCCATCTCCTGTAAGCAGAAGTGCTCTCAGTTCATGAGGTGATCCTGAAAGTCTTCCCAGTCAACCCATTTGATGGACCATGGGCTGACTTCAGTCCTGTGAAAGCCCTGGGACAGCAGCTGGGTCAGGGGCTCCATTTCTCTGTTGAGGTTATCGGGATTCCCCCCATTCCTTTTGTGTTGACAGAGATTGGCCTTCAGCCACACCACTGGCCCCTCTTCCCTTTCCTTGCTGTTCTACAAGACGGGCTCCTCAATCACTTGGTGCAACCTGTGAAACTCATTCCTTTGTGATAAACCCTTAATAAGGTCTTAGCTGTAAGAATGTAAAACAAGGTGAATTTATCTAAAATGGGGTTCATTCACTCATGATATACCTTTGTGCTCCTTTGTGTCTCTGGAGGTGAGCACTTTGCCATTTAACCTTGCAGATTCTTTTTCTGTAATTTGAGAGACATCTCCTTTTGCACGCACTGAAACTTCTGTTGAACCCAGACTGAAGATCTACTTAGATGCTACTTTCACCTCAGCTATTATCTGCAAGAAGTGAATCTACGGAATTGTAAACTGAGATCAATTCTTAATTGTTAATAAACGCATTTTAGAAAAAACAAATTAAGAGTAAGACACTGCTGGATGCTACTCATCCAAGTGTTCTGGGAGAACTTGAAGATAAAACCACTGAGCTACTAATAGTGATTATAAACTAGTATTTAAACTGGTCTCAGTACATATGTCCAGGGGTGTAGTCAGCTCACAGACCTTTAATACTCCATGCTGGAGTCTGGAGGGTAACTCAGCTAACTTTGGGCAAGATTCAGACTTCTCGTGCCATGTTAAGATGGTCCAGGATAACCAAGACATCTGTAGAAGACCTGTGGATAACACACAAAACCATGGAGAAGGTTATTCTCCTTTCCTGAAACCCCACCAAAATTTTGCTGTGGTTTCTCCTGTGGACAGCATGTGAAAAATGAACTTTAGCAGATGTTAGCTGCATTGCTTAGTTTTCTACCAGAGGATACTTTGACACTTGAGAAACCCATAAGGAGCAGAAATGCTGATTATTCCATACAGAACAGGATAAGTTAAAGCAGAAGAATGGGAGATCTGACAAGCCTTCTAATACATTCCAGCAATTACAGAATGGCAGTGATGCTTACTGCTTCTCCAGATCATCTGGAAACACTGTAATATAAAATTAATAAAATAATCACTTTTCCACTATGTCTTCCTTACCTTCTACTCTACCTAAAATGAACTGAGTGGAATCCTTCAAGGTTTTCATCAACTAATCTCATTCCTCACTTCCAGTTGATAGTTTTCCAAGTAAGACTTTCCCACCTCTATCAACATGTTGACACAGCACTCCATACTTACAGATAAGGCCAAGTCCAAAGCAAATACGTGAGGGCTTGTCCAATTTAAAAAAAAAAAAAAAAAAGGATTGATATTTCTTTGTGGTTTTCCAAATAGGAACTGGAATTTCAGTGGGGACACCTGCATCCCTTTTTACATTTTACAAGTTAATTTATTTACTAAAGCACCTCTAAGAAGACAAAGTTAGGCAGAAGCCTAACTTTAAGTAGTACTCTCATGAAAAACCTTGGAGTGGAGGTGGGATTTTTCAGGAATGCTTATGTGCCTTTGAAATAACTTCAAAGGCAAATTCTGCATTAGGACACCTACTTCTTCTAGTGATGCAGTACTGGTGACAGGCAGGATAAGAGTGAGTTTTCAGGGTAATTTGTAGTCTTTATTGATATAGAAGATTAAAGTTTTACAGAACATTAGGCAAACCCACCCTCTTAGTTGCCCAGTACTTGAGGATGAACAGTTACAGACAAGAAAATAATCCAGTTACTTGTAGTGCAGTTAATTATTAAATTACCTTAAAACTCTATTAACAATATGATATTGTAAAATATAAGTTCATGTACAGTATATAAATACAATAGCTTTCTGTTCCTTTTCAGGAACATAAGCCAATCACATACATTTTTCAGTTTAATTTAGCTTGTGCTAAAGTACATTTCCATCTTAAATATATATTAATGTAAACCATACCTATGAAATCTCTCAGATTCCCTCCCTCTTAACTTGCAGCTATTGTTACAGTACTATAAAAGCTGAATGAACACTCTTATTCAGAAGCGGTGTTTCTGTCAGGATTTCCTATCTTTTAAATCTTTGGCAATGCTTAACAGGACACCCTCATTAGTCAGACTTAGTTTTTTATGACGTGACATCTTAATCTTATTCAAAGCAAGATACTCTGATGCCTGACTCTTTCTATTTGAAAGAGCAGGCCATGCAAATGCATTGTATGAGTGCTAAAATAACAAAAATCCTACACTGTAGGAGAAAATTGACATTGTGCAAAATATCATAAACGTTTTCAAGATCCAAATGATGCAACACTGTTTGACGTGGCAACACTGGCCCACTGCATAAACACACTACTTCATACCTTGTCAGTCAGTGGCAACACACCTGCCTGAAAATCTGCGCCTTGACAGGTTGCACCGCTGTCAGTAAGATGTGTATGGCTTTGTGTTTGGGCCAGGTTATCAAAAGTGTGATGGTTAAGTTTAGACTCCTCAAACCTATCAAGCTTCTAAACAAGTTACAAACTTTCAAAAGGATGTGGTACATTCACTGGGCACCAAGGCCACCTCTTTAAGTTGTAGGTACCCAAGTCAGCAAATTTTCATTGGTAGTACCATGGCAGTATTCACTTGCACCTGCCAAATTCACCACCAAACTCTGAACTGCTCAAGTCCTTCTCCACCCTGGCGGAAGCGCCTTCTCAGAGCTGCTCACTACAACACAATCGATGCAGAACAAATGATGTGAATGGATTTGAAAGTCCTTTATTCTCCAAACACACTAAGAGAAAGATGAAAAACTCACAAGCAAAATAACTTGTGTTTAAATCCTCTCAGTCTAGTAAAAATGTTCCATGTAGAAGTACTTCATGTCAAGTAAAATATGCTGCACAGAAATATATACTATCGGTGTGTAGTGTATGGTTTAGGTAAACAACAGATTCATTATGAAACAGATGGAAATACTTAGATTCAAAGTCTTTTAAAACAGCTTAAAGACTAAAAACCCTTTAAGATGAAAAGCTAGTTACCTTTTGCATCTCTGCTAACTACCTGTATTTGCTCCTCTGTGGCATTTCATAGGAAAGGCTGATTCTAAGGTATCACACCTGCAGAGACTCCTCCTTTTAAAGTGCCAGCCAAGTATTTAACTTTGTCCATGCTAGAATGAAAATTAGAGCATTCCTCAAAACTATTGCTTCAACAAATACATGCAGTTTAAACTACGTGCTATAATGAATCCCTATCAGAAATGATCTCATCAGCATGGAGATGAAAGTGCTCATTACAGTCACCAGATGGTAGATGACAAGGGAAATATTCTGAAAATATAAATATAGATATGTTTAGTATTATATTACTCTAGCACTGTAATGCCAAATGGTAGATTACAAAATGGTAGATTTCTGAGGAATATACTGAAGGCAAGCAAAATATTACATATATTTCTATCTTAATTTGTTTGACTACATCGGAGAGGTTTTCGCATATCGTATTTCTTGGAGGAGTGTTATAATTCAAAATAAATTTCTTCAAACCAGGAATGAGTATGATAAATAGTTCTATTATTGCACAAAACATAGGTGGTTTTAGAAAACAAGACCAAAAATAAAGAGTTTCAACATTTGGAGGGAAAGTCATCTATGAAGTGTGAGACAGAAAGTCAATTAGAAACCCTGAAAATCTGGATTCCACCTGGGGACTCAGCAAGCAGGCTTGCTAAACAAAACTAATTTTGACCCATACTAACTTATCAACTGGTTCTTTTTTTCTTCTACAATAGACAAAAGAAGCAGAAACATATAAAGGGCATGTTAGATACTATTTAAGGCAGAACATAAGGATGCAAAAACAATTATTATATGCTTCAGAAGAAATACAGATATGCCATCTACAGACTTCTAGCAATAGGTAACAAAAAGTACAGTATTTTATATATTTGTATAGTTGAAATCAAGGATAAAGAAATGGTATAAAAAATGTGTCAGGATAACAGGTACCAAAAAATGTAGAAAAATAAACTGTTCATCATGAGCGATGTTGAACGGTTTTGCATCATGAAACTAATATTGCTCTGATAAACAGCATCCTGTAACTTTTCATTCAGAGTCCAGAAAGGATATATAATTACTTTCTAAAAAAATAACGTATTTTCACATGTATAACCTACATCTCTAACAAACTACCTCTCTACACAGTACCAGTAGTTGAAAGCAGGTCCTGAGTCAAGAATTTCTTATTAAGGAGCAAAATAGTTCACAGCTCCTCATTATTACTTTAAACCAGCCACCAAGTTTGTAGCATTTGAATCTGCAGGGAAGCTCTCTGTTGCATTAGCTAGAACTGCGGATGCAGGATAAATGATTTCTTCGACCGTCACATATGTCCCTGTTAAAAATCCAACAAATCCAATAACAGCTATAAAGACATCCCTAAATACTGTCCATAAACTCAAGTTTTCCTTGTAGAAAGTGAGGATTTCAACAAGAGGTGGCAAAATCAGTCCCAGAGTGCTGCTGCTGATGGCTCCAACAAAAGGAATCACCAGGTCTAGGCGAGGGATCAGAACAGCTACAGCATCTAAAACACAAGAAGAGAAACAGTGGCTTTAGATTCAAAATCCTCATGAAAAACAAACTGCAAAATATACATAGTCTAACGGTTCAGGCTTTTTACAAAGCTCTATCAATCACTGTTGTTCCAGCTCCAAGTGGTATGCACAATATAGATTAATGCATGTATTTGCCAGTAAGCCTCATCTTCATGCTCATCTGAGATACTCAGTTTCAGTTCTGAATTTCTGCATGAGCTGGCAGAGCTGCAAGTTGAAGTGTTCTTGTACTTACAGGGTAAATAGATTTGGCCTGCAAATCTCAGAGAAATGAGCAATATGAAATTGTATGGAGATGTTTTACTTTTTTGGTGTTGATTGGTTTTTAAGATGAAAGAATAAAAGTTGAGGAAGATGAGGGGAAAGGGCTGTTGCAGGCTGCCCAGGAGACAGTGGGCAAAAAACAACAAACTACTACCAAGTAATAGATATACGTATAAATTTAAAAGTGACATAAAATCAATCAAGAACATTCCGTGCTCTGAAGAAGATGAAGAAGAGGGGG
The DNA here is from genome assembly GCA_038380795.1 of Pyrocephalus nanus. Lineage (NCBI taxonomy): Eukaryota > Metazoa > Chordata > Aves > Passeriformes > Tyrannidae > Pyrocephalus > Pyrocephalus nanus. The sequence continues at coordinate 37,115,679 of CM076259.1, forward strand.
TCCCAAAATGCCCCCAAGACCCAATTCCCAAGAGGCGTGGCGGGGGCAGAACCTGGGTGGTGGCTGGACAGGGATTGGGTGAAAATCATTACAAAAACTGTGAACACCTGTATTCAGGAGTGCACGTTGGGGGTATTCCAGAAAGCCTGGGGGCTCATTAAAGCCTTTGTATCCTTATCTTATCTCCTACCTAATTTGGCTTTGAGTCTTTTTTTCCCCACAGCCATTTAGGCAACATAGGCAATAAGGAATTTGCAGACTTCATTTCCTCACGTTATGGATAAATGAGTCTGTTCCAGGAGCAGGGGGTGATGCCCCAAAAGGCACAATGAAAACTGCTCCGAGTCAGTGTTGAGACTTTAGGCAGCAAAAGGTATTTATTTTCAGCAACATCGGGGGCTAGCCAGCTCACGCTGGATAAAACTAGCCCAAAGTTATCAGTGAAAAGTCAGGTGTTTCTACAGTTTTGGTGCAATATTCATAATAGGCGGAGTCTGGGTGGAGCCCTCTTTTGGGCTGTTGTTCTGGTGGTCATTCTGGTGTCTTCAGCCTCAAAGGGGGTCTCAGCTCCAGAGCACCCTTCTCCACGTAGTTTGCCTCGGAGTCTTCGCTGAAAGGGCTCAAGCACTGCTGGCTTAATTGCACTAGAGAGGTGGCTGTGTTTCTCGTGCTAGCTTGAGCCTCGCTCCTTCGTGAATGGTGCAGCAATTGCATGTCTGTGGGAGAGAAAGAGTTGGCACCAGCTGTGGGGGTGGACAGGATAGCAAGAGTAAAAAATATTCCCTTGCAGCTGACTCCTGTGCTCTGTAAAACATGGAGGGTGGCTGGAGCAGTAATGTGCCAAGAAAGTCTCCTGCATGGAGAAAAGGTCGAACTGCCCTCTAGGTGAAGAACCTTTTCCTAACATCTGAAGTAAATCTCTCCTGACACAGCTTCATGCCATTCCCCTGGCTTCTGAATACATGGAATCAGATGCAACTGCTAAGGAAACTTTCCTGTCCTATCATCCAGGAGCCACTCTGGCAGTCCCTTGAGCCGAGTCACTCTGCAGTGGGTGGCTCCAGTGAGCGGATGGTTGTCCCACCTGACTCCCTACACACCCCACACTCACACAGTCAGATAAGGCTTCCTTAACGGCTTGACCCCAGGCTTCCCACAGCAGAGTCTCAGTCATCTCAATCCTTCAAATAATTTACTTATGGTGCAATAATAAAATAGCAGCTCGAGCTGGGTGCCTCCGAGGAGGGACCCCAAAGAAAAGAAAATCCAGGCCTTTTATACCCTTACAATCTAAGCTTGCTAAAGTCTGGGTTCCTGCCATGTCTCGGAGTGTCCAGTCCTGGGAAGGGCACAGGGACCTGTGCCCTCCACTGTGCAAAGGGATTTTCATCTTTGGAGGTCATCTCATTGCATTATGGACCCATGCCTTCTGGCCAGGGAATCCACAGTCTCTAAATCAGGAAGGTGGCTGCAATACAGGCAACTGAAGAATTCCTGTCACACTCTGATGCTGCCAGTCAGGCTGCTGGGAAGAAGTGCTCAGCATCACCAAAGCCCATGGAAAGCCCACGAGCAAATGTACCAAATCCCTCTACTGTGTGGCTGGCTGAAGTGCTGTCTGAGGCCGCAACCTTCTGACTGGTCTAAAGCAGACAACGCTTAAACCTGGTAATGCACTAATACTTAAGTACGTTACTGTCAACCCCTAACACAGACAGCAATAGGTAGGATTTTGTTTAGTCTAATGGGACAACTTAAAATGCCAGAAAGCTGGGCAACAGACAGGACTTTCAGAGCAATCTGTAGTCAGTAGAACAGAGGAACTGATCTCTCCTAGATTCTCTCCAATAAAAGCTCATTGTAAAATTTCCCCACGTGAATATGGAACGAGGCTCTGTGGATCATAAAAGGGAAGGCCCTGAATACCTTTTTGGTTTGCTGCCACTTCTCAATTATTTCTAGGGTTTTGGCTTGACACTGGAATGTGGCTTCCAGCCTGGCGTAGTCAACTTCGAGACTGAAAAATAAGTACAGGCTTTATGACAGAAGTCCACAAGAGCACAAATCCCAAAGGAACAGTGTGAAAGAACCTCATCTAAAATGAAAAATATCTTTGAAAATCATGTATTAGTATCTCACTGGGATACAAGTAAGTCCTGTTGTTTCTACACAATCACAAAAAGTGAAGCTTTGCTGCACTGGCTTACCAATGGAAGCGTTCTCGCAGCTCACGGATAGCTGCATGTAAAGGAAGGTCTTGCAGGTTCCTGGAAATTCTTATTTCCTTCTCCTTTGGGGCGTTCTTCAATGACTCAGGAGAATGTTCATTCTGGACATGACGCTCTTTCGGTTCCTGCAGATGTCAAACCCCAACAAGAATCCTCAGTAGACAGCTTACGTTTGTTCAAAAAAACTGGACTGCTTTGACACTCAGGAAAACTCTTGAAACCTCCATTACTTCCTCCAAAAGCGCGCGAGAGACGGGCAAGTGATCCACATACAAAATGCTCAGCACTGGCATTATCCAACTCCTCCTTCCCCAGCACATTTATTCAACTAGAAGGGACCTGTTCTCTCCAGAAGAGATTCCCTTCCCCCACACCCAGCAATGACCTGAAGTGGTGTAGAATAATGATTCTGTCCCAGCCACACCCTCTCCTGGTGTTTGCAAAAATTAGCCCTGTCCTGGCCAGAACTAAGACCGTTGGCTACTCCAACACAGTTAGAAGCTCCTCCTGCTCCTAAAGTGACTTTGCAACTCCATGACGATGATGGTGTGATGAGGAAATACTACAAAGCCCCAGCTCAACACTCCAGTATGCCTACCCCTCCCTCCTCTCTCAGCACATCGTCTGCTTTGCAAAACTTGAGAAGCAGCTTTTTGACAGGAATACACATGTGCTTGTCCAATGAAGGAGAAAGTGACTTCCTGGATAGTGATCTTTCTCATCATAAACACCAGGCTTATAAAACTAGTTGAGTCAATTATATGTCGCTCAACTTACTCCTGCTGCACAAATGTCCAGTATACTAAGACCACCTGTTGGAGTTCATACTCACACAGGTAACCCCATATACCAAGGCTAAGGTGTTAAGGCAAAGTTTACTCCAAAGTCAAAAACCCTAAAATACCCTGCTAAAAATCACAGTGGAAGGAAGAAGCATGCAGCCTGTACCCTGGGTGCTTTTTATATCAACACCTTTTGCATGCACATAACTTCAAAGCTGTGTTCTCTCCTTGTCCTTCTATGGATTTCTTCTCTCCCCAGCAGAGACTCCACAGCATGTCTGTGAGAATGCGATCTCTCTTCTTACAACAGTGGAGTGAGCTTCTTAAACACACAGCCAAACAAATACAGACAGTGCTATTCATGGGAAATAATTTTCCCCCACATTGGGCCTTTCTTAGCAGCCAAAACTGGCTTGACTGAAAATTCTTTTATCTTCCTTGAATAAACCTTTCACATAGAATATAGAATAGCTGCACACCGAATCATCTGGTGTTACATCAAACTCTCAAGGAAAAATCAGTTTCCTACTCTGGTGTACTACAAAGAAGGCCTTGGGCCCTGCCAAGAGACAGCCTTTCCCATACCTGAATTTCAGCCCTCTCCAGTTTCTCCCGCATCGGCATTTTCCGTTCCTTCACGTCCTTGCTGTGGGTCGTCATAGTAGCAAGTAAAGCTTCCGCCGGAGAGTTCTTCTTGAGAACTTCATCAAGTTTTTGCAGTAGCTGTGTGAGCATTGGCTAAAGAAATGGTGTTCCATGAACATGGAGAAACCAGTAAGAACATGACAACACAAGTGATGCTTTTACTGATGGGATTATATAAAGAGATCGCTCATCAGGTTAGCCAGCAGGGTGAGGGGGGCATTCTCCCTTTCTACTCTGCTCTCATGGGACCTCACTTGGAGCACTGTCCAGCTCTGGGGTCCTCAGCACAGGTAAGACATGGACCTGATGGAATGAGTCCAGAGGAAGGCCATAAATGTCCAGAGGGCTGGAACAGCTCTCCCATGAAAAAAGGCTGAGAGACTTGGGCTTTTTCAGCCAGGGAAAAGCAGGCCTTGGGCAGAACTTACTGCTGTCTTCCAGTATAAAAAGAGAGAGAGAGATGTTTACAGAAGCCAGTAGTGGCAGGACAAGAGGCAGTGGTTTAAAATGAAAAGAGGGTACATTTAGATTGGACTTAAGAAATAAATTTTTTGCAAGGACTGTGGTGGGAGACTTGACCAAGTTATGGAAGTGTTCAAAGTAAAGCTAAATGGGACTTGCAGCAAGCCTTATTCCAGCTCTTCCTGCTTCAGAATGCCATCCAAATGAGGTCCAAAGTATAGTGCAGATTCAGACTCAATCACCTCCTCTCAGCAGTATTTCAAAATGAATTCAGGAGTAAGATCACTTGTGCTTACACTGACAGGCTCTATTTAGAGATATATCTGTGTCAACCTCTAATAGAGTCACCTGTATGTCCAGCTGAGCATCTGTTTGAGTTGAAGAATCAAATCTTAGCTGAAGATTTTCTCTCTCCAATGTAGGCAGCTAAGCGAGCAAGAAAACACAGACCCAGTGGAGAAAAGGATCCTCGTCAAGAGTGCAGCATCACGCTCCATCTGACATCAGCCAAAGGCAATGCAATTCAGCCAGAACAGAGCTAAGTACCTTATTCTCAGAAGAAGGGACAATATTTTCTTCCTTCTCTGTTCCTGCTGCTGGCAGGATACCTAAAAAAAGGTCAAAATTGTCTTGTTACTCTGAGTGCTTATGCCACTCTGCTTCTCTACAACCATGTCTGTCACCCCATAGACATTTAAAAAGGTAACCATTTAGTAGCTCTGAAATTACCTTTGCTGGGCTCCACTTCAACAGAGCGTGCATCCAATGTTTTGCCGACCACAGCAGGAAGCATCACATTTTCTGGTGCACGTTCAGAATCAGACTGTGCAATTTAAAAGACACGTCTGAGAACTGACCAAGGATTCTTCTCAACACACTTCCATGTACAACACTTCTGCTTCAGCCAACAGAGCTAAGGACCAGGATTGGGTGACAGAAGGAAGGAAACGGGCAAACAGAGCCAGCACATTCAGCATCTCCCTTAAGCAGGGATTTCAAAAGGACATGAAATACCCTTGATTAGTCCAGAGAAAATCTAGGCAGGAAAAATACATCTCTAGACTGTAGGGTATAGGGGAATTGTGTGACATTAATGGATTCAGGAAAGCAGGCTGTGAGGTGGAAAACACCAATGCTCACAGCACCAGACTTGTAGCACTTCTGAGGATAGCAAGCAGCAGGAGAAAGCTTTACTGCGTTGCTCTAAAAATCCAGCTTGGAGGTGAGTTGCAAAGAGGGCTAGGATATCACCTTGACCTCACTTCATCCAAGGACTAACTGAACAGTTTGTCTGCAGCACTGGCATGTCCTGGCAAGGGTACAACCATGTGGCAATAGCAGCAGCACAGGAAAAAGAGCTCAGAAGATGTGGATCCAGAGGGACCTCACTGCCACCTCCAGAGTAGGTACCTCCAAAATCCAGGAAAAGTCATCATCATTCAGTGAAACGTCATTCTCTTCCTTCTTCTCTTTTCCTGCTGCTGGCAAGACCCCTAACAAACGACAACAGGCGTGTCATTGCTCTGAGTGCTTATTGCACTCTGCTTCTCCCCAGCCATGTCACCCCAAAGCAGTTCACACAGGTAACCATTTAGTCCCTCTGCAGTTACCTTTGCTGTGCTCCACCGAAACAGAGCGCGCGTCCAAATTCTCGCCGACTGCAGCAGGAAGCGTCACATTGGCCGACTCTTTCTTTTGACCTTTATAAGCGGTCTGTGTAATTTAAAAGACACAGCTAAAAACTGGCACAGCCTCTTTCTCAATCCACAATCACGCAGAACAATTTTGCTTCAGCCAAAAGGCCTAATGAGAGGAATTGGGTGACAGAGGGAAGGAAACCGGCAAACACAGCCAGCACATTCGGCATCTCCCTTGAGCAGGGATTTCTAAAGGACATTAAATACCCTTACGTAGTCCAGAGAAAATCTAGGCAAAAGAAATGCATCTATAGACTACAGGGTATAGGGAAATTGTGTGACATTAATGGATCCAGGAAAGCAGGCTGTGCGGTGGAAAACAACAATGCTCACAACACCAGTCTTGTAGCACTTCCGAAAACAGTAAGCAGCAGAAAGCTTTACTGCTTTTCTCTAGAAATCCAGCTTGGAGGTCAGCTTCAAGGAGAGCCAAAATATCAGCTTGACCACACTTTGTTCTAGCACTAAGTGAACAGTTTGTCTGCAGCACTGGCATGTCCAGGGCCAAGGTACAAGATGTTGAAACAGCAGCAGCAAAGGGAAAAGAGCTCAGAAGATGTGAATCCAGAGGAAGTTTACTGCCCCCTCCAGAGTAGGTACCTCGAAAATCCAGGAAAAGTCATCATCATTCAGTGAAACGTCATTCTCTTCCTTCTTCTCTTTTCCTGCTGCTGGCAAGACCCCTAACAAACGACAACAGGTCTGTCATTGCTCTGAGTGCTTATTGCACTCTGCTTCTCCCCAGCCACGTCACCCCAGAGAAGTTTCCAAAGGTAGCCATTTAGTCCCTCTGGCATTACCTTTGCTGTTCTCCAGTGCAACAGAGCGCCCATCCAAAGTCTTGCGGACTGCAGCACAAAGCGTCAGATTGATCGACCCTTTCTTTGGACCTTTGGAATCATTCTGTGGAATTTAAAAGACACAGCTGAGAACAGGCACAGCCTCCTTCTCAACACACTCCCAGGCACAACACTTCTGCTTCAGCCAACAGGACTAAGGAGCGGGATTGGGGGACAAAAGGAAAGAAACGGGCAAACACAGCCGGCACATTCGGCCTCTTTCTTGAGCAGAGCTTTCAAAAGGACATGAAATACCCTTGGCCAGTCCAGAGAGAACCTAGGCAGGAGAAATATATGTCTAGATTGTAGGGCATAGGGGAGCCATTTGACATTCATGGATCAAGGAAAGCAGGCTGTGAGGTGGAAAACAGCAATCCGCACAACACCAGTCTTGAAGCACTTCAAAGGACAGTAAGCAGCAGAAAGCTTTCCTGCTTTGCTCTAGAAATCTAGCTTGGAGGTCAGCCGCAAGGAGAGCCAAAATATCAGCTGGACCTCACTTTGTCCCAGCACTCACTGAACAGTTTGTCTGCAGCACTGGCATGGCCAGAGGCAAACTACAAGCATGTGCCAACAGTAGCAGCACAGCGAAAGGAACTCAGAAGATGTTGATCCTGGGTGACTTCACTGCCCCCTCCAGAGCAGGTACCTCCAAAAGCCAGGAAATGTCATCATCTCCCCAGGAAAAGTCATTCTCTTCCTTCTTCTCTTTTCCTGCTACGGGCAAGACCCCTAAGAAAAGACAATGGGTGTGTCATTACTCTGAGAGCTTACTTCACTCCGCTTCTCCCCAGCCAGTTCAGCCCATAACAGTTTACAAAGGTAACCATTCAGTAGCTCTGAAATTACCTTTGCTCGGCTCCACTGCAACAGAGCGCCCATCCAAAGTCTTGCCGACCACAGCAGGAAGCAGCCCATTTTCTGGTGCACCTTCAGAATCGGTCTGTGTAATTTAAAAGGCACGCCTGAGAACTGGCACAGCCTGCTTCTCTACACATTTCCAGGCACAACACTTCTGCTTCAGCCAACAGGCCTATCGAGCGGGATTGGGTGACGGAAGGACACATACGGGCAAACACAGCCAGCACATTCGGCCTCTCTCTTGAGCAGAGCTTTCAAAAGGACATGAAATACCCTTGCCCAGTCCAGAGAGAACCTAGGCAGGAGAAATACATCTCTAGACTGCAGGGCATAGGGGAACCATTTGACATTCATGGAACCAGGAAAGCAGGCTGTGAGGTGGAAAACAGCAATCCTCACAACACCAGTCTTGTAGCACTTCAGAGGACAGTAAGCAGCAGAAAGCTCTACCGCTTTTCTCAAAAAATCCAGCTTGGAGGTCAGCTTCCAGGAGAGCCAGGACAACAGTTTGACCTCACTTTGTCTCAGCACTCACTGAACAGTTTGTCTGCAGCACTGGCATGGCCAGAGGCAAGGCACAAGCATGTGGCAAAAGCGACAGCACAGGGAAAGGAGCCCCGAAGCCACCGATCCAGAGGGACCTCACTGCCCCCTCCAGAGTAGGTACCTCAGAATCCCAGGGAGAGTCATTGTCTTCCTTTTTGTCTTCCCCAGCTGCTGGCAAGGCCCCTAACAAAAGACAACGGGCGTGTCATTGCTCTGAGTGCTTATTGCACTCTGCTTCTCCCCAGCCACGTCACCCCAGAGAAGTTTCCAAAGGTAGCCATTTAGTCCCTCTGGCATTACCTTTGCTGTTCTCCAGTGCAACAGAGCTCGCATTCAAATTCTTGCGGACTGCAGCACAAAGCGTCAGATTGATCGACCCTTTCTTTGGACCTTTGGAATCATTCTGTGGAATTTAAAAGACACAGCTGAGAACAGGCACAGCCTCCTTCTCAACACACTCCCAGGCACAACACTTCTGCTTCAGCCAACAGGACTAAGGAGCGGGATTGGGGGACAAAAGGAAAGAAACGGGCAAACACAGCCGGCACATTCGGCCTCTCTCTTGAGCAGAGCTTTCAAAAGGACATGAAATACCCTTGGCCAGTCCAGAGAGAACCTAGGCAGGAGAAATATATGTCTAGATTGTAGGGCATAGGGGAGCCATTTGACATTCATGGATCCAGGAAAGCAGGCTCTGAGGTGGAAAACAGCAATCCGCACAACACCAGTCTTGAAGCACTTCAAAGGACAGTAAGCAGCAGAAAGCTTTCCTGCTTTGCTCTAGAAATCCAGCTTGGAGGTCAGCCGCAAGGAGAGCCAAAATATCAGCTGGACCTCACTTTGTCCCAGCACTCACTGAACAGTTTGTCTGCAGCACTGGCATGGCCAGAGGCAAACTACAAGCATGTGCCAACAGTAGCAGCACAGCGAAAGGAACTCAGAAGATGTTGATCCTGGGTGACTTCACTGCCCCCTCCAGAGCAGGTACCTCCAAAAGCCAGGAAATGTCATCATCTCCCCAGGAAAAGTCATTCTCTTCCTTCTTCTCTTTTCCTGCTACGGGCAAGACCCCTAAGAAAAGACAATGGGTGTGTCATTACTCTGAGAGCTTACTTCACTCCGCTTCTCCCCAGCCAGTTCAGCCCATAACAGTTTACAAAGGTAACCATTTAGTAGCTCTGAAATTACCTTTGCTGGGCTCCACTGCAACAGAGCGCCCATCCAAAGTCTTGCCGACCACAGCAGGAAGCAGCCCATTTTCTGGTGCACCTTCAGAATCGGTCTGTGTAATTTAAAAGGCACGCCTGAGAACTGGCACAGCCTGCTTCTCTACACATTTCCAGGCACAACACTTCTGCTTCAGCCAACAGGCCTATCGAGCGGGATTGGGTGACGGAAGGACACATACGGGCAAACACAGCCAGCACATTCGGCCTCTCTCTTGAGCAGAGCTTTCAAAAGGACATGAAATACCCTTGCCCAGTCCAGAGAGAACCTAGGCAGGAGAATTACATCTCTAGACTGCAGGGCATAGGGGAACCATTTGACATTCATGGAACCAGGAAAGCAGGCTGTGAGGTGGAAAACAGCAATCCTCACAACACCAGTCTTGTAGCACTTCAGAGGACAGTAAGCAGCAGAAAGCTCTACCGCTTTTCTCAAAAAATCCAGCTTGGAGGTCAGCTTCCAGGAGAGCCAGGACAACAGTTTGACCTCACTTTGTCTCAGCACTCACTGAACAGTTTGTCTGCAGCACTGGCATGGCCAGAGGCAAGGCACAAGCATGTGGCAAAAGCGACAGCACAGGGAAAGGAGCCCCGAAGCCACCGATCCAGAGGGACCTCACTGCCCCCTCCAGAGTAGGTACCTCAGAATCCCAGGGAGAGTCATTGTCTTCCTTTTTGTCTTCCCCAGCTGCTGGCAAGGCCCCTAACAAAAGACAACGGGCGTGTCATTGCTCTGAGTGCTTATTGCACTCTGCTTCTCCCCAGCCACGTCACCCCAGAGAAGTTTCCAAAGGTAGCCATTTAGTCCCTCTGGCATTACCTTTGCTGTTCTCCAGTGCAACAGAGCTCGCATTCAAATTCTTGCGGACTGCAGCACAAAGCGTCAGATTGATCGACCCTTTCTTTGGACCTTTGGAATCATTCTGTGGAATTTAAAAGACACAGCTGAGAACAGGCACAGCCTCCTTCTCAACACACTCCCAGGCACAACACTTCTGCTTCAGCCAACAGGACTAAGGAGCGGGACTGGGGGACAAAAGGAAAGAAACGGGCAAACACAGCCGGCACATTCGGCCTCTCTCTTGAGCAGAGCTTTCAAAAGGACATGAAATACCCTTGGCCAGTCCAGAGAGAACCTAGGCAGGAGAAATATATGTCTAGATTGTAGGGCATAGGGGAGCCATTTGACATTCATGGATCCAGGAAAGCAGGCTCTGAGGTGGAAAACAGCAATCCGCACAACACCAGTCTTGAAGCACTTCAAAGGACAGTAAGCAGCAGAAAGCTTTCCTGCTTTGCTCTAGAAATCCAGCTTGGAGGTCAGCCGCAAGGAGAGCCAAAATATCAGCTGGACCTCACTTTGTCCCAGCACTCACTGAACAGTTTGTCTGCAGCACTGGCATGGCCAGAGGCAAACTACAAGCATGTGCCAACAGTAGCAGCACAGCGAAAGGAACTCAGAGATGTTGATCCTGGGTGACTTCACTGCCCCCTCCAGAGCAGGTACCTCCAAAAGCCAGGAAATGTCATCATCTCCCCAGGAAAAGTCATTCTCTTCCTTCTTCTCTTTTCCTGCTACGGGCAAGACCCCTAAGAAAAGACAATGGGTGTGTCATTACTCTGAGAGCTTACTTCACTCCGCTTCTCCCCAGCCAGTTCAGCCCATAACAGTTTACAAAGGTAACCATTTAGTAGCTCTGAAATTACCTTTGCTGGGCTCCACTGCAACAGAGCGCCCATCCAAAGTCTTGCCGACCACAGCAGGAAGCAGCCCATTTTCTGGTGCACCTTCAGAATCGGTCTGTGTAATTTAAAAGGCACGCCTGAGAACTGGCACAGCCTGCTTCTCTACACATTTCCAGGCACAACACTTCTGCTTCAGCCAACAGGCCTATCGAGCGGGATTGGGTGACGGAAGGACACATACGGGCAAACACAGCCAGCACATTCGGCCTCTCTCTTGAGCAGAGCTTTCAAAAGGACATGAAATACCCTTGCCCAGTCCAGAGAGAACCTAGGCAGGAGAAATACATCTCTAGACTGCAGGGCATAGGGGAACCATTTGACATTCATGGAACCAGGAAAGCAGGCTGTGAGGTGGAAAACAGCAATCCTCACAACACCAGTCTTGTAGCACTTCAGAGGACAGTAAGCAGCAGAAAGCTCTACCGCTTTTCTCAAAAAATCCAGCTTGGAGGTCAGCTTCCAGGAGAGCCAGGACAACAGTTTGACCTCACTTTGTCTCAGCACTCACTGAACAGTTTGTCTGCAGCACTGGCATGGCCAGAGGCAAGGCACAAGCATGTGGCAAAAGCGACAGCACAGGGAAAGGAGCCCCGAAGAAGTTGATCCAGAGGGACCTCACTGCCCCCTCCAGAGTAGGTACCTCAGAATCCCAGGGAGAGTCATTGTCTTCCTTTTTGTCTTCCCCAGCTGCTGGCAAGGCCCCTAACAAAAGACAACGGGCGTGTCATTGCTCTGAGTGCTTATTGCACTCTGCTTCTCCCCAGCCACGTCACCCCAGAGAAGTTTCCAAAGGTAGCCATTTAGTCCCTCTGGCATTACCTTTGCTGTTCTCCAGTGCAACAGAGCTCGCATTCAAATTCTTGCGGACTGCAGCACAAAGCGTCAGATTGATCGACCCTTTCTTTGGACCTTTGGAATCATTCTGTGGAATTTAAAAGACACAGCTGAGAACAGGCACAGCCTCCTTCTCAACACACTCCCAGGCACAACACTTCTGCTTCAGCCAACAGGACTAAGGAGCGGGACTGGGGGACAAAAGGAAAGAAACGGGCAAACACAGCCAGCACATTCGGCCTCTCTCTTGAGCAGAGCTTTCAAAAGGACATGAAATACCCTTGGCCAGTCCAGAGAGAACCTAGGCAGGAGAAATATATGTCTAGATTGTAGGGCATAGGGGAGCCATTTGACATTCATGGATCCAGGAAAGCAGGCTCTGAGGTGGAAAACAGCAATCCGCACAACACCAGTCTTGAAGCACTTCAAAGGACAGTAAGCAGCAGAAAGCTTTCCTGCTTTGCTCTAGAAATCCAGCTTGGAGGTCAGCCGCAAGGAGAGCCAAAATATCAGCTGGACCTCACTTTGTCCCAGCACTCACTGAACAGTTTGTCTGCAGCACTTGCATGGCCAGAGGCAAACTACAAGCATGTGCCAACAGTAGCAGCACAGCGAAAGGAACTCAGAAGATGTTGATCCTGGGTGACTTCACTGCCCCCTCCAGAGCAGGTACCTCCAAAAGCCAGGAAATGTCATCATCTCCCCAGGAAAAGTCATTCTCTTCCTTCTTCTCTTTTCCTGCTACGGGCAAGACCCCTAAGAAAAGACAATGGGTGTGTCATTACTCTGAGAGCTTACTTCACTCCGCTTCTCCCCAGCCAGTTCAGCCCATAACAGTTTACAAAGGTAACCATTTAGTAGCTCTGAAATTACCTTTGCTGGGCTCCACTGCAACAGAGCGCCCATCCAAAGTCTTGCCGACCACAGCAGGAAGCAGCCCATTTTCTGGTGCACCTTCAGAATCGGTCTGTGTAATTTAAAAGGCACGCCTGAGAACTGGCACAGCCTGCTTCTCTACACATTTCCAGGCACAACACTTCTGCTTCAGCCAACAGGCCTATCGAGCGGGATTGGGTGACGGAAGGACACATACGGGCAAACACAGCCAGCACATTCGGCCTCTCTCTTGAGCAGAGCTTTCAAAAGGACATGAAATACCCTTGCCCAGTCCAGAGAGAACCTAGGCAGGAGAAATACATCTCTAGACTGCAGGGCATAGGGGAACCATTTGACATTCATGGAACCAGGAAAGCAGGCTGTGAGGTGGAAAACAGCAATCCTCACAACACCAGTCTTGTAGCACTTCAGAGGACAGTAAGCAGCAGAAAGCTCTACCGCTTTTCTCAAAAAATCCAGCTTGGAGGTCAGCTTCCAGGAGAGCCAGGACAACAGTTTGACCTCACTTTGTCTCAGCACTCACTGAACAGTTTGTCTGCAGCACTGGCATGGCCAGAGGCAAGGCACAAGCATGTGGCAAAAGCGACAGCACAGGGAAAGGAGCCCCGAAGCCACCGATCCAGAGGGACCTCACTGCCCCCTCCAGAGTAGGTACCTCAGAATCCCAGGGAGAGTCATTGTCTTCCTTTTTGTCTTCCCCAGCTGCTGGCAAGGCCCCTAACAAAAGACAACGGGCGTGTCATTGCTCTGAGTGCTTATTGCACTCTGCTTCTTCCTAGTCACGTCACCCCATAACAGTTTACAAAGGTAACCATTCAGTAGCTCTGAAATTACCTTTGCTATGCTCCACTGAAACAGAGCGCTCATCCAAACTCTTGTTGAATGGAGCAGGAAGCTGTAGCACTGGCTGCAGGTCGCCCAACGCTTTGCCTTGACCTTTGGAACCAGTCTGTAAAATTTCAAAGACCCATCTGAGAACTGGCACAGCCTCGTTCTCAACACACTTGCAGGCACAACACTTCTGCTTCAGCCAACAGGACTAAACAAGGGGGATCAGGTGACAGAAGGCACAAAATAGGCAAACACAGCCAGCACATTCGGCCTCTCTCTTGGGCAGGGCTTTCAAAAGAGGATGAAGAACCCCTGCCCAATTTAGGGAGAACCTAGGCAGGAGAAATACATCTCTAGACAGTAGGTCAGAAGGGAACCATTTGACATTCATGGATCCAGGAAAGCAGGCTCTGAGGTGGAAAACAGCAATCCTCACAACACCAGCCTTGTAGCACTTCAGAGGACAGTAAGCAGCAGAAAGCTTTCCTGCTTTGCTCTAGAAATCCAGCTTGGAGGTCAGCTGCAAGGGGAGCTGGGACATTAGCTTGACCTGACTTTATCCCTGGACTAACTCAACCGTTTGTCTGTAGAACTGGCATGTCCAGAGGCAAACTACAAGCATGTGACAAAAGCAACAGCACAGGGAAAGGAGCCCAGAAGCAGTTGATCCAGAGGGTCTTTGCTGCCTCCTCCAGAGTAGGTACCTTAGAATCCAAGGGGAAATCATTGTCTTCCTTCTGCTGTTCTCCTGCTGCTGGCAAGACTCCTTATAAAAGATAACAGGTGTGTCTTTGAGTGCTTATTTCACTCTGCTTCTCCCCAACCATATAATCCCAGAGAAGTTCACAAAGGTAACCAGTTAGTCCCTCTGAAATTACCTTTGCAGCTGCCTACAAACACAGAGCGTGCATCCAATTTATTGCCGAATGCAGAAAGAAGAGACACGTTTATCGGTGCATCCTGAGGGCCTTCAGCATCAGTCTGTGCAATTGAAAAGACATGTCTGAGAATCGGCAAAACCTCCTTCTCAGCCCATTTCCATGCACAACACTTCTGCTTCAGCCAACAGACCCAGTGAGACAGATCAGGTGACAGAAGGAAAAAACAGGAAAACACAGCTGGCACGTAAGGCATCTCTCTTGAGCAGGGCTTTTAAAAGGACCTGAAATACCCCTGCTCAATCCAGAGAGAACCTAGGCAGAAGAAATACTTCTCTAGACTGTACACCATACGGTCGTCCCTCTGACATTAATGGATGCAGGCAAGGGGGCTGTGAGGTGGAAAACAGCCATCTTCACAATGCCAGTCTTGTAGGACTTCAGAGGACTGTAAGCAGCAGAAAGCTTTACTGCTCTGCTCTAGAATTCCAGCTTGGAGGTCAGCCGCAAGGAGAGACAGGACATCTGCTTGACCTCACTTTGTCCCAGCACTCACTGAACAGTTTGTCTGCAGCACTGGCATGGCCAGAGACAAGGTACAAGCATGTGTCAAAAGCAACAGCACAGGGAAAGGAGCCCAGAAGCCACTGATCCAGAGTGACCTCGCTGCCTCCTCCAGAGCAGGTACCTCAGAATCCCAGAGAGAGTCACTGTCTTCCTGCTCCTCTTCTCCTTCTGCTGTCCCAGGGCATGAGCTGTTCACTCCTTCTGTGCCTCTGGCGGAACATTGTTCCTTCCTTTCAGATGACTCATGTTCCCTTCCTTCATTAGCAATACTAAAGATAGAAAGGGAGGAAACGCAGTAGGTTAAAATGCCCCCAGACTTTCATGCACTCTGCGCAGGAAGAGCAATAGCCGTGCATGTGCCATTCTAACCCTATTCATAGACAACTGCTAGAGGGTCACACACACACAGAATGTACTTCAGTCCCAGCGTAGTGGAGACTGAAATCCTCACTACAGGCATGCTCATGCTACAGGTGCCTCTTCTATCTGTGGAGTAACTCACCCCTGCTGGCTACTGTCTCATCTGATAAACTCCCTCTCAGTTTCAAGGGCCAAAGAGATTAACAAGCACCCAGGCGGGCTGACATCTCCAAAGCCTCTACCTCAGCTGGATGTTATAGTCATGTCTCAACATTAAGATGGCGCAATGTTTTCTCAACCCCACTCCTCACTTTTAAGGGCTTCAGAAATTCTCATGGTTCATCTGAAGACCAGAGAGTTCATTTTGAAAATGCAGTTGCTCTCACAAGGATAGAAAACACTTACAGCTCCTTTTGACACAGTTCCTCAAAAGCTCGAGCTGCGTACTCTCCAAGGCATCCTTTATTCATCACACCACCATGGCGGAGAAGAACTTCGACTGAATCCTTATCCTGGAGAACAGCAGCAACTTCCATAGGGGTCCTAAAGCATCCAGGAAAGAGTAAATACATCAGCTTCTATAGGCATTGCGTGCCATTACTTTAATCCCTCTTTGCTCCTCAGACAATTCATTTCCCCTCTCCCACTGGCAGAATGAAAGCACAGTCAAACACCAGGAAGTGTTGGAGAATTCAGGCTGGCGGGACCTCAGGAGGTCTCCAGGCCAGTCACCCACCCAGAGCAGACTCAGACTCTCTGTGTGTGTGTGTGTGAGTGTGTGTCTGCATACGTGTCTGTGTGCACGTGCGTGTGTGCACGTGGGACCACAGACAGGGCTTTCTTGCAGTCCTCAAGTGTGGAAATTGTCCCCTGAAGTAAGCAAATAGCGGAGCACAGGTCTGCCTTTCACAAGGCACACTGAAGCTCCTTCTGGATGGTTCCTGGCCCTTTTTCAAAGCTCATTCTTATGCCTCCCATCAATCCAACTTGAACAATGCTAAGGAGTCCCACACGTGCTCTTATCAAATCCTTCACCTTCCATGATTATCTGTAGCGTTCACATCAGCCCCTTTTTGGAGAAGGAACTCAATCATCCCTTTACGACGCTCGGTGATTGCAAGAGCAAGTGGAGTGTATCCCAGCTGAAAGGAAAAATCATCTAAGAATAACAGAGAAAACTCCAGTTGACTTGGGAAGGGGAGCTTTACCCAAAGTCCAAGCTTACTTCATTCTTTGCATCGATATCTGCACCGTGCTCAAGTAATAGCTCCACTAGGGATTTGTTAGATACCAGGGCAGCGAAGTGAAGGGCAGTGTTGCCAGCAGCAGCTCTATGGTCATGGCTGGCACCATGCTCCAGCAGAAGAGCTGCACATTCTTTCTGCTGGTGCTGTACTGCCTGGAAACAAGACACAAAGGAGGAATAACTTCCAACATCTACATTTTTCTCTGTCAGAACTCCTGTGTCTTCCCAACACTGGAAAGTTCAAACATCTTCAATGATAAGACAACATATGCCCCTTTCACATACCATCATCAGTGGTGATTTCTTATATTTGTCACGCGGATTTAGCTTGCAGTTCTTGCTTACTAGAAACCGAACAACATCTGCACGGCCATTCATGCAAGCAAGATGCAGAGGTGTCCTAGAAATTAAACATACACAATTGTTCTGCTTTAAGCCCAACTGGCAATTAAGCCCCGTCCAGCTACTTGTTCACACCCTCTCCCTCCCCATCCCAGTGAAACAGGGAGGAGAATCAAGAGTAAAACCTTTATAGACAAAGAAATTAAAATAGAGTAATAATTAAAACAAAGTAAATAAAATAAATAGAATAATATAAGGGATGCTAGCTGCTATTTCTTCCACTGATTGGATCCTTTGTTGCTGCTTAGGCTTGAAAGTACCCAGAGTACATCCATCAAAAAAACCCCCCTGACTTTAGATAATTCTGACAAATTCCACATTTTACAACAAGTAGAGGCTTTGCTGTTTGCCCTTACTGCTTGTCCTTATTGCGGCTGTTGATAAGGAATTTCTTCAGCCACCAGTGCCGCCGCAGCTGGTCGAGGTCGCCGCGGGCGGCCGCACTGTGCAGGTTGACCCAGGCCATCTCTTGAGGCTCAGCGGCCTCGGCCGGGGTTCAGCAGAAACAAAAGATGCCCGGCAGACTCTGCCGAGCCCCAGGCAGGGAGGGGGAGTGGGTGTGGGGAGAGAATGTGCAGATCTCGAAGGCGAGATGCAAGTGGCGATCCAAGCCAGAGAAGCGCTGCTGATCCCGTCGCGACAGAGTCAGCACTGACGTCCAAGGCAGGGCCTGGCAACGGGACAGCAGCCCTGGAACACTCCGAGGCATCACAGACGGGGACTGTGACGTGTGGAACACTCCAAGGCATCACAGAGGGGGCTGGTGACGTGGCCCCACAGCCGGTTCCAAGACCAGGGAGGCTCATGGTGGACCAGAGAGCCACCTGCAGTCCCTGGAAGACCCCACACTGGAGCAGGCGGATGCCTGAAAGGAGGCTGTGACCTCCTGGGAAGCTCACGCTGGAGTAGGCTCCCAGCACGAGCCTGGAGCAGATTTGCTAGCAGGACTTGTGGCCCCGGTAGGGACCCCAGCTGAAGCTGCAGCCCGTGGGAGGGCCTCAAGTTGGAGAAGTTCATGGAGGACCGTCTCCCGTGGGAGGGACCCCATGCTGGAGCAGGGGAAGATCAGAAACACAACACTGGACTCATCTTGAAATTGTCCCTTTTTGAGAAAGTCTGAAGTATGTGCTACAATAATGAAGAATGTTAGCCTAAACGAAAAAAAATAAATAGCATAACTGATGTACAGCTGGTTCCCAGAAGACTGTGTTTTACCCTCACGTGGACAGTGTTTTGGAGAGAATCTCTTCCTGTTTTCTCTAAGGCAAGGGCAGGCTTTGAAGAGGAGGCAGGCTGGGAGTCTCCCATGGTTTACCATATCCTAATCCCAGCAATCATTAGTAATGAACAGTATTTCTAACCTCTTCAGTCCACTGCTTATTTTATGTTTAATGACTACCTTTGAACAACAGAGTTAGACTCATTAAATTCCTTTTCAATAAATCAAGAAGGGAGATAAAATTCCTATTGGTTTGGGCAGTCTTTAAAAAGAGGTCATTTAGAAAATGAGTTTTCAATGGTTCCATTCTAGCAATCGCCAAGAGCTCAACAAATAAGCTCAGCTTCAGTTGAGGCTCTAAATGCTTTTGTAGAAACACAGACTTTCAAGGGAATTCAGCACCCCAAATTCCCAGCCTTTCTGACAATCTGCCTGCTTTCTTGACACCAAAGTACCTGCTGAGCACTTCCTTCAGAGGTGCAAATTCTGAGCCATCTACCGTGAGCAGGAGGAGGCTGTTCACTACATGCGCACAGCCAAAGAGGAAACAAACAATTTCCTGAAGAGGAAGTCCTTTTAAGGAACGATTTTGCATTTTCTCCTTCTATTTATTTAGGAAGAAAGGGGGAAGGCAGGTGGAAGAAAACGGCAAGGAAAGAAAATGACTCTTCAAGGAAATGCTAATATGTAACATGCATTGGTGGGTTTTTTTCACCTAAAAGGCCCCTGTGTAGATTATAATAATACAAATTAAAGATTTAGTGTCTTGATTGGTATAATACCTAAGTGCTAAATCCCATTAGTTTGCGCTTTTTTAAGTTTACACTGCTAACCCTTTCCATGCTCAATTTTCAAATTATATGGGAAAAGTCCATCACAGCCAAATGCAAGGATCCCCAAGGAGAGGGGTGAATGAGTCAGGCCACAGGTTGTTTATGAAATAATTCCCTGATAACTTACCATCAAGGAACAATTAACATTCACAAATAATAAGGAGCCAGATTTTTACTACCTAGATAAAAGTCAGAGCCTGCTAAAACGAGCAAGTATTCTTTTGTGCCTCAAGAGAAGGCATGGGCCAGCTTCCCAAAAGCTTATCAAAGAGACAAGACCATAGTGTCCTTTCCTTCCATGGATTAATCCCTCACCAGTTATAGCAGTGGAAGTTGTTCTAGTTGATGTGAAAGAACCACTTGTAGGTATTGTATCAGGAAGCAGTATGGAGAAACACACCCTGCTGCAATGGTTGTCACTTCTTCATCTCCCAGAGACACCCTGCCTAAGCTGAAGTGACACCCAAATATAGTCATATTTCACTGAACAGCCCTTACAACTTGCTTGTGACTGCACCTTTATGCTTTGCTTATTGAACTTGAATGCAATGGGCTGGAAAGGCTCAGCCACTTTCATGGATCAGGAGCCTCAGTGTGTGAGGTGGGGTGCAAATGAGGACAGGTAAGGCTGGCTTCCTTCAGCCTCTTCTCTCTTGTTTAAATCCAACTGCAGTGTGACAAAAGAACAGGTGTGAGCTTGTTACTTTGGAGATAATGACTTGGCAGCTGGGCTTGAATAATTTTGTCAGCCCAAGATGCGCTCTGGAGAGTGGAAGGTGCAATTCTGCTGAAAGGACAGACTTGCTACTCTTTCTGCCGGACAGTGAGCAGGCTGAGGGGTCATAAGTTGCAAAGATATATCACAAATATATACAACAAAAGTATATAAAAATATGATAAATATAATAAATATATATAGATATATAAAAGAAAACATAAAAAATAGTCTACTTCAAAGCTAAGGAAAAAAAGAAGTGCTGTAGTGCTCCACTGCAAGACCCATCACTGACCAGTCACAGAAGCACTGTCAGGGCTGTCTAACAGATTTCTGTGAAACATAATCCCTACAGCAGCAAGAGCAATAAAACTCAAAGCTCTTCCGCTGCTCCTGATGATTTGATTGTTAGTTTTGAAACCTGGGTAAACAGACTTAAGACACTGTGCTTTGTGAAATGCTTCTGTTACTTGAATAAAATCCCGTTTCCTGAAAAGCATGTTTATTTGCTTTCACGCCAAGGATTGCACTGCAAGATCCCACAGCATCTGTGTTGGACAGGGTGAACTGCACCCTAAAAAATCCAACACCTTCTCCCTCCTTTAACTATAAAGAGAGCAATGAATTACTAGTTCACTTATAGATGTCTCAATTTAGCACAATTTCATGTTTGGACTGGGTGATCTTAATGTTTTTTTCCAACCTAAATGATTCTAGGAGAATGATTCTATGATGAAGTTATATTCACTAGAGTTTACACTGCTGGGTCAAACCTCACAGAGGTCACATAGGGTGGTGACGTATGCCTTATGGGTGGTGACATATCCCTTACGGCAGCTCCTGGAGCCCAAATGGGAAGCCCCAGAGCAGCTGTCAGTCACAAGCAGCCTGGGAAAACTGTAGCTCCCCACATCTCCTACAGCCCCTAACCCAGCCTTATGTTGGCAGGGAAAGTGAAAACACTGCCCCTCACCCTGGAACCCCAGAATGGCCAGTGGGCCTCAAGTCCCACCAGGGGGGTGGCCATAAGGACCAGAGCAGATAAAACCAAAGGCATATGCTTTGTTTTGATAGTATGATGCTTTAAAGTTTTAATTTTTTTTTAATTTTGTACATTTTAGAACTAGTTATATAGTGAATGTAGATTTTAAAGGAGCAGCACATTATCGTTTACCCTTTAACACAACAATTACACATAGCAAACCCCACTGCCCATTCCCATATCAGTTCCCCTAAATTCCATTAGTCTGTTTAGTCTCATTTTCAAGGTAGAATTGTAGAAAACACCTTAAATTCTGCACAAGAAGATATAGCCATAGACTATAGCAACAACCTTTAGGCCCAGAGCTCTGGAAAGCCTCCAGGAACAGCAAGTGCTCTGAGGAAGATGACGATGAAGAAGAGGGGGTCCCAAACACCCCCAGACTCAATTCCCGAAAGGCGTGTCAGGGGGCAGAACTTGGGCAGTGGCTGGACGGGGATTGGGTGAAAATCATTATAAAAATTGTAAACATCTGCATTCAGGTGCACGAAGTGGTGGTATTCCTGGAAACCTGGGGGCTCATTAAAGCCTTTTGTATCCTTATCCTACCTCCTACCTAATTTGGCTTGGCGTCTTTTTTTCCTCCACAGCCTTTTAGGCAACAGTATGACATCCTTTTGATGCCATGTTGTCTTATTTTGTCCCCTAAAATTATTAGTACAAATTACCTCTTGAGGAAAAGTGTGTGGCTTCTCCTCTTTACTGTATCTCGAGATATTAAAGAACCCTATATATGTTTTTAAAAGTAAAACTTCTGGCTGAGCTTGCAGCTCCAGGGCTGGGGTGTTACAGTAGGATAGGTAAACTCTGCCAATGCATCATACTGAAGGGAAGATTACTGCCTGCTTTATAAATGCTGGAGTCCTACTCTGTTTTACTATCTGAGCATCATTAACATTTCAAAACTACCTGATTACAGCAGAATGTAAAATGCAATAATAACTACCTGTGAAATTTCTATGGCTATGTCCTGACAGTGATACAGCAGAAGTGTTTTTTCCCAATTCTTACTTATTCCTTTATATTATATGAATACATTTTCCTGATTATTTTAATTATAGAACTAGCCACCTTTCAGAAAACAATTATTTTAATGCTGATTATATGTGGAGCAGGACTGTGATTGAAATAAAAATTGTATTTTCAATGGAGACTTTCTTAAAAATTACCAATCTGTTTTCATACCTCAATGCTTATAGCAGCATGGAGAGTAAATACCACATATGCAGAAACCTAAAATTAATCCTTAAAGACTTTTTACCTTATCTAAAGCGTATTTCTACAGCATATAATACAAGCTAATTCTAGCCCAGTTTACACATATGCAATACTACCTTTCTTGATGTGTGTGTACAGAAAGAAAAGCTGAAGGACATAGGAAATCTTATAAGATAAAATAACTTACGAGGTGATTTGCAGTAAATTATTTATTTAGCAAAAAAATTAGGAGACACATTGTCTGAAATACCTGTGCAGGATAATTTTTAAAAATATCTACCTCACAATAAGCTACAGCTGCGCACTCCTGTGGGAAGAGATGATATTTTTGTCCTTTCCTTCAGTAGCAATAATAGAGGTTTTAACCAATTAAAGTCTTCTTATAATCACAGTCACCAGCTGTCCAGCAGGTATTACATACTTCGGTGTCCTTTAGTCCAGACTTACCCTGAGGTTTTGGTTTATTCTGGACTGAAGAAGGCTGCAGCCTTGCACACCATACCAGAGATTATCCCAAAGCATACAGTCATGTTGAAGCTTCATAGCTTCGTAGTTCCTAGTTCCACTTGAAGCTACAGCCACCTGTATCCAATGCAGATGAATGCTACAGATAAGCCAAGATATTTATGTCAAAATTTCCCACACTTTAATGCATTCATTTCTTCCTTCTGTAACATTTCAGAAGTTTGTCATCAGTCTGAGATTAGATTTTCTGGAAAAAAAAAACAAAACAAAACAAAACAAAAACACAATCCCAAATGTTTTGCCCTTTCCTTCTTATCAACTTCTGTATTGGCAAAGCATAGAGATTCCTTTAGGGAAGGTGTTAGATTTTCAGGAAAATGGCAAGAAATCATGATTTGTCAAAGTCATATGTTTTTTATATATAGATTTTGGTTTTGGCTCTTGATGTTAATTGTTCTATTTTCTATGGCTCACCAGCACTTGGCTGGTTCTGAACACCCCAAGTATTGCTCAAGAAAGTGGGAGGGCAAGGGTAGTGCAAGTTCTTCACCTGACCCCAATTCAACTTCGTAGCAAATTATCATACCTCCAGTGAAGTCAGGGTAAGTTTAGGCATCTAAAAGCTATTTCAGACTGACTTCAGTCTTCTAATCTGTCAAGAAGGACAAAATGGGAATTCTGTATTTCCCCAGTAAGAAGTGATCTCATTGTAATCACTTATTTCTGCAATTACATGTAGCTCATTAGGAGTGAGTTATTTCATTTAATTTTTATCTCTTTCCCAGAGAATCCCATTAGGCAGCTAAAGGCAAGAATCAGCAAAGAGGCAGGCAGAACGAACTCTTGCTATAATAAATAATTTGCTGTGTGCTAAGTTTTAAGTTACAGATCTTCAGACTATCTACCAAAGAGTCTTCACCTAAACTTGTATTTTCATCTACTCAAGTATCCAATAAGTCTTTTTCATAGTTGACCCTCCAGAACATGTTAATCTACTATTCATGACTTACTTTCAGCTTAATGTTAACAAAACTGCAGTAACTCAACACTGCTTAGTAGTTCTTGCCCCATACCTGGTTGCCCTGCAGTGCCATATGATAGCACTCAGGATGATCTGGCCTTCCCTGGGCTTCCCCAGCACCAAGGTCATGCTGACAGGCCTGTAGTTCCCTGGATTGTTCTTCTAGCCCTTCTTGTAGATAGGCATCACAGTTGCCAAATTCCTGTTTAGCCAGGCAGCACCAAGCCTGTCTGAGTTCAAGAAATGTTTGGACAATACTCTTGGGGACAAGGTGTGACTCTTGGGGATGGTCCTGTGCAGGGCCAGAGTTGGACTCGATAATCCATTAGCAAATTTGCAGATGGCAAAGGGGGAAGTTGAGGGGGAGTGTTGATCTGCTGGAGGGTAAGAGGGCTCTGCAGAGGGACCTGGATAGGCTGGATAGATGGACCAAATCCAATGGTATTAGGTTCAACAAGACCAAGTGCCAGGTCCTGCACTTTGGCCACAACAACCCCATGCAGCACTACAGGCTGAGATCAGAGTGGCTGATCAGTGGCCAGGCAGAAGGGGACCTGGGGGTTCTGATTAAGAGGAAGCTGAACATGAGCCAGGAGTGTGCCCAGGTGGCCAAGAAAGCCAATGGCATCCTGGCCTGTGTCAGCAATAGTGTGGGCACCAGGACCAGGGCAGTGATTCTGCCCCTGTACTCAGCACTGGTGAGGCCACACCTCGAGTACTGTTCAGTTTTGGGCCCCTCAGTTTAGGAAGGATGTTGAAGAGCTGGAGTGTGTGCAAAGAAGGGCAGCAAGGCTGTTGATGGCACTGGAGCACAATGCTTCTCCTGCGAGGAGCAGCTAAGGGAGGTGAGAGCGTTTGACCGGGAGAGGAAGAAGCTCCGGGGCGACCTCTACAACTAGCTGAAAGGAGCTTGTAGTCAGTCTCTTCTCCCAGGCAACTAACAGTAGGACAAGAGGACATAGTCTTAAGCTGCTCCAGGGGAGGTTTAGGTTAGACATTAGGAAGAAGTTCTTCACGGAAAGAGTGATTGGGTGTTGAATGGGCTGCCCAGGAAGATGGTGACGTCACTGTCCCTGGAGGTGTTCAGGAAAAGACTGGATGTGGCACTTAGTGTCATGGTCTAGTTGATAAGGTGGTGTTAGATCATAGGTTGAACTTCATAATCTCAGAGGTCTTTTCCAACCTATTTCATTCTGTGATTCTGTGACCCTTGTGGGTCCCTTCCAACTCAGTATATTCTGTGATTCTGTGGTTCTGTGAAATGCCATATGGAGAGTGGCTCAGTGAGCACTTCTGCCAGTTCCCTCAGTACCCTTGGGGACACTTTGTGGACATAATTAAAATACAATGCAGTTGTTATTAGTTCAATCATAATGACACTCACACTCACAGCCTAAGCTATACGCCATGTGAAGTTGCTATACACAATGTCAGGTTAGTTACTCAGTGGGTAGTCACAGAACTAAGCTAGAACAAATTAGGCAAAAGTCAGTTTGACTGATGGACAGAGAATTGCTCTCACAGTTAAAACAAGCTTAAATCAGTTCAGGCTAATACAGGTCCAGACTGATCCAGAGACCCTGCACTGTTAGGTGTGTACAAAGGCTGTGAACTCCTCCTGGTTGCATCTGAAAAACTTAAATGTTGGCATTATTGGCATATACTGGATAGATGTGATTTGAAAATTACCTCGATTCTGAAGTGATCATCACTCTTGTATTTTTGTTGTGGGTTTGTTTTTGTGGTAATTTTTTTTTCTTCTCAAGAAAAAGTTCCATGACACTGAGCACATCAAAAAAGAAACTTTATGTTACCATCACAGAAAATACGGTTCTGGGTGTGTGCATCTGCAAGACTGGTCAGCGAGGCTCTGACATTAATTGGATCAACATCTCTACTACAATAATAATAACAGCTTTGATTGGAGATTGGAGTTACACCAGCCAGGGCATATTTTCCACATTGAACTATAATGTGTTAACAACATAGAAAAAACCTGCCTACTTTCAAAACTTTCACTCTAAATGAAGATATTTTGAAAAGTGACAGAGCCAGTTTTGTGTCACAGTTTTTCCCAAGAATATGATGGTTGGAATTAATGTTTCATTGTCAAATACTGAACCAGCACCATTATGATACTATTAGTGAATTAATTCACAACAACCCTCTTTTGCAAACTATGAGGTCAGAGAACATTTTACAGCACTGCAAGAAATAACTCTCAAGTGGATTTTATAATCTCCAAGGGAGGCTTTTACTCTTCATGGCATGAAATGATGCGATTTCTCCTTTATCCAGCAGTAAGAAATATTTAAAATACTACAAAAATATTTACTATGAATTCATCAAAGAAAAAGGCCAACCATTTCATGCAGGAGGTCATGCATGACCTGATACTGTAATATTTTAGCTCTCCTTAATCAAGAACATTTTACCCTCTGGTGACTCAAAAGCTTCATGGATGTTGCTGAAAGTTCATTTCAGTCATGTTGACAGAGAGCCAGGCTTGCTGCCTGCAGCCTCCTGCATCCAGCAGCCAAGGCCTTGCCCTCTTTCAGCCCTGCACCTTTGAGATCAAACTCCAGTCAGGATATTACCTCCACTGCCTATGCATAACCTTGGTGCCTTTGGCCCCTCTCTCTGCCCTCCCCTTCAAAATCTCTCCAGGGTAATTCATTTTCCTAATGACATACATGTGGAAAAGCCACTATTATCTTGCTTTCACCTTTGTTTATCTTCTTTGTGCTCTGGTTGAATGAACCACTGATCCATGAAACCCTCTGGCTGCTCAGCACTGCTGCAGTCCTGGGGGACCTCAACTATTGAGTGCAAGAAGAAACAAACCACTTAATTACTCACTCCCTCTTCTGCTTGGGCTTTGAACATTTGGCACTTTGCAGTGATCAAATTGCCAACTCCTCTGAAGACCATGACTCAGCCCCTCTTCCTCATAGACCACAATATGTAAAAAAAAAAAAAAAAAAAAAAAAAAAAAAAAGGTGAAGGGAGTTGGAATTATCATAAATGTTGACTTTTTAAACTTTTCATTTCAAATTTTCCTCTATGTCCCTGAAATTATATTCTTACACTCTGTCATCTAGAAGGACCGTATGTTTTTCACTATGTCATATGCTTTGTCCATTTTGAAATGCAGTGAGAGATCAAAGGCAATTATGGGTATTTCTTTTCAGAAAAGGATGGGACTTTTAAAAAAATGTCTGAATAGAAGGAATATTTTGGAAATCACTGACAGATGGTGGACACAGCAAGCAGGATAAGTATTCAAAGGTGTTTGTGAGACCAAAGGTAGATCTCCATGCTTTCAGTGCTGAAAGCCAGGTATCTGTCCCCTGCAATGTGTACGGTCAGCATCTGTTACAGAGAGGAGTAAAACACAGAGAGATCTGAACAGTTTAGGGAAATTCTGTCATTTCCACATGTGGTTTTATAAAAAACAAGACAAAGTTATCCTCTCTTTCTTTTGTTTCATTTTTTGCTAGTGTGTGTTTTTAGTCGGGTTGACTTTTTATTTTGATGTGCGTCATCAAAACAACACACTATGAAATTCGCAATATTGGCACATACTTTTCATTTCACAGGGCACAGGTAAATCATTGTTAGAAGTATTTTAATAAAAGTTTATTTCAGCTATGGCCTTGTATAAGCAATTCATCTGTATTCATTGCCTTCCCTGACCATATTCTCTGGGCTACCATCAAAATATATCCAGTGCCCTTGAAAAATCTCACAGCTCGTCAGACAGAAATCAATGCATTACCTATCAGTATCAAGAGGCCCATACCCAGAAGTAAACAAAATGGATCCCTGGTAACAGAGATTCCAAAAGGAAATGTGCTACAAAGAAATGCATTGTCTGTAAGTAGTTCCAAAGTCAGAGCTTCAGAAACATTGACTTTACTGTTCTATTTAGTCATTAGAAGGACATTTTGGCTAAAAACAATCTGAAAAGAAATGTTTCATTTTTATTTCCTTTTGAAAAAATTCAAAATTAAGTATTCCTATGAAAAACTTATGGGGAAAAAAAAATCTTATAGTGGTCTGAATCTCTTGACTATTAGTGTCAGAGTCCATGGATAACAAATGGACAATTCTCATTGTAGCCTGTGGAAGGC
The DNA here is from genome assembly GCA_038380795.1 of Pyrocephalus nanus. NCBI lineage: Eukaryota > Metazoa > Chordata > Aves > Passeriformes > Tyrannidae > Pyrocephalus > Pyrocephalus nanus. The sequence goes on from CM076259.1 coordinate 37,143,372, forward strand.
AGCAAAATATGTACCGGCAAATCCTTTATGATGAGAGTTATCTGAGTGCAAGTGACCATAACTAGTTGTTCTTTCTTGCCCACCCCTGCATTTCTCAGAAGTCAATTTCCAGCAGTAGGAGAGAAGAAAAAAATAAAATTCAGCTTAAGACTGTGACAGCTGAGACTTTTCTCAGGCTAAATCTTTCTAAGGAAGAGAACTCTAAGGTTTAGAGCAATCAATGTTCATCATGTACTTTGTGAAGCATCTGAGCTGGTGTAGAGGTAGTCATTGTGTTGAGTTCCCTCTAGGCATACTTTATTTCAGATTTGACTTGCTAGTAAGAACTAAAAATGGGTGCAGGTCTCACTTCTGGAAAGCCCCTAATTTGAATTCAACATCAGCATAATAAATCAATGTCCTTTTATTTATAACAATGGAGTTTTGTAAATTGATGGCTCTTCTACCAGAATGTTCAGCTTGTGTGGATAAGACAGTCATAGATCCTGTAATATTCCATGAAGATTTTTTTGTTTATTTTAGTAAGTTATAGGGAGTGTTTTTATTTTTCTTGGACAGATCAGTCTGAGTCTCTGAGTCATCTTAGACCAGTCATTGTAACCACTTCACTACAAACAGATGTATCTCTTCCAAATCCTAAATTAACATAGTGCTCTTACACACATTTAAACTGAGTTGATGAGGCTCATTAAAGGTGTAAATAATTGGATCCCCCTGATCTTTATTACTGCTTGTAGAACCTCAACTGAAAAATACCATCCTCAAAATATCCTCTTACTGAGACGGAGTTTTGAAAATAAACCTTCCCCCCAAGCAGCGCTCTCCATGGCAATTTTATGCTTTAAAAAAACAGCAGCAGCAAAATACTAACTGTAATGCTTTTGGCTGTGTGCTCCTTCTCTCATTCGTACATCATTTAGCTTCCTTTTAGGAGGTGAAAACATCAGCTAATCTGAGGAAGGAGACAGCTGGTTTGAAGCAATGGTTCCTTGTAATACTCTTTTTTTATATTCTCCTGTGTGCTATCGTGGCACATTCATAATTTATAGAGCATTTAATTACGCAGTAAGGCACAAGTGGGCATATTTTCCATAGCTATTTCACGCACAGCAACAAGGCCTTTTCCTCTTAAGGCCTTGAAGCGTGGATAGTAATGGACTTAAAAAACTTTCCCCAGTGTACCTTATTGCTCTTGCTGTATGTTCTTTTAATTTATTTTGAGGTTGCTTTTTTGTTCTGGGGTTTTGGTGGTGGTTGTTTTATTGAAAAGAGAATTTTCAGGACAAACCTAGAGAATACTCCTATTGCTTTGCCTTAATCCTTTCATATGGTGGGTACATTAATAAATGTGGTGTCCTACACTGAATTGTTTTTCTAAAAATCTTGCTTAGGCTTCACAGGAAGCAGAGCATGGGTTCACAAGGAAAAAAATCAGAAGGCATTAGGCTTGTTCCTTGCTAATTTTGGCAAGACCTGTAGACAGTTCATTCTTTGTATTCCCTTTGTTTTCAATAGGACTCTTGGAACACATGACATGGTCACACTCATCTTCTAAATCACTCCAAATCTCAAGTTTTCTCTTCTGCAATGTGCTAAGTGTGTTTGCTGTCTGAGAGGACTGATGTAATCCATCAGCAAGCAATAATATTTCCATCCTGTTTCTAGGTCAAGAAATTTTTGCTTCTCACTGCTATTTCCCCACATCTGCGACATTAGGACAGATTCACAAAAATCCCTTGAACTGAACATTTTTATTTTATTTATAGGTGATTTTTTTTTCAGAAAACATTTCCTATAAGTTCACCAGAGGCATCATTTTGTTAAAGAATTCGGTAACTGTTATGAAGTCAGTCAAAATTTTTCTATCAGTCTTCCCAACTGAAAATGCCTTCAGAAATGAAATAGCTACTCTGACAAAATATTTCTTCTCCTTGATGAAAAGCTAAAAAGTTTCAAAGAAAACTGACAATAAAGATTAATCTTCTGATCTGTTTGAAACTGAAGGTTTCCTGAAAAAAAATATCACCAGCAGGGCTGGTGATGGGGCTACAATATGCCCATCCAGGAGACAGGGCTGGAGACATCCTGCAGTGTCAGTCAAAGAGATCCATTCAGAGGAGAAGCAGGGCTGGAGATCGACACACAGGGCAGCTCTGGCACAAACTGAGGGCAGCAGGCTGAGCTGAAATGAGATATCACATCTGTGGACAGTTCTGAGGGGAGCCCCATGTGAGGCTGGTCAGGACTAGTGAGAATTGCTGGTGCCCTTAGGGTCCTGATGTTGGGCAGGGGTGATGGCAATGCCATTTCCAATTCTACCACTGATTTGAACAGTCTTTGATTAACAGGTTTCACTGTATTTTGTAAAATAAGCATAATAAAAGCTTCCAGTAACTACACATAAGGGTACTGTGAGACTGATTATTAGGGCTTCTGAAGAACTGTTGTATCCTCAGGCCAAATGTGTTACTGGCAATGTTTCTTACTCTTATAAGTGGCAATCTGAGCAACAGGAACCAGATACTTTCCCTAAAGTCACTGAAAACAGCAGACTAAGTTCTGCTCTCATACCTTCACATCACATTTTAACCCAAATTTGTTCAGGATTACTATTAAAATTCAGACCTGTTTCAAAATCTTTAAGAAAACTCAAGAAAACTGTCAGTGACAAAAGTTGAGCTACATTCACCTAATGCATTGCTTGGCCTGGTTTTAAGTAAATATCATCCTCTGCACCTGTGGCATATTTTCTATGTATAAAAGTGACACAACAGGAGATAATAAATGAAAATATGTGATATTCAAGGAATTAAAGCAGGAGGAGCCAGCCACGGGAAGTGGAGCAGAGCAGGAACAACAGCTTCTGGAAATTGTTTCCCTTTCTGGTACCACTGGCATTGTAAGATGTGCCACTTTATCTCTTTGCTCCACTTAATCATTTTTATGTCCTTCCAATGTTCTACTTAGATGGTAAGATATGATACAGAAATAGTACCACCTACTTATGCTGTATAATACTCTGTAGAGTTGTACCCAAGTGTGCTTGGTAATGTCTAGAGGGATTGCAGAGCTTACTACAAATAAGTAATGAGCATGGGAAGAAAGCAAGCGGTGTGTTTATACTTCATATGTAAAAATTTACATTTATATAAATATATATATAATGTGCATTCTGCAGAATGAAAGCTACTCGAACCTGAAGTCAGAATATCATGTGGAATAAGCACAGAGTGACAAAAAGATGCCGCAAAATCACCACAGAAAAGAGAAATTAGTGTGTCAGGGGTTTGGAGTGCTTGTAAGGGAGCAATGATAATTACAAGAAGTTTTTTGGATTTATCAGTGATGTAGTGTTGTAAGAATAGGAAGAGCCAGGAACACTTAAGAAGGCTTCAGAGACAAAGTTTGTCCCATCACCCTGTGTACCAGGATACAAGCCCAGCCCTATCTATCAAGAGAAAGGGATGTAGAAAAGTTCTCTGTTTTCCATATGCTTAGCAATATAATGTTGTGGAACTTTCATAAAGATTTTCCACATCTGAGATTCAAAGGAAAAAAACAGAACTTTTTTGGAAACAATGAGTTATTGCCTAAGTGCTGAATATGATGGGCTGGTTAGCGGATTGAATCCTTAGTCTGCTCACACTGAAGTGTGTGCCAATTTTCTTGTTACTTGTGTATTCTCTCCAGTATATAATTAGAAAAAAAATTGGACACAATAGAACATTTTGGGGGACAAAAAAGGGACAAAAAATAAACCAAACCACCCAGTTCTGCAAAAGGAAACTCCATTGATTTGGGATTAATGTTTAAGATTTAAGAATTTTCTGAAAGAAGTTTCCCATATTATCACAGTGTACAGGGCACATCCCAAGCAGATGACATTTACAGCATTTGTCAACATTTAAGACTCTAATTTGGGGAAAGTAAATTAGAAACTACATTTTGCTTTTTATTGAAATACACAGTAGGAAACCTTTCCAAATTAACTTTGGAAGATGCAGAGCCCTGTAAACACAGAGCTCTCTTTGGGACCACTGTGTTCTAGGATGATTACTTGGCTTGTCCATCTTGTTCCTGTACTTGGCCAAACAATTATTCTGGCAATAAGCCATTGTTAAACTTTTCCTTGGGAAACTTGCTGTTGTCTTAACTGAATGTGCAGTGAAAATATGTGAATATTTAAACTGCAACAAAACAATAAGAGGGTTAATGATTTTTTATGTTGCATTTTAAAAAAGCATCTCCTTGGCCTTGATGGACAATGGCATGCACTAATTGCCTAAGTTAGTGAGCAAGATTTTAAAATAAAAACATCATAGAAATGTAAATAACCCCCCCTTGATGCTGGTTCCAATGCAGGAGAGAATTTAGAGAGGAAAAGTATGCATTAGGTCGGTCATCCTCACATGAAAAGATATTGCAGGACACACATTTTTAGCAATGTTATTAATAAAGTGAGGGAAATGTAAGTATCTGTCTTGAGAAAACGCAATTAAAAAATGAAATTTATTTCTTTACCCATATTTTCACTTTTATGACAACACTTGCAGTTGCCCAGTAACTGTAATGAAATGAAGGGATTCATGCCCAGTTTTCAGTGATACTCTTCACTGCAGCTATAGAGTTGACACTGAGATCTTGCTAGAACACCCCTTGGGAATTCTGAGAATAGAACTATTAAACCTCATTACAATTCACTTTTCTAATCACTGAATCATGTTCCCAACCTCCTTTTTAAATATGTACCAGGTATGTGTCACAATGCTAAGCAGCCAGAAGTGTTTTGTAACACACGTCCTTTGCCTCGTCTTTGAAAAGGTAGTATTTGAACCTGGATTTCTGGAAAGACATGATTGGTAAACTATCCACTCATATTGTCTCTCCTGTAATGATACAAACATTTTCTCTACATTTTATGGAAATTAATGTGTATATTCAGCATGGCTCAAGACAAATTGACAAAGAATCATCACTTTTAGCCTCCTGCAGGTCAGCAAGACAAGGAGCCTAATTTAAATCTCAGTGATAATTTTAGGAGGATTTCCTTTCATATGTCACTTGGCTTTCAGTCAGACACTCATGCATACCAGCAGAAAGCCATTCTTGTGATCTTTATCCATGCATCTGTCCACGGACTGAGCCACCATCAGTAGTTCACATATCCCACTTAGTGAGAGGAGACCCCTGACAGGGAGAAAAAGAATGGAAACAGCCTCAAAACCTAGTGTTTGTGACTGAAAAAAAAAAATTTAAAAAAGGCACTGTCTAGTAATATGAAATTTGGCTGGGCTAGGCAAGAGAATCAGATGCCAGCCCCATCTTTCCAGACTTATTTTTAATCAGGATTCCTCTTTACTATTTTAAAGGTCTCTTCATCAGCTGTAATGAGATCCCAAGGTGATCTGTTTAAAGACAGGCTTCCTTTAGTTTAGGGTGACCCTCAACTCTAAACTTTTCAAGCCAGATGTAAGCTTTACTGACCAAAAAACACATCAAATTACCATTAAAGAAAAAAAAAAATCTTGTATTCATCACAGTTAAAAAGAGGGTCTAAGGGGACAACTTAAGTGTAGATATCTGCACTGCCAGTAAGGAAAAATAAGTGAGATGCATTGCACCCTTTTGTGTGCTTGGGGGGTTGTTTGTTTGTTTGCCTTGAAATCCCCTTTAAAATATTTGAAAGCACATAATTTTTTCTCTTTAACTTGCATTATACTATAGGTCAGGTTTACATGGCAAATCAGTGTAGCAAAAGCTGTTTGTGGAAGAACACAGTAGTCAGCATTATGTGCACTGGCAGCAAGCAGTACACCAACATGTCCCACCTCGCTGAAACCAGTGTTTTTCAGCACCTGGGGATGCCAGTACAAGCTGAATTGGCAGTTGCAGCCCTTGTTCTTCCTTGGGCAAAACCTACGTCAGATGTCCTACAAAAAGGAGGACTTTGGCACTCAAGGAGTGAGTAGAAAGTCACCCAACCGCTTCTTGCCAGTCCTAGTTCACAGTACAGAACTTGTCCACTTGTGTTTGTCCTCTACAAGTGAGCTTGGTCTCTGCCTCAAGGACAGCCTGAGGATACCCAGTGTTGCAGATTCTCTGCGGTACCAATTAAGCTAATCACAGTGGAAGGACAAAGGTGGACCTTACTTGTACAAACTTCCATGTCGAAAGTAGTAGAAGCTTTCATCTGGCAGAATCCTACTTGAGGTTTATTTGACATCTTCCAATGAAATCATAACAAATTTTGACAGCAATGGTAATTTAAGGAAGAATAAAAAAGGGCTGAAGTCCAGAGGTGCAGAGAGGTTGTTTTGAATCATGTACAATGCTTAACCTAGTATGGAAGGGTGTGCAACGCTTCGTTTTAAGGTAATGGTAGGCTGGGCAAGACTAGCAAAGTCTTGCCTGAAAGAATGGGTTGATAAGAATATTCCCCCTATCAGAAAAAGGTGTTTTAAAGGATTTTTACAAACTATCAAAAAACTGTTTTGTTCAGCTTGTGCTCAGCACATTGGCTACACAGCTGGTGTTATCCTTCTCATCTCCAGGTTCCAGCCATGCTTCACCTGGTATTTTACCTACAAGCCTTTTTTAGTTACACGCAATTGTTAACTTGCTTGTCCCCGCAGCAGTGAGGGATGTGGAGGATAGGATCACCAAAGCTGCCCACCTTAACATCACTGACAGCCTTGATAGGGATGTCTAAGCAAGGGTGATCCACACAGCACCTTTCTGTGTCCCTCAGTACAGCTGCTTGTGAAGCACTCCCCAGCACTTCCAATGAACCAACCACCTAATCCCAAAATCCACCAACTATGATGGCCAACAGAAAGAGCAGGCAAGATTGAAAACACAATTAGCCAGCATCAGGGAATAATTAGGTGATGTTAGTGCGTGTTGTGGGAAAGGGCAACGCATCCTAGACTATGAGTAAAGGCAAAAAACCCCACAGTAGTCCCTGTCAGTCTGGCCTTGGAGAACTGACCTTCCAGACAGCAAATATGTATTGGTTTACTCTATAGATGGTCTGAGATATTTTAGTGGCATTTGACTCACCAAAATATTGCAATAGAATGGATTTAATCACAGCTAGAACCAGAGGGATTTTAACTCCCCCACCTCCTTCTGCCTATACCCCCTCAAGGAGCTAGAGATAATCAGTGACTTGGCCCCAAGACACATGTCCTGAATTAATCATAAATGCATAAACCCTCTAAACACTCAAGACATTTTTGTCGTTGCCCACATCACCTGTAACTGCTGTGAAAGTGATGACATGGGCTGACTCAGAGCAAAACCCCATTAAATCCCTAGCACAGGCTGCAGCTCTTTTCTGTCTCAGGTTGACTTAGGCTGACAGCAACAAGGGCTTAGGGTTCCTGGGTTGCTGCTTTAATTTTTTCCCCCAATGTTGGATACTTTTGGCAAAGAAGTTGAAGGTTCTTTTTCTCCTGCTTTTCCTTTAAAAAAAAGATGTTCTTTTTCTTTCCAATCTTCATGACAAAGATGTCCTATATTTGTTTTTATTCAGTTTTCCCCTTTCTCGTGTTCTTCTCTCAGCAAAATATGACGTTTTGAAGTTTTCTGGGCTGGAGAAGTAAAACTGCTTTTTGCCAGTGAATCAATTTTATTTTTTTATGAAAGAAATTTCTCAACTTTTTGACAGACAACAAAGCTATTGTGCACTACCCAGAACAAACCATATTCCACAGTGGAGGTAAGCAAAAGTTATAATATTAAATACCATTTGGTATAGTGCTTTTGTTCAGAATGTCACCTGTATGCTTACTCTGGCTTCCTGATGGATGAACAAGAAACACAGGCAAGAGGGCAGAAGGAAACTTTAAAGTTAATATTCCATTAATATGAATGTGAGTTGTTCACAACAGTGCTGTCAGTGTGACAGATTTTGCACTGTGAGGCACAGGATGACTTCCAAGAATGATTCTTTTTCCTATCTTGTATACACTATTTCTGGGATATTTGTGACTTGGGATATTGTATGAGAGGTGTGGAAAAGCTGAGAATGAACACTTTCCCACTGCAGATAATAGGAGTTTTGCCAGAGACTGAGATTCTGCCCAGAGTATTTATAGGTGGTATTTATCTAGGAGTCAGAAAATCTGTATTCAGCTCTTTAGTTCACTATTGATTTCTGGATAGATGTTAGTATGTCACTTAAAGCTTAATTTTTAAGGCAGTTAGTTCTCAATAGTTTTAAATAGCTCTGCCACTTCCTTCAGGTCCCAAAGAGAGAATTCTGAAACTTCAGGCACTAGTCTCTGTCTCCTAGTGCTGTATCTTTCTCAGCTCTTCTGATTCACCTACATCCAGTGGCCCATCTCTTTAGAGTAAGAGCACTTTATTGTTCCTGGTCCCTGTTAGGATGCAAGAAGAGTATTAAACATTTTCCCAGTGCCTCACTGTATCAGGCACAACCTTTGTATTATTACACCTAAGAAATTATATAAGTTGCACTGAATTGTACTTAGGACAGCAAATGCAGCAGTTTTCATTTACTCAGAGTAAGTGTAGAAGTGAGTGCAATGACTGAAAATGAAGATGCAATACCAAAAATAGAGTCCTACAACAAAATCAGATGTGAGAACAAAGATACAGTCCAAGGAACTTCCCCAGTAACTAATCAAACAGGCATGCACCTGTCTGTATCTGTGTGAGTATACTGGGTTTGCATGGCAAGGTTTTGGTAGCGGGGGATGTACAGCAGAAGTGTTTTCTGTGAGAATCTGCCAGAAACTTCCCCCATGTCTGACAGAGCTGATGCCAGCTGGCTTCAAGATAGACTCGCCACTGGGCGAGCTGAGCAATGGCATTGATAATGTACTGAAGAAAAGTTAATAAACACTGAATGGCAGACAGAAGAGAGGAGTAAGAACGCGAGAGGAACAGGCCTGCAAATCAGTGAAGAAGGAGAGGGAGGTGGTAATCCAGGCACCAGAACAGACATTCTCCTGTAGCCCATGGTGACCCCCCTAGAGCCCATGAGGTCCACTGTGGAGCAGAGATCCACCTGCAGCCCCTGGAGGACCCCACATGGGAGCAAGGGGATGCCTGAAGGAGGCTGTGACACCGTGGAAAGCCTACACTGGAGCAGGCTTCTGGGTGGACTTGTGACCCCATGAAAAGAGGAAGCCCACACTGGAGCAGATTTGCTGGCAGGACTTGTGACTCCATGGGAGGGACCCACTCTGGAGCTATCTGTTCCTGAAGGACAGCACTGTGTGGAAGGGATCTGAGCTGGAGCAGTTCATGAAGAATTGCAACCCATGAGAAGGACTCAAGTTGGAGAAATTCATGGAGGACTGTCTCCCATGGGAGGGATCCCGTGCAGGAGCAGGGAGGAGTGTGAGGAATCCTGACTGAGGAGGAAGGAGCAGAGGCATGATAATGAAGAAGAGTGTGATGAACTGGCCACAGCCCTCATTCCCCACCCTCCTGTGCCACTGTGGAAATGGAGGAAGAGAAATCAGGACTGAAGTTGAGCCTGGGAAGAAGGAACAGGTAGAGGGAAGGTGTTTAAAAGGTCTTATTCCTCATTATCCTTCTCTCTACTAACTAGCAGTACATTAAATTAATTTCCCCAAGTCCAATCTGTTTTGGATGTGAAATTCAATGTCATCTCTCTCTGTGTATCCTGAACAATGACTCTCTTAGTGGACAGGATTTCACAAAGCACAAAGATGTTCAGAGGGTTGGAATACTCCTCCCACAAAAAAGGCCAAGAGACTTGGGGTTTTTCAGCCTGGGCAGAACTTACTGCTGTCTTTCAATGTAAAAAGAGGAAGAGATGTTTTTACCAAAGTAAAAACAGTAGACAGCTGTTCAGTAGACACCTTACGCTTGTTCAAAAAAAATGGACTGCTTTGACACTTACGAAAACTCTTGAAACCTACGTTACTTCTTCATCTTTTATACCGAGTCCTCTCTTATGTCTACGTTGATTTCTTAAAGCATTTCCTAAGGGCCGCCACAACATTTCTCTCCTTTCTCAAGGACTCCGAACACAAGTGGTAGTGCATTTGTGATGTTGTGGTTTAGGAATGGTACTCCCCAGTTTAGTGCTCCCCTTGAGACTCTCCAAGCCACACTGCTGCTCACTTCTCCCCACTCTCCCTCCCCGCTTTGGCAGGATGGAGAGGAGAACTGGAGCCACAAAAGTTAGAGTTACAGGCTGAGAGAAGAACAATTTACTGGAAACAGCGATGAGATAAGAAAACAAACAGTAATAGCAACAGTATTATTACAAAAGTGTGCAAGAGACGGGCAAGTGATCCACATACAAAATGCTCAGCACTGGCATTATCCAACTCCTCCTTCCCCATCACACTTATTCAACCAGAAGGGACCTGTTCTCTCCAGAAGAGATTCCCTTCCCCCACACCGAGCAATGACCTGAAATGGTATAGAATGATGAGTCTGTCCTAACCACGCCCCCTCCTGGTGTTTGCAAAAATTAACAGTTTGTCTGGAATGTCAAGGTCTAAGTTTCAAGCATTGAAATGACAGGATTTCAGAGGATGGGATCCAAGCATAGGACATGGGCTGCAGTAACCCATCAAGTACCCAACCAGCTACTAAAACACAAGCACTGCTTTAGGATTGCTGTTGTTTTGTTCAACAGTTTAAACCTATGTAGTGGTGGTGGAGGAGTAAAGGTTGGGTGGACTACGACCTGATAGTTCAGTGAACTGTATTCTTCCTTCGTAATCCATGTGTACTATTCTGCTTTCTTCTTTCAGGCCTTGTCAGCCACTCAGCCATTCACATATTCACAAGGCCTTCCTAAAATGACCTTTCCTTTGATTACAGTCTTTCAATGCTATTGCAGTATAAATGTCACAAGTTCCAGTTCCATCCACAATACTTAACCTACTGCTGAGCCTCATGCTGCTTTTTTAATCTGTGGCTCTTCTCCTTTTTTCTGCTCTGCCTCTGGCTCTGTGTTGTGGTATAGAAAAGGATGCAGAAGTTTTAATGTCGTTAAAGTGAACATGCTTCCAGAATGGCTTTGTAACTCTTTGTGTAAGCTCACCTGTGTCTTTGGAATGTCTGAAAGATAACTGAAAGCTTATCTATTGGTTGTTAACCCTTTGTTATCATTGGTTAATTGTAAGACCTCCTGAACTCCCAGTGGTCACTTTGTAATCCCCCCAAGAGCTATTTAAGTCGCTACCCAGATCAATAAACTCTCTCTGCCTTGCTCCCTGCTGCTCCTGTCCTGTGGTATCTGCGGGGGCCATGGGACACCTCCTGGTGGGGGGAGGGAGGAGGGAGCACGCTCCCCTCCAGGACTAGAGGTAAAAGGGAAAAGCCTCTAGCCTGGAGTCCCTCTCCCTATCCACCCTTCAACGTTCATCAGAAGTCAGCAACTCAGCATTGTGAGGATGGTATGGGAAAACTTCTGCCCAGGGTCCGCAAGATTAGTGTTTTTCAGAGATAAGTTGACTCCAACCACTCTCTCTCTTTGTTCTTCAGATCTCCCAAATGAACTGTGTGCTCCATTTGTTAAGGAACAACTTGGTAAAAAGAAAGAAAGTGAATTTACTGTGTTTGTCACAGCTTCTAAAATTCCAAAGAAAGGACCATTTCTTCTTAACTGTCTGTAAGACACCAAGCACATGTGATCATGTGGCTGGTATCTCATCCAAATTAGTTGGCAGGAAAACACTAATCAATCTGATTAGACAGGTAAACCTACTGTTCCTGTCATTTTAAATTAAGTTAGCTTTCGACAGTCCTGTTTCTATCTGTTAAAGATATTCTAAGGTGTTCAGTGGTGAGTCACTTCATCTCAAACAACCACCCAAAGAAGAGGGAAGACAAAATGCAGATGAAAGGGAGCATAGCTCACAAAGGGCCTGTGAATTTAGTGGGGTTCATGTGATAATCTCTAGTGAATATAACTTTATCATAGAATCATTCTCCTAGAATCATTTAGGTTGGAAAAAAACATTAAGATCACCCAGTCCAAACATGAAATTGTGCTAAATTGAGACATCTATAAGTGAACTAGTAATTCATTGCTCTCTTTATAGTTAAAGGAGGGAGAAGGTGTTGGATTTTTTAGGGTGCAGTTCACCCTGTCCAACACAGATGCTGTGGGATCTTGCAGTGCAATCCTTGGCGTGAAAGCAAATAAACATGCTTTTTAGGAAACGGGATTTTATTCAAGTAACAGAAGCATTTCACAAACCACAGTGTCCTAAGTCTGCTTACCCAGGTTTCAAAACTAACAATCAAATCATCAGGAGCAGGGGAAGAGCTTTTGAGTTTTATTGCTCTTGTCGCTGTAGGGATTATGTTTCACAGAAATCTGTTAGACAGCCCTAAGTCTGAATATCCACACAGCACTTCTGTGACTGGTCGGTGATGGGTCTTGCAGTGGAGCACTACAACACTTCTTTTTTTCCTTAGCTTTGAAGTAGGCTATTTTTATGTTTTATTTTATATATATATTTATTATATTTATCATATATTTGTTGTCTATATTTATGATATATCTTTGCAACCTATGACCCCTCAGCCTGCTCACTGTCCGGTAGGAGTAGCAAGTCTGTCCTTTCAACAGAATTGCACTTTCCGCTCTCCAGAGGGCATCTTGGGCTGACAAAATTATTCAAGCCCAGCTGCCAAGTCATTATCTCCAAAGTAGCAAGCTCACACCTGTTCTTTTGTCACACTGTATCTGGATTTAAACGAGAGAGAAGAGGCTGAAGGAAGCCAGCCTTACCTGTCCTCATTTGCACCCCACCTCACACACCGAGGCTCCTGATCCATGAAAGTGGCTGAGCCTTCCCAACCCACTGCATTGAAGATGCTCCAGGTTTGATAAGCAAAGCATAAAGGTGTAGTCACAAGCAAGTTGTAAGGGCTGTACATGAAGTCAGTAACAAAGGCAGAACTACAGTTCAAAAGTCAACATTAGCTGACAACGTCACACAGTATGATGAGTACCACAGTCAAAGGGATTAAGTGAAGCAGTAGAAGGAAACAGCTTTTGTTTAACAATTTTGGGTGAGGGAATTGCAGAGGAAGTGAGAAGGACTTAGGCTTGTGATGACTTCTGTTCTTCAAGATGAAATATAGGATAAGAAAAAAGCCTAAAGTATTTCATGTTTAATAACTCAGCAGCTGTAATGTCCTGGCCTGCTCAGGAGGTTTAAGGGAAGGTAGTTTGATTTTCTCTGGACCGTACATAGGAGAAACAACAAAACCCTCAGGAGGTTAAATAGCAAGCAACTTTTTATCTGGAAACTTTAGAACATCCAGATAGAATATGGCACTTGGCAAACTTTCACTTAGCCAACTCTGAAACATACAGACAGAACAAGACACTCAGCAAGGCACTGACTGGATTTTTTTGGCTAGGCTTACAATATATTTTTAGAAGAAGAAAGTTGGAGAAGAAAGAGAAAGAAGAAGGAGGAAGAGAGAGAGATAATCACCACTGAAAGATCCAGCATGGTCTCGGCAGCTTTTAAATCCAGTGTAACAGAATGCTCCACGTAGAACACATATGTTGCCGTCCTTTTATCAGTTCTGGTCCTAGAAATGTATTTCTTCTGCCTAGGTTCTCTCTGGATTGAGCAGGGGTATTTCAGGTCCTTTTGAAAGCCCTGCTCAAGAGAGATGCCTAATGTGCCGGCTGTGTTTTCCTGTTTTTTCCTTCTGTCACCTGATCTGTCTCACTGGGCCTGTTGGCTGAAGCAGAAGTGTTGTGCATGGAAATGGGCTGAGAAGGAGGTTTTGCCGATTCTCAGACATGTCTTTTCAATTGCACAGACTGATGCTGAAGGTCCTCGGGATGTACCGATAAACGTGTCTCTTCTTTCTGCATTCGGCAATAAATTGGATGCACGCTCTGTGTTTGTAGGCAGCTGCAAAGGTAATTTCAGAGGGACTAAGTGGTTACCTTTGTGAACTTCTCTGAGATTATATGGTTGGGGAGAAGCAGAGTGAAATAAGCACTCAAAGACATGCCTGTTATCTTTTATAAGGAGTCTTGCCAGCAGCAGGAGAACAGCAGAAGGAAGACAATGATTTCCCCTTGGATTCTAAGGTACCTACTCTGGAGGAGGCAGCAAAGACCCTCTGGATCAACTGCTTCTGGGCTCCTTTCCCTGTGCTGTTGCTTTTGTCACATGCTTGTACCTTGCCTCTGGACATGCCAGTGCTGCAGACAAACGGTTGAGTTAGTCCAGGGATAAAGTCAGGTCAAGCTAATGTCCCAGCTCCCCTTGCAGCTGACCTCCAAGCTGGATTTCTAGAGCAAAGCAGGAAAGCTTTCTGCTGCTTACTGTCCTCTGAAGTGCTACAAGGCTGGTGTTGTGAGGATTGCTGTTTTCCACCTCAGAGCCTGCTTTCCTGGATCCATGAATGTCAAATGGTTCCCCTCTGACCTACTGTCTAGAGATGTATTTCTCCTGCCTAGGTTCTCCCTGAATTGGGCAGGGGTTCTTCATCCCCTTTTGAAAGCCCTGCCCAAGAGAGAGGCCGAATGTGCTGGATGTGTTTGCCTATTTTGTGCCTTCTGTCACCTGATCCCCCTTGTTTAGTCCTGTTGGCTGAAGCAGAAGTGTTGTGCCTGGAAGTGTGTTGAGCAAGTGGCTGTGCCAGTTGTCAGCTGTGTCTTTTAAATTACACAGACCGATTGCTAAGGTCAAAAGAAAGAGTCGGCCAATGTGACGCTTCCTGCGGCAGTCGACAAGAATTTGGACGCGCGCTCTGTTTCGGTGGAGCACAGCAAAGGTAACTGCAGAGGGACTAAGTGGTTACCTTTGTGAACTGCTTTGCGGTGACATGGCTGGAGAGAGGCAGAGTGCAATAAGCACTCAGAGCAATGACACACCTGTTGTCTTTTGTTAGGGGTCTTCCAGCAGCTGGAGAAGAGAAGAAGGAAGAAAATGACGTTTCCCTGAAAGATGATGACTTTTCCTGGATTTTGGAGGTACCTACTCTGGAGGTGGCAGTGAATTTCCTCTGGATCCACATCTTCTGAGCTCTTTTCCCTTTGCTGCTGCTGTTTCCACATCTTGTACTTTGGCCCTGGACATGCCAGTGCTGGCTCTGTTTGCCCATTTCCTTCCTTCTGTCACCCAATCCTGGTCCTTAGCTCTGTTGGCTGAAGCAGAAGTGATGTACATGGAAGTGTGTTGAGAAGAATGCTTTGTCAGTTCTCAGACCTGTCTTTTAAATTGCACAGTCTGATTCTGAAGGTGCACCAGAAAATGGGCTGCTTCCTGCTGTGGTCGGCAAAACATTGGATGCACGCTCTGTTGAAGTGGAGCCCAGCAAAGGTAATTTCAGAGCTACTAAATGGTACCTTTTTAAATGTCTATGGGGTGACAGACATGGTTGTAGAGAAGCAGAGGGACATAAGCACTCAGAGTAACAAGACAATTTTGACCTTTTTTTTTAGGTATCCTGCCAGCAGCAGGAGCAGAGAAGGAAGAAAATATTGTCCCTTCTTCTGAGAATAAGGTACTTAGCTCTGTTCTGGCTGAATTGCATTGCCTTTGGCTGATGTCAGATGGAGCGTGATGCTGCACTCTTGACGAGGATCCTTTTCTCCACTGGGTCTGTGTTTTCTTGCTCGCTTAGCTGCCTACATTGGAGAGAGAAAATCTTCAGCTAAGATTTGATTCTTCAACTCAAACAGATGCTCAGCTGGACATACAGGTGACTCTATTAGAGGTTGACACAGATATATCCCTAAATAGAGCCTGTCAGTGTAAGCACAAGTGATCTTACTCCTGAATTCATTTTGAAATACTGCTGAGAGGAGGTGATTGAGTCTGGATCTGTGCTATACTTTGGACCTCATTTGGATGGCATTCTGAAGCAGGAAGGGCTGGAATAAGGCTTGCTGCAAGTCCCATTTAGCTTTACTTTGAACACTTCCATAACTTGGTCAAGTCTCCCACCACAGTCCTTGCAAAAAATTTATTTCTTAAGTCCAATCTAAATCTAATCTCTTTTCATTTTAAACCACTGCCTCTTGTCCTGCCACTACTGGCTTCTGTAAACATCTCTCTCTCTCTTTTTATACTGGAAGACAGCAGTAAGTTCTGCCCAAGGCCTGCTTTTCCCTGGCTGAAAAAGCCCAAGTCTCTCAGCCTTTTTTCATGGGAGAGCTGTTCCAGCCCTCTGGACATTTATGGCCTTCCTCTGGACTCATTCCATCAGGTCCATGTCTTATCTGTGCTGAGGACCCCAGAGCTGGACAGTGCTCCAAGTGAGGTCCCACGAGAGCAGAGTAGAAAGGGAGAATGCCCCCCTCACCCTGCTGGCCAACCTGATGAGTGATCTCTTTATATAATCCCATCAGTAACAGCATCTCTTGTGTTGTCAGGATGGCTCGAATAAGCTTGGGATGTGTGTGTGGGATCCATACTACTACTGAAGATTTATAACTTCAAGAGAGAGAGAAAATCTCATGCTGGAGCAAGACGGCCCATATGAGATGTTGGGATCTGTGTGTGTGGGATCCGTGCTAGACCCATGCCGAGAAGTCTCTCAAGGACTGTTTCTCCTATGGGGAGGGACCTCCATAGGGAAACAGGGGTGAACTCTTAAGCCATTATCCCCTGTAACCCTGTGGTGAAGATCCATAGTAAGCAAGTGTCCCCTTGCAAGCCTATGGAAGGAAGACCCTTCAGCACCTGGGTAACCTCCAGCCTTCAGTCTTAGACCAGGAGGAGGGTAGGCCCAGCCCTGGAGGCCGACACTGAGTGAGAGAGAAAAAGTTCCAGCTGCAATGAGAATGCTGCTGCTACTGAAGATTTGTTACTGGAGAGAGAGAGCTGGAACTCCGAAAATGGAGAGTGAGACTACTTCTCCTTGGACTGGTATAAAGGGAGGAGGAGTATTTCTGTAAATATATAGCACTTTAACTTGAGTAGAAATTGTTATAGGTAAGTTCTTTAGTTTTTAACTAGTTAGTAGTTTTTATTTTACTAGTAATAAATATTCATACTATTTTCCCCAAATCCTGTCTCTCTTTTGTCTCCAAAAAACCTTCTCTCGACTAGTTATAATTGTGTGGGGGGTGGAAAACAAATTGACCCAGAGCCAAACCCCGACACTCACGCAGCTACTGCAAAAGCTTGATGAAGTTCTCAAGAAGAACTCTCCGGCGGAAGCTTCCCTTGCTACTATGAAGACCCACAGCAAGGACGTGAAGGAACGGAAAATGCCGATGCGGGAGAAACTGGAGAGGGCTGAAATTCAGGTATGGGAAAGGCTGTCTCTTGGCAGGGCCCAAGGCCTTCTTTGTAGTGCACCAGAGCAGGAAACTGATTTTTCCTTGAGAGTTTGATGTAACACCAGATGATTCGGTGTGCAGCTAGCTGTGATGGGAAGGAACAGCACCGCTGCCTTTGGTGTCTACCTGTTGGCATGACTTGAAGTGACAGTGGAGGGCTACACTAAGGTGGTGTAGGGATGGAAAAATTCTATGTGAAAGGTTTACTCAAGGAGGATAAAAGAATTTTCATTCAAGCCAGTTTTGGCTGCTAAGAAAGGCCCAATGTGGGGGAAAATTATTTCCCATGAATAGCACTGTCTATATTCCTTTGGCTGTCTGTTTAAGAAGCTCACTGCACTGTTGCAAGAAGGGAGATTGCATTCTCACAGACATGCTGTGGGGTCTCTGCTGGGGAGAGAAGAAATCCATAGAAGGACAAGGAGAGAACACAGCTTTGAAGTTATGTGCATGCAAAAGGTGTTGATATAAAAAGCACCCAGGGTACATACAGGCTGCATGCTCCTTCCTTCCGCTGTGATTTTTAGCAGGGTATTTTAGGGTTTTTGACTTTGGAGTAAACTTTGCCTTAACACCTTAGCCTTGGTATATGGGGTTACCTGTGTGAGTATGAACTCCAACAGGTGGTCTTAGTATACTGGACAACTGTGCAGCAGGAGTAAGTTGAGCGACATATAATTGACTCAACTAGTTTTATAAGCCTGGTGTTTATGATGAGAAAGATCACTATCCAGGAAGTCACTTTCTCCTTCATTGGACAAGCACATGTGTATTCCTGTCAAAAAGCTGCTTCTCAAGTTTTGCAAAGCAGACGATGTGCTGAGGGAGGAGGGAGGGGTAGGCATACTGGAGTGTTGAGCTGGGGCTTTGTAGTATTTCCTCATCACACCATCATCGTCATGGAGTTGCAAAGTCACTTTAGGAGCAGGAGGAGCTTCTAACTGTGTTGGAGTAGCCAACTGTCTTAGTTCTGGTCAGGACAGGGCTAATTTTTGCAAACACCAGGAGAGGGTGTGGCTAGGACAGAATCATTATTCTACACCACTTCAGGTCATTGCTGGGTGTGGGGGAAGGGAATCTCTTCTGGGGAGAACAGGCCCCTTCTGGTTGAATAAGTGTGGTTGAATAAGAGGAGTTGGATAATGCCAGTGCTGAGCATTTTGTATGTGGATCACTTGCCCGTCTCTCGCACGCTTTTGGAGGAAGTAACGGAGGTTTCAAGAGTTTTCCTGAGTGTCAAAGCAGTCCAGTTTTTTCAAACAAACATAAGCTGTCTACTGAGGATTCTTGTTGGGGTTTGACATCTGCAGGAACTGAAAGAGCATCATGTCCGGAATGAATGGGGCATAGTCATTTGAAAACGCCCCAAAGGAGAAGGAAATAAGAATTTCCAGGAACCTGCAAGACCTTCCTTTATGTGCAGCTATCCGTGAGCTGCGAGAACACTTCCATTGGTAAGCCAGTGCAGCAAAGCTTCACTTTTTGTGATTGTGTAGAAACAACAGGACTTACTTGTATCCCAGTAAGATACTATTATATGATTTTCAAAGATATTTTTCATTTTAGATGAGGTTCTTTCACACTGTTCCTTTGGGATTTGTGCTCTTGTGGACTTCTGTCATAAAGCCTGTACTTATTTTTCAGTCTCGAAGTTGACTACGCCAGGCTGGAAGCCACATTCCAGTGTCAAGCCAAAACCATAGAAATAATTGAGAAGTGGCAGCAAACCAAAAAGGTACTCAGGGCCTTCCCTTTTATGACCCGCAGAGCCTCGTTCCATATTCACATGGGGAAATTTTACAAAGAGCTTTTCCTAGAATCTAGGAGAGATCAGTTCCTCTGTTCTGCTGACTACAGATTGCTCTGAAAGTCCTGTCTGTTGCCCAGCTTTCTGGCATTTTAAGTTGTCCCATGAGATTAAACCAAATTCTACTTATTGCTGTCTGTGTTAGGGGTTGACAGTAACGTACTTAAGTATTAGTGCATTACCAGGTTTAAGCGTTGTCTGCTTTAGACCAGTCAGAAGGTTGCGGCCTCAGACAGACTTTAAGCCAGCCACACAGTAGAGGGATTTGGTACATTTGCTTGTGGGCTTTCCATGGGCTTTGGTGATGCTGAGCACTTCTTCCCGGTGGCCTGACTGGCATCATCAGACTGTGACAGGAATTCTTCAGCTGCCTATTTTGCAGCCACCTTCCTGATTTAGAGACTGTGGATTCCCTGGCCAGAAGGCATGGGTCCATAATGCAATGAGATGACCTCCAAAGATGAAAATCCCTTTGCACAGTGGAGGGCACCTCGGAGGTACCCAGCTCGAGCTGCTATTTTATTATTGCACCATAAGTAAACTATTTGAAGGATTGAGATGACTGAGACTCTGCTGTGGGAAGCCTGGGGTCGAGCCGTTAAGGAAGCCTTATCTGACTGTGAGTGTGGGGTGTGTAGGGAGTCAGGCGGGGCAACCATCGGCTCATTCGAGCCACCCACTGCAGAGTGACTCGGCTCAAGGGACTGCCAGAGTGGCTCCTGGATGATAGGACAGGAGAGTTTCCTTAGCAGTTACATCTGAATCCATGTATTCAGAGACCAGGGGAATGGCATGAAGCTGTGTCAGGGGAGGTTTACTTCAGATGTTAGGAAAAGGTTCTTCACCTAGAGGGCAGTTCGACCTTTTCTCCATGGAGCAGACTTTCTTGGCACATTACTGCTCCAGCCACCCTCCGTGTTTTCAGAGCACAGGAGTCAGTTGCAAGGGAATATTTTTTACTCTTGCTATCCTGTCCACCCCCACAGCTGGTGCCAACTCTTTCTCTCCCACAGACATGCAATTGCTGCACCATTCACAGAGGAGTGAGGCTCAAGCTAGCACGAGAAACACAGCCGCCTCTCTAGTGCAATTAAGCCAGCAGTGCTTGAGCCCTTTCAGCGAAGACTCCGTGGCAAACTACGTGGAAAAGGGTGCTCTGGAGCTGAGACCCCCTTTGAGGCTGAAGACACCAGAATGACCACCAGAACAAAAGCCCAAAAGAGGGCTCCACCCCAGACTCCGCCCAGACTCCGCCTATTATGAATATTAGGATTAGATGTTGCAATTGTATGAATATTCATGAAAAGATGTTGAAATCTTGCACCAAAACTGTAGAAACACCTGACTTTACACTGATAACTTTGGGCTAGTTTTATCCAGTGCGAGCTGGCTAGCCCCCGATGTTGCTGAAAATAAATACCTTTTGCTGCCTAAAGTCTCAAAACTGTCTCTGAGTAGTTTTCATTGCACCTTTTGGGGCATCATCCCCTACTCCTGGAACAGACTAATTTGTCTGTAACATGAGGAAATGAAGTCTCCAAATTCCTTATTGCCTATGTTGCCTAAATGGCTGTGGGGAAAAAAAAGACTCCAAGCCAAATTAGGTAGGAGATAAGATAAGGATATAAAGGCTTTAATTAGCCCCCAGGCTTTCTGGAATACCCCCAACGTGCACTCCCAAATACAGGCATTCTCAGTTTTTGTAATGATTTTCTCCCAATCCCCGTCTAAGAACTAGCAAAATAAAGAAGTAGAAAAACAAAATCTCACCACGTCCCTCAGAAAACAAGATCCCAGACACAGCCAGCACTCTCCAAACCCCTGCGTGGCAGACCAGCGGGCCCTGCAGGCCTCAGCCTCTGGATAAGCGAGACCAACGCAAGGACCCGCTGCTCCTGAACCTCACCAGAAGAGAAGAGAGCGACGTCTCTAATCTCCAATTTATTTATAACCTGATTTCCGCAAAAATTGTATGGAATACTGGGAACATGGCCACCTCCTTGGTTACGAGCTGGTTACCAGGAAGGCCTAGACTAAACCATCACAAGCACTATCTCCTTGAATTTTCCCTTTTAACCAATGCTAATGGGAGAGAGGGAAAGCTAGAAAGTATACACAGCTCACACTACAAAGCTTTTTACACAACAGCCAAATGTCTGGAGTGATACACATGTATATGCCTCAGATTGAAGGCCTTCAGTGGCAAGTTGGAAAGGAACATAAAATTAATCTGTGTAAAAATGATGAAATAACTGCATTTAAATTTGTGATTCTGAGACTTTTATACTGAGGGAACAATGTGGAAGAACAATCAAATCAAAGAGCAAGTCAACAGTTGCCACCTCGTTTCTGCTGTGTCCTTGTACTGAGCCATTACTGCAAGATATTGAACAACTTCTGTAGTACATAAGTTATCCTAACTCCTGCCACAGTTCCTAACACTGTTCATCAACTTTCTTCAGAAAGAGCCAAATTCCTGGAAAAGTGTGGCCAATCATTTGTCAGCAGAAGTCAACTGAAAGACTACTATTGACTCTGGTGTTTCTAGAGCAGGTCTGGCATTCACCCTGACTAACTTTGGCTATCTGAAAATAACTCAAGTTTGAAGCCCAGTTTACAGCCATTGGTGAGGGAAAATGAAAGCATGGGGGATGAGGAATTCATCTCACCTGTCTTATCTGCCATGTCTTAGAATACAACACAATGCCCTCCAGAAGTCTTTCCACACTTGTTTATTTGGCAAGTCAGGGAGGTAAAAAGGTGCTATGTGCACATCAGACCCACAAGAATACAAGGCTTTGGCTGACACTGGCGCTCAGTGCACGTTAATGCCCTCAGGACATGTGGGACCAGAGGCTATTTCCATTTCTGGCGTGACAGGAGGGTCTCAACAGTTGACCGTGGTGGAAGCTGAAGTGAGCTTGACCGGGAAGGAGTGGCAGAAACACCCCATTGTGACTGGTCCAGATGCCCCACGTATCCTGGGCATTGACTACCTTAGGAATGAGTATTTCAAAGAGCCCAAGGGACATAGATGGGCTTTCAAAATAGCTGCTGTGGAGACAGGGCCAGCTAAGCAGTTGAATTCACCACCTGGCCTCTCGGACAACCCTTCTGCTGTGGGACCGTTGAAGGCTGAGGAACGACGAGTGCCAATTGCCACTATGATAGTGCACCGTCGGCCATATCGAACGGACCAAGACCGATAGCCAACAAGTACCATAGGGGAAAGTTGAAAAGAACTTTGAAGAGAGAGTCCAAGAGGGTGTGAAACCGTTAGGAGGTGCCTGCTTTTTGGGCGAGCTCATGTCATTATTCCTTCCAGCCACTCGTATCTCTCCTTCGGGATCTGCCCATCCTCTCCCCACACCCGCTCCCCCTCCCTGCCTGGGGCTCGGCAGAGTCCGCCAGGCATCTTTTGTGTCTGCTGAGCCTTAAGACATGGCCTGGGTCGACCGGCACAGCGCGGGCCCCCGCGGCGACCTCGACCAGCTGTGGCGGCCCTTGTTTCCAGGCAGTACAGCACCAGCAGAGAGACTGTACAGCTATTCTGCTGGAGCATGGTGCCAACCACGACCACAGAGCTGCTGCTGGCAACACTGCCCTTCACTCTGCTGCCCTCGTGTCTAACAAATCTCTAGTGGAGCTGTTACTTGAGCAACTTCACTGCCCTCTGCAGAGTAGGTATCTCCAAAAGCCAGGAAAAGTCATTATCTTTTAGGGAGAAGTCATTCTCTGCCTTCTTGTCTTTTCCTGTTGGTGGCAAGATCCCTTAAGAAAGGGAAGACAGGCGAGTCATTGCTCTGAGTGCTTATTTGCATTGCACTCTGCTTCTCCTCCGTCGTGTCACCCCAAAGCAATTCACACAGGTAACCATTCAGTCCCTTTGGAATTACCTTTGCTCTGCTCCACCAAAACAGAGCATGCATTCAAATTCTTGCCGACAGCAGCAGGAAGCGTCACGTTGGCCGACCCTTTCTTTTGACCTTCCAGCCACTCGTATCTCGCCTTCGGGATCTGCCCATCTTCTCCCCACACCCGCTCCCCCTCCCTGCCTGGGGCTCGTCAGAGTCCGTCAGAAATCTTTTGTGTCTGCTGAGCCTCAAGACATGGCCTGGGTCGACCGGCACAGCACGGGCCCCCGCGGCGACCTCGACCAGCTGTGGCGGCCCTTGTTTCCAGGCAGTACAGCACCAGCAGAGAGACTGTGCAGCTATTCTGCTGGAGCATGGTGCCAACCACGACCACAGAGCTGCTGCTGGCAACACTGCCCTTCACTTTGCTGCCCTCGTGTCCAACAAATCTCTAGTGGAGCTGTTACTTGAGCACGGTGCAGATATTGATGCTAAGAATGAAGTAAGCTTGGACTTGGGATAAAGCTCCTCTTCCCAAGTCAACTGGAGTTTTCTCTGTTATTCTTAGAGAGATGATTTTTTTCTTTCAGCTGGGATACACTCCACTTGCTCTTGCGATCACCGAGTGTCGTAAAGGGATGATTCAGTTCCTTCTTCAAAAAGGAGCTGATGTGAATGCTACAGATTATCCTGAGAGGTGAAGGATTTGGTAAGGGCATGTGTGGGACCCCTTAGCATTGTTCAAGTTGGATTGACGGGAGGCATAAGAATAAGCTTTGAAAAAGGGCCAGGAACCATCCAGAAGGAGTTTCAGTGGGACTTGTGAAAAGCAGACCTGTGCTCCGCTATTTGCTTACTTCAGGGGACAATTTCCACGCTTGAGGACTGCAAGAAAGCCCTGTCTGTGGTCCCACGTGCACACACGCACATGCATGCACACACGTATGCAGACACACACACACACACACACACAGTCTGAGTCTGCTCTGGGTGAGTGGCTGGCCTGGAGACCTCCTGAGGCCTTACACACGGCTGTGAGCAAAATAGTTACTGGACTGGCAGCAAGAGTGCTCCTTCTTCCTCCTCTGTCACGGTGTGGCTGTCCCTTGTATTGCATTGGCAAGCATGAAAGCCTCACAGTCCAACTGCTCTTGGGTCTGCTTGAAAAGCTTTTTGGGCGAGCTCATGTCATTATACCTTCCAGCCACTCATATCTCGCCTTCACGATCTGCCCATCCTCTCTCCACACCCGCTCCCCCTCTCCGCCTGGGGCTCAGCAAAGGATTTGGTAAGAGCATGTGTGCGACTCCTCAGCATTGTTCAAGTTGGATTGACGGGAGGCATAAGAATGAGCTTTGAAAAAGGTCCAGGAACCATCCAGAAGGAGTTTTAGTGTGACTTGTGAAAAGCAGACCTGCAGTTCGCTATTTGCTAACTCAGGGGACATTTATGGTCCATTATGCATAATTAAAAGGGTAATAGTTGCCTAATATTCAAAATGTAAGTCAGACTGCAAGCCCATTTTTCTTCTCTGCACTGCACCTCCCTCAGCTTTGTGATTTCAGCATCGGAGATGCTCAGTGGTGTAGGAACACTCCAAAGAATGTCAGCACAGCAGAGGCTACAAGCAGACTCCTCCAGTTGGTCTGTGCTAACTATGAAGCTGGTATTGTGGGAAAGTCTGTGTTACTAAAACCCTGACTTAGCTTGCCTTGGACAGATGATGAACTGGTGTGTGGATGAGAACAAGGGTTTGATAACTTCAGCACAGCACAGGGCTAACTCTAATCTGCTCTGCACCCTGCTTTGCTCTGAGTTTTCATGGCCCCACATGCTCTGGTGCAAAGATGCATCATTCCAACAGGCAGGACCCATTTCTCTCTATGCCTTATAGAGGCAGTCTCCTATGACCAGCCAGATGCGGTCAAATGTGTTCCACTCTCTCAGTCTTTGCACTGGCTAAGCAGGCTCTGGCTGACAGGTCAGCATTATGTTCTGATGGGGTTAACCAATTTTGGAGACTTCACTCTTAAAAGCAGGCACTGCATCACAGTAGTTTCTACATGCTATGTTTTTCCTGAATTTTCCCTTTTTTGTTTTTCTCATTTTACTTTGCCTCCTCCTCCCTTCTCTGTTTCTCTCTACATTTTTCAGTCTTATCTTCACTGACATCATCTTTTCTGTTTCTCTTCTCTTACTGCTTTTATGTAATATCATTATTTATTTTTTTTAAACAATCCTTCTCTTTAATACACTTATTACACTTTTGTCTTCCAAAAACTTTGGAATAGAAATAAGTTCCATTCTTCTTCCTCTGCAGAAAACCCATTATATACGTCAATATATATTTCTACACACTATAATAAATACAAAGATTTATAGAAAAAAATATTTCAACCCTAAACACAACTAATCAAAGTCCATCTAGCATCTTAATTGTTCCTTTTCTCTTATTCAATGCTTACAAAACAGCTTTAATATTTGGAAATGTATTTCATCTTCAAGGGGATAGAAGCAACGTTTAGGTTTCTGTATGCAGGGCAAAATTGTTCCTGGCTAGTTAAAGCTAGGGATTCGGACACAGGGACTCTGGGGAGCTCTCTACATCACTCACTGTAGGAAAACCCCAACCTAATTTCAAAAAGGTGTATGAAGAAGTCAGCAGAGCTCTTCCTGCTTCTGGGGCAAATGCATATGCTGGATTTTTCCATGAAGACGTGGCAGCTAACTCAGTTCCAGCTCAACTCTCTAACCAGCCCTAAGCTCTGTCCTTTGCACTAATGTGACAAAAGCAGTGAATCTCATAAATTTCCTACAGTTTGACATCTGTAAAATGTGAGCTCAAGTATTTTCTAAAATACCAGGACAATATCTCAAGTGTCCTTTTATGTAATTGCTAAATAAAGTCAAGGAACTTATTGTCATTTGGAAGTTTATGTGCTTGGAGCTTAACACAGAAAAGCACTCGACATGGGACAATTCCCTCACAGCAATTGTGAGCCCTTGCTGCTGGCTGCAGCCTCCTTCAGTTCATTTCCAGTGGGAAGACATGCAAAACCCAAGAAAAATACTGAGAACTCTCAGCTTGTGTAAGCCCAAGCTCCACTCAGCCCAGATGGTCTGTCTGACCCTCCTACACAGGTGATTCTCTTCTTGTAGGCATTCTTAAAAACACCCACCCAACCAAGACAACCTACCCTCACCTAAAAACCTCCAGGAGAATATTTGCCCTTCATTTCATGCAACTGCCTCCAAACAGAACAGCTTACTGGCTAGAGGAAGGCTTGTTCATAAATCTCCTATCTGATTTCCAACACACTTCACCTCATGACCATTTGAGCACCCGTGCAATACAGGTGACAGTAGTCTGAGGTCCAACTCTGTGTGCTTGCTGCTCTTGCAGCAAAAGCAGCGTGGCCGGCAGGTCAAGGGAGGTGATTCTGCACCTCTGCTCTGCTCTGGTGAGACCCCACTTTGCCGCAGTTCAGGAATGAACACAAGAGACCCGCCGAGTCCAAAGCACACGGCAGCAGATCCCGGGCAGATCTGCCCCTCTTCAAAATGGCCGCTCTTTATAGGGTACGTGAGGGGAGGCTTCCAGAAAGTGGGCGTGGTTATGTAAAACCAGCGTCTGCAAGGTGGGGTTAACATGAATATGCAATACGGAGGAGGGCTCACACCGGTGAGGTAACTGGGAAGGAAGGTGATTGGGTAGGGCATAGACCTCCCTGCAAACTGCCCCATGGCAAAGTGACAAGCAGTCCAAGGGGAAAAGTCCATAGTAACATGGGGAAACGTGACTTTGAACAAGGGCAGCAACCTATCCATAGGTTTTAGCCCAAAGTCTCTGTAATATAGTCCTTTAAGTGAGTGTAGAATGAGTGTTCTTCTCTTCCAGGAACTCCTTTTTCCATAGTAGGTAAGCTTCGTCCTCTTTGTGGCTGTCTCCGACACCACCTGGAGTGCTGCATGCAGCTCTGTGATCCCCCAGCATAAGAAGGACGTGGATGTGCTGGAGAGCATCCAGAGGAGGCCACAGAGTTGATCAGAGGCCTGGACAACCTCTCGTATGGATTTAGGCTGAGAGAGTTGGGGTTGTTCTGCCTGGAGAAGAGGAGGCTCTGGGGAGACTTCATAGCACATTCCAGTGCCTAAAGGGGGCATATAAGAAAGCTGGAGAGGGATTTTTGACAAGGGCATCTAGTGATGGGACAAGGGGAAATAGCTATAAACTGAAAGAGGGCAGGTTTAGATTAGATATAAGGAAGAAATTCTTCCCTGTTGAAGTGGTGAGACACTGAAACAGGTTGCCCAGAGATGTTGTGGATGCCCCATTCCTGGAAGTGTTCAAGGCCAGGTTGAATGAGGCTTTGAGCAACCCAGTCTAGTGGAAGGTGTCCCTGCCCAGGGTAGGGGGGTTGGAACTAGATGATTTTAAGTCTCTTCCAACCCAAACCACTCTATTTGGAGGAGAAGCAGCATTGTGGCACAGTGGTGATTTCATATATCCCATATTTGGTCTGGGAGCCACAACCGGGGTTCTTTTGAAAACTACCCAGAGCAACAAATAACAGGATTTTTGCTTGTCACACCTGCTGCTGTACTTTGAAAGGAGAATCTGGAACTTCCAGCAGCAGATGGCCCTTTCACATCTTCATAGTTTCTTGGTAAACCTCTGACCTTTCTGAAGTTGTTTCAGTAAGCCAGTTAAGTCTGAATCAGAAAAAAATGTAAGGCTCATGAAGAAGCTTAATCCCACTTAGTAAGCCAATCTTATGACATTTACAGACCTTCTGTTATTTTTATTTGCAATAACAGGGTAGTAGTCTTTTGTCACCCAACTTTATTATTGCTTCCAAGAATTTTATAGGAGCAGCGTAACCATTTACCCACTTGCTGCAAAGGACCTGAATTATAAGTGTGCTGGAGCTACTCTCCCACCCACACACTGTGTGTTTTTGAGTGCTGATGTAACTGGTGCAGTTTCACAAGCCACTGTTGACTTTGTTCTCAAAGAGTGCTGTTTCCCCTCTGACTAGTCCTCTATTCCAGACAGGAAACATGGAGCTGTTTTGGAAGATAGCCATCTTCAAGTCAGTGAAAACAGCGCACATAGCACCTTTTTACCTCCCTGACTTGTTAAATAAACAAGTGTGGAAAGATTTCTGGAGGGCATTGTGTTGTATTCTAAGACATGGCAGATAAGACAGGTGAGATGAATTCCTCATCCCCCATGCTTTCATTTTCCCTCACCAATGGCTGTAAACTGGGCTTCAAACTTGAGTTATTTTCAGATAGCCAAAGTTAGTCAGGGTGAATGCCAGACCTGCTCTAGAAACACCAGAGTCAATAGTAGTCTTTCAGTTGACTTCTGCTGACAAATGATTGGCCACACTTTTCCAGGAATTTGGCTCTTTCTGAAGAAAGTTGATGAACAGTGTTAGGAACTGTGGCAGTAGTTAGGATAACTTACGTTCTACAGAAGTTGTTCAATATCTTGCAGTAATGGCTCAGTACAAGGACACAGCAGAAACGAGGTGGCAACTGTTGACTTGCTCTTTGATTTGATTGTTCTTCCACATTGTTCCCTCAGTATAAAAGTCTCAGAATCACAAATTTAAATGCAGTTATTTCATCATTTTTATACAGATTAATTTTATGTTCCTTTCCAACTTGCCACTGAAGGCCTTCAATCTGAGGCATATACATGTGTATCACTCCAGACATTTGGCTGTTGTGTAAAAAGCTTTGTAGTGTGAGCTGTGTATACTTTCTAGCTTTCCCTCTCTCCCATTAGCATTGGTTAAAAGGGAAAATTCAAGGAGATAGTGCTTGTGATGGTTTAGTCTAGGCCTTCCTGGTAACCAGCTCGTAACCAAGGAGGTGGCCATGTTCCCAGTATTCCATACAATTTTTGCGGAAACCAGGTTATAAATAAGTTGGAGATTAGAGATGTCGCTCTCTTCTCTTCTGGTGAGGTTCAGGAGCAGCGGTTCCTTGTGTTGGTCTCGCTTATCCAGAGGCTGAGGCCTGCAGGGCCCGCTGGTCTGCCACGCAGGGGTTTGGAGAGTGCTGGCTGTGTCTGGCGATCTTGTTTTCTGAGGGACATGGTGAGATTTTGTTTTTCTACTTCTTTATTTTGCTAGTTCTTGGGTTTGATTGTGCATATCTATTCTGGTTTTGTCCCTTTTTTCCCCTTTCCCTTTCCCTTTGGAGGTGTTTGGGAGCCCCTTTGCTGTGTACATAGTATTTCAGTTGTATATAACTGGAATATATGTAAAATATATATTTTTATATAATTAGATTGATTTCAGGATCTTCCATTTTTATAGTTTTTTTTCCTTTGCCCTAAAGGAGGAAGAGAGGGGGAAGGGGTTGTTACTGTGAGTGCGGGCATTTGGCAGGGAGCCGCATCCAAACCATCACAGTGCTCCCCTCAGAGCTGTTGAAGCACGCAAGTTCACTCAGTCAGTCGAGCAAAGGCAGAGGATTTATACCCACTGGCTGCTCTCTGTCAGAACCGAGGGTCTGCAAATTCCCACAGACGTTTCTCAGTTTTGTACAGTGCACAGTAGAATTGCCTTTGACTATTTCTGTGCATGTTCCCACAGCTGTCCACACTCTTCTGACACTAAAGGGAGAGAAACAGGCACCTCCACAGGGTTGTCTTCCCCACAGGCTGCATGATTTGCTTTCTGAGGCACTGATGTCTTTCCACAGACAATAAAGTGAGACTACTTGTTTATTTTTAGATGGCTGCCATTAAATGAAGTGAAAATAGCCCATAAGTGACTTCTCTCTTTACCACAGCTACCACATTGCTAAGCTTTGTTGAACATATCTCAGGTATCTTGTCCTTGTGACAATCCCAAGCTGCTGCACCTTTTTCTGTGGAATGTCCCTTCCATGTCCTGAAGTGGGGAGAAAGCTGACAATATATATGCTATGTCAGCTGATGTGCCTTCTCATACTGCTTCTACTACATGGACTTCGGAGCAAAAATTATATCTACCTTGAAAAGGGTATGCACATGCAATCTACTTTTACTAAGGATGGCCTAAAGGACAGGGCATATCTGAGATTTTGCTCAAGTTACGAGAAACTAAAAAGGTCTGCTCTGTATCTTTTCCCATTTTTTTTTACACACTGAACACTGCATTTCCCAAGTGAAAAATCAGGATGCGTTGATCAGGAAACTCTTAACACCAGAGACTTATTAATAGTAACTACAGTACAAAAGCAGCCTTTTCCAGTTTTTATACAGCATTACATTTGCTTGATGCAGATAAAAAGAAATTACTCATGAGGCAATGGAAAGCAAGGTGTAGGAGGGTGAATCACATTGAAAGAATAGGAAAAAATGAAAGTGGGGGCAAAATTTTTTGAGCATGCTGTGTCATTACCAGTAAAAACTAATTTGCTGTATCAGTGGAATGCTATTAACTCCTGCTTGGTTGGGCACAATGTATGGTGGAGGAGGGAATATTTCAGTCAAATTGAATGACTGTAATTTTGAGGGAAAGAGAATGACTCTTATTATTTTTTTCTAGAAGATAATTAATTGACATCTTCCCGTCTAATTCTGATTTGCAGCCAATTACTGCACAGTTGCACAACTGGAGCCAAACTCTTGCCGTTAGCAGGGCATAGCCTAATTGTCTAAGACTGAAAATAAGTGTACACAAGGAGAGTGCAAGTTCTCTTGAGATCAAGATGACAAACTTTTAGTTTATCTGTTAAAACTGTAGGTAATTATAGGTATTTTGCCTTTTTTTTTCCCCAGTGGTTGTTATATTATCAAGATTACTCTTTGAAACAGGACTAAGGAATGTTGCTCTAGAAAAATCTCCACTTTGGGGACACCAGGCTTTTTTAAATTAGTACTAACTAATCTATTGTACTCTGCATATTACACAGGACTGACTTTTACACTGGATTTTTATGCAAGTTTGTAACAGGAAAAAACTGCTCGGTATCACCTGGTTGGTTTTTTTTTCAGGATTGCATCTTCCATTTTTCTTTGCCTAGGAATACTCTTTATTCCATAAACAAAGATTGGAAAACATATTTATTCACGTCAAAGTCAGAAAAAATATATGTTTATTATTGTGCCAGAGAAGCCAAAATGAAAGGCTTAATCCAGATATGAAAAGTGACACTGCTTACAGGAACATTCCAGTTTTCATGTGCAGTTTATTTCCCCTTGGTGCTATCAGTATCTCTGCCTTTGCCTGCTGTCTAAAGGGCTGTTCCCACCAGAGAGAGCTGTGACCTGGGCTCTTAGGGCTCCTTCATATCCACTCCTCCACTATTCCTTACTGAAACCTTTCCTGGCACCTGATCTGAGTCAATATACGGAAGTAGGTGTAATGTTGCAAAATCTACAATCATTCTGTGAAAATTTTCAGGATTTCTTTCTCATTTGTGGGGCACAAAATAGGCATTTGGCACATCTAAAAAACAAACAAAAAAACCCCAAAAAACAACAACAACAACAACAAAACCAAACAAACAAACAAACAAATCTCCAAATTGTCCAGCGTTCTCAGTGCTACACAGCTCTGGGTTACATAACCCATGCCTATATTGAAACTCAGGTATGTCAAACATGCAGGGCACCCCAGGCCCATTTCTCTTTGCACCAGCCTGATCTCCAAGAACAGCGCTGAGGGCAGCCCCTTGGCTGAGCGCTCCCACCAGGAGGCCAGGACCAGATTCCTACATCTTGTTTCCCCTCCTGATCCTCCCTGCTCAGTGCAATAATTCCACAGCAGATCAGCTTGCCATTTCACTGCAACAATCTGAGGGACATCCAAATTCTTTGCACAAATACTGGTAGGAGTTTAATGGGAAAAAATATTTCTCACAAACCCCTCTGCACTCTCCAGTTGATAACTTATGCCTTTTGTTCAGTCCCTTTGCTTATGCTACAGAGCTCAGTACAGCCAGGTCACTGACCTGCTGCCAAGTGATTTACTTCTCTGAGTTATTCTTTGCTCTTACTCTGCTCTCAGTACCTCTAGGGCTGTCTCAGCGTGCCACATCCCAGGATGAGCTTTGGGAAACAGATGGAATCTTTGCTCTGTTACATGAACATGTGCTGCTGTTGAGAAAGTTCTCAATTTAGGCCCAAGACTGTGACTTTAAGATTCTGCCACAAACTGCTCCTTGAATGCACCCCACATCTCATTGTATTTCTCCTGACTTTCTGAAGGGTTTGGAGAGATTTGCTGAGGTTTTTAATACCCAAGCACACAGTACTTCTTTCAGGTTAACACTGAAGATAATTTATCGACAAATACCTTTGTATTGCAGGTATTTGACAAGAAGGTTTCAGTGCAGACAAAGGTGTATGCAGTACAGGAAGCAGTGGGTCTGATCAGCTGCTCTGGCTTCTCCTTGCTACAACAAATATACTTGAGACGGTGTGATGGACTGAAATGTTGGTAACGTCTTAAACATTGTCAAAACCATAGAAAGACTTTCTGTCAAACTGCAAGGAAACAACTGCTTGTGGCCACCAAAGCACCCCCCCATAGTGCCTCCTGACTGGAGTTTGGATTGTGACTGGGGACTTGACAAGGCTCAGGAGAGAAGAATGTACCTGTATTAAGAATCAGCCCTAGCTGGGTTCAGGGGGTGGTGGGGGAGAAGGGTTTTGGTTGTGTGATAGTAAAATGTCTCCACACCAAACCAAAGGAGTAACCCTGTGCCCCCCAGGGAGACCACGAACACGGGGGACATTCACATGAGAGGCAGCTGAGGAGGAGTCAGAAACCATCCAAGATCCCCAAAATGCCCCCCTAATTTATTCCTGAGGCCATCCGCCACCAGAAGACTGCATGTGATCCAAGTGAGGCAACAAATCTGTTACAAGAGACTGCAAAGCTTCCCTCCTCCAAAAGGAGGTGCCTGGCATCTCCTGAACATATATTAATCCATTGGATCCTATGTTTTTTTGGAAACCCTTACCCTCAAGAAAACCAGAAGAACTGGACCTACAGGATGCCACCAGGTTCCATGGAGTGGTGATACTTTTTCTATTTTAAACTCTGTCACTCTTCTACCCCTCAACCTCTTTTCTCTATTTCTTTCTATCTCTCTTTCTCTGTCTCACATTTACCATTAAATAAAACTCATACTATTGACTTTGGTATTTGGTCTCGTTTGTATCTTGGGCAGAGGCACTTCTAATAATTTTAATAACCAGGTCATAACAGACAGAGATCAAGGTAGTCCAGCAAGAAAGGATTCAAAGAGGACAGACAGGAAATGATTAATTATTTTACTTAAAAGGAACGATATTACTTGGCCATAAGCCTTGAGGTAATAAAGAATTACCATTTCTGGGGTAATGAGAAATTACACCTCTACAACGTCTGAATAAGAATGCAGTCCACTGAAAGTAATTCTTCAATAAAGGATGTCAGAAAAGCTTAGGAAATGCGCAATGAACCACATTGCTGCCAAAACAGTAGTTTTTCTGAGAAACCACCAGAACTGGATGTAGAGCAGTCCAAAGTCATCCCAACTCTGGTCATGGGAAGGTGCTGTATCTAATGATGCTTTTCCAGGGGCAAGGCAGATTTCTCTTGGTGTTTTTGTTTTGTTTGTTTTGTTTTGTTTTGTTTGTTGTTGTTGTTGGGTTTTGTTTGGGTTTTGGTTTTGGTTGGTTGGTTGGTTTTTGGGGGTGTTTTTGGGGTTTTTTTTGTTTGGTTTGGTTTGGTTTTGGGGGGTTTTTTGTTTTGTGGGGGAGGTTGGTTGTTTGTTTGTTTATTTGTTTAAATAACTAGTAATTATTCCAAGATCTAACTATTTCTATGTTTCTTAAAGAGCTAGATTTAGGTCCCATAAGATGAGAGAATGAAAGGATCCAAATCTGTGTTACTTCTGAAAGGCTTTAAGGGGCACTCCACTATGCAAAAGCCAAAAAAAAAAAAAAAAAAAAAGAAATTAAAAAGGAAGAAACTAAAAAATAAGGAAAAATAAGGAAAGAAGCCTTTGTGGGGTTTTAGGAGAACTCTTTTGCAAAAGGGTACAGGGCACACTGGAAGGTGTGTGGGTGTGTAGGAGATCAATTTGCCCTGGTTGGATGCCAGTTGCCCACTGAAACTGCTCTGTCACTCCCCCCCTCGGCTGGACAGGAGAGAGAAAAAATAACAAAAGGGTTGTTGGTCAAGATGAGGACAGGGAGAGATCACTCACCAATTACCATCTGGGTGAAACACACTCAGTTTAGGGAAATTAGTTTCATTTATTACAAATCAAATCAGAATAGAGTAATAGGAAACAAGAACAAAGCTAAAAACCATGTTCCCCTCAGCCCTCCCTTCTTCCTGGGTTCAGTTTCACTCCATATATCTCTACCTCCTCCCCCACAGTGGCACAGGAGGAGGGGGAATGGGGGCTACAGTCAGTTCATCACATGCTGTCTCTACCGCTCCTTCCTCCTCAGAGGTTGGGTTCCTCACACTCTTCCCCTATTCCAGCGTGGGATCCCTCCCACGGGACATAGTTCTCCAGGAACTGTGTGTGGGTCCCTTCCATAGGGTGCAGTTCTTCAGGAACAGGCTGCCTCGGTGTGGGTGCCCCATGGGGTCACAAGTCCTGCCAGCAAATCTGCTCCAGTGTGGGCTTCTCTCTCCATGGGACCACAGGTTCTTCCAGGAGTCTGCTCCAGCACAGCCTTCCCATGTGATCACAGCCTGCTTCAGGCATCCACCTGCTGTGGAGTGGGGTCCTCCAGGGGGTGCAGGTGGATCTCTGCTCCATTGTGGACCTCCATGGGCTGCAGGGGCACAGGTGCCTCACCATCCTCTGCTCCATGAGCTGCAGGGGAATCTCTGCTCCAGAGCCTGGAGCACCTCCTCCCTCTCCTTCTGCACTGAACTGGGTGTCTGCAGGGCTGTTTCTCTCACATATCCTCACTCCTCTCTTCTGGCTGCTGTTCCCCAGCAGATATTTCCCCCCCCTTCAACTCTGTTATCTCAGAGGTGCTGCCACCATCACTGATGGGCTCAGCCTTGGCCAGCAGCAGTCCATTGTGGAGCCAGCTGGTATTTGCTCTGAGGAGGAAGCTTCCAGCAGCTCCTCAGAGATGCTACCTTCGTCCCCTCCACTACCAAAACCTTGCAGTGCAAACACAATATGGTATTAATTCCAAAAGACAGAGATAATAGATAAACTTGAGATGGGCTTCATATGGCCCTCTGTTGCCTACCAAAGGTCTCCATTATACAATTTCTGTAGTATTTTTCTAACCTTAACACTGACCCTAGACTAAATAGCAGAATAAATATCCTCACACACTGTTCTGCTCACATATAGAAGAGTGGAGCTCAGACAACCATGCTGGCTTATATCTTACTTGTATTTCACTCTCCTTTTTTTACAAGTGATTCATCAGAAGGTCGTAAAAGGATCAAATGTATTTACTCTTCCAGATTCTGCACTCATTTCTAGTAAAATATTTTACCCCTGCAGAAGGCACTCTGCAGTTTTGAGAGTGCATATTTCATGGTTTTCCTTGGAAACTTAGTGGAGCTGGTACACATCATGGCACCCTGCTTCTTTCTTCCTGTATTTAGATCACAGATCACTAACATTCAGAAATGACAGGTCAGAATTCCTGCAGGTAAGAGCTCATATTTAAAATTCCCCTATGTAAACATTAATTTTATAAGATCTGCAGGAAAAAATAACCAACAAACCCCAACACTGAGAGCAAACAGGAAAGATTCACAATTTACTATTCATTTCAGTTATGATTTGATTTGAGACTTCATTTTAAAAAAACGTTTCTACTATGCAATTAACTGAAGAGCCTTCTAAAAGTTTTACTTTGTACCATCCATATCTTCACTGGAGTGCCAGGCCATTTGAGACACCTCCTGTTAATCCCTGGATTAATTTACTGGATACTATTCCCCTATAAGTTCAAGAGAAACTCCAGTACCACTAAATCCTTATTTTCTCAATGGATTTTCCCAAGACACCGAAACTTGCTACTTTATGCCTCAAGGGTGCTCAAGAGCTTCTCCAGTCTGACAGATGACCTCTGCTTTTTCTGACTCTCTCATTTCACTCTTTGTGTTTTCTGTATATTTTTTCAGTTAGATTTGGAGGACAGGGACCAGCCTTTCGTTGCCCAAGTTCTCGCAACAGTAAAGTAACAGTCTGGAATGCACTAGGCTCAGGTTTGGTGATCTCCTCATACCTTTTTTATTTTTAAGCTCTATGAATATATGTGAATATTGTCTTTACACTTTCACAGCTGCTCCTTTTCTTGTTTCAATCTCTAGACAAATTGAGAAGGAATCCAACACTTTTGGCCTAGCCTTACTAAAAGCAGTTCATATTTTATTAATACATATCTATTTCTGCTCTAACAGTTGAATGAGCAGAGAAGAGGTCTTAGTCCCATACTCAAACTCCTGGGCTATATAAGTTTCCATACTTTTTTCCAAATGCCAGTTGAACACTGTGAAGTATGAAGCGAAACCAGCAAAGCAGAAATGTATTTGCTGTGCATTTATATAGCATTTTGCTAAATATATTCTGCAAATTTCTTCTTCTATTACCAGGGAGGCTTTTCAGCATCATGCCATTATCCCAAACTGTATGATTTCTTGTAGATATTTATTTTGTCTCTACATGCATTATAGGTCCAATAAAAACTGCTTTAATAGGAAAAAAGTATAAAATTCTCAGATTTGTGAGCTGTGGGTAATACAGTTGTTACAGGAAAGTTTGAATGCATTTCCCTTTACCAGGGTCCAATTAAAGACACCATTTAAAAGGCAGATGATAACTGCAATGTTCAGCGAGGCTGTGGGAGATTCACAAGGTGAGAGGGGGCAAAGGAAGTTCAGCTTGAAAGAGAAGTGTATTCCTGAGGAACAATTCAACCAGGCTTAATCAGGATCTGCTGACAGAAAGAGATATTGGACTGGATAATGGCTTCCAAGCCTGGAAAAGAGAAGGCTCCAGGCAGACCATATAGCACCTTCCAGGACCTAAAGGGGGCATACAGAAAAGATGGGGACAAACATTTTAGCAGCGTCTGTAGTGACAGGACAAGGACTTAAACAGAACGAGCATGGGTTTAGGTTAGATATGAGGAAGAGATTGTTCACTGTGAGGGTGCTGAAACACTGGCACAGGTTGCCCAGGGAAGTTGTGGATGTCCCATCCCTGGAAGTTTTCAAACCAGGCTGGATAGGGCTTTGAGCAGCCTGATCTAGTGTCCTTGCCAACAGAAGGTGTTTGGAACTAGATGATTTTTAAGATCCCTTCCAATCCAAGTTATTCTGTGATTCTGTAATGATCCCAAACTTCCAACTTCCAGATATTTTGGACTAAACTTAACTACTCAAGGATAAATATCATGAAATCATGTATTTTCAAGCTACAGTTACGTGCTGGCAGGGATGAGCTACATGTGTTATGCATCTTCTGTTTCTGCTTTCAAACTACATTAGGATACGGAACAATAAACTCATCAAACTAGTTCTGAGCATGGATTTTCCACCCTAACACTGAGCAATCCCACCAAAAGCAAGAGCTAGTGGAGTAGGGAAGAAAACAGCACAACATTCCCAGAGAGCATGTAGTGGGTTGTGTGACAGATGAGCACATTAAAAGTCCATTTGGTGAAAATAGGACAAGAAAGATCAGAGCAGAAAAAAATCTAGAATCTCAGGAGCAGAGCTGTGCAAATCTTGTTGAAGGCACTTGATGGCATAGGGTCATAGGCCCATCTCTAGTATTCTCCACAGCTGGGGCAGGAAAAATCTCCACAAAAGCCTCAAGTCCCTCCAAAGTAAAAAGCAGAACCCACAAAAAATGATCCAGTGAAACAGAGAGGATATATCTCTGGAGAAGTAAAGAAAGGTGAGGTTTTGCCAAAATGAAATTCACTGCCATGTTATTCCCTGAAGAAGCCTATATTCCTACTGTGTAAGTATTGAGCCTTAAAAATAAGATTTAATCAGCGTTTAGAATTTGCATCAGATCTAACAGGAGGAAATTCTACCTAGACAGAGAAAACAGAAGAACTCAAGGTCTCTGGAGAGCACAAAGCATAGATGAAGGACAGCATACTAGTCACACCATCAGGCATCTGTACCCAAGCCTAATATTCCCCTGCATGATCTCTACCCTGGGACTGTACTTCTTGGGTACTGTTTTTAATCCAGCAGTTCTTTGTCCTCTATTTGTTTTCTGGGCAGAAATCAGTGCAATAGGGACATCAGTGTATAATGGGAATCTACTAAGGAATTTGTAACAGCTTATCAGAGACTAAGATGAAAATACTGCAGTTCTGAACCAGACATCTCCTAACCCATCATGGTAAAACATAAAGGTGTTTGATGGAGCAGCCTCATGGAAAACCAGTCTTTGAGAACCCGGCATATACAGATATTACTCATAGGTAACTGCAAAATAAACGAAAATTAAACTCACCCCTAGGTAATAAATCTACCTTTCTCAAAATTAATAGCTTAGAAGACCATAAATATTTATGAAAAAGAAGAAAAAAGTAGAAAAAAACTAAGGTAGAACTCATAATTTCTTCCTTTGGAGTGTTCGATAGTCACTACAACTGTCTGACTGTGAAAATTAGTCTTTTCTGTCATTAGATATTGCCTTTCAGTTCCAGAGTGTTTTCTCCATGTCTCCCCAGAAGAGAAAGACCAAGAAATAAGAAATTACAAAGTCTACATTTTGAAGTCTTTCAGCACTTGGAGAGTACTTCAGGATCTGGTGTGTCCGGCCATGTGCTAAAGGAGAACTTTCTTGATTTAAAATGATTTAAAGCATATGTCATATAAAGTAAGGTGCCCATAGGTAGAAAGAAGTGTACCCATACTCGGGTACCCATAGCTAGACAGAAGTAGGCACCTTCTTCCATTACGTCCATTCAGTGCAATAAAACAAGGATAAAAGTTCTGAGACCCATAACTGGGTTATAAAAAGCAACAGAGCCACTGGGATGAGACGTTTGAGACAAGCAAACATCAGGTCATGGCTCTTCAAGAATCACAACCTATAGTGTGTAGTCTGAGGCTGCAAAAAATAGGTGGGACAGATGGAGAGTCCAGAAATAGCCCATAAAGGCCTCAGGGAAGAGCTGAGGCCACTGCTTATTGGTATGGGATTTTCTCAACAGCAGATCGGGTCTTGTTAGCTACAATTTCCTGGATTGTCTCCAAGTACTTGGACCTCATCCAGAAAGGTTTCCCAGCTTCCAGCCTGCATCTTCATCTGAGCTTCTTCAGCTGCTTTTCTACTGAGACATGGCCAATAGTGGTCCTGCTCTCCTCCTACCACCCCAGCCCAAATGGTGGGTTTTCCAGAAAAGAGCCATGGCCCACCCTGACCAGGTCTTTGACCTGGGTGACTGCAGAATCAGACCCCGGAGCACCTACACCTCTCTATT
This sequence comes from Pyrocephalus nanus, assembly GCA_038380795.1. Lineage (NCBI taxonomy): Eukaryota > Metazoa > Chordata > Aves > Passeriformes > Tyrannidae > Pyrocephalus > Pyrocephalus nanus. The sequence goes on from CM076259.1 coordinate 37,182,761, forward strand.
CAGCCTGAGTGCCCCAGAAAACAACCTTAGTGGCTCACCGGAGGGAGCACAATGAAAGAAGACTTCCCTTGAGCTGCCTGTGCTTCATTCACAAGGATAGGGCCAATAGGGACCTCACCAGGGATTTACTGTGCCTGTAACCACTATGCCTATGTTCAGAAAGAACCAGGTCCACAGGCGGGCTGGGGGCTATTGTGCCACTGTTGCACGTGATCTTTGTGGCACCATTCTTAGTGTGATCTTTGGCACCACTGTAACAGAAAGGGTACACAGGGCTCAGGAAGACGCCCAAGGAATTTTTCTGCTTCCCACCTAGAGCAACAAACACAACAGCAACTGAACAGACCTTGTTTCATTTCTTAGATAACTCCACTGAATGTGCTTATTAGCATCACTGCCAACTGAGTCCTTAAACTCCCCCTGATTCTCATCTTTTAAATCACCTGTGCCACCTGAGTCCAAAAAAACAAGCAGAAATTTGAGATTCTGGAATAAATTTAATTCAGATATGCATTTAAGATATATAGGTGTTTTGAATGAACAAGGCAGAGCATAAACAAACAGCGCACAGCATGATGATGAGCAGCATGACTTAGTCTAAAACTGGGAGCCAGGGACAGAGCAAGCTTTGCATCTTGAGCCTGAGAAGATCACTGGATGCAAGGCATCACAGTGACTTGAAAAAAGAAACCTTCAAAAGAAAATGGGTAATTTTAATAAACATATGTATGAAATGTATTTATTTTTATATATAAAACATAGGATCCTTCCAACCAAGGTGACATAAGTTCAGCAATTACAACAATATAGAACTTTAAATATCAGAGAATTCACTACACTGTAGCAAAGTAAAGAATCCCCAAGTGACAGGTAGGGTGAAGCAACAGTTTGGGAAGACACAAATTTATCTGTGGACTTGTCAGACTCAGGAGAGAGAGCATTCAGATGCAATAACCTCACAGAAGCAGCATATGCACCGTGGGTTCTAACAGAAACTTGAAACAATGAAGAGTTGCCAATGGAGAGGGGAAAGCAAGGAGGTGAATCTGATCCAACTATCCATGCAAGAATTTGGAATAGTCTGATTAAAGTTTTGGAGATTAGAGTAAATTAGTACCCGTGATGTAAAAACTAATACATGGGAGGAAAAACCGACACACTACGTGCTCTGTCATGGGTGGCTTGTAAGGCTGACGAGGTGAGAGAGTCCAAGTTCTCACTGATAGACTTATTTCTGTGTACAATTGAGTAATTTAGTCACTTTGGTGATAAATAGTTTGCTGAGCCTTAGACTGACACGCTCCGGAGCCTGCCCAGCTGTGAAACAAACAGATCCTCTCGTCGTGTGCCAGAATTGCTCCAATACTTTACGCCAGTATGAATCCATTAACAGCAGTAGTGTCATGGGCTTTGAAGAAGGTGGTGCAGCACAGATGATGCTAAGAGACTAATCCTCAATGATTTTATTAGCCCTGAGGAAGCATGAAAAAACAGCACTGGGCTTGGTTTCACAGGACTCTGATTTCTCAGGGCTGGCAGTTGAAACCAACAAAGCAAATGTTCTGTTCTGCAAAGTGACTGATTGTATTAGATATGAAAATGCTCAAAAAAAAAATCAATAAACTCTGAAATTTCCGATGGCATTTTTATGTCAACATTTAGAAGACTGGATACATTAAAGATATGATTTATTTGAATTTTGGAAACTTGCTGAAAACTAAAACACGGAAGAATCAGTTCTAAGCATCTAAGATACATATGGGACTACTCCCAAAATAAAACTATGTGCATAAGTTACAACAGAACCGAAAGGACTTCACTGGCTTCAGTAGTCTGAGTTCACTCATTCAAAGGCAAATAGATTATCCAGAGAAGGAATGAAAAGCACTTCACAAAATTAGACATCCACAAATTTAAAGAAACAATTGAACTATTTAAGAAACACTAAAGAAGTTATTATCTAAAGAAAAGGAGTGCTGGGGGACCCGTGTACCTCCTACTGCAAAATGAGAGAAAGGTCAAAGCTCAGCAGTATGATGCAATGCTACTGAGTTCCAGAGAATCTAGTTTTCTCAGGGAATATGAGTGGGGCCTGCTAGGAGCTACCAAAGCTGGCAGCAGAAAACAGGTGAGGCTGCCACAGCTCCATGTTCAGCCCATAATGAGTCTGAGCAAAAATTCCCAACAAGCACATGTGTATACACACACCACGCAGACATACAAACATCCAGCAGCAAAGATCAACACAGACAGAAAACACAGTGGTCTCACACTACCAAGCAGCACCAACAGTCTGATCCTGTTCCCCTCTCTGGCTGATGAGGATGAAAGGCTGTTAGTGGAAAAAACACACAAACAAACATATATGCATGCATATCTATATATAAATAAATAAACACAATAAGGACCTTTCCAGCTTCTGGTTTTAGACATGGTCTCCAATTGCTGACACCAAAGAAAACAACTCTAAAAGGAGTTTAGTGAGAAGACAGGAGAGACTATATTGTTCAAGCATGAGGCATGGACAGACAGACACCTGCACCGATCATCTCCTGCTCACATGTGGTTGACTGGCCCCTTTAATCTCTCCGTTCACAGAATCATGAAATTCTGGTTTTCCCAATATGCTTTGATTTCTGACTTTTCCACTTTTGATTCCTATCCAAAATGTTCATTGCAAGTCCTGTACAAACCCAAGATACACTTCCCATACATCCCACAGGGTGTGCCCATCTCCTGTAAGCAGAAGTGCTCTCAGTTCATGAGGTGATCCTGAAAGTCTTCCCAGTCAACCCATTTGATGGATCATGGGCTGACTTCAGTCCTGTGAAAGCCCTGGGACAGCAGCTGGGTCAGGGGCTCCATTTCTCTGTTGAGGTTATCGGGATTCCCCCCATTCCTTTTGTGTTGACAGAGATTGGCCTTCAGCCACACCACTGGCCCCTCTTCCCTTTCCTTGCTGTTCTACAAGACGGGCTCCTCAATCACTTGGTGCAACCTGTGAAACTCATTCCTTTGTGATAAACCCTTAATAAGGTCTTAGCTGTAAGAATGTAAAACAAGGTGAATTTATCTAAAATGGGGTTCATTCACTCATGATATACCTTTGTGCTCCTTTGTGTCTCTGGAGGTGAGCACTTTGCCATTTAACCTTGCAGATTCTTTTTCTGTAATTTGAGAGACATCTTCTTTTGCACGCACTGAAATTTCTGTTGAACTCAGACTGAAGATCTACTTAGATGCTACTTTCACCCCAGCTATCATCTGCAAGAAGTGAATCTCTGAAACTGTAAATTGAGATCAATTCTTAATTGTTAATAAACGCATTTTAGAAAAAACAAATTAAGAATAAGACAGTTACCACTGCTGGATGCTACTCATCCAAGTGTTCTGGGAGAACTTGAAGATAAAACCACTGAGCTACTAATAGTGATTATAAACTAGTATTTAAACTGGTCTCAGTACATATGTCCAGGGGTGTAGTCAGCTCACAGACCTATAATACTCCATGCTGGAGTCTGGAGGGTAACTCAGCTAACTTTGGGCAAGATTCAGACTTCTCGTGCCATGTTAAGATGGTCCAGGATAACCAAGACATCTGTAGAAGACCTGTGGATAACACACAAAACCATGGAGAAGGTTATTCTCCTTTCCTGAAACCCCACCAAAATTTTGCTGTGGTTTCTCCTGTGGACAGCATGTGAAAAATGAACTTTAGCAGATGTTAGCTGCATTGCTTAGTTTTCTACCAGAGGATACTTTGACACTTGAGAAACCCATAAGGAGCAGAAATGCTGATTATTCCATACAGAACAGGATAAGTTAAAGCAGAAGAATGGGAGATCTGACAAGCCTTCTAATACATTCCAGCAATTACAGAATGGCAGTGATGCTTACTGCTTCTCCAGATCATCTGGAAACACTGTAATATAAAATTAATAAAATAATCACTTTTCCACTATGTCTTTCTTACCTTCTACTCTACCTAAAATGAACTGAGTGGAATCCTTCAAGGTTTTCATCAACTAATCTCATTCCTCACTTCCAGTTGATAGTTTTCCAAGTAAGACTTTCCCACCTCTATCAACATGTTGACACGGCACTCCATACTTACAGATAAGGCCAAGTCCAAAGCAAATACGTGAGGGCTTGTCCAATTAAAAAAAAAAAAAAAAAAAAAAGGATTGATATTTCTTTGTGGTTTTCCAAATAGGAACTGGAATTTCAGTGGGGACACCTGCATCCCTTTTTACATTTTACAAGTTAATTTATTTACTAAAGCACCTCTAAGAAGACAAAGTTAGGCAGAAGCCTAACTTTAAGTAGTACTCTCATGAAAAACCTTGGAGTGGAGGTGGGATTTTTCAGGAATGCTTATGTGCCTTTGAAATAACTTCAAAGGCAAATTCTGCATTAGGACACCTACTTCTTCTAGTGATGCAGTACTGGTGACAGGCAGGATAAGAGTGAGTTTTCAGGGTAATTTGTAGTCTTTATTGATATAGAAGATTAAAGTTTTACAGAACATTAGGCAAACCCACCCTCTTAGTTGCCCAGTACTTGAGGATGAACAGTTACAGACAAGAAAATAATCCAGTTACTTGTAGTGCAGTTAATTATTAAATTACCTTAAAACTGTATTAACAATATGATATTGTAAAATATAAGTTCATGTACAGTATATAAATACAATAGCTTTCTGTTCCTTGTCAGGAACATAAGCCAATGACATACATTTTTCAGTTTAATTTAGCTTGTGCTAAAGTACATTTCCATCTTAAATATATATTAATGTAAACCATACCTATGAAATCTCTCAGATTCCCTCCCTACCTCTTAACTTGCAGCTATTGTTACAGTACTATAAAAGCTGAATGAACACTCTTATTCAGAAGAGGTGTTTCTGTCAGGATTTCCTATCTTTTATATCTTTGGCAATGCTTAACAGGACACCCTCGTTAGTCAGACTTAGTTTTTTATGACGTGACATCTTAATCTTATTCAAAGCAAGATACTCTGATGCCTGACTCTTTCTATTTGAAAGAGCAGGCCATGCAAATGCATTGTATGAGTGCTAAAATAACAAAAATCCTACACTGTAGGAGAAAATTGACATTGTGCAAAATATCATAAACGTTTTCAAGATCCAAATGATACAACACTGTTTGACGTGGCAACACTGGCCCACTGCATAAATACACTACTTCATACCTTGTCAGTCAGTGGCAACACACCTGCCTGAAAATCTGCGCCTTGACAGGTTGCACCGCTGTCAGTAAGATGTGTATGGCTTTGTGTTTGGGCCAGGTTATCAAAAGTGTGATGGTTAAGTTTAGACCCCTCAAACCTATCAAGCTTCTAAACAAGTTACAAACTTTCAAAAGGATGTGGTACATTCACTGGGCACCAAGGCCACCTCTTTAAGTTGTAGGTACCCAGGTCAGCAAATTTTCATTGGTAGTACCATGGCAGTATTCACTTGCACCTGCCAAATTCACCACCAAACTCTGAACTACTCAAGTCCTTCTCCACCCTGGCGGAAGCGCCTTCTCAGAGCTGCTCACTACAACACAATCGATGCAGAACAAATGATGTGAATGGATTTGAAAGTCCTTTATTCTCCAAACACACTAAGAGAAAGATGAAAAACTCACAAGCAAAATAACTTGTGTTTAAATCCTCTCAGTCTAGTAAAAATGTTCCATGTAGAAGTACTTCATGTCAAGTAAAATATGCTGCACAGAAATATATACTATCGGTGTGTAGTGTATGGTTTTGGTAAACAACAGATTCATTATGAAACAGATGGAAATACTTAGATTCAAAGTCTTTTAAAACAGCTTAAAGACTAAAAACCCTTTAAGATGAAAAGCTAAAGTTACCTTTTGCATCTCTGCTAACTACCTGTATTTGCTCCTCTGTGGCACTTCATAGGAAAGGCTGATTCTAAGGTATCACACCTGCAGAGACTCCTCCTTTTAAAGTGCCAGCCAAGTATTTAACTTTGTCCATGCTAGAATGAAAATTAGAGCATTCCTCAAAACTACTGCTTCAACAAATACATGCAGTTTAAACTACATGCTATAATGAATCCCTATCAGAAATACCCTCATTAGCATGGAAATGAAAGTGCTCATTACATCACCAGATGGTAGATGACAAGGGAAATTTACTGAAAAGAAAATATAAATATAGATATGTTTAGTATTATATTACTCTAGCACTGTAATGCCAAATGGTAAATTACCAAATGGTAGATTTCTGAGGAATATACTGAAGGCAAGCAAAATATTACATATATTTCTATCTTAATTTGTTTGACTACATCGAAGAGGTTTTGGCATACCATATTGCTTGGACGAATGTTATAAATAAAAATAAATTTCTTCATAACAGGAATGAGTATGATAAATAGTTCTATTATTGTACAAAATATAGGTGGTTTTAGAAAACAAGACAAAAAATAGAGCTTCAACATTTGGAGGGAAAGTCATCTATGAAGTGTGAGACAAAGTCAAATAGGAACCCTGAAAATCTGGATTCCACCTGGGGACTCAGCAAGCAGGCTTGCTAAACAAAACTAATTTTGACCCATTTACTAACTTATCAACTTGTTCTTTTTTTCTTCTACAATAGACAAAAGAAGCAAAAACATATAAAGGGCATGTTAGATACTATTTAAGGCAGAACATAAGGATGCAAAACCAATTATTATATGTTCCAACAGACACAGATATGCAGTCTACAGACTTCTAGCAACAGGTAACAAAAAATACAGTATTTTATATATTTGTATAGTTGAAATCAAGGATAAAGAAATGGTATAAAAAATGTGTCAGGATAACAGGTACCAAAAAATGTACAAAAATAAACTGTTTATCATGTGTGGTGTTGAACGTTTTTGCATCATGAAACTAATATTGCTCTGATAAACAGCATCCTGTAACTTTTCATTCAGAGTCCAGAAAGGATATATAATTACTTTCTAAAAAAATAACGTATTTTCACATGTATAACCTACATCTCTAACAAACTACCTCTCTACACAGTACCAGTAGTTGAAAGCAGGTCCTGAGTCAAGAATTTCTTATTAAGGAGCAAAATAGTTCACAGTTCCTCGTTATTACTTTAGACCAACCACCAAGTTTGTAGCATTTAAATCTGCAGGGAAGCTCTCTGTTGCATTAGTTAGAACTGCGGATGCGGGATAAATGATTTCTTCGACCGTCACATATGTCCCTGTTAAAAATCCAACAAATCCAATAACAGCTATAAAAACATCCTTAAATACTGTCCATAAACTCAAGTTTTCCTTGTAGAAAGTGAGGATTTCAACAAGAGGTGGCAAAATCAGTCCCAGAGTGCTGCTGCTGACGGCTCCAACAAAAGAAATCACCAGGTCTAGGCGAGGGATCAGAACAGCTACAGCACCTAAAACACAAGAAGAGAAACAGTGGCTTTAGATTCAAAATCCTCATGAAAAACAAACTGCAAAATATACATAGTCTAACGGTTCAGGCTTTTTACAAAGCTCTATCAATCACTGTTGTTCCAGCTCCAAGTGGTATGCACAATATAGATTAATGCATGTATTTGCCAGTAAGCCTCATCTTCATGCTCATCTGAGATACTCAGTTTCAATTCTGAATTTCTGCATGAGCTGGCAGAGCTGCAAGTTGAAGTGTTCTTGTACTTACAGGGTAAATAGATTTGGCCTGCAAATCTCAGAGAAATGAGCAATATGAAATTGTATGGAGATGTTTTACTTTTTTGGTTGTTGATTGGTTTTTAAGATGACAGAATAAAAGTTGAGGAAGATGAGGGGAAAGGGCTGTTGTAGGCTGCCCAGAAGACAGTGGGCAAAAAAATACTACTATCAAGTAATAGATATAACTAAAAATTTAAAAGGGACATAAAATTACTCAAAATTAACAAAACCTGCAGGTGCCTTGGCAGTCACACAGTCATTTAAATCACTTTTCCCTACAGACTTGCCTCTTGAGAAATCTTGGTTTATACAATTGCTTTCAATTTGTAAAATGTTGCTGTAATAGTTGCCCAGTTAAATAAATGAGACCTTGGCTCTGCCAAGAGGAGTCTGAACACAAGACCCACACAGCCTTTTAAGCATGGCCAGCCTTACTGAACCTACAACATTTATAGAAACAGAATTCACCATGTTGAACCAAAACCTTCTGGTTTTAACCCCTTTTGCTGTCAAGCCTGGGCAACGTACTCTAGTATTAACTCAGATACACCAGCTGTCTGTCATGTAATATTTTCAGTACAGCTTTCAAAGGCCTCTATATGACCCCTGTATGTGGTGGAAATGTCATTTTTCCCTTCGATGAATATATCGCTTTGTAGCTATCAGATACTAGTGTAAACATCCACAGCACTGGCCTGCTTGCCACTTTCTGTCACTTCTCACCAAGACAAAGAAGCAATCAGGAAGAAAGGGAATGGGGAAAACAGATGAAAAAGCCCCTAGCACATAAAAATACAACATGTTTTGGTTCTTCCAAACCTCTCCTCTTAACTCTTAAGCCATAATAAAAGCATGTTTGCCTTTAGAAAAACTTCACCAATCAAATAAAATGTAGACAGTGTTTATGGCAATAAACACATCACAGAATCACAGAATATACTGAGGTGAAAGGGACTCACAAAGACCACTGAGTCCAACTCTTAACCTTGCACAGGACCATCCCCAAGAGTCACACCATGTGCCTCAGAGTCTCATCCAAATGCTTCTTGAATTCTCTCAGGCTTGGTATTTTGGGGAGCCTGTTCCAGTGAGCAACCACTCCCTGGGTGAAGAACCTTTTTCCAACACCCAACTTAATCCTCTCCTGACACAACTTCAGGCCATTTCCTCAGGTCCTGTCATTGGTCACCATAGAGAAGAGATCAGTGCCTGCCCCTCCTCTTCCCCTCACAAGGAAGTCATAGACTGCAATGAGGTCTCCCCTCAGTCTCCTCTTCTTCAGGCTGAGCAGATCAAGAGACCCTCAGCTGCTCCTCATATGGCTTCCCCTCAAGGCCCTTCACCATCTTCATTGCCCTCCTTTGGACACTCTGTAATAGCTTATGGAACAATGAGGGAGGAAATCCCCACATAACATGTAAGGATGAAAAACACAAGGTGTGAATCAGGTTTACAATCAATAAAATCATGCTTTCTACTTGCAGAGCATCTTTGCTATGGGCTGAATGCCACCAGCTGCCTCAAATTCTGACATAATGTTGGTTATGAAAGGCAACACAACTGATGTTTGTGTTGATCTCTTCCATTGAGAATATCTATACCCGGGGAAAACTGCATTGGTAAATACACTCAAAATTCACTTACAGAACACAACAGGTATCCACTGCTACCAGGTAATTATGTGTTTGTTACACATTTTAATAAAACTTGTAACTACGGAGATCTCACATAAAAACGAGGTAAGAAGGAAGGCACAAGCCTGAAGAGGGATAAAGGATTCTCCAGACCATCCTATTTGAGAGGAGCATATCCTGCAGAGATCTGCCAACAAAAATCACTCAACTTGTTTCTACTTGACATGACCACAGTTTACTAACACTTCATGATTCTACAGAGATATGAGAGGCACCGTTTGGCCACAGGAAGCTTGGGCAGAGACGAAGGTGGAAACCTTAGAAACACCCTGACACTCAAAAATAGGCAAGACATTGTTTCTTTATCTCAGTGTTAGGATGGACCTACTCCATGCCGAACAGTTTCTTCCATTTCATGATATGACATTTAAAAAGTGGAAATGTCACATGTTTATGCATCATCCAGCACAGAGCTTAATGAAATGAGAAAGGAATTATGCCAAAGTTAGTAAAAGTCACAAAGTACCCACCTCTGTAACTTTTGCAGCCATAACTCTGTTCAAGCCATAAAAGTAAATGCCATGAATGCCTAAAGCATACAGGATGAGTGCCCAGACCAGACTGGCAAGCATGATACTTGCACCATCAAACATAGTTCAGAAGCAATTGAAAAGTGTAGTTGAAGTACATTTACAATGTCTCATAAAACTCTCAGCTAATTACTATGTTGAATGTGTTGTTCTGAAGTAAAAGAGAGGGTTGCACATTTATTATCTTGCCAATTCAATAGATGCAGTGGGTGTATTCATTTAATACAGATTTTCAACTTCTGTATAATAGGCCTTTCAGTTCCACATGTGTCCAGAGTTTAGAAGGCACTCATTAATTTATAGTTCATCGTTTTGATTGAAACACTCTGCTTTATTAAAATAATGAGAGTATGTTTCATATTTTTTAATTGGAAAAAAACCCCAACTGTAGTTTATAATTGCTTTAGGTTACAGAAAAACAAAATGCTGTGTGTTGGTTTGAATCTCATCAAACATTTGTCTGACTCATACGAATTTGCATGGATCTGGATATTGCTGTGGGAGGAAGTTTGGAAATTTGTTTCAAGGTTTTAATTAGTGTCTTATTTATTCTCTAACAATTCAAGAGAAATATAACTCATGTTTATTACCTAACAAAGAATGTACTTAAGAGTTAAGAAAGGGGTCCATTTTCCAGAAGAAGTAAACAAGGGGCATTCCTACAGGTATGGAGCCTGATTTTTCCAGCCATGTGTAGGTTTTAAAAATACAATGCTAAGAAAAAATTCTGAACTTGTATCAACATCTGCAAATTTGCTAATGGTACACTCAGTCCCCTCATCCAGATCATCAATAAAGATATTAAATAGAACTGGGCCCAGCACTGATCCCTGGGGGACACCAGGCCACCAGCTGGATGCAGCCCCGTTCACCAGCACTCTCTGGGCCCGGCCCTCCAGCCAGTTCTTAACCCAGCACAGAGTGCCCCTGTCCAAGCCGTGGGCTGCCAGCTTTTCCAGGAGTATGCTGTGGAAGACAGTGTCAAAGGCTTTGCTGAAGTCCAGGTAGACACATCCACAGCCTTCCCCTCAATCACCAGGCAGGTCACCTGATCATAAAAGCAGATCAGGTTGGTCAGACAGGACCTGCCCCTCCTAAACCCGTGCTGGCTGGGTCTGATCCCTTGTCCATCCTGTAGGTGCTGTGTGATTGCACTCAGGATGATCTGCTCCATAACCTTGCCAGGCACTGAGGTCAGGCTGATAGGCCTGTAGTTTCCCAGGTCCTCTGTGCAGCCCTTTTTGTGGATCACTGTGACATTCGCCAACTTCCAGTCATCTGGGACCTCTCCAGAGAGCCAGGACTGTTGGCAAATGATAAATTAATAAGACACTTTTTTTTTGATCAACATTTAAATTGTCCTTAGGCTTGAATAAAAGAGTAAGGGCCATATGAACAAAACAACCAGCAGAAATAACGGGAGATAATAGCATCCTATTGCTTCTACCTTAAACTCTGCAGTCTAGTCTCAAAAACTACTACTAATGGATTCTCCAGCCCCTCTCAGCTATTTGTAGTAGTCACTTATTTGTGTCAGTTGAGGGTTTTTGGTGGGAGGAATATTATAGTAGAATTATTCTATTTTCTGAAGGGATGTAACACCCCAGTGGAAAGAGGCCCTTAATTTTACTATGTTTATTTTGTAGTGCTGCTTCTTTTACAACTTTTTCTCCTCTTTGCAGAATCAGCGTAGTACTGCTTGCTGGGAGATAATTCCAATGAGATTGCTGGGGGGAAAAAAAGGTTTTGCCAACTCCACCCAACCTTAGTGCATTATAGCTGCAGATGAAGTCAAATATGTGATTACCATATTCCAATACTTCCTCCAGTAATCAAATATCGAGCTACTTTATTTCTATCAGAAAGTAATGCATATGCCAAACTAAATCCTTGAGCAAGATTGGTACAGCTGTAATTAGGATCTATGGATCTAAGACTTAATATCATATTCACTATAAATTTCCATTATATTTTCCTTTTGGCCAGTAATAAAGCTGTTTAATATCTCTTTACTAAAATCATCAAAAGAAATTACTTCTCAGATAGTACCAGATTTTAGATTTTATCTAGTATTCAAACATAATTCTGACAAAAAACAGGGCAGGGGTATTTAAATATTGTGCCTAACGAACAGAAGTGTTTTACCAGAGCAGTAGTATGGCCAAGCAAATTATCCTAACAGTAGATTTCATAAAGAGGCAGAGTCAAAAAGACTGAGGGCTTCTTAAGTACCAAAAATGTTGGATATTACTACAGAGTGGTAACTTCACACAGCTGAAAAGCAAAATAATTGTCTCAAGTGACATACAACCAGTTAGTTGTCTTGAAAGGCAGTGACTGTGCTGAAGAGGTCCCTGTTCTGCAGCAAGACAGCACATCCCAAACTTACTCTCCATTTGTACTACTTTTCCAGGACCAAATCAGAGGACTACAGCATTGATGCATTAAAGACAGATGTCTGACATACATACAACTTTCCAAAAACACAAAACAAAACTGTATTTTTAACGGACAGGTGCCTATAGTATGACAAAGAAAGGGTCCCTGTCAGGAGTTAAAATTGGCTAAATTAAACATTTGGCAAAGAATTTTGCCTGGAGGTAAAATGGCAAGTCGAAACATCAGCCTGAACCCTCCTTCCTAATCGAACATCCCAGGCTGCACTCTGTGTCCATCTTTCTTTATGGCAGCAGTGCTCAGCCAGTCAACCTGGCATCCTCTTCTTCCCTTCCCCCTACTGCAGCGTTTCCTGGATCCAACTCCCTCCTCCTTTTCTGCAACACTCTGCTCCACACTGCCCAAGTGTTCTTCCTTTATCTTCTAAGAGAATAGAAAGACATTGCTCTGCTACAGGATACCCCAGAAGGCTTAGCCAGTTTGACTGCAAGGAGTTTACATGTGCAGGCTGGACAACTAAGAAGGTCAAGATATCGACATCTTCTCAAGTGGTTGTTTGACCAGGGAATCCATGTTGTCTTTTCTGTGCATGTGTATTTCCATGCTCTGTGTATGAGTTGTACCTTCCACCTTTGCTTGCAGGAAGGAAAAGCAGTGGGTGCTGCCCCTCAAGCATCTGTTGGACATTGCAGACTTATTTAGAGAACCACAATAAATCATTTCTCTCTCCTTTAAAAAACCATAACCTACTACATTGCAATTAAAACTATTCACATTTTAAAAATAAGAAAATCTAACAAAATTTAGTATTTCAATAAAATATGTATTTAAATTACTAACAAAAAAGGTGCCTTCCCTGAGAGTTCCACAGTGGAAACCAAACTGTGTTTAGATACATATGTACAAAGGAATATGAGACCAAGTAGAAACTGTGACTAATCTGCAGATTAACTAATGCAAAAAATTACTTAAGAGCATTTGTGAATAATTTGCATATTGAAAGACCCACTTTAAAAAAAGGATTTTGGATAAAGATCCTGGTATTATATAATTATGAATTAGAAAATTATTTTTTTCTGGCTTGAAATGCTACTTAATATAGGGTTTGAGGTGGTGTTTGTTTCAGCTGTTCTTTGAGACATCAGAATACTGTAAGATGCATACAGAAGATAATTTCTTTAAAAACGTCTTCAGCAGAAGTAATTTTCCTAACTCAATTTCCTAAATAGCATGATTTTAAATACCAGCTCAGTCTCAAAACGAAACTAAAAAGAAAAAGGAACAAAGCAGTAGATAGATTGCAGTTATACTATGAGGTGACAAATTCTACTTGCACATTGGCAAGATAAAAAGATATAGCTTGCACACATGATAACCACACACATCATATGGTTTGGCTTGGCCTTTGGAATGAAAAACTCTTTCATCACTATCTTCCTGCAACACAGAGTATGAGAGACAGAGACAGAAAGTACTTCACATCACCCGCCCTTGGATTACAACGCAGTGTTTATGATTACTTTGTCCTGTGTCAGTAGGAAAGACCAGACTCTTACAGGAGAAGATGGTTTCAATATCCTTACCCTTCACAAAGAGAGATGACCCAGAACACTGTCTCGATACACAGCAGAGCCCTGTTCAGGGAATGGGCAGATCCATCCCTTCCCCCCTCCATATCACTTTCTCAGACATGTAAATAAATTCAGTTTTTACAGAACTTTGCAGAGATTTCAAAGCTGTTTACAAAACGGTTTATATTATTTTTATTCCTTATGCAGAAAAACTCATAAAGAATTACATCAAACCAAATAGTGATTTAACAGCAGCATTAAGTCCAGCCTGTTTACCAGGTTACCTAAAATACCTACAAGCCAGGGTGAAGGACTGGCACGTATGACTGGTACAAGACACCCATTACAGGACAGCATTCCCCCCATGCTCTACTTATAAAATCACTTCCCTCTAGCTCTCTGTGCTTTATACAACCCCAAAATTTAGGCAGTGTGATTTGTTCAGATTTCAGCTTGCAGGGCCTGCATCCATTTTAAGCAGAACCCAGTGTCACAACAATCCTATGCAGCAGAAGGCTGCACAAGCAGGCACAGCTTTATAGGGACAGGGATGGAATAGCAGTGACACAGTTACGAGGCAACTCTGCCCCTATTCACCTCCTCAGGACCACTCAGAGTGACTTCCCTCTCCTACCCAAATGTCCAAGGGGTAGTTAATAAACTGCTTGGCCTCCTACTCCTGCTCTGTCTGCCCCTATCTGATCTCCAGAATTAGTGTACTTTTACTAAGCAAACCAGGCAGTGAGAGGCTAAGGAAACTCCTCATGCTGCGCTTTGTCTGGAGCTGCAACACCAAGTGATCTTCATAAAACCAGCAAGCAGAGGTGCCCGGCACAGCACACGCTAGATTAGGTGAAAATGTATTTGACCATTTAATTACCTACAGTTCATAGGGACACAAGTGGCATCTGGTTAGACTGTTAGATCTGAAGCATTTTATTTATTCATTTTTCTCTGCTGTAAATTTATTTGAGCTTTGCTGCTGGTAGTTTATCATACAAATCTTTTTAGCTTATCATATGAGTACTTCAGTAAAATAATGCACACAGCTATTACATGCACTTAGATTCTACAAATGAATGTAAATCATGCAGCAAAATTCATTAATACAGTGCTCTAAATGGATGATCCTAGACCACTACAATACTGACACCACTGTCAGTCACTCCCCTTCTGACTCTAAGGACCCACCAGAAATGAGTCCTCAGTTGAACTTTTTTCCTCTTTGGCTCAGTCTCTCAAAATAATCTGTGACTCTGAGATAGCTGAAACGTTTCCAAGAGTGCAAGAAAAAAAATAATCTTTGCTTATCCAAGGAAAAGACTGGTTTTGCTACAGGGAGCAGAGGTGAAGAAAAGAGTTAAGAGGAGTGGTTAAGCCTTGAAGTGCTGACAGTGAGTAGAGGAAAATACAACTTTTCAGCATCATTGGAAGCAGCATGAAGAAGAAAAGGGTGTCTGGGAAAAGTAATGGATTTATGTAGGATAAATCATGTCTGACCCTCCTGATAGCCTTCTCTGATACAATGCCTGGATTTACGGATGAGGGGAGAGCAGTAGATGTCACTTACCTCAACTTTAAAAAGGTCTTTGACACTGTCTGCCATAATACTCTTGTATCTGGACAGATACAACAGGTGGGCAAGAAACCTCACTGGACAAAAGAATGGTGGTTAATAGGTCATGCTCTACCTGGAGGCTAGTAAAAATCCTACAGCTAGCAGGGAAAGTAAAAGCTTCATGTAACTGATAAAAAAAATGAAACAATCACATGAATTATGTTCTTTAAGCCTAGAAAATAATGCACTCACTACAATACTAATGTCTCACAAAAATGTCCCTGTAGCACAAAGTACCAGTGCTGAAAGTGGGCTGACATCACATTAAAGTAAACATTAATTTAAATCATTGATTTTTAATCCTGATTCAAAGCTGGATTATATTTGATATTTTAGCAGTGATACTTTACTGTATTTTGATTTCCTATGTAAAATGGCTTAAAAATTTTTATTGATAACTTCAGAGACAAATCATGTTATTTAAATAATAGCAGTGCTAAGTATCTTACAAACCAAATACTTTAGTCCCCTGAGAAATTTTAGACATTTTCAAATGAAAGCCACACTCTGATTTCACACAATGCTAAAAGTTTCACAAAAAGCAAATGCTTGGATTCTCAAGTTGGTTTTAAGTATCTGAATTGGCCTGCTCCTTTTGCAGTGTGAAAATGCAGAGGTTTTGTGTATGATCAGTAGCTATTGCATATGGCACATACTATATTATTACTGACAAAGTAATAAATACCTTGTGAATTTGCTGCAACATATCAAAAGTTAATTAAAAAATAATGCCCTTAAAAAGATAACAATCACTAACAATCATGCTGCAGTGGGATGACCAATGCGTTTCCAAAATAGTACTTTGCAACAGCTGATGTCACAGGCACGGGTTAGTTAAAGCCTGCTGAGTTGATTGATGATATAGAAGCAAGCTGCCAAGTGCCTTGGCTTCCTGGAGAGAATCATGTGCAGTAGCTAGTTGAGGTTCTGCTCCCTGTGTTGGCAGGCTTAGGCAGATTAGCTACTGAATTACGGCCTGCAGTCCAAATCCATCAAAAAATGCAGTCATCTGCAGATGTTTTTAGTCTTAATTTGTTGGTTTTTCACCTCACAAAATGAAGTTCAAAGAGAGCAGTTTGCTTCATCACACCGGCAAACTCGCCTACAGCTCAGCAGAGCAGAATTCAGGCACAGAGTGTGTCCTCTGCCTGCCTCCACTCAGCTGTGCTCACTGCACAGGTCACTCTGCCAGCTGTCTGGGAACACGCACTGCACACCAGGCATGCCCAAGGGAATGGGCACCTCCTTGGCATTCTTTCTTAGCGTTTTATCACCCAAGTAAATCAATACCCAACACAAACAGGCGATTGCATATCAGAAGCCTGTACTATCCTTTACCTGTAATTAAATAAGGGCTCACCACCATCTTTTCAACTTGATGGGAGAGGGGAAATAATGACCTAGTGCTCACAGCAGTTTCACGGGAATGGGGGAACTCAGGTTGGATGCACTCCTCGAGGGACTGAGGTCTAAATCCCACTTCAAGTGTCCCAAACACTGGGTTTCCACCTACAAAATTACCTTTCAATTATTTTTTTCTAAAGAAGAACTGAGCTTGTGTTGTGTTGATCAGAAGCCTTTTTCTGGCTATCCTCAAATGCTTTGCCTTCTGTTTTAGGGATGGTTTTCTTCCCATACCAAACTCTACCTTTTGGTAATGCTGTTAAGTGGACAGTGAAATGATTATGTGTAAACATACGTTATAAAGCAGTAGGAACTCCCACAGGTTGAAAGGCAATACTAAATATCAAGATTTTACTGTATTCCAATGTCATTTTTTAACTAGCAGGCATTACAACCACTACATCAACTAATAAAGCCAAATAAAAAGTCTTCAGAGTATGTAATACTACCTCCATACTTCGATAAAAATACTCGTTTAATTAAAGTTAACTGTAATATTCTTGTGGAAATCATGATGTATATTTGCTGTCTATGATCTTTGTATTACTAAAAAAAATAAGTTGGAACTAGTTGTAAACTAACTAAAAATAAAAAGAATTACTTGTAAACTAGCAGGAAAAAAAAGTGAATTCCAGCATGTTTGAAATTCATCAAACTCCTAACTTTTTACTATCCAAAAAATTGTTGCAATGACTTCATTATTAGCTCTGGATTCCACTGTTATTTATAACGTAATATTAAAATCTAGAGTACTTTTGTTAAATCAAATTAACCTTGAGGGGTAAGTATGGGAAAGCTCTTACACTGTTTTTTGTTCCCAGAACATTGATCTGGATGTTGGAGAATTGCTTTACTCTCAACCTAAACTGAGGGAGCAGTTTATTCCTTGCCAAGAGCTTTGTAAATATTGATTTAAGGATGTGATTATAACCATGGAGTTAGACTATTGATCTACCCATTGTCAGTATAAGAATCAATTTAGAAAACAAGTGAAACACAAAATTGCCACAAGTTTTTCAATTAGAAGAGATAATACTGCTTATAAATCAGATGAGCAAGAATTTCACTAGCTTCCCTCTGGAGAAAAAGTCATGAAAAAAACAAGAAAAAAGAGCAATGAAAATACTCACAGGAAAATGTTATCATCAATCTGTATCAGAATGGACTGAGAGGATTTCCACAAAACTAAAAGGACAAAAAACTATAGTAGGTGTGGATTTAAGTAAAAGGAGCTTATGGTAAGGTAGATCAGTATTGACTGTTTGTTTTTTGGGATGAACAAAAACTGATGCTTGAATCACTCTTGAACGTTAACATCATGTCAGAGAAAACCACATTTTATAGGTTAGGCATGGCTGAACACCACAGAGGACTGTGGAGGACTGTTAACATGATCAGAAAACACAGCAGGTCAAAATTTTTCTCACAGAGCCACAAGCAAATATCCATACCTCGGTGGTATTGCTCTGTATTTGTTTAAATGAAAGTTTAGTGTTTACCCCATGGACAGAATTATTCCATATGTTTACTGGGTAATTATATTTAATTAGCAAAATAATTTTTTGCTTCTTTATAGAATGTGGTTTATGTAATTTTATGTAATTTTCATAAATTATATAATATTGACCATAGTTCATTATAAAAATAATAATTAACTTCAGATAATGAAAACCAAAAAGGTAGAGGTAAAAAATCTGTACTAAATAGCACCATATGTGGACAGACCAGGCACAGGTCTATGAGATTGTTGCCCAAAGACATTGAAGGATCTATTACAAATGAAATCAAGAACAGTTTTTGTACTAAGGAACGTTCAGATTTTATCCTTCTCTTTTGATATCACAAGGTATCTCATACACTCTCAAGATAAGCAATTCTTTTCCGGATGAGAGAAATCAATCAAGAATACAGTGCAGAAAAGAAGTCCTTCAATGAGAAGAAAGAGTAAAGGACAAGTTCTTATTCGTCCCCTCCTCTT
The DNA here is from genome assembly GCA_038380795.1 of Pyrocephalus nanus. NCBI lineage: Eukaryota > Metazoa > Chordata > Aves > Passeriformes > Tyrannidae > Pyrocephalus > Pyrocephalus nanus. Next base: position 37,201,661 of record CM076259.1, read on the forward strand.
ACAGCACAAATTTAGCAAATATATCCACACAAGCAGATTATACTACCATTCATAAGCATCTATCTCTTCACAGTGAATTGCAATATTTCAATAGGGCAGGGAAAGGAAAAGCACACAAAAAGAAAATAAAGCAGAAATGCAAAATATGTAACACTATGAGGATTGAATTCATTTAAATACGCTATATGGGTTTTTTCTTGATTTTGCTCTAACATTTTAAAGGTGTATACCTTTATTATGACAAGTGTTCTTTAAACTCCTGGCTCTGCAACAGGCTGGTGAAGTCATTATAAACAAGTCACAGAGGACTTAATTCTCATATGGTTCCATCTGTACAACACTTAGAGTTAACTTTGCTGCCCACTACACACACAAGGGTGGAGGAAACAAAATAAAATAAAGATTAAAAAATTCCTAATTTTGACCAATGGCAGTTCAGAAGGCACACCAAGCTACTACCACCCAGAAACTGCTCTCCAGTCCTTTAAAAACAAGGCAGGGATTTGAGAGCCTTTGTGAGGATCAGCTTATCGAGCCACAAATCATGAATAATGCTCAGGCATCATTATTATTTTAGGTTTTATGCTTATTTGAAGCACCAGCAAAGAAAATGCCTAGAGTGACTAATTCCAGCTATGAAGTAATTTTTTAAGTGACAACTGAGAGAAAAGCAATGTTTCACCCTAATCAAAAAGATAAAAAAACACTAGGGTGCTGGTATACAAACCAGTAGAAAAATTATACTTTGATAGGCCTGAGTATTTTCTTTATTGCTAACTGCTTTCATTATACAGTGAAAAAGCTCTCACTGCCTTGCAGTTTTCAAAAGGCCTACTTGCAACTATCATGTCTAGCACCTTGAAAGAAGAACTCTGAACATTTTGCACTCTGCACAGCAACCTATCTATGCTTGAGGAAAAATATAATTGCTCATCAACAAATTAGGAAATTATTTTGAAAATAAGTTGCAACCCAACTTCAGTGCACTATTTTGCTGGTCTACTTATAGGTGGAAAAAATAATTACCACTAGAAAGTCAAACCAAAATGCCAACAATTTGTAAACATAAAATGAACCCAGTGATGTTTAGCTTAATTATTTCCTTCTCGCTCAGTAGTCAAATCTTTCCATCTGCTGCTTTTGTGGCTACGACATTAAAGCATGTGCACATAATTGCTTGAAACACTTTCCTAATCAGTTAGCTGTACTAGTTATACCATTTTCTTCTACCAGCTTATTATTAGGACAGCATATCCAAAGAGAAATTAAATACCTTAGACCATAGCTGGGATATGATACTCTTTCAGTCTTGTTTCCTTGTTTGAGTTAGAAAGCAATACTTCAAAGGAAAAATGGCTCCTGTATGTGAATTGCAAAGATCGGTAAAAATTTGACTGGTAACAACATTTTACATACATCCCTGAAGGGAGAGGAACACTTTTAATGTATTTGACAATAATTTTCAGTTTCGTTTCTTCACAGAATTATTTTGCTACCCAGTCATATTCATGCCCTTGCTAAGAAGCATGATTAATAGCTTTTTTTTTATAGCATGCATCTGAACACAACTTGGAATTGTATCTAAATGACTTTCAAAAGTATTTTAAGATCATAAGTCTCCCTATTAGACAGACTTCACTGTCAATTAGTCAGAGGAATTTCACTGAACAAATATTGCTTAGCTGGTTTGGCTCAATGTTTTTGTATCTATTTTTCTCCAAAGATAAACACCTCTCCTTTACTGAGCTAGCTCCTCAGAAGAGGACAGTGTTTGGCAACTTCCAACTAAATAGCCAGCATATCTCTACTGGCAAAGTAATGACCTGTCTGGAAAGAGAAAAATTAATCGAGGGATTCACTGGCTATCTCACCCTTTGTTTAAGCCACAGCCACTTGAACAAACACCCACATCACTCCAGGTTTCAATGGATGCCACTGAAGATACAGATACAACTTTGCAAGAAAGGGAAAACAATTTGTGGTAAATACCAATGAAATGAGGGAGAAATATGAAAATTGGGCTTGCCTTTCCTTACCTGTGCTCTAAGAAGTAAAGATCAATTCAGCAACACAACCATGGGACAGGGTAAAGATTACAAGATACAACAGCCCGAGGCAGAGTTCTTATGCCTAAAATTCCCAGGACTTTATTGAGCAAATTCTTCAGACTTCACTCTCTGCTATTCAGAGAAATATAAAGAAATAAGTACAAACATCAGAAATTTATGTTTTCTTTAATGAGATGGCTCACAGAAGTAGGCTTATTTATTTAGTGCTCTAAATCAGAGAGGTCATCCCCTGGGTAGTGGACCCATTTGTTCTTTTGCTGTGGGGACACTTCCACAAAGAGACAGGCACACTCTGGAAAAATCTCTTTTGAGTTACAGAATCACAGAATATGTCAAGTTGGAAAAGATCCATAAGGATCATCAAGTCCCAACGCCCTGCTCCTCACAGAAGCAATCTAATCTGGTTTTCAAATGTCAGGGACAAAAAGTCTTTATTTCCCCTAGGCCATGAGACACTGTCTGTATAACACTTAGGAGAAATTTGTTTTGTGTTTCACCTCTGCCCTGAAACTAGTTCAGTTTAATTTTTCTTTTAGTAATTCACTGTTGCTTACAGATTACCATGGGCTGTGAAGGCTAGGATTAAGCCAGAAAAGCAAGAGATCAGGAAGTGTAAATGATTTTTAAGGAATTTCTAAAATGTAAACTGTAACCTACCACTGAAAGGAAAATGGAATAGCAATACACTGAAAATTAGTAACAATGCAAACTCAAACCCAACCTAAAGGAGAGATTTGGCCATGATAAAAGTGATCACTTCAGCTGGCTGCTCCAACACTAAGAGATTACTAAAAGATCACTATGTAATTTACGTTACAACTATTATATCTTTCTCTGTAGAAAACAGCTCTTTTATTACTTTATTGATTTTACCTTTGTTATTATGGTAATGTTATCCTTACTTATGCTAGTTTAATTATCTTCAAAACTTCTCCATCAGAAAACTGAAGTTTTTTGTTTTCATCTTTAACTTCCATATCAAATCAGTTCAGCACAACTTCTTCCTGAGCTATGTGTTTTAGCTCTGCTAAACACCACCAAAAAAAAGTTTTGTCCCAGAATGGCTTTAACCTTTGCTGCAACGTTTAAGATGTTTCTGTAATTAATGATGGCATTGACAAAGGGATCAAGTGCACCCTCAGGAAGTCTGCAGATCAACCCAAGCTGAGTGTTGTGGTTAACACACCTGAAGGACAGGATTGGTATCGAGAGGGACCTGACCAAGCTAGAGAAGTGGGTCCATGGGAACCTCATGAGCTTTAACAAGGTCAGGTACAAGGTGCTGTACCTGTGTCAGGGTAAACCCTGGTATCATACAGGCTGGGGGATGAACGGAATGAGAGCAGCCCTGATGATGATTAGAGAGATGGAACAGCTGTCCCATGAGGAAAGACTGAGACAGTGGTGAGAGAGTTGGGATTGTTCAGCCTGGAGAAGAGACGGCTCAGAGGGGACCTTCTAGCACCTTCCATTATCTAAAGGGGGCTTACAGGAAAGCTGGAGAGGGACTTTTTTCAAGGGCATGGAGTGACAGAACAAAGTGAAATGGCTTTAAACTGAATGAAGATGGGTTTAGATTAGATATTAAAGAAATCTTTACTGTGAAGGTGGTGAGGCACTGGAACAGGGTACCCAGAGAAGTTGTGGGTGCCCAATCCCTGGAAGTGTTCAAGGCCAGGTTGGCTGGGGCTTTGAGCAACCTGATCTAGTGAAAGGTATCCCTGCTTATGGCAGGAGGGTTGGAACTAGGTCCCCTCCAACCCAAACATTTTATGATTCAAGACAATGCACCCAGGGGTAGCCCATCAAGAATCTTGTAGTCTTATTGCAGATCATGTAGATCATGTAGTCTTATTGCAGTTTAAATGGCTTCCTGAGAGAATAGAATTCACTTTTTGATCCCAACAGACACCATTTTTATTACTGGCAGTCTCATCACTTTCAATCCAATGTACTCACTGTCAAACAGTTACAAAGCTGCATCAGGATGAGCAGCTGAAAACAGTGCATCAACTGATTCTGGTTGTTGCCATACTAATGCTCTTCTGGAAGCCCTGAATTGGCTACATTAAAAGAAATGGAGATGGAAAGAGGTGAAACAAAAGAAAAAGTAATGACTCTCAAGGAAAGAAAATACCAAAGTGATAACGAAGGGAAGAAGGTAAGATACTGTGACGGTAAATATTTGGACATCCAAATCTGTGGAAGGAGTTCATTGTGCTAAATGCCAACTAAAAATACTATCAAATTTATTTTATTTTTTTTATTTCTATTTCCTTCCAGAAAATTTCTCATGCCTTCAGGTGAACAAGAATCTCGCTTCTGACTTTAGCACAATTTTGTTGTAAATAGTTATCAACAGAGAAAAATGAAATGACTTTAAGGAGGAGGTAATTTTATTTTCAGTCCTACCACAGAATAAAATTGATGCAAAATTGTGCTAGTTTTTACAAGCTTCTTTATACCTAGAAGTCCCTGCCATGCAGAATTTATAATCAAACAAAAAGCTACATATAAGATGCAGTAGTTGCACATCAGGACAAAAACAGCTGTCTGTTTCAACACTAACTAGTTTTATAACACAAGTCTAACAAACTACAGTGTCAGAAATCAAAAGTAGTCTACTCTACATTATTATTCAACTGCCCGTAAAGTTGTGCACTAAAAATGAAGACTTTCAGAAATGAAATTGAAAAAGATCCAAAATTATTTCATTTCTCCATTCAAGAAAACAAAATTCAATTTAAAGAAAATCTTTTCCTGTATAACACTTCAATTTAAAATTATATTTAATAGAAACTTCTGAAATTTAGTGGTGTAGCTGGAAACCCATACTTTTAGAAAATATCTATTTCAGTTAAGTATAGGGGAGCAGCCTGAAATGCCTGACAAGCTGTAATCAACATCACAGCACTGCTTAGTTGCGGCTTAACTGTGCAATGCGTGCTGTAGCAGCTGCAGAATGGTCACAATCAAACTCTCCAAATAAGCACACTTCTTACACCATAAGTGTTGACACAGTAACTTCCTGTAAAACAGTGGAGTAGAACTTTGAAGTTCTGGTCACCTTTCAAGCTTCTACCATGTTAAAGACAGAGAAAAAGAGTAATTGCTATCAAAGTAAAGCCCAATAACTTTGCTTTTCTTCTAAAATGTAATTCAATACTTAGTTATCAGTTTGAGAATCACTTTGGGGATGAGAGTGATCCTGCTGCTTCTGGCCTTCCATTGACTACAGTGAATTTCAACTCAGGTAACTGTCTAGTCTGAACCTACAAGAAGTTTGCCTAAGCACAACTCTCAATACCCCAAATACAGTGTCACAGACATCCAATACAGATTTGCTTCTGTACATTAAGAGATGAGATACAATCTTATGTTTGTTTTCTCAACAGGTACATATTCAAAACTTCTAAAAGCTTTGTAACTGTGTTTATTAAATACTTTCATCTATGCCAAATGAATAAAAACAATGTAAATAAAGTTCACAGTCCTTCATAACCACGTATGTACATTATACTCTGTAGATGTTCTGGAATTAAACAAATACTTTATGTCACTGGATATTAAATACTCTACATTTTAACTAGTTTCATGTTACCACATTTTTGTACAGATTGGACTATTTATGGTTGAACTCACTCAGTTTTGCTAACCAAGAAAACCCAAAAAAGTATGGGACAAAATCAAAAGCAATACAGTATGATCTTAGAGCACACAGCAGTTTGTACTGATAAATGTTTGAATGGATGATTTAAATAAAAATATTCAAATACTGCGAACTTCTGAAGAATCGAACTAAAATTACTACTTTACAGTTGGCCCAGATGTTCACTAAACTGCAGAAAGAGTAACTGAAATCAATGCAACACAACTCTATCCTACAGATTTGCCGTGGCCAAATTTTCAAACTCAGGTCATCAAAAGTAGTCATCAATATTAAATCTCCCCAGTATTGTACCTGTATTATGGCATCTAAATAAGCTGACTGCTTTCCTCACAGTCTGATCACCTGCAGTTGCATAAGACAACTAATGAGATAAATCTTTGTTGGCACACTGCACAAAAGTATCAGGCTGTGTAAATCCAAACATCTGAATGTTTTCATACAGTCAAAGCTAAATACTGCTTTAGGCACCTCATCAAAGCCTGAATTGTTTCCTATAGATAAACTGAAGTTTAAAATTACTTACATGTATTAGCACAAGGATAATTCAAGACAAGTGTCTGAATGACAGCATTAAACCTAAGTGTTAGACACAGAGCACCATGACTTGAAGAACAAAAATAAAACCTCTGGGAATTGCAATATCCAAGGATAGCAAGAGGAAAACTCTAGGGAAAAAAACCTATCTCTTAGACATCTAAACTTTTTCAAATGTAAGTGCTTTTAACATTCTAAATTTTTAGATTTGGCTTACTTGCAGAGATCAAATTTTAAGTTAGGTTTTGCCAAATCTACAGATCTGAATCTCTGACTGCCAAAAAGCGAGTAGCTAAATGAAGAAACTGCAACATCTCATTTAGCGTTAATGAAGTCAACACTTGAATGCTCAAGTAGAGATAGTGAACATTCGAACAACAGAGTTGATTAACATTCAGCTCAGAAGGAAAAACAGGTGATAAGAACGTTATGAAAAGTGATCTGATTAGTCTGCAGTGGAAGAAAAGAAAATGTGGAAATACAGTTAGATTTTTGTGGAGGATGATGTTTCAAAAATTCAATTACGAAAAGCCAGACAAAATTGGACAGGAAATGAAAAATAAAGCTTGACAAGTCTATTTATTTTGGCTCATAAGCATGAAAGAATATTGCTTTTTACTTCAATAGACTTTAGTGAGTTTGATTTGGGTTAAGGTATCAATCCTATTCAATGAAAGACATTTGAATAAATGAAATACTTTACAGGAAGACAAACCCCCTACCTATGTTAGCTATACCAGGGACAGATGAAGGGACACTAAATGCAGAAGTTCAAAATAAAGCAAGGACTATGTTCTACATCCTTATTGTACAGATGCATGTTTAAGGGCCTAGTCTTGAAAAGTGTACTACAAGCAAATTAGTGCCATTCACTGCCCTAGTGGTCTATTTGTGAGAGTGGGAGCTCTTACTTTAAATCTTTAATGTAAATGCTTTACACAAATCTTTGGCAATCAGAAAAATATGTAGGCAATGTATATATTTGTATATATAGAATATAATTTGCTCTTTAGATATTAGTAATGATCAAGACTGCACAGGCAACCTTGATTTCATGATTTCTTAATGTCAACGCTTCATACCAAAACTAAGGAATACAGAATAACATAATGAGACTAGACTTGAACACAAAACTGTATGTTGCATATTGAATATGCTTGAGTTTTTAAAAATAATGGCATCCTGACCATTCATCAAAAAAAATTAAGACCTGAAGCCTAGAAGGAATGGCCAACTGTGCTTTGAAACAAACTTTCAGATTGAAAAATGCTATCAATGACACTGAAGTCCTTTTCTCTGCATCACAATTTTCTAATTTCCTCCAGAAAGAGTCAGAACTATAACTAACTACAGACAGGGTCTGTCCCTTCCCACAGTCATTTTCCTGTCTCCGTTTCTATTTTCATAAGCTAGCCACCACAAACAGCAATCAAGCATGGCATGGTGTTTTAAAGTCAATGAAGATAATCCCATAGCTTTTAAGGGCCACAGGTAAGCTCACAGGTATAATTAAGCAAGAACTGCTACCATTCAATCGTACCCTCAAACCACTTTGTCTCACAGGATTTCCAAGTGATGAGCACCAGGAACACACAAAAATCCTCCACCGTTCCACCAGGTGTTTGCAATAGGTTTTCCCTTCCATGAGTACCTTGAAAAGCCAGTGCTAAGGGCAACCATGGATACCCTTCTAAGAATAAGGAGAATTAAGTTTTCACCATATTTTCCAATGTAAACAGAAGCCTCCGGAAGAACTCAATTCAAATCAATGCAGTGATAAATCATATGCAAATCATACACATCTGTTCCCTCAGAATGTCACAGTTCTGGGTTTTTCTCTCAATAGGAATGTGCTGGAGACAAAGCATACTATTTCCATTTATCATTAAGTTTTTCTATAAAAGCAACCCAAGAAATTACTCTGCTTTCAGAAGCATTATAATTCAAAAGGGCCAGAGTAGATACGGATCACCTGTTTCTCCTTCATCCCTTTATTTGCTCGTTTCATCTACCAAATCACAGAACTCCGCAGAATCAATTTTTTAGCTCATTTGGAGTAGGATGAGGTATGAAAATGATTTAGTTTTGATTATTTTATTTCATTTGTGGATATTTCTTTTTGTGCAGGGAAGAAGATCTATCCATGATTTCTTCAATGTCACAGATATCCTTTATCAGCTAAAGTAGATATGCTTAAGATTAATGATTAATTATGAGTTTAAAATTCTGAAGAAGATTTTCAATTTCATTTATTGGTTTAAGAAGCCTAAATTCAAAAATGCAGCAATGATGCCATGGCTCTTATCTATGTAACATATTTCCTATAACACAGCAATTGCTAACTTGAGTGCAATGAAACATCTCTCTAATAAGAAATGTCTTTTCCAATTTGTATATGGCATAAGGGATGCCAATGAAGACTTTCATAACACAAAAAGCAGAAAAATCACAACATGAAATACTACAAAACCACTTAAGAGAACAAGGTTTTGAAGTGAACAATTTTACAATATTGCTGAAAAGCTTTCCCCAAATAACTCTGATCCCGATAATCCCTTCTGCTTCTGAAACAATACAGCTCTGCTCCAGCACCCTACTAGGCATCTCTCCTCTACATTTCCTTCTCTTTTTTGTGTTCCTATAAATTGAGCAGATATAAATCATCACTGTATTTGGAATTTTGTCTCTAGTTTTGTTCTCCTAATAAACAATGTACTGTAAATTATTTTGGCATAGAGTTTCCTCTACAGAGAGTTCATACATCACACTTTTTTCCTTTTCACTAGAAAAATTTGTAGAATATAATCATGGGTATTTTCATTATATCATTATTCAATCTCAATGTTAATTTCAGACACATGCATGAATGTGGATGGAAAAACAAATGGTTTAGTAAATCATGACATTTTAGGGCAAGTTTGTGGTAACTGAGTAATGAACATCACTATATATTTCAACTGCTGCTATTTTCTATTGCAAAACCAATAGTATTTTACAAACGCTTTATCTATTGTGATGTTTACCTATTGTGATGTTTGCCTAACTCATCTTTGCAAGGCACTCTACAATCATGATGCACGTGAAGCACCAGCATCAATATTGGAAAAGCCTTTGGAAAATTGTAATTGTAATGTAGTTTCATCACATTGTTGCAGAAATAATTAGAGAGAACTCAGTAATCTGTGACTGAGGCACTCCAACACGTACCATTTTAACAAGACCAACAATACTCATGTTGTTTGTCAGGACCATCTGACAAAACCCAGTAATTGTTAAAAGAACAAAATGGGAACACTACCAAAAAATAGAAAATAGCAGAACTGACTCTTTATGCAATGAAAACTTGACCACGTTAAGATCCATTTCCACCACAAGTATAAAATGAAAGGAAAGAAGTTTTCACATGCCTGAGAGTACATTCCCATACCAAGTTCAAGTGGGCTGAATTTGGATGACTGAATCCCTCACAAGAAGCACCCATACATACCATCTGCCCCATTCCAGTACGTCATGAAACATGCTTATGTAGGCAAAACAACCTTGGGAATGTTTTAGACGTCTTTTTAAAATCATGTGTTTGTATTTTTCTGTCTGAAGTCATGTATTTCACTTTTTTATTATCTTGTTTCTCAAACCTTTTGGTGCAACAACTACTTTGCCTGAGTGAGAGATCACAACCGCCATAGTAGAATTGAGCTCCTTTAGGATTTGAAATTGCATTTGTCCCCTCCAACAGATGCTGATGGCAGTGATGCTCCTGATTTTGGCACAATAGATAAGTGTCTAGTGTTGACCTGAATGAGTCTGGTCTTGTGATTTATGCTAGATAGGGTAAATTTGTGTGACTCAGAAAAAAATTAAGCTAAAATGTTATGGAGTTCTAACACACATCAAAACAGCACATTTTGAGAAGTTCTATGTATGCAATTTTGAGTCTTTTCTGAGTGATAACAAGCAACTCATCAGGAATCTGTTTAACTTTTTTTGGTAGCAAATACTCCCAGTTCACTCTTGCAACACCATTCCGATTGCCTACGTGAACAGGCACTAATGGATTCAGCTCTAGGAATGAATTTTTGCTGGTGTAGGTCTCCAGGCAACAGAAAACAGCAGTTAAAGGAAAAAAATACTATGGAAAGGGGAAAGCCTTACCCTTTTTGAGAGGCTGGGAGAAACAGAAAGAGCAGCCTAGAGCAGACCAGTGCAATGGAGCTCCAGATCATGTTTAATGGCACAGGAAGGTACAGTGTGCACCCACTCTTCACTACTGGGAGCTACTGAGAAACTAACAGCATTTGCAGAGCATGAGGGACACGAGTCCAACACCTGCAACCACTCTGTGAGAGGTAAGTCATTTTATCACCTCTGTTGTTCAGTGTACATATTGATTTTAAAACCTTTTCCAAATGACTGCAAAGCTGAAGGATTAAATCTATCTTGTTGACTTTGGGTAAGATGCTCCAAATTTGCTGAATAACCTCACAGTAATAATAGTAATATTCTTCTCTGACAGATACCAGGAACTAAACTATGAAAACCATATTCAAATATCTACTGGATGTTAGAAATGTCCATCACCAAACAATCACTACTTTTCTTCAGTTAGATATGTCGGGTGGCTCAGTGCTTCAGCAAATGAGGTAATTGTCTAGATCTAGGCTGCATCAATTATAGGCTTTCATTCCTTAGAACACTGCCATCTTATAAACCTAGGCAATAAATAAAGAAATTAAAAGGAGAATTTATAATTTAGACATATTCTACCATATACAGCTTACTATTTGGCTGGCCATAAATACAAAAACTTTTAATGTTTATATGAGTTTTAGTAACTGGCTACCTGTGTTGCACATCTCTTTCATCTATAAAGGTGTCTTAAGGGCTTATTTATCTATCCTGTGTTCCACTGAGTTGTGGCTCATAATCTTATACAGGAAATACTGGGATTTAAAAATGTACTCCTTTTTCAACTAAATCTCATTTTTACCCTTCTGTCCCTATCTTCTTTTTTATTTCAAATGTCTCCAAGTGTTAGGCTGGATTTTCAAAGTGCTGAATTAACTTTGAAAACAAGCAGAACTGAGATCTAACAAATATTTGCTCTTAAAATGCTTAAATGCATTTAAAAACTGTATTTTTAGACTCAAAGGATGTACTGGTGCACATTTGACAAAAGGATGTAGTGGTGCACATTTGACAAAGGGCCATAAAGGTGATAAGGAACTGAACATTATTCATGAGAGGAAAGGCTGAGAGAGCAGGGAATCTTCAGCCTGGAGAAGAGATGTCTCAGGGAGACCTTTTCAATGTGTACACATACCTGATGGGAGGAAACAAAGAATATTGAGTCAGAATCCTCTCAGTGCTGCCCAGTGAGAGGATTTTTTTCTGAACATGAGAAAAAACATCTTCACTATTAGAGTGTTCAGCACCAGAACTAGTCACCCAGAGGGGTTGTGCAGTCTCCATCCTTGGAGGTCTTCAAAACCTACCTGGACACAGCCCAGAGCAGTTGCTCTCACTGACCCTGCTCTGAGCAAGGGACATGGGCTGACAAGCTCCCCTGGTATCTTCCTACCTCCGCTGTTCTATGATTTCGGATTTGCTTTTCAAAGATCATTTTGTTGTTTATTTGTATAGTGGAACTGCTTATATACAGGTGCTATCCACCTAATTTTTTCCAGATTTTTCTTTTGTTGTTGTTGTTGGAAATAATGCCTGGAAAGGGGCATGAAATAACATATGAACTGTATACACATATAGATATATAAGCAATTAAAAAATTCAGTATTTTTCAAAAGCAAAAGAAATCCGTATCAGCTTGGAATAAAAATAATTTGGCTACATGAAGTACACAGAGCTGCATAGACAGAAGAATATGAGTGATTTAAATGGTAATACTGAACACAAAGTAAGACAGAATAAAAGTTAACTTTATAAAGTCTAAAATGAAGAAGTACTTGCACTAACTTGGCAATAAAAGCATTTATCTTTTTCAGTGTGACATTAAAGCTAATGAAGTTTTAAGGGACTACAAGTTTTAACTAATCTGATCTTTGTGTACTTATAAAATAAACTGAGTGAAATAATTTAACCTATTGGAACCATGGATTTTACACCACACTAGAAGTCTTTCAAAACTTGTGTAATTTTAAATTATGTTCAATTCTCAAAGAAATGCACTGTGAATACCAGTATTATTAACAACATAAAAATCTGTATTTTATAGTATCCTAGATACCCTGTCTAATTATCTCAACACAAAGATTCTTTGTAAATGACCAGAGTGTCCCTTTGTCTCTATAGCCTGAACCTTTCAACTTCAACAGGGGAAAAGGGGATTAACTGCACTGTAAGAACACCAAGCAAAACCAAAGTATTTGTAATGAGTCATATATGTGCTCAATGGCACCAGTTCTCTTGAAATCCAAAGTACCTAATGGTTAGGACATCTCTTGAGAGCACTTGGACAAGCAAGTAGGTGGCAAGAACATAGGATGGTAATGAAGGAACATCTAATTTTCCCAGTATGTATATGCATCCCCAGCTCAATGGCCATCCCCTACAGAGCAGATAAAGCACAATGAAGACAGTATAAGTACCATGTTTTATATCTCCACTAGACAAAAACATACAAACTAGCATTGCTATTTCAGGGAGGAAACATGCTGTTTATGTAGAATGAGGAAAAGAGAAATAACTCTTTATCCACATTTAAAAAAAAAAAAAAAAAAGAAAGAAAACAAAATTAGATTTATCATTGATGAAGCCTCAAAACTAACATCTGGTTTCCAGCAGTGGAATATAATATTCAGTTTTTCCGTGAAGACATCATATCCCAACAGAATATTGTAATATGAGAAAACATTTTACAAATCAGTAACTGACAAAGTGAACATTTTTTGTCCAAGCAAAGAGAATATGCAGATGGCAAGGGACCCATCAGGATCATCGCGTCCAACTCCTGGCCCTGCACAGGACACCTGTGTCTTTAAAATCTGACACATTTAAAATATCTGACACATTTAAAGTAACTTTTTTCAACAGCTTTGCATGCAATTTGTCAGTATTCATAGCGATATTTCAAAATATAACAATTAAACATGTAACCTGTTAAATGTGATTTTGCTATAATTAAAAAAAAAAAAAAAAATCCTCAGGCTTTGTACATTCCTAAAGTGCAGGGTCTTTGAACTTGTCTGGACCTGAGCTGATTTCAGCTTGGTTTAATTGTAAGAGCAATTCTATAGCCATCAGTCAAATTCACTTTTGGTCTAGCTTCGTTCTGTGACTACAGTATATGTAAACAATCAGTAAGCTCATGTACCCACTGAGCAACCCTACATAGTGAACGATAATTTCACACTGCATATGGCTTTTCTATCATAATTTGGACTATGAGTGTCATAGCTGGACTAATAACAACTGCATTGTGTTTCAATTATACTCATAAAATATTAGACTTAATTAATAAAAGCTTGCATCTGTGTAATGTGTTCTCTCTTAGCCCATAGCAAAATTCTGAGCATGAAAAAAAAAAAACACGACAAATTTAGGAAAAAACTGTAATTGCAACTCGAGCCAAACGTATTCTAATAGGCCCTGTTACTGTACCACAATAAAGATGATATTGAACACAGAACTTCAGTCTTAACATGCTGTATGTTGGTTTAACAAAGTTAAAACACTGACAGTCTCAGAAGAAAAAACAAGACAGTTTCAAAATTTTCAGAAGAAACTGTCAGATAACTTAATTCCAATCAATAGCATTTTTCCATTTGCACTACTGCACTTCCACACCTGTACTCGTAGCTGTTAAATGTTTTTCTTTCTGATATACCATCTCACATGCACTATGTTTCTTTTCTCTTCATAACCACTAATATCTTTCTCTCCTCTAAAATAAGGACTCATTTTTTCCCCTTCCTCTGTAGGAAGCTGCTGCAGCTCCCACATTTATTCATCCATTTTATGTCTCAGGATCTATAAAAAACACATATGAAGGCTCATTCTCAAATATTTCATTCAGTCTATTGGCTTGGGAACAGGTCAATGGCTAGGAATTTATTTTTTTTCTCAAAACCACTAATTAAAATTTTCATTCATTTATTTTAAGTTTTTTACTATCTGTTGATAAGCATCAGCATTTATGGAATGGAAAAACTCTACAATTACATTATAGTTTTCAGCTTTCTTATATGTGAAGATCATTGGAGTTAAATGAAAATGGAAAGATATTGTGACTTAATCCCTAAGACAGAATTACTACCTGGTTATACAGCATTTCAGTATAAATACAGCATAATCACACTAGACTGAATTCAGAGGTTGCAGCAAGTCTACCACTGCCAACACTGTGCAGTGTTAGCCTGGTTTTGACTGGGTTTTCTGCCTTCACTTTTGTACTGTGAAGGCTCTGTCTTTAACAGGACTCTGTATTTTATATTGAAATATTCTCACACGCCCAGGATTGTAGGAGTGCTGAACCACTTACAGACAATCAGGAGAGAGCAAAGCCCTGCACTAAAAGGATGGAGATGCAAACAGTACTGTGGAGGACCACGAAGGCTGGAAGCCATTCCCAAGAAGTACATGGAGTGGCTTTAGTACAACACTAACTACAGTGCTTGACCTTTCTGAATGAAGGTTGAAAACCACTATCCATACCTATATACATACCCTATGAAAAACGTGGAATGGATGGCACTTGCTGGCTCTGATGGCAGAAAGCCTCTGCATTATATGCTTTGGAAAGGAAATATAATCACATTCCCAATGCAAACAACTGAAAAATCAATTCAAATGCCTATTGTAGGAAATTTTTTGCTCAGTTTGAAATTCTCTGCTGAAAAGACCAAGGGATCACAGAATTTTAACCATCGTTTATGCTACTGCAGAATGTTTGCTTCCCACTTATGGAAAGCTCAGACCTTGAATCTTACACTTTTAAGTGTGATATCCAGTCGCAAAATTTAGGGTCCATTTTTTTTTGTTGTCAAAAGCATAAGTACAACACTGAAGTATTGTGCCATTTGTCTCCAAATAAACATAGCAGACAATGCAATTAAAATTTGGAATGTAGAAGCATGCACACACACAAATCATTTTTGTTCAGAACAACAACAGATTTGAACCTGTAAAGAAGCTAAATAAATTCCATCTGAGATAATCAGTGCATGAATTGACCAGCTTAGCACTTTAGATACTAATAGATATATTAAACTGCTTTAGTCTCTTAGTCTGTGTGAATACAGTTGACTGAAAGTTCACTGCGATCAGAAAGAAACTTTTCCAGCACCATCAGTACTCCCTCATTCCTGAAGACAAGAGGTCTCCAGGAAAAAATGCTACCATCTTTCTCCTGCCATTCAGATGTTTGGCCCTACTTCTCCACATGCAGCCTTTCCTTGCTAAACAGTCCTTCCCTGCATGAGCTCCAGTTCCCAAATCCCCAACAGATTTTTTTTAAGCTTTGCCATCATCTTTCCTCACTGAGTTAGAGCTCAGGCAAATATATCACCTCCTCTGTAGTTCTCCGCAGTAGTGCTGCAGCCAATATCAGCACCTACCATGTGAGAGCAAATAATATCTTGCTCCTTTGCATCACAGTTTGTGCCGTTATAGCTCTATACTGATTTATAAGGCTGTGATGAAATTTTAGCCTTCTGAAAAGGCTATGGAATTAGGAAATTAAGGGAACTATAATTATATACTCAATTACACAGTTTTGTTATTTAAAAAAGCTACCGTGTGGTAAGAAACTCAATTCTAAATAACGAGCTCCAGTAAATTACTTCATTGTACATACCAGATCAATTTAAGGTCAAACTAAATTACATTTTAAGTAACTCATTGGTCTTTCACTTTGAGCAAGTCCCTAGATGATAGTGCAACCTTGGAGTTCAAAAAGTAACTAATTACAGAATGAAATTATCAACATCAAAAAGTTCATACTCATCTATAAGCAAAAGCTTAAAGACTTTAGTCAATTCCCTTACTCCAAAATGTAACAATGTCCCCTGCTCAAAAATACCCCAACACAAAAGTAAATCAACACAGAGGGACTTCTATCAAAATGGAGAAAACCAAAAAAAGAGTTAAGTTTCGTCTTGTAAACTTACAGGTATTAAAGATGGAAGAACTGTTCAGATATAAAACCTGAAAATTATGTTTGGTTTTCCTAATTCTCATGCCCTCAAAACATGTTCTTATTACCAGTGATTCAGTCAATATTTCTGCAAGTAAAACACTTATAAATATTAAAACAGTCTCTATCCTTCAAAATTACTTTTCCCCATGCTTTTTTATTTTAACAGTATTTATGGTGGAATATTTTAGAAAACATTGATTTTTTTATATTAGGAAACTCAAATTTTATATTAGGAAACTATTTCACTTTCGTGAAAATCCAATTTTCCATGGTTCTATGCACACGAAGGAAATTAAATATTTAACACTGTTGCACAATGTAGGGATTTCAAACAAATGAACTTTGTGATGAGAAAAAGGCAAAACTAACACAGAAATTGGTAATAAAGGAGACCTTGAAAGGACATAGAAGCACAACACCTTCCAAGCCCTCTCAATACATACAAGCAGCCAATTGAAATATTTAATAGCCCAAGCAACACTGGAGATCACAGCATGAGTTCCAAGGAGAGGACAATCAAAGTGTAACAGCTTTTATAAAAGAGCAGGTGTTTTCATGCAGAAAAGAAGAACAATGTTAGAATTCTTATATTTCTATTTCCCGTGGTACACTGAATTGCATCAAAACCCAGATAATACTTTCCTAATGTTTAATAACCCCATGCAGGAGTTACTCTTTCAGAGTCACAGAAAAGTGAAGTGATTCTTCAAGCAATTACTGACACCTCATGTGCATTATCCAGCTCTCCAAAATATGCACTATCTTTCTTTGCTTATATTTTCAACTACCAGTTTCTATACAGCCTCTTCAAGATCCTCTGCTTTCAGAGTTACCTGAAGTGCATGCATGAGAGACACAGTATCAGGACTTTCAGTGATTCCTGATTCAATCAAGGAATTGTCATTAACAAGGGACATATTTTATGGACTCTGCCCATAAGCAGAGATTTCTACTATCCGGACTGTGTTTCGTGCAGATTTTTTTAAAGGAAATTTTAGAATTCCACTTTAACCTCATACACCACCTTTGAAGAAGCTCTGTCATGGGCCAATGGCATGCAGCACAGCTGCACTCTGAACTGTGAAGACTGAAGAAGCAGAACTACACTTCTCAGTTCATTTTCCTCCGTGTATTTCCTGCATTATCCACATGCACAATAGCTGGGAATTTCTCCATGAACTGACTATGCTAACAGTACACAGAGAAACTCGAGTCTTTGATGAACAACTGTGGGGTTGTTACTTAACCATGTGCTCCCTTGCCTGTTCTTTTTGTTTTCTGTTGAGATCAAAGGTCTTTATTAACAGGGATTCGTATTTTCTTCTCTGTGCAGAAAACATATAGTTCATTCATACATAAATTACCATTTATAATGGTACATACTTTACCCTTCTTCACACTTCACAGCTTAATATACCTTCCAACTCTGGCTGCATCTTTCAGATAGCACCCCCCCCCCCATTATTAATATACAGTATTCACTTATTTATGCCAGTACTTTACTATTTACAATTTTTTTGCTAAATTAAAATACCCTTCCCAGTACCCACTGTACAATATCTATTAACGTTGTACCATTTTCAAGTATGATGAATTTGTGAAAGGAGAGAGGTATCATAAATAGTCTTTGGCTGACAAAAGGCCATGGGTATTCAGTTAGATGACAATGATGAAACTGAAATTACATGGGTTTTTTTCACAACTCCAAATACATTACTTTACTCCCTATTATATAACTTTATTTTTTTTCTCTTTTATACATGCCTGCATATATGCATACATATATATATTAATACATGCACCACCCAAATTCTCCATTATCAGATAAGAAGATTGTTATAGGTATCTCAGCAAGTGGTTTTATTGAAATTTATTAGTATAAATGTGATAGATTTTTTAAGCAGGTCACAGAAAAGTGGTCTGAAGGTAGGAGAAATACATTTACTAGAAGATAAATACAAGAAGTGCCTGGGCACTTGAGTGCATGAGACACTGCTACGCAACTTGCCACCAATTAAGGGAAAAGGTTAAGTAGGATTTTAGCTATTATGCATGCTTTTGATTCCAGCCATTATTTTGGAGATTTCTAGTCTTACTGTATACACTATAGCCTATAGTATACGAATGAGCACCTACTCTTTACTGCTGCGTGAGACTCAATGAACCTGACTTTACACCAAAGTGGTTGAGTCTGATTCATAAATTTTCTCCCTCTAAAGTTTTGTGGTCTGCATAAGAAATACACAGGCATATATCTGACTCTATGTAATAGTCTCTTTTGTTGCATAATGTATTTTTCAATTTTTTTTCACTGGGATATTATTAGAGAAAATTATTTTGATTCTCAGCTTGTGGGATAACTTTATAGCCGTACATAAAGCAGCAGGCAGCTTTATGGAAATGCTAAGCCATTTCAAAACACAGAACAGAAAATATTAATGATATCCTAAATCGAAACTCCTTCTCCAGTTTTCTCTGAAGCATCGAAAGAGATTCAGCATGTCTAGTGTTTGCTAACACAACACACAGAGAAGCAGCCCCAGGTGAACTATGCTGAATATAATCACACAACTTTTTCTAGGATATTCAATTGCAACATGAAGCTAATTCAAGTGACAGCTGAATAAGTAAGTTACAAAAAAGTTGGCTATAACTTCTCCTGTTGCTTTTTATGTAAGAGAGGACCTTCAATAACAAATAGAAATATAACCCTGCCTGCATGGCTAAGGATGAGATGGGCAATAAACAGCATTGAGAATGGATCTTGAACTCACTCCATGAATGCTACTTGGTTCACGGCTTTTAAGATGTCAGTTGCAAAATCAAGGCACACAGGACCCAAGAAGTTTTTGAGAAAATGTATCACAATATTTATTATACTCAGTCCTTTGTCACAATGAAGTTGAAGACTGATCCTCTTTGGTGAATTTAAAATGCAACCCTGCACTTTGGTAACCAAATCAGCAATAATGTATTCTTGCTTTATTTTGCTATCAAGCACTTCGTTCATATTTAATCATAGCAATTATTTCTATTGTGCTTACCCCCTGTAATTTTATGTTATATAGAATGAGTTATTTGAGCTAAAACAATTGCTCATAATAATTTGTGTGTTTATTTTTACTGTGATTATTGTCATTCCAGCTCTCTCATGGCAAAAGCAGAGCACTCAAAGTTATGTATATACAGATCATTTAATAACTAAGCTGTTCTTTTCCTTGGGGTTCAACCATCTACTAAAGAAAAAACAAAACACAACGACTATGCCCAGAATGAAAACATAAATGGAAATAATAAGTTATCTTCTTACTCCTCTGATAGTTGCCAGTAAAGATTTTAAGAGTAGCACGAGAAAATAGCTACTGTATTTTTTTATTATTATTTTTTATTTTTTTGCCAAAGAATGGGATTTCAAGTCAGATATATTTACCAGCATGTGTTAATAAGAACCTGAATCCCACAGAGCTGAATGTGGGCTGAAGTCAGAGAACACTTGTTTTTCTTCATATACTCTCTCAATCCAGTACATCCCGGTCAAAACACAGAGACCAAAACTACACTGACACTTAAAGCCATAGAAAGTCAAGTTTTATATGTCAACAAAACGATGCACTTTGTCTTTCTTTCTGACAATTTCATTGGCCTTTTCACTGCCAGTGGATACTGAGCACATGGTTTCAGAAATCTCTTGACAAGAACTCCAAGATCCCTTCCCAAGTTCTAATGCATACTTCTAAGCCCAGCACTACTGTAAGCACAATTTAAACTACTTTTCTCTTGACGGAGAAGAGAAGGGAGATATTATAGCACCTTCCAGTACCTAAAAGGGGCTTACAAGAAAGCTGGAGAGGGATTTTTTTCCAAAGGCCTGGAGTAATAGAATGAGGTGATGGTTTTAAACTAAAACAAGGTAGATTTAGATTAGGAAGCAAGTATTCACTGTGAAGGTGGTGAAGTACTAGAACAGGTTGCTCAGAGAAGGTGTGAATGTTCCATCCCTGGAAGTGTTCAAGGCCAGATTGGACAGGGCTTGGAGCAACTTGGTCTAGTGGAAGGTGTCCCTGCCCATGGCAGGGGTGTTGGAGCTAGATGATCCTTAAGGTCCCTTCCAAGCCAAACCATTCTATGATTCTACAATACTCTTTAGTAACTGTCACCAAGAGATGGTCATAACCTGGTCATAAACATAAAAGAATAGATATAAAAGTAGGAAAGTTATTGCTCTGTATTGAAAATTGGGGTTTTTTTGATAGATAGTGAAAGAGTTTGTATGAATGTTAGCACTCTTTTATCCTCTATATTCTAAAAAATATTATCTTTAACATGAAGTATTGGAAAATGCTTCCTAAACTGTCTTTTTAGTTTACAAAAGAATACACTAACTGTAACTTAATTATAGCCTGCTTGCATTAACATATGAAACAAAACACATGCTAAGGAAGGATCTTCAAACCGAGCAGACAAAAGGTAAGCAAGATTGGCAGCTAAAAGCTAAACAACAACACAAAAAAAAAGAAAATTTTTTAATACGTAAACAAAAGAGCAAGTATAGTAACTTGCTAGATTCATCTTTATAATCCAGATGGATATGCCTGACACTTCAAGTATTTTTCTCCACTTGGAAGCAGACACCACCAGTTACACAGGACAGTAGTTCCTTCTAGCAATTTAAAAAGCTGTAAAAAGCCGTTTCTAAAACAGTGACTCATGGAAATATACCTGGCAAGACCAAAAACGCAAAGGATTCTGGTCCTTTTTCTCCTACTGAACAAATGTTAACATTGCCAAGTAATTCACGGTTTCTCATAATACCACATCAGACTGTTGTATCCTCAAAAGGCAGATTAATTTACCACTACTCCACAGTTTATTTGGCACAAAGCTGAATAAGAATTAGATCTTAGATATCCAGCTCAACAAAGCCACAGAAATGAAAAACGTTAGTTTTCATTCATGGTACTTTAACCTTTTTTTAACCTCAGCTAGCTGCCTTGCAGTTTCTTTTTACCTTATTAAATATTATTTTGAATTGAATGTTGAAAAATTAGTTCACTGTACAGGCAGAGCTTTAATTTATGCAATGAGTTCCAAAATTATTACCCTGTTTTGCCAAGAGTAATAAATCTAGAATCTGTGCTTCTGCAACCAAAACTCTACTGGACACTTCCACAAAATAAGTAAATTCTAGATAGCAACCTTGAAAAAAGATCAAAATGTTAAAACACACTCCACATACACTTAAAATATACATTTAACTGAACAATAAATTCTTATGGCTTAGTCTATCTGTCTAAGTACCAGGTCTTAAAATTAAACTCCTGCCATATTCTCAGTGGTGCACTTTGCAGCAAGCATTTGCAATCATTTTTCCTCCAGAAAGAAATATAGTCTGTAGCTATCAAATAGAGATAATGAAAGGAAACATAAACCACATAATTGCAGCTCTCTTGACCAAACCACTTAGACTTTAGATCTGGAATATATTGTGTCAAGTGGATTACTTGTCATAATAGTAATGGCTCATTTTATGCATTTATACTAATAATCCTCTGGTTTCTTGTCTGATATTATAGATGAATAATGTCTGGCAATTAAAGCATAAAATAAAGGGAAAGCCAGACAAATAAAAAAGGAAAAATAAAATAAATGGAGCAAAATTACAAAAAAAAAAGTTTCTGGTTACTGGATAAACAGTGGATAAACACAGAAAAAGAGACTGAGTGGCTTTTCAAAAAAATAGGTGAGATCTGAAAGGAGGATGCAACTAGCAAGATCATGGTACCAGTGAGTGGAGTGAAAAAGCAGTCGTTCACAGAAATAGAGCTGAGTTGTGCCAAAGAACAAAAATGTGTTGATGTGAATCCAGCAAAGACAAAGCTACTTGTGGGCTATTTGTTGATGGAACAATTGCATACACCTAATTCCTTTGGAAACCTGACTTTAAACCAAGTAGTCTTCAGTAAGGAGGTTCATACTAGTTTATTAGGACAGCAACATGATTCAAGATATTTTTTACCTAAGGAAGAACTACAGTCCAGATAACCTTGCCACAACACCCCATGCGAAATAAATAACATAACTGAACTTCAAAGATCAAGACACAGAATTTTTATTTTGATGCATTACAGAACAGCTTTATCAGTGAGTAATTACTGCAAGTCAAAAAGCAGTATATTCCATTCACTTGCTGAATGGAAAAATACACAAAACAGTTTAACACAGAACAGGGAGGCTGTGCTGATCAGTGAAACCAATCTGCTCTTCCCTGATTGAATTCCAGAACTAGCATGATGAAAAATGTGGGATTAGGTGCTATGGTGGGATAAAGAAAACCACAGAGAAGAGAAAGATATCCTACATTTGCAAGCAGTGAGATATTAATTTGACTCATGTATCATAAAAACATACTGTAAAGATATTCTTCTTTCTACCTCTATCTCCTAAACTCTAGAACACAGCTCTTCTGGTTGTGCCATGACAAAGGTCTGGGGCCACAGTGCAGGTCTAGGAAAACTTTCCAGTTAAAAAAAAAAAAAAAAAAAAAAAAAAAAAAAAAAAAAAAAAAGGAAAAAAGTTTAAGGGATGCAACAGGAAAGTACAGAGTAATGAATCCTTGAACATGATGATGAAAACATAAGAACTAAAAAGAGAATGGGATGTCTTTTGAGGCACAGGCCTTCTGTAACTGTAAATGGATGTTGCTCATTAATACAACATCTACACTGAGGCACCTTATCAAGTGAAAAAGTACAGATAAATATTCAATAATACTCAACTCAGATTAACTAACTAAGCAAAGCATGGCATGCTATTACCTTTGGTATTCCCATTAACACAATACACCTTTTCCCCTCTGTGTTTTTGCATATAAAAAACAAGGAAGGAAGACATATGCCAATCACCTGGAAAAAATGGGGAGATTTTTACAATGCCAACTATCGTTATCTATTTCCTCTTAACTGTGCACTAAGAAACTGGTGTTTTCCATCTGCCAAATCCTTTACTTTCCCCTTAGGAATTTTTGGATCTTAAAGGAAATTTCAAGTCTATGGAGTACTGGATAGATGCAAAATGCATAAGGGATACATACAAAAATAGCTGCTCCACTCAGTAAGCATGACAGAAAATCACTGGTTCATGTACAACATTCAAGAAGAAACCCAATAAATAACCTCCTCTTCTAAGCCAGATCATGCATAGAGATATAATGGGCTAAAATAATGGAGAGACACAAATGCATGAATTATTGAAATATTATAAAGTTCACTTTCCATGAGCTAGAGAATATATATATATATTTAGATAAAAAATTTTCATATCACTCTTTCATTATATTTGTAAGCGCACAGATGGAAAACAAAGTGGAACAAAAAAATAAAAGTAGGCTTGATTAGTCTTAAAATTATTGTTAGAAAGGGAAAACAGAATTGAACTGCAAGCAACTGAGCATCATATTCAGCATCGCCTCACTCTTCCTGAGAATGATTCATCATATCAAATGCTGGATATGTTTCTCACCTCTATTCCTTCAAACACGCCAGAGAAGAAAATAAGCACTTCTTTGGCCCAGCTCAACTTGTCCCGAAGCAAATACATAAACTAGATCGGACAAACTGTGCCCTTCAAAGCATGTGTTCCTCTCTGCTGTTTACAAGGAGTCTAGTTAGCATGACCACTGCAGGTGTAGAGATACGGAGGACAGAGCCCTGAAAGCTAAAGTAGGTGAGTCATAACCCACACAGTTCTTTGCAACAGATGCCATCTGTGACCTCAGATCTTCAGAGTACAGATTGACATGTAGGTGGACACTGGAAATGGTATTACGAATCTCCAATGTGCAGTTCACCATAAGTGAATACAATTTGCAAAAGGAGACTGCAAAAAGGAATCATAAGTTGTTTTTTAAAATATTAATAATTAAAATAATTTTTAAAAATCTAAAAATAATTATTGCCTCTGAATAGGATTAACTACTTCAGAATCCATAAATGCACTGCTAAACTATTTTGTTCTTAAATGAGGGTTTTTTGTAAATAATGAAACAAGTGTCTCAAAAAGGAAAACCAAACAAATTTGATGACAAAGTTATTACTGATATTTTAAATTTTCTTATTACAAATTTTTCAGGATTTTCCACCTTAATTTTTCATCTTAATCACAAATCACAGAATCACAGAGTCACAGAATGGGTCAGGTTGGAAGGGACCACAGTGGGTTATCTGGTCCAACCTCCCTGCTCAAGAAGGGCCATTCTAGAACACATTGCAGAGGACTGCATCCAGACAGTTCTTGAATATCTTTAGTGAGGTATTCAAGCCCATACTTTTCTTCCTGTCCTGCACCTACAGAATTTTTTTGTAAAAAAGCTGCACTTTAAAATCTAATTTACTCACAGAATCCTAATTAACACCTGAACAGAAGGAAACCCAACCTACACTGAAGTAATTAAAAACCCCAAACCAGATAAAGTAGGACTTGTTTTAACTTTTCAGGAATTTACTTCACAACATTAACTTTGCATATAAGGCTTTAAAATATAAGAGTTTGCAATGATGAATACTAACATTAGACAATTCTGCTGATCACTAGGCTTATATATAGGAAATTTATTCACAAGTTAACATCTCTATAACAACCAAGCAATAAGAAACACTTCTAGCACCATTCAAATAATCCATAACATCTAACCATTAATTACAAATCACAGATATCTGGTATCCGTATATTAAAATCAGGTTAAAAAATAATATTTGGACTATTAAAAAGAACATTAGCTATTATATGTATATAAATTGATGCCTGCACCAAAAGCAACTCATGTGACAAAATTCATATGGCACATCCAAAGAAAGGAATCATAATCAGGATATAACCCTGAAATTAAGAGATTTATTTCTCTAGGAGATATCCTCAAAAAGGTTGAAAGAACTGATTTCACAAATCTATTTCTTATGCCTCAAGATATGTCCAAAAACCATACAATGATACCTATTCTCATGTCTCAGCTTAAAACCACAGCACGGGATCTTCTACTCGGAAGTAAGAATTATGCTCACCAGCTACCCACATCAGAAAAAAAAAAAACAAAAAAACAAACAACAAATAGAACCAAAAAAACACTACATACTGGAAAAAAATTACTGAATTAATCAAATATTTCATTTTATTCCTTTGACAATTCATAAACAAATACTTTGTATTTAAGCCCACTTTGAGGGGCCTGTTAGCAATCAACACAAAGATATTAAATTCCACCTTAATTCACAAATTTATCTATTCAATTTTCCTGTCATTAATACTACCCTTCAAAATTAACAAACACTTAATTAAAAAAAACCCCTGTGTCTAACAACTGATAAATAAGCCACTTCTACATAAATAATTATCACTTTATCCTATCTATATAGATTTTAAAACTCCTTCATGTTACCTCTCCTGCAGCTCCTCTAAGTAGGTATTTTATTGGCACAATGTCATTAATCAGCATAAGACATCTGGTAAACATCATCTTATCTTGCGTCTAATTGTTCAGCATAAAGAACTGTTCTTTCCTAAAACCAGGTACAGCTAAAATAGGGAAATATTTAGAAAAGTGTAACTGATAAATTCAACTGAATAATGCCTTTATTCTTCTCTTGGTAAAATTACATGCTAAGCTCAGACTTAATGGCAAGCAGCTCACTCACAGCTCCATTCATGCTCAGCAGGATCAGCCCTTCAATTAAATTTCTTTCATTTCAAGCTAGTAATCAAAACAACTGACAGTTCAAAGGTATCTCCACATCCACATGCAAATGCAATATTTCCTCATTTTCATTTTAACAGGAGAACCTTGGCTACAGGAATACATCCCTAAATTAAGCTATTAAAAAATAATAATCTATACTTCTCATGTGGATGAATGATACTATTAATGCTCAACTCTGGTTTTCTCCATTATATTTTCTGATGTTCTTCAGCAGCTTTTACCAATTTAACAAAAAAAAATTCTTTCACCACTATCTTTAATAAGTCAAACACAACTTACTGTTTAAAAATGAAAGTAATGCTTAAATTGTTCTTTTCTATTTTATTCCTTTACTTCTTCAAGGATTTGCTGCCACCATTTCAGATGAAATATTTTCTCAATACTGCCTTTTTTTTCCCACATTCCTTCCAACATACCCAGTAAGCACATTTAATTTCAGTGCCCTTTAGTCAGAAGACATGAGCAAGCCTTTGCTAGACAGCAAGATATTTACATTTCCATTCTACTGGACCTTACAGTCTTGCCCCATCCTAAACTGTTTAACCAAAATTTTTACTGCGAGGCATCAACAGAAGTGAATATGTTTGACGCCATTTAGCATCAATACTGACTAATTCTTGGCAGATCTTCTCTCGATCTCCAAGAGCTCAGTGTATTTTGAAGCTAGTAACCCAGGAGAATTAATTGCTTAAGCTCAACAAAACCTCTCAAAACTCTCCCCTCCTAGATTCACCATGATCTCAGTACCAGATAAGCAAGGGAGAGTAAAAAGCTCTCACAATACAATGGTATTTTATTTCAAGCAATGCGCTAAACAGAACTTATTTCAGTAAAAGGGTTTTTTTTTCTTGGGTCTCCCAGGCAAGCTGGCCTCTCAAAACATATCATTCTCTGTAATGATATTTACAAATCTTTTACAAATTCATCCAAGATGGTCCAGTTCCTTTAGAAGCAAACTAAAAAAGCTTCACACTTTAACAGTTAATCCCAATGTGCTGGAGCTATGACATAAAAGGCTAAGGGCTGAACCATGGGTGTGATGTCCAGCCTTTACCCAAGCAGATGCAGCAAACACAGATCTAAACTACTTTTGTGACATGTGTTTTAAATATGTACAATTAGGGTAAATACTTTCAACATTATAAAAATTCCACCCTGACAAATATTTCAAAGTACTGAAGTTATCTGATATTCAAATACCACAAACACTAAGAAAAACCTGTGAGAAAAATAAATGAAAAGCATTTACAGTTCAAATAAAAATGCATAAGTACCAGTAACAGAACCAATGGCAACCACAAGGATGTGGTTGTACTGTCTGAGAACAATTAGATCCATTTTCTGTCCTCTTATGTCTTACAAGGAGCATCTGTAACTCACACAGTGAGCTGAACTGACGTACCAAAGGACAAAGCTGGCAAGTCACCAGGCAGAGAC
This sequence comes from Pyrocephalus nanus, assembly GCA_038380795.1. Lineage (NCBI taxonomy): Eukaryota > Metazoa > Chordata > Aves > Passeriformes > Tyrannidae > Pyrocephalus > Pyrocephalus nanus. Next base: position 37,229,269 of record CM076259.1, read on the forward strand.
TGAAAGACAGACAGCTGCTGGAGATCCTTTGGCACCTACATGGAGCAATCCTGTAGTGACGACCTTCTAAGCACAATCCAAAAGCAACTTGTGAGTATCCACAAAATACTGCACTTGCATATATGTCCGCAGCATTTTCCAAATCCCATGGTGGGTCTTGCCCTATTCCTTCTATTTGTATGTGTTCCTAATTTCTAACTTTGCCCACCACAATGATGCTTAGTCTGACTTTAAATCCTATTTCTGCCTAGCTAGCTAGAAATCTAGCTCCCACCTGCTTTCAAGAACTACAAACCCAGTTTCGAGTTCTGGGCTGGACTTTTAACACAAGCCTAGCGCATCCTTCCTCCACTCAGTGCAAAGGTGCTCATCTGAGTTTGTAAAACAATGGCTTAGTGTCAAGGTTTATGAAGTATGGTGGGATCTTCCAACTTGCTGCACCCCATACAATGAAATCCAAACCCCAAAATACAGAATTTCTCTTGCAAACTAAATAACAAGAAGTCTTTAGTATCAAAGTGGAAACTCTTAGTTTCCCACCTTTTTCTTAAAATTCAAAAGTATCTGACCCATGCAATATTAAGATGCTTTTTTAACATTAAATTGGAGGAAGGGAAAAAAGCAGCAGGAACAAAGTCTACCAAATCATTTGCACTCACTGTGTCCTTGCCCAAAAAGTACCGGTAAGGGGCTATAACCTAAGGAAAAGCACACTTTTGCCAATCTAGTATGGTCCCAGCGAAAATATTTGCTTTTACTTTGAATAATAGACCGTCACAGTCTGTAAAAAGATGCTAAGAACAGTTGTGAAAATTCAGACAGCTACTGTGAACATTGTTCTTAAACATACTTGTAACTTCCTTTCCAATATGGTAAAAGCAGTCTTTTGAATACTTTTTTAACTACCAATTCTGCTTAGAAAGAGTCCAGATGATCTCACTGCTCCTTCAGAATGGCTCAGCGAGCCAAGACTGACCTACTTCCAGAGCAACAACCACTCAAGCCCAGACATGAACTTCCCAAGGGATGAGTACATTCCTCTTTGTCCCAAGCCTGAAGGCTTTTTCCCAACAAAGTTTCTCATATACTGCAACAATAAAAATATTACATAATTTGAGTAATGCAAAAGCCCAGAAAATCAGTAATAACTGATTTTTCAAGTCTTCCCTTAAAAAGCTAATGCATTACTAGCAACACAGCTGAAGCTTCTCTTCTCAGAGAATTATTTTCAAGCAAGCAGAGTCCCTTTAATCAGTGTATGACCTCTGAATGGTCCAGACATTACAACATATTCCGTCACTAATATCAAAACCACCTAATTTTTAAAATTCAATTTAAAAGGTTTTGGATTTTTACTTTCCATTAAAGAAACACTTTCTGAATCATTTTAGGAATTATGTTCTGCACTTAGACAAAGTGAAGCTAAGTGAAAAGTGAAGCTATTTAAATCCATTTTGTATAAAACCAGTGCTTCAATGAAAAATTATGAAATAGAAGACAAATATAAGCATTGAAGCTTATACAATTGCTGGTGAAAAGGCATTCTAGATACTGTATACATACAATTTGTAGAAACCCCTTGAAAAAAACCTGAAACAACTAGGATAAAAATAACGTATTGCACAACAGCCTGGCAAATATCAAACATTTAAGAGCAAACTTTTAATTTTACTTTCCTGTGTCTTGCAGCAAAAGCACTTCAGTAGGTCCATTTTAGAGATACATATCACAGGTAAGTTTCAATGGTATAAACTAGGTCAAATTTTATTACACTTTTTTTTTTTTTTTTGAAGAAATAAATATTTAGGATTCTAATGCTACAGTTTGGATCTACAAGATTCTTGGCTTTTCAAATCTATTGTGGTATCATTACTAGGGCAGGTGATCAGGGGCACATAAAGGGCAATAGAGAGTGAGTGGAAGTTAGAAGGCCTTAGAACAGCAAGGTGCAGTGAGGACTGGAGATCTCACTGGTGATCTTTTAGTGTCCCGGAGAGACAATAAAAAAGCATTTTGGACCCTGAGGCATTCTGATCTAGATGACTCACAGGTATTACAAGAGCTATTCATATATCTTCAATCTAAAATCTTAAAACCTTGATCACTTGAAGCAGAATATTGGTTATATGGTGCTCCAGGAGATATGCACTTTATTATTCAAGAAAACCTTTGTTGTTTGTTAGTTGTGTTTTTTTAATTCCACATAGAAGATGTATTTTCAGAGCAGCAATTTATTAGACTGATGGTATTTGCCTTTGCTTACTGTAGCAATTAAATTGCACTGACATTAAACTGTTTTTCTCAACGGGCTTGACCTTAAGAAGGTCTCACTAGATGTTCGAGTTTTCTTGGACAACAATTCTTAGCTGTCATCCAGCACATGAGCCACTGGTCAGCATTTACCAAGAGAACTGAGACAACAAACCAAAACTCTTCTCTTTAATCAACACTTTCCCCTAAAAAACAAGGTTTAGCATTTTTTTGCTTGTTCAGCAGTTTTAACTGGTTTTAAAGTAATAACAGCTCATTTCAGTACAAATGGTAGGGAGGCCAACTTTGCACAAAAAGCAATTTTTTTAAAACATTTTTGAGAAAAGCATCCTATGTTATTCAGCACTTCAGGTGGGAGCTGTAAAGACAAAGTTAACTTCCTCCACAGTTAATTATCTTCACAAAGTATCAATTCCTAGATGAGATTCACCATTCCATGAGCACTGCTGACTTCTGCTAGCATCTGTGATATCTCAACGAGCTAGTAGGAGGGATGGGCAGATTAGGGGACAAGTGAGAAAAACAACAGGAGTAACAGGCAGTGAGGACAGAGATACTAAACTACTCTGGAGCATTATCACCTAAAATAAGTGTCCCTTCATGAACTCTGTGACCAGACATCCATGTTTGTCAGTGCAATTTAATGGATACAGACCAACACATCTTTTGGCTTCATCCTCAGATCAAAAAAACAGAGAAAGGATTTCTCCATGACAAGCATGTACTGCAAATCAATAGATAAACACTGACATGTATCAGCAATGTGTGTCTCATTTAAAAACTTTTAACCGAAAAAAATTATTTTCAAGTTGGCAGCTTTAGGGTATTACTGGCAAAAGATGGTTGTCAAATCACTTGTCACACCTGTAAACAGGTGTGGTTAAAATACAAATACAACATTAGATTCCTTTTTTCATGTAAGTCAAAATATAGTGAATTGTTGAAGCAAAATTTCAGGTTTGCTAGCCTCTGGAAAAATAAACAACAAAACATATATTTAAATAAGCAAGTCCCAACAAAATGTAACAGCAAGATTTTTCATGGATGTTCTGCACATACTTACAGGTTGAGAAGACTAATAGTGCTCTCACCACAAGCTCACTGAGTAACTTCCACTTCTGCTTCACTCTGGAGGTGACAACTGGAATGAGAATCTCCGCCGGGACATAGAATTGAATCGAATAGGTCACAAAAATCCCAAAGGAGTACAGCATTTTTACGGACTGATACAACCTGTTGGAAACATTTACACACATTCAGGTAAGTTGTAAACTCTTCATAAAAAAATCAGCTTGCCAGTGGCACTAAGCCTAAATATATATATATGTTAAAAATATACTTTTCCCCCAGGAAACATGAATGTAACATTACAACTGCCTAAGAAAGTCCAGAAGATAAGCCAGCTAGAGTCAATCTTCCAATAAATGTGAAGTGCAGACACCCTTACCACTGCAACTTGTGGCTGAGTAAACAAGTGACAAAGAATTATTCACACTACCAACAGTTTTAAATTTAGATGCAGTTTAAATCTATGCTGCATAAATTAGAAGCATTTGTCCTATGTCTGATGGAAATTACAAGTCTCTTCATATCTTCTTTCTAAGAATGCAACTAAGGACATTATTAAAACTTTGGGTAAGGGTTTGATTCATTTGCTATGGGGTATTGTGTGTTCACAAATGAGCAAGGGAACATTTCTCATAAACTACATTTTTCTTTTTTGCTTCAGTCCTTAAAGAGAGATTGAACTGAAGCAAAGGCAACATGCATAAGTAAGAAAAGAAAAAACAGCAACAAGGGTAGGGAAAGAACAAGGAGGATCTTTATCTCTGTATTTCTCAAAGCCTGGCAGGCATCACTCAAAGTGTTTCCTCTTTGAGTGTCACAGTCTGTACCAGTACAAGTAAATAAAGTCCAGCCAGGACTGCTTTTGACCCCTTTGTCTGTGGCCAAATGGCACAACATGGCAAAATTTGTATCTGTACAGCTCAACTCTTTTCCACCACAACTGGATGCCTCCATCATCCTTCTTTCAACATTTTGAAGGATATGTTGAACACACAGTCAGTAATGGTTTTGAACACTGGAGTGGTGAACAGCTGGTAAACTTGAATAGCCCTTTCAGCCCAGTCTTAGGTGTTTCTCATCTCACAGCTACAAGCCAGGTCATCAAGTTTTCCATTTTTTATGATACTGAAAGACTGCTAACAAACCAATCAGTTGTGGGTTTTTTTTGATGAACAAATACACAGAAGTAATTATTTTATATATATATATGTGTGTACATTCTATGATTTTATGATATGAGGGAAAAAAGAAAAATAGACCCCAAGTAAAAATACATTTTGACTTATAGGTTCTAAATCATCTGTAACACAGGTTTGGCCATCACTGTACACAACTCAGTGAAGCCCCAAAGGCATATTCAAATGGACAGAAAAACTATTACATCAATTTATGTGGTGACATAATGGTGTAGCTAGTTTAGAAGCCACAGCTTTTGTGACTCACTTCTTTTTGATTGCTGAGCAGCTTTTAGAAATTTCAAGGAAAAAAGAGTCACTGTTTATCAACTCTGCATGACTGTCCTTATTCCAGAAGCTTAGATGGCCTTGTGAAAGATGTTTTTGCTCATGGCAGGGCAGTTGAAACGCATGATTTTTAAAGGTCCTCTCCAACCCAAACCATTCTATGATTTTATGAGACCTGAACCAACGACACTACCAAGTACTAAAGCACATTCTTCCATAATCTACATTTCAAATAATGCAGGACTTGGTTCAAACTGATGGTCACATGACAATAATTACTAAGATTCCAAGCAGCTAAAAAAAAAAAAAGAGAAATGCTATTTAATGCAATAAACCAGAATTCTTTGATTCCAGAAAAAAGTTGTAAAAGATCAGCAAAAACAATCTGAAAACTACTCTTTAGGTCCATTTTCAACATATTCTAAGTAATATATTATGCTGAGTGACAATTTGTACTACCAAACTGCATCTAAACCAGAACTGCACTAAGTGGTTTCCCCAAAAGCACTAACCTAGCAGGATGTTTTTAAAAATATGAAGAATATGAGCAATCTTCTATGTAAATTAAACTTAAGCACTTAACCGGTCTAGGGCCCATGTATGCCTTCCAGTCAATTCATCTGCAAGGACATAAAATAAAACTCAGAAAGCAGCGGAATTCTAATTTAACTTTCTTTACCAGGAAAGGCTTATTTTTAAGCAGGGGTTGTCCAGCTGGAATTAAACACATAAGCCAAGTCTCACTGCTTAGGTTCATTCCAGCTCTTTTGCATGACCTTCTTCTTATAAAAACCTCCTCTGCTCCTTGCATTTCTCTAGTACAAACTGGCAACTTACTGGCTTTTTATGTGAGGGCCAAATGCCAGAATACTGTTCACTGGAAATCTGTTTTGCTAGCACAGTGATTGCAGCCACTTGCCCCTCAATACTGTATCAAGTAGACCCACAGTACTGCACAGCAACAGCATCGTACATCACAATCCCTGGGTGCACCAATGAGCTGCTTCTCCTAATTTTGTTTGGTGTTCTAGGGTACTATCCAGGGTAAGACAAAAACATTGACTTTGTTAACTGTAGATATGTGCCCTGAGTAGCTTTGAGGTTATTACACTTATAATGCCAATTTCCTACCCTTTAGTGCACCAGTTTCTATCTCCTTTATGTGTTAGTCCTGCAAAGCCATCAGGATAAATATCATCATCACATCTGCACTGTAGCCAAGAGCTATTTGAAAACTCTTATGTGAACAGCTCTGTTAGACAGCAGGCATGCAGAATAAAGTTCACTGTGTTGCTTGCATGAGCGCAATAAAAAGTGACACTGAATAGCAATCTTACCTTATTCCACATTCCTCTCATTCCTTGTTTTTTAAGAGCACTTCTCTTAAGGCACAAATAAACCCAGAGCTACCATTTAAAGCAAACTTTTCACTAATCTTACAAACAACAAGCACTGCCATGTAATATTCAAAACAGAAATATTTTCTCTTTCAGATGCATCAAATAGACAGAGTGGATGCATTAAACACTTGAATATTCCTGGGTTTTTCTAATGTCATAGAATGGTTTGGATTGGAATGAACCTCAGTGGTCATCTAGTTCCAACCTCCTGCCACGGGTAGGTCACCTTCCACTAGATCATGTTACTCAGAGCCCCATCCAGCCTGGTCAGCACCTCCAGGGATGGGAAATCCACAGCTTCTCTGGGCAACATGTTCCAGTACCTCACCACTCTTACAGCAAATAATTTCTTCCTAATATCTAATCTAAACTTGCCCTCCTTTAATTTAAAGCCATTCCCCCTTGTCCTATCACTACATGCCCTTGCAAAATGTACCTCTCCAGCATTCTTATAAGCCCCCTTTAGGTACTGGAAGGTGGTCTAAGGTCTCCCCCAGCTTCCTCAGCATGACATAGGGGAGATGCTCCAGCCCTGTAATTATTTTAGGTTCTCCTCTGGTCTCGTTCCTACAGGTCAACATCGTTCTTGTGCTGAGGACCCCAGAGCTGGGTGCAGCACTCCTGGTGGGGTCTAACAAAAGGAGTGTAGAGGGGGAGGATCACCTCCCTCAACCTGCAGGCCACACTGCTTTTGGGGCAGCCCGGGACACAGTTGGCTTTCTGGGCTGTAAGCACATATTGCCAGCTCATACTAAGCTTTTTCTCCATAAACACCCTCAAGACTTTCTTCCCAGAGAATCCATTCTCTGATCAGCTTTTACTTATGCTTGGGATTGCCCTGCCTTGCACTTGGTCTTGATAAACTTCTTGTGTATCTATGTACAATGAAAGAATACAAATATATACTGTGAGCAATATCCCCAAAAAACAGAACCACGGGCAAAACAGGAAAACACCACCCCCACCAAGCTCAAAAAAACAAACCAAAAAAACTCCCCAAAAATGGAAAAAAATTGAGGGACAAATATATAAAAACGAAACAAGCAAACAAGCAACAGATGGAAATTCTAGAAACAAAAAAAATTTCATCCTTCAAGACCCATTTTATTATACTTCCACGTATTAAACACTGGAATCAGCCAGGCAATTAAACAAAAACATTAAAAATGCATGGCTCATATTGACTCCAAGGAATGGAAAGGAAGAAAAGAAAGTGAAAAATAACACCTAAAAATTAAGAACATTCTTTACACATATTCTCCTCTTTTTCAAAGAGCAAAAATCAAGTCAGCATTCAGTTCATTAAACCAGGGGTGTTTTTCCACATAATTTGAGATTTCACTACTGCAGTAAGCTGCCACAACAGACACTGAACAAGTAGATGCAAGCACATAACTTGTAACATATTATTTGATCAAAATGAAAACATTAAAATACTTTTCATTTTTAATACTTGTGCACTGCTGACATGCCTAATTTTAGGTCCATTAGACATAAAAGTACTAAAAATATTTAGAGTTATCTTAAAAGTAATAGTTAGAGTATATATCTATCCACAGACACATACAGAACTAATATTGCACCAGCTGAAATTGTCTTCAGTGCTTCTTTAGCATGTGACGTGGAGCTCTCACAGCATAATAAAAATACTAAAGAAAAATTATAATATCCTTGAGACACTGGCAAGCATAAGCTTCACTTTCCTCATAGGAAGCCATTATTATATATTATCTAACATTCCAGTTGTTTACCTGCTAAACTCAGTGATTACACTAAAAAAGGGCACAATATTACCAGGATATCCAAGGTAAAAGTAGCTGTTTTCAGAATTGTATTACTGCTGGTTGCAAACTGCATATTCTCCCCTTGAACAGTCCAGGAACTAGCTTCTGCTAGAGATGGTATAATTTATAATAAAGATCATTGATCTGTCTCCATATCCAAGTCCTTTTAATATGCAAGAAATTGTTGGCTAGGACCATACTCTACTGTAGAAGGCACAGACACAGTACATACATTAAAAGACTGAACACCTATCAATTATAAGCTTGGAACAACCTTTGCAACATTCATGCCTTCTAGATTACTGCGTTTAAGTCACATACACACTTACCATTTATCCTGTGGCAGGTTTAAAGTTATGCTGCCTTTGACTGCATCCCCAAAGCGCAGATATCCCAGAGTGGCTAGTGAGATATACAAGGCCATGACTATTCCCATCCCAATGTTCAGTGCCTGTGGGAAACGTGTTGTGTCCTTCATTCTGTTTTCCAATGGCAGCACCTGGAAATAGAGGCAGAACCAATTACATTTTATGTCCTAAAACTACTTTTCTCCCCTATTTCAAAGCCCATTTCCAAAATTTAGCTGGTTTTATAAATAAATAAGATTATTCTAAAATAATGTTTTACAGCCTGGACAGTCACAGTGTTTTAGGTACCCAACAGAAACATTTAAATACTGAAAAGCACTTATCTTGGTCAAAAAACATTATCAGTGTGAGAATATGAAGCAATATTTATAGGCTAGAAAAACTGTCAAGAGAAACTTATGGTGTCCAGATGCAAATACATAGGCAATATGAGTAACATGATTTTTTTTGTAACAGAATTGTTCAGAATCCAAGAATATTTCTCCTACATCTGTTAGGTATGCTTGCACTGTCAGTATCCAATCACAGACAAACCTGACAACAACCAAGCTCATGGTCAGCACTCAGCCTCAGCTCTCCCAGCAGGGAAGCTTGAATCCATGACTACCAGAATACAGTCCCACTCTCTTTTTCATTTTTCTGAAAAGAAATAGGGCGGGCCAGGCACAGTAAGCTTTTTCCTAAACATAGTGTGTGTGTCGTGTGCCAGAACTATACTCAATCTACCTTGCTGGGCTTGCCATCACTTCAAATTGAAGACAGAGGCATTGCAACCATTACCACATGAAGTTTGCTGGAGAGATTGCCTTTTACATGTACTATATAGCATTCAGCAAAATACACTTAGTAAGTTCCAACTTAAGTTTTTAGGCACCCAGATAAAATTTCTAGGCAAGGCAGTAAAACCAAGTAACAGGTTCACATGCGGTTCTTTCCAGCTTGAATTTCATCAGCATTAACAGATCCTATTACATCATTAAAACACAACCTGAAGGTACATGCATGCTCCTAGATAAGCATACTTTCCCTGTCTCTTTCAGGGAACTGTATACTCAGATACTTAATATGGGCTATAGTTCAAGACTAAAACACCTAATATAGTTACATCTAAATAAAACATCTAAGCTTCTATAGTGAAGTTAGGCAATGAAAATCTAGTCAATACAGTCAGGGAATAAAGTCCACAGTTCAGCCTGCCTTTCAGTAGACATGCTGGTTACATTTGATTAACAGTATGGCACTGTTAATTAAACAAGCTTGTCATCTCAAGTTAGCACTTATGTTAATCTAATACACACAGAACAGTTTCAGTGCAAAAGGTTTGCCCTGAGAAAGCTCCTATTTGTCACATAAAATCGCCTTTTAAATGACTCAATATTTACTATTCAATTCAATGTGAGTTATGGAAAAAAAACATAATTCATCCACTAATTAGCAAACAAATTTATATATTTGGATTACTGGTATATTATTTTCCATAGGGCATTTCTTTCCTCCTAGTCACCCACGGACATTCACTTTCTGATTTATCACTGAGTATCATTACTTCCAATCCATCCCATATTATTCTATTTCTCCTACATTAGAAATCCCAAAGAAGTAATTTTACACTTGGGAACAAAGAGGTCCCTAAGAAGTGCACATTTAGAGGCAATTTTCATTTGTATTCAATTAAAATACATTTTACATCTTAACTTCTATACATAATTTGGAGCCTCCACTGCTGATGTTTTTCCTCCAGTAAAAAACATCTAAGCTTGGACTGTAACTTGATCTGGTGGGGAATGCAAAATTTAAACCAAGAAGAGTTTCAAAAATTTAAAAAATTTTTAAATGACTGATGAGCAGCAGGAAAAATACAAAAGGAAATATGTGGCTAATTATTACTTCAGTGTGACACAGACAAAACTTGCTAATTTCTCTAAATTAATTAAGCCTCTGTGCCCATGTAGTGCTTATCAAGCCAACTTTTGATATTTAACATCAACAACTGCCAGCTAGAGCAGAGGGCACTTCAGATTCTTTTGTCCTCAGTTGCAATTAAATGGTTTTAATACACTACTTTATTAAGAGCTTTGAAGGATGAAAATTAAAGGCAATTTTTTCCTACATTGGAGTTTTCGCATTCTTGACTCCCTACAAACAGACAGCTTTTGAGTCTGAACCAGAAACACTCATTCAGAGTGTATCTCAATTCTCTGGTTATTATTAACGGAATATATTTTCTGCGTAAGTTCTGCCATGTTTTACTGCTCCTGGAAAACTTAACAAGCATAAATTGCTACTCTAAGATCTTATTCCAAGCCACATTATCTCTGCAGAGCTCTAATGGCAACTGCTCACTCAGCAGATATCAGGAGTCTCTTAGTAAGTTTGCTGGCCCATAGGTTTGATTTCCAGAGTCTCTGGCATTCATCTCATACACTCTTAGCAGAAGGAGGACAGTGAACTCAGACACACATGCCAATCATGGAAAAAAATCTCATGTTTTTCTACCATGACTGCTGGAGGGAAAAGGATCCTGGAGACTACCTGCCTCTCTGAACTTACAACAGTAATCCATGGGTGACTAATTAATAGGGGAAAAAATTTCCTGTGGTTTCACAGTCAGAGGGAGCTAAAGGTAAACTCAAAGATTATGAGAATGTTCATTATAATGGACCTGTTGGAGCAGGTCCAGAGGAAGGCCACAAAAAAGATCAGATGGATGGAGTACTTCTCCTACAAGGACAGGCTGAGAGAGCTGGGGCTGTTCAGTGTGGAGCACAGAAGGTTCCAGGATGACCTCATTGCAGCCCTTCAATACTTATAGGGGGTCTATAAAAAAGATAGGGATAGACTTTATTTCAGTCCAAGCATTAACCCACCACTGCCAAGCCCACCACTAAACCATGTCCCCAAGTGCCACATTTGCATGTCTTTTAAATATCTCCAGGGATGGTGACTCCACCACTTCCATGGGAAGCCTGTTTCAGTGCTTGACAACCCTTCCTGTGAAGAAATTTGTCCTAATATCCAATCCAAAACTCCCCTGGATCAACTTGAGGGTGTTTCCCCTTGTCTTGACCCTTGTTCCATGGGAGAAGAGGCTGACCCCCACTTGCCTACATCTTCTTCTTTTCAGGTAGTTGTAGAGAGTGAGAAGGTCTCCCCTGAGCTTTTCTTTCTCCAGGCTAAACAGCCCCAGCTACCTCAGATGGTTTTCATTAGACTTGTGCTCCACACCCTTCACCAGCTCCATTGCCCTTCTCTGGACATGTTCCAGCACCTCCATGTCGTTCTTGTTGTGAGGGGCCCAAAACCAAACACAGGATTCGAGGTGTGGCCTCACCAGCGCCAAGTACAGGGGGCACGATCTCTGCCCTGGTTCTGCTGGCCACACTATTGATGATACAGGCCAAGATACTACTGAATTTCTTGACCACCTGGGCACACTGCTGGCTCATGCTCACCCACTGTCAACCAGCACTCCCAGGTTCTTTTCCAGCCACACTTCCCCCAGTCTGGGGTTGCTGTGACCCAAGTGCAGGACCCAGCACTTGGCCTTGTTGAAACTCATATAACAGGCCTCAGGACATCAGTCCAGCCTGTCCAGATTCCTCTGCAGAGCCATCCTACCCTCCAGCAGATCAACACTCCCATCCAGCTCAGTGTCGTCTGTGAACGCGCTGAGGGTGCACTCTATCCCCCTGTCCTGATCACCACAGGCCTGCAACCATCACATCACCCACCAGTCCTTCTCAGATCACGAACAGCAGGTCCAGCAGGCACTTCCCCTGGTTGGCTCACTCATCAGCTGTGCCAGAAAGTTTCTTCCGCTCACTCCAGGAACCTCCTAGACAGTTTCTTGTCTGCTGTATTGTATGTCCAACAGATATCTGATAAGTTGAAATCCCCCATGAGAACAAGGGCCAGAGACCATGAGACTTCTCCCAGCTGCTTATAGAATATTTCATCTGCCTCTTTATCCTGGTTGGGTGGCCTATAACAGATTCCAACCAGGATATCTGCCTTTTTTAGTTTTTAATCTTTTTACATTTTAACAAACATCTTTTTACAGGCTGACAAGATTATCATACAACTGTCTATCTGAAACTTAGTTCATAAATGAAAATAAAGAACCAGTGACACATACTATATTCAATATGTTTTGACTCCAAAGGAAGCATTCAATTTTTTTTAAATTTCTCGCTATACTGCGATTTCTTATTAGCATTTGAACCTAGTCAGTTTGAACACTTGCGTTTCTCCAAGAAAACAAAGACTTAATTAAAAGAAAATTAAAAAACAATTTAAAACCATTCTTGGACAGTTCTGTTAAGCATACTAACTCTTGCTTTTTAACTAACCATTAAACCAAGTTTAGTCATTAAACACAATGATATAATTTTCTGCATACTAATGAGTAGGTAAGAATAAAACACAGCCATCTAAATGTGTGTTCTCATATCACCAACCTCACTTTAACATTACAACCTTCATTTATTCTGAATTTAAGGAAAAGACATACTAAGAAAATAGGATAATATCGCTAGTGAGAGACACAATACATATGTAGATCTTGAAATTATATTTAAAAATACTAATTTCTCCCTGCTTATCCTTGAATTATTATCAAGACTAGATCTGCCTCCAGACTGAACAGATGAGGATGCTGACGTAGCCTTTCCTGCATCACTCAGTACAAGCACAAGTGTCCCTTCCCAGCCTCAGCACAAGCCTTCCCAGATTCAGGTACTCTCTGCGCAGCAATAGACATTTCAAGACAGTTGCTGTCACTATTGGAGATGCTTCCCATGGTAGAAATGATGCCCAAAGAAATTATGTGAAGAATTTGAGCCACGTTTTATACCGTACTCAGTATCATCTGTTCCAGAAAAGCTGAAAAGTTCTGTACCTCGCTGGATTAAAATGAAGCCAAGTAACAAACAATTACATGTATATTACACAAACTCTCTGCTCCCTAAGCTGTTAAATTCCATCAGGATCCAAAAGATTAGTGAAGTGTTCACAAGGAGACAGAGGCTGACAGGAGGTATGGTGTGAGCTAGTGCTTGTTCTAACACTGTGTCACTGTTGGGCAGCTACTGGATAGATTTTCATGTAAAATTTCTTTCCAGTCCCTGCACAGTCCCTCTTGTGATGACTTCAGAAAACCTAACATTTTATCTGAATGCAAAAGGGATAAGGTCCTTTTCACAAATGCTTTTTAGTTTTGGTTTGATTTCTTCCCTTCTGGAACACTGAAGCTGAACATGCTTTCTTGTCCTTTTTTCTAGAGCAAGAAATTAATTTCACTCTTCAATTCTTTTAAATTATTTTCTTAAAAAGGTATCATCCTACCCTAGCTACTGAATAGCTTTGGAGAAAAAACATCCACACCTCTTATTCTTTCTCTCTGTCCAATACTGCATCATAACACCTCTCAAAAGGGATATTGCATCAACACAGTATGACACACTAAGGCTTTGCTGTTGCTCTGTGCTTGTTCAAACACCCATTTCTGCTACAAGAGGCAGTATCATTCACCTAGTCCAACACTTCCCGCACTCTTCAGACCTATACGCACATACACAACCACTGAACAACCTAGTGACGGGAAATACTAAGGTCAGGGGAAACTTTGGGGAATAGTCTTCCCAAGCAAGGTCACTGGAGGCAGAATGATGCAGGCAAGAGAATGGGGAGATGAGCTGAGATTCAGAGTTTCAAATATTATTTTTCTAAACTTTTTTTTTTTAATGGTTCACTTCCATGCTTCTTATTTCCATGTTTTGCTTCCTTCAAGCTTTCTCCCTCATTTCCCACTAGTCCCTATCATAGCCCCAAACACTTATGTAATAATGTATTTTAGACAAAACTGATCTTTTTCATAATTTCTCATTTTCCATCATTTTTTCCCTCCTCACTGAATAAATTCTCTATCATTTTTCTCTGTCACTTGCTTGACAGAGCTTTTCCTATCATTTTTGAGACATTTGCATACGTCACCACCATTATCTTCCTTGAAACTTAATACTTGGTTCATTTAGTTACAATCAACCTTTGGTTTTTTAAAATTACAAAATGAGCATAATCCATCGTGCTGTTATCCACCAAATAAATTCAAAAGTACACATCATTTACTGACAAACAAGCATAATTGAATCTTTGAAATAACCTGGCTAATATGCTGTCATCCATTATGCAAACTGTTTCCCCTTTCATTTCAAGCTCCATGAAGTAGGTATTAACACCCCCAATTATACCACTGTCTCCCCATCCCTTGCCTTGAATATCCTGCTACACTCAGTCTTTTCTGCAACTAAACTGCAGGGGACTGTCTAATTCTGATTAGAAATCTCTACTGTATGTTTTATATGACTGGAGGAAAAAAACCTCACAAGAGAATTTAACCTGCAGGTAATCAGGTAAACTGTGATTTAATTCTCATGGCCAGTCTTGTAATGGATAATTTAACAGCAGACATGCTTAGGGTTTAAATACATATAGTTATCTTTCCCTTTCTCAGGAAATACCACTAGAACGGCAAGAATGAAGCAATCCTCCATCCCTGGCACTTTTAAAAGATGTATTTCAGGTAGAAGAGACACCTATACAAAAGATTTGATTAGTTTATCTTGAGACAACCCAAGAATTTTTGAAAATTAAACCCAATATGTTTATCAATTTACTCAGGAAAAAAAAAAATCCATCTATAATCATGTCCTACAGCAACAAAATAAAGCTCTGTTCAGTCAAAGCAAAAAAGCTGAGGAAGCTGATACTGAAGGTATTCAAGGTATGTAAACTAATATCTAACCTCCAAAGACAAAATACTAAATCCTCAGCAAACCAATGGATCTCAGGCCTGACCCATTCCTTGTTGTCTGCAGAAGGTACCAGTGAATTCATCTGTTCGCTGAAAGGTGGATTTACAACCATACAATGGCAGGGAATTGTCTGCAGCAGAAGTATGGCTTCTCCAAGTAAAATAATAATCATAACATACACCATTATTATATTGCTATCCTTTGCTTGCCTGTCCTTGTTCATCTCCTCTTGCACTGCACAGAAAAAGTCTCATGGAATATTGTGAGCAACAGGCTTTTATTCCATCACTTTTGGATACATTTTTAAAGCTCACTCTCTTTAGGACAATTCAGAACATCACTGTTTGGAAGACATACAATAAACAAACTTATTTTCCTTAACAGATCTCCCATGACTGCAAATAAAAAGGCAAGTACTATTACCCAAGGAAAGATGTAAGCCAAATGGTGACCATACATCAACTTTTATAGTAAAAGGTTTATATGAAATAAATAAATCCAGAAGACAAGTTCTCACTACAGAACACTACCTTCTGAAATCTGCTGAGCAATTTCAGTCTTTCCAAAAACCAATCTCCTCAGATTCCAGCAAAGCAGCTTCCTACCTGTTTCACCAGAAAAAAGAATTACTCGTATACACAAAAAACCAAAACCCATTCTATTTGTCTCTTCTGATGGCCTTGATTTAACAATGCTCGGAGCAATTGTATAAATCCTACTTTGCTTGTCATCTAAACCTCGCATTTTCTACAGAGGTTCTTTTTTCTTTTTCCCTTTTTTATGCTTAAGAGCCTTATTTATTACTTTATTATGATATTTATTTAATCTTCAGCTTTCACTTAGAAACACAAACGTTGCTGAGGGTATGTTTCAATCTACTACAATGACACATAAAGGTATAGTATATGATCTTAAATTTCTGGACTCCTAGCTTAATAGTTAAAAATTAGTATTTTCAGCCATAAAATAATTTTTTCAACTGTCTCCATCATGCTTGATTCACTAAATGTGAATTATTCTATGACTTATAGTATATTTAACTTAAAAAATAAATATGTTGGCAAAATATTTAGGAGGTAAACTAGAACTTAAAATTTCTTTATTGTTATGTTTGGACACACACATGTCCATATGCTGCAATGCTTCATCACTGAAAAGGCTGCATAGAATCTTATTATAGATGATAAAGATGCTGCTAATTAAATGGCAGATATTAAAATCTAAAACCAAGGATGCAAGTCTTTATTCTAGCTAGCTGCTCTCTCCAGGAAAAGTTACTAATGTTCCTGCCTCTTCAGAGCTATATTCAAAAGGATTGTCACATACTGAAGACTGATAATTCCATATTACTTAGACAATTCCATACACCACAGAGAAATAGTTACTCAGAACCATTATCAGAAAGGAAATCTTGCCTCAGACCATTACAAGTAAGTTCAAAATAGCAGCTGTTTAGAAGAATAACAGAATGACGGGCCAGGGGAACAAAAATTCTGACTCCAAAGAAGCAAAATAAGCTACAAATAATTTCAGGTCAATGGCAAGTTGAATATGAGCCAGCAGTGCCCTGGCAGCCAGGAGGGCCAAACGTGTCCTGCGGGCCATCAGGCAAAGCATCACCAGAAGGCTGAGGGAGGTGATTGTCCTGCTCTGCTCTGCTCTGCACTGGTGTGGCCTCACCTTGAATATTGTGTGCAGTTTTGGGCACCACAATATGAGAAACATATTAAGCTATTAGAGATTGTCCAAAGAAGGGCAGTGAAGGTGGTGAAGGGCCTGGAGGGAAAGCCGTGTGAGGAGCAGTTGAAATCACTTGGTCTGTTCAGCCTGAAGAAAAGGAGACTGAGGGGAGACCTCACTGCAGTCTACAACTTCTTTGCAAGGGGAAGAGGAGGGGCAGACACTGATCTCTTCTCTGTGGTAACCAGTGACAGGACTCAAGGGAATGGCCTGAAGTTTGTGTCAGGAGAGGATAAGGTTTAGGATTAGGATATTTTTTCTTCACCCAGGGGGTGGTTGGGCACTGGAACAGGCTCTCCAGGGAAGTGGTCACAGCACCAAGCATGACAGAGTTTAAGAAGCATTTGGACAATGCTCTCAGGCACATGGTGTGGCTCTTGGGGATGGTCCTGTGCAGGGCTAAGGGTTGGACTTGATGATACTTGTGGGTCCCTTCAAACTCAGCATATTCTTCGATTCTATGATTTTACAACTATGCTTCTTAATTATATGTAATTTTAGCATAAGTAGTACATGCCTCACTCTGCCTCTACTGCATGTATACTTAAGACAGACACGTTTTCAATTTAAGACAGGGTCACATCTAAAAAGAAGAATTAGCTTTTGGGACTCACTGAAGCCAAGTCTCAGACCCCAAAACCCAATTGCCACAAGCTGGCAAGGCAGAACACAACATCTTGGCACACTGTCACTCTTGCCCTTTGCTCCCTTTCTCAAAGACACCACCAACTTAATAATGATTAAGAAACATTTCAGGCAAGTAAGCAGTAAATTTAAATGCCTTTGTTGTCCTATTATTGAAAATGCATGTGTATCATAGTTTTTCTAAGGAAAAAGAAATGCGGATGTTGCAAGAATAAGAGATGGGATGCTGCCTGAAAGAAAGTTATATTCTGGATTCTTCTGTTGGTGTTATTAGGATTTGCCATTAAAGCAGGAAGTACTAAAGGCAGACTATGCACAAATTAGTGGCTCTACAGGGTGAAAGTAAGTTTCTCCATAATCAGAAGTGCAGGACATTGGTAAGGAATATTTAATTTGATAGAGAGGTGATACCAAGTTGTCTGATTTTTTATCAACATTCAGCTGAATAGGGCAGATGATGCATTTTTTACAGTTTCTGATACAACATCTTTTTATCTGCTACATCTAACAACATTCTCTACACATTTGCTCATAACTTTTTCCTCCTTTCTTACATTAATCATCTTCAAAAGACATCCAACCCAACTGATTTTGCACAGTAGCTATAACACATTTCTTGCTGACACAACATTTAGAGTCCACATTTACCATGAACATTTAGGAGTAGGTCATCTTCACAGTCATGAAATCCAGTCACCTACACTTTCTTGTCCAAATACAGAAACATCCTCAGAGAACTCCCACCTTTCACGTTTTGAGGATACAAACTTTTGCATCATCTCAAAAGAACGCCAATGAAATGATACATCCTTGGCCAAGTAGATGATGGCCCAAGTAAATTTAGATGATGTCATGTTTGTTACCTGTTAAATGTCTGCTTCTATCAAATCCAGTCTGGTCTTAAGAACTACAGAAGCCTGCCATCAGGGGGTTTATTATTATTTTTTAAAGGATAATATTAATCTGGCAAAATAGTTTTTGACAATGAGAGGCTTTTATCTCAAAACCACAGGCCTAACAAGCTCATCTGCATTACTTTCAAAATCCAAATAATGACATTTTAAAATTATAATCCACTTAGTTTTCTCTTTTTAAATCTTCTGGAATTGGTTAGCTGCTGCCTACAGTAATTCCAGAGCCTGTCTTTTGGTATACAAATACCACCATATCTTCAACTGCAAAGCTCTGATATCCAAGTTCAAAAGCAGTTTGAATAGACATTTTCAAGTAATAGGCTAAAATATAAGAAGTCTTATTTTCCAAACCTGAAATTAATGTTGGGAAGTAACATTTTCACTAAGCTAATCTGTCTGCAGTACTCAGTGGCGGAGAAAAATAATCATATTCAATTGTACAAGCAGTAGTTAACTTAGCATATTTATATGTAATGGAGAAAGAAAATCGTATTTCCTGTGTAAATGTTATGAATCTATTTAATCCTCCTCCCCCCTGAAGCTTATTATAAAATATGACTTCCACATTTGGATTTGATTTTTTAAATCTAGAACAAAAAAAGCTAGCCAGACTTTTGCTGCAAAATATTTATTGAGTGTAACTGCTGTTACATAAACACAACATTATGCAAAGCTACTACCTGCACATGGTAATGCTACAGAGAGATCCAAGCCTAAAGGCTTTGGTTTTACACTTCTAAAAAAGTGTGTTCAAGAGGCTTAACTAAATTTTGGGCACACTCAGTCTGAAGTTACTTTTAGTTCGGTAACAAAAATCTCACATTCATTATAAAACCAGGCCTACTCACCTTTGGAATATGAAAGAGGCACTCGAACATCATAACTCAAACAAAACAATGTTACATGTTCCATGAAAGACACATTCACTGCATTACATCACCTGCAGCTCCTGTATTCAAGTAAGTAGAGTTGGTACTCTCTTCTGTTCTGTGGCCTGAACACCAGCCCCATATCTGCCAGGCAGCAGCATCTGGCACAGAGAACCCACAGCCAGAGGGAAGCAAAAGCACAGAGGGAAAGAAGCAGCTGCAGAATCTCTCATCCCCAGCAGAGTCCTGTATTCAAAAAGGTCCACTCAGGGCTAAATATACATTTTCTCCTCCTCCTAATCAACATACTGCCTTCTGAACCAAAATCTTCACTTTAAAGCTAAAAACCCCCGAGTATCTTAAGTAGTTTGTTGTATCCATTTTAGAGTCCTGCATTTCTGTTGCCATTACTGTTCCACAAACTGAACTGATGTCAGAAGTCAATATGATTTTCACAAGGTCATCCTGATGATACTACAATCTTAACTTAAAGGTGTTGAAATTCCAAAACAGTTCTCAACACTGTAAATGATAACCACCAGCTTGACAGCACTGAGCTCTCAGCTGCTGTTTGCTAACTCAGTGTCAAGGGATCACTGGCTGCCCCTGCTGCCAACTTGTCCTCTTTCCACACAGTAATGACTACCACCCAGCTGATAAGACATTCACAGTTTGCAGCAGGAACGTTTTACTAATATGCAGTGACCCCATTTTTACAGACAACTCAAAAAGGGAGCAAAGAAATAAATAGCACAAGAAACTGGCTGTAGCTTTCTTAATCCTGTTACAAGTATCACTCAGAGTTTAGCATGAATTAACATTAATCATCTCTTTGATAGCACTAACCTTATTCCTTATTCCAGAGGTTGTAGCAACAAGCAAACAACTTGCCTGGACTTTAGCAAAATGACAAAATGGTTCAAATCTGCCATCAAATAAGAGTTTAGACTGACCTCACAAGCAGACATGAACAGCTCAATTCATCATAATAATATCATCAATTCATTATATCAATTGCCTTTATTTTAATGAAAAATATCTCAAAATAGTTTTATAACACTGGCTGATGAAATGTTTAACTAGCTCTTAGTATTACACATGTGCTAGTTTCTAGGCACTGCCTTGGTTTCTTTGAGATTCTATATTTCAATTTTAGTCTACCTTCCCTCCTTTGAGTTATTACAGACTCAAATCAGTAAACTTGAGGTTCCTAAAGTCTATTTATCTAGGGATCAACGATAGCTAAAGCAACAATATTCCAAATTGCTTCCATACTGCTGATTTCCTTATTACACAGGGACAGCTAATCAGTCCTAAGCTAATGACAGAGTTTAACCAAACCCCGTGTTCATACACTTACCATCTATAAGAGAAATATAGTCTCTCAAGATCAAGAAGAAAATTTTACTAAGAATCTGCTGAATCATTGCAGCTCCCCTAAAATATGTTCCCTAGAGTGAACAGGACTTTAGACTCCTCTGTTTTATTAGTCTCATTAATTTTATTAGTTACTAGTGAACTATAGTCATATTTGAAGTGATGACAAGTGTTAAACTAAAAGAAAAAAAATCAGTATATAAGAAGCTTTTTGGAACAGTGGGATGAAAAAAAGATCTGTGATAGAGTATTTCCCCTGTTATTTGCTTCGAAGAAACCAGACAGACAAGTTTCCACACTGAACATGCATTATGAACTGCCACTTGCTTTCTGGCAACATTACCCTCTCTTCTACTAATAAAACCAAAATCAATTATGCATCTGTGAAAATAAATCTTCCCAACTGCTATGGCTCAAGCACCTTGCTTTGTACTGTGTCTTTATAGATCATTTATTCCTCTACTTGAGTTGTTCATCATTAAATACTCTTAGCAGGAAAGACTACTTTAAACATAATGATGGTGGTAAAAAATCCACACTGAGGGAACTTTTCCCCTCTTGTCAGGTGCTGCTTAAGATGACTCAACCAGCCCCAAAAATTCAGAACTTCATTTACTGTCCCTTTTCATAACGTCCAATAATCTGGCATCTCTCAGATGAGAATTAGCATAACACAAGTTCAGAATCAAGGAATGGGAAAAATGAGACTTCATAAGTGCTTCCGGCCAACTTTTTGCATAAAATTAACCAATCATAATCCTTTTCTGATAAAATTAAGACCTTGAGGCTTCTGTTCATAATGCCATGATCAGACAGCTTCCCAGTAATATGTGTTATTTGCAAGACATTCCAGAACAAAATCTAAAATCAAGTCTCTAACTACAAGACCAAGATTATAAAAATCCATTTTGAGTGCCTGCAGTCAGAGAAAGTAGATTAAGGAGCCAATCTCATTAAATGGTGGGTGTTGGTTTTTTTTCCTTACCAGAACAACTCAACCATGGATATAGGAATGACAATAAATAAGACACAAGGTAACAAGTTGACACACACCAGCTTCATACAACAGGACTATGATGGTAACTTAAGGAGCTGTAATAACTAGTTATCAATTAAATCAATCACCAAGAATTGTATGAAATATTAATTATGTAAATAGGAAATGCCTCTCTTGCTTTGCTTCATTCATCTTTTTTTTATTTCATGCTTCAACAACTTTGTTTAGTTCTGATTATTCAAATCCATAAAATAATATGTTTCTTCAAATCTTCTCTATGGTGCTGCAAGCAGAGCATAAACATGCACTACAAACATTCTGCATGTCCAAAATATCCCTGAGTGTCAGCGACATCTTAATATCATTCTGCATATAATGAAGAAACATTGGGCTCTAGATTTGCACTCTACACTAATTTTAATTTGTAAAGGTAGCCACGTTTTTTAATGGTCCTTTGTAATGTAAACACACACATGAAACGTGTATCAAACCACAATGAAAATAAACATTTAATTAGTTTGTAAACAGCAGTATTTTCATACTTTAAAGGTACAAACAGAATGAACCCTATATCAAATGCTCTTGAATATAAGATTAAAAAAAAATAGGAGTTCTAAAGATGTCATTAGTAACAACCAGGGATTCAATCAAGCAAATGCTCTGGGCAGTTCATCAGAGGTTTTGGAAGTCCGCTGCTGATATCAATTTAAGGAGCTCTCTGCTGTGGGATCTAATGTGCCAGAAAATAATTACCATAAATCAATTCCCTACCTATAATTCAATAAACTACTGCTATCAAATGATAAGCCTTCCCCACTTTCCTGAGGCTCACAGGACTCTCATTTGGGATTTCCTGGCTACAAATACTCACGTGTGTCCTATGCAGCACACGAGCAAATCAAATACAACTGGGACATGTATGAGACCTACTGTACATAAGACACATAGTAAGTGCAGTCTGTCTGTTTCACTGAGCATGGGTTTTTTTGCCCAAGATCCATAGGCATCAAATAATCTCAGGCAAACCGCTGATTTCTTATGATGAAAGTTCTAGACGATAAAATGAAAGATGTCCCAGACACACTCAGATATAGGGTTGCTAAAGCTCTGCATCTGTCAGTTCACACATGAGAAACTGTTTGAAAACACTCTTTTGCAACACAATAGGAGTTAAAAAGTTTTCCTACTCAGCTCCTCTGCCTCTGATAACACAGCATCGAGGTAGTATAATCTGGTTCAAGTCGGAGCTGACAGTTTGAGAAAAGAAAACGGACTTGAAAATCTCCTCTGTTATGTCAATGACAGACAATCATTTCAGATTAATTGCATGCCGGTTTGGGGTTGCTTTAATTTGTGGATTTTTTTGTTTGTTTTTTTTCGGGGGACGGGGCGGGGGAGGAAGCAGTTCGTTGTTTTTCAGTTTTAAGCATACAGTAACACTTGCTGAAGTATGTAATTATATAACAAACAAAGCACATAGAGTAATTACACAACAATTTAAAGACATTATGACCTACCATTCCCAGAAGTCTCTTTAGCTATTTTTTAAAATATATCGTAGGGAACAAAAATGGCTGACTAACCTGCAAACTTTGCCAGTTGGAGATGTTTGACTGAGTAAGAGATTGAAAAAGAACCACTTTTGAAAACCCCATTTTCTTAGTGATAAATCTATATAACTGATATATTTCAGGAAACAATAAGGACTTGAGCTTCATTGTCAGAATGTCATGAATCAAAAAAAAAAGAATTTGGAAATTTCTATCCTTTTCCTTATCACCTTCATCTCTATCAAGTCAGATCTATAGACAAGTCTGAAGCAGGAAGAATAATACATTTCTAATAAATCACTTAGTCCTTTTTGACCCCAAAAAAAAAGAAGGATGCTGAATGCACTTTTATTTTTACACACTCATCACATAAAACTGAGCTGCTGAATCACTATAATTACAGTATAATCATATTATTAACTGAGTTCTATACTACCATAGAACATATTATGATACTAGTTATTATTACAGTATTGTCTCAATGTATTTGGAACTAAAGGCATTCTTGTTATTTGGGAAAGTGTCCAAGTAGTAGTCAGTATTCACCAAACTCCCCTGTGATGGGGATGTTGTGTTCTCAACTTTTGCCTTTTTTGACCAGATAAATTAACCCTCTTCATATCAGTGTGGGAGATTAGTGCTTCAATAAAAACAACAAATAACAACAGGACTAAAACTGCCTGTATCCCATCATCTATCACAGAACCAGTGATTTAAGAGTCAGTAAAGGGCACTTACTACACCGATTCCTTCAAAAGCAAATACTGCAGTCCCAAAAAACAGTGGGTATTTCTTCCAGCCGACCACTGGAGGCAGTTTTCGAGGATCTACGATATCCTGCAGAAAACAAAGCAAGACAGTGTAAAGTACTTTAGTTGTCCCTAAAATTTTGATTGATGCATTATGTTCTAGTAAAGAAAATTCAGTAAATGTTGACACTCTTATTTACAATCCCTGGTTTTCCTTCCAAACTTAGGCCTTTATATATATTTATAGCCCCCTTCCCACATAGACGCTTGCAGATATACTTATTCTAGCTTTCTATTATTGTCATGAGAAATCTTCACATTTAAAGTATCACACTGGTGTATATGAGGGAGCATGAATTAAAACAAATGGGAAAGCGCACATCTCAAGCCTAATCTTCTGGAAACTTCTCAGTGTATTGAATTTTCTAATCTGCTTTCATACTGCACAGATATTCTTCATAACCATGAGGGACACTAAAAGAAAATATCTTTATTACAAGCTGAGTTCCTGCAGAATAATTAATTATTATCTTCCCCAATTTTTTCTATATAACTTCTCCTGCGTCCTCACCCAGCCAATATCTCTTATTGCCTTCCTCCCCATTTTCCCCTTCCCATTCAACAAAATATATATTTTTATTATCTTAAATGCAGCAATATTATCCTTTCTTTCAAAAGCACCATAAAAGTCTGTATTTAGAGCATAACACAGATTTTAAGGCACCTCCTTAAATTAAGATGCCTCAATTAAATACAAGATAATGCTGCCTTTCAGAAACTGTCAGTCAATATATATCTATCAGAGACCAACTGCCACATGCAACAAACATAACTTGCCACACTGAAAAAAACAGATAATAAACTTTTTATACTTACTCTAACAATATATTGGTAAATGATCACCAGGCTGACAGCCATAGACAGATTGGCAAGCAATGAAAGTAAGGACAGGCTCTTAAGGTCACGAATGAAGACCAGGAGGACCAGGAATGGCAGGAAACACAGCATGTATATTCTTAAATCTATATTCCTCTTCTCAGACGAACTGCTAGTGGCACTAACATTCATGGGAGCAATCTTAGTTTCCAAGAATCCTTCATGGACCTTTATTAAAAACAAACAAACAAACAAACAAAACCCACACATAAAAAAAAAACACCAAAAAAACCACAAAAAACCCCAAACCAACCAAATAAAAAAAAAAATCGTGTTAAACAGTGGTAGTAGTGAGAATGTAGTCACACTGCTGCTTTCCTATAGGGAAATTTGTCCCTCTGCTTCACAGGGTGAATGACAGGAATTTTGAGATCCCTGGACTTGTACTCTAGGTGCAGAGGGGAAGATGAACTTCTAGCAAGCATTTCATCCTTAAGGCAAATGATGAAATCAGGACTTCAAAGCATCATTATCCAACCACAGACTAAAGAGGAAATCCACATGCACAGTTTTGATCAGATTCCTTTCAGAAAGGGAGAGTTTGGTAAACTGAAAGCAAGAAGACAGACCTGGGCCTTAATCTTAAGAGTTTGAATCTTCCTAAGGAGAGTAAGGGGGTTAGATGACAAACTGCTCGTGCACCCAAGTTCAGTATCTTATAATCTTATGCTTTCGCCATGCACATGATAGCAGCATATATACAAAATGTTAGAATATGAACATGCCTGTCTTTCATTTATTTCAAACTATTTTTTTCACTCTTTTTTATTTATGAACATTCAGCTTTAAAAACCATGAGCCCTAGGAAAGCTGAGAGTCCTGTACTCATCATATTGATATAAATTAACAGTAGCACACAATGTGAAAGTGTATTAGATTTTTTTGTACATAGTTCACAGGCATGGTCCCAAGACTGATTACTTTAAGGGCAATTCTTTCAATATAGTTTGTTCTTTAAAATATCAGCTATTGTCTGTGACAGTGAAATAATAAGATCATAGATCCTACTTCAAAAACCCAAACGCACCAAGCTGGTAAACAAAAGGGGCAAGTATTACCATTAAAGTGTTAAATTTTTATTTAGCCACAGTATTGCTAAGCAAACACCACAATTATCAATACTTAATGACATCTTTTTATAGGTCAGAGTAACTCAGGGCTATTAATTTTTTATTTTGAGGAAGAGGGTGAAATGGAGAAATGAGGACAGGCTGGTGATATGGCAGGTAATCAAGGTATTGTGGGCACTATGAGACTATCATGAGGCATATGGAGTTAGTTGCTAATGGAAAACTGAGTGTATGTAAACCAAATCATTCATTCAAACTGTCAAGTTCACCAAAACTCAGACTTTACAAGTCTAGCAGAAAAAAAAATATGCACAATTCACCTTACTTCCATTATTTCAAACAATCCAAAAACTCAGGAAGACAGAATGAACTTAAGATAATTTTCTCTGTAACAAAAAGCATCATTCACTCTTTTCCCCATTATGAAATAGGGAAAGATAAAAGATACAACTCTGCAACCACGTTTTCCAGACATCTCATTTTAAATGAAAACAGACACCGGACATTATGAAAACAATGATGGTTTCCACCACGCAAGGATCTTAAGTGGCCCTTGCATGATATTTAACATGTGTTAGTTTTCATTAAGATAATATTTTTAGAAAGCTACAAAGAAGTGCTAATTATATTTAGAATTGAATTCACACAGCAACAATAACTCTACTTTGCCAAGCAATAAGTCAAACACTTAACCAAATTACTTCCCTAAAGCCACGTAAGTTCTCTGTAGAAGCTTACAGCTTTCCCATCATACTTAAAACAGAAATATAGAACAAGAACTTTAAGCCTTTCACTTTAACAAGTCTCATGTGTTTACTTGCTTGCATGCATTTGCAGATAGCCAGAGCTGCTCTGCACATATGAATATGTGAAAGAGTTTTTAAAGAATCACAATGTGATTTGAGCACGTAAGCCCAATTGAAAACCTCCTCTACAATAAATATTTAACCCAGCATGCCTTCAACTTATACAAATACCTGTAGCCTGATAAGCTATTAGAAAAAAAAAAAATTATTCCTTAAAAAACCAAACCAAACCAAAGAAAAAAATACCAGGCAAGATACAGTTCAGGCTCTAAAATACATCTTTAAAATACCACAGTATAAACCAGCTTCTACTCAAATAATTCCAATCACTCAAACACTTCAATTTTTTCTTAAGACAGAGGCACCCCCTTAGTGTACACAAACCCTAATAAAAAGTGCCTGAAGTATGAAATTTTTCCTTTTTTTCTATTAGCATTACAAATTCCAATTAGATGTTCAACTGGAGTTTACGGGCTAATACAAAATACGGAAAATGGAATGTACAATATAAAATTCTATTCAAGTTTCTACTTGAGTTTCTGCTCTACTGTGATCAGCTACCCTGATGAAGGGGGTAATCACATCTCCATATGGTGTTAGGTAAGTGTGGTCATACATGTGATAGTTTTAGTCTAGGCCTTCCTGGTAACCAGCTCGTAACCAAAGATGTGGCCATGTTCCCAGTATTCCATACAATTTTTACGGAAACCAGGGTATAAATAAGATGGAGATTAAAGAGTTCTCTCTCTTCACTTCCGCTGAGGTTCGGGAGCAGCGGGTCCTTGCGCTGGTGTCGCTTGTCTAGAGGCTGAGGCCTGCAGCGACCGCTGGTCTGCCACGCGGGAGGCTGGAGAGTGCTGGAGAGTGTCTGGTGATCTTGCTTTTCTAAGGGACATGGTGAGATTTCAATTTTCTACTTCTTTATTTTGCTAGTTCTTGACTTTGACTGTGCATATCTGTTCTGGTTTTGTCCCATTTTGTCCCTTTTTCCCCTTTCCCTTTGGGGGTGTTTGGATTCCCTTCACTGTGTACATAGTATTTTAATTGTATATAACTGTAATATATGTAAAAATATATATTTTGATATAATTCAATTGGTTTCAGGTTCTTCAATTTTTATAGTTTTTTCCTTTGCCCTAAAGGAATAAAGGGAGGGAGAAGGGGTTGTTACTGTGAGTTTGGGCATTTGGCAGGGAGCCAGGTCTGAACCATCACAATACAAAATAGCCTTTAAAATTATCTGCCTTTTACTTTCACAAAAATATTGAGGAAAGCACAGAGAAAGAACATACTACAGCTGCACACAAACTCTCCACAACCTTCATCAGATAACTGAATACTGATGCAGAAAGGGCAATAAAACTGCCTCCCTGACCCCAGCTGATCACCTCCCCCTTGCACCCTTCAGATATTAGATGTATTCCTGCAATAAATCACAACACCATATTCTGCTTTACAATAGGGCAAACATGGTACTCCTTCTCCCGCACTGTTCCCTAGCACAGCATTCACTGGAGGAAGGAAAAGAAAAATGGATTCTCAAGAATGTCATGAGTTACAGGAGCCTGCTGCAGATCCTGTTCCTTGCAATACAGTTTAAAGAAAGAAGTCAGGGCATATAAGACATTCTAGCTGGGAGGGGGAAAAAAAAGAAAAACTGTGAAATTCTGAACCTGAGCAGCACAGATTAGTATCTTGCATAAACCAAATTTGCAATCACAGCTGTCTTTAGTCCGAGCTATGAAAAGCACGTGCTTCTTGTATGTTTTTAATGCAATGCAGCAGTTCTAGGGGAATAAATGCCGGTTCCACAAAACACACAGTCTTCCTCTGCCCCTTCCTCTCTTCTACACTATCTCTCATTTGAATCACTTTGCCTCATCAAGTCTCCTACACAAAACACCGTATTCTCAACAATCTTCTCCATTACCTCATCCAAAACCAGAGGTCTGGAGTCACTGAATCACAGAATAACTTAGGTCAGATAGAAACTCAGGAAGTCTAGAGTCCAATAGCTTGCTCACAGTTCTGTGAGCTATGGCATCATACCAGGTTGTTCCTCTCCCCATTCTCCAGCTGGGTCTTGAAAACTTCTAAGGATGGATGGAGATTGCACATCTCTGGACAACTGGTTCCAGTGCTTGACTACATGGAAGTTTCTCTTTCCCTCAAATCAGAAATTCCTGTGCTGTTTTGTGACGGGTTTCTCTTGTCGTGCCATTTGACCTCAGTAAAGATCTTCATTCCATTTTCTAGACAATCTCTTTGCAGTCCTGGGGGGCTGCCTTTAGATTCTCCAAAAGCCAGTTCTTCTCCAACCTGAACAAGCCCAGTTTCCCCAGTCCTCACAAAACAAGTGCTTCAGGTCCAGTAATTTCAGCAGGCTCCCTTGAACTCACTTCAGTTTGTCAATGACTTCCCAGTACTTGGAATATCCAATACTCGATAGAGTATTTTAGATATGGCCTAACGGATGTGAAGTAAAGGATGACAATCACATCCCTTTATCTACCAGCAATTCTTGTTTTCATACAACCTGGGATGCTGTTTGTTTGCTTTGCTGTCAAGCCACACTTCTGGCTCATGATCATGAACACTACCCTCTGAGTCTGACCACACAACCAGTGCTTTTTCCCCCTCAGCCAGTTGTCTGTCTGCCTACCCATCCATCCAGACCATAACAACCTTACTTAGATACAAATTTATTGTCAGAGACAGCCTAAAAAACCTATCCATAAAGGTTTATAAAGTGGCATCTAGTGATTTCTCATCGTGTACAAATTCAGACTTTTTTCTTACAGAAGGCAATCAAGTTGGTCAGTCCCTTGGCAAATCCATGTTGACAGGTTCCATCCACTTTATTCTCCCTCATGTGCTCAGAAATGTATGCCAAGAAGACTCAGTTCCTCATTTTCAAAAGGATTGAAGAGGCTGATTGGCTTGTAATTCTCCAAATTATTCTTTTGGTTTTCAATGAAGATAAACTCAACTTTTGCATCTCCATGGTTCTCAGGAACCTCCCCAGTCTGTAAGGTCGTTCAAAGACTTCAGGTTTCTCCCAGCACTCTCAGATATGACCCAGTTTCCCTCTTTTCTTTTTGTCTTCAGAGGACAGCAGTGACACTGCTTTAACCAGATTTCGACAGTATAAAGCAGGGTAATTTCTTACTCTCTTCCCATCTTTGTTCTGTGTGGCTACAGCTGTCAATGTACAAACGTATTTTGTAACTCAAATGGAACAAACCTTATTTATTTGTGATAGCCTTCACCCTAATGAGATCGGAGCAATCCCTGAGGATTACTCTGCTGTAAGCCTTTAGAAATATATTTAAAAACAAAGAAAAGCAGAACCCTACCTAAAACAGCCCTGTTTATCAATGTCTATCCTATGGAGGCTTATGGATTGGGATAGAGAAAAGAACACATGAAATGGTTAGTTAAGTTCCACTTACTCCCTAGTAACTGCTGGAAGTGCACACACTTATCCCACACAAGAGTATTTTAGAGATCATCCTGCCATTGGATGCAGAGGTTACTGTGAACTGAAACACTGCTAAAAACAGCAGTATTGGCTTGGGTAAGCAGGAGGTTCCTGAAATTTACTCTGCACTGGCTATTACTTGCATACATCAAAATGTGAAGCCCAGAACTTCAAAATCAATATTTCAATTTGTTTCCCCCCAAAAAAAAAAGAAACTATTTAAAGTTTCAACTGCTGACTGTCAAACTCTTTTAATTATGCCCATTATACACAGGTGAATTTTATGAATACACACACACACGTATATATTGTGTAACTCATATAATGGACACAGTTATACTAATATAAATGCACAGGAGGACAGTTTATTCCCTTTTGTGGACATACATACCTTTAAACTAACTTTGTATAAATAGAGCAGCTTTAACAGCATCAGTCAAAGCAGTACCACTTATGGGTTTAGACAAGGCCACAGGAAATACCCCTCAAAGGTGGATTTTGAGACATGATAGAACAGTGATCTTGCACTTAGCCTCAGAAGAGGCACATCAGATAAGACCCAGCAAGAGTTAATCTTGTGGGAGAGCTAAAAAAACTGGCAAGAGTTACTGACAGGTAGAAGAAAGCTGAGTAGGAAAGTAAATGTAAAACTTATAGAAAGTAAAGATCATTATCTCCCTCTCAGAGTGGAGCAATAGGCTGTGGGAGAGTTGACAGTAGAGAGCTGCAAAAGAACCCTCTCATGAAGATGAGATTTGTTCAGGTGTGGGCTAACATCACCATCACTTTGAAAGTGTTTTCCTAGATTTTGCTTTTAAAAATTAGTAAGATAACACTTAAAAGTGTTCCAAAAGCAACAAAATACAAAGCAGCAGAGGAATTTTTTGGTTTTAAACTTTCTCATATGCTGTTTAGCTCAGTGCAAGTTTACTGCTGATTGTGTTAGGATGGACTATGACTCACTTTCTATCTAACCTCATCTCCTAAATATTAGAATTAATATAACCTCAGATTCCTGTTCTGGACAACAATCACTTTCAATCTCCCACTGCTCTTTGCTAGTACATCACTGCGTATGGCAGTCATGCTGAGCCATGAACAGACTCTGCCTCTAACTGTCTCTGTCCTAAACAAAGCAACATGATCTGAAGTGTCAAATATTTCTCCAAACTACATGAGGAAATACCATTATGGTTTTAGAAAGGAAGTACACAGCCACTGAAGTCACTTGAATAACTGAAGTAACTCTGGCATTAAATTACATGCTGGTGTGATGTCCAAAAGAGTTCTCTTCACCCGATATCTCATTTACATAGCCCAATCACAGCATGCACCGAGTCCAGCTGTACCCAGGAAGATCAAACACTTGTGCAAATCTGGTTATCAGGTTCCTTTTCTGCTCAGAAAACAACTAATGCATAGCTAGTGTTTGCAAAAAATTCAGTTCAATCCATGAACACACTTCTTAAAAGAACTATTTCAGAAGCAAGAAATAATTCCATTACCTTAGTCTCTTCAACCGAGACCACTGTTTCCTGACCTGTATCCCAAAACCTGCTCTTTCTGTCATACAAATTATAATGCAGAGGTATTGGTCAAGGAGTGCCATTTGTAACATTTTTACCGTGTTCTTCCTTTATCTCAGTTCTTGCCTTCTTGTCCCCCCAAACCCTTCTGTCCGTTCACTTTTCCCATCCTCCGACTACCCCAAATCGTTATAGATTTAAGGCTGTAGCAATTTGTGTCCTTTGGTGCCCTCTATGGGACAGATTTCTGCAATCGAAAGTTGCCAGGAAGAAAACCGACTTCTCTAAATTAAGTACATTTGGAAGTGGAACTTCTGAATTGCTAATGACTTTAATCCATTCATAGTGTCCGTATTATGGATCTCTGCAGCTACTGCTTCGGCTGCACCTGTTGTTCTGTAGGAGCTTTCAACTCTTCCTCAGTAAAACAGCGACAAGTTTCCTGAAAAAGGTTTCAGGGTTTTTTTTCCAAATCTACAAAACCCAAGGTCAGCAAGTGTTCAGTCTCATCTTCTGCTTAAGGTCACAACACATATGTGACAACTGTTTAATGAGATACATATTTTGATAGGAAAGGCTTAATTTGAACTTACATTGCAAAAAATGCAATACAAATCTCACTTCGGAAGGCCAGGAAAAGGACATCAGAGAGGATTTTTAGGTATTGAGATAGATTCTGACAGTAGAACTGTAGTTTAAAAGGCTGGATTTTTTTTTCTCCAAAGACACAAATTATAGAGTATTCAAGCTTCCAAACAGACGAATTCACCTCATCTCGACAGAATCTTCATCCACAGAACTTGGAACACTTTTTAAACACAATATAAATACTCATCTCCAAGGAAATGAACAAAAGCCATACTATCTTCTATGTACTAACTGTTTATTTCAGGTAGTTGTACAGAGTGGTAAGATTCACCCTCAGCCTCCTTTTCTCCAGACTAAACACCTCCATCTCCCTCAGTTGCACCTCATCAGACTTGTGCTCCAGACCCTTCACCAGCTCCATCACCCTTCTCTAGATAAGCTTCAGCACCTCAGTGTCTTTCCTGAAGTGAGAGGCCCAGTCTCAAGATGCGTCCTAACCAGTGCTTGTACAGACACAGGCCCAGATACATCCTCATTAGTTTTATGTCAAGTGACTAACCATAATCTCATGAGCAGGAAACATAGCAGAGTATATTGGTAGAGTCCTGGCATCTTAAAAGCATGTGGAGGAGAGAGCATCACAAGCTCAATGTGCCTGTGTTTGAGCATCCAACCTATACTGTCTGACCTTCTTTCCTTCCATGCACCAGCTGTGCAGACACACAAACTTCTGCCTGCAACTGCTGATGTGCAAAGGGGAATGACAAACACACACAAGGGACCCTATCAACAGAAGAAACTTCATCTATGAGAAAGAGCTTAGGACTGGAAAAAAAGAGACAAAACACGTGAATGAAAGCAGGAGCAGCTGTCAAGAAAGTGATTGGCATAGTTTTGTTTCCTTTTGTCAGTGATAGATAGCTGAGGGGAAGAAAAGTGATAGCTGGGTTCTACTGAAAGGTTTGGGATTGCTGGAGTGTGTAGGTTATTTGTAGTTGTGGTGACTCGTTTTCAATTTTTAGTTGATTTAACCAACTTCAGGGATAAAACTCGAAAAAAACTATGTGACCAACTGCAAAGCATTCACAGAAAAGCAAGAATAGTTACTAGATTCTATCATTCTCCCCTCTGTTAGATATTAGAGGGGAGACAGGGTAATAATATGCAGAAATATAAACAGTATCCACAAATCGAAAAGAATAAATTACTTTGAGCTAGAACATGAAATAAAGGACTTGCAGCATTGATAAGAAATTTTAAGCTTCTACAAAGAAGCAGCTGTCTAACAGATAAGAAAGCATTGAAACTGACTACTGAGGAGGCAGCAGAAATTTCAATGTCAGGCGTTTTTAGGAACAAAAATCAGGATCAGTTTAGATACAGTGCATTCTGTGAAGGGAAGTGACTAAACAAGAACAAAAGAAATATTCCAGTGACATAAAAAGTGTAAAATATGCCCAGTTGGGGGAAAAAGACTGTCAGCAGAAGGCCTGGGAAAAAAAAAAAATCAGGGACAACTGGCTCCTTGCCCAGTTCTATCCTTATTTTCTATTATGTCCACAATTAAGTTTAAAATTCAACAAGCAAGTCAGAAGGCAATAAACACTTTCACAAGATCTGGATTCCATTCACCTTGCACATTGCTCCTATTTACCTAAAGCTTTATAGGGACAGGAAATAAAGGCAAAGAAAAATTAATCTAAACCCATAACTGCTTCCATATGGCAACATTACTCACTTGTTTCACATTTTCTGCCAAGAACACAACATAAACGCCACAAAATCCCAGCTGTGTTATCACTAAGAAAAAGTCCACAATACACCTGAGGAAGAAAAAACAAACATACATTATACTTGAGATCCAAAAAATTACCCATTGCTACCTAATATGCAATTATTGCTCCTTTTTACAGTAATCAAATGCCACAATAATATCACAAGTACTGCAATACATGCTCCTTTTATGGCAAAACAGGGTGGGTTTTGTATACGTGTGGTTTTTAAGGTAGCAGTAAGTAGGCATCACAGTTTCTCAAAAAAAAAAAAAAAAAAGTGGTACAAATGTTAACAACAGACATACATATTGGTTCACCATTTAGCCCCCAACACAGCAGTTTTCCACCAGGTCCAGAGGCGAAATGTCTCATATGCAATCTAAGACATAAAAGTTGTATCAACTCAGGATAACGCTTTCACATCTTACCAGGCAGGTCTATGTCAGTGTATCCAAATGCACATTCAGACACTGTAATATTACTGAAAAAATACTAAACTAGGGTTCAGATTGTTTTTGAAAAAAAGTAATATACAATGGTGGCCTGAAGACATTCTGTAATGAAGCTCTGCTAGAGTCAAGCATACAGCAGAGATCTGCCCCAGAAAACTAATTTGCTGCAGTTTCTTTGGAGATCAAATTGCCATTTGTGGCTTGTAAGTCTTAGGTGCAATAGAGAATTGTCATTATATATCAGCACAAAACAATTTTCCCTCTAATTGAGCTCTACTTCATTCTTGTGAAGTCATCACAAAATATCTTAAAAGAACTAGCTCAACTTTTTCTTACTTGAAAAAAGTAATAGCCAAAACCCCTGATGCAAGATGCTGCATCTTTGACAATAACAGGAACAAAACCAATTCTTCCACATGTGAGGTAAAAACCACTTTAAAATAATGTTGAGCAACATGTCTGTTCCACTATTCACAATTTCACTACTGTGCAGTCGTACCACAAACTCCACAAACAGCTCTACAGCAACAAATGGCAAATAAAAATAAAATCTCTTTTAAAAGAGGGATACAGTATTTAACAGAGAAAACAAAGCTATTAATATCTTCATGTCATTATTGCAAAAATAGTACATATTTTATCAATTATTTGTATATTATATTTAAACAGGAAGCAAAGCAACTCTTTGCTTCCTTCTGAATAAATGCATTAATGTAATTAACATCTACAGTGTCAACCTGCAAAAAGAGTAAACTGATTAGAGAATGCTGGTAAAAGAGAATGAAAACTTAAACTACTTCACTATGTTAGACAATACAGAATGCATTTCTGGTTATAACACATCTCTTCCTATATTACTAAACAGAATTCTTTTTCTTCTCAGCCCTTGTAGACCTGAAAATTGAAATGCCTAACAGAGACAGACATCCTCCCATGTCACCACTACTAGCTGGCAGCAGGAAATAACAAATGACACTGCATGAAAGCATTCTTAAGGAAGGCAACATTTTAGTAAAAGGAAATTCTCCTATCATTCCAAGTGTAACCATTAATTTTTAATAATGAATTTATTCAATTAAATTCTAATTCAAACTTACCTGCCCCAAGAAGCTCGCTTCTGAAGAGCAGCAAGGGGCCCCAATTCCATGGCATAACTCACTGTATCACTGTACCCCAGTGAGGACTTTTTCATCCTGAAATCAAAAAAACAAAGAAAGATTCGAGTTACTAAAAACTATGCCCTACCTTGAAAATGCTGTTGGTTTCCCATAACAAGTTATCACCTGTGGCAACATTCTGCTGCTGCTGAATTTCAGAGGTATGGCTCGGGCTTCTTTACCCCAGGAAGGGCTGTTATTTGGCACTCAACAAGCACGTTAAACACAATGTTGCTTCTCCAAGTTCAACAGTACTAAATAAGTTCCTTACAGAATAAGGTTTTTTTATAAATTAATCCAAAATCAGATACTTATAATATGAGCTTAAGAAATTGATCTCAAATCTAAAAGTCACAAAGAACTTGAACAGGTTTCAAAAACTCAAAAAGCAGTCACAGCTGATTCAATGATCTTATTTCAGTGATCATCTTCAATGACCATTCAGAACTACAGTGGAAGAAGTGAAGAATTCAGGAATGACAGGGTCCATTCACAGTACAATGTCATATTAATCTGGTAAGAGATTTTCCAGCTAGGGGAGCATGAATAGTTTTTCAATTCTATTCAATTTAAAATTTTTACTGCACTTTTCAAACATGAGACCCTCTCACTGCTTCCCTTTAATACCTCACAGTAAGATAAAAATGTTTAACAAAAGTCACTATTAATCAAAATACTCTGTCAGTCTGAATAGCTCTATCAATCTGAATAACTGCTTCCCCCCAGTATTGTACACCTCACTTGGAGGAGTAGTTTATCTGCTCAGTAGCTCATTTTAACACATTCCTTTACCACTAAAAATTCAAAGAATCAAGTTGTCACAATTCAAAGAGACAGAACTCACATATAACCATGGAAGAATTAACAGCATTTCTTAGTTTGTCTTTCAATCCTATAAAGTACTTATATAGTGGCTATTTATAAATTATACACTTTTCAAAGCTATGAAGATTCAGAAGCTATGAAGAAAGCTATGAATATAAAGAAGGATTAATGGACTGAAAATAAGCAATTAAAACTGCAATGAGAAAGATCCTATTATTTGCTAGCAGAGAACAGAGTACTGAGAAACACATTAAACCAATTTCATTTCGTGTATGAACAGAGAAAATTATTTTTTTTCAATGAGTTGCACAAAGCATACCTATCATTTATAGGTACACACTACGAATTTGAGTGTTGTTTCCAACAAGTAGAAGATTCTAAACTGACAGAAGGAACTGCTACAGCATCAGGACATTCTGTAGGCCAAAAATCACAAACAGAAAAGAGGAATTAAGAAAAAAAATACTGAAACTCAGCAACTGAACAAGTAGCTCCGCATTTACCTCTGACATAGACAGTGGCTGCAACGTACCAAGATGTGCATACAGTGAACCGATATAACTCCTATGAACACAAGGCTGATTGGTCCGACCTGGTATGGAAAAAAAAAAAAGAAAGGAGGACACAGGAAATATACAGAATTTCTCATGAAAATATTCTGGGGAAAAATCTCAACATGAAAAAAATTCACATTGTAGCAAAAAAACCAAATTTTGTGCAACTGCATTTTTTCCCTCTCCCAGAGTGGGGGGTTGCTGGTGATGTTTACGGCATCCCTTACTTTAAGTTCACTATTTGAGAGATGGCAATAAGTACCAAATGGACACGAACAACTGCACTCCTCTAACCGCTTCATTTGCCAAAAAGAGTTTGTCAAGAGAGAAGAGTGCATATAGTGTCCAATTCAAAACAGTGGTTTGATCTGCTTTAAAGTGGCAATGACAGTAAAAGTTACAAACTATAGATAATTATCAAATTAAACAATTTGTTTCGGAGTGGAAGTTTGACCAGAAATTTTCACAGAAGGAATCTGCTTTTCACATGTAACTTTCACTCTTAAGCTGAACATCCTGTACTATAGAATTATAGGATTATTTAGTTGTAAGGTGAAAATTTCACTTGATTAAATTTACCCTACCCTAGCAAATGCATTGTTTATTACCTAGTATAAACAACTTGTGCTATGGCCTGTTTCTGCAGAAACACTAGATTGATTTAACAAGCTGATGATGCATCCTAGGACATACAATCTGCCTCTAGAGAAGTGTATACAAAGACAACCACATAGTAACAATTCCCACGAGACCATAGGAGTCTTTATTTATTTTTTCTAAGTTTGTTTTTCAACAGCAAAAAACTTCAGGATGAAGTAGTAACTTTTTTTAAAAAAATAAAAATCTTAATCTTCAGTACTAATTTCACCAGACTAAAGAGAAAAATCAACACAACTCTACTAAGATTGCAGTAACAAATAAAAAGTATAGGGATTTTAGTTTTTCAGGACCTGTATCTGTAAATCATTCTAGATATTTCTCCTAGTCTATGAAAAAATAATTGAATTCTTACCACAATGCCAGCATTTTTTATTGCAAGTGGAAGACCAAGAAGCCCAGTTCCAATGTTTCCCTTGAGGAGGTGAGTTAGTGTTTGTATAAACCTTAGGATAAAACATCACATTAGAAGTACACTGAGATGGGGCAGGGAGTAAAAGTAAAACCACATCCTCTGACATTTAATAATGAAGTGATAAATTTTGAGCTTCAACTCCAAATCTGTGGTGGTCTAGCTATTTTAAAGTATGTGCAGCACACTCAAAAAATTTTCTTATTCATCTTTATATGTGAGCACCCTCAAATAGAACATACAAGTCTGATCTTCAGTTCTTTACTCCAGCTTGTGAAATGTTATTTTCTGTGCAATTCTATTATTTTCTGCCTCAGAGTCAAACTTACCAAGTTTTATCACTATTTTATCACTATTTTAGAATCAATAACCTTCAAAACAATTACCATCTGCAAATCACAAGTCTGACAGCCAAAGCTTTATACAAATTAAACAAGAAAACCAAAAACCAAACCTTTGCAAGCTTTTCTAATTAAATGTTCACAAACATTATCTCCAGAGTCTTCTCAAAATCTTCTTTAAACAGTGCTTGGATTTTGAGTAATCCAATCACTTTACAAATAGGCACCTTGGAATGTTTTACGGCTAGTACATTCCTAGTTTCCAAAGAACAGAGAACCTACTCAAAATGGGCTGCTTTTTGGCAGAAGTATGGAAAGTCCTGATGTATAACCACAAAACTGTTCTGCAGGTACAAGAAAACCCCTACACAGTTCAGTAAACTGCTCATAAGAAATGAGACGGAGGCAACAACTTTAAACAAGCTGATACTTAAGAGTAATACATACGTAATGCCTTCTTCGTTACCAAGCTGGTAATGTGTCTTAACTGGCAGGAAATTATTTTCATGCTCTTCTTCTGAGACGCCATCTGAGTCTTCTTCATCAATTAAAGGTTTCATTACTTCCATGCCTGTACAACAGAGTTAATACATTAGCATTAGAAACAAACTTAAGAGTTCAGATGTAAAACGTGACTCAAACTTTCCACGCCATGAGGTTTACATGTGTTCCTAACCATAAAGCTGATTTAAGCAGATACATACAGCAAGTCTGCATGGAATATTCTCTCTCTTTAAAGTGGTACACCATCTCATTATTATCATTATCATTATTATGGCCAAACATCACAGTTTTTCATTAAGAAAATCAATTTTTTCATGAAAATTTCAATGGTTTAGATCTTTTTGCAAGCTAATACAACAAAAAGCAAAACAGAAAAGTCACCTGTTGTTACAAAAGACTGAGATTTATCTTACCCACTGTTAGCTACTGCAAAACTAGGCATTTAGTCTACGCTTACCAGTGGTGAGCAATGGCACACCCCGGAGTCATCCCATCCTAAAATGGATAGGTAAGACAAGTACTGCAGAAGATGTTTCTATTCAATGGAGAAAGAACCAAAATAAAGGAATCAGGCTC
The DNA here is from genome assembly GCA_038380795.1 of Pyrocephalus nanus. NCBI lineage: Eukaryota > Metazoa > Chordata > Aves > Passeriformes > Tyrannidae > Pyrocephalus > Pyrocephalus nanus. The sequence goes on from CM076259.1 coordinate 37,268,936, forward strand.
CATGCTTTGAAAGCTGCAATTTCATGAACCTTTTAAACTCACATAAATTTCCAGCTAAGTAACACCATCGAGCAACAGCAAGCAGTCAGCAGTGAACAAAATTGCCTTTCAGGCAAAACTAACAGCTTATGCCAGTTTAATGTTGAGCAAATTATAACCATTTTTAAATTGCCACAGTTAAGTAAAGCAAATCCTGCCAAGAACAAAAAGATCATTTACCCTACGCTTGCCTACCTCAGCATCCATTCATAAACTACGTTAAATAAGTCTCAACTTTCATAATTTCCACCAAAAAAGAGAAATCCCTGTGATTTAAACATTACTGAGTATTTCTACCAAAAGCATTGTCAGGTGTTAGGAGGGGCTGTTCAAGAAAGTGGTGGAGTCACCATCCCTGAAGGTACTGAAAAGACATGTGAGGGTGGTACCAAGGAACATGGTTTAGTAGTAACATAGTCGTGCTAGGGTAACAGATGGACTCCATGATCTCAGAGGTCTTTTCCAACCTTAATGAATTCTAAGTATGCAAGAGCACACTGAATTACCACATAGCTTACAGAACTCTGAAAACACTGAAGAATTTTATGAAATTCATTAGCTGCATTAAAACATGCTTCACTATTCAGCAAGCAAAAATATTTCATAAATTGAATGAACACTAAATTAACTATATTAACTATATTTAACTTAATTATATTAAGCTTATTTATGACATAAGAAAAACGTGGATCCTAACAGAATACCTGTGCAAACACCTATGAGACTGCAGATACATTTAAAAGAAGGTACAGGCAACTGACATCTTTAAAGTACATAAAAGCATATGAACATGCCAAATACAAGTTTTATTTTGGGGAGTCATTATGGTCAATCTGATAAAAATTACCCCTGAATTAATTAAAACAAGATGCACGCACAAAACCAGACAGGAAATATAGAATGTACTGAAAAGTAGTCATTGTATTGGGTTTGTGTAGCAGGTTTTGGTAGCAAGGGGCTGCAGTGGTGGCTTCTGTGAGAAGCTGCTGGATGTCAAGAGAGCCAATGCCAGCCAGTTCCAAGATGGACCTGCCATGGCCAAGACAAAGCCCAACAGTGACGATGGCAGCACCTCTGGATTAACAATTAAGAAGGGGAAAACACCGCTGAGCAACAACAGCTGGAGAGAGGAGTGAGAATATGTGTGAGAAGCAGCCCTGCAGATCCAGATCAGTGCAGAAGGAGGGGGAGGAGATGTGCCAGACACTGGAGCAGAGATTCCCCTGCAGCCCATGGTGCAGACCATGGTGAGATAGCTGTGTTCATCTGTTACCCTGAAGCTCAGGGACATCAGTGGGGATGCAGAGACCCCCTGCAGCCCAGGGACATCAGTGGGGATGCAGAGACCCCCTGCAGCCCAGGGACATCAGTGGGGATGCAGAGACCCCCTGCAGCCCAGGGACATCAGTGGGGATGCAGAGATCCCCCTGCAGCCCCTGAAGGACCCCGCAGTGGAGGGGGTGGACGCCCAAAGAAGGCTCTGACCTCGAGGGAAGCCTGTGCTGGAGCAAGCTCATGGCAGGACCTGTGGCTTTTTGGAAAGAGGAGCCCATGCTAGAGCAAGTTTGCTGGTAGAACTTGTGACCCCATGGGGGATCCACACTGGAGAGGTTTGTGGAAGACTGTCTCCCAGGGGAAGGAACCCTCACTGGAGCAGGGGATGAGTGTGAGGAGTGTTCCCCCTAAGCAGAAAGGAGCAGGAGAGATAATGTGTGATGAACAGATCACAGCCCCCATTCCCTACCTCCCTGTACTGCTGGATGGAAGGAAGTAGAGAAACCATGAGTAAAGTTGAACCTGGGAAGAAACGAGGGGTGGGGAAAAGGGTTTTTTTTCGATTTATTCTTATTTTTCATTACCCTATCTGATTTGACTGATAAGAAATTTAATTAGTTTCCCCAAGTCCAGTCTGTTTTGCCCATGAAGTAATCAGTGAGTGATCTCTCCCTGTCCTTATCTCAACCCATAAGCCTTTTGTTATATATTCTCTCCCCAGTCCAGCTGAGGAGTGATACAGTGGCTTTGCCGGGCACCCATCATCCAGCCAGGGTCAACTCATCACAGCCATTCAACAAATCATTAAGGTTTTTATGAAATCTTAAAGATGTCTAACCCACCAGCAGGGCACTGAAGCCAATGCTAAGCAAGAAGAACTTCTAAAGAAAAACTGCAGAACAAGTATAAAAATCCTACAAAGCACAAGGCAGCTTATCCAAGTTGTTAAAATTAAAAGCAGAACTCAAACTCTCCTGAAAACACCAAAGGGTCATCTGAATTTCATGTCAGTAAAGTTGAAAGCCAGTAATGAAAGCACTTGACAGAGGCAAAGATGACCAGTCAAGAGAAAAAATCAGAGGTCAGAGACTCAACCAGTAAGTAGACTGTAGAGCAAATTTATACTCAGTGATATTCTAATTATAGAAGTCAAGACAGACTTAAACATGTTTCACTACATGGCATATAGTCTACGAATTGATCAAAAGAAGGATCAGCAAAGTTCCTTCCCTCTGTTCCCACAGCATTGTGCTCACTAGTTCTTGAGGATGCCACAATCATCCTCTCTCAGCTCTGTGTCCCTACTGGGCTCATTTGATGTTCACAAAGACCTGCACACTCTAGTTCTGAAGAAAAAGTTTTTCCCCTCAGGGGTCAAAGGGAGCTGGAAGTTTCACACAGTGGGCAATTGATTAGGCTCATTTTCATTCTTTAAAATATTGATTCTAAACTTAGAATCTGAAGTCTTTTCATTAAGAACAAGCCAAACTACAAGCGTGCAAAGTCTGTAATCACATGAGATTCAACTACATATAAAAGAAATAATATTAAAAATACTTTCCAGTTTTGTCTCCAACATATTTTGTAGGATGCTCTTTGTAATGCTAAACAATGACAGCATGTTGTCATTGGAACTAAAGTTCCTATTTAGCAGTATGAGGGGACTAGCATGATCTTTAGGACCAACCACTCTGGTGACTTATCAGCAACTGCTCAGTCAAGGGAGAAAACTAAAATTTTCTTCTTCCATTACAGCCTGAGACTGGAACATTTGACATATACATACATCTACATTGTTTAACATGAAACCAGATGACACTCAGAAGACTGAATTTTTTTTACTTTTCTCCCAGCTTCCTGACCCATATTCTGATCACAAAGGTAGTCATTTAAGAATGGATTTAGAAGCATTCTCCTCATCTTTTAAATAGTAAGAATTTTTCTAAGACAACCTTTTTTATTTCTGAAAAGTCATCTGCCCATGCTTAAAGCTGTCTAGTCATCTGAGGGTTATTGTCATCACTAATAATCACCTAACCTACTCTCAGCTATTCGCCTATGTTCTCAGAAATTGCTTAAACTGGACCTCAGAATATCCGTTTCCAATTTGTACAATAAGGTTGGCAATTTGCTGATCCTGTTCTAATGTAATAACACATTAGAATAAGTGAAGAAGAGAATAAGTTCTATTAGAAGTTTTAAAACACAGGAAAAAGCAATCAGCACCAACTCACATTGTGATAACTATACTTACTACAGGTTCCTCTGAAATACTGCATTATGTAAATAATGCTAACAATGCTATCTAGTAGCTATTCTAGCCATAAAAATGCTTTTGAATTGCCTCTTCTCCTTATCATTCCTCCTTCATCCCATGACTGGTGTATAGTTTTGGCCTAAAATATGTGAACCCATTAAGAGTAAAGGTCCTTGGACATAATACAAGGTTTGGGTCATGTGACTTTCTAAGCTTGGATTTTCATTTGATGAGATCTCCACTGCTGGAAGGAATACTGTGGCTGTGTCCCACTGCACAATCCATACTCACAGTAACATACAGGTTTGTGTTACATTCAAATTTAATGGATCCAAATTTGTAGTCCAGAGCATACCAAGCAAGAAAGCTTGAGCTCACAAAGTCAAAGAACGGATGCTTTGCATACTTGAACCTAGCCTGAAATGAATTATTCTGGAAAGTCCACAGTCCCAAAAAATTGGTACAGAATACCCACATTTACTTTGATTCCCTTCTACAAAGGTCCAGTACATGCAGTTTAAATCAGATCTCAGACTCCAGCTACAAGAACAGCATATACATGTCATATTTGCATCAAAGATGAAGTTGTCTGGCTGCTCTCACAAAGCACCTGGTGCAGAGCATACCTCAGCCAACCTTAGGTCCGTGCTCCTCCAAGCTGTCCTGGTGGCATCCAAACACACTATGAATGATCCAATCCAGTGGTCAGCCACTGAAAATTCTGCATTATCATTACTCAGCTCAACTAAGAATTAGGAAATTCACTTTTACACACCCTTTTGTTTTTACTTAGCTGAAGTACCAGCCAATTTTCAGCACTGTCTTTCAATCAGCTAATATGAATTTTTCTCCTTGTCCCACCACAAAAATCTTTTCAGATCAAATGTTGTCTTCTGATTGTCTTTAACAGTTGTTTAAATATCTGTTATTGTTTCTGCTTTCTTCTTTGAACACCCATGCAAGCAGGGTGCCAAAAAGCTCTGCTACTATCAAGCAAGGCAACACAGAGTGAATTTCAACTTCTCCCAGAGTTACCTCTGCAATGTTTAAATTGATTCCTTAAACCACAGGAGAGATAAATTTACTTACTCATTACAGCTACACCTCACACTATAATCGTGCATAAATGTCAACACTGTATCCTCAAAGACCTCTGACGCATTTCAGTCACTAATCAGCCACCAGTTACAGAGTGAGATTAAATCTATAGTGTTTAAATTGTTATGACCAGTTTTTCCAGAATTGAATCTTCAAGTGTACTTTTCTATCCCCAAGAATTTGCCAGCAGAACTTTACCTAATTTTTCTATACTGCTCAAGCAATTAACACTTCCAAATTTAACTGAACGATGCAGAACCACAAGTGATAAAACTGATCATCATTTTCATTCTATAGAAGAAACAGTGACAAAAGGATGAAAGTTTGCCAGGGCTGCATTAGAAGTTAAAACCAAGTACAATCTTCTTTGGTTCCTCTGGAGAAGGTCATGCCCCAGCCAAAGTCATATCTAAAACCCCTGTTACAAATCCAATTAACCATATGATCTGGTTTTTGTTACCTTACTTGTTCTTCCCTTCAGGTTTTTGAAGTCAGTGTCAGCAAACAATAAACTAGATTTGATATACAAGCATAAAAAGATTCGGGGGGTAGAATATAGCCCACCATTGTTTACATCAGCTGGTTTTACTCATTTATGGGAGAACGAACACACAGACCTTGCTGGAGCAACACTTCACATGTATATTAAGTGCTCAGCAAAAAGCAGTAGGCAAAGGATGTCTCATAGAGACTTCACTGCTCGGTCAGCTTCTACACAAGAATATGCCCACAGGGCCAGAAACACTGCACAAGATTCACAGTCATGTGAAATCTGTTTATTAAATAGAGGGTGACCCAGGGACTCCATAATTGGGATAAAGATTCAAGTTAACAAGCAGCTGGTTTGACTGTTAAATAAAAGAGAAAATCAGAACCATGTCATCTTTGCACTAGCCTAAAATATGGTTTTATGCTAATATTTTCCCACAGGCTATAGAAAGCCATATTCATGATCCAGAGGGCATACTCAGAGCTTCTGTCACCAACAAAGGCCAGCAGCTCTTATTGGACAAGGTTAGCGACTGAGTCTGTGAATAGCAAACACAGTCAAGGAGACTTCAGTGTAACACAGAAAACACGCTTATACCCTGCAGCAACCTCGTCTGTGACAACCAGAGAGGCTCCGTGTTCCCAGCAACTGCTGCAGTTCACAGATGATCCATTTACTGTCTCAACGCTGTGGAGAAGCTATTTAATTCAGCATTCAGAACCTGGGCTCTCAAGATAAATTTAGTTACAAAAAAACATTGCCCCTAGTTATTTTCGGAGCAACATTCAGTTAATCTTTCAACCACAGAAAGGAGTACCTGTTTCTCCACTACCCAAGCTTTAGCCTACAAATAACCTTCCCAGCATTTCTCCAGAAGATATATAATTGTATAGTCCAGCACTATCCATGAAGGACACATGATTTCCCACATTACTCAGTCACATGCTTCCACAACCTCCAAAGATATTATGGAGCAGCACAAAGTGACTGTGGATGGTGGTGCCAGGGCTACACGTGTCCAGAGGCATAAACATGTGTAAATTTCCCTACTTAAAGGAGGAAATAACAGATAACCCCAATACACCATACACAAGCCAGCTCCCTTTTTATCTTCCACTACAGCAACTCTTATTGAATATGAGAGACATAAAAACAATCACAAACCCCTCAAACTAAAACATATAGTTTGAAAATTAAAAACTCATCTGGTTTAAAAATTCCTGTTAAATACTACTAATAATATTTTCCAGAATAGTAAAAGTTAGCATTAGCTTTTGTTGTGTTTGCTTGTCAAGAACTTAATGCTTCATGCTGTTATTTAAATCCCTCTTTATTTTTCTTTGGAAAAATATATCTTGTGTCATTTATTTCTCTCCATTACATACTGTAACTTTAAATAAAGTAGATTTATTCAACTTCATGTTAGAATTTATTAATCATGAGAATCATTATTTCTAAGCAAATGTTGAAAGTCAGTAATGCCCTTCAATAAGCAGGAAGAACTGTTTGCTTTTGCATCATAACTGTCAAATCCAGGAGGCTCATAAAATGGGACACCTGAGTTAATAAACCAAGTGTACACAAGCACAGGTCTCTATAGTTATTACACACTTTAACCCCAACCCACAATGGATCATTTATCTGGAAAGACGCTAGTCTTAAATAATCCATTATCCTGTCTAGACCAAGCCACACATTTCTACAATTAACACACACTCAAGTGAAGATACACTGGGAAGGCTTTTGCTTTATTAAGTATTCAGTAGGACGAAACCATGTAAAACTCTTCAGAATTCTTAGCAGGTGTTGATCTGCATTTTTAAACAGTGAATCCCATAAAAAAGTTCTGCTTCTAAGGGTTCTGCCAGAGAAACCGTCAGACTTTGGGAAAAAAAAAAAAGCTTAAATATCTTTCAGACACCTTTCCTCAGGAGGTGGCAGTCCCTCAATGCAAGATGGATCAGCCTTGCGGACAATAAAATTTGAAACCATGTCTTCCAATTTCCACCACTACCACTGGACAGGGCAAATTCCTTGGATTACAGTGGAACTGTAATCTTCAGATTTTTAGCAGAGGGCAACCAGGATGATTAGGGGACTGGAGCATCTCTCTAAGGAGGAAAGGCTGATGGAGCTGAGCCTGTTCAGCCTTGAGAAGAGACAATTGAGAAGGGACCTCCTTAATGTGTATAAATATCTTAAGGTCTGAAGGGAGGTGCAAGATTAAGCCAGGCTCTCCTTGGTGGTGCCAAGCAACAGGGGAAGAGGCTACAGGCAGAAACTGATGCACAGGAAGTTCCACCTGAACATGAGGAAGAACTTCTTCACCGTTCGGGCGACCAAGCACTGGAGCAAGCTGCCCAGAGTGCTTGCTGAGTCTCCTTACTGAAGATATTTCAGAATATTTCATCTTGGCGCAATCCTGTTTCATGTGCTCTCGCATGACCCTATCTCAGCAGGCAGGTTGGACCACAAGACCTACTGTGGACCTTTCCAACCTCACCTATTCTGCAATTCTGTGGACACAGCTTTGAGATGAGATTTTCAGCCAGCCCAGCCCAGCCCCAGCTACACTTTATAGCTACACCTGCTACGTCCATCTCGGACATCTGCGGACAGAAAAACTAAGAGATGAACATCTATACACCCTCCCACAACCAGATTTAAAGCGACCCTGCAATCCTTCATCGCAGATGGAAGAGAACGTATTTTCAAGTACTTCTACGGGAGGCCGTGACTTCCCAAAGAAACCGAGCGCCAGCCAGGTGCGACTGACGCCCTCCGGGAGCGACCCCTGCAGACCCCCAGCTCCGCAGCCCTCAGCCCTCCCGGCCCCAGCTGCCGCCGCTCCGGGGGCTCAGCCGTCACCACCGCCCCGCCGGCCCCGCGGCAGCGCAGCGCGCACCCCTCCCCCAGGTGGGATGGTTCATCCCGCCCGCCTCGGTGCGCCGAGTGCCGCAGCGCATCCCCCGTGGGCCGAACCATCCCGCCTGCAGCGGAGAGGGGTGGGAGCCGGCCGGCCACTCTCGGCGCTCACGCCCCCTCCCTCCCGCCCCGCAGCCAGCCGCCATCCCGCCGTCCCTCGGCCGCTCCCGCCGCCGCCGCCGGGCCGCACGGCTCGGCTCGCCTCACCCAGCTCGTCCCTGCCCGCGCCGGCCATCGCCCCGCCGGGCTACGATCGCCCTTCCGCCGATGTGGAGCCGGCCGGCGCGACGCATGCGCCCCGCCGAAACGAACCACGGAGAGCTGCGGGCAGGCGGGGCCTGCCGGGGGTGGCGGGGCCGGTACCGGGAGGGGCCGGGGCCGGGGCCCGGCGCGGGTTACGTCCGCTCTCGGTGCCCTGGCCCGGCACTGGCCCGGCACTGGCCCGGCACTGGCCCCGCGGCTCGGTGCCCACTTCAGCACGTGCCCATAGAAATACGCAGCATCTCAGTTTGGAAGGGACGCATAAGGATCATCAAGTGCAACTCCCTGCTCCTTGTAGGACTACCTAGAAGTAACCCCTATGACTAAGAACGCTGTCCAGACACTCCTTGAACTTTGATATCGTTAGCATCCTTAGCGCTGCTCCTCGGCTCTGCTGCGGTCCCAGGTGTGATGGCCCCACAAAGCGCTGCCCACATCTGCCGCCCTCGGCAGGGCTGGGGCACTGCAAGCACAGAGCCATAATTAACCAGCAGAGACTGAAATCAGGGGTGGGAACAAAGAGTGCAGCAGAGCTTCACAGCTCAGCTTGCCTGTGATTTGCAGTTTGACCTGAAAGTCAATCACCTTCAACAGATCAAAATATTTTCCCTATGTGAAACAAGAAATGACTCATAGAAAAGAGGTTGAAACAGACCTTAAAGATAATCTGGTTCCACCCCACTGCCATGTGCAGGGACACCTCCCGCTAGACCAGGTTGCTCAAGGCCTTATCCAACCTGCCTTTAAACAGGGCACACAAAACCTCCCTGAGCAATGTGTTCCAGTGCCTCCTTACCTTCACAGCAAAGAATTTCTTCTGTATATCTAACCTAAATTTCCCCTCTTTCAATTTGTACCTGTTACTCCTTGGCCTGTCACCACAGTTCCTGATGAGGAGTCCCTCTCCAGCCTCCCTGTAGGCCCCTTTCAGATACTGGAAGGTTGCTATGAGGTCTCCATGCAACCTCCTCTTCTCCAGGATGAACCGCCTCAGCTGTCTCAGCCTGTCTTTGTAGGGATGGTTTGTGTCTCCAGACACAAACGGATGTTTGTGAGAATCTTAGTTAATGATGGATAATATGAAGTGTTATCTCTAACTAATTGTTTCATATCAAATTACTCACTCTCTGAAACTCGTGTTCCACTTTTTGTGGATTCCACAGGAATGCAGCATCTCCTCTGCACACTCTTGTAGACAAGAATGGATTTCAATCATAGTCTGTAAAAAAAGCTACAATCAGAGCTCCAGGTCACTGCAGTGATACTCAGAATTCTTACTCTCTAAACTTTTCCTCTGAAATTAAACATTTTAGACTCGTAAAACAAAAGCTTGTATAATTCCTTGTACAATTAAGCTTCTATTTCACGGTTTGAAGACCTTACTGCAGGGCTGTTGGAAGGGGGGATGATGTCCTATCTTAATGAAAGACACAGTGTTCTGAAGGATTTTCAATTGAAGATTTACTGTCTAGCCTACAAGGATCACCTTTTGATAGAACCTTCTCCTAGCAGGCTTAGTCTATTATGACTTCCAAATATTTGGAGGCTGAACTTCCACTAACCTGACACCCACCCTTTAACCTGTCTTTCATACTAGTTCCTCCCAGAATAATGTATCAGTATTTCTCCATCAAAGCTATCAATATTCTGCCCATATCTGTGACTGATTTGACTTAAGTAATAAAGTTTCCCACTGTTGGTTTCTTAAAACAGAGCTTTTTTTTTTTTTTTTTTGCAATGACAATGTATGATAAAATAATTTGGATTTTTTTTCTACACAGGAGAAATGCAAGAATCATCTGAAACTTTTCAGAAACTTCAGTCATCTTCAAACAAACATCATTAATTAGTTTATCTACAAGGAAGAAATTTCAGTGGGGAAAACATTTGTTTTCAATTGTCAAATTCATGTTTATTCGGGATACAATACTCCTCCAGACTTTCATTTAAAAAATGAGCCATGTGAATGAGGTATTATGTGGTTTCCTCAAATTTATTTTGAAAAAGGCTTCTCAGTAGGCAGTCCGTTAGTGCAGGTTATTGATTTAAGGAACTGACTCACTAATTACAATGCCTGTGTCAGGCCTTTATGCAGTGTGTATGTATTTTCTTTGTATTCGTGCATATTCTGTATTCTACATTGTTTCTAGCAATGCCAAACTTTGTTCAGGAAAATATATAAGATTGCTAGTGTATATTCAAAATTTGTATTCAGTTAAGATTGTTCATTCCTTCTACCTTTTCATTGCATCTTAGGACTTGGCTCCCAGTAAATCCCACATAGACACTGAAGAGACATTAAGGACTTGATACATCTTTATTTCACATCCGACTCAAAGAAAAGCTATCTGTTTCTACTACCTGCCATTATTAGCATCAAAATTCCTTCCTACAGAAGAAGGGGTTTTATGTGTTTAGAGATATTTTTCTAATATGCTCCAAAAATTATATCTAGTATGTGAGTAACCAGTGGTGATCAAGTATTACTCAAAAAAATCTGAGATTCTATAATGTGATAGAGATTAATGGTTTTGTAATATCCATTTTTTTTCTCCTTTGGTAAGGATTTGCTTTACTGAAAACATCTGGTTAAATTCTAGACATCCATCCATCAATGCAAAATCACTTCATGATGTGAATATTGCAGACACCAAATGCCTATTTACCGTAGGCTTCGTATTCTGAATAGCATATACAGCTTGCCTCTTGGAAATCATGGATTCAACTCATGTTCGTTCTGTTGATTCAGAACAAGGCCAGATGAAGTACAATACATAGCTTCTTCCATTTTTAATCTTTTTTAATTAAAAGCTAACCCTGAAATCTTTAAGGGCCATTTTTGTGATTTTTTTTTTTTTTTGTCTACCTAAACCCTCCTTATTAGAATAGATGCTCTGCTAGATCTACTTCAACACTTTTTTTGAGGGGAAAAAAAAACAAGAACAGACTAAATTTACAGAATTACTGTTTTATATACAATACCTCCACACAAATGCCAGCTAGCTTTAGTTTGGGGGCTGCTCATTCCTTTTTTTTTATTGGCAATGCTTTATATTTGGCTTTCAGACCATCCAGTGGCAGTGAGTCCCACACTTTACTTATTGTACAAAAAAAAATTGTGCCATTTGAGCATTTTACCTGATATGCATCTGATAACCTCTAGTTTTGTAAAATAAAAATAATTATTCCATTTATCTTCTCTAAGTCATTCTTGGCAGATCACTGTCATACTCTCCTAAGTCTTTTCCAGGCTGAAGAGTCCTAGTCTATTTAATCTCCCCTCACAGGGATGTCATTTCATGCTTTTCATAATTCCTCTCCTCTTGCTCTGCAATTTCTAGATCTCCTATGTTCAGTTGCACGTAAGGGCACCAGACCTGCAGCCATACAAAGCCACTAAAAACCTTTCTGCCTACATCTGAGTGTTTTTCACTCTTCCTTTTTATAACAGTTTGTATTTTAACTTTTACTCGGGTACTGCTGTGTGTACTACTCGGTACACACTGCAATATGATTACTTTGCATGGTATTTTAATGAGCCATTGGTAGGTCTCAATTATGTTGCCATCCATCTGCCTCTAGACTATAATTCTGTCTGATTGGCAAATTATTTGCATTCCTCTAAGATTTATACCACTGGTTTATTTCTAAGAGCACATTTTGAAATCACCTTGAATATGAATATGGAATCCACATTTCATTAGATCCTGGATAACATATTGCTCATCTAGATATTAAAAAGCAATACCTCCTGTTAATTTACCACTCAACATCATGGGATCAACATAAAAGGCCCATTGTGTTCAACAAATACGCTCCAAACTCCAGAACTGCTTTTCATAGGTTTGATTGCTGCAACTGTGACAAACACAGAAATGTTAGATGGTCCCCACTGGAATCTGTAAAAAACCAGCTGTTTAGTAACAAAATGTTAAGTCTAGTGTGTGTTGACTCTCTCTAAGCTTTGATGAAGAATGAGTACAGAAGATGCTGCAGTGTCAAAAATGCTGGTGGTAGTTCATACTTCAAATAAAAATTATCAGCACAGTTCAAATATCAGAAGCATTTGAGAAAGCCATCAGGATTTTTACCAACATGAATCATTATCATGTTAGTAAAGCAGAATATTTTTTCTGTCCCTTAATGAAAATAAAAGATCTTTATTTGCATATAGATCGGTATGTGCTGGGACTTATCCATCAAGCATTGCCAACATCAAAGTTTGCTTTTGTTGTTTAATTTGGTGGGCTGCCAGTGTCAACTTTCTTATAATACAGTTCAAAATCAAAGCACAGCATCCCTTCAGTAAGTAGGTCACTTGGGAAAGTATTGCAAATGTTAAGACACTTGTGAATCTTTGTCAGCTCTTATCTCATTTATCATTAATATTTAAGTAAAAAACAGATGCACTGCATGATAAACTTATCAAGTTGCACTAATGGAGATCATAGGAATATTTTGGGCAGTGCTTATAATTTACAACACTTTTCCATATTATCCTGTTAACTTCATGACTTCTACAATCTGAAAACCAGTGCTTGAATTCTGAGGATGTTCTACAAATACAATACTCCTTTTACTCTAAGCACCTGCAAGAACCTATCTGGATGCTTGTGAAATTAGGTAGATGTCTGTAGTTCTGCACATGACCAGAGACATTGTCAAGTCTTGACATCTGTCTCCAATGTATGGTGAGTTGTGCCTTGTACTGGAGTATTCAGTAACGAAAGGATCAAGAAGGTCTTACCTGTGGCCCCGTTCTGGACCTCTAACCAGATTTCTCCAAGGTTGTGTCCTAGGTCTGTTAGGGGACAGTCCTCTTCACGTCAGCTCCCAAAAAGCACTGTGGACAAGAATGCACAAAGTCTGTCTTCCTCCATTTCCACAGTCCCCCAACAGTGCTCCAGCAGTCTTTGCACCTTCAAACAGCCCACATGTCCCCACGCAATGCTTCCATGGCATTTAGTATACACAAAAGAACTGAAAATAGATGACAGAAAAAGGGAAAGGAATTGTGGTAGTCTAAGACAAACCTCTCCCGTTTTAAAAGGGAATTCTACCATTCAGAGTTTTTCACAGCTACATATAATACATCAGCCCAGGTCACTTTTGATGCCCATGGCTGTAATATCACAAAAAGCCATGGCCCACCAACACAGTCCTAAGGCAGCTGTGAGCCACCTTCCCACTCCTATGATTCACATCACCTTTGGGAGCTAGTACAGCCCATGGAACAAAAAATTACTTCCCAAGTCTGCTCTAATTTATGAAAAAGCTCCAGAGGACTACAGCTCAGAACAACTGAAAATCCACATCGCAGCATGCACTGTGGGGACTCCTTTCATGTGTCTTGCTAGGATTCTCCTTCCACCAAGGCTTTTACAGCCCTTGTATTCCTGTGAAGTAGTGTTCAAAGAGGAGTGTGAAGGGGAGGAGGATTATCTGCCTGATTGAGCTTCCTGAAGTAAAAGTTATTGTAGGACACTGTATAGAACCATAGCCAGTTAGTGATTAAAAGATAAAACTCAAAACACTTTTTAAAGCTGCAGGAAATGTTAATTATAGGAATTAAAAAATAGCTGCATAGATAATTTCCATTTACTTCAGAGGTAGAATCAAATCCAATTAAAAAAAAAAACTCCTGGAAAAATACAGAAAGTACTGGATGTTAGAAAATATGTTAGGATATCTATGATCATTCAGACAATTGAGCACTGGAGTAAAGACATCTGTAGGATTTTCCTAGCATCAGTTTCTTACTCTGAAATTTGCAACTCTGAAATTTACACTGTGTACAAGTACCTGCAGTGCTACTGATTTATTCAGTGAGCATGGTAATCCAGCTCTTTTTCATCTGCTCTTAGCTTTGTTTAATGTTCTGTGAAAACTAAAAAGTGTACCATTTGGCATTTATCTTAGAAACTCAGGTCAGTCACTCATATTCAGGAAGCATTTAGAAGCTGTCCTTCCATCCACGGAAGCCATCCTATTAAACAGGGTAAAAATCAATCACATGCATTGTCTTTATAGCCAGACCCAATGTGAGTAATTTGGAAAATAATTGATGGCCTGTTTCTATCTGCATCAAGTACTCAATCTGCAAGCGAGCAATAGTCCATCTGGACCGCTGCACTTCAGCTGTCCTACTTGAGAATAGCCACCCTTTGCCCTCCCTGCATGCAGCCTCCTGCCCACTGGATCTGCATAAGCACAGATTCAAGTTCTGCTCCTTTTTTGGGCTGCTTTGCTTCACATGTTGGAGGCAAACTGTGGTGGGTTGACCTTGGCTGTCCATCAGGTGCCCAACAAAGCCACTCTATCACTCCTCTCCTCAGGTGGACAGGGGAGAGAAAATATGACGAAAGGTTTGTAGGAGCCATAAGGACAGGAAGAGATCACTCAGCTTTTACCATCACATGTAAAACATGTTTGGCTTGGGGAAATTAATTTTATTTATTGCCAATGAAACAGAGCAGGATAATGAGAAACAAGAATCTAAAAATACCTTTCCTCCACCTCCTCCTTTCTACCTGGACTCAACTTCTGGAATGAGGGTAAAGGAGAGCAGTAAAAATCTCACTCAGTTTCCATTATGTAAACAGCCCATTTGATTCATGAAATGTCACTGTCACAAATTATTAGCCGTCAATGAAATGGTGTCTTCCATTCACAGAGAAGTGTTGCTGCACTGTCATTAGAAGCCAATCTTACTACAACGTGTCAAACCCTCCATTTTTCTCCTTAAAAATCTTAGTCATTGTTGACTGCAGTGTTTGCTTTTGACTTGTCAGTTGCATAAAACTCTATCCCAAATCCCATAAATAAGGCATTTACTGGAACAAAAGAACACACTAACAACTGTTGTCTTCTTCTGGAGTACTTCCCTTGAATGGTATTTACTTTATCAATATAGTGAACATTACCTCTTCTACATAGTTCATTCTGTTCTTTATTTCACAAAAACATTTTCAAAATAATGAGCATATCCGTTTTCGCAAGTGCTGTACATTTAGACTAGGTAAATAATAATTTATATTAATTTAATGCTGAATAATATACTTAACTGTGGACTTCTAACAATAGAATGGATACTGGTACCCATTTACATTTACAGTCCTATATGTATCATAAAAAGAAATTACACTATTAGCTTTATCCCTTTTTTCTTTTTGCTAACCCTTTTCATTATTCCTTCCTTTTCTCAGCTCAGTATCTGAGATAAGCTTGATGTTACCAGCAAAATAACAACGCATTTAACAGTCAAAGGTGAGACTACAAAGAGTACTGAGCTAACAAAGAGCTGCTTCTTCATGGAAGCCACTGCTGTTCTAGTAAGGTGTCTGCCTCTGTTGGTTTACATTAAAGGTTTGCATTACATACAGTCTGGAAATAATATATATATGCACACATACGCATGCATAACGAATTATGTTCTAAATAGGAAAATTTTGGTGGAGACTGCTATTGATTAGCAAGGAGCAATCATGACTTTGAAATCTGAAAGGTGATAGCCTGGTGCACATGTGCCAGTCCTGGTTTGTGGGTAGGCTACGTGCCCCAGTAAATAGGCATTTAGACTGGCTATGCCAGTAAGCTTATTAGATGGTGGGTACAATCGCTGTTCTGTGATAATCTATATTAAATTCTAATCAAAAACCTGGCATGATTTGGAGCTGAGCTTGCATTTTCCCAGGCACAGCTTGCACATGTAGCATTCCCAATGAGATTGGATGTGGCAATCTCACTTTGGAGGGTGATGAACTGGAAGTATATGGGATCTTACCTGATGCTCAGAAAAAAAGGATCATGGCCTCTATTGGTTACAAGTACAGATTTTGTTCTCTGGTATAGATGCATTACAGAGGGGGTCAACAAGCAGGTGGTTCCTGTAGAAGCCAAGAAGTTGCAGAATCTATTTTGTCTGTAGCTGGAATAGGAGCAGAGCATGGGCAAGGTGGAGAGAGGAAGATGCTTACTGTGCAAGGTGTAACTTTCCTGTGTAAAGTAATATTGTGAATCATACCAGAGTTACAGGTTAACCTCTCTGGTGTAACCAAAGGACACGGAAATGAATGTCAGAATTTTCTGACTCCAGTTCTCCCTGCCACTCCCAGTAAAAATGTCTGTTGGCTTTTTTTTTAGTTACAGCTTCCTCCAGAGCACCTGATCCAGTGATAACTGCTAGTGAAAACAGGAGATAGTTATTACCTTGGCATGTTCAGACAAATAAGGATGGTATAAAAAAAAAGAAATATTATCTGCTGACATCTAGCAGCTGCTGGTTCTGGCAGCACAGCAGTGGGAGGCTTTAAAGAAAGTATGGATGTGATTTCTGCTCAGTTCTTTCAGTCTGGGTCAACCTTCCCTATGTACACTATAGCACTGTACTTAGTAACAATTCAATAGCATTACACAAATTAAAGTGTTGTGTAAATTGTTCCCCTATTCAGCACAACACTTCTGCTCTTAAGGAATAATCCAGGCCAAGGAAGCATCCTGAGAGTCCATGAAGAAAGGCTATCACCTCTTGTGGAATGGAGGGGAGAAAAGCAAATGAGCAATGTCTATTTATATCTATGTTCTAGGTATGTGGTGGTTTGTCACATTTTTAGCCAAAAGTTGGATTGGAACTAGATGATCTGTAAGGTCTTTTTCAACCCAAACCCTCCTATGATTCTAACATTTTGCTAATGATAGGCTGTTAATGTAGGAGAGGAGAGGAACAAGCAGAGAAGGAGACCAAACATTCCTGAGGTAAGAAATCATCCTGGACAAGTCCTCCATTCACTATATAATAAAGCTAGTTGAAGAACCTAGAGGGAGAGAGGAAAGGCTATCTGAATGACTAGTCAAAGAGTACATGGGCTTTAAATGCTATTTAGTCCTCCATGAAGATTTTAAAACTCTCTACTGAGGACACAGAAGGATTTTTAACATGAGTTAATGCTCCCGTGTTAGCAGCACAGTGGGTCATGTGACAGAAGTGGCTGCCTCATTCCTCCTAGATATCACAGGTACAGCAGAGGGCAGCAGCTCCTTTGGGGCATCTCCATATACCATTAATCAAGCTCTAACCTCTACAGCACTATTAAAGGTTGGAGCTCCAGGGTCAGACCAGGAACTTATTCCTTTTGGTAATGCAGACTGACTCTCCTGTCTGAATTCAGGCAGTAGCAGATAATGAAAATCCCTGAACAGCGGTTTTGCAGTGGCAAACTCAGGGATGCCAACCCCTACTGTTAACAAAGGACTGCAGCTGGGAAACTGTTAAAATATCTGGTATGGAGACAGGACTAGACTGTACCTGTCAGGGATTGAATTTTAGAAGCCGAAGTTTCTATCTGGTCTGCCAGAATATGCTCCTGCTTCTCCAAAGTATAGTCCACCTTCTCCATGTATGACATTTAAAACACAATTTTAGCAACATGTATTCAAGATCTGTTACCAACTTTTTCAGTGTGACTAGATAAAGTACCTCCTTAGACAAGGAAAAGTGCTTAGTGCTTGTGTTTTTTTTCTGATAAAAAGTCAGGTTTCTGGTATTTTGGTGGACTAAATGGGTACAGAAATTAAAAGCATTGGTAAGACTCAGTCCGTGGCTAATATTAGAATAGTAAATGATAGGAAGATCTGAGTCAAGGTTTGAGATTTGGACTCGCTCCATCTCATGATAAACATTATTAAAACTTCTTAAAGGAGAAATGGTGACAATATGGATTAAGTTTTAATTTTAACAACATGATTTCATGCCTTTCTTTTTTTGTAAAACAGAGGGATTTTTTTTAAATGGAAACTTTCCACATTTGGCCATCATTTAGATAGCCCTTTGTAGGGAGAAGATGAAAGACAATTTCATTGAGAGGTGGTCTGAAGCTGTTAATGGTGCTGTCCTGTTTTCTTGAGGATAAAGCAAAACAAAATTTCAAAAGGAGAAAGAAGTAGCAATGAAAGCAGCTAGTAAAGGTGGAAAATACAGTGTCAGGGAGCAGCAGGAGCAGGTGCTGGGCAAGGGCTGATGAGGAATAAGGCACAGGTGACTGTGAGGGACAGGACAGTGCCCCCTGCCACCTCCTGCCACAGCCCTGTCCCACAGCATCCGGCCAGAAGAGCAGAGCTGGGCCAGCAAGTCAGCAGGTCAGGATCTGCAAAAACAAAAGGCAAAGCCCTGAGCCCAAACCAAGGGGCAGAGATCCTTGATAAGGCCACGACAAAGTTGGCCTTGAGTACAGGCAGCCAGACTCCAACAAGGACTTGCTGTATAGATTCTGATTTTGGTGTTCTTATTTGTACCTTTCTTTTGAAGAACACATGTTAGTATGATTCAGTTAGCTTCTCTGTGTACAGGCAAACTCTGCCAGCATCAGTACTAAACACACTTGGCTAAAGGAGAAAAAAAAAGAAAAATAAGAGAAGAATAAACGATAGAAAAAAGGTAAGAGTTGGGAAAAAAAGGTAGAATAATCTCCAGATCTCATATTAAGACTTTGCCAATGCTGGCAAAGGTGTGGATGAGTGATCTCCTGGGTCCCCATCTGTTTCAGTGAAGTTACCGTAACTCCCAAGATGGGATGTGAAAGCACGCTCATATTGGATTGCACTTCCGGGTCCTACCAAGATGTTACAGAAGTCATTTGTCAGAGGTCCAGATAACACCTTCTGTTTGTATTGCTATATTAAAAGCTTTAGCAAAGGGTTAAATTTGCCTTTTTTCATACTTTATTAATCTGATGCTCTTAATTTCATATGTGACTAGCTTAGTCCTCTGGTTACTCAACCCACAACCCTTTTGACTGAGATGAGTATGCCTTTTTGTTTCAAATTATTCCATTTCTTTATCTTTTGACTTTGGTTAGTTTTTACAAATAGTTTTAGGCAACAGGCTGGACCGCATTTCTGTTATCCTGGCTAAAGTTAAATATAAGGAGCCACAGAAAACTTTGAAAAATGCAGAATTTTCTTATTTTAAAAATTGTATCCACAAATAGCTTCAAAGACCTTTCTATATTATGCAGTATTATGATAGCACAGTCTATAGTATTAATATCCGCACGGGAAGAAAGGAAGTTCAATTATATGGCATTTCAACAGGAAAAAAAAAAAAAAAAAGAGAAGCAGAGGAAGAACTGAAATATAGAAGAGAAAGACAGCTTGCCTAAAGCTACCCAGGATGTCTGTGACATTTTAAGGACTTGAATTCCACCCTCCTAACACATACGCTAAAACCACTCCTGCCCAATGAAAGCCTTTGGCAGCTGTATTGTTAACAGACCTCATGTGGATGAGATAATGTGAAAGATGTTCCTTTCCATCACCACTGCAGATGATAGAGAAGAATTTCTTAAGGCAATGCCATTTAGAGGCAGAGAATTAACACAGTTATTTTTAAAATATCCTTGTTCCCTCAATAATTCATCACCACCACTACTGATTCATAAAAAAATGTTTCCAGTTCAGTGAATAACCTCCTTGTGTATCCTTGTAAAAGTGGTCCCAGATGTGTTAGTGTGCAGCTCCAGTGTGACATGTCACAGCTGGTGGTGGCAGCTGACAGGAGCTCCCCAAGTGGACCCCCAGCTGATGCTTCCAGTTCCTAACCAGCTCTTGTCTCCCATCTAGTGGCTATATCAATGCACCAAATAGGTTACTCTGAATTTTTTTTAATTAATGTGCTGAACAGGTAAGAATATTGTCTGTAGTAGAAAAATGTAAGGCAATAACCCACATCCTCAGAATTTTCTAAATAACTTTGCGTAATTATGGTAAACTCTCCTAATCAAATATTTCTGGTTCCTTCTAAAGTCTCTATAGGATCTTCAGAGTCAAGAGATAAAAAAAGTAAATCTGAATGTGGAATTCTTCTACTACTTCCATGAAGGAAGTAAGGAAAGGAAACTGTGTAAGGAAACTGTGTTCACAAACCTTCTGCTGCCACTGTAAAACAGAAAGCTTACTTCTCATCTCAAAGTGCAAAGTCAAACTCCTGTGTGGAAAACTTCCTCCAGAAAAGTGGCCTGTAAGGAAAAAACTAAGGAACTGAAAGAACAATAATAAAATCCCAAAAGTGAGCACAGACTCTTAACTTTACATCCTGCAACAACCACAGAACCTGGAAGGGACCTCCAAAGATCACCTGGTCCAGCCTTTCATGGGAAGGGGAGCCTACATGAGATTATCTAGCACCCTGTCCTCTCATGTCTTGAAAACCTCTAATGAACAAGGAATCCCCTTCCTCTGACTACAACCAACCTCCTTCTGTTTTGCACAAGCCATCTCCAGAGGAGGCAGACTCTGTAGCTGCAGCATAAACCAAGAGCTGCACCACTCTTGTTTAGAAGTCACGCTTGAGTGTGGCTCACACAGTCAGAGCTGCGGCAAGGAGGTAGCAAGGAGGATGCCCAACAGCAGAGCCCAGCTTCTCCATGCTCCCAAAAAGCAACTGTGTGTTCTCAGAGAGGGCTGAAATAGGGTCTGGGGCAGGGACCAGCTTTGGTGCAGCAGGGTTCTCATGCATTTGGGGTAAGTACTTTTATAAGACACCTATAAATATTAATCATTTACCCTGTTGAGAAATATAGCAGGCAGAATACAAAGCAGGGAGTTATCCTGTTGAAGAATATGCTGACATGTATCTAATCAATGGATATTTGTAGTTCTTAAATAGGAAATATCTCCTTTTAAGTTTATTCCACTATAGGACCTACCTGTTTCTGAACTATAGTTAGCATCTAAGCACAGCTGAATTGATAAAGCCTAAGATACTTTGTATTACCAGCATGTAATTCTATTAGCAACAACAGTAAATTAAATAAAGCCTGGGCACAATCTTTCGACACAAGCAAGTGATTGTTTATACTGTTTAATTGTTAGGATAGAGCCTGGGGTATTTTTATGCTCAAAGTTTCCTAAACAACTCCCAGGCATAATTTAGGACTTGGCATATGCCATGTGTCATTCTTAATTAAATAATTTCTCTAATTTGGAGGGGAAAAGGGCTTCAAAGTTGGCCCCTGTGCCAAAAAAGGCATTTAACGTAGTACTACAGGCATTGCCTTTGGCTATGTCCATGCTGCTGGGAAAAAAAACGAGCAGACTAAAAGTTTAAATAATGTCCCCCTACATACATACATGCTCTAGAGTTTCAGGAGCATCTGTGAACAGCTTCTCCTTATCATGGGTTGCAGAAATAATTTTTTTTTTTTTTTTTTTGCTGTAGCTTGCAGAGTTCAAAAAGGCTACTGGCTTTTGGAGCAGTTGTGTATAAAAATTCTCTCTCCTAAGAATGCAAGAAAATTTTAGATTTTATTTCTTATTTGTCTTGCTATTCTTTAAATAAAAGACAAGAAATCCCTTGGTGGTGTTTATTCTTGAGTAAGGAGTTGTTCTGGATCTTTATGGAGTAAGAGGTATAGGGTAGTATTTCCTTTATAAAGCCAACAGATTATAAAATCAAAGAATCATAGAATGGTTTGGGTTGGAAGGGACCTTAGAGATCATCTCATTCCAACCTCCCTGACATGAGCAGGGATACCTTCCATTATACTAGGTTGCTCTGTCTAACCTGAGCTTGAATTAGCTCAAAGAGTTAATTAGTTTATTAACTAATTAGCTCAACTACTTAGTTAATTAATTAGCTCAGGTTAGTTAATTTCACTCTAAAGAGCTCTAACTAATACCTTTGAGAATGTGTCCAGCATTTTTAACCAGTCCTAATTAGGTTGCATATCTCCTAAAGACCATGCATAAAGTAAAGCATGTGGTTTGCTGAGAGAATTACAGGAAAGACTTGTGTACCATGGTATGTAAAGAATTAATACTGAATGATTATAAATGAATGCACAAAAAGTTGGAAATTTGCAGAGTCCTCTAACCACCGGCCCTTAAATGCACCAAGTATCATGATTTAAAAAGTACTGTCTGCAGTATAAATGGCTTGAATGAAACAAAAGTACTGACTGAAAATTATATGCTCAAATTTCTAAAACACCCTAAGGATTTACCTAATTAAATTTAATTCCAAAATCAACTATTTTTTTTCACTTTGCAAATCTTGCTTGATCTATTTCTGCTTTGAAAGCTTAATGGCAGCTTTGCAAATGGAGTGAACTGACTCCCAGTCTCTTTTACAACCCTTATTCTCTTCTACATCTAACATGATCTGAAGGAGCTTCACCATAAGCAGTCTGATCCGAAGTCTGACAAAGATAATGGGAACCTTCACTCAACTTCAGCAATTTTAGTGTGAGGCCCTAAATAGTAAAAGATCCAAAAGTCTTAAGTACTAACATGGATGGATATATCAATTAGTAAAGAATCCAGTAATTTTTATAAATAGTTCTATGAATAAATATATGCATAAATAATACTTTGAGCCATTTAATTTAGCAATAATTTCCTGCATTGAAAGTAATGAGATCCCATTGGAATAAATATTATCATAGCTGATCCAAGGCAGAAGCGTAATCAAGCAAGTTTGGGAAAAAAACGTACTATCATCATAAATGCCAACCATATTTGTTTAATGAATGATACTTCAGGCAGAGTCCCCAAATGAAATATCCTTAGAGCCCAAAGATCCTTGAATTCAGTTTCCACTAATGAATGATGAATGTGCAAATCTGTAGCAGTCAAAGGCAAGAGCTAGGTCTCAGGAGAAGATGCTGTTTGGGAAAAATTTGAAAAGTATGCTAAAAATCACCATGGTATGCTTTCCTCTATACAGTGAAATCACCTGTTCTCGAAACTCAGTTCCTCTAGACACCATGCTGCAGTGGTGACCATGCTGTGACAGGTGCTGTGCCCAAGAGAGAATTTGAAGCCTCACTGGCAGTGAAGTCCCAGCAGTCTCTTCACCTCTGGTAGTAGTTTTGTGTTGAGATTGACTGGAAAATAAGAGAGATCCTTGCACATTTCAGCAAATGGGGGTCTTTAGTGTAATGTCTACACAAAGATAGCATGTAGTTATCAAGTTATTTTGCACATGTCAAGCCCACTGACTTTATATCCAAGCCATATAACTTGTTAGGTGCTGAAGCCTGTCTACATGGTACATGATTTTCGAGTTAACAATAAGGAGTTTGTGCTGATGTGTGCTGTAGTGTAAATATAGATAAGCAATGCTGCTTTTACAGAGGAGGAAATACATCACTGTATTATACTCTATTAACTCTTCCAATTGCCTCCAAATAATTAGCTCCAAAGACTTCTCAACTCCTTTTATCTCTATGAAGGTGTTATGTCCTTAGTCTTTGTCTTGGTTACATACTTGATTAATTCACATTACACTCTTGGGATTCACTGGTTGTGTTGACATAGGAGACTATTTTTGTGGTGTCAATAGTGAGATGCATCTGTGCTGTTTGCAGTGATGTTGTGGCAAACACAGGGTTGATAAACCATGTGTGAAGAGCTACGTACATGCCCTTCTTCATGCCCTTCTTCTGCTTGAAAGAGCTTATTTCAGTTATAGAGATATTCTCCAAAGAACATCTGTGTATGGGAAGTATGCACCTCTATGTCTTGAGCTGCTCCATCTCTACATCAGGACAGTCAGAGCAGGAGATATGAGCAGGCAAGTAAGAGCACTAGTTAGTCTCTATTCTAAATATGCTGTGCCATCATACAGAAAGATCCCTTGACAACATCCATGCATAACCACATAACCAATCTAGGTAAATTTAAGCAATTCTGAAAAAAACCCACAACATTTTCAGGCCTTGCCTGATCTTGGAATTAGTTTCAATTCAGCAATGAATTGTCAATAATAAATATGCCAATTGTTATATCCATTCTTGGGCTTGTTTATTAGTCTACCTTTTAATAATCAATTAAAATGTCTTTATCTATTCCAGTGCATTGCTGGTCTCAAAATATGGGGCATTTCTAAGGAAGGAGAAAAAAGCCTAAATATTCCTAGACAGAGAGTACATGCCTAAATACTGTTTAGATACAACAGGACAGGATAGTACCAGCATATGTTTTAACATGAGCCAAGAGTACTTCCAAAGCATGTTGTTTGAACACTTTTCTGGAAGGAAATTAGTTGGAGGTTTCAAAGGCATTTGCATGAGTGATGTTTGCTTAAACAAACATGTCTGCATTTATTTAAAGGATAATGGGGGATTTTTTTGGTTTTAAATTGCTGGTATTAATGTTCAGTCATGGGTAGGCCAGTTTCTTCAATAATATTCTAATGGGTTTAATCCATAGAGGAGGAAGAGATAACCAAACAATAAATGGGACTGTTCGCTCCTAGCTGCAATGGCTGCTTAGTAACACTGTGCTCCTTGAGGAGTTCCTGGTTAAGGACCAGTCCTAATGAAATACTGTCGTGGCTCCCATTATAGGAGTTAAACTGTAAAAATTAGAGCAAAATGGCAAATGTCTCGTGTGGAAGAGAACAGCTGCTGACAGTATTGCTCTGCGGTGTCATTTGGTGACAGCAGGAAGAGGATTGCTAACAACCCTATTCTGCCATCAGTCGACTGGTGTGATTGCAACGGGATCATAAGCATCAAGGCAAGTTTATCCCAAAGTGCTAATGTGGTGCAGGTGGTGAACAAAACTGTTCCCAAGACAATGACATTCCATTTTTTTCCCCCTGATTTTTTTTTTTTTTTTTTTTTTACAAGGACAGGGGACTCAGTGGGCCACTTGGGCCGCCTGCAGTTATGGAACAGACTTCTCATTTAATGCCATAAGTTTGCAAACTTATTGAGCTCAGTCATAAACTAGTGAAATTTCTTCTCCTGCCGCTTCCTCCTGGTGGATTATCCCACTCGCCTGAGTGGGAAGAGTCAGAGAGATTGAAAATCTACATCTGAGACTTTATTTCTTTGATTAGCATTTTACTGAGTGCAGGTAAGTCAGCATTACCACTCCTGAAACACAAAACTCATGAAGCAGCAGGTAGGTAGAGTTCCCTGAAGAGAGCCTCTTCTGCCTTTCCAATCTTCTAGGAAGAAAAGAACTTCTTCAGGGATTGTCAGCATAGGAAATCTGGAGAAATATTTCCCTGGTGGGTCTACCACACACTTTCAAGAGATAGAAGATAAAAAGTTCAGTTCTACTCTCAACGGTGAGAACTGTCATTCCAAATTAGGTGGGCCAAATAAATCCTGGGTTTATGGCAGATAAATTATTCAATGCTCATTGAACAGAAGGTCTGCAGTAGATAGGTCACAATAACTTCAGCTCTTGCCCCTGTAGCGTGCCTTGGCCTGGACTTGAAGGGGGCACAGGGGACAAGCTGGAGATGACTGATGATAGGGAAGTCATGCAGTGGCTGTGCTCTTAAGTTCTCAGTATTACGTTTTAAAACTGCTTGTATGTTAGATATAGTCCAAATATTCCTTAAAAGTTAGGTGAGAAGCTATTTGCACAGAAATTATTTTTTAAATCTTTCAGACTTACATGGAATGGAAACAAAGTTCTTATACAGCTTTTGCATTTTAGTTCTGTTTGGTTCTTTCCTCCTTTCTGGAAAGCAACACATTTCTTACAACACTGGCCACATAATCATTTGTCTCTCTGTGTCCAGGGAGAAAGCAGTTTTCACTGACTCTATTTTAATTTCAACTTATTTGCACAAAAGTTTTTCCCTCATGTGATAAGCTATGTTATTTTGCTGCACAGTCCTGAAACATTTGCATTTGAGTTCGCCTGGGGACAGAGGAATGGAGCCTTAGGACCACTAATTGTGTTTCTAAATATGTCTCACAGTGGCCTAACAGACTGTAAAGAATGCCAATATCTATAAGGAGGAACTGGACAAAAATAAAATCTTATTGACGAAAGCCAGCACACTGCTAATACAGATGAATGGTGGAAATCTGCCAGTAATGGCAATGTCATTTTCTTCTCAGTTATTCTTGGGGGCAATGCTTAAATTATTTCTCTCATTGACCCCCTCTCAGAAAAAAATCTTTTCCTGGCCACTATTTATCAACCGTATCTAGAATGGGATAAAAAGAAATTATATTGACATAGGTTAGCCTGTAGGGTTTAATTAACACCACTGAGAAGTCTGATGCCCAGAAGGCACAGCTGCTTTCACATGGTGTGAGCTGGTAGAGTCGAAGCTGGGAGGAGCGTTCAAGTGCCAATGATGAATTCTATATATGTCAGAGCAGGGCTGCCGGAGACCTCCTGGAGTTAATCTGTAAGGTTAGCATGTGGTCCTTGCCGGAACATACCACATGGCCTACAGCCTTGTGGAGTAAAACCTCGTGTTAGGATCAAAGTGAAAATAACCAGGAAGGGAGTATTTTTGAGTGGGTCTTTAGTCTTCTACAGAGAACAAGGGAAGGGCTTCAGCCTGCTTAATTGTACGTCATATATGCACATGCACACAAGACTCATCCATGCTCATCCTTCCTACTGCTTTGTTATCCAACCCCTGACTATGGTCCAAGTAACCCATCCAAGCCAATGGCTTTACTGCCAGCCAGGGACATGTGAATTTATAACCCTATGAGACAGAGAAGTGTGTGGTAGGTCACACTGCTTCTTTTTGAGGAAACAAAGAATGCCGGTGGTCAAATCTTCATTTCAAGAGCTTTCAGGAGATGCTCAATGAAGTCTGCGAATAGTTTTGAGTAGCAAAATGCAGAGCTGCTCCCTGCATTGCAGAGTTTCTTACCCTTACATATGCTTTTGTCACTTTCTTTGACCTCATTTTAGGAGAGTACTAGACAGATCTAATAGGATAACCTTTCCCCAGAGAGGAGTTACTGTAACTGAATGACAGCCAGGTGTAATTGCTTAAACCCTTCTCTTGGAGTCCACAGGTTCAGTCTCAAAAATGTAATTCAGAGCCATGAGAAGTACCCGAGCCAAGGCAGCTGAGATACCAAAGGCTGCTCAACAACCCTGTTTGGGCTTGCAGCAGTCAAAGCAAGCAGAGCAGATGGAGTAGGGACAGCAACGTCCAAGGGAAAGGGAAAAAAGCTGGAGAAGCCTGGCCAGCAATCAGCATCCCTTGTAAGCTGTCCGTGAAGTGCCTGTATGCACAAGTTAAATTGTTTATTGAGGGTTTCATCTGTGCATGTGTACATTAGTGCACTACTGTGTGGGGAGCTTTGGGGGTATAAATCCCCTTTCTGAATGAGTAATTTGCCACTAAAAGGAAATTACAAACTAATCAGAGAAAAGAACTGTAAAAGTAGCCTTTAAGCAAAGTGTAAAAGCTGTCTAATGTTCACACAGCCAGCTGGCCTGTGCTGCTGCATGACCACTGCAGCACATATAAGATCCACCACTCCTGACACTGTGTAAGAAACATCCCCTATCTAACTGGCAACAGAAGATGGTCTTATGTGACCAATTTGCCTTCTGTAGGAAGACTTTACACTATTTGCAGGTGTTTTATCTATGTAGAGTTTGGTCAATTTTACAGTAGCAACTGCCTGAAGGAGTTTCTGGGATGGCCAGATTCTCCACCCAGCATATTAGTCAACTCACTGAAGCATAAAAACTTGTGCCTATGGATTGATCTAGACAAAGCAAAAAGTACTAAGAGAGATCTCCATGGTCATTTGAAATTCCCTCCTGGAGAGCTCTTGTAGCAATAAGTGAAATGCTTGGTTGTGACATCTCCAGTGGGTCCATTGTTCACAGTCAGTCCATTGTCTCATCAAAGCAGAAACCACTTGGAACGGTCCTGGAAGTGAAGAACTTCTATGTATCCAGGCATGCTGCAATTTTTAACTATAGGACAAAGTCAACTTTCAACCTTGCATCTCTCCAAGCTAGTGGAACACAATTTTCTGTATCAACAGTAAGAAAGAGCATGGTTCCCCTTGGTGAGGAAGCTGCATCTCTCTGAGATGCCCAAAGGGCTCCTCTTGCAGGATCTGGGTACTGGTCCCATCCCTGGGGCTGCCACAAGCTCCACCCTACCTGGCTGAGCTGGGGCAGCAATGGCTCTTCATTTCTTGATAGCTGTGACTGGAATTCAGCTATATACTATATGCTATATTATATATAATACGTGCTACATAGCACATAATATATACTCTCTACTTTATATATCTTATCTTGCTATTTGAAACTATCACGGCAATAAACAGGTATGAGGTATCTAAGAGCACCTGAAGATTCCAAATAGTTATTTATGTTTTCAGGCCTATAAGATTTCTTTTAAAAAGGTTTTTAGATTTAGGCTTCTTCACAAATTAGGCCTGTTTGAACCTGAAACTGGATGCAGTTGTGAAGCTCTGTTTAGCCAAAAAAGTGCTAAGGAGGAAATTTTGATATCGTTTATTTTTTGACTTGGACTAGGCTAGATGAATCTACTGTTGCTGTTTCAGCAGCATGTCATCCAGGAGCAGAGAGCCACAAGCAGACAGCAATAATTTGACAGTGCTTTACGGGAGGGGAGATTTCTCACTCAGATACTGGATTTTGGCAGTTTATTTGAAGTCTTGCAGTGTTTAAGTGAGGCAGACAACAAAGAGCATTCATAAGTTAAGCTGACACTATCCACTGGAGTTTTAAAAAGTGAAGAGCTTCAATACAGGGTAAAGATTTTATTCTTTAGAGCTTTTTTCTTTAAAATTGCTAAGCCTGTTTATTCTCCTAATTACCCTGGCAAATAGTCTGGGGTTTATATTTCCATTTCAGTTAAAAATCTTCTGATACTAGTTCTGAAACTGGATTGTTTCACACATTTGTGAGGAAAGGCAATGCCCATCTGATTAACTGTGGAATTGGCAATATGAAAGAAAACAGATGAAGTAATATTTTTCTGTGCAAATTTGCCTGGACCAAACTCACTGGACTAAGTATTAAGAAGATAAATGCAACAAAAATAGCTGCAATATTTCCAAGATGCAAATGTCTTGTCAAGTTAGTGCTTGACTTGATGAGACTCATCTGATATAGAGTGATTGTGTCTATTTAATTATCACCATTCTTTTTTCCTTGTTTATTGTCCTAAGAAAACTGTTGAAGAAAACTTCATTTTAAGTGTAGAACCAATACAATTAGAAACATCAATTTCAATCTTAATTTATCTAATTACTTAGTATAATTAGTGGCAGTTCTAAAATCAGAATACGATTGGACCTGACTTTAACAGGATCAATAACTATTTTCTGGTTTTCAGTAACCAGTGTCTGAATAACAAAAGGTAAAGAAATTCAGCAGACGTGAAGACTTGAGGTCTGAAATTCTACAGGGCATGTATAAGGTTGTCAGAGTGGTCACACTGGGTGCATACACGCAACTCGTGTTTTCAAAGATTTGTCCTTGCATGTCATCTTACCCAAGACCAGACTTTCAAAAGATCTTAGCTTCTATTTAGGCCCAAAATACAGTCAGATTTCTTTGGTGCATTTCAGCTGAAGCCTTATTTTCACAACTTTCCTGAGGCTTGAAGCATGCAATGATGTGGTTCCGATTATGGTGCTAATTCTGGTCTGCCAAAGATATTTGGAACAATTCCAGATGCCTCTCCAGCTCCCTGAGTGGATCTGGGGAAGAGCTCAACCCCCAGCACAGCTTCCAAAACACAGTGTGGGTGAGACTGCACCCATTTTTGCCTGGTTCCTCCCGTGCTGCTTCAGAACAACTAACAGCTCCCAAGTGCCCTCAAGCCACATGTCCGGCCTGGCAACAGCTAGCTGAAGTCTCTTGCCATGAAAACACCACACCAGTAGGCTTAGATTCAGCTCTTACACCATTACAGACATCCCAAATGTGAGTATGCAGGAGAGTAACCTCATTGCAGGGCTACAGGGGC
This sequence comes from Pyrocephalus nanus, assembly GCA_038380795.1. Classification (NCBI taxonomy): domain Eukaryota; kingdom Metazoa; phylum Chordata; class Aves; order Passeriformes; family Tyrannidae; genus Pyrocephalus; species Pyrocephalus nanus. The sequence goes on from CM076259.1 coordinate 37,299,020, forward strand.
ACCAACCATCATATAGAGAAGACCCATGTCCAAATGTAAGACAGCGTGGAAGCAGATGGGCAACTTGCCTTCATCTATGTGGACTTAGCCCGTGGGGTCAAGGACCACACTCATTTAATCATGTAAATGTGACCTCAGCATACAGTCTGCATGGTAATGAGCTACAGGTCTCTGAACTGCAGCCCCCTTCACAGCCTGAGGACACATTTCAGGTGTACTCTAAAGTTACTACCAAAACTTGTACACCACCTGCAGGAACAAAATTTACAACAATTGGATCATGAAGCATGATAAAACTGCTACATGAAGGCTGCATCTTCAGTTTTGGGGGTTTGTTCAGTTTAACTACTTTTATTTTCAAACTTATTCCTTGTTTAGAGCATGAAGCTTTTCAGAGCAAAGAGAATTGTTTTAGTTGCTTGGAGAACAACAGCCTTACCAGTCTGTAAGCCCAGAAACAGATTTACTTAATATAAGTAAAACATTTCTAGTAGCACCTTGCCACCTTGTTTAAAGGGTAAGACTCTGTGCCAACACTACTGAAATAACTGGACCTGTACTGATTTACACCAGCTGCTGCTTTCATCCATTTTTAAAAGTACAGCAATTTTTTAGACATATCCATGGTTGATGGTACAGGTCTTTTATGAGCTAGACCAGCTGGTATTAATTTTTCTTTGTGATTTTTTATTTTTAGATCTATACATTAAGTACCATTAAGTAGTCTTTAATTTTAAACTTTTATGTCCCATTATATTACTTTTTAAGTGTCAGCCAGATGATATAACAGGCAACGTGATGGACACATCCGGCACCAATTAAGACTTAAAAGCTAATAATGAGCTAAAAATATAGATGATTGGAATTACATGAGAACAATTTTATCAGAGCATCTTTAGACACGTGTAGGTCTATTATTCTAACAATAAATTATCTTACCCTATGGCTCTCTTGCTCTCCACAAGTGCAGCTGAAGGTCAGATGAATATTCCTGCCTTGAGAGTGGCAGAGACAAGAAGAGGTTCTCTAACTAAAAGTAGGACAAAGATTCCTTCTCAGCCACGTTTGTTGCACATTGACTGGAGACAACTTACATCACTCCTGCATGAAAAAATATAGAAGTTGGAGCAGGCAGAAAGGAGACTGTGAGATGCGCACTGGGATTTCCAGCTTTTACATCTGTCAGATTTCTCCATGGGAAGCTACAAAAGATAAGATTTTTGGCTTGTTGGCTGAAAGATTCAGTGGAATAAAACTTCACAGCAAGTTTTAATCATTTTTCTGCTTTTTTTTCTTTTTGTTTCCTCTATCTTCTCTGTACTCAGAAGAGTTTCATTTCTCTCTTGCCAAGCTGCTTTGTTATTTTTCAATTTAACAAGTGCAAAAAATAAAACTGAAAACTGTTAGTATTGTTCATTCTGTTACATTTAATGCCAGAAAAGGAAAAGAGAAGAAAGAATGTATTATCAAAACTACAAAAACTTCTAACATATTTTGTTTCTAAAAGTTGAAAGAACAAGAGTTTGTTTGTTCAGTTTTAAAGATCAATAGACGTGTAATGAGGAGAGATAACCCACCCTCAGTTGAAGGAATCCAGCTGAGAAATTAATTTCCATAAGAAATTAGGCTGATATAGAGATTCCTTGTGTGTTTGGTTTTTTTGTTGTTTTGTTGGGGGTTTTTTGTTGTTGTTTTTTTTTTTGTCTGACCAGAATAATTTCTATAATTTCTGTAATTTCTATTCCTCAAGTTACTCTACTCAGGACTTTGCATGAGCACATGAATGAGCACAATTTTTGTTTAATTGAACCTTCACTAATCTACCCAGAAATGATTCAAAGTGTTGGGCATAAAAGCCCTATAATAGCTGAATAAAGAAATTTAGTCTCCAAAACTTCCTACCTGTAACTTAGGTGTTTCTCATATCTCTGCCACTATAAAGCAACTTCAAAACCTTTAACCCCTGTAAACTGGAATCACTAGATAATTAATACCTCACACACAGAAGTAAGGGATAAAGTAGGTTTTTAGGCTATTTAGGCTATTCCTAAAGAGAAAATAAAAGTAGTTCTTTCTAAAAAAAAAAAAAAAAAAAAGGCTACAGCAGAAGATTTCTATACGTGTGTGTGTGCGTGCGTGTGTATGAAGAAGATTCTAGTCTGACAAGAAAATTACATATTTGCCAGAGAAAAACCTACAAATATAGGGCTTGCCTTTCTGGGTGGATCTGAATGGCTAACTGTCATGTGTAATATTTTGAAAGGTTTGAAATATGTCATTTTGTAAGACAGCAGGGCCAAGATCCTGCCCATCTCTGAGAAAACAGCCAAAAAAAGCCCTAGCTTTTTTTAAGAACTAGCAGTTGCCATCATTTGGAATAATCCTCAATTTGGCTTGTTCTCTTGCAGCAGTTGCCCCCGGAGATACCAGAGATCCAGAGTCTGGATTTTGTTATGCATTAGCAGTGGTGTTTCTATTGCTGTCTTTACCAGGTCACACTAAGCAACTGAAGAAGTAGAAAGTCTATTGGCATTTTATTCAAGAGCTGTTCTAGCAGCAAAGCTCAGAGCCCCCATCTGACCGATAGTTTAGGATTGCATCTTTTCATTCATGGTTTTGTACTTCTAACTCCCTGTGAGCAGTTTCTTTAAACTCTTTCTAATTAAGTCAATAAATCACAACAAGCACTAAATTACAAATTAGTCTGCTATTTTATAGAGATGTTAGGTAGTGTGTGTAGCAGTAAACATCACGGTATATCATGGCTTGTTGAAGTGATAGCACTGAGTTGTAAGAACAGCTCTGCTTACTCACCAAGAAGTACCTTGGAGAGTCTGCATGTGAGACAAGGAGACAAAAGAAGATGCTGAGAAGGTATGCCAAAGCACTGTTGTGTCAAAGTTGTCTCAAATTCCCCATTCCTATTCAGCTTTATGCTTCTCTGTGGGCAAGGCTGTGTCATTCACTGGGGAATACATCAGACATCTCCTACCAAACCAGAGTTAGAGAGAAAGCAAAATGCAGGGGCCAAGTCTCCATCACAGGTCTCAAAATAAGCTTCCCCCTAGTATCTGAAACTCATTTCCCAGGTGAAATGTCCCAGTTGTGGCACTTGGCATTGTTTGTTTCTGAAAACAAGGTGGAAAAATCTATCTCCAAAAGATGACTTATCATTAGAAAGGGTCTCTGTGAGACTCTGTGAGACTCTTCAGTCTCCAGTGGAGGAACCAACATCCATCTCATGTGGATTCATTAACAGGTTCCTGTCAAGAGCCCTTGCCTTTGGTTGTCGCTTGGCAGGTTTTGCTCTCCCAGAGTCGTTCAGCAGGCAGCAAAGAAGTTTCAAAGAAACTGTCACCAAGAAAGTTTGGACTTCAAAAACTAAATCTCAATCAAAGTTTCCAGCAAGGGAGGGCTGTATATATTACTGCATGTGTAATAAATGTTCTAATAAATGGTTATTTCAACCAATATAGGAGGGTTTTTTGTGACTCCAGTAGGTGAATGCTCATCCATGACCACAGGTTATAAATGCGTCTGTGATGTACTTCTGCATGATTTACAACTGTAATATATTTGTAATGATTAATAATGTATTAACTCTTTAATAAACCTTCCATGAACAGAATATAAAGACCTAGGCAAGTTTAAAATTTTGACATTACTGGCTGTGGTACTTGTGTCAGAGGCTTGTTACATAATTCCCACATTCCCCAAAGACGAAAACAAATTGCGATTCATAGAATTTTAAAAATATGTCATGCACTGCAGTCATAGATTAATTTTAGGTCAGAAAACAGTGTGTGTCAATGTAGATGATGGACAGATTTTCTTGCACACATCCCGCTATTCATAACCCTGTTTCAAAGTAATGAATAAGTAATTCAGAGTTAACACTGAGTGCAACAGATACCTGTAGCATGCAGAAGTTACTAAACCACCATGCCTTAGCAAACTAAAACAACAACAACAACAACAACAACAACAACAAAACTAGCGAAATACCATTGGAAGCAGGAATTTTTAAAAGGTTCAGAGAAAGAAAGCGAGCATCGTTCTCTGTGCCTCTGTCCAGTGCCTCTGGCAGTTCACCATCCCACCAACACATCACATAAGCTCTCAAAGTATCTGTAAAATTAGTCATGTAGGGAACTTGAAGCAGTTAAAAAAAAATAAAAAAGGCAAGGAAGCTGGAGTGAGATGACCACTCTGTAGGGTCTTACTTCATTACCCTGAGCCTTTCTCATGAAAAACAGATGAAGACCTGGAAAATAAGTAACTCACAGTCTTGAATATCACTTCTATTCCTGCTAACTCCTTCAATGGCCCTTGGAGTATGTGAAACACCAGAATTCCATTTGAAAGACAAATAGAGGTAAGAAGAGACAAGGGATTATATGCCCATCTGTTTACCTCTTTAATTTTTTTAAGAAAGTGTTTATTATAATTTTCTTAGGGTTTATGTGCTTTTTAAGGGACACAAGATGGTGGCGTGGCATATTATTTCAAAAAGAGCAAACGTTGTCAGAAATTGACTTATCAGGGAAAGCTGTACACGGACCTCCTGGGAACTTCTGATTTCCTCCACTAAGTTTTTTTGCCCCGCTTTTCAAGCAGAAGAAATAACATGGCACCTGCAATTCCACCAGAATTAACAAAACAGAAATGTCCAAAGCATTTGGCTCTTTCCTTCAGTTTACAGAGTATATAACTTTACAATGAGAAATTAATAATTTTAAAAGATATTACTTATCCTGGCAGGAAAATGGAGAGCTATTGAATAGCAATGGCAAACATTTCCAAGAAGATGATCACTTTTATACTAGTGTCTGATGTGATTTGAAAAATATATGTACTATTTCTGTTAATGTAACCTTGGAGCAAAGACAAGAACAAGAAGAGCAGCCTCCATTTCAGACCTTGTAGTATGCCAAAAGAGTTTAAAAAAACACCACAGTAAATTATGCAGCTGCCAGGAGAAATGTGGGAGATAGAACTAAGAAAAGTTTCGGTTTCTCTAGTTTGCCCCAAATAATATTTTCCCCCAAAGCTGATCAGGCTCTTAGGAAACACCTGCAAATACAGACCTAATTAAAAGCCTGACTTGCCTACAAAGTAGCTGATTACCTTGCAAAAAATATTCTTTCTGTAAATCTATGTCCTTGCTGCGTTTCTCTAGTCTCTGAAATTCTTCTCATTTTCTGTGTACACCTCCCTGAAAACAATTGTAAAGTGGATGCCGAAAACTGGCTCAGCCTCAGAAATTACAAACTTCTGGCTACTTTCTATTTGCACAGCACACTGAAATTCAGAACAAACCATTTGTACTGAAAGCAGACAAAACTAACCTGAAATACGTAATGTTCTCCCAAGCTACTGAATTTTTTAAGAAAATTTGAGAAAACCTGGTCTCATATATAGTTACAGTGGTGGTGATTTCGTCTTTTGAAAAAGATTCTGTATTTATGCCTCTTGGTTTTGGAAATAGGCAGGAGCATTCCAGTTCTTGTCAGAGCTGGTCTCACCACCATTGCATTTGCAATCCATATTATTATCCATATATCCAAATTATTCAAATCCATATTATCCAAATACACCTAATATTCTTTTCAAGAGCCACCTTTTTGCCGAGAGGACTCATCGCCTGCCGTTCCCCATCAGTAACAACCAGAGATCTGCTCACAGACCTTCCCGCACCCGTTGCTGTGGGCTCTGCTGCCATCAAGTGGAAACCAGCACAAACACTAAGGACCTCACCTCATAAACCCGGGGGTGCTTGTGTATTAATGCCTCGGGTGTCGCCCTGAGACCACGGGCATGGACAGCCCACGGCAGAGTGTGGCCAGCAGCTGCCCTTAGTTGCAGATGGCAAAGCTGGCTCCTCCAAAATGTTGTACTGAGGACTGTGCCATAGGGCAACCACTGAGTAGTCATTCAAGTCTGTTCTTTGTGAGAAAGGAACATCACTCACCCTCATCGAAGTGGTCAAGTCAGCAGAGTAACTTTTAATACACGTACATATACCTAAATCCATGTATAGATTGAGATGTCCCTCAGAGTGTCAGGCAGCGGTGTGGCAAGGACAGCAGAGATGGGGCCTGAGGGTGATGGTGACAGCAAGGGCAGTGCCCTTCCCGACACGGTGATCATGGAATCATAGAATCGCAGAATGGCTGGAAGGGACCTTAAAGACCATCTCGTCCCAACTCTGCTGCCATGAACAGGGACACCTTCCACTAAACCACGTTGCTCACAGCCCCATCCAACCTGGCCTTGAACACTTCCAGGGACCGGGCATCCACAACTTCTCATGTCTCATAGCACAAAGCCAGAAAAGCACAGAAGGTAAAGGGACAGGGACCAGAGTCAGCCACAGCCCAAGGGTGACCAGACCATCCTATGGTGATGGGCATGTCTCAGAGGTCTGCCCACCAACCTGAGCAAAGAGCACAAGTATAGGCTGGTCCAAGTGATGCCTTCCCATCATTTGTGCTGAAGCTGAACTGCTTTGCAGCAAATGATGCATAAGCATTCAGACCAGTACAATGATGTGCTCCTCTTTGCTTCCTCTCCCTCTGGGCACACATATGTCTCATACATCATCTTTTTGGTGAAGAGAGCGACTTCTCTGTTTGTACCATTTATAGCACATGGAGGCTTACCTGGCTGATTTCTGCATGCTACAACATTTAGAGTTACCTTCAAGCCACAGATGTGAGTAAGAAAATATGCTAAGAAAGAAAATAGCACAATAATTTCTGCCTTGTAGAGTTTTTGGGCTAGTATGCATTGCATATAGACACTACTGAGGATGAGATGTATTTTTAAAAACAGGAAATGGTGAAGAAATCTTTTCTAGACATCATTCAACAAGTGATGAGTGCAAGGAGAGCAGCAAACAGCAGGCATTTAACTCCTCACACAGGAGCAACACCATTTCCCTTTTGGTACCAGGCACAAGGGTGACCAGCTCTTCAGCACAAATCACACCACCTGCCACAGTGGCCATCCAAGCACTCTAAAATGTTAAAACACTGCTCAGCTGTTATCTCTCACAATGATAATTCCAGAGGACAGCCCATCTTTGACTGCAGGTTTCACCTGGGAGTCAAATACACCTTACTGAGCCAATTGGTAGAAACTACATCCACAAATCAAATTAAAATTCCAGAAGTTCAGGATTAATGTTGCCCACTGAGAGGTAGTTTGTTTTCATCTTAGCATAGACAATTTATAAGGCAAACCTCAATCTTTTTAGGAATGAGTCTATGTCTCAGCTTTTCTGGTTCATGTTTATGCAGGATTCAATCATCAAGGATTCAGTTCATCATGCAGATATATTTTAGCAAAATATTCATCCATGCCAATATTGATGTGGTGGGTGGCAGTAGTGCTGTGATCCTTTGACATATTTAATGCTGGATTTGTAGCAAATGAGATAACTTCTGTCTACTTCCATAAAGTTTGAGTAAGACACAAAACATTCAAAAATTTCTGGGTTTTATCCTACACCACTGTATCATGTAAGTCTTTTATAAACTGATCATGTTCCATCCTAAATATACTCTTCTATTCCCTTTAGTCTCCATAAATTTGCTTCTCAGATGGTTAAAAGTTTTCTTAGCTAAATTTTATTACATGAGGTGGTTTGGGATTTTTTGCCAATTTGGCCTTTCAGTTTAAATCATCTTCACTCAGTGAGTATTTTCTCCTTTCTCTGACATGTCTGTCCTGATACATTTATATGGAGCAGCTATATTACTTGCTAACCTTTGGTTTGGAAGATTAAATAAACCAAGTCTTGCCAGATCTTTCTGCATTGGTAATATTAAATCAGTTTGTACTTGCCTTCCATTATGTAAATGTGTGTGACCAAATAAAAGAATGGCAATCAAAAATAAAGACCAAAAATACTGGGGAAAGGGGGAGGCCATTCAGAGCCCTGTAAATGGGGATGGGAACACAGCAGATGTCTCTGTTCCACTGAGACAGCCATACTGAAAAATCACAGCAGGAATTTGGTCTTAATGGAAATATAACAACATTTCTATTCAAATGTTGCACAAAACAATCTGAGACAGTTTTAAGTGGAAAACTCTTATCCAATCCTAAATGAAGGATTTAGTTTGGTTGCCTTTTTGCTTATTTGGTCTTTTTCTAAGCCTTCCATTCCACTTTCTTGTTTAGAAGAGAACTTCTTAGGTTTCAGATAGGTAATACCAAATACAAAATATTTCATTCTGAAAACGTCAAAATGAAATGTTTTGACATTTTCGCTATTTATCCTACTCTTTTGCATTTTTAAATATTTATCAGATTAGACATGACCTCACAGTTTGCTTACATGAGATGTCCATTTTTGGCAAAGATACTAGTCCTCAGAACAGAAAAAGGTCCATATCTACCTACTAGATCTGCCTCATCTTACTCTTGATCCTGGGAAAACCAGTTTATAGTGATATCAGCAAAAAGACAAGTAAAATGGAAAGGGTCAAGACATTTCAGTCATTATCTGCTTCTCCCAACAGAAAAGCTAAGAAATATCAAATGTAGTAGCAGATGGCAGGTTAAAAAAGAAAATTATTTTCACTATAGAATTCTTTTGTACAGAGTATTATGAAGACTAAGAAGTTTACATAGACTAGAGGGACAAATTTATGGAAAAGAAACCTTAGAGAATGATTAAAACCAGAGACATCACCTCTGACTCAGGAAGCTGCCAAGCTGCAAACTGTTGAAAGGTACAATAACATTTTGGCAAACGATTGTTGCGTGCTTTCTCTGCTCCCTGTGGATGTACCTCTGGACGTTTTCTGAGGAAGGATACTGAGCCAGACAGACCCTTGATCTGACCCACTTACTGTTCTGGAGCGTGTCAGTGCAAATAACGCAAAGGAACAGAATTAATGAAAGAACCAAGCTCGGCCGCTCTGCCTGTTGAGCACAGCTGAGTTTCAATGGCACAAGCCCTATTAAAAATGTCCCATTTGATGTCTGCAATTCTCTTCAGAGTTCCTACTGAAAAGTGAGCAGCTGCCCATCTGGGAGACTTTAACAACCCAGATATTATCTGTTTTATTTCCCTATTGGTAAGCTTATGATAGCCTGACCTATCAAACTGTTTCGTGTGCCATGCTAGTCTACTTTATTTCTTTTTGTCTTATGTAGCAATTCAAATCTGTTGAAAACAACAGTGTCAATAAATAAGCAGAAGGCAACCTGCTAAGGTCTTTTGCCAAGAAAAGGAGAGGGGGAAAACCAACATAATTTAATTCAGACATTTACTCAACAGCTTTCAGTCCATCACACACCAGTACTTTATAGTTCCCTTCATTTTGCATAAATATTTAGCACCGCAAAGAGTGAAAGCTGCTCCTCAAATCCACCTCTTCCCACTCAATGCTGATTTCATTGCATCCTTTAAAGAATGGGCTGGCAGCATTACTCTGCCTTCTCTTCTAAAATGAGCAGAGAGAAAATTAAACTGATTAAACCTTTTTTTAAGCCTTAGTCCTTTGGTTGGGTTATTAAGCATCATGGGGACAGCTGTTGATCTCACTTGAATGCAAAGCCTTGAAAAAATACTTGAAAGTCGGCTCTGTGATTCATAAGCAGCAAGTGGAAATCGCTGCCAGTGAAGCTGAAGAGCCAGTGTGTTGAACACTGAAAGAAGAGTCAGGCTACAGAGAGGAAATCCCTGGTTTTGTAATACCTATATCAGCTTTTTCATTAACTATTACTCAAAAGAGTAATTGTTTTTGCCACTTTTAGAAGCATAGGAAGTGTCTTCTCAAAGAAAAAGATGACACACTATGTTTACAGATGAAATTAATTCTCAAAGTCTTGACTCTTGGATTACTTGCTAGAAGTTTGTACAGGATTAAAAAAAAATAAAGCTGGTATATTCTCATTCCCAGCTGCATAAAAAATGCAAATATTCAATATTTTCAGAACAGTATTTTGCCTGTCAACAGCTCCTGATTTCATTACTGAAATGGTGTAATTCTGTAATTGGGAGTTTATTGTCCATGATGGTGAAGAGGGTGACAGAGTTCACACAAGATTACATGAATCACACACTAAAAATCAGGGTAAGGTTGCAAAAGAAACATTATGTGATGACTCACTGCTTAAGGACTATGTTAATTAAATATTAATCAGGGCCTGAAGTGTCACATTGAGAGCTCACTTCAATTTGTGGCCCCAATTACAGCTACAAACACTTGGAAATGTGCCCAATGAGACACAAAACACGCTGTTGAAGTATTTGGGTAGAGCGCTTCAACTAGTGCATGCTACTGCATGAAGGGAGGGAAAATGAGGAAGAAAAATCAGGTGGAGAAAAACAGTAGGAAATGACATGGGGCCATAAGCACTTGTGCCATGGAAAAACGCTATTGATAGAAGAATAGTTAGAGGCCTGTAGGTGTGGAGAAAGAGAGGAGACCACTGGTAGTAGGGAAGGTGCCAGGGAAGTGCCAGCCAAGAGAAATGGTGGCCTCAAGGTGAGGGAAGCCTGCCACTGCCCTGCACTGCAGTAGTCTACTCTTACCTCCACCCTAGTGCTCCCATGCAGGCACTTAGACCTGACATCCCCCAGTACAATCCCAATAAGGCTGGGATCTGCTTTCAGCCTAAAGAGGAGTTCTAAAATACGTCAGTTGTTGGAGCTGCAACTGGGAAGCTGATCCTGGTAGTTTACTCTGAAATGGAGGATTGTAGTGATGCAGCAGTGGCTGCTACATGGGTGTTCAGAAAGTCTCACCTACGTCCTTTATTTCCCAGGGGAAGGTCCCTTGTTTCACCTCAGTTTCTCAATTCTCATTCTGTAAAATGATTTTCCCTCCGCCCTAAAGAACTGTTCAACAGTAAATACATGCCTGGATGTTCTGGTAATAAAAAAACACATGAAAAATCACAAAAGGAAATTATTATCTTTTTCTTTTCAGAGTAGGTTTTAGAGTTTTAAAGCAATATAGAAGAGAGGCCATTCACTGAATGAGGGAAAAGCTGATGATAAAAGACGTGCTGTAGATAAAGTATTGGATAATGCATGTGATAATTAAAAACTACGTAATGATGCAGCTGGACAAGAAGTCTGACATAGGATTTTGCAGTGATTAATTTTTTAATGTTAGCCTTACAATTTTAATAACATTCATTTACTTCTGACTGGGTAGTACACATCAGAGACATCTCAGATCACCACGTGACACAGCATTCACTCCTTAATTAATCTAAATTCTGCAGTAGGCCTTTGTATATAGTAAGATGCAGTTTTTTGAAAGAATCAATTTTTTAAGGTACTATCAAATGCTTCAGAGATTAGAATCTCAGTAAGCACATCAGGAATTCAAATTACTAGTTGCTTCATTGTAGCTTTGTGCACTAGGTAGCTCACAAGTACAGCAGGGTTGATGAATGTAAGTTTTTCTCACATATATACATACATATACAAATAGACACACCCACATCATGCACTTGTACACACATGCACACCCCTACCCCTCCCATTACAACTTTCCCTTTGCCTGAGTCTCTCTCACTGAGGGTATTTTAGAGTTTCAAAAGACCGTCAGTTGTGTTCACCTGCACTGTATTTCTCTTTTAAAATATTTTTCAATGTTTGCCATTTCCCCCTGGTTTGGTGGCCTCTGCAAATGTGTCAAGAGGGCACCCTCTGTCCCCTCCTCCAGAGTGTTGGTAAAGATGCTAAACGGGGCAGGTCCCAGGACAGGCCCACAGAGCATCCCACTTGTTAATGGCCTCTAAGGTAGCGGGTGACCCATTAAATGTGACGCTTTAAGCCAAATCATGCCACCAATTTTTACTCATTTTGTTTTACCCCCATGTGGCTCATAGTGCCCTAACTTGTTTTATCCATTTTCCTGTACACAGCCCTACGTAACTAATACCAAAAATCTTGTGGTAACAAAGGTCAATGTAAGTGTATACAGGAATTTGTGCTCTCCTAGGAGACAAAGTATGTCGCATCCTAGGAAATGTCCTTACAATAACACTAAGCAGTCTTATTAATGTGATGATTATGAAAATGCTGCAAGACAGACAAAAATCCAGGTTCACATCATGCAGGAACACAACATGACGACAGTCATTAGCAGAGACGTTGAAAGAAAAGAAAATGACTTAGAAAAAAGGCAGTGAATGCTAATTCTCTGCTGCCCATAATTATTTCAGGGAAACTGGACTCTTTCCAAAGCCAGGCACTTTGTGCATTGCTGTGCAACAATGAAAGAGCCATTTGGGGTCAGCAGTAACTGTAAAATAAATGGACAGCAAAGGAGTGCCTCATTACTCAGCTTGACTGAAGATAGAAGATGATCACTTTTATATTCTGTCCCTGAAGCTGACCACAACTAAGGCAAGCCAAAATGATGATGGTTAATGGGATGCCACTGAGATTCAAATGTTGTGTAGAATCCCACAGTATGTGAAGTCAGAGCTAGTAACACATTTCTGTGGTCTAATTAAAAACAATAACAGAAATTTAATGAACACTGTTAGTGCAATGGGATAGATTTGTATTAAAAGAATGGTCCTAACAAGAGAAAATGGAACATTCGTGAGAGATGAAAAAAATCCCAGCTGGCCAAAGGATCAAAAGGTCAAACATATTTCACCACTGTTTTTAGTTTCCTGGAGGAATTACAAACAGAAGGATCTTTGGGAAACTTAAGCAAGAAAAATAGATTTAGCAGCACCTGAAACCATAGTGGGCAAAGGTATTTCAATGGCATTCACTGTAGCCTGAAAAGAGAAATTGCTCACTTCTCTGGGTGAAATGTATTAACCTCTAACAGGCAGTGAGTCAATAAAAATGATTTAAGACTTCTCTGTGGCCTGAAATTCTGTGAATCTATGAATACCAGACGACACCTGTGAAAAGCCAACTGCTTATCATTCACACCATGATCTTCTTTGTTTCCTCAAGTATTAAAAGGACAATGTTCTTCTTCTCTATCTGCCTACTTGCACATCTTGAAAGAGTTTGTAATGATATACCAGAGACCCTGTGAGTTGTTGCTGCCCTCTGGATGACCTATTTGGAAGCTGTGAACTTTGAATTCATCTGCAGAACTGCAGCTATGCTGCTACCAGCACATGATAATAAGTGAGAATATGACTAGACCCTGGTTCTTTCATTTTTACCAAATCCTTCATTCCAAACTATAGATTTCACATAAATCCTATAGCTCTTGCAGCTCTGTCAGGACAGTGACTGCAGAATATGAGCCATGGTTTACTCCCATCCCAAGACATAGAAGAAAGCAAGGGCATCTTTGAATGAAGCAATTCCTTAGCCATAAAGGTTTGAGAAAAGATTTTCCACAAGGTAGAGAGGAAAATAAAAGTGCCTCTTTAGGAGCATGTAGGAGAAGAAATGGTTTTCCAAAAGACAAGACAGATAGGAAAGGTGACAGGCAGAGAGAGAGAGGGGGTTATTTGGGAGTCCTCTCTTGATGCTGAAGCTTTGGTGTTGGGAAAAGCACCCTGTGCCTCTCCCAGACTGCAGCCATCAGCTGCCTGCCTGGAGGGTCAGGGGGGTTTATTGCCCCTGGCTGCAGCCCGATCAGAGGAGTCTGCAACTTGTACAATGTCATGAGTTTTTCATTTGCACCTCTGCTGCTTTTCCCCTACAACACCGCAGTCTGACAGTTACTCTTCTGTGCAGCTGTGCACCTTCATACCTCAAGGGTGCTGGGGGAGAGTTTTGCACCTCTCTATCCAAAATGCTGTCATCCTGCCAGCTTTGCATTCCTGGGTTTGGACCACAACCATGGCCACTGTGTTGGATTTCTCATGAGAAGCATTTGCTACCACTGTGTGAACCACCTATTTTGGCTTTCTCTCCCTCTTCACCATTTGTTTTGTGGCTTTTGGTATATAACATTAAGGTAGGGAATATGAGGAGTCTGGCAGCTGGCAATAGCAGGAAATAGCAGTGTTTCAGGCAGTCAACCAGCATTGCCCAGTGATACATTTGCAAAAAGCTGAGAAGATAATTAGCACTGGGCAACATGTACGCAACCAAACTATGCTCTGAGCAGTATGATTAGCACAAGGAAAAAGGGTGAGTAATAAAGAGGTGAAGCACATAGGGATGGAACCATATAGTTACTCTAGGAAGAATATCTCTGAGAGAACACCAAAGACACCATAGGAGAGGAAGGCTCTCTAAGAATGTCCACCACCACCACTACTTTACCCCTCAGCTAGCTGCCATGCAAAATTCCCTTTTTTATTTCCACTTCCTTTTTCTTGTATTCCATTTCTCCTTTCTTTTTTTTCCCTTTCCCATTTCCTTTTTCCTTTTCCCTTTCTCAAATTCATGGATTTTGTTGATCTTTCCTTGAAAATGGCCATTCCCACCAGAGCTGATGTCCCTCCATTTTTTATATCATTGGTCATATCCAGACACACTCTCTGTAAAATATCCATGTGGATGTTGTTGGATATAACAGCTGGGTAATCTGTCACTTCAGTAATTTATTGTTGCTGCTTAGGGTGCCTAGGGTTTCCAGTTTTAGGTTTATAACGATTTCATATTAATTAATACCTGATGAGCGTAAAAGATCTTGCTGCTTCTTGTCTGTTCTTTCTGCATACAAAAACTCTCATCCACAAAATTCTGGACCTTTGTCTCTCAGCCAACCATTTCTTCTTTCAAAAAACTGTCCTCTCTGTTTCTCTTGTTTTCATCTGATAGCCTGGAAGAATTCCTTCTGGCTAGTTGCCGTGTCAGGAATGCTATAGGTCACCTCTGCAAACTGTTTTGTTACTCGTTTGTGGGAGGCATCACACACCACTAGACAAGGCAGTAAGTATAGTGAGAGTCAAGACTGCTGGAGTCTGTTCCTATGCATGACTCCTTTGTCTGTGGTTCTTGGCGAGATACACCACCTTTGTGCCTTAGTTTCTTTATCTGTGGTAAAGAGAGCATTGATACAAGGTTCTTACAACTGTGTGCAAAGTACTTTGACTCTAGAGATGAGAAGGGATTTAGATAAGTATGCGTGTTCTTTGTTAGATCGAGCTTGTTGACAATTAAATCTTTTTGAACAAAGAGGTCCTCAAATTAGACCATTCTGAGATCAGCTTACTTCATTTCACTAATCCAGGAACTTGGTGACAAAGGAGAAGGGGAGTTGCTGGAAAACACATGGAGAGATGCCTGGTCAGGTTTTTCTATTGTTCTTTTATATAATCACTGCAAATGAAAAATCCATGATTCCCAGCTAATTATTAATTAGAAGTGTGACCTATTTCACCTGTTTTACTGATATAGAAAATAGGAATCTAGTTCCAACTGTTAGAATATTACAAAGTCATCTTTATCTATTACCTGTTTCTCTACTAAACCTACTATAGCTGCAATGCCCTGGCATTATTTGTACAGTGTTGTAGTTGGATGCCTTTGGTTGCTCATACTCTTTTTGTGAAAAAGCACTCTCCTGAAATCTTCCTTCTCAGTTTTTTCAAGATATGTCTTCTTGAGTGACTGCAGAAATTCTACTATTCCTTAAAATCATGATTTGATATTTTTTCACATATATGGGGGGGGGGGTTCCCCATTTCCAGTACTTTGAATCTGAAGATCATCTATTTATTTATTGTGTGATAGCCTGAACTTCTTCTGTACTAATAATTTCCCATAACACAATGTCATAAGCAAGTTTTGTCAGCATGTTTCCACATTCAATCCTAAAATGATGTGAAACTAGTTAAGGCATCAGTCACTGGACTACTCCTTAAGGAACTCCACTCCTGACTTTCCTCTGAACGGTACATTCCCCTTTCAAAGGCACCTATTGCTGTCTCTCCTCTATCTAATTTCTTATTCACCTGAAATTTCTTCCACTAATTTGCATCTTCTCCAATTTCCCATATGGCTGGTAGGCCAGACAGATGACATCGATGGCATTTCTTTTGTCTAGAAAATGAGTTAGCAAAGAAGGATGTCAGGCTATTCAAATGCAATTCACACTCAGTAAACCCAAGTGGCAATTTATCTCATTCTCAATTTTTTCATTGTTTTTGGTTTCTTTTCCCATCAAAATATATGTCAGGGCCCTGAGGGCACTCATAGTGCTAAATTGCCCTGATCAGCCTTGCCTGAGGCCTCCACCCACCTCTGCCAGCTCCTTCGCAACCGCCAGCCCTGGTTGTTCCCTGACAGTGTGTTCTTAAACTTCTCATACCTTTGGGATCAGAGTAACGGGCCTGTAGTTACATAAAGAACGCTTTTAACCATCTCTAAATAACATCACTGCATTTTTATGCTTTCCCTGACTTGAGACCTGTGTGGAACCACTGTTATTAGAATACACTTTTGCGTATTCTCAGGTCTCTTTACAGACAAATCTGTAATGGAGATGACAGTCTGTCCCTGACCTGAACTCATAAATCTCACTGATGTTCTTATGTGCAACTCAGTTCTGTAATTTTTAGTTCTATATTCTTAATTACAGAGCTATCCTGGCTTTGCCCATGTTCAGCATGATCATTTTTACAAAAAAGTGAAAAGTAAAACAATTAATGCTTCATCAGAAAATGTCTTCCTGTAAACCCTTCTTCAATCAGGTTTTTAGGTATATGCCAAACTTACAGGCCATTGGAAAAATTTTCATGTTTAAACACTTCACTCTATTGGAAACCTATACCCAGTTGCCAAGCTTGCTGTCACAAGATTAGTGGCATTCTGCACTTCAGCTCACATAATGTAGTCTTCAGGCATCTCAAGGAGCTGGCACAGGTGTCAAGAGACACTTCCCAAGGCTAAATATTGGAGCTTGCATTTTAATACAGTACATTATTACTAGCAAATATTCTCATCTAGCAGCCATGCACCATATGGTTATCTAGTTTCAAGCAGATTGCTAACCCAAGACCACCTTAATTCAAATAAATCATGGCATTCTCTTAATATATTGGAGACTGCATCTGCTATCCTGCACCTGTCACTACTGCAGCAACAGAATGATTTATGGTTCTAAACTTCAGCATGTTATGAAGTGGCACATGGATAGGTGCACATGCCGCCATCTGTTTGGGGACAGATGGAAGAGTAGCAGTGTCATAAACTTCAGACATTATTTCCTGATAATATCAAAGCTTTCTGAAGGACAGTTCTTTTGAGAAACGTACCTAGAAACTGGTTACTCACCAACATCTGCACGTTTCTTTGATAATGGGAACCACACTAAACATCTGCTGGTTTAACTTGTCATAAATGACAAGGTTCATTTAAAAAATTTGTCCACACTGCAGAAGTGAGGATCAGTACACAGCTTTGGAGTACAAACAAGAAAAGAACCTCTCTAACTGTTTGTTGTTTGCAATTCAATTTAAAGATGACTTTGAAGGATTTGAGTGTGTATTTGTTATGTACACTTTAGAGAAAACAAACACTCTACTTTTTCAAGAACTAGTAATGAAAAATATTCATAACTTGGTGAATAAAAACCAACTGCAATCTTGTTTTTAAGTTGCTCTTTCTTAAAAATGGGATTAATTTCACTTAACCTCACCAATGCAATATAAACACGTGTGTCTCTTGTGGCCCTATGGACAATGAAGGACAGTTTCACTCATGTTAAAAATACATGTCAAAGATAAGAATCTCTTCAGTAAGTGCAGAAGACTTTGTTTTTTGCATTATATGCCAAAATTTCACCACATAAAAGAAGATCAACCCCAAGACTTTTCTAAACATTAAGTATAGGAATATATTAAGGTTACAAATTATCATGGCTTGTTCAGATTAAATTACTAATTCATCTCTTTGCCCTATTTTTTTTTTTCACAAGCTCCTTGCCCTATATTTCATTTACAATTGAACAATCATATATTATCAAGAGAGTCCTGCTTAAGTCTTTTTTCAAAGTGTTTGAAGATATCTTTAAACATAATTTCAGTTACAGAATGTTTGAACATCATGAAAATAATTCAAGTAGCTTGAAATGCTACCAAACACCTTGAAGATATTCACTTGGTAGAGTTTTGGTTTTTTCTATTCTATGATTTCTACTTTCATAATTATGCTTAGAGAGCAGCAGAACACAGCTTTCTTCATTATCACATAAGTATAATACCTTAGACAGCGAGGCGAAATGGATTAGAAATGAATTTCTGTATAGTCTTTCTTCTCTTTCATGACCAAATTGGAGCAACTGAATTTCTAGTGCCATATAATTTTGTACATCACTACAGGCAGACTATTTCTTATTATGCTTTTCATTTATACCAAGAATCTGTAAATGACACCTGAGCTGGTCAGAAATTTTCTGTAATAAATTGTTATACTAAAGTCTTTCATTCACATTACTTCTTTGATAGTTACTTGACTGATTCCATGTCAACTTACTTGTTTCCTCAGTAGTCATCAAGAGATGCAGATAAACTTCAGATTCCTTAGCTTTTGAGCTCTGTGACTCCAGAGAATTAAACAAGGCAGCTAAATTCACTGTTTCTTTGGAAAATTACTGGCTGAATAATAAAAGAGCATGCATTTGATTAGTTATCTCTACATTTGTGTTTTTAAGAGCTTCATCCTGTCCCAAGCAAGAAAGCTCATTAGAGCTCCAGCTTCAAAGCTCTCAGACTCTTTTACAGGCCACCAAGCAGGATATTATTAAACAAGAGCCCTTGAGATCCCTGGAGTGTATCTGCAGCTAGATTTTGAGGAATTTTTTCTGCATTAAAATTTCTGGAGTAATAATTTCTCATCCCAGTTCTCAAAACTACTTTTTAAGATGCAGAATTTGCTTTTTCAGCAAGCTGTGAACTAGACACCGTACACTAACAGATGTTGTGATACATCTCAGTAGACATCTCACAGCTCACTGGAGTTTTCACATTTGTTTGATGCCATGCTGCAAGATTTTGAGGGGTTTTGGATGTGCAAATTTGCAGCTAGAGTAATTTAAAAGATTTTCAAAATGGCCTATAGACGTCTCATTCCACTAATTTCAAACATACTTTTGCATTCTGTATAGTAAAAACAAACATTTTGGAAGTTATCGTTATTGCCTCTGTGGCAAATACAACAGAAGACAATGCTCTGTAGATTAGAGATTTTTCTACTCTCTATACATTATGAAAATCATTGATGTTCTATGGTTGTGCTTTAGAGTTTAAAAGGTATTCAAAATGCAAAATTTAAGCTGTTAGCAAATTAGCACTGTTTTTCAAAAAATGCATGTGTGGATTTCCACTCCTAAATGGAAACTGGTCTTTAGGAACACATGTAAATAAACTTTAGGACATTGAACCAAACTCTGCCTTGACATAAACACAGGAAAATCTCAGTGCCTTACTAAGAATTAAGAGATTGCAAATCAAGACAGATTTTCCCCAGTACCAAGCAATGTACATGTACCGGTCTTGTATAAGTCTCAAATTTAATTTTTCTATTAAAACTGAGCTGAATTAGAAAAACCACAATTCTCATTTAACAGCTTCACCCATACAAGAAACAAAAAATACTATGCCAACCTTATGCTTTAAAGTGAAAATACACTGTGAATGTTATTAGTTATTTAAGGATGGATCCAAGACTTGTGGAAGTCTGCCATGAATTTAACAGATTTTGGAACAAGTCTTTCAGAATCAAAAACAGATTAATAGTAAATAGAAAATACTACAGAAAGCAATCTCAATGATCTGTCATTGTTTTAGATCCCCCAGAGTTGAAAAACCATCTATAGAAGTTATAAACATATTTCTGATATGTGAAACTACATATGCAGGGAAATCTGCATACAGAAATAAACATTATTTATGTTTTATCTTCTGTTTTCTACATTTTATATATGGGCTATTTCAACTTGAAACTCAGCAGCCTGAGGAAAGTGGGAAAGTTGGTAAAAATTCTGAATAAAAAAGACGAAGAAATCATAGCTGTCTGAAACTATGAGAGAAAGCTCAGTTGATTTTAAAATGTTTCTCTACCTTACCAACAATTATACACAAATGGACTTATTTAGCAAATCAATGGCTGTCATGATTGATATTCTTTATGCAAAGTACTAATGTCACCAATTTTCTAAATTTAATCATAATTTTGGTGACATTTAGTGCTTTTCCTATAGTTCCAGGTTCTTTCAATACAGTAATAATGTAGGCTTCATGAGAAGCTAAATTAAGTTTCCAGTCCCAGAACTAAAGAGAAAGCAGCATGCCAAGGGACAAAACCAAACAGCTAACAAAAGGATCAATTAAATCTGCAGGGGTTTTTATCCCAAATCATACTTTTTGGAACTACTATGATTTAGCAGCACTGAACTGCTGTTAATACAAAAAATACTAATCTTTCATGACTTGGGATCTTATTATATTCTCATTATATGATTATATGATTATATTCTCAGCCAGGTCATGGTAATCAATGCAATTTTGGGGTTGGAAGTAGAATTTGGTTGGTGAGACAATTTTTCTTACATTACTGTCACTCCCTTTATTCCCTTCCTAATATACTCTCTTGTCTCAAAACCAGACTGGAACCCCAGGTACTACCCCCAGAGGAGTCGGTTGAGCTGAATCAGTCAAACCAAGAGCAGCAGCAAATGTTAAGACTTGATTCAGAAAATATGGCTGTTGAAATAGGAAGTTGAAAGAATCAGGACTGTTTAGACTAAATGAATGAAAAGATACAATGTTTGTATGCTCTTACATAAAATAATGCCAAAATGTGGAAAAGGCTCACTCATTCTGCATTCCTGTGATGGAGAGGACAAGAAATCAGAAGATTAATGTGCAAGAAGGCTCACTTAGGTTAGCTATTAATAAATGTAATTTGACATGGTTTTCATAATAGCCCTTTAACCTGTCCCTCACAAACCCAATGTGTGTTAGGGAAAAAGCAGTCTTGTAGAGAGGATGTTCCTTATATTAGTGGTAACAGAAAAAAAATACAGCTTTCAACTGTAACTATGAATAACTTCCTAGATTTTTTGATTTGTAGAAAGTAAAAAGACAAAGAAGGCAGAAAAGTAGAAATTAAGTGGTGACTTACAGATGCTTTTTCCATACCCTTCAAGTGTACATTTTATCATAATGAATCTACAGTTATAATAACGTAAGATTATTCCCCACATGTTAGAGGAATTGTCCCATCATTCCCATTCAACTATGAAAAATGATGAGGCTATTCTTGAACCACACTTATCCAGTCCAGTTTAAGACATTAAGATCTAATGTATACACTCAATCATAAGTTTCACATAACAAGAGCTTGATATAAAGGGCTCATTAAGCCAACCACTGAAATTATAAATAAACTCCTGCAAATTGCAATTTCTTTTTTCAATCCACCTAGAAAAATTATGTAGTTGCACTTATTTACTCCCTTTACCTGGAGGTATCAAAGTGCTTGAGAAATTCTAATTATCCACGCAATAATCCAACAAGGTAGCAAAGTGTTAGTGTGACCTACTTAAATCATAAGAAAATAGAATGACAAAGACTAAGTCACTTTCCTGAGATCATGCAGAAAATAACTGGCTATCATTGGAGCATATTAAATAATTCTTCTTTTCTGTTTACTAAATAGTGTTTCTTCTCCAATCATGATAATGTCATGATTGCTTATTTATGGCAGAATTATGCTGAAGTAATTCCACTATGTTGCAATAACTGATGGAAATAAAATAAGAATCTGGTCCATCAGGTGTGACATTTCTACTTCTGTTGTCATTTGCTCTTTGTCTCAATATTAACACACAAATTTGGTGTTTCATAATAGCATCTGATCAGACCCAATTCCAAGCTGAAAGTAGAATACATCACTAGAGAGAATAGACTCAATGCAAGTGATTAAAGGTCAGCTGCAAGATATTCTGCTTCCTAAACTGCATGTGGAAATTATACTACCTGTGCAGTACCATAATAGAGTGGATATCCATTAGACAAAGTAACAATGCAGAAACCTCACTGTGATAATACCATCTTTCAATAATGTAATTACTTCTTTTGCATTACAACTTCACTCAGTTTGGAAAAGCCCTCCAAGATCATTAAGTCCACTCATTAACCCAGCACTGTAAGTTCACCACTAAACCACATCCTTAAATGCCACATCTACACATCTAAAATACCTTCAGGGATGGTGATTCCACCACTTCTGTGTGCAGCCTGTTCCAGTGCTTGACAACCCTTTCCATGAAGAAATTTTGCCTAATATTCAATCTAAACTTGAGGCCATTTTTTCTCATTCTGTTGCTTGTTATCTGGGAGAAGAGATCAAACCCTACTGGATACAACCTCCCTTCAGGTAATTGCAGAGAGTGAGAAGGTCTCCCGCCTGAGACTCCTTTTCTCCAGACTGAACATCCCCAGCTCCCTCAGTTCCTTCTCATCAGATTTGTGCTCCAGACCCTTCACCAGCTCTGCTGCCCTTCTATGGACATACTCCATCACCCCAATGTCTTTCTTCAATTGGGGGGCCCAGAACTGGACATGGGATTTGAGGTGTGGCCTCACCAGTGCTGAGTAAGGGGGGACAATCACTGCCCTGGTCCTGCTGGCCACGCTATTGCTGATACAGGCCAGGATGCCACTGGCCTTCTTGGCCACCTGGACTCACTGCTGGATCATGTTCAGCTGCTGTTGGCCAGCACTCCCAGATCCTTTTCCACTGGGCAGCTTTCTGGCCACTCTACCCTCAGCCTGTAGCACTGCCTGGGGTTGTTGTGACCCAAGTGCAGGACCCAGCAGTTGGCCTTGTTGAACCTCATACAGTTGGCCTCAGCTCATCAATCCAGCTTGTCCAGATCCCTCTGTTCACCTTCCTGCCCTCCAGCAGATCAACACTGTCGATGTCTGCAAACTGACTGGGGGGTGCACCTGATTTCCTCATCCAGATTTCATTTTGGTGAATCCTAGTGAATCAGTCTTTGCTAAGTTTACATTTAGCTGTCCTCAATATCTTGAAGAGTTCTAAAACTACATTAGGTTCCTAAATTATTGTTTCTAGACTTCATCCATACCTATTACAGCAGAGAAATTAAAAAATAATAAATGCCTAACACTTCTACTTGTCATTCAATAACTCTAATTTTTCCTTGTCATTCTGGAGTGATTCTTAGGGGATGTTTCTGAATGCTTTGAGAACTCCAGTTCTAGATTACCCTAGCAATGAGTGTGTACCAAAACTCTTCATTTTGCTGTAGAAGAGAACATTGCTAACATTTCTGCTGATAGTTTTAAGATATATCTTATAAACTATATCTCAGGTTTTACAGAGTCAGCCAATCATGTCCCATCCCTTGTCTTATCATAGAATCATTTTGATTGGAAAGGACCTTCAAAGGGACATCTTCAACTAGACCAGATTTCTCAGACCCCATCCAACATCACCTTGAATGTTTCCAGGGCTGGGCATCAACTCCAATCTGGGCAACCTATTTCAGTGTTTCACCACTCTCTCTGTAAAAAAATTACTTCCTTATATCTACTCCAAACCTACCCTCTTTTAGTTTAAAAACATTACCCCTTGTCCTATTGCTCACTAAAGGTCCTATGAAAAACTCTCATCTTTCTTATAAGCCCATTTTTAGTACTGAAAGGCCTCAATGAGCTCTCCCAGGTGCCTTCTCTTCTCCAGACTGAACAACCACAGCTCTCTCAGCCTGTCTTCATATCAGAGGTACTTCTGATCATCTTCATGTCCCTCCTATGCACCTGCCCCAACAGGTCCATGTCTTCCGTGTGTTGAGGACCCCAGATCTGGATGTCTCACCAGAGTGGAGTAGAGGGGCACAGTCATCTTCCTTGGCTTGCTGCAGCCCAGGATATATTTGGCTTTCTGGAATCAGAGCACACATTGCCAGGTCATGTCCTACTTTTCATCCACCAGTACTCCCAAATCCTTCTTCACAGGGCTGCTCTCAATTTCTTTATCTCTCAGCCTGTGTTGATACCAGGGCTTGACTCAGTCCAAGTGAGGTACCTTGCACTTGGCCTCTCATGAGGTTCCCAAGGGCCCTCTTCTCAAGCTTGTCCAGGTCCCTCTGAATGGCATCCTTTTCCTCAGTTGTGCCAGCTGTACCTCTCAGACTGGTTTCATCTGCAAACTTCCTTCCACTGTCTATGTCATCAATGAAAACATTAAATTGCCATGGTCCCAACACGGACCCCCGAGGGACACCACTCATCACTGATCTCCATCCACACATTGAGCCATTCACCACTACTCTCTGGATGCGATCATCCAACCAATTCCTTATCCCCTGAACAATTCATCCATCAAATCCATACCTCTTCAATTTTTGACAGAAAGATGTTGTGGGAGACCATGTCAAAGGCTTAACAAAAGTCCAGAGAGATTACACCAGTAGCTCTTCCCTTGTCCACTGATACAGTCACTCCATGGTAGAAGGCCATGGAGTTTGGTCAGGCAGGATTTGTGAGGCAGGACACCTCCCGGTCCTCCATGTGCCCCTATACGTCTTGCTGGCACTGAACCATTATGCTTCATCCCATATATTAAGACATTCCGATTATTGCAGATGGGAACAGATCTACAGCAGATGGGAACAGATTATGGTTCCAAAATGAATGGTTTTTGTCCACCTAGCAGAATATATGCAGTAGATTTTGTCCAGCTCTGCTTTGCCTCTCCTGACATTAATTAATGTGCGAAATAGTTGTATGGAGTTATATTAATAGATAATTAATATATTAATAGTGGATTTCACTGAGTGCTCACTTGGGCACGTCTGCATTGCTTCTCAGAGGCCCACTTAATATGGTTAAGCAAATAGTTCACAAAAGTCTTAAACTTGCTTCAGTGAAAAGTTTTCAAGAGAAAACCATTATTATTAAATTGGATCCTCATATTCCTTTGAAAGCAAACAAACAAACAAAAAAACAAAACCACAAACCAAAACAAAAAAAAACAATCGGAGAAGCGAGTTAGTTCTGTGATATTTTTTTAAAAGTATGCCTATAAGAACAGAAAGGTGTTATTTCCAAATTCTTCACAATGTCTTTTTGATATTGAGATTCCCAGTTTATTGCTGTGACAGCCTCTAGTATCTAATTGCCATTTAACATTTCTGTGCACTCCAGTCTCTCACACCTTTTCACAATAGCAGCTATATATTCTCCCTGCCCTAAAGGCACTAAATAGTCTGTACTTTTCTTTTTCCCTTATTTTGCTTATTTTTTCTAGGAAGACAGTATGATTAACGTCTCCTTGGAAAATGTCAGGTAGCATTCACTCTTCTCTAAGTCAGCCAAACCAATTCCCTTCTACATTTATTAAACAAACCAGTCCTTCTATTACTACCAGAACTACTATTACTCATTAGTACTGCAGGAATACTGCAGTCCCTCAGCTTCATTTTGTTAGGCACTCCAGCAACACATTGCAAGTAATTAAACCTGTTCTTAGAGAAAAAAAAAAAAAAAAGGAGAAACAATGGATATGACTAATAAATGGGAGGAAATGCAAACTAATCATAAGAAAAATTTTATGCCAAATTTATTGGAGGGGAAAACTGAGACAATGAATGTAGTTTTGATGACCGTTAGAGAGCTACTCAGTATATGTAACTACAAACAAATGCTCTCTTCTCCAAAATATGAACATGCCACTCTGGAAATGGCAGTGCATCCTGGAGCAAAGGAGTGTGACTCATCTGTCTCCTCGCCAGGCATGAAGGCTTATAGCATAAAGCAGGCACCAAACCTTCAACATATTTGTAGACTCCTTCTTCCCTAAACTGTGATTTTTACTATCAGATGTCTATGCACTCCTATTCATCATAACCAGCTTGGTATTTGGAGACTGATCTCTTCTGGGCATGAAGAGATCTTAAATCCTTAAAAGTCCCTGCTGAAACAGAACTTCACTGAAATTACTTACTTTCTGGAGTTCACATTTCTTTTCATATCCAGTATCATCTGTTCTCTGGTGCATTCACAATTCATCTCTGAACTGTGATACAGTCATAGTGTTTGAAGGGCACTAATATTCTGAAAACTAATATTCTGAAAAGAAACCTCAAATGTCACTGTATGGATGAAGCTTTATTGTCTCCTCGGTGCCTCTAATGCAAGCTGTTTACTTTGGCATATTTGAAAGACCACGCTGTTATTTGTCCTAAAATTTGCTACAGATTGATTTGATAATCATGCCAAGTTCTTTCTGTTTCTGATGTCTTCAGTCCTAATAATTCAAGTCATTTATCAATGGCAGTAAAGGAATGGAATGCCTCTTGCTGTGCAGAGCTTGCAGAAGTACAAGTTAAAGAACTTTATCAATTTACATGTCCAGAAAGTGCTATAAAACACTCAGCATGGTTCCTATATGTTGCATTTCTGAATTCATACAACTGTAACCATTCTATTTTGCCCATTTTTATGACTTTCATTGTATTTTCAGAGTAGCCCTTGACACAGATGCATTCAGCCTTCTGAGGACACAGTGCTCTAAAGTCCACAATGAAAAGCAGATCACCAGAAAGAGAGTTTACTTTCAATCCTTTGTTAATTATAAATTCATGTTCTGTTTTTAAGAAGTTAAATTCAAGGAAGACTAGAAAATTATGGGATCTAGAAATCTACCTGCATGTATTTCCTGCAAGATTTAAGTGAATTTTCAGGGGAAATCATCACAAATGTAAACAAAAAGTCAATATTCCTCTGGAAAAACACAGCTCATGCTTACCATTTGCATCCACTTTCAAACTTCACAGCTCCTTGACAAATTACTCTTTATATTTCCACAGACAAATTCTGAACCAGTGTGTCTCATTTGCCTGTATTGGAGATCCTGACATATCACCAGCAGTAGGATAAGAGGGCATGGTCTCAAAGCTACCAGGGGACATTTAGGCTGAATATTAGAAAAAAATTTTTTACAGAGTGAGTAAGCAGACATTGGAATGTGCTGCCCAGGGAAGTGGTGGATTCACTGTCCCTGGAGGTTTTTAAGATGAGCCTGGATGTGGCTCTGAGTGCCACGGTCTAGTAACCACAGCAGTATTGGATCAAGGGTTGGACTTGATGACCTCGGAGGTCTTTTCCAAGATAACGTCTGCTCTGCAGCTGTGGTAAAATCTACAGCAATTTCTTTTTTTTTTTTTTTTCTTTGTAGCTTCAAAAACCTAAAAATCTGAAGAGAAACTACAAGTAAAACATGCATGCATAATTGTCTTCATTTTGTATTCCTTACTTTATCTACTTATCAATTGCAGGGAATGATTTTTTTCTCTATACCCTCTAAATCTGTATGTTCATAAACCTGGAAACTGGATGCAAGTTTTACAATATTCTTAGTATGCATTTCATCATAAGCATTTCTTTGTTTATTCCTTCCAGTCCTACTTCAGTGTCGAACACAGAATCACATGTACCGATATACAATTTGGTCCACTATAAACCACAGTGAATAGATATTTTGATGCTTTTAGGACTTAGTGAAATGAAAATATAAATGCATACCAAAGTTTTGGGCTGCAGCTTATATGTTTCAAATGAAAGGGAAGAAAAGAGGCAGCAAAAGACAGCTGTCAAAGTATGCCCTATAGGATAAGGATCTCCACAGCCCCTGCATCCTTTGAGGAAATTCTCTTCACACATTCAGACTGTGCCTATTAATGCTACAAATGGCCTGTTTTCATCCTTCCTCTTGCAATCTGTTCATACTCTCTCCTGCTGCAAATAAAGCATGCCCCGTAATCTGTTTCTTGAACAGAAGCAAAAGTAAAATATTCAACCCCTGTAATATCCTAGTTTCTTTCATCACAGCTGGGTGGCAATATAGACTAATGACTTGTAATGAAGAAATATTCCCCACACATTCAAACACATTTGTACACTTTCTCCAAGTAAGATGAAGAAATCCAGGTAGCCTTTCTGGATAAAACAAGACTTCAAACCAGCAGGCACCAGGTAACCATGATACTAATTAGCTGTGATTTTCTTTCAAGTCTTTGTCTAGCTCACCTATTTAGATTGCTCTGTACCATTACACTGTCTCTTCTTTTTATGGGTATACTTACATTGTAGGCTCTATAATCCAGTGATAAGAAGGTTTTTGAAAGAGATTTAGTCTTTAGGTCCTAAAATATACAAAGACAGGCAACGAGGATCAGGATGCAAGACTCCTCTCCTCAGAGTATGTCCTCTTCTTCTGCAGAATCTATCATCTATCTATCTATCTATCTATCTATCTATCTATCTATCTATCTATCTATCTATCTATCTATCTATCTATCCATCCATCTATCTATCTATCTATCTATCTATCTGTCTATCTGTCTATCTATCCATCCGTCAGTCTGTTTATCTAAATTGTCAGGTTGAACTTTGTTGAACTTTCTCAGGTTGTTGATGAGGATGTTATGGGAGACAGACAGTGTCAACAGCCTTACAAACGTTGAGCTAAGCAACATTCACTCCTCTCGCCTCATCCATCAAGCTAGATGACTATCAGGGTGGCTAAGCATTATTTCCCCTTTGTAAATTTATGATGACTAATCCCAGTCACTTTCTTGTCCTTCATGAGTTTGGAAATGTTTTCCAGCATTATTTGCACCACCCTCTTATTGGGGACTGAGGAGAACCTGACTGACCTGTAGTTCCCTGAATCTTTACCAGTGCTCTTCTTGAAGATAGATGTGTCCAGATTGGTATGCTGTCAGAACAGGCTGGAGACATCAGATGAGAGTAACCTCATGAATTTCAAAAGATGGAAAAGCAAACTCCTGCCCTTGGGGAGGAATAATGCCATGCACCAGTACATGCTGGGGTCTGACTGACTGAAAAACAGCTGACAAGGCAGACAAGGACCTGGGGATCCTGGTGGACAACAATGCTGACCTCAAGGAAGGAAATGTGTTGTGGCAAAAAAAGTCAGCAGCTTCCTGGGCTGCACCAGAAAAAGCGCTGCCAGCAGGTTAAGGGTCTACTCAGGGCTGGTGAGGACACATTTGGATTGCTAAGGTCAATGCTTCCCATTACAAGACAGACATGAATTTACTGCAGTGAGTCCAGAACAGGCCACAAAGATGATTAAGGGACTGGAACTCGTTTCATACCAGGATATTCTGAGAAAGATGGGACTGTTCAGCATGGAGAAGAGATGCCTCAGGGAGATCTCGATGTGTATAACTACCTGATGGGAAAGAATGAAGAGACAGCCAGACTCTTCACTCTAGGGCCCACTGAGGCGACAAGAGGTAATGGGCAGAAATTAAAAAACATGAAATCCCATCTGCTTTCTCTCACCCTGCTTGAACACTGGCACTGGACTTGATTAAAGGGGTCCTTTCCAACCTAACATTTCTGTGATTCTATGACAAAACATCAATGAAAAATCAACTCATTTCTTCAAAAGTGACTGTGTTCATAAATTAAGACACAGTAAAATATGATGAATGCCTCATTCTCAGAAAATAAAATAGTAATTTGGTCTTACAGAAAACTTTCTATTGCAAAAGACTGAAAGAAAAGCACAGTATTTCTACAGAAACACTATGTAGCTCTGGAAACCAAAATCCTCTGTAGAATTATGAGTATCAGTCATTTCAAATTACATTAGAATACATTACCATGAGGAAAGATAACATACTTTTAAATCAAAGGAAATACAAATTCTACTCTCTTTTAAAAGCCCTGCTTTCTCATTAAGAAAGCCTTAAGAAAATGCAAAGCTTACATAACTTAATATTATTGAAGCAGAAGATATCTAAGAGTAACTGACAAATGAAGATGGTCAGGTTGAACAGTCTGCTAAAAAGTATATATTTTAAATATATCATACTTCCTATGATCTTTGTCATATATAAGCTAAGTGAAAAAAATCTGAATTTTTAACTAGGAATATAGTTCATGATTCTGTTTTCTCTGTTTCTTGATTTAAGTTTTAGAGCAGGGATCTCTGTGTGATGTCTGATAAATGAGGCTTCAGATTCTGCATGTATTCTGTAGGAGTCACTATAATGCAAATAAATAAGAATAGCGTGGAGGGGACAAGGTGAAAAAGAGATAGAAAAAAAATTAATAAAAATAGAATTCCTGTAAATTAATCACAGACTTTCAAGGTGAAAATAAATTTCAGGAAAACATCTCTAAAAATATTACATATATAAACAAATTCTTAACTTACTGTACACAAGATACACAAAATTCTCTTCTCCTTGTAACACACTTGCCCAAAGGAAAGAGTATTATAAAACATAGTCATTCTTCCTGAATGGAAAAAGAAAAGGGATGGAAGGCTGGTGCATGAGCTTCAGGGGAGTCATAGCATGCTGGAACATCAGGCTAAACCACAGATCTGTAGAGGCCATAAATCAAAAGTCCAAAATGATCTTTTTCTCCCATTTCCAGGAGAGAAAAAATCTGTTGATTCTGTTTGCCAAGAACTAGCAGAAAAAGGCAGAGTTTGGCTGCCTAAACAGTGATCTCTGGTACTATACTAGACACCATAAGGTAACTGAAATATCTGCTAGCATATATGAAACATAACGGAAAATTATCAGGGGCAGAGGAACACATCCAGATGGCAAAAAAAGCATTTAGGGGCATGTACCATTGCATTACTGGCAGTTACAGATTTTCAAAAAATAACACAAAGCTCCTTAAACAACAAGCACAGCAGTCACAGAGGAGTAATCATCTGAGAAAGCAGCATATACTCACATTAACTTTGTGCCAAAAGTAAAAGCTAATCCATAGTATTGCAGAAGATAATGATAATTCAAGATGTTAGAAGACTACTTACATGTAATATATGGATTCTTGAAAAAGAACCTAGGACAGGTTCTTGAAAAAGATTGGGACAGAATTATTTAAGCCCCTCATTATTGGTATGACTGCGAACTTGGCAAAAGATCTGCCAGTAATACAACAGAAAGAGAATTAGTGATCCTACTAGCAAAGTTATTATTGAAAATTCACAAGTAAAGACATTCAAAGAACAATGAACTGTAGAACTCTCTGATAGCTTTGTTCAATATTTCCTTTCATCCAAAATTATAAAATAAGAATAAAACCTTCAACTTCCAAAGTGAAGCATAATGAATAAAAAAGATGGAAGTTATTTTTACATAAAGAGAAAGTATGCCTCTCCCACTCACAAATCACTGTTCTCTGAAGATAAATGATATTCTAGAAATACTGGTGTATGAATATGATCTCTACCATTCAAAGCAACCAATACCAAGTTTGCCAAACACTCCACATCTAACTAGCAACAATTCCTAAAAGCATCAGAAAAAAGCGTGAAAATGATACAATACAGGAATACCAAAAAAGTCACACAATAATAATTGCAGTACTAACTTCTTAATCAGAATTAGTTATGTGTAACTCATCTAAAAAATAACTTCCGAATAAGGAAACCTTCTCCTTCATGACCTGCTATTTAGAAACACCCCATCTTGGATTTCCAAATGAAATGTGTAGAAATAAAATGCCTATAATCATCTGGCTTTGGGAGGTCTCTGAGATGTTACAGTGCTCTACAATTAAACCAAATAAACAGCACTTGAATAACTACCTTTAGAAATGTCACATGATTACTCTTCAAACAGGAATTAAGTACTTATCACTTCCCGTTCCTCCCACATTCAAAACTGTATTCAAAAAGCAGTCTTTTAAAAAAAGAAAATAGCAAGTCAAGGAATCAAAATTCTGTTAAATAACATCTCTCACTTTCTGAGATATTGCTTTGATAAGCTTCTCTGTATCATTTCATTAGCAGCAACATTTTAAAGAAAGAAATGTCACATTCAGTAATAGGACTATATATTCAAACTGCCTGTGTATTTTCTGCTATTCTAATTTCTTAAGATGGTGAAAAGTATCATTTTGATGTGAAAAGTGATTCTTGAGTTTAAAATTCTGTTCACTTAGCTTTAGACACATAATATACAGTCTTCTATGCAAACTAGGCATAGTAACTTTCCTCTTTAGTCACCAGACAGAAATAGGGACTCTAAAGACAAGTTTCAACAACCTCATTTTAGTTATTTAAATTAGGAGGAGGTGAAGTGGGCCTAGCAATGCTAGTCTCTTCTCATGGACTATCAAGACACAGAAAGTCAGAAATTTCAGCTGTGGACAAGTACTATGTAGACCTCTATAGGTCTTGAGACTTTGATTATCTTCCTTTGACCTAAAATCATAGAAAAGCAGCATGGTTTCTAACCAGATTTTGAGAAATCTATTGCATATCTAAATGACATCTAGATACTTATGTTAATTGTAGATTTAAAGGTATAGGTAACTTAAACACACATAGATACCAAATATGAAGTACAGATATTATAAAATTGATATAATGCAACCAAAAAAATTTCACAGCTTGTCTGTATTTTTCTTCACTTCCTATGCATCATTTATATTGGGTTCAAAAAGACAGTTAAAAAAATCACGGAATACACAGCATGCCTATCATCAGTGCAATCTTTTTTTTTTTCCTCTTTTTCTGTTCTTCATCTTCATCTTGTTTAAGATATCACTACTCTTTCAGGAAGGCTGGACTAGACAACTCTTAAAGTTCCCTCCCATTCCAAACTATTCTATGATTCTATGATTCATCTCAACTTAGAAAATGTCTATATGAAGTCTCTTACCGGAAGCTTCCTTAACTGAGGGCCAAACCAGCTTTAATTACTTCCCATTTGTTGCATATCAATAACACAAACCAATAACACAAAAATGTGAAATTGCTATGAAACTGCTGACAGACTATGAACCAGCTGCTAGACAGTAACTTGTTAAAAAGTCTAAAATACAACTTGGCATCCAGAACCTACTGCTTAGAAAAAATGTTTAATGAAATAAACATTAAAAATAACACAATTGAACCTTACTTGACAAAAATAAAAAATGTTCACACAATTGGCTCCAAAGAACTATAAAACACTATTAAAATCTATACTTGGCCTTGTGTAAACAGCTACAAAATTGTTTTGCCATGTATCTCATTGCAAAAGATGATAAGGCTTGGGAAAAATCCTTAATAGCAATAGCCAAAAAAAAAAAAAAAAAAAATCCTTAGTAGCAAGAGACAATCTGTCTTTACTGAAACTAATAGTGCAGAGGTTATATATGCAAAATGAAAGATAGCAAAAAAGGGAGTTGTAACAGGAAACAGCTTAATACAGAAATAGTGTATTCTCAATTGGCCAGTGATTCCTTTAGGCATTTTTCAAATGCAGTTGAGTAAAATCCTCTTCTTGATTCAAAAATTTCATCTTAGGCTGCTTCACTCTGCATTACACCAAGTATGCACATTACACCTTACACAAACTATGGACATACCAAACATACACCAACAACAATTGGCTTTCCAGACAGTGAGAATGATGCAGAATTGTAAACCTGAGTACACACTAAAAATGATAGAAGATATTACCAAATCCAGCATTTGTACAGCAACACATGTCAAGTTTTGTAACTATGAAAAATAACCTACTAGACCCTGAAAATATGCAGGAGGCAAAACCAGAAATGTTTGCAGATTTCCCTCCATGTGGCAGTAACAGATGACTAGCCATGTGGCTTTGAAGTGTTTTATAAAAAAAAAAAATTAGTAACATTAACTTCCCAAAACTTAAGGAAAGGACAGCAATGCTGTGAGCCTATTTAGAAAGCACTCTGCAATTTTGCAAATATGGTTATTCTCTATGCACTGATAAAGAATTCAACACCTGAAAAGAATGCAAGCTTTTTTTTCCCCCGGGTTTGAAAAAAATGCACGGAGAACATAGAAAAAATTTTATCAGCATGTCAGTTGATGCTTTGATCTGTGGAACTTTTTTCAGCAGAAAACTCGGTGGGAAAAATCCTTTACACTCTATAACAAGAACCATCAAAGCAACTTAATCTTAAATGGTCAAAACTGGCTGATTTTTAGCACAAAGACACTAACTTGCAACAAAGACATTTTCAATGTTTCTACAGAAATAAATTATTATTTAAATAAATAGATCAAAAAAAATATTGAAAGCCTAATTTTCAGATGTAGTGGTGCCTAAAAGCCATATAAAAATTTCCAATACCCAACCAATTCTGAAAATCTGAATGCAACTGCTCTGATTTCAGTGCAACTCTAGCAGTCATGTCATAAAATGAGCAATGAAATGTGTTTAACCACAATGGAAAACAGGATGAGAATGCAGAATGCCTTTTCATTACAGCAAATTAACAGAAATGTTAGTTTGGCTTAGGTTTATCTTTCTCTGTCAGGCAAGATGAAATTGC
Source organism: Pyrocephalus nanus (assembly GCA_038380795.1). Lineage (NCBI taxonomy): Eukaryota > Metazoa > Chordata > Aves > Passeriformes > Tyrannidae > Pyrocephalus > Pyrocephalus nanus. Next base: position 37,333,262 of record CM076259.1, read on the forward strand.
ATTAAACTACTTTTGCTAAAGTGAGTAAGAAGAACAATCTGTGAATGATGAATGTATATGAATAATTAATGTCATGGACACTGAGTTATCGAATCCCAGCCAAGAGAATTACTGGACGGCAGGACTTGCTAACCAAGCCAGGACCCTTTTTCTGATATATTGCATGCACGATAAACAGGAAGTGTTTAGGGTCACTTATGCAACATGCAAACATAAAGGATAGGTCAACAAATGAGAATATAATTAATATTATCTCAATTTTCCATATATGGAAATAATACAAATAGTTTGCTGAAAAGTGTATGAAGCCTATGACAAATTTCAGAATTGAGTCCAGAATGCATGAGTTCAAAGAACCACCTTTCTTCTCTATTTGCTAAAGGTTATGTGTATCACTTTGGCTTAGATAGCTTCTGTATTTGCAGTAACTGTATATAAGAAAGCCTAAAATCCACTGCCTTCAAGTACCCTCAGATAATACAGGTGATCAGTTATCCTACTGAATAGTTACACTGACATAAGTGCACTGTTTGGGCACAAAGCATGAAGTGTTTCGGAAAAATCACTATAATGTAGATTTCTCTGGCCCTATCTCACTGCTCTATATGCTACGTAGGAAGAAGAACCTCTTGGTTCAGAGAAGTGAAACTAAGAAAATCTTGGACAAAGACCCGAAAGTCACATCAGTGGGCTCTATTTGCCTATTGAAGAAAACCTCCAGAGGAGTAACCCTGTTTCAGTTGATAAAATCTAGACTGGATATAAAGATCGTTAGAACTGGCCTTTAAAGATCATTATGGCTTTGAGAGAAGGAGGTAATGTAGGAGGTTCTTTATAATACTCTGAGTTGGGGGGGGGGGGGGGAAACTATTTTTAGTCTGCAGTTTTATATTTGGTTTTTCAATTTAAACTACTGGGAATGTGGAGAGCTGAAAATATTGCTTTAATATCTCCCCAGCTGTGGATCTTCTCTGATAAGATGGAAAATACTAATATAACCTTATATGTATGCAGCTGCTTTCATCCCAGAGGATCCTAGGACATCAACAACCTATTCATAAAGAAAAGTATATTCACTCAATCATAGATTGCAGCAATCAGGTATTTGTCAGGAATACAAAACCAGTTAGAACAGTAGACTAAACAAGGACATTTGGGGCACTGATCTTGTGCACAAACCCCTGTGCTTATGGCACATGATTAGGCAACTCTAAAAGTCAATAATTTAATTATTCAACAGTTGAATTTGATAAGTAAGCAGCACCAGAAAAGGAACAAAAATGGAGCCTTTCCTGAGATGGTAGAGGATACAGATTATACCATTTCTAGTCAAAGGTAATTTTTTTATCTGAATGGTCCTCAACAAGAATGAAGAAGACAGCTGTGAACGATAGGGAAGATTTTAAAGAGATGAATTGGAATTTTTTTAAGGCAGAGAAAGAATATTCAAGATCATGAAAAGATCACTAAAGAACAATTCCACAGTGGCTCTAACATTACGCAGTAGTCATGTTATTTAATGGCATGGAAATAATCGTGTCATTAAATAAATAAATTACAATTACTAAATAATTAGTAATAATTTAGTGATTAGTAATAACCATCTTATTTAGTTATTCAGAAATCAGTTAAGTTCCTGCTGAACCAAAATCTTTTCTGCAGATCTTTGTCCACAGTACATCTGGTTTTAGTACCATGTTACGAGAGTAGCTAATAAAGTTCTGAAATTCCATTCAGACTTTCTCCTTCATACCTGTTGCAAAGTTTTGAAAGGAAGATTGATTCTCCTTTTTTTGTTGTTGTTCATTCCTCTATATAATGTGACTGTAATCCTTTCCTGCTCCAGAAGCAAGGGAGCCATAAATGGCAGTGTGCTTGCATGTAGGATGGACTCGACAATCAATTAAGGAAAATTGGTATGTCATAAAATCAGACCAGAAAGCATAAATGTTGTATTATGGATACAACTTCTCCATCAAATGCTCTTTTACCCAACATCAGCAAGCAACTGGCATCCCAAACAGCTCCAAATATACAGAGGTGATTTGGGTCCTCACTGTCAGAATCTCATGCCTCTTAACTGTTCTCCCAACTCCCTTCCCCATGTGCTCTGTATCTACTTCGCCTTCTTCATCTACCTAGTCCTTCCTCAGCCTCTCTCAGCTCTTCCCTTAATTCTGGTGTTTCTCACACACCACAATGATGTCTGTAATGGACTACTACAGGACCATCTTCATTCGCAAGTCTTGTGTTTCAGGTAGGAGAAAGCAAACAGAAAATACATCTCATTTTTCAAAGGCCAGAGACACAAATAAAGCCAGGGCTGACTTCTTTCCTACTTTCTTGTCACCACTTCACATCAATGGTATCAGCTTCTAAAGTATGCACATCACAAACAAACAAAAAACCCCATATTTAATGGCTGTTTCCTAGAAAGAGCAATGCAAAGGATGATTTGTTGGAGGTTGAAGTTCATGAAATTCAACAGTGATGTTTCCTGTTTTCTTTTTTTGAAAAACAGGCTCAAACTCTGTCCAGTTATTAATTGGAAAAACATAAAATGTGACATTCTCCAGAAGAATCAAAAAACCCTTCCCTGGATATACACTTTCCTGTTGGTATCTTCATTTCTTTGTCTTAAGACCTGATAAGGATCAGGTTGGAACCAGCGGGTAGCAGAAGGCAGCAGGTTTGAATGTACCAGTGGAGAAAAACTAAGCCCTCAGTCCCAAACTGGCTGAACCAAATTTGGGCAGGGAGGTCAGGAAGAGCCACTGCTTTGAAGAGAACTCTGACTTACGGCCCAGAAATGTGCAGCAGCAACTTGGCCAAGCTATCCCAAAACCATAAAAGAGTCAGCTGTTGTATTTTTCTTGCTGCACCTACTGAGTTGGGAGATTGAATACTGCAAGAATACCTCTCCAAGAATATTTTGCCCTGGCCAGTCAAACATTCGAAACGAATGTAATTCAGACGAAACATTTGTGTTTGTGCGTGTTTGCGTTACATGTGCCTGGGTCTTTCCCCATGGGTCCTGCACATTTTTCCCCACTAATTTGATCAGCTATCCTAAATAAAAAATAAACTGACCATGGCTTATATCTCTCTGACCAGTTAACCTTTTGGATAATAGAATAGTACTTACACTAGTATTATGTACAATAATTAGTGATGCCTGCAATAAAATTGTAATGCAGTCTTATGAGGTGGTCGTGTTGGGAGGGAGAGTCAAGGATTAAGGCTCCACCCTTAGAAGTAATCCAGTTACTCCCTGAAGAAGAATGGGAGGGCACTCCAACCCTCATTTTCAGCTTGTAGAAAATATTTCCATAGGAAAGCTTTGCTCGCTCTTGCTTTTACCAGAAAGCTGAAGCAAAGTTTCCATGGCTGCTGTTGCTGTTATATATCTGGATGAAGTTGGCCTTGCAAGGAGCACTCACACTTATTGAAATTTCATCACTGTAAGATGCCAACTGTTAAGCAGAACTTGATGTTCAAGTAGGTGCAGTATTTGCTTAGCCCAAAGTCTGCCTTGAGCATGTAAATGCTCAGAGCAAGTGTCTGCAGAAGGCAAAGACAGTAAGCAAATGTTGTGATGCTGTTATTTGCTCTCTAAATAGAATTACGACTCTCAAGGTCAGAAGGTTAAGTTTAAATGTTAGACTGATAAAAAGCTCTTTTCTGTTTATAGAGAAAAGCCAGACAGTGACATAGCCAGTATCCTATGTGCCTCTGACTCTCCAGCCAGACTGACCAGATACCTCTTTACAGTCAAGTTAAAATAGGGGCTTCACCTTGTGGGGCAAGCCAAATAGCTCAGGCTTCATAATGAATTTCTGTAGAAGGCAACACAGCAACACTTTTTAATTGCTCTACCACTGTACTTCAATAATAATTCTAAAAATTAGTAGATGAGTAGAAAACTAAACAGTGAACCCAAAGGTAAAAGAAATAAAGTTACTTAGGGCAGAGTACCTGATCACCCAAGCATAACCTGAAAATACCATCTCAGTATAACCAATACAGTGCTGCATTCTATATGAATACATTCTTATGCAAGTGAGCAACGTGGACTCCCATGACATCTCCTCAGTTGCTAACTCTGAAACCCCGGCTGACACCTTAAATGTCAGCACTGTTAATTATTTCTCTGCAAGTTATTTCAACTGAATATTTACTTAATGTGCTTGCTTCAAAAAAGAAAATCTTCAATCTATGCAAGATTACAAAACTTCCAATTATCTGCTCTTCAGTCATCACATTTAAATGTGACCAAAAGTAGCTTCTATAGTTGTTCACACATTTTGTGCCACTGAAAATTAAATTTTAGACCAATCATAATTTAAATTCAGGATGAAAACAAAGCACAATTTGTTTCCTATAATCCCTTCAGATGGTACAAAATTAAATTCATGCTTCTAGAGAGCTTATATTTTTTCTGTAACTTGCCTATTTTAACCAGGATAATTTTTAATAAATCCTTATGCTAGTGTGGTACAATATGGCAACTGAAACAACTGTGGCAGGATATATAGCAACAGATGAAATGCACAATCTGAAGAGTCTTTTCTCTTTTTTTAATTGAACATAAGATCGCAGACAACAGATTATTTCATTTTATAAGTAAAAAGAAGTTAAGCCAGAAATATTCTTGGCTATAGAGCACTAGAAACCATTCACAGGCTGTTAAACCATAGAATATTTTTATGCTTCAGTCGCAATAACTACAAAGGAAAGACTATGCTATAATAAAAGATGTTGCAGTAATGCTATTATGAGTTTCCAGAGAAACATAAGCAGCAAACTTTAAAAAACAGGTTGTTATTTTGTGCATACAATAACTAGCATTATATAGATAAGATTCAACAAAAATCTTGTGTCACAACAACCCCACGCAACATCCCAGGCAGAGTGGCCAGAAAGCTGCTGAGTGGAAGAGCACCTGGGGGTGCTGGTTGACAGCAGCGAGTCCATGTGGTCAGGAGGGCCAGTGGCATCCTGGTCTGTATCAGCAATAGTGTGGCCAGCAGGACCAAGGCAGTGATTGTCCCCCTGTACTTGGCACTGGTGAGGCAGCACCTCAAATACTGTGTCCACTTCTGAGCCCCTCACTCCACAAAATACATTGAGGTGCTGAACTGTGCCCAGAGAAGGGCAACAGATCTGGTTAAGGGTCTGGAGCACAATTTGATGGGCAGTGGCTGAGAGAACTGGGAGTGTTTAGTCTGGAGAAAAGGAGGATAATGGGTGGGGACATTCTTGCTCTCTGCAACCACCTGAAAAAAGGCTATAACTAGGTGGGAGTTTGCCTCTTCTTCCAAGTAACAAGCAATAGGAGAGGAAATGGCCCTGTGTTGTGTCAGGAGTGATTAAAACTGGGTATTAGGCAAAATGTCTTCATGGAAAGGGTTGTCAAGTGCTGGAACAGGGCACACAGAAGAGGTGGATATGATGCTTAGGGACTTGGCAGTGCTAGGTTAGAAGTCAGACCCAATGAACTTTAAGGGTCTTTGCCAACCTAAATGATTCTGTGATTATATTTTGTTATCCTTAGAAATTTACACAGAAACACTAACTTGTAATTGTCACAAAAACAGGCCTAATGGCACTTTTATCTCCTTTCTGCATTCTCCCAGAGTATTACCCTTAATTTTCAGGTTTCCTCTTACAGGATTCTTACAATTCTCCACTTTTAGACTAAGTTCCAGCCTACAGTATGACATTTCAATTGGTTTACCTGACAAATCCTACCAAATCCAAACTCTTTCTCTTCTTCCCTTCAACGATTTCATAGGCTGCTTAAGAATAGAGTAGTTTTCAGTTTAAACTAGAAACAAAATATTTAGAAACACTGCTTTTCCTCGATGCCTGTATTATGTCAGGATTTATCAACTCCTGGCAGTAAATTAGTTAGGTCCTTTCAGAATCTTCAGGCACATTTTACGCCCGTCTAATTTTCACAAGCAGAAATCCCTCTTGTAAAGGTTCTTTTTAAAATGTCATTCTTCTCTTATTGCTTATGTCTTAAGTATTTTTTTACATAGATTTAATCATCTCTGTTACTTCTGCACTGTTGTTGATGGATGGCTTATACCGAGCTATTCCTTTTCCTTTCTCTAAATTCTGTAAATTAGGTTGGTATGTTCATAAACATTCAAACTAACATAGAGAATTCAATCAATAAACTATCATAGAGTTGCTATGAGTCTATCACATAAATATCACTATACCCATGTGGTTTCTATGTTAAAGAAATCAGTGTTTCTTATGAGAGCAACACTGAGCTTACTGCAACAAAATGTTCAATCAAATCTGTCATCTGAGATTACAAAGTAAGGTGTGAATATATCCTGTAAATATAAACTGTATTTAAAGTTAAATATACAAATGCATTTAGTTTTTACCTGCCATTATGTATCATACCACAAAACCAACACACATCTTGAAGAATTAAAGTGACAAATATCTAGGAAGGATAATCAGTAGGCATATAATCATTTATCACTTAGATTACATCTACATTATGCTACCTTTTAATGTCATCGCTTTCATTCTGCTCTAAAAATATGCCACATTAAATTGTGTATTATTGCTTTAGTATTAGAAATGTACCAAACTCTCACCACCCTAAGTAAAGAATCTGGCATTTTGACTTTTTAAATTTCATCCTATTAATCATTGCCCAATGCTCCAATCTGTCTAGATCTGTCTGCAAGACACCTTCCTAGCTAATGCCTAGTCCCCCTTGTTTTTATAAATGTATCGGAGTTGTACTTTGTCTTTTTTGACATTTGTTCACACTCTGTTAAGTTCCTTACCTGCCCTCATCTACTTTCTTTTTTTTTTTTCTGCAGAAATACACTTACAGCTTTTCATTTATTTTAATCTATGAAGTGTTTTGAAAATAATCTGGGCTTGTTTTGTTGGTTTTTGTGGGGTCTTGTAACTTGTAAAGCATATGTAAATCATGTTCTTTAAAGCCACAAATAAAAGTTTAGAGTTTCATAAGGCAAGGTCTAGTCAAGAGATGATGTGGATAAGCCAAAGCAAATAGGAAAGGTCATCAATTTGATATCAGATTTTTCTAATATAGTGAATGAGGTATTTGAATGTACATCAGAGAGTTAGAAGCACAACTCTGGCTAGTGGCAGAAGAATTGTCCTTCTAAAAAGCTTTGAAATGCAGATAGATAATTTCAAAATTATTTTTCTGTACTTTTTAAGTTGCCCTCCTCCCAGTTCTATTTGTACATGACAGATGGAAGTTAAACTTCTAAATAACTGATTACCACTGAGAGATGATGAGATGTGAAGGAAATTAAAATATATGCACAGGAAATGTGGATGAAAAGTTCACTCAGTTGCAGCAGATGAACAAATGGAAATTTGCTAGAAGTTACATTAAAAATTATTTCTAGTACATCATACTTTAAATCATCCTAAAGTTAAGTATTTAAAATAAATCATCCCAAATTTTACTGTTTAAAAAAATTCTCAAACCTATTTCAATTCAAAGAAATTATATTTGAAACATTAATTCTATTACAGTAAGTAAATAATAAAGAAAAGTGTAATGAAGTATTACAGAGTGTAATGAAGAAAATGTTTTCAGTGCAACAACAAGTCCCACAACTTTCTCCCCTCTTCCCTAGGTGCCTGGCTTCCTGTCCTCAGGCCACCTCTGACAAGGTGCAGCCATAACTGGGGTCAAGGCTGCTACAGCGCTGTGAGATGCTGTTTTGGGAGCTTATGGCCTTAGCTCAGGAGCAGCCCTGTCTGAGCAATCCTGTTAGCTGTGCCTGTGCTCAGCACCACACCTCACTGATCCCAATTTTGCTGACTTGTCTTCAGGAGTCCTCTCAGATCTTCCTGTCGCCCTGGGCTAGGCTGGCCATCCCTTGGCCGTGGTGGGGCCCAGTCACCATCCTTGTCCCCAGTCTGCTCTTCTGGCTGGGTGCTATGGGACTGGGTTGTGTTGGTGACAGCACTGCCTTTCACCTCACCACTGCTCTCGGCTCTGCGCTCGCCTGCCTTCACTCAGCAGCTTCTAAGAATCACAGAATATGCTGAGTTGGAAAGGACACAAAGGTCATTGAGTCCAACTCCTGGTCTTGCACAGGAGACCATCCCCAAGAGTCACACCATGTGCCTGAAGGTATTGTCCAAACACTTCCTGAACTCTGTCAGGCTTGGTGCTCACCACTTCCCTGGGCAGCCTGTTACAGCACCCAACCACCCTCAGGGTGAAGAATCTTTTTCTAATATCCAACCTAAACTTGCCCTGATATAACTTCAGACCATTCCCTCAGGTTCTGTCACTGGGCAGAGAAGAGATCAGTATTCCTAGAATACTCCTGAAATGGCACAAAGGCATGAAAGAAGTGCAAATCAAAAATAAAAATATTCTAGAAATCTTTCAGAAAGGCTACAAGGGAAAATTGTCTGTTATTTTCCAGAGCGAGTAAGCAAGCTTTATCGGAAGTTCCTGTGTCACCTGCTCTACATGACCTTGCCTTGGCAGGATGATTGGACTAGATCATCTCCAGAGGTCCCTTCCAACCAATTCTGTGATCCTGTGACTTTCTTGAAACTCTGCATATAATTTTATTTTAGTCTCTCATTTTAAAAAGGTATTTTTCATATTTCATAGCTTGAAACAGCATTTCTGCTGACATGAAAACCATCTCCCTCAGCACAGTATATAGAAACCAAATAAATTATTCCTTAAAAGTGATATTAAAAATGCTGCTCACTTGCCTAATTTCAGTAAACATACTAGGTAAAACAGAGCCAAAGCCCAAAATTTAGTGTACAGAAGTAGACTTGCAGCTCCCAAAAATGCTCCATGCAATTTCAGAACAATAAGTGCAAAGTAAATAGTACAATCCTGGTAGAAAAACTCACTGCTGTTTGAAGAGATCTAAAAACCCGAAATTATTCCTGTAAAAAGCTGAAGCAGCTATGATTCCTGAAAGCATATTGTTGTTGAATAAGACAGATTGAAGGCCACAAGAATGTAAAGAGAAATGTCATCAGGTCGAGGTCGTTTGCAAAATAATCTGAAAATGATTTGAAGCCCTTTTACAAAAGCATAGTTAGTCATTCAGGTAGTAAAGGATAATGTTCAGCCTTTTCAATATCTAGTAATAACAGTGTTTTAAGAGGAAGGAGAGGGGAAAAAAAAAAAAAAAAAAAAAAAAAAAAAAAAAAAAAAGGAAGAGGAGAAAAAACCCGAACCACCTTGCCTACTGATTTCCTAAATTATGTTGAAGTACATGTTGTTTACCCCAGGTGGTATTTCCAGAGGTGAAATTCACTCCAGCTTCCTTCACATCCATGGGCGGGTTACTGGAGGGACGCCGGGCCCGGCCAAAGACACCGGGAGTGGCACCGGGAGTGGCACCGGGCGTGACACCGGGATACCCTGGGCTCCCCCTGCTCCCTGCCGGAGCCGGTGCCCTGCCCTACCCCTGGCCTGTCCCGGCCGCATTCCCGCCTCGCCCGCCGCCTTCCTCGTTACCGCGGCGACAGCAGCGGGGAGCGGCGGGACTGGCGGCAGCTGCGGCGGGCCGGGCCGGGCCGGGCCGGGACAGGCCGGGTGGCCGGGCTGCGGGGCTTGTACCGAGGCCATAGCGACAGCGGGTGCGGAAGGAGCGCAGGGGGAACGCGGCAGGTAACAGGAGGGAAGGGAGCGGCCGCGGCGACCCGGGGGGATGCCGTCGGTGTCCCGGTGTACTCAGGTGTCCGAGGACCTAGGGGGTGCTGGCAGTGCCCCGGTGTCCTCAGGTGCCGGGCACAGCCTGTGTAACCTCAGGTGTGGGTCTCCTGCGGTGTCATGGGTGCTGGTCCTGTGGCAGTGTCGCCGCAGGTGCTGGTGCTTGTGCAGCCAGTGCCCCTGTGCCTGTGTCACCTCAGGTGCGTGGTCCTTGTGGAGCCAAGGCTGCGGTGCCCTGTGGCAGTGTCCGCACGCCCGTGTGTACTGGTGGTACAAGCGCTCTTGAAAGCCCGCACTGCTCGCTCCCACGAGAAATTAGAGCTGCTTCATGCTACCCCATCACCCAGAGCGTGGCTGGCTCCCATTCTTGCATGCAGGCAGGTTTGCCCCCAGATCCTCGTGTCCTGCTAGACTCACAGAACCTGTAACTGGTCCCGGTAACAGCCTTGTCCCATCCGATCTGTCTGCTGAGGTAGTTGAGGGCTGTTTGTTTCAGACCTCATCTGCCAAGCAAGGGAGTGAATAATCAATAGGAGTCCAAAACTGTGTTTGAAAGCAATTATAGACTGGGTGTAGGTTAATTATGGTGCTCAAAGGAACGGAAATGTTTGAGGCAAGCAGCCATGGATCTATGGCAAATTTAGGTTTATGTGTTTCAGAGTGTCCTTCATGGAAATTCAGGGCTATGCTCAGACTAGCACCACCTCTACTATGTCAGTGCTGCACCAAATGCAAGAGCTGCTGTCACAGAGCTGAGTTTATTCCAAAAGTCTTTGTCTTGCCTATTCTAGCCTGTAACTAGAGCTGCATTCCCCCGTCCTTATTGTTTGCAATGGGAAAATTACAGAGATTTAAAGGAAAGTGTAGCACTATCCAGTATGCACTATTTGGCTGTGTAAATGCATGCATTTAAGAATCTGAATTACTTGATTTTTGGTGTTTTAACAGGTTAAAACGGCGATCAGTATTATGGAGGAGGCCTTAGATTTGTTCCAGGAACAAGCTGTCACTAAGTAAGTAATGACTTAGTGTCTTGGGAGTTGAGAATATGATGGAATTGAATTATGTAGGTTTATGAAAAATGCGAAACAAAATATTAATGATTTTAGAAGCAAACTTGACTCCCAATTTCTTTTTATTTCCATGCAAACTGGAGAGGTTACTGATAATTAAGACAAGGCATCTTACTGCTTTAGCTAATACTCTACTCACTGTTTCTGCTAGTTACTTTAATTTTTAAAATATTCATACCTGAACAAAAGGGAAGGAAATTAAAGCTATGTAGGGTTTTATTAAGATGTTAAGAAATGTTACTTCAAACTGTTTTAAAAAACAGTTGAAGTTGCTAGGCTACAGCAGCATAAACTTACATATCACAGCTCTTAAAACATTACAGATCTTTAAAAAATAGACTATTAATTGCTAAAGCCCTAGTCTTATTTTGCACAGATAATAATCACAATTGTTCTCCCCTAGTATGAAGTGCACTTTTCATCGCAATTCATCTTCTTTTTTTTTTACATAATCCAAGTTTAGTTCTTTTAATGTTAGTCTAAAAAAATATGTTTGTACAGCATAAAGTCTTTCTAAAGAAGTGAAAACATGAGTGAGATTTGATGTTGGACCTCTTCCTATCCAGCTTCTTCAGGGAAAATAGAAATATAGGAAATATTTCTCCATATTAGAATTTAAGCAGAATATTTATATATCATAATTTCAAAATAAACTTGTTACCTATTTTTCAAATTAACATATTTATTCTATCATTAATACCAATAAACAGTCCAAGGAAATACGATATATATTATGTGTAAAAGTATTTCTTAAAATGATTGAAACAGGCATAATCTATCACACCTTATTCTGGCCCAAAAAAGTTTTTAATAGGATTTGAAAGTGGCCTTGTTGTACTAAAGAATAATGAGTGCACTTTTCATGACATATAAAAATTGCTGTAGTAAAATATTATATTCTGAGCAGTGTGGCCCTTTACTTTGAGTGGCATTCTTTTTGTTAGTTATATGATTTGTAAATGTAGTCATATAAAAACCTTAGTTAAAAAAATCTTTGGATACTGTTTTACAAATCAGATTACTACTCTTTGGATACTGTTTTACTATTCAGAAGTCCATTTAAAGAGGTCAGATTCTTCCTTGCCTGTGTTTTCATCACCATATATGAAATTTTAGGCTATTGCAGATGAATCTAGAGTGATATATCCTATCATCAACCAGAATTCTTGGTAGTTATTTATTTCCATTAACTATACAAAGAATCTGGAAGAGTAGTTTAGGATATATATTCAATGAAAGGAGACATTCATTTCAGTCTATGCTGACAGTATTCCAGAGATAACACAGAAGCTTTAAAATTTGGGAAGATGGTAGAGTAATGGTGGTGGAAATCATGACAATTACATTCCACCTGCAAGGACTCATAAATAATGAATAATCCATCCACATCCAGATTTTTATGCTGCTGTATGGTTGAAAATTGTTAATTAAATTAGTTTTAGTTCTTAAAATGGAACTTTGGGGTAGAAGATTCTAATGGACCATTTACAACCGATTTAAATATTTCCTATTTTTAAAGCAAGCTTTGTGATAATAAAATGAATTAATATTAGCTCTACAATCTGGGTTAAATGCCAAAAACTAATGAATGTTCTGCATAAGGTGGAAATATTTGTTAACTGCATAGGTTTTGCTTATGTTTGCATAAATATGGCCATACTTATTTTCCTATTTGTGAGCAAACCTGAATAAGGGAAGAAGGTATGAAGTAGAGACAGACAGTTGAGACATTTTTTAAAATGTCAGTTTCTAAATTACAACATTATTCTAAAGTGTATGGACAATAATATTCTTTCTATGGCTACTAGGAAACAGTGAGAAAAATACGGACCTGTGCAGAACTCCAAAGCAAAAGACAGATAAATAGGGCTAGAAGGGTCTAACGAATGCAAAAGTCACTTGTGATAAAGGTCTGGAGTGGGTAAAACTTTTTATCTAGATTTTGATTTGTCTAAAGTTGGAAACTTTAGTTTTACATGAGGATAAATAGTGATTAATGACAGCAGAATATGAATCATATCTATTTTCACCTATATGGAAACAGAATAAAAGATGATTAAGAACTTTCCTACAGCACTTTAAAAAGAGTTACCTTTAAGTGTTTTGAGCTGTTTCAAAGTAAATGAACCCAAAAAAACAAATAAAAAAAAAAAGCTGCCATTTGCTTAAGTACAAGTCATTACTTCCCTGTATGGTGATCCATTTGGTGTATGCATTCTACAAAGTGGGAATACTGTATCCATATGGGTAAAAAACCCCATGCATACTTCTTTGCTTAATGAGAAAATTCATTCTCTGTGTGTTTGTTTACCTGATGGCATATTAAACAAAAGAAACCACTGCATTCCACATCCAGTGATAAAATAAATTCTCATGACTATGATGCAACATGGCATTGATTTGCCATATTTTGAAGGGGCTAGTTAGCATTCTTTTCAAAACACTCAGTGGACTAAAATATTAGTTACAGCAGCAAGTAGTACCTCTCTGCTAGCAGATGGGGATAACTGCAGGACTGTTTGCAATACCAGTGCCATGGTACAGAGTAGTTTTAAAAGTGGAACAGAAGCAGTAATCGGCAGCTTCTTCACATACAGCTTTCCTTTTGCAGCTGCAAGTGTACTTAGAAAATCCATGTAAGGAGTTAGAGAAAGTAAAGATAGACAGAGAAGCTGTTTCAGAAGGGATTTTTCTTTCAACATCTCCCTTTCATGTATTGGTGGGTCTAGGTTCAAGAAGCATGCAAGCACCATTGAGAGAAAATTTTCTAGCATGGGCTGCAGAATTTGCCTTTTGTGGGATGATCTGAAAGAGAGAGGTGAAATTTACAAGGGAAAGGTGTCAGCCAGGATCTGAAAGGGTAATCTAGGATTATCTAGGATAATCATAAGGATGATCTAGGCTAGAAGTTGCTTTTGCACTTGCATCATAAGATTTAGATGATCCATGTAATGCACAATAAAGAAAGTACCTATTTCTGAAGGCTGAAATAAGATGTCTGAGTCATTGCTGATGGTTCGCCAATGTGTTGCCACATGACATTACATGAGTCTGGAAGGACACAGGTCCTTACAGCTGTATCAAAGAAGAGGTAGTCCTAATGCAGTATGGCTTTTGTTTTCAAAATCTCTTTTTATATTCCACCCAGAGGGGATCAAAGTTTACTGTATCATTAATTCTACTTTTGAGATGAGTTTCAGGCACTTGGAAGGGGGGTAGTTTTATTTAGAAACATGAACATCATGGTGTACTACTTGCTTGCACTTTGTTTATTATCATCCTATCTTTCATATTAAATTTCAAAATGACATTATGGCATTGCTAACAGTTTTAACATTAATGCCTTTTGGCATTAAGATTTATGTCTGTATTTAAAAAGCGTTTCCAAGCTTAACATTGATGATGTTATAGTTTCAAGGATTTGTTGATGTAAAAGAAGTTTTAGAGAATTTGACTTTAAAAATCACATAGACTTTTAATTATGACATTACAAATATAACAAATTTGCTCCAATTTCCTCTAATAATTACCAAAGCAAGGGATATGCACAATTTAGGCACCAGATAGCAGACCTTTGATAAACACATATCCATACTAAGGAGCTGTTTTTTCAGTTTAGTGCAGTCAAAACTTGAGCATGCAAGTAAACTCAAGATGGATGAAGTTAGGTTCCACCTACATTTGAAGGCATCATTTACCTTTCCCTCTTCTTTCAGATGTTGAAAAGTGGTTAATCCCATCAGAATTAAAATAAAGTCTTAGCAAAGTAAAGAAAAATTTGTTTTCTCTCTTGAAAAAATAAATCTCTTCTTTTTATGTTTTTAGACTTTCTCCATGTGAAGCTGAACTTCAGGAATTAGTGCATCAAATTGACATCATGGTAAACAGAAAACAAGTGGAATGGGAAAGAAAGATGAGAGCTTTAGAAGCAAAGATGGATATCCAGGATCAAGAATTAGCAAGTGCCCAAAGCAAACTGGATCAAAAAGGTCAAGAGGTATTTAAGAATATCACATTCTATAAAGGAAGTATTTATTCTGGTACTTACTTATTAGTATGCTTTAAATTCTCTATAAGGAGACCCGTTTGTTCTAATATGTAAAAATGCCAAACACCCTTTAAAGGTCACTAATTATCCTTAGTGTTTTGTTTTAAAGTGTGTTTCTGTTCTGAAAAGTGATTGTAAAAATGTCATTGAAAATCTCATATTTCTTCTGTTTCCCTAAAGTCTAAATCAAATATCCTCAGTTAAACTGTAAAAAAGATAATTTTATGGGTCTTTTCTAAATGCCAGCACTTCTTGTTTCATGAGAAATTTTAGATGGAAGTATACAGTTCAAAAAGGTTCACAAAATTATGTCTTTGTAGCTCCTTTTTATACTGATTTTCATCATTTTACATGATATACTGTCTTTGCATGATAATTTTATTCATCATGAAGATTCAAATTGTATTATTACTGCTTTGACTTTCTTATGAAACTTAAAGCCCCCCTGTATCTGGCGTTGTTTGTACTTCCCAGTCTTGTCTGCTGAATATTCACTCAGAAGCATCAAGAAATCCTTGCACAGCATTCAGTTCTAGTTCAAGGCAGCTGAATTTAGGTGTCTACACAAGGGCACTGCTGTGTGAGCTAGGTGTCTAAACTGCCAGTGGCAGTTCTGAAAATGGAGTAACTCTCCCTAATGAGCAATTAGGAACTTGCCCTCAGCCATCGCGGTCATAGGAGCCAAGAGAATAATTCAGGTAGCCAGTCCTCAAAGGCTCAATTTATTTGCCTATACAGAGACATTATCTGAAATACTTTAGCATATTCTGCCTAGCTTCCAGCTGTCCCTCCAGAAAAGCATAAGTGTCATGTACACACTGGGTCGTATTTCTCAGATCTCTGTGAAACTCGGTAATAATTCAAGTTATCTCAAATGGCACTGTACTTAGGGAGCTGAAATGAGTCTACAGTGTCTTCCAATAATTTGTACATAAGTAGTGGAAAGTCTTTTCTATGATTTATTAGCCATTCAAGGAAATTTCTCACAATGGGGCACAGCAGTTCATTCACATAGCTGGGTCAGAAAAGCTTTCAGAAATTATCTTTTATGACAGCCTTGTACAATATTATCATTAAATCATAATGTAAGCATACATTGAGATTATTTACTATAAAATCCTGAATTTGATGTTGATACCACAACCTGGGTTTCTGGTATCCAGTTTTATTATTAAGTTACTGCATTAAAATATATATATTTTAATATCTCTCCCTTAAGCAATGGTCTTCTTTCAAAGTTTAAAATTACTTTTCTGAAAATGACCTACTTTGAAATACTTCAGAAAAGGTACATTTGAGTGCTTATTCTAACTGTAGGTGGGACTACTTCAACAAAAATTGGATGACTTACAGAAAACTAAATATGAAATGGCTCAGAGCTATGAAACTCAGCTTCAAGCACTGAAATCTCAAGTAAGAAAAATGTCAATTTCATTATTTTGTGATTGTATTATAAAAAGCTTATACATGCCAAATGGTATAGATGTAGTATTATGGATTTGGGAAAGATGAATTGTGTCATACAAATGATGATGACTACAGCTTCCTCCCAGGCTCCATTATAAATTCTGTACTGTCATGTCCAAAATCGTTGGATGCATTTTGATGTGATTGTGACATCTGTTATGAAAACAGATACATGATTTCCTGACTTCAGACTAACAAAACTTGAAAATGAATAAAATAGATACTTGGATTCATGCTATTAAGACTCTGATGCACATTAGGAATTTTAAGATTTAAAGTGTTCTTATGTTTTTGCTGTACATTTTTCTGCTTTTAAGGGACTATTAAAGTGATCTGACAGCTTTCCTTAATGTATAGGTTTCCATAGTATCAAAATGGGAATAAGCCAGATTAATGATACTGGGAATTTGTTTGAGCTTTATTTATTTCCGAGTGTGCTCACAGCTCAGAAAGGCAGTTGTGTCCTGGGCTACATAAAAAGAAATGTGGCCAACAGGTCGAGGGAGCTGATTCTCACCTTCCACTCGGCTCAGGTGAGACCCCGTGTGGAGTGCTGCATCCAGCTCTGCAGCAGCTGGTACAGGAAAGACACAGACCTGTTGGAGTGAGTCAAGAGGAGGCAACGAAGATGAGCAGCGGTCTGGAGTACCTCTCTGGTGAAGACAGGCTTTGAGAGCTGTAGAAGAAAAGGCTCCAGGGAGAACTTAGTGCAGCCTTTCAGTAGTTAGAGGGGGCTTATTAGAAAGATGGGGACAGACTTCCTATCAGGGCCTGCAGTACCAGGAGAAGAGACAAGGGTTTTAAACTGAAAGCTGAGGAACAATTTGGGCTTTTTTCAGTGAGGGTGGTGAAACACTGGAACAAACTGCCCAGAGGAGTTGCGGATGCCCCATTCCAAGGCCAGGTTGGGTGGGGCTTTGACCGACCTGGTCTAGTGAAAGGTCTCCCTGCTCATGGCAGGGGGGTTGGTCTAGGTGATCTTTTAAAGGTCCTTGTCAACCCAAACCATTCTGTGATTTTATGATTCTGTTTGGCTGTGTTTGCTCTGTCACCTGCATTTTTGTTTCTTCACTATTTTCTACTTCAATCATAAATCAACATTTTTTATGAAACTTCAGTTGATTCTGTTTCTCACATTTGATGAACTTAACATACACAATTCTGCATTGTTTTTCCTGCCATTTTTCTGTTCCCTTCACTGGATTCTCCTACCAGAGACTTGGTGTTGTAATTTCCAGTCATCACACTTACTATATAATCATCTTAGATTGCATAAATTTGCTATCATTTTTTTCATTTAGAAGTGATAACACCACCTGAATACATCAAACAAATAAATGCATTACTTATTTTTAAATGTTATGTTATCTTTCATTTATATTTTCTTTTATATATGAAAATTGATTTGGCAAAGAGTTCTGTAAGTAAGCAGTGAATGCTTTGGTTCTTTTGTAATTAACACTTCTAATCATTTGGGAAAGTAGGTAGAAATAAAAGCTGTTTTATAATTTACACAAATTATGTAAAAAGAAACATTTTAGCATGATTATTGAGAAGATAAACATCACACAGTGAAAAACAGTGTGGTGTGACTTTTTACGTATAAGATGTAAGCTACCTTTAGTAATGCAGAACTATCCCCCAAAATATAGTATATCTCTCTCTTGACCTATTCTTCTTCACATTTGCTGCAGTATTTTTCACTTTTTAATTAATTTTTTAATCACATGCTAAAAATGATACGGTTTATGTTACATGGTATTGCTAAGATCTTTGATGAAATTGAACCTTCTGGAATTGAAACTCCAGACCATTTTTCGTACAGATTTTTATTTTGAAGCTGTCAATTACCCTACAGGCCCTTTCCACAGGCAAATACAACATGTTTGGTTTTGTTTGTTTGTTTGTTTGTTTGTTTTTGTTTTTTTTTTTTATGTGTGTGGTTTTTTGTTTTTTTTTTTTTTTAAGAAATTGATATTTCCTACCTACAAGCTTTTTTCCTTAAACCTGGTTATATTTTTGCCCAGCTCCTCCTCTTTAGTTACCATCTAGATCACCTAACCTTTCTTTGAGTTTCTTTATTGTTCTTCTATTATCTTTATTCAAGAACTTTAAGATTTCTAGCTCTTTAGAATATACATCATTTTCCCAGTCTATGTCTCCAAACATTTCCTTTTCTCTCAGTCATCCTGCTTATTTTGACCAAGGTTTCAGCATTGATACTCTTTCCACTTTATTTTCTGATCCTCATTCTTTTCCTTTCACCAAACCATATTTCTTCATGAAGTGCCCATCTGGTACACACTGACTGAAGAAGCAAACTGTTGAATGCCTATGTTAGAAGGTCTGCCTGCATTCTCTGTGATTAACAGAATTCTGCCTGTCAGAACAATTCCAAGCACCTGTGCTAGACAGAACTATCCCACTCTGCATCTCTAGCTTTTACCAGTCTCCTTATTTTTTCCTGAATTACAGTGCTGCAGTGCCTACAACAAAATTACTTTAATGTCCCCAATTTTCAGCTACACAAACTCATATATAGAGCTTCCTTCACAGTATTAATCTTTGCCTTATCTCCTTTGACTCCCTTCTCTTTTGGTTCTTATCATCACTTGGAAGTTATACCACCTTCTAAACTGTATAATCTTAAGAGCTACAGTTTAGTTTTGCAAAAATGGTGTGTTACTATTTACCAATAGCATTGTAGCTTTCTCTGCAGATGTATTCTTAAAATCACTCCCAAGATTTTTTCCTCCCTAATCTCACCAGAAATAGAAAGGATCGCTTTTTCTAGTTATCAGAATGCTAGGCTATTCCAAACAAATTTCTCTTCTGTGGTTCTCTGTGCTTTTTTTCCTTGGTACTGCTGAAAGCAGCTGTTTAATGAGCAGTAGTCCCACTGAACTGGTTATGTGCCTGTTGAATGCAGTAAAACCTTTGTTTTCCTGTATTAGGGAAATAATGCCTGGTATGTAACCTGAAACTCCTAGGCCACACTACTGCATTCATTCAAATGTACAACATTTTGTCATAACTAAATAGCAAAACTTTAGAGGTTCATCTTCATTACTTGCTCCTTCCTTTTTTTTTTTTTTTTATTAATGTCTCATAGTTATTCTCATTTTGAAAATGGCAGAAATCTCTCAGCAAAAGAACAAGAATCTATTCTTGCTCCAAGCACTTGGCAACTAATTGCTTTGCTTAGACATTTAAAAGCTAGATGGCTACATCTGAACTACCTCAGGCTCCCTTTAGAATCAACAGAGAGAAATGGACACCCCTAGAATACAACTCACGTCAGTGTATGACAAGAATTTAAGATAGCTGAAATGACTAAGCATTTGCAGGCAGCTTTTTCTAATGCAGAGTAGCTCAGGCTTGTATGTCTAATTTTCAGAAATCTGAACTTAGATTAATTCTACCCCAGAACTCATTAAAGTGCCTCATATTTTGGTCTTTTGTTTGGGTTTTTTTTATTCCTCCAACATGTATAACATGCAAAGAGAACAACCTGGACGTTTTAAAGTGAATATCTAGCATTAAATTGAAGGATTTTTGGCTTTTAGTCTAGTTTCCAGTAATGATAACATCCAGACTAATCTGTCTGTAATATCCTACTGCCATTAAATACTCAGACTGAATTTTCTGATTTTGGCCATTCTGTTCCATTTTAGACTGATGTCCTGAATTGTTGGATCCTGTATTTCCTAGTCTTTTTAGCATGAAAATTCTAATAGCTGTCTTATCTGAGTTTACTCTTCCCAGGCAGTTCACATATGCCATAATATATTCAAGGGCAAAACTGTTATTTGAAAAAGGGTGTCTTTCTTCCAAGGGCAACAAGTTCCATGTTGTTTGAGCCTGTATACTCTTGACTCATTTTAAATATTTCATCTTAACTGTGTTCTCTGGCAAGGTCAATTTCAAATAGAGGCAGATACTCTGCAAGACTTTTGATTCGGTTTTGAAGGGGGTATCTCAGCTCTGTAAATCCGTGTTACAGAATTGCTATTCAGACATTCCAAGCTGGTCAGATCTATCCCCAGGCCTCCCCATTTCATGAAACTTTCTAGTCCAGGACAACCTATCTTCTTGTCATCTTTTCAATTAGTTTTTGCTGTCCCATATTATGATTCCCAACTTCATCTCAAATGTCTCTAGGAAGTTTCCAGATGATTTTTTAACTTCAGTTTCTGTATCTTTTCTAGACTTCTTTGGCCATCTTTGTTATCTGCACAAACCTCAATTGTTCACTCTATGTTGATTCAACAGGATTCCATTCCATTTCCAATTACTTCCTTGGAAGTAATTTCTTTTCCAAACAGTAGTTCACTTTGAGCAGTTAACAAAAATATGAGATTTTATGGTTTTTTGTTTGGTTATACAAAGAACTTTATGTTAGAGTCAGAATTTTTAAAGTCATATATACCTAAATTTAAAGGAACTTAACAACAAGAGACAAGTTCAGTAGTTCTAGTTATAAGGTTCTTTTCTACTCAAAATTCTTCACGAAGTTCATTTGCTCATCCTTTCTTAAGACCATATTTTTAGTGTTTCCTTTGTCAATATCCTTGAGTTTGTTTGTTTTTTTTTCCTGCATAAACATATTCCTACCAGACGTCAGTTTTCTGTATCAAACCTGTTACAGCCACTAGAGAGGCACTTCACTTTAGTGCAGTAGAATGAATTGTTGATCAGAGCAGCTGTTTTTCTGAAGAGGCTGGTGGTACTTCCTTAGTGCCTTCCCTTCTCTGCCTCTACCTCCTTTCCTCTGAGTCCTAAGCTGGGTTTTCACAATAAGATCAAGAGTCAGTGTCCTTTGTCTATTCAGTGTCTAATTCTTTGAGACACTCTGTGGTAGTTAACAATTCGAGCAGGATGCAATCATCACACATCACAACATTTCCAGTTTTCATCATAAGAAAGAAACATGCAAATTTAAAGTACATTAATGATAATCTGTCATTCTTACTGGTGGAGCATCCTTTAAAAATGTCAACACAAGATGGCAGTAAACAAGTACAGAACATTCCATATAAACATTGTAAAGGAAGTGCCTCTGAGGGTAACAGCTATGAAGACTTCAGCAGGGTTAAGTAGCTATCAAATGAATTCATTCCAACAGTTAGTTAATATTTATGTGAGAGCTTAGTCTTGTTCATCTATAATAGATTAACTTTATTAATTGATTTTTTTGTTACATTGATTAAACATTCAGAACGCTGAAGCTGTAGTTGGTGTTTCTAGTTTAAAGAAAACTTTTGCCATGTGGTCATCATTGATAGATTTTGCATGTTCAACTCTGCTTTTGTTTTTAGTTTTCAAAGTTGACACATAGTTATGAAAAGCTACAATCACATCAGTTTAAACAAAAAAAGGGTAACAGTAGAGAAAAATGTGAGGAAAGCCTAGTGACATCATCTAACCCAAGAAATTTATACAAGAAACTGGAGGTAAGAATACTTTGTTATTATATTCTAATTTTAATATGCCTTTAGAACTAACCTGTGATTTATAGTTTTAAGCTTTAATTTTCACATAATTTTACAAAAAATTATATTATTTTCTTGCTCTGGCAAGAAAGATGCATAGTTTAATATTAATGTTATTTTTTTCTAAGTATAATTATAAATAAATGTTACTATTTTCCTGATCAGTATATGTGTACTGGATTATATGATCTCTTGAGGCATCAGACCTTTTACATATGCAGAGTACTGTCACATAATACCCACCATTCATTCAAGTTTTATAAACCTCAGGACAACCTTGACCATGCTGGGTTACATAGAAAAAAAGGATTTAGGGTTGGAAAACTGCTTGTTGCACGTATATCTTGACAGCACCCATGTAGCTGAGACAATCCACAACCCTGACCTCAGTGCCTGGTTTCCCTAGGTAATGCCTGAGGAAAGATTAGGCACTTAAAAATATATTCCACAGAATCCAGCATACGGATTGGGGGACTAGATAATAAGTGCTGAGGACAGGACCCAGTCACATTTCCTATCCCTTTGGACACAGAATGGATTGTAGTGAACCTGTTCTTGGATATAGGACAATACTGATTTCTGACCACAATTCCAAGCCTTAACTTTTCAGAGTTAGAGTTTAATCCAGTAAATTTGCTGGTATTCTGTACAAAGTGGAGTAACTTCAAAAGGAAGAATCCCAGAGCCTGTTAAAAAATAACGTGTTTGTTGGGTAGAAAATGAACATGGGGAAATTCTACTTCAGATCCTGTCTGGAAGAATTATGAAATAGTCTTCCATATATGGGAAGAACGGTCTAATCTGTAATCTGACGAAGCATAGGAAGATCACAAAAAAAAATTTATATTTTCTCTGGCCATCCTTTGTAAAGAGCATAATAGAGTAGTTTGTGCTTAGACTGCTTACTAAACTGGATCCTGTAGGCAAAGCAAGCAGAGGAATATCAATTGAAAGTGAGAGCTAGTTGCCTAGCTGCTAAGCATTGGGAAGACTTACATGTTTATGATTTAGATTTATGACGCAGATGATGTGGACACTGAGAATTTACAGTCAAAAAATTAAGCTCTAGTACATTTTAAGTACTTTCATACTTTAACGTAATTAGGCGAGGCTTTAGAGTTTATTTTGGACCTGTCTGTCTTTTATATTCTTCTATAAGACACAGGATTAACTTCTGCAACCTTCAGGTGACTGTACCTGCATAGATATCCTAGACACATCGTAGTTCCAAATGATGTTGCTGTCTCTTCCACATGGAAGTTCTTACCATCAGAAAAGTTACTACACTTTGGACTGCAGCATAGCTGCCAACAGCTGCTACTACAAGAATAATAAATGGGCTATACATCTATCACTGACTAAATATATCACTGCTGTAAAACTGTCTGATCCAGCTAATTTGAGAATAACCTTATTCAAGAATAAAATTTGAAAATAATGTAAGACAATGCCATAATTTTATTAATTATGCAGTATGAAAAATGAGTGCTTGGAATATATTTAGCAAATTCTAGTATTCAGGAAATAATTACTGTGTTGAAAATCTACTAAGCTCAGCAGTAAGGCTTTGAACCTGCAGTCCTCATTAAGTAGTCTAAAACTCCATTTGTATCATGTTTTATAAAATAGGAAGATATTTATTGTTTTAAATGCCAAAGCAGATATTAGGAAAGCTATAAAAGAGGACTTGTAATAATCTATGTTGAAAAGCATTCAATTTTGTTTCTGTATGAAAAAATCTTTATTTTTTTTAAATTTGGGGAATATGCCAGTTTAAATTAATTATAAAACATCATCTGCCTTTTTAAAATAACATTTCCATTGTGAAAAAGGACATTGTCATAACAGTTTATTAGTTTCCATTGTATAAAGGATTATACTGTTATTTTGCTAACTTTTCAAACTAGAAGAGCAACAGCTCTAGTAATGGGAGTTCTCCTGCTTATTTTGTAGGGTACTGCCTTTAAAGTCTATTTGTGAACATATAAAACCTGGTATGATCTAAAAGCAAATTGAAATACACTATAAATATGACTGTAAGCGCAAATACAAAATCAATATTTGATAAATTTGATGTAATACAATTAAAGATTTTTTTTGTTTAAACTAGGTGAACTCAGAACCCAAAGCAGCCATTGTAAAGAGGGCAAGAAGTAAAATTTGTTCAAGGTAGCTGCTGATCCATCTGTTGTAGAAAAAAAAGAAGGCAAAAAACAAGCACTCAAAACATGTCTGAATATTAAGGGTTTGATTCCCTATTGATTACTCTGCTTGACACATGATATGGCTTTAAAGTCACAGGAACTACGATCCAATAAAATGAATATATTATGGTAGTAGTCTAATATCTACAGCAATTATTTAAAACATTTTATATATTTTATAGGTTTTATAGTTTTATAATATATTTTATAATTTTTATTCAGGGATTATGTTTATCATCCATTTTTGTCAGATTACTATCCCTTAAGACTGGATTTTTTCCTGATGGGCATGACTGGATGACTGGCTTATATAATTGCTCTTTTTTTCTTCTTTCCAAAATTATGGAAAGATTATGTATTAATTTAATTTTTTTTTCAATCTATACGAATTGCAAAATTATTTTGATTTAGGAAAAGAGATATTTTCCCTATGTTTTCTAGTCTTGTTTTTCTGTCTTTCAGGAATTTAAATTGAGAGAAGGGAATAAGAATGGGACAATCTGCCAAAATTATCCTGTTTATTTGGATGCTCAACAAAAATTATTACCCGAAAAATATAATTTATTTCAGGTAAAAGTCCTACCTTCCTTCTTCTTTCTCAAACAGAAAATGAACTGTTTGCTCAGCTAGAGCAAACAGTTTTTCTCATGAAAATGAGAAAATGAAAAAGTATCATGATGAAAATTACAACATTTCTAAAAAACAAAACAAAACAAAACAAAAAACCTGCAAAAACCAGTGATTATTCCTTTTTTACTTTTTAAGTATATTGTGGAGATACTTTTATCTTCTGTGCAGTTTATTGATATGCAGTTAATTATGACAAGTTATTTAAAAAGTTTAAGAAGTTTCTGACCAAGTAGTATGTACCATTACTATGACTCAAATATAAAATTCCTTCAAATCTGTTGGCCTTCATTTTTTTGAAGGTCATAAATATATACTAATACTGTTTACGCAGAAAAATGAATTTTCATATGCTACTCCAGAATCATATTTTTCAGCTTTCTAGTTATGATTCAGTCCTTGGTTGATTTTGTGATTCTTTTTTACTTGCCAATTTGCTTATTACTTTTTTTATATCATGGCTAGGCTTTGCCTAGATATAGCCTATTGATCCAGCCTATTAATTTTTTTAGTTCCTTCCAATCCAGAAAAAAATGTTGATTTAATGATGTCTTGATGACCTATCCTGCAATTAAAAAAAAAAAAAAAAAGTCACAAATTGCCTGGTCCACCTTGAAAATTAAGTAAGGGGAAGCTTTTCCACTGTTACTAAGCTCATTTTGATCTAGTGAAGATTTCTCTTAACAATTCGTATTACACTCTTTACTCATATCCAGAGTTTCCAAGAATGGCAGTTAAGTTTTGGGTTTAGCTGCTGAGAGAATTATATTCCAACTATTCAATTTCCATACAAATGTGTTAAAACCTCAAGTTGTTGATTAGACAAAGATATAGACTGATACATACTGATTATATAGTTAGACAAGTCAAAATAGAGTACCTGGCGTGATCATTCGCATTTTTTTCTGTTGAGGTTTTCGTTGCCAAGAGTCACCTTTCTTTGAAGACAATTTTCTTCACAACTGTAACAGAACACCAACTATTTTTTTAAATAGAAGTCTGATGGATTGTTAGCCCTTAGCTGTTTCAAAAGTGTTAGTTGTTCCTGTGTCTTTGGCTCAAGCTGCTATTTTGTGAGGTCTTTGCCAGTTGAAGTCTTGCATTATAATTTTCACAGGATGAATTGACACTTTGGTATATCAGACTCCATAACTTAGATGTCGAAGGGATCTTCATTTGGTATCTATAGGAATGAAACTTACCTGGAAATTTCTTTTGGCTTTTTATTTGATATGCAGCCAATGGTCCATTCTGCTTAGGTTCTCAGCCAACACAAATTACAGGAACATAGTCAATAACATCAAAAGCTGTCTAAAGCACAACTTCTTGCAGTCCTTGTCAGTGAAATATGGTATTTGTAGCCCTAATTATTTTTACTATATATTTTCTTGCTCAGCCTGGTGTCTGCACATGATATATGATTTTCAGGTTATATTTTGTTGTCATTTTTCAACTAATTCTCAATCTTCTGAAAGATTAGTACTGCTTTTAAATCTCCCAGTAGAGAGGTCCATGTGGATAGTTTTTTAAACAGCAAAAATGGTTACCATAGTAATTATGCTTCTTCACAATGCCCATGAATTCAGAAACACTGGCAAAACCAGTTTTCTGAAGTTTTGGTTTTAGGAGTTTAATTAGTACAAGAAACTGAATGAAGTGTAAGACTCTACAGAATGTGCAAATGATTCTTCCCCAGGTTTAAGGATAATGATCTCAAAAAAGTACAGTTCCTGTAGTAACTGAGCTGTTTATATGAACTATGTCATGCTAGCCCCCTAGTCAAAGGTTAATATCTATCCTGAGGCTCACACACACACAACTCCTACTGAGTTCAATGAATCAAAGAGGAACATTTCTCTCAAATTATTTTTTATAGGCAACTGCTTTGAGTAGGTCATCATAATCACCTTTTTCACATTTGAGGATCATTAACATTAAGTACTAGGAAAATACACAGCACAGGAGAAAAAATCCTTGGAAAAATTCTATGCCCTTGAAGGTTTCTGAAACATTTTTTTACTGAGGGCAAGGAACATGAGACCAAAATAAGAGAAGTATCCATTAGAGAAGTAATTAAAACTGTTCCAATTGTGCCATCTTTCTAAGCAAATCCTGGTGAAGATGTAAATAGCTTTATGATTTCAGTACTCACAGTTTGGTCCCAGCAATTTACATATAATTATTGAATTCATTTAAAATATTCTCTTGTTTTATAGAAGCAGATCCAGAATTATCAATTCCAAATACATAATAAAAAACAAAACCAAGAAGAGGTAATTACCTATGCCCAGCCTGAAAGTGAAAAGGATGATTTGATTATTGAAAAACTAAAGGCAACTGTGAATGAAATAGCAAGGAACAAGAATAAACTCGAAGAGGAAAATCTGAAGCTCCGCGAAGATCTAAAAATGTACCAAAACCAGTGCCAGGTAGTAATAATTTTTCATGATGACTGTGGAATTAATGCTGGAAAATTAATTACTTAGGAGTATGCTTTAAAAAGTTGTACTGAGATACCTACGTGAAAGATCTGTACATTGGGTGTATTCTCTGCAGGAACACAGAATGATCTGTCAACAGTATGTTTATTTTTTTTTTTTTAGTAAATCAGAAATAGGTTTGATTATTAGCAGTATAATTTTTTTGCCTGTTTATCTAGGGTTTTATAACTTTTCTTAATCCATAGCATCTCCAGGAACGTACCCTAGTTCACTTGGTTCCTTTTATTCTGTTGACTTCTATGAAATCTCTTTATCTGATTTATACCTTGTTGCACACTGTGCCATCTAGCTAGTAAATAAATATATAGAAAAGTGTACAGTATACTTTGTTATTTTTGAGGGGAGATTTTGCAGTCAATGAATTTTTAAGTTGCTCTCCACGTAAAGAACCATTAGTTTTTATCTTCCCCCTAGTTCACTGTTTTTCAGCATAGCACTGATCTATGAAGACAGCCATTTGTGCCTCTTCTTTTGGTCTTGGTATATGAATTCTGACACGATTGAGATAATACAAGATCTTTACAGCCTTTTTTATTAGCTGTGTTTGAAACAGATCAGGAATGAGATTCTCGTTGCTATTGTTTTTCTGGTAGCATATATCATTTATGCTTTTGCTTACTTATTTAAGCACTTCTAGCTTCAGTAATATATATGAATGGCCTCTAGTAACTTCATCTCTTTCTGGAGAAAGATCCATTTCTGCCTACAGACAGCCTTGCAGAGTTATAACAGTATATGCAATAAACCTTATAGGAATTAGTGTATATGTGGCAGAGGTTAATTTCAGGTGTTGTCAGAACAGCCAAGTCATGTCCTTTGCACACTAGTTCACTGGGTCTTTTCCCTGTATACAAGTTACCAGTATACAAAGCACACCTTCTGTTTTGGTGCCTGTTAAAAAGCCTGCCACCAAAAACAGCAGTACTAAAATACAGAGTGGAACAAACCATGGCAATTGGAGCAAGTGGATAGATGCTGTAAGATGGAGAGAGTAGTTGTCATGTGCTGTAGCCTTTAAGAAAATCTTCAAGCAGGAGGAGTTTGGGAATCCTGAAGAAAATACAGGACATGTAGGAAGAACTGAAAATGTTTTAAGTGGAGCTAGATGTGCATAACATTATCACCTAAAGGGCAGAAAGTTGCAGAATAACTTCAGTGGTGTGGAACACTGCTGTATTAGAAAAAACGCATTTGGAAGTAGCTGCAGAAGGTAAACACTGATGTAACGTCAATTTATAGTGAAAAGGGGTAGCTCAGAGGAAATATTTTTTTTAGGAATGTCTATATGAGAAAGAAGGGAGTGTAAGGGCTGCTGTCAGCCAGAAACAGTAAGCAGGCTTGCGTGAAGGAGAGTTAGGTGGAGGATGGGAATAGTTGATGTAGGTAAAGGAGGAAGCAGTAGATGGGAATTTTGGTGTGAAGAACTCTGATAGCAATGAAAGCAAGACTTGTGTTGTGCCTCATATACCCTCTATGCCTATGACCATCTCATGTGTGCTTCTAAATACTCCTTTCATGCTATTAATTAGTAAGTGATAAAGTGAAACATATGGAAGACCAGTTCATTGGCTGTATAGAAAATACAAAGTTTAGAAGATCCAAATGGACACTGCAGTCTATTTCTCTACCTTATGAATTATCTGACAAACTTATCTGCAGACATACATGGGAGGGAGCCTGGACACGTCACACAGGGGCCTTGGTTCTTGAAAAGTCTTCATTAAACTGATAAAAAGTAATTTACATAGAAACACATCATATAACTGTATTTAAAACGCTGAACAGTGGGTTGGCATTGGGCAGAGTTTGGTAGCTGGGTTGCTCCAGGGGTGGCCTTTGTGAGAAGCTTCTAGAAGCTTTCCCTTTGTCTGGCAGAGCCAGTGCCAGCTGGCTCCAAGATGGACCCACCACTGGGCAAGGCCAAGCCCATCAGTGACAAACACCTTGGGGATAACATATTTAAGGAGGGAAGAAAAGAGCCCTGTGCAACTGCAGTCAGGAGCAAGGAGGGAGAATATGTGAGAGAAAAAACCCTGCAGACCCACGGTCAGTGCCGAAGGAGAGGGAGGAGGTGCCCCAGGTGCCAGAGCAGAGATTCCCCTGCAGCCCATGGAGCAGGCCATGGGGAGGCAGCTGTGCCCCTGCAGCTCAGAGAGGCTCAGGGTGGAGCAGAGATCCACCTGCAGCCCCCTGGGGGCCCCACGCCAGAGTAGGTGGATATCCAAAGCAGGCTGTGGCACCATAGGAAACCTGTGCTAGAGTAAGCTCCTGGCAGGATGTGTGACCCCATGGAGAGTGGAGTCCACACTAGAGTGGGTTTTCTGGCAGTACGTGTAACCCCACTCTGGAGCAGCCTGTACTTGAAGAACTGCACCTCGTGGAAGGGACCCAGATTGGAGCAGTTCGTGAAGAACTGCAGCCCATGGGAAGGACTCACACTGGAAAAGTTTGTGGAGGGCTGTCTCCTGTGGGAGGGATCCCACACTGGAGCGAGGGAAGAGTGTAAAGAGTCCTCCACCTGAGGAGGTTTAGTTTTTATTTCTTATTATCCTGCTCTGATTTGATTGTCAGTAAATTAATTTCCCCAAGTTGAGACTGTTCTGCCCGTGGCGGTAACTGGTGAGTGATCTCTCCCTGCCCTTATCTTGCTTGACCCACAAGCCTTTCTCTCTCCCCTGTCCAGCTGGGCAGGGCAGTGATAGAATGGCTGTGGTGGGCACCTGGCGTCCAGTCAGGGTCAATTCACCACAAAACAGCATCGAGGAGAACTAGAGCTGAGCAGGAAATTTTTGAGGCTCTTTATTAGTTGTATTTCATTTGATATTCTCTAAACAAAACCTAAAGCTTTCTGATTTAAAATTAATTTTCGTTTTGGTGTTTTAACCAGATGCAATAAATATTTCCTAAAATAATAAGTGGTACATATATATATTTAAGTGATATGTGAAAGGGTGAAACTCTTGACCCGAAGGACTGTTTCAATTATTATTGCAGCTGCTGCTGTGACTGCTGTTCTTCCTGCTAATATTATAATTCACAGAAGAAAATACAATTTATGTAAATATGTATGATGACTACAGTCCGCCACAGACAGTATGACTTCTGCCACACAATTGTGCAAAATTCATTTTCCTTATCCACCCCAGAATGAAATCAGAGGGGTAACCATCTCCCAGGTTCATATATTTTAAA
Source organism: Pyrocephalus nanus (assembly GCA_038380795.1). NCBI lineage: Eukaryota > Metazoa > Chordata > Aves > Passeriformes > Tyrannidae > Pyrocephalus > Pyrocephalus nanus. Next base: position 37,363,581 of record CM076259.1, read on the forward strand.
ATCATTGTGGCTATTTCGTGAATGTTGAAGTCATGAAGATGATAATAAGCAAGTCTTGCAGACAATTTTAACAGTTCATTAAGCTTAATTTCACCTGAATATGCCCAAACTTGCATTTATGTGTTTAAAAAAGCTCTCTTGGCCTTAGTGTAACAAAGGATAAGATGAATTAATCCATATACGCAGCCTCTAAAAAAAAAAAACAACAATGTAAAAGCACTTCATATCTGTCTTCAACAACCCTTTCAGCCAGAAGAAAACCACAGGCGTCCTGGAAGGAAGGTCATTCTCATATGAGGCTCTAAGGGAAATAAACCTTTGAAGTTCTTGCTTGCAGTCATTTCTAGATTCCAGTTGTCTTTTGAAACTTTAAAGGCTTTATTTTTGCTTGTAAAGATGGAAACTATGTACAAATAAAATTAAGAAATTATGAGAAATACTAATGTTTTCAGTGCAATGGTTTTAAAAGTAAAGGATCAACATAATTCTTTTTTTTTTTTTTTAACCTGGAACATGCTTTTCGATCTTAGGTGACAAGAAATAAATATTCTTTGGATATTATTATTGCTAGAACTGACTATTATTGCTACTTTTGTTATTCGTGGATTATATTTCCAAGTCCTTATCTTTAGTATGTTTTCAGTATATTTTTATGGAATTCTATTTTTTTTTAAAAAAATCATATTTCATTATGCCAAATGTAGCATGTATTCAGATTGTCTATCACATTATCAATCAGAAATTAAAGGTAAAGCAGAGATATGATTTGTCGAGTCTCTAAGAAAAATTCTTGTGATTTTTTTGAAAATTTTGTGATGTTAATTTAAATAAGTAATTAACACCACGCAGATGGAACTAGTTTTGGAAATGATTTCTATAGCATTGTACTTTCAGTGCTTATAAATTTGGAAATGCTGTTAAGAAAAAAAAAATGGAATCTACTTATGGCACTAATTCCTACATGTGAAACATGTTCTATGATGCAGAACCTGCTAATATAAGCAAACTATGTATTGCAGATGCATTCAGTACAATAAAGAACGTCTGAATTATGTTTACTATGATAGTTTCAGAAACAGATGCATTGGAACATTGCAAGAGCTAAAGAATATTCAGCACCTGATTTTCAGATGAGATTTCTGAAGAAGGGAACTGACATGAAAGCAATACCTTTTTCAGAAGTGAAAATCATGTATGTCCTTTCATTCAAATTATACAGGTCTTGAATGTGTTCCAATATAGCATTTTAAGCTGTCTGATTTTATTTAACTGTTTATGCATTCACTTGTTTCTTTAGAACATGGAGGCAGACTTTTCAGAAATGAGATATGAGCTGCAGTCACGGGATGGTCTCTGGAGAAGGATGCAGCTGGAATGCCAGCAGTTGCATACAGAATTATTGAAAATCAAAAAGTACAAAGATATGCAGGAAATTCAAATAAAGTATGTATGTTGAAGACAATATTTAAATTAACAAGTACTTCTGAGCTAATAACTTTTTTCTTACATTTTATTTACATCAACCCTGGATTCAAATATCAGATCCTAAACAATTTTAGACTGAGCATTTTCACTGATAATTTTATATGACAAGATTTCAGGCAGTGGATGCAGACTGTTAAAAGGTTGTAATGATGCTTAGATCTTTACAAATCAATGCATTTCATATATTTCTACCAATGTGTTTACAGTCTTTCCTTTTCTCAGCATTAAAACACCTTGGAAATAGTGCAATTAAGACTCTCCCTAACCTCCTTTGAATAAAATGTTTGTGTTTTTATGGTTTATCTAATCTGCTGTAGCCATTTGAGATTATATTAAATACCAGTGTACAAGAGCTTTCAGGATTATTCCTGTATATACTTGCAGTGTCCTGAACCTCTAGATATCTCCCACCTGGTTTAGGCCAAATGTTGGTTGTGGTTTGTTTCTTTTCATCAGCAAGCAGGTGTTCCACAGCATTACACTATGGAGAGGATACTGTAAGATAAAGAGTAGTAAACGTTCTGCTTGTTTCATGTCTTGTTTATTTCCTCTTTAAAGGCATCAGTCATCTCCTGTTCAACTTACTGAGCCACTAGAAAATAAAAACACTGAGTTATTGCTGTTTTCAGAAAGTCAAGAACACCAACAAGAAGAGCTGAACAAGGTATTTCCAGATCTTAACTGCAGTATAGGATTTTTGGAAGAGAGGAGATTACTGACCAAGGGTATGTGCATCTGTAGAAGAGAGCAGGAGAATACACTGTAGGTTTAGGAGAGCACGGAGGTTTCATACGTGAAAAAGATTTCATATATGGTTGCATTTCGAGAGGTAGTTGTGTAGCTGTAAAATTGACATGCTGATCCCCGTGTAGTAGCTACCTACATCATTGGAATAATGGGAGAGAGCATGCCTAAGCATTACTGTGATTCAGATAATGCTATGCAACTAATAAAGCCTGCAAGTCTATGAGTAATTAATAACCTATAGGAGGTAAGTTGTAGCTTGTAGGTGGTCTCAGGGGTAGGATATGCAAACACATCAACTGATATAAGTTAGTACAGCAGATACTCACACAAGGTTAAGCTTAATCAGGAACCTGCTATGCAGTCTGGGGCAGAGCTCTTTAGTTTGAACCGTACATCACATTGCATTGCACGTTTCAGAAGCGCTGTGAGCAAGCAGCCGTGGCATGGCACTGTGGAATGGCAGATGCCTTGGCAGGCCAAAATACTTTGGATGTAGAGGATGCTCAGAACTCATCTAACAGGCATGTCGTGGTTTTGCTGAGCAGCAATGTAAGCAAGAATCACAGAATTGTTTGGGTTGAAAGGGACCTCTGGAGATCATCTATTCCAACACCCCTGCCAAGGCAGGATCACTTAGAGTGGGCTACACAGGAATGAGTAGTCCAGGTGGGTTTGGAATGTCCCTCTTTGGATGCAGCTGACTTGGATGCAGGAATTTTGGCTTGACAGTCATGATCAAGCTCTTAGGGTTTTTGCATTTACATCTTTTTGTTTATGATTCTAATATTTCTGTGCAGTTCCCATAAATAAAAATGAAATGCCATCTGTTACTCATTGTGTACAGTACTGCAAGGAATTCTTAAAATGGGTTCAAAGCTTGTTAGTCTGGGGTTTGTAGTTTTGTTTCTTAGACAATAAAAAATTCTATCAGCACTAAACTGTTAGTTATCGTAGAAGGATTATGAAAACAATCTTTGTGTTGATACTTTGAAGAACTCTGCACAGGAGATGGTACAGAAAGCTTGACCTTAAATTTTATTTGTAATGGCAGGAAAAATTCTCATTAAGTGATTTACCATGTATACTCTTTATTTCTAATATAGTTTCTTATTAAAGAGTCTCTAGATCAATTTATTTACATCACTCCTTAGTTAATTTAGGCTTCTTTAAACTTATTTTTAATTAACCTAGTAGCAATATAAATAAATCATACTTAAGCTTACTGAATGGATATTTTCTAGGATATTTTCCATAAATTCCAATACTTCACATTACTTTGATTACTTTATTTTAAAACGTTAATTGAAATGCGTTGTATTTTGTTCATTGCTAATGCTAAATATGCAAATGAAAGTCCAAAAGAAGTGTCAAAAAAAAGATGTAAAAAGAAATAAAGCTCTGTGCACTGACTCATAAAGACATTTTATTTTACAATCTCAAAATCTCTGATTCAGTTAGAAGAGTTGGTGTCTTGGAAGCAACAGCAAAAAAAGTCACTGATAAGTAGCAAGTGATGCAATGATATTTACTGCACAACATTTTTTCTTTTTGAAATGTATTTGCTTTAGATAAGAAACCGCATTTATCGAGAGGAGCAGTCCCATTGCTCTGAGCAGGAAAGAATGAAGACAGAAATCTCTGACCTGACAGAGGAGCTTCATCAGAAGGAGATCACTATAGCAACTATCATGGAAAAAGCTACTCTTCTGGAAAGACAGTTAAAAATGGAGTTAGAGACAAAAGACAAATTGTTGGCAAAACAACAGGTACGCAAGCAGGCAATAACAGCTTACATCATTTTACTCCATACTATTGATAATGACATTCATTATCAGTGAAAAAAAGGCATTCCATTTTTCATGTAGTTTTCATCAGTAGTGCTGTAGTATCTGTGTAGTATTACTAAAGCAGACAAATTGATACTGGAACACGAAAACACCAGTAAATATCAACTGCACATCCAATTTGCAATTTTTCTTATTAGATTTCAACATGAAAAAGATCTTGAAAACTTCCAATTTGTGGTTATTGTATGTGCTTTATCACTAGAACTGCTTATTTGTTTATCTAGAAAGTTTCTAATTTTTAGTGTTTTATAAAGTTTTTGAAGGATGTTAAAAATCTGCATAGAAAATTCTTGTAATTTTAGAGCTGGAAACTCTTAAGATAACAGTGTTTTAATAGCAAATTACAGTTTTAAAAACAAATATATTATCTTCATTATTTAGTGTGTAAACCAAAAGTATCTTTAAGTTTAGAGGTTTATGGTTGACTCAGGGTTTCCTGAGAGGATCACTACATATTGAAAATTGTGATTAATGTAATAGTTTACTTTTGACAACGGGAAAGTTAGTGTTTGGGGAAGATTAGAGATGTCTCCTACTGTGTGGCAGTCTTTACCAGGTCATGTTCCTGATCATATCACTAAAAGAGTAGATGATGTTTCTAGGCATCATGACTAGGATTTCATCTAATTTCTGTAGCCTGTAAAATCTGTCCCTCTTTGTATCTCATAACTGCATGCGAACTTCCTTTCTTTCATAAGTCATTACTTCTTTCAAGAAGGTAAATAAAATAAGAGGCACTGCATTTGTAAATCTTCTACAGATGGCTTAATGCTTCTTTCTGCTTTATTGTTGCTCTATTTAAAAATATTATAGTAAGTATTGTTACTGTTTAATTAAATAAATTAAGCTGAAATATCTATACTCAGTGTTATTCAAGTTAACAGTAGTATTCTTGTATTTAACTAATAATTTAATCTTTTCCTAGTTACTGGAATTCCAATACCAAGTTATCAAATCTGAAAACACACATCTAAAAAAGATGGTGGAAAACCAGGAGCATGAAAGTTGCATGGTAATTTTTTTAATCTATGAAGTATGGAGAATATTTAAGTACACTTACTGTAAACATAGACTGAGACCATGGCAGATTTAGAGATTTCTGGCTTGCATAAAGTAAATAAATAAAAATAAGGTGTGCAACATAATCAGAACCAAGTGTTGTTCACACACAGGCTGAAGATGGTTATAGCTAGGAGTAATTTCTACCTTAATTGTATTAAGCTAGAAATAAGCTAAATTTTTCAGTAACTGTCTAGACACTAAACAGTTTCTGGGAGCGTATTTTTTTGTAAGTGATGTCACTTGTTTAAGTTTAGACAGTCATCCTCACAGACACAAAAATACGTCCCTTTTTTAATATTTTACACCCTTGCTCATACGTTATTTACCTAACAGTGTAAAAACAGTGTAGAAAACTGACACATTTTGCTCCACCCAGCTTATTTTCAGAGTTTAGTATTTGTTTCTCTCCAAACAGGGGATGTTTAAAATTTAATTCATAAAAAGTGTGCCAAAAGGTTATGTAGAACTTTAGTTTATAAAGATACCTGCTGCCTACCACAAAAACTTCAAAACGCCCCCTGCTTACAGAACATCTGCAGTTACTGTATCTATCATTAAAAAAAAGAAAAGCAAAACACTGAAAGGCTGTTTTTGTTGTTTAAGTACTGAGGTAAATACATTTTGGGGGATTTGTAGCCTGTTAATTGTCTTCCTGTGTCTGACAAATGCATGAAAGAATGTCACATATATCCACATCCTTAAAATAGCATATATATTGGTCAGTGATTTCTTACCTATATATACATATACTCTACTATATATATATATATATACAAATGTGTATATATGATATGTTATTGTGGAAACAAAGATGGATGTGTGCATGCACGTCCTGCTCTTCTCTACAGTGATACTCTCCTTGAAGACTGAGAAGAGCTGTCTGCTAAGAATCGTTGGACACCTCACGTGTTTTTTAAATTTTAGCAGTAAAATCCAGTTATTACATATACCAAGGTCAACACACTTTTCAATGGATTTGTGGATTTGATAATTCTTTCCTGTTTTACTAAGTATTGTGAGGATCTAAACATTAAAGATTGTGAAATATTTGATATTTAGATTGTGACGTATTTAATATTCAGATTCCAAGAATTGGGGAGATTTTTATGGACGTGTTTGTGCTGTAGGGTGGAGCACTACACAGACCTGTCAGACTTGTGTCAGCCTAAGTCAGTATGATGTAATGCATCATCAGGCAGAGTTACTTTCAGGGTTTAGACTTCAAAAGCAGTGTAGCTGTGCCAGCTCAGTTTTGGGGTTACACACCATTGTAACTTAACTGCTGATTCTAGATTTATTAGGATGAGTTAGCACTCTCCTTCTTCCTCTGTTCTGCCACTCCTCCCACTTGAAGACATAGCTGAGCCCCTGCTCCCCCATCGTTGCACAAAATATTAAATTTTCTTACACTTTCTAGCATTTCCATTCCAGGTTGGTGCATAACTTTCCCTTAAAAGTAGCTAAGCAAGGCAAGGTTCACAGGAAGAGGTGGCATCAAACCAGTTAGTGCAAGGAATAGACAAGCTTTCAGGTGCAGGAGCACAATTGTGCTAGCAGTATGCTAAGAACCAAATCTGTAATACTCATGAGTTACTGGGTTCCAAAGGAATAAGGTAAATCTAGAAATATATGAAAGAACAGCTTAATAAAATGCAAGAGATTTTAGTATTTTGTGTGCAATCTGATAAACCTTTTGAGAATTTCCTGTTGATGACGGTATACTGTTTTGGCAAATAGATTTGGCAGTGCAGTACTCTGCAGAGAGATAGTTCCAAAATAGTTAGCTCAGGTGTGCAGTGTAGGCTTCATGGAATAAGTGATGGGAGAAAGAAAGAGCAGAGTGTCCCAGCTAGACAACTTCCAGAGCTAATATCCATCATCCCTTCTTAGTATCCTAGTGGATGGGCTCTAGCCCCTGGTCACAGTGCACATGGGGCTTGCACTTTGAGTGTTTTGAAGTGGGCTATCCCAGTGAGAAGCAGAGTTTAGTAACAGAGCACTCTCTGCTAATGTGGCTTTACTTTACTGCCTCTGAAACTGAAGGTGACTGTCTCAACACCAGTATTAAATTGTGCCTGTGCACATACCCTCTATCTAGTATAGTAATGAACTTCTATAATTTTTCTTGTTATTTTTGGAGGAATTGTTACTGGAGGGAGCAATACAGTCTGCAGCTATAGCTGTTATGGTTGCTTTTATGTCATCAGTTTTACAAAGCAAGTGATGAATTTGCAACAATAATATTTTGAATGCATGTTTATTGAGGAATTTTAATTTGTTTTATTGTGTTATAGAGGCTGTTTTTCTTTCTTTTTCATTTATCTACAGTGATTTTTTTTTTCTGGAGGCAATTATCTTGGTTTGCTCTAAATGTTGCATGATTATATTTGGTAGCTAGGTCTTTCTTTAGTGTGGAACATTGTTTTGTGTTTGCTTGTTAAAAATACACCCATTTATTGTGGAAAAAATAACTATGTAATGATGGTTTTATCTCTTTTCACAGAATATAGATTTATGTAACAAAGAACATGGAAATTTCACAGCTTCTGTTCACAAAATGAAACATGAGAATTTCAGACTAGAAAATAGTGTTGCTAAACTACAAAATGACACAGAAATATCAGTGCTGGGTTGCACAGATACATATGGAGAAACAGAGCACAGCTACCAAACCCATTCAAAGATGCAAGGAAAGGAAGAGAGGTAATATTTAGATTGTATGCATATATCAAACTTCCTCTAAGTGTTTAGGAAGCATCTATCTGGGTAAAAACTGTTAAGTTTTTTCTGTGTCTGTTCATTCAGAACTCCCACCAACATAAATATCGGACCTAGTTAGTACATTTGTAAGCAGTTCCTACAGTTTTCTGGGTGGCTGATGGAATTTGGCAATAGATGAAGTTCCAGAAATGTTTTATCTCTATTTTAGTATTTAGCACATGAAACAACTTCAAAAACTTTTTATGTGCTGCTCAAGTTATTCTAAGTTCCAAGTTTTGCAAAACAGGACAGACTGTATTTTTTACTGCCAAAAAACAAAAACAAAACCAACCAACCAACCAACCAAACAAACAAAAAACACCACCATAAAAAAAGACAAGGAAAGGATATAAAAACCTACATGAGAGGTAGACAGCTCCACGGGAGGTTATCTTAATAAACAGTTTGAACTACAACCCCTGCTGAAAAGGTTTGTGTCTGTCCACTTTATTTGTTGGAAATTTCATTAAATGTATTTTAATGCCTTGTCTGGTTTTGGTGTTCTGGGGTGACTTGATTTTTAAAAGAAACATAATTTCAGATGCCCTGAGTAAGTCATTACTACAATAAACTCCTTGTTAGGGAAAAATAATGAGACTTAAGAATACTCAGACTCATAGAAAACCTTGTACTGATGACTTTCTTCTTATTTTCCTGTATTCAGTGAGGCACTGAACTACCTTCATGGCATTGCAGGAAAAAAAAAAGAAAACAAAGTCCCTGCTAAGCAATATTTCACAGTACAGGAAAGTAAAAAATAATAGGAAGCTAAAGGTTTTGATCAGCTGTAATAAAGAACTTGCATTATAGCACTAACGTAAAATAGCTCCGTGAAGCAAAGTTGAAAAGGTTGAAGCCAAAATTGTACATTTTAAGATTCCAAACTCATACATACAGTTTTTCGCAAAATTTAAAATTATTTTCTTTCTTCAAATTAGAGTAGCATCACAATATATTTTTGCCTAGAAGTTCCTTTTAAAGAATGTTGTTTAGTGTTACACATAGTATTCATGTTTATATAAATAAATAGATATATTATATGTATGTACATAATGTGCATATATATATATATATATATATATACACAAGCAGAAGTGGCAGTTATGGCTGTTTTCCTATGAAGTTTCAAATGATGTTGAAGGTTTCGCAGGAACAAATAAGTACAAACCAAGATAGAGATTATTCTGCATCCGTAGGTCTCACAACTTCACCAAAATCGGTCAGTGCAATTTTTACTCATGCTTCCACTCTTCTCAAGTGAGAAAAACCAGAATTTTTCCCATTTTCTCAGAATTTACACTTGTACATAAGGGGCTGTGAAATTTCACTTATGAGAATGTACATGTATTAGCAACAGAACTATGCACGTAATTTGCAGGATTTTGATTTCATAGCCATTGAAGACCAATGTTGAACCAAAACTAGGAGAGTTAACCTTTCCCATAGCAGAAATCTTAGCCACACTACAAAACACAATATAAATTATAAATAATACGATGAAACAGATATATTGAGCCTGGTTTTCAGAATCTAAACCACACATTAACATATTTGAATTCCTAAATGAAAAGCTATCTAGCTAAATAAATACATACACATACAGATTTCAAAAATGTGCAAATTTCACATGTACTGTACATGCACATCAGCCAGACAGTCTTTTTAAGATTGGGCCCTCTCTATACGATCAGTTCTCTGTTCCCAGACAGGGGACTACCTCAAGATTTTCCCAGAAAACTAAAATTAAATTTTCAGTCATCAAATGTATGCAGATAAACCAGGGAATTGATGTTGGTTGAGTTAAAATCTGGGGTATGTTTATTTTATTGTGAGCATAAACCCTGTTATTTCTGGTTTAATTTGCAGTTCTGTTTCCATGGTAATTATGGCACTGGAGAAAGGGCACAAAAACTTTTTTTACATAGTAAAAAAATAGAAAACACGGTGTTTATGCAAGGGAGGGGTGTGGTGTATATATATATATATATATTCTACAGTATTTTTCAGTCATGTCTCCCAATCAGTACTGGAATCCTGGGTACGGGCACCATGATGACTTAAAAAGGACACCTCTAAAGAAAACACAGGAAATTCCAGGAAGTTATATTGGGAGTTTTAAAAGCAACACGATTTCTTCTTTCTTTCAGCATACAGTGAATTTCTAAACATTACAAAGTAAGATATGAAGGAATAGCATCTTTTTGCTAAAAAGGACTGTGCCCACATTCTACCTATAACCACCTCAATTAAATACTGTTCTCTTATATGATAATTGCTTTACTTCTAATTGCCATTTACATAAGCTTTTCCTACCCTCAAGATTTCAATCCTTTATTTAGACCTTAGCCACACACAGCTGAAGTAAATTTTGGCATAGTTGAACAGGACTTTCTCTGATGAAGCTGATGTGTTTAGTTTGTTTCTTCCAAAATTAAAGCAGGCATGTGAGTTCCCAAATGAAAAGCTACCTATTTACCATAAAAATATGCACAAAATACATAATGAGTCAACTCAGAGTGCATTTTCTTCATATGGCAAAAGTGAAGGGTAAAGGCAAGAACTGAATGGCTGCTAAGGTAGCTGGGGATAGCTTAAATGATGTGTGTTGATGGTGAAGTATCTGTGCTGAGGAGGTTTTCACCACCCTTTGGAGGTCACAGTCACATTCACCACTGTATCAGTTATTTCAATAGATGAAGTGGAAGCAGTGAAAACAAACTCTTAATGAAAAAACTTTTTATCCATTTCTAAAATGTAGCTAACAGTTATACTTGCAAGGTAGAAGCATCAATACAAATTCTTGAAGACATTCTGGTCATTAAAGATCTGTTGTTTTCTTTCTCAAGACTAGTTATGTCAACCAGCACAAATCGTGCTAGGAATTTATTTTGCATCACTTTAGTCATTGACCGCATAGGGACCAGCCTGATTTTATATATTACTCTGGAAAAGATGATGCCTGTCTACATAAATTCCCTTTGTGAGGACATAATTCTTTCACTTCTTGTCCCATATGTCACCATGTCAACAGCGATATTATTTTTGTGAAGTATGTGTACATGTTAAATACCCTATGAAGTAATCTCACTGAAAATTATTTGCATTGCTAGTGTTAACAAGTGGACAGTTTTTTACAAATTTGCAGATATTTGCCTATATTTACATTTGTATTCATAGTAGATCTCTGGTGTTAGATATTATTTTGCACTGAACTGGTAGAAATTTAAACCCCAGCTGTAAATACTGTCCAAAGTAAAGGCACAGTATCTGTATCGAAGCACCTCAGTGTAGGTGTCATGTTTTTCAAAAATACCAAGCAGGCCCAGCATGGATTACAGTAGGAAGTGGAGTTCCTTTAAAAAAATCATTCCTTTTTTGGGGGCAGGGGCAGGGGAGGGGGGCAAGGGAGCAATACCTATTTTCACTATCTACGAGCTACCATAACTGTAGGCACTCAAGTCTGAAAATTCTGCTCTTAAAGGAGTAAGCTTTATGATAGCAGTAATAACTGTTATTAAATATACAGAGAAGCAGGGAAAAAAGAACACAGATCATATAGACTTTACTGTAGGTTTAGAGAGAAAATTACTTCCAAAAAGGTCAGAACACAAGATGAAGAAAACCAATCTGTGATTTTATTATTCATGCCATCTATCTTCAATTGTGGCAGGTTTTTTTCACTGTGTCCTTCATCCAAACAATATCTAGAATGGACTTTAAAATGGGGGTGGGGGGGAGGAAGCAAAACGGTATTCGCCTGTGCCCAAAGAGCAGAGAGTGTTTATGTAAAGAGAACATGAAAGAAGAAAACTCTGCCTCCATAAAGGTAAACGTTTTAGGTGACTTAGAAAACTAGAAGGTTTGGTGAATAGTCTCAGAGAGTTTTATGTTAGAATGTATAATATTATTATTATAGTAATAACAAAATTATAGTAATATTAATAATATAGCCCTGTGCTTATAATTTCCTTTCCCATAGCATTCAGAGTATCTTAATCACTGCCTCTTTTATAATCAGAGAAAAAAATATATTCTTCATTCTTTCTCTGAGTTGTTCTACACAGTCCATTTATTGAATACTCAGTTTCACACTTCAGGGCTGTCATGTAGACAGGTAAACACCACACAGTGACTTGCTCACTCCCCCAACCCCCAGGCAAAGAACTGGGATAAAATAAAGTAAAATTTGTGTGTTGAAATACAGTTTAATAGGACAGAAAAGGAGGGGGAAATAATAATAATAATAATAAATAATAATATAAGAATTAGAATATACAAAACAAGTGGTGCATGGTGCAACTGCTCACCACTCACCAACTGATGCCTAGCCAACCTTCTCCCAGCTTTTTATTGCTGATCATGACATCATATGGTCTGGAATATCCCTGTGGTCAGCTGGGATCAGCTGTCCCAGCTGAGTCCCTTCTCAACTCCTTGTGCACTCCCACACTCCTTGCTGGTGGGGTGGAGTGAGGAGTAGAAAAGGCCTTAGCTCCGAAAACATCCCTGTGTTATCAACACTGTTTTCACCATGAATCCAAATCACAGCCCCATACCAGCTACTGTGAAGAAAATTAACTCTACCCCAGCCAAAATCAGCAAAAGGGCTTATACACGAGCAGGTCCGTTAAGGCTGCACAGCCACCCTCTTCCAACAGCAAAAAATTTAAATTAATATAAGAAAATGATGTTATGATCTTTCTGCAGAAAACAGGCTTTCCCCTGCACTTGGCAAGTTCTTGTTTTTATTTAAAAAGAAAAAAAAGTGTGCAGCACTGCATACTTTTGAATATTTATAATAATTATATTTTAGTGGCAGAGAACATGCTCTTTAAAAGTTTTTATAGCTGCATTTCAAATTAGTGAAGTGTTTTAGGATCTTTGCAATGATAGAATCTGTTCAGACAGCTATCATCTTTTAGTGGTTACCTCCCAAGATTAAAATTTCATCATAAGCACAGGCCTCAGTACAAAGGAAATTTTTACCTCAATCAGAAATATTGTAACAGAAATTTTTTAATATCTGAAATAAATTTTTTGCTTTTTTTGACATATAATACAAGGAATTATGCCATTGATAATTAGTGCAATTCAGCAGGCATTGGGCCAAGCTACTCTCAAAATTCTGCTTTGATCAATACAGTATCAGAATTGTTCATTTAACTGTCAGAAAAAGAAGATATTTTGAATGGGAAGAAAATAGCTGTCTTTTTTTCCTAAGTTGCTGTTAACTGTAATAGGTTTAGCTTTACAGAACTCCAAATGAATACAAATATATACATAATATATATATACACATATGAATACATATATATATACATATATAATACCTCATTTCTGATCATTCTGATCACTCTAAATGGGATACAAGAGTTATGGAACATCATAATAAAATATTTAAAAATTCTTTCTTAATCTTGAAGATTTCACTTACAGCTGCAAAAGCATGTTCTTGTACAATTTTTTAGCAAACATATTTTAAAAAACTATTTTTTTATAATAATCTCCAAAGTGTTGTCATTAAATTAGTGGCAAAATTAGCATTGCCATAGAACTGCAGGATCAAATATTCGTGTACTTTTTATTCATTTTTTCTAAACTCTAGCAATTTGAACATATTTAGGGTGACATTAGATCAACATTTTTTAATAATCCAACCACTAATAACAGGTTTTGTCTCTCATCTCACACTTTCATATTTCATTTACTCTTTTTGTTTGGCTAAATTCACTCTAGTTCCTATCATACTATAAGCTAGGACATGGCTGAGGAGTGCTTCCATAGTTTATTCTACTGAAAAGCTAAAGGAACGATAACCTTTAGCAGAGGATGGGTAACAAACACTTTAAGAGTATTGGCATCTTCAACACCTGAAGTGAGTTTGTGTTTTAGCTCTTGTCCTGCCACAGTTTATACCAGCCCAGGCAAGGTTCCTCAACTTATGCTCCAGTGAATGGGTTTAAAGTAGGGTGATTTAAGTCACAGCTGAAGCAGAAAGAGAATGCACACCCTGGCATTTACGGTAACTTAGGTGGAAAGTTGCTAAATATCTGCAACTTCGTAATGCCCACAACTTCATGCATGAAGCAGTTTGAACAGGTAAATAACCAAAACTGCGGAAACAAAGAAAACAAAAGCCTTTGGCTTTGCTGTGATAGCTTAATAGTTTTAACTGATTTTCATACTTTGTGGTTTGTTTTTTTTTTCTTTTAGATCATTCCAAAATAAAGATGCATGGGAAATGGGATGTCAACAGACTGCTCTGCTTACTGCCAGTGGACACCACAGAAATTGTAGTCCTGCTTTATATGGCCAAGGCAATATCACTGGGTCAAAAAGTGATAGCATTTTATCTTCTCATCCACTTCACAGATGTCACGAAAAGAAAATAGTTTATAAATCTCCATCACCACCAGCGGGGTATCCTTTGGGCTTTGGTAGGCCATGTCCTAAAATGGGCAGAACAGGCACTTTAATGAGCCCTGCTTACAGTGGAGAAGAAATAAAATTATCAGAAGAAATCAATTTATCAGTAAGTAACTATTTTCTTCTAACACATATATTTTCAAAAATCCATCTGTGGACTAAGTGCAGCCTTGGAGAAGCCAAAAATTAGATAACCCTTGTTGTCATTATTATTTATACAGTGACAGCCCAGCAAAAATGGAAATATCTTACCCTAACAGAAACGTAGTTTTTCTGGAGATTAAACATCCCCTACTGAGCCATACCTCGAGTCTTCTAATAAGGATGATGATAATTACCTGCCATTATGTGTCTGTGAGAGAGATTTCTAAATTTTAGCTTATTGGCCTCTATATTGGGGCACTTCGCATCATATTGCCTCTGTAAGAGCACTCTGCTCTAAGTGTGTATTTCTATGATACCTGCAAAGTTAAGTGCTGCTAAACAAGTTTCTACAGCATCTGACTGATGGATGAAATCAGAGGAATCACAGCAACTATTTTCTATATATTAGTTTTTTTATCTTAGAAGGAACAGAAATTGTAACTGCTGTAATCCTTATTTTTCTTAAATGAAAGAGAAATAGCATAGCATTCTTTCTTTTAGTCTTCATAGGCTGGAGATTGTCAACCTCCATGACAAGTGGTACAAATCCCACTTTGCCTAGGACAACTTAAGGAAAACTTTCCATAGTTATTTGGCATAAGATCTCTCTTTAAATTTGAGGTTTATCCTCTTCCTTGGTATCTGCTATTCTTCCTTAGGCCTCCACTACAGGCCACTATTTTTTTGCACTTGAAAACTTAGCATGCATTTTCCTGACCTCAAACCATGGAACTCTGCCATCATTAAGTATTGGAACTAACAAAGTAAGGAATGAACTGTCAACATCCTTCTGTCCAGCTGTGATACATGAATCTTTGTAACCAGGAGATCCTCAGCTGCAGGGCTGTGGCTGAACCTGTAGAAGAGGGAAGACTTCAGCATTACTAGGGGAAACTTACAGGCAATTTTCTTGCCACTTATCACCTTAAGTAGGAGCGAAGAAGATTGTTGACACCAACAATCATCTTCAAGCATTCTGTGTCTGTTGTATCCCGGTTCTGCTGTCCACTTCGGAAGCAAACAGACATCCTTCCTATCAGAGACATGACTGCTGGAAGACTGTTTCCACATTCCTGAATCTCACTGTGATAGGAAGGACCACAGTAATGGCCTGCCTAGGAAGCAGGGATTTCAGTGCAGCCCTTTGCTGAGTGTGGTCCCATCGTCTGTGTCCCAGTAGCCTGAGAACAGTGAAAACCACTCAGTAGTTCTGGGTGTTTGACCTCACTTCCAATTTTTTATATTCTCATGTTCCACAGGAATTTTAAGTAAATGTCTTTTGGTTTCTCATGGCTTGAGAGTTTTCCTCTTTAAAGTGCTAATCATGAAAAGAGTTGTTTGGACTTTTTCAGAAGAGCCTGGTAAACACCAGTTCTTTTCTCTTCTGTCAGAAGTTTCAGAGATGTGAAACTGCTAAGCTTCTGTTTTCAGCCAGCCTGGGAAAAATGTCCATTCTGAGACACTTCTGCAGTGAAACTATTTCCCAGCTGGCACTCAGGACAGGGTCAATGCTAAGGCAATTGACTAGATTATAGGGAAAACACTTTCCAGCTGGTGTGTGGGCAAAGTACATAAAACTATTAAGCAAGGGACATTTCCCATCCAGAGACTAAGTCCAAATCAGTGGCATTGAAGCAGGTACAAGTTCAGACCACGGAAATAAAATCATCATTCAGGCTGATGTTGGATACCACAGCTTTACTGCTGGAATCATTCAACAGTCTGTTACTCTAGAGTTCTGTGTTCAAATGGAAAGCCATTGCATCAAGGAGAAAGAGGGAAAAAAAAAAAAGATATAGTATGTTGCAAACCAGAGTTCTTTGACAGTTTTCTGGACTTGTGGGGAAGACGACACAGGGACAGGACCCAAGTGAAATCTCCAGTATGTTCAACACTTCTGAAAATGTTATAAGGCACTATTTTTCTGGAGCATATATGTAGCACAAATTGAAAACATCACATTTCCAGGTGATGTCCTGATAAATACCAAAATTACTCTTGTGGTATTGAGGGAAGAGAGAAAACAGCCTTTTGGGCTTTAGACAAAGACTTACATCTCTCCTCCTGGTAGAGTGTGTTCAGACAAAGATTAGTAAATGTTTCACTGGAACATCTGCCCTTTCACATGCTTACTTAGAGGTTGCATGTGTAGAGCAATTCTTGCCTTAGAATAAACTAGGAAGCTCAGCTAGAATTCACTGGAAGTAACTCCACAAATTCTTGTTTCTGGGCTTTCCAAATCTAGGGAAATACTTTTTCTCTGAACAATACTTTGGGTTGTGCTCTCTTACTGAAGTGAACAATTTCAAAAAATGATTGTAGCATTTTTTAGTCACAAATACCTTCTCATGTTTCTTTTCAGATGCTGGACAGATATTTTTTCTTGTTTTCAAGGCTTGGAAATAAAAAAAAAAAGAGTTGAGATGTAGCAATGAAAATTTAAATTAGGCATTAGGAAACTTTCTAGCATTATTATGGGAACTTGCCTAATAAATAGATTGTAATGGAAAGTTGTGGAAGTTCTACCACTGGATATTATTAGGAGTTATTTTGACAGTTGTGATCCTACCCTGAGGCATGCTGTAGTCCATGCCTCTCAGTCTTAGTTATTACTTTCACCTAGCTGATTAGGTACTTAGGCCCTCTAAAAGTCTTCCTATGTCACTCAGCAATTTTCTAGCCATCTCAAATTTTATTTTCATATATGAGCAGAAGCATGTTTAAGACAGGCATCTGTACCTGCTGCTTAAGATCTATTCCAGTGTAGGGTTAGAGGAAACGACTCCCAAAAGCCGCAACATTTAGTCACAGTGAGACTAAAATTAGCTAGACCAGTTTCTACTTCCAATATTACAAAATCTTTCCTGGAAAGTAGAAGCACTTAAGCATAAGAAGACTATAACACTGGGATTTGACCACTCATGATTTGAACCCTAAATGTAAAAATATCCCAAGTGTTAAAATATTCTTGCTGCCCTGCTGAAGGTGCATCCAAGAATGCTGGGACAACTTATGGGGCAAATAAGAGATTAACTCTAGTCAAATTAATTAGGCAGTCTTTGAGAGAGAACAGCCCTTTGTGAAGGGCTTCTCCCTAGCAATTCAGAGTTAATTCATGACCACTTTGGATACTTCTTATTTAAGGAGAAGACATATTTCATATGTGGAAATACACATCTCTATCAGGTGCCCTTCTTCATTTCCAGAAAATAATGAGGCAAAAAGGTGGTTCTCATTAATGGCATGCACCAAAGAAATATGAGATCAGCTGCAGTGTGGAAGTGAAAAAATAGAGGCCTTGTTGCCTAATTACCCAAACAAGTTAGATGGAAAGCTTACAATGAACCCATTTCTATCCAGATCCTTTTAGAAAACCAAAAAACATAAAAGTGGTATCTGAGGAAAAGAAATTCAAAACCAAGGACCATGAATCTCATCTGAGGCATGGATTAAAGCAGCTTCTCTATGTTTTTTCTTCCTCAGATGCAAAAAGTAAAGACAATAAAGAACATAATGAGAGAACAGACCAGAGGCTTGGAAAGCAAAGCGTAGTTGCTAACAAGGAATGTTGCCTTTTAGAACTGTTTAGATAAAACCTTTCCTCAAAGTGCATGAAAAACAGTGCATTTGGGACCTACCTAAAATCATATTCTGTGATGTCTGACCCTCAGTGGGGAGCCATGACCTGCTTATTCTAAGTGATAAACATTCTTCTCTCAGCTGTGAGGGAATTCAGAAAAGTCTCATTAGGAGTTTACAGTGCATTTCAAGAAGAAACACATCAAAGTAAGTACCAGTTGAAGCAAAGGACATCAGCAGTTTAGGAAGGTGACTTGATCATGAGGCCAATCTGTTTCCAATGACAAGTCAGTAACTGTAAGCATTGTTATAATGAATCCCTAAGGATCTCTTGTAACTTGATGCAGTGTTTCCGAAGACTAACACCTGTGTAAACCTGCTGTCCGTATGGAAAAGTCCGACAAGACTCCTTTCTCTAGGTGATGACTCCTATTAAATTCATATTTCAGATCGAGATTTTCCCAGTTTCTCATGCTTCTCACTGCAAGTATTTGCTCAGTATGGAATTGGTGATTTCAGAGCTGGTATTCAGTAAGCGAAACACATGGTGATTCCCTAAGTAAAGCCTCCAAATCCAGTGTCTTCTTCATAATACAAAAGCCTGTTTCAAATAATTTAAAATAGTACTGCCAACTCTATCAGTGAATACTAACATCACAAGGAGACGTATTTGTGATCTAGCTCATGAAGGAATAGATGTGCATATGGCCATGGCATTTAGAATCTCAGAAAAAACTCCTTATATGAAAACATTGATAATTTCTGGATGGGAAATCATGCACGCGTTAATGAAGAAAACCAGAAGACAGGTGATGTCCCTCCAGTTTCTTAAACTTCAGAAGACTGGCATTCTTTCTTATTCCTCCTAGTGCATGGATTGATAGAGGACTGCTGTGGCACAAAGTGATCCAATACCTTTGAGTTTCTTATTCGTACATGGCAAATTTTTCTTCCCCATCCTTCTTCCAAAAAAGCAAGATTCTGCTTTATCTGTGAATTTCATTTTAGGAGCCCTATACATCAGGAAGCCTGTCTCACTCTGGAAAGATGATATTAAATTCAGAATTAATTTCCAGCTATCTCTTGCTTGCTTTTGAAAAAAAAAAAGAGGGTTCCTACAGGAAATCTCTAAATTTCATCTCAAAGTCTCCTGCAAAGAGTTTGAATAGAATGGTGCTTTAAAGCATTTCTCTACCTAGAATCTTTTGGACTTACAAGCTGCTAAAGGGTAGTTTTCATTGAAATTGAAAACAAAACCCAAATTTGTCTCTAGACAGAATACCTCATTTTGATACAATGGAGCCTAGAGTAAAAGCTTACAAGTGTAATAAAATTGGCCTTTAGCACAGAACATTTGAATAGCTGAATTCTTATTTGATGTACTGAGATCTTAACTCTCCTTTCTAAATTCTAGAAAAAGCAAAACCCAAGATTCTAGACTAATAACTCAATCAGTAACTAAAACTATTTAGGATATGGTTTAATTAAGATTATTAATTAATTTTCTCAATATATGACCATATATAGAAAATAATATTTCTTTTAATATTAATGCAACTATACTAAGTTTTTTCCTTAGTCAAATTTTAAAAAGTCATGTCATAAAATTGTATTTATGTATACAAATAAGCATTGAATGTATTTAAACAAGCATAGTATCTTTAGACAAACTATTTCATATTTCTTTTGATAAAGACATTCCAGTGAATGCATCTTAAGCATTAGCAAAAGAATTAACAAAAATTGCTGCTGAAAAACTTAGAACTTGTTCCAGCAAAGACTCACTTTGCTTCATACAAGTCTGCATCCCATGACAACCATTTTAAGGCTGATTTTTGGTATGGTTTATGTCTGAGGCTACTAAATGCTCATTAAATGGAAAGAAGATTTTTTCAGCTGAATTCCTTGCAGTGAATAAAATTTAGTACGTTCTCCAGGATGTCAGGGCTTGGAGTTAATACTACTGAAATGAGCATAGGTTTTCTTCCTTTCCTCAGAAAGCATCACATCACAGAAGCAGAGAGCTAAAATTCCAGGAGGCAATCAGCAGTATCCAACCCTAATTATATTTTGTAATTCCAAGAAAGGTTATTGTCCTCTGCATTGGTCTACATTATACAAATAACTAACATAACCTGAAGTCAATCCAAAGAATTTGGAGGTTCCACAGCAGCCTAATTCTGTCTAATGGAATATTTAAATTTTTAATCCTAAATCTACATTCTAATGCTGTGAATATCAGAGATAATCAAACATCATGTTCACTTTATGTCCTTTAGGCACATGGTTGCCTTTAAAAATTTATGCTCAAATTCATGTGTGAGGTATAAAGCTCTACAGCATTATTAGCTGCTATAGGTCAAGATGTTCTTCGTATCTAGAATTTGATAATGCAAACATGTTGTAGTATTCACTGGCTTTTACTAACCATGATTTTCTATTCCTTGCTCAGTCTCCCCATGGGATGTCCTTCCTCGCAACAACAGAAAAGTTCTTTCAAGAGGAAGATAAACATGCAAGAGAGTTTGAAGAACGTTTAAATTTGCACCTTGAAGAGCTGCAAAGACATTCTGAAAATATTCTAAAAAAACATGCCAGGATACAGCAAAGCAGACATACTTAAGCCAGTCACACAATTAAGAAAAGAAAACCAGGTAATGACCCATGAGTTTCTCTGAACTAAAATCTGCAAATAGGTGTTTAATGTATTTAGGCGCATTGCCAATAGCATTTATTTTTAGTACCAAGTTTTCAATAAGATCATCATTATCCTATGGATTTAAGTATATTGTAACTAGACTATATTACAAAATAAACTAAACATATTCTAAAATATGAAGGTTGGTTTTGCACAGTTAAATTGTGTGCAGCAGAGACCCTGTTGCAGCTCTATAATATAAGTAAGATATTAAAATTCTGTAGTGTACAGAGGGCTAATAAGTGGAATTATTCCCTTGAAATTGGAATCAGCCAAGAGAAATTCTCTAGATTGTAGAGAAGAATAATAAGGGCCTTTAGCCATGTCACAGCTCCAGGCATAAAGAGCTTATCTATGCTCTGGTTATTCCTTGGCTGTGGAAGTAGCCCTTGGGACTTTGGAAATGAGAAGTTTGATTTCTTTTCTTTATTACCCTCTAAGCCATGTCAGTCCATTAGAGGAACATGAATAGACAAATCACATATTTTAAAGACACCCATATTGCCTCTTTTACCAGACTTTTAGACTTCACCTGAGGCAGAGCCTGATCTTTACATTAACATTTTACAATTTTTAAATCCTGTATTCAAAAGCATCTGTTTCGGTATTGATGTTTTGGCTCCTTGTTTAACTACATTGGAACAGGAAAAAAAAAAAAACAAATTTAACTTCAGGCAACTTGTGATCTTAGGTAAGGGCCTACATTCTTTACATTTCTCTACAACATAGGAAGAGTTATATAACTGAGCAGAGTTAATTCAACTCCATGCACCGAAAAAAATGCATAATGTTGAGATTCCTTTTATTTGCAATTCATACTGAATTCTATTGCTGTGCAAGCGAAACAGAAATTACAGACACTGTTGATGAACCACCAATTTTAGTGAATGAGATACTGAAGAACTGCTTTCTAGCATATACTGTTGCCAACTTCCTGGGAAAATCTGGATAAAAATAATACCAGGCTGTCAAACTGCTCCAGTTTGTGAGTAAAAGAAGTCTCATTAATATTCAAGACCATGGCTAAAATGTAAATTCTTTTTCAATGCGATATTTCCATTAAGACAAACTATACTACATCACACTTACACAAAATACCAAGATTTTAAATACCAGTTTGGATCAGCTTGCAGTAAAATGAGTAATGAAGATGAGGACATCAAAGAACCTTTTACAGGAAAATTCAGGAAAATTACTAGACTCAGCTGGAGGAACAAGGACTGAATAAAAAGATGACGGAAGGACATCTGAACAAACTAAATATGTATGCATCCTCAACTTCAGGGAAAATGCATCTGGGAGATGTAAAAGAACTAGTGAAGAAATTCAGGAACCTCTGAAAATGAAGCTAAATTTTAAGCCAGGCAAGATCTGTAGAAGCGAAAAGACAGCAAATTATTGTCTTTCAGAAGGGTGAGAGAAACAAAATTAACCAGTTAGCCATTTAAACATACAAGACAACAGTATGCTCCAGGTCCAGTCCAGGCATGAGGATACCTCTCAAAGTCTGAGTGATGATACAGAACGAGTGAATGAAATTATCAAAAAATTAGTAAGATTTTTTTTTTCCTAAAGCTTTTTAAGATCTTTCCAAGCTACTGATTTTGGCTAATGAAATAATAAGAGTTAATTTCACCTGGGTTTTGTGCAACACCATATAATAAAGTCCCTGAAAAAGCACTGAAAACTGCAAAGTACCTGTATCTGAACAGCCTACTTGTTAGCGTTATTGCCTGCTCAGAGTATATTATGCCACAAATGTGCTTAGACAGTATGGATCAAAGTGCCATTTTTTGAACACCTACCTACCAGAAAGGTCACTCTTCTCTTTCCCAGGCAAACAGCCTAAGTTGCTCATCTGACAATCCCCAATTTAAATGAGCCCTTTGCTGCCACAGTATGATTGGAGCCACAACACTGGTTTGAATACCTTAATTGTATTAAAAGGTAGAAACTTGACAGAGCTGGTGAGAGGTTTCTGAAGGAAGAGACATGTTCCTGATATTATCATGGCAAAAAAACTTTTTAAAGAATGATGTACAGTGAAAATAATAAAGACTGAGAAATGATACACCATGATTGGGTATGTATGTATATTGACATAAAGAGGAATAACCAGAAGGGTCCAAGGCTATAAATGCCTGAAAGCACAAATAAAAATAAAAAAAAAAATTAAAAAAGAATTATTAATCATTAGGTTCATTTGACAGGACAAGGCACAATGTTCAGGAGCTATGGAATGCCCAAAACATACAGAAAATTTCTATTCTACTTCGTGAATAACGAGGCAGTGGAAAATTTTTGTCAGCTGCTGGACTTTGATGATTTTTCAAAGCTTTACTGAAAAGCATTTCTTTTGGCTCCCAGTTGAAAGACTTGTTTTAAATACAAAGAACAATGGTTCAGACTGCCACCAGCTTCTGCTGAAGGAAAAACGGAGGTCATGTGCATGCAATTGCCAACATGTTTCATCAAGATGTAATTTTGGAATAGTTGGTGGCATTAAGTGCTGCCAGAGCATTGCTGTCCAGTTCACTCCCTAAAACTTACTCTGAGGGGCCTGAAATTACAGTAACTGAACAGAATCATTTAAAGTAGCCTCACATGAAAGTTGGGTATTTAGTGCATTTTCTTTCACGTATTACTCTCTCCTTTTATCTCTGGGAAATTTTAGAGTGTAAGAATGGGAGTGTGTCAGATGATGGGTACTCAGAGCCATGCAGAGAGGAGTGCAAACTGCAGCAGCAAAACACAAGTGCCAAATGAACACAAAAATGAATGACCAGAGGCACAGCTTTCTTGCTTTTCCAATGGGTAAACTTAAACTATGATTTTAGCTTACCCAGTCAAAGGCTAATAAATCTCTGCTGTGATCAGAGATACTACAGAAAGTGCCTGACCCTCCCAGTTTCACTGTTCTGGCTTTATTGTAGTAGAATGGCTTATAATTCCTGGTTTAACGGTGGTACAAAAGTGCCTAGAATCAAGCCCACCAGCAATTAATAATTCAAAGCTAGACTAAACATCAGCAGTGAGAATGAGAAGGTAGCCACCAACAGAGACTGCCTAATGAGGTGAGCCTCACGTGACTTTACAGCTATGGTATATCATGCCAGTCATCAAAGCTTGGATCACACAGCCAGCTCAGGTACTGGACCCCATTCAGTCCTGCTGCTTTCTGCTCCTGGGTCTCCCAGAGACTCAACACCTGGGAGAAGGCAGAGGGCACTGGCAGAAGGTCCTTGGCCTGTATCATGGGATTACATTCTTTTCTGGCTTTACAACCTATGAGAGCCAATTATAGCATTCATAAGCACATTTTTCCCTATTTAATTCCATTCAGAATAGCTATGCACTAGATCTTACACTAACTGCCTTGTGCTAGGGAAGTGTTTTGGTTTTTTCTTCTCAGACACGGCAGTCTGCTGAGAAAATGCAAGGCTAAGGATTGTTCAAAGCAGAGTTTGTTGGAATTGGCCAAACCAGTGTGGGAACTGTGTGCTGTTTTTTCCTCACTGTAAGGATCAGATCCCAAAGTTCACTGTGTTGGAGTTTCTGTTTAATCATGTGAACACCCTCAAATCCATAAATAGGCTGTAATTTAATGTAGTGCATATAAATTTCTGCTAATGGGTTGAGCAGTGCCCTTAGACACTGATATTCTGCACTGCGGTGTCCCTTCCTAAATCAACAGACTGATCAGTTTGTTCTTCTGATCTACTCTTAACTAAACTACCAGGGACTTTAAAAGGGATTTATGAAGAAAAAATGCCCACTTACCTTATGAGAACATGTTTGCGTGCAAAGAACAATCCTGAACCATTCTGTCACCAAATTTCCTGCAACAGAGGAAGAATTTACTTGATGTCAACCCTTGTAAAATTACACATGGAGCAAGAAATCCTACAGAAGTCCTGGTCCTCAGCATCCCACGTAAGCACCATAGCAAGAATTTTTTTTGTTTGAAGCTTCACCAATAAAGGTGGTGTGGAGAAGACAACATCAGCTAAGAGCTCCAGCTGTAGTGATGATGAAGACGCTCAGCTGGGGCATGGATGGCAGGGCTTTGCTTTGCTGGTGCATGGCGTGTGGACTGGAACCACCTGCTCTGGTAAGAAAGTTCTCCTGGTAAGAATCACAGAATATCCTGAGTTGGAAGGGACCTACACGGATCATAAAAGTCCAAATCCTGGCCCTGTGCAGGACACTCCAAGAATGACACCGTGTCCCTCAAAGTATCATCCAAATGCTTCTTGAACTCTGGCAGGCTTGGTGCTGTGACCAATTCCCTGCAGAGCCTGTTCCAGTGTCCAACCACCCTCTGGGTGAAGAACCTTTTCCTAATATCCAACCTAAACCTCCCCTGACACAACTTCAGGCCATTCCCTCGGGTCCCATTACTGGACACTACAGAGAAGAGATCAGTGTCTGCCCCTCCTCTTCCCCTCGCAAAGAAGTTATAGACTGCAATGAAGTCTCCCCTCAGTCTCCTCTTCTCCAGGCTGAATAGACCAAGTGCCCTCAGCCACTGCTCACAGGGCTTCCCCTCAAGGCCCTTCATCTTTGTTGCCCACCTGTGGACACACTCTAAGAGCTTCATATCTTTCCTATATTGTGGTGCCCAAAACTGCACACAATATTCAAGGTGAGGCCATCCCAGTGCAGAGCAGAGCAGGACAATCCCCTCCCTCTACGAGCTGGCGATGCTTTGCTTGATGCTCCCCCCCCCCCCCCCCCCCCCCCTTTCAAACACGGTTGGCCCTCCTGGCTGCCAGGGCACTGCTGACTCATATTCAACTTGCCATCGACCAGGACCCCCAGGTCCCTCTCTGCAGCACTGCTCTCCAGCCTCTCACTCCCCAGTCTATTCACACATCCAGGGTTGCCCTGTCCCATCTGGAGAATCCAGCATGTGCCCTTGTTAAACTTCGTAGGATTGGTGATTGCCCATCTCTCTAATTTGTCAAGGTCTCCCTGTAGGGCCTCTCTGCCTTCAAGGGAGTCATCAACTCCTCCCAACTTAGTGTCATCATCTCTGTAGTGCAGGTCCAAATCAAAGTGCAGGCTCTAGTTCACCTCTTGCAGAGCTACAGGAGTGTTCAAACCTGAACATGAACAGTCTGGAAAAAGAACAGTTCTTCTTCTCTGATGTATGTTTTTTAACTGAACATCAGGATGTGAATAAGTAAATCTCTCCGAGCTCTTAAAGTACATGTGGTTCTTCCTTCAGATCACAGGCGGTGCCACTAGCTTCTCTCACTTGGCTTTGGGGAGCTGGGTCTACCTGTAACACAGATGGGCACTTAGCCATTGCAAGAATGCTTGACACGATTGCTTTGTTTTCTTAGCACTTTGCAGACGTTTATAAAACTCCATTCAAACCTTGATGTTTAAGTATTTGACTCAGATGTGATTTATGCTTTGGCAAATTGGGTTTAAAAAACTGCTTCTATAATTTGATAGAATGCAATGGCAGGTTTTTAATGACTTCACCTGATAATGAGCACTCTTGGAAACTATATCATAAGACACTGCTGAAGAAGTATCTCAGCATGAGTTTTCTGGTAAAATGCTTGTAATAAATCATTCAGTTTTGCCCACAAGCAACTGTATGCTGGGAAAAGGTTTGAAACCCTATTTCTAAAACATTTTTGAAGGCAACTGACAGTTGGAGTAATACATACAGTTAAAAAACCAGAGACACAGTTACACCTTCAGATGAGAAGCTCACACAAGTTGACATTTGGGCAACTGCCATTAATTTACTTCCCCTTATTACCCAGTGATTTTTGACAGTTTCTGTCTGCAGAGGCTTCATACCTTTTTTACAAATGCACATTCTCATATTCAATATTAGTAAAAGGGAATTTGGTAGAAAATGTTAGAATCCAACTTCACTGTTTACTAGAGAAAAAAATACTTTTTTTTTTAAGAGTTGAACTATGAAATCAATTCCAGCTTCTGCATAAGGAACCATTCAGAATGTGTAACACTATTTTCCTCTCAATTAGCACTCAGTAAAATTGCACATTTCAGGGAATTGAAATACACAATATCTCTTATTAGCATCAAGCTATAGGTTCATATTAATGGACATTTGGCTCTGAAAAGATTATTATTGTGACCTGGAGAATTTGCAGATTACCAGAGACAGAGGGAATAAGAAAAAGCAGCAGAAATGAAACATCTCATTAGAGGAGTAATCATAAATGTTATCTAACCCAACTGACCTTTTACCTATTTAGTTGTTATCAACCAGTACATCAGTTCATTGCTCTCACGTGTCACAGACTCAACTCTTGCAGAAAATGAAAAGGGGGAAAAATCTCATAAGGACTCTGAACAATTTCAGGGAAAGCTCTCCGAATTATAAAATCATTGCCTGGGCTCATAAAAAAGCCCTGCAGGTGGAAGGGACTGAAATAAGCCTACTACTCAGAGATAGGAATGTCACAGGGACTTTGTTAAAGCCATCAGAAAGTATCACAGAACACGCAGGGACATGAAAATCTTGGTTAAGGATCTACAAAAGAGAAGGATGAGGAGGAATCTATGGAAGTGATTAGAAGAAACTCCGCTTCCATTCTAGACGCCCAAGACACCAAGTACCCCAGGACACACATATGTAAAATGCACACATTTTTGTTTGCATCCTCAGGCACAAATTGTATTCAAGCTGAACAGCTCCACTGAAAAAGGTGCAATCTACCAGAGCTCCATTACAGCCATCCCTGACTGAGGATAAAATAAAAATAGGACAAGGATTTGGTGCCTGGGAGAACAGAAACAGCTGGGAGATGACACAGACTAAGCAATTACTTTTACAGATGCATCACTTTCCAGCTGAAGGAAGCAGTTCTCAGTGCAAAGCACAGATAATTTCAGTGTCAGCACACGGCTGAGTGAGCACATGGGTTCCACAGCAGACTTGCCGCTGATCACTCGTGGGCACACCGCAGTGGCCATCCTGTGTTTGTTGTGCTTATATCCCAAAAACTATGATGCAAGCTGAGTAGGTGAACAATCTAACAGTTCATCCAACCTCTTCCTTTTTGCTTTCAGTGAATTTTGAATTTCAAAAACACTTTAGTCCGCAGGGCTAGTTTAATTCTAGACACTCTTGCCAGCAGTGGCACAGCAAGCGTCAGGAGCCATGGCCATCCCTGCACCATCAGGTATCTGTGTCATTCTGACTGGTGTTGGTCTGTAGCTGGCCACAGGCTCACCCCACTGTGGGAACACAGGCCTTAGGGCAAAGTGCACTACAAGGACCTGCATTTGCTTGCATAAATTGGGGTTTTTGTACAGTAACTTTGGCTGGCAGCAGCATTCTGCACAGCAGTACACTGGGGTAATGCAGGAAGCACAGCTCCCCCTGTCACTGGAACTCTGTGAACAGTCCTGTTGACTTTGCTGGGATGATCCCTGTGCCAAAAGACAACATGTGAGGGAAAGAATCGAGGGGTCTTTGACTTTCCACACAGAAATATTTCCTGCCATGCTTCAGTGCCCTGTAGCATCACGTTCTTCCTTGCTTGGCCTGCATTTAAGCAGCAGTGAAGAGTTCTCAAATTCCCTCCCCAAAGTCTTCTGAAGGTTAATGCCTACTGAGTGCCTTAAAAGACTTGGATGAGAAAGGGCTGTAGTAGAACACAGGATCAGTGAAGCATTTTGATGAGAATGTATAGCATGATTTACTAGAATAAAACTGACCAAACTGTGCTCACAGCTTCCTTCAAATGAGGGCATGAGACATGTCACAGGACACCAACTCACTTCAGCAAAAAGATCAAAGTTACACTCATGTTACTTTTCTTATTAAAAAAAATAATCAAGAGCTGTATCCAAAATCACCTTTTTATTGCCACTTTTACAGATTTAAATATTGAACATTCAGATAAACAACTATCTGTATTTATGCAGATTGTTATTAGTTACTTCACCATAACCTCGCAGAATCTCCCTTTCCAAATTCTGTAGGATTCCTTCCAGCAGATCCTGAAATATTCGCTTTGCATGTTGGCATCTCACACCAAAAGGATATTCTTTTTGAGTGAGCTATATAGTGGTTAATGAAAAAATTATTACACAATGTAGACTTTCACAGTAAGTCACTTTTTTTGCAAAATAATTTGAAGATTCCAAGTAAGACTTCTCTCTTTTATTCAAAAAATAAATATATCCTTTCTGAATCAAAGCACTTCATATGACATTAAGTACAAAGAAGAAATGTACTTCTTTGGAAATTCTGAAGTAGACATACAGGAGCTCATGGGAGCAACATTATCCATATCAACAATAAAAGCTGAAAGCTGATTTTTTACAAATTTATAGCAGAACACAATTTCCTTTTACAATATAGAGCTTCAAACAGATTTAAGAAAAACACCATTTTAAAAGTCTGAAAGGCACATGAACTGGGCCATAAAACGTACTGGCACATTCACTAATACGTTTTATGTTACATTCCTAAAGAGAATCCGCAGGACCCTAACCAAGAGAACGACTGAAAATACCAGCAAGTTCCTTTGTAAAGTACTAAAAGAGTGGAAGAGAGTTCCTTTTGGCTCTTGGTAAAATTATTAATACCCCAAAGCTAGAGAGTCTGAAAAGCTGCATCATTCAGTTGTATTTGGACGAGTCGCTACATAAACAAACACAACAATCAGCAGTACTACGACAGCCAGCGTGGGAAGCACGACCGTGGTGATTTGCTGCCGAGCCTCTTGCATTGCCTGTTTTCTCTCCTTTTTATCTTTGGAGGTCTCTTTTTTGGGTTTTCCTCTTAGCTGCCTCATCCTCCTCTTCGGATCTTTTGTTTGCTGAAATGTGGGAGCAAAGGGAGTGGAACAGCAGGAAATAGTCCAAGGTCTTTTGAAATAAGGGGCTGAAGAATTCCTTCTTCTTCAAGTGGTTGGCTGTGCAAGAAACTGCAAGAGAAAGAACAATTCATATTCCAGTTATTAAAACCATTTGCTGACCCACTTGGTAAATCTTTCATCCAAAGGACACTGATATAGCTTCATTCAAGGAAACAGAACTTCACTGCGCTCACTCAGATCATCCACATAATGCTTTCCCCTTAAAAACTAGAGCAGTTCATCATGGTGTGTATCTGTCCAAGAGCCCTGAACTTGCACTCTGTTAAGCCAGAAACAGAGCCTGGCACCATACCTTTTATCCTCCAAGGCAAACAAGGTAACACACCTGAAGACTTAATGAAAATAATATGAATTAGTCTTGTGTCAACACAGGGTGCCAGCTACCCCTTCTTTCAAACATCATCAGGGCCCCTGCTCAGGGGCTGTGGCTCCCTACAAACCTGCAGAATGAGGACAGGCAAGCACACGCCCTACCATCAGTGTTTATCGCCCACGACAGGTATTTATTGGAATAAAGGGTATTCTAACAGGAAGAAATGGGGAGAAAGATCTGCTTAATTTAATACTTCTGGTTCTGCAGCCACAGAACAAAGTCTAAATCATAACATGACTCAGTGCTGTCACTCTTATTGCAGCTGTCATTGATAGAAGAAAAAGAACCCAAGCGATAACCAGCCTGCTTACAAATCACTGGTGTAGACAAGCAGTCATTAATAAAGTAGAAGGCTGTTGCTCTGAAGCATCTACTAGACAATTTTTAAAAGCAGAAGTATCTATAATGTGAGATTAACAAAAACACAGCATGGTACGGAAGCCTGTGAAATCAGGCAAATTAGTAGGTGCTTAGCATTTCCATACCCAGCTTCTTTGCTCCTGAGCTGCCTACAGAGGGGCAATTCCCTGACTGCAGTGAGGGTGGGTGCCAGCCCTTGGTTACTCTCCTCTTTGCTACATCCTTGGGTTCTGCCACGGCACAACAGCTGGACACGGGTCACACTTAACTAAAAACAAATTTGGACAGTAACGATTACTGGTGTCAAATCCTGAGCTGAATTGAAGTAAATGATGAACTCATGTTTTTCTGTCACTCTAACATACTCAGAATAAAATGTACGTAGAAATCAGTGGCTTACTGCAACTCCCTCTTTTCTTTCCCTCTTATTTCAAAAGATAAAGATGATTTTAATGTGCTGCTGTAGGTGAGGAGCACGTGTCATCAAGCAAAGCTCTCTCAGTTCACCCCAGACACAACTTCCTCTTGATGTGTCATCTCTGGTCAGTGCTACAAGTTGTCTTATGACTACTTTTTTTTAAATAACAAAGAGGTTTCACTGAAAATTGGATGCTTTCTGGTGGTGTTAGCACTCAACCTGATTTGTCAGCCCAATCACAAAAACAAAACTAAACTAAAACATACCAAGCAACAATCCTCACCTCTAGGTTATCTGTAGCTACAAAGGAGTTTTCACCCTTTCTCATAACAGCAGCAACCTGCCTGCTGGGAATCTCATCCAGCCAATTAGGTTAGTGAGATACTGCAACATTTAAGGTAAAATGTGGAATAACTCTGCTAAATTCAACTGCTGGAATCAACCAGATTATCAGAACACAAAACCAACAACAGATCAAACCATCAGTATTTCTGTCTTTAAATGGTCCTTCCTGGATACAATCTAAACAAACAAACAGTGAAAACAACAGCAAAAAAGCACCCCCCACCCCCCCCCCAAAAAAAAAAACAAGCCTCAAGCATGACAAGATCTCAGTGTTCAGCTGGATTCATCGATTCTGCATCCCCTGCACACACAGGCAGTTGTTTTGCAAACATAAACTTTGCAAATTCAACTTACACTTTAAGGCAAACCCTTCATTTTGGTTTTGATAAAGCACAGGAGGGAAATTTTGATGCTTGGGATATTTTTCAAAAGAGGAAACAGTAAAGTGAGAGTCATGGAAAGAATTAATTCCTTCTACATGCTGCACCATTAGAATCAAAATATGTAACAGATTTAGAGACCAGAAGTGGTCAGTGAACTTTGTGATGGAGAGGTAAACAGGAGCTGGATGAAGAAACTAAACACAACACCCTGTATCAATCTTTTAATCAAATGGGACTACTTAATTTTTAAACTTTCATAACTTTCTTGCCAGCAAATCATCAGCTTAGTGATTCAGTGCAGAGCTTTTGGTATTCCACCTTCTGCAAACTATTGGTTTCTGGTTTGGTTTTGTTGTTTATCACTTCTCTAACTAACTCCTGAATTTCCTCTAGGGCAAAAGAAAGCTGTTTTACCCCTTACATTTCCATTCCCTCTTCTCTTGCTCCGGTCACAAGCTTTATTACCAAACTCTAGAAGAACTGCCATGCAAAATAAAGTTTTACATTTGTCCTTTGGGATAATTAGACTACCACAGCATTTCAGGCTGTATTTTTGTATTGTTTTCTGCCTCCACTGTTAGTGTACATCAGTGGGTTTTGTATCCAGATTACTCACAAGACCCAAGAAGTGACAGACAGTAAAAGCCTTTGGGACTTCCTGTGTACCATAGTAACAAACAGGAGTTGCCATGAAACCAATCTCTCTAACAATAAATGTATGCCTTGCTCTAAGCATCATCACTTGCTAGCCAGACATTAAAAACATCAGGATGTTTTTTAAAGTCTCTTTTGAATGAATATTTCATTCTGAAGCAAAATTATACCAAGTTAATTACATACACTAGCTAACATCTGACGGCTTAGAACAGAAAGCCTTCCTGCAAATGTCAGCACCTCCCGAATTGCAAACTGATGCTCTTCAGTTTGGGAATCTGGCATCAATTTCCAAATATGTTTCCAGTAGATTGGGTTGCTTGGCTTTGCTACTGGCAAAGATGGACTCGCATAGAAACTGGCCCACAGTTTCCAGAGCAATGAGCCTTAGGGTTCATCTTAACTGAACCATAAAATGGAAGCAGTGAGTCTCTGCAAGATGCTGCCAGGCTCCTGCTGCCACCAGGCGCCAGGCTGTGACTACCAGGATTGGGCAGTTGCTGCAAGAGACAACGCTTCCCCACAGGAAAAGTCTGGCATGTTGTAGATTCTGCTATGTTCATCTTGGTAGGAAACAGCACCGAAAAACCAGTGCTCAGCGGGATATGAGGAAATTCCATAGCCCATGTTGTACACAAGCACAGTAAGGGTGCCACAGCTATCCCCTTCTGCTGCCAAGCCTCCTGCCAGCTCCATGGACTTCACTGACTACTAAAATTTATGGAAGGAAAGGAACAGATCCATAAAGCACATGGAGTCAGTGACAGGGAAAGGATTACATTAGGATCTTGCTTCATGTAGCATACCCAGCCCATGAGAACAAATTATCTGACATTACTGAGCTATATCCTCCTTCAGCCAGTAATCACCCTGCTTGTGCACTGGGAAGGCTGAACTCAAGAGAGGAAGGAAATAACGAGGCATTGGGATGGGTGTAATTAACAGATTCGTTAGCACTGCCCACTTAAAATATTTCAGAGCAAGTTGCTATCAAAAGGTCCATGAGAAAGTGATGTCCCATGGGTACTTCAATCTTGTGCAAGCTCTAACCCTCAAACAGCTGCAGTAGAACTGGAAACTCACCCTTCCTCCTCTAAAAGAGCCTGAGAGTCTCCTTTCCATTTCAGTCTAAACTAAACAGGAGAGGGCTCAGCGCTGTAGACTGTACACATCCTTCTAAGGCTCCTTCCCATCTCTGGGATGGAATTGCTCAACTGGCCCAAGCATCAGCTGGATGTTTGATCA
The DNA here is from genome assembly GCA_038380795.1 of Pyrocephalus nanus. Classification (NCBI taxonomy): domain Eukaryota; kingdom Metazoa; phylum Chordata; class Aves; order Passeriformes; family Tyrannidae; genus Pyrocephalus; species Pyrocephalus nanus. The sequence goes on from CM076259.1 coordinate 37,396,989, forward strand.
CCAAACTGGAATCACCAGGCTGGAAATGATCACCAAACTAGTTCAACTACTGATTTAACTGGAAAGTAAGCAAATCCCTCAACTGGGACATAAGTAGAACAGCAACAGAAGGTACTAAGAGACTCTAGCAAAAGTGGCATATCTATAATCCACAACACCGTGTCAGCAGCCTTGCACTAGCCAGAGACTTTAACCCCACCTTCCTTTTATTAACTTTGCAATTTAAAATTTGACAATAAAATTGCATAGGGCGATGAGATAACTTTTAAGGTCACTACAGCAAAGTTTCCCCCAAAAGCAGGAATCTGCTGGCTAGAAATAAACAATCTTGATTGCTAAGTCAAGAAAATGAGTGTTGAATTGGTATAGTTGTTTGAAACACCCATTTCACAGAGCCTACCCCAGCTTCACCCTGAAAAACTAAGGTTTCAAGCAGAATAAAACATTAAAAAGTTTAAGCTACTGAAGAGAAACCTAAAGACATCATTCTTCAAGGTAATAAAAATCCACAAATTCAGTAGTCTGGCTTGCCTGCTAGAGAAATTACACTCCTCCTTGCCCATCATCCACATTGCTTTTTATATACAAAAGTGCTCTTCATTCTATCTTCTGGGTTAAGTTATTCTAAACTGTTTTTGCAGAGCTAACATCACAACTCAAAAGAATGAATCAGTTGGACTCACTAAAGTCAATCATATCAACATTGAAGCATTTGCCAGCATCTTAGAGCAAGTCAGCTGTGGCTAAGCAGTGATAATTTTGTACCAGAAGTCTGTAGTGGAACCTGTAGAAACTGGTATCCTTCAAAACATGTCAGCAATCTTCCAGTCAGACTTATGGCAGTCTGTCATCTCCTTTTTTTGGTAAAACTAACTCCGACCCTTAGTAATCTGCAATTAAAAGCTCTTAACACCACACATGGCTATTCCTGTGAGCCTTGAAAGGCAGCCTTGACTCCGGCTACACCAGCACTTGAGGAGTATGGCAAATCTGAAGATCACTGTAAATACAACACACACACAAAAGGTTTTGTTTATCTGCACTTGGTGTAACTGCACTTCTCAAAATGTCTAAAGATCTTACTATCACCAACCTTACAGCATGAACATATTAGCCGTGTCTTAAACTGACTAATTTTTCTCCAAATCCAAAATTACAAGTGTTTGCAAGCCAATTTGGATCAACCTGGCTTCATGATCCTGAAACCGACGATGTAACGTTTCTGGAACAGCAAAACAGCTTGAAATTCAAATAAACAAACTGACAAGAATTAATTTTTATAATTTAAATTTTCCCTAGGGCCATGGATGTTACTGAGACATTCAAAATAAAACCAAACAACAAACCAGCAGACAGTCTGGACACACTGTATTCAGATTGCCTGTCAGCACTAAGGAGAAAGGACACAAGGCACCTGAGCAGACAATACTCTTCAGATTATTTGAGCATTAAAAAGCTCTCAAGCCAGTAGTTCCCAATCACCAGGACACACCGGCATCAGAGTCAAGAACCCAAACCAACAATCTTATCAGCTTGTTACTTATTTTTGCTGGGGCGTTGATTACTTCATGGTACTGTAGCCAAAGCTGCTGCACACAGGGTGGAAGAATTGGATCTAAGAGATGGGAAGAGAAAGAGGGAACTAAAGGAGCAAGAGGAAGGCTAGTTAGCAGGGAACCACTGCTCAGCATTGAGCAGTCATTACAACAGGAGCACTCCCCATCCTCAGGAAAAAGACCACCCTTCCCACCAGGGAAACAGGATTGTTTCTTGCAGGCTGCTGAAGCCCCAGGCCATGGCACAGAGCGCTCTCCTTGCATGGTCCCAGCAGGACAGAGGCAGCAGCTCTGTGCAGCCAGAGCAGCAGTGCAGGGTCTCCTACAGACAGGCTTTAATTCTCCCTTACCTCATGCAACTTCCCTGCAGCTGAGCCACTGCCCAGCCAGTGAGCTGCAAGGCAGCTCTGACAGAGCAGAAGGAAATCTGACATGCTGCCCCAGCCAGCACAGGGAGCCCAGAACCGACAAATTAACACAAGTAATTTCAGTCTTACTTTAATTAAAGTGGGGTCCAAGCAACAGAGACGTGTTATTTCCTACCTATGAAACCAGGCAAATGGTTTGGGTTTTAATGAATGACTGAACTGCACGTAACACTGTTACATGAACCATGGGTACCGTTTAATGAAGGACAAGTCGTATTTTAGGCTACCCATGGAACCCAGATTTATTTCTTAATCATTACTCCATAACTGATTTTACCTCAAGGTGACATACCACATTTTGGATGAGGAATTTTTTTCCTGCAACTCTAAGAATCTGGCCATTGCAGGAATAGCATCAACAAGGTCACAAATTCGTAAGGTGATTTGGCCAGTTTAGACGTGAAGTTAAATGGGAAAAGTATTTCAGCAAGAGTTTGGAATACTGATGCTTGGAGCTCTAGATGGGATCTCCAGAGACGAAGTTCTGCACATAGCCTTTCCATCCTCTTAGGTCCAAACTCTGTCCCTTGTTTTTTACCTTGTGTTTCAGTTTTGGCAGGTGTAAGAGAGAAAAATAACAATCCTGACATCTTCTCTGAAGAACACACTCATTACTTTATGTGGCTATTACCTGGGTAGGATTTGCAGAGGGCACTTGGACCAGTTCACACCCAACTCCCAAGCAGAGACAGAAGCTAAACCTGCCCCTTTGTTTGAATCAGACACATTATGCACCCAGTGCCTCACCAAACTGGCTCTATGCAGGGAGCTTCTAGAGGGAAAAAAGGCAAAAACACTTGACTGTAACAGTTTTAGGCAACTGCAGTAGTGATTGTGCACCACTATTTCCATCACATTCAAGCCCAATTATGACATTTAATTTTAAACACTAAATGTAAAATTATAGTTTAAAAAGTCTTCATTATTTGACTGGTTCTGTGTAATCACTTGTGTGGGTGACAGACTAGAAGCAGAGATTTGCCAATTTGACTAAGAGAGCTGAACCCTAAAGAGTAAGCCTGCCCAGAGCATTAGCAAAACACTTCAATCCTAGTCTCATCCTCCATCTCTTTCCCCGTGCCTTCCCAGCCAAACCACTCTGAGCAACACAAAAGCAGCCCCATGATTAAGTGAATATTCCTACAGCTACAGGACAGCTCATTTTGGTACTGAAACACAGCTCTGTGCAAGCACTAAAGAAGAGAAATTATCACCTGTTTTAAAAAAACCCAACTTCTAATTCGTACAAGCCATCCCGTACCAAACAAACAACGACTGCAACATCAGCCAGACATATAACTTTGCTCCTGTATGGTCAAATGCTCTGGGTCCTCCATTCCTTTTAGACTGAAACTGCACAGCAGAATTGATGCGCAGCTGAAGATAACGCTTGCAATGCTAAACTTGAGATCTTCTGTTTCAGTGATACTGTCACGATTTCAGTCTGCTAAAAATGAAGAAAAGCATTAAGAGAAAATTTTTTGCTCTGTGAAAAATGGATTTTCATGTTACAGCATGAGGCCAATTCTTAATACCATAAAAATTTACCTCAGTCTATTTGACTGTAGCAAGGAATTACAATTAGCAAATCAAAAGAACCCTTTTTTCAACGGTAAAAGCTTTTAATTATACACATAACAATATGGAACTATTAAGGTTCTGTTTGAAGTCAGTTTAACATTATTTTTTAGTGAGAGGTGGTGGCTTTTTTTCTAAATCTGAATTGACCCGTCATTACTGCAACATCACATTTACTGTAAATGCAGCTTTGAGAGTCTCCAAACTACTCACAGCATTTGGAAAATGAAAGCCAGCAGTGAATGCTGCCAGAGAGTCAGGGAGAGCAAGGCCGCCAAAGCAGAAAGCTATTTCAATATGATTTTCACAATTCTAAGGACCTGGATATAGCGAGCAATCTCTATCAGAAACAAAAAGCTGTGGATCTCTGCATTTGGGAAGGCATTGTTAAACACAGGCGAGGTGACGGTGGTTTTGGCACATATGGCATTGCAGTGCAATCCTATCTGCCCTGAACACAGCAAAGAAACAGAGTGGCATTCAATTAAAAAAAAATAAATAAAAAGACAAGTAATTTTGCTCCATGAACAGGTGGATAAATAACCCGCACTTCTCTTTGTAGATAAAGAACAAGCATCAACACAACTTTTGCAACAGGAAGTCCAACGAAGAAATACAACTAATGTTTACTGAAAACACAAGAAAAACAAACATGTAATTTCTGCCACTGCATGAATTCGATTCATGGGGGAGGCTGTAAAAGAAGAGCTTGCCATTCTCCATCTCTACAGCTACAGATGATCTTGTGCATAAATGCAGCAAACCACAACACCTAGCATGTGACTTGATATTATGTGTTTGCTCAGCTGGTTTCTTAAAAAGTAATTTTCTCAGCTGCTTCTAACAATGTTCCTTTGGACGCAAAACATTTATCTTTCCAGTGTATTTACAGAAATTCAGTCAGTTTCTAAATAGCTACACTACATAAATAATAAAAAAATCTAGTCATTGGTGTCGGAGCTCCTCAAAATTGAAGTGCTGCTTTCCTAGACCAATCCCAAGAATGTGGCAGCTGCAAGAAGGGGCAGCATCAGGAATCTGGTGTGAAAACCATGTTCCTGTTCTCCAGTACATCTGTGCCAGCCCACTGAGACCTCAACTGTTGCTGCTAACTCACATCTCAAGCTGAACTGTCACCAGAAGGTAGCAGCGCTCATCTTCTGAGATGATGACAACCTAGATGGGAAACGCACTTTTCCTACGATCCAGCATGAGGTCTGGCTGATAATTCTGTTCAAACTACGAGCTTCCCAACACAGTCACTCTGTGAGACAGCATCAGCATCACTATAAACGTGTTGGACACAGATCCCCGAGGCATGTGCCAGGAAGAACACCAGCCGGTCCGAAGCCTGATGTTACAGTTCTGTAATGCAAACAGGAGAGTTGAGGGACAGTCACTGCTTTTCGTGATAATTCTACCATCATTAAAACTTTGGCACTGAAAATTCAGTCCAGGCTAAAGATTGGCAGGCAGAAAATCCATGCCCACAGCAAGAATGGAATGGTAAATCTAAAACCACAAAACCCACAAAGGCAAGGGCTGAGCCTGGGGCAGCAGGGGTTGCATGCATACACATGTGTGTGTGCGCTGGAGAGGGAGACAATGGAGAGTGACCAAGAGAAGAGAAGAGCTGAAAGAACAGTCCCAAGACACCAGAGCAACATCTAGATATGTGTACTTCCTGACCACATGACAATCTGTGTATGAAGGATTCAAAATTATTTGTGAAACAGTTCGTTTCTTCAGAAGGCACAAAGGGAAATCTTACTCTTCTAGCTCAAGACACAGAACTTTCTGCCGTAGGAATAAGCAAAAGCACATGTAGCCGGGCTCATGAAATACACTTGAGACAGTCCTGCAGGGGAAAATGGACAGCACCGCACCAACAACTGCACTTATTTTATTTTATGCAGTAACTTGGAGGTATTCAGTTTTAAATCAAGTTGGATGCAATGCTGGAGCATGCTCAACAAGGGGTTCAGATGTCAAAACTCACTCCCTTCAGGGCTTGTCTGAAGTTCTGGTTTTTCAAGTTTTTTTGGCACGTATGGTTTTCCAGTAGGAGGCTGAAGAAAGACTGCTGGCAACATGCCTGTCTCTCCCTGCTTGTACATGTGCCAGGAAAGGACTGTATGACACTGGAAAGTAACTAAATCACACAGAAATCGACCCAAATACAATCAATGAAGTGGGTGCCTGCGTTACTCCCTTCCTTCCTTGTTTTCCAAGCAGGGCAGGTGTTTTAGAGCTTATGCAGTGCTTGGCTTTCATTCCCACCTCTGTGGCCTTCTGCATGCTCTCATTTGATCTGAGTAATCAAGTTATCAATGAATACATTACATCAGAACAGCACCATAGGTTTAGGCTAGACCTCTTCCTCTGGCAGCCAGGAATCTATCTACATCATTCCCAAATTCCTTTCAAATTACAGAAATGTTCTCAACATCTGTGTGACGAGAGTGCAATCAGGACACCTTTTTTTTGAGGGGGGGGAAGGGAAGATAAGAACTGAGACTTGCAACACAGGATGGGTGGAGAATTTTCTCTTCCTATTACTGGTCTCAGTAAAATCTCATTCTGTTTACTCCCCAGCTTAAACCTAAAGTCTTATTACATTTCACTAAATAATCCCACATTATAATAAAGCAGTCGGCTTTCCTGCCATGATTGATAGACTTTTTGCAATTATTTAAGGAGAAGGCACATAATTACATACAGCTGGATTAGGCTGATCAAATCCTTGTTAGTGTCTGTCAATATACACGTAATAAGACAGTGTGACATTAATGTAAACTAATTTAAATGCAGAAAGTTTAATTAAGACTTAATAAAATTACAGATGGAAAGAAACAGGTTTTGCACAGTCTAACCAAATACAGTTTACCAGCAAAGCCACCCTCTAAACATAAGCCTATTTTGCCTCATCAGTTCTGCAACACTGGCCCTTGCACCACCTATTCATGTACTCCTATTTACAGTTCTACTGCCAAGACTTTCCACCAGCTCAAAAACTCAGAAGCAAAATGCTGTGGATGGAGCCGTGTGTGTAACAAAGCCCATTACAAGCAAGCCCCTGTAATGTCTCTGAAGTTTCTCTGCAACATTCAGCAGCTACCGATCAGTACCACAGTTCAACCCCTGTAAAGTACAAGTGACCTCCTTTAAAAGCACTTACCAAGACCAAAACGTGACCTCCCCCAATGCGACAGTATTCACATTGACCTTTCTCGTTTAGCCTTCTTTTCCACTCGGGTTGTTTTTAAAGCAATCTGCTATATTCACAGTGCTCTCAGAGAGTCACCAATGATACACAACACTCCATTAACCCAACAAGCTTAATGCACGATACCAGCTTCATTCCCTGCTGAATTTTTCCAAAGGTAGAGGCGCTCGTGCACTGGCTAGGTTGAGTTTTTCCTGCAACTCAGAAGCACATGGATGCAAGTGATTTCCTAACCATAGGCAAAGTATATTAAATGCTTAGTATGGCATACTAGCCACTTTAACTCACGTAAACCCATGTGTGCAGTGCCAAGGAGATCGGGATATGTTTCCAGGAGTCCTGTTGTGTTCCCTTTCCCCCTTCACTCTGCGATAATGACTCACTCGTTCTGCACGTGCACACGTGTTATCACCATTTCTAACCTGGATGTCCTCGCAGTTTCTGTGCCAGCCATTTTCCAAGACAGTAAGCAGGTGATGAAGGTGCAGGAGCGACACCATGCCATCGCAGACCTTGTCTCCACCAGCAAGCTTGCCTGTGCCTTGCTATTAAAAAGTAGTACTGCAGATCTCACATGGGACAATTCACTGCTCCCCAGAGCACTGATTTTCCCACACTAAGATTTCCTGTTATACTCCCTGCCAAATTAAATCAATTTGAGTATCTCGTTAAAGAAAAAAAACATTGCAGATCTATTTTTATTAGTCTGCGAGTTAAGCCTCCTGCTCTGATCTAGTTTACTAGATGATTTGTTAGCTGCTCCACTCAACCACTTCTCTGCAGAGGCCCCAGAGTGTTTCAAGGATTTTAGAAAATGCTGGACAACGTACAGGATCCTCACTATGGCCTTATCTGAAAGTCAACAAAAATTCTGAACGAGTCCATTTCACAAACACAAACATTTCCTCCTGCAGAATTAGGTTTTGTCAGCCGGGGGAAGGAGAAAAGGGAACTAAGGAAAAACTTGAGAAACAGAAGTGCTACAAAGGATTACAGTGCAATCCCCTGGAAGATATATTAAAACTCAATACTGTATTAAAATTGACGAAAAAAATTAAGCCCTCCTCTGTTCAATCACATCCCTCCAAAGCTCTTGGCCAACCTCTCCATGTTCGAGACAAATTGCTGTTAGATAACCTTTTCTGAACAAGTATATCACTTATTCTAGTTTATGTCTGTTTCCTCTGGCAGCACAGCTATTTAAGTCATCCTTCTAATCCAGAGCCTCTGGTAATTTTTCTTTTCTATTCTATGGCAATTCTTCAAAGCTTCATAAAGGCAAATTTAATAAGCACCTCAATTTGTATTGCTTTCTATTTATAATACTGCAAGCACCTGCTGCTGCTGAGATCTAAGCACACATCTATCTTACTCTGTATAGATTGGTTCAGATTAATCTTAATAGTTCCATATTTTAGAGCAATTTCAAGAAACATTGCTATGAGCTGCTGGGTAGGTTGGTGGTGGGGTTGTTTCTCTTTGGGGTGTTGGTTTTTTATGTTTGGTTTGGTTTGTTTTTTTGTTTATAGGGGTTGGGGTTTGGGGGATTTGGGGGGTTTTTGTCATTAATGTGGGGGGTTTGTTTTTATTGTGGTACAGTTAGTTCTCCTCCCACCCTCTCATTTTTATTAAGATGCTGCTGACCAGATCTTAAAAATAAGACTCATTTTACTTCATTGTTTTTATCAGCCACATTTGATATGTGTATTATTAAAGATTATATTATTTTACTGGAGTGTTCAGTAGAAATCTCTTGTCAGTGCAACAGCAGGCACCCAAGAATCAAACTAAATTGTTCCCTGAACCCCTAACAGTGGAAGTCAAGTCAGTGCTGGGGCCCATGGATGGTTTTGGGAACTGTGCATGTTTAGGGAATGGGTGTTTAAGGGTTCCTGCCTGTGATCCAGAGTTTGAATGTAGAGTTTGAATCATGTATTATTTGACCTTCTCTCAAAACAGGGACATATTATTTTTTAATCTTATCAAAGTGCTTGTGAACACCAAGTGACAGCTAAGGCTGCACAGTACAGAAGTTAAGTCCTACGTTTGACCTTTCAGAGGGGCTGAGGAATCATGTCCTTAGGCATCTCTTCAGAGCCAGCCTTCCACAGCTTACAAAGAGAGTATTAATGGCTGCACTCTGGGCTGTGGACATCCTGGTATCTACAACATCAACACCAATTGCTCTTGCTGTTATTTCATTTAACAAGATGACAGATAGGAAGTTTAATGAAGTGGGGGGAGAGTGAGGGGGAGGAAAAAAGAAAGTTATGATGCAGTGCAAGTAGGCGAGCGAGACAATAAAGCCCAGACCGAAAGCGCAGGAAAGCCCCCTCAGCGCGCAAGAAATGCAGCAAAACGAAAAGAAAGACAAACCAGTGCATGGGAGAAAAGCAGTATGGAAGTGAAATAATGACTGAGAGAAGTAGAAGAGTCCATCCATCAGAGAAGACAGACATCAATGATCGCCTCACCTCTTCACTGTGTTTCTTTGCTTTTAGTGGCTGACAGCTGAGGTTTCTACTTCTCATCCATCTCCTACGTACATATTTAGGTGTGATATAGCACACTCCTCCACAGCCAGTCAGGAGATCTCACGGAAGACTTCACAGGACACTCTGTGGACAATTTAATCTCAAGAGTGACTCTCGTTCCCTTAAACTCCTACTCCAGAGGGGCTGTGCTATTTGCCTCCCTGCAATATTTATTATGGGCTTCACAGGGGTAGGATTTTTAGTGTTCCCATTAAAAACACCCATCTTTCTCAACAAAAGAAAATGTCTCATTGCTATTTTTATTCACCCCAATTGTGCCCAGATTGCCATTAACTTCATGACAAAAGCATGCTCATAAATGTGTAAAACGAAATTTTCAAAACTGTTTTTAACTGCATTTGTTAGAAGATTAAGCAAATGGAAAAGCTCAGAGACACACAAAAATGTCATTGTAAGGTACTCAGTATTATGCCCCCCTCTTACTTATCTATCAACAACAAAAGCTCAATACAGCCATTATCCTGGGAATCCATAGACTTTTAATTTTCTATTACGAATGAGATGACGATACAGATTTCCTCAGAAAATAAATGAGGCACAGGAAGACCTGGCATGTCATTTATAAAGAGGATGTATCTTTCAGACTCTGGCTGTAGCTTCCAAATTAGTGTCCCAAAGCCTCTGTAACCTTCATGCATTCTCATCCTCTTCCACAATTACTTCTTATCACGTGGGGAGGTTTTGAACTTTTGTAACAGCTATACCAAGTACATCAGCTATAAACAGACATGCTATCGATACTCCAAGCTGATAGCTAATCATGATTTCTAGTCTTTCAAGCGAATAGGGTAACTTAAAATGGCAAACATTGCTCTATCTACCCATCCATAAATTAGGAGTGACAATAGCAGATTATTACTCATTCACTCAGAGCATTTGTTTGGCCCTAAGAGAACTGGCTCTATTCCAAAAGCTGGCAAACACTGGTTGATATACATGTAAATGTTTTATTTCTCTTAGAATAGGCAATTTCACAAAGTGAAATACCGAATTAAAGATGACCCTAGTTCTGCTGATGCCTGCCTCAGTTGCAGTGCTGCTGAAAGCCTTTTTTTTTTTTTTTTCCCTGAAAGCTTTGCAAGCTTTTTCACACCAAGTCAACAGGGAAAAAGCCACCTTTTCTTTTCAAAGTGAGACAATTTAGCTGTGGAAACATGAAAGCTTTTATATAAATATTAATCACCGCAGTTGTTCTGGAGTTAAAGTGGATGGAGACTGGCTTATATAAGGTTGCAGTTCTGAGCTGGTAATAGTGAGATGCACTGAAATGGTTTTGCAAACACTGCTCCAAAGAGGCTGTTCCTCAATACAAGAACTATAGTGAGAGAAGTAGATTAGCAACCCCAATATTTAATCTGAGGGTACTATAAAATAGCACTTCACTCCTAAGAGTGGACAAAGTGGCAATTTGTCCTTTGAAGTTCTGGTGCAAGTGGAAAGGAAAAGGAAAATGTTCATTTCCCCAAACACTGCCACTAATTTGAAGTGGGAAGAAGAGGGGAGACTAAGTAAAGGGATAGAGGTTCAACACAGAGAGGCAAATAAATCGAGTACCTGGACAGAAAACAAGACAGTGGTTTCACAGAGCCTTTTACTAACCAGTCCAAAGCCTGAATATTCTAAATAATGCCAAGTGTAATTAATCCATACTCCAGAGCATGGGCTCTCCAAAACCTAAGGGAATCAACAAGCACATTCTGTGCATTTCAGGGAAAGGACAATACACATTACCTCCAGAAGGATTCTCAGAACCATCTTTTTCCTACAAAGGGCTAGAGGTATCAGATCTGCTTACTCACTCTGTCATATAGGCCATCAGCCATTGCTCTGTCCAACAGTGAGATTTCTTTTCAAAAATTATCCGAGACTTGAAACTAGAACTACAACCACAAAGCAGTTTTTTGAAAAAGCAAAGAGAGAAGCATAACCTTTTATCCACTGTGCTGTACCACAGGTATCATCTCCCCTTCCTTGAGAGTACACTGAAGTTTCAATCAACTGGGGATGCTAACAACAGGTCAGAATTTTTCATAAACCTCTAGACAGAACTGAGACAATATCAGTATCTTTCACAATAGCAAGTTTAGAATGAAATACAAAATAAGGTGCAAAGCATGGCTAAGATCACACTAACTTGCTGGAACCCACAAGCAAAAAGCATGTAACAATTTTTAAAAACCCCAACCATCATAACAGCGAAAATTCCTCCCCTTTGAGTGAAAGTAAAGAAGAAGGATGAACAGACACTGATGGGAAGCAACTACCAACAGATGACACCTTCAAAAGATAGAGGGCTATGTTCATGTGGCAAGAGCTGATGAAAAGTTCAGTTCCCATTTGGCATCTTGTCTCAATTGCTATTGCAGTGCTCCACGGGTTTCAGCCAGGTCTCTCCATGGGCACAAACATCTATGGATCTGGAAAGGACATCAGGTCTGTATTTTATGGAGATAAATACATCAAGGACTACTGACATTAGAATTGCTCTTCCTCACATTCTCCATTTTAACAGGAAAATGATTTAGACTTTACAGGCTATTACATTAACTAAAGCTACTTTTGAAGTATTTTTGATATTTACTTCCCAAAACTACATGTTTGGTTTTTTCCTGCAGAAAATTACCACTGGAGCAAGCCCACTGGCTAGTACTTGACATTACATTGACACTTGAACCTAATACTGCACTTTTTCCGTGCTGCTCTCACACAAAGCCCACTCTCCCTCCTCTTGCCTGCTACCGCTTACATGGCACTTAGAGACCTCACAAGGAAACCTGCTGAAACGAAGGGTGACACAACAGAACAAGACAGTGCCAGCTTCAGCTCTGAAGAGGATTTTAAGATTTATTACAGGGTCTCACTTCGACGCTCAGTGTTGTACGTGGCTGAAATGAATACCCGTGCCTGGCCGAACTGCAAGGGAAGGCGCCTCTACAAAAGGCGACAGCGCCATTACCAGATAAGCCACCAGTTAGACATCACTGATTACCACACTGGACAGAGATTTTAACTCACCTAGAGAGCAGACAGCTAATCGGATTTCTTAATGGGCTTCTCTCAGTTTCACTGGGGCTGATGCATTCTGCATATAGGATTTGGAAAGAGATTTTCCCCTGAATAGCACACACCATTCTACTACGGCATTCTATTATCACCTTGGCTTATGCTTATATAAAATACCAGATGGAAGTTACATGAACAGTCATTAAGAGGTTAATCATTAAATTCAAGATATGCCAGGGCAGCCAACAAAGCTGACCTCTTGAATAAATTGAGCTCGGATAAAGGTAACATTGATTTTCCTAAAGAGGTTTCATTACTTAACTCTAGATTTGTGATTTCTTTTGAGAGTAAGAAGTTAAGAGCTAATACAAATTTACTATTTTTTTTCTGCCCAAAGAGAAACCAACCCATTTAAAATGCAGACAATATGATGGACCTCAATCCCTTTCATTGTTCTCCCCTCTGAGAGAAACTGAACTTCCACAGTACTTCAAACCTCAGGGAGGAGAAAGGAATACACGAAAAAAAAAACCCTAAATACCTTAAAAAAAGCAGTTCATCTTTATTCTACAAGCTTTTCCTCCAGCCCTTAAAATCCAACATGTATTTTCTTCCAACTACTTTTATCTCTGTATTCTTCTTAAAGCTTTGCTAGAAAGAGGGGTTTTTTAGCACACAAATGAGAAACTTTAATTTCATGAAGGGACGGGGACTGACTGGAGCCCAGAGTCAATAAAAAGGTACAAGGTAAACATTTGGATGTGTTATATGATCCCGAGCCTGTCTTTCTAACTCTGATGCTCCTGTTTTCATTTTTTAAAAGGTATTAGAATCAACCAGCTAACTATTACAAGCTATACCATTAATCAAAGAGTTATCTCTTCCCCTCCTTCAAGTATAATAAGGATCATCCATAAGACCAAAGTGATCCCAGTTCTCCATTTCCTACAGGTACTCTAAAATAGTTACTTAACTATGTAAATACTGTTTTGAGTCACATCTTTAGGAATGTGAAACTTACATAGATCTAAGAAAAAGCAAGGAAGATGAGAGAGACTAAATTAATCATTTAAAAAATGTAAATTGCATATATTTTAAAAGGAAAGGGACAATTTCTTATGCTCCTATTTTGAAACCTTGCCTCTTTCATAGTTAAGCAAAGTTTCCACAAAGCAGGCATCACCTGCATTCATTTGGAATTTTTATGCAAACAGTGCTGAAATAAGAAATGGAAAGTCAAAAAGGATATTAAATCGTGGGATATATATATACATCCCAGAACCTTGCATGTATTTCTTCAGAGAGCAGGAACAACAAAAAAAAATTAGCCATGAAAAAGAAATAACAGCAGGCAAGAATGTGCAACATGAAAGGCTTTTTGCTTAAGGTCCCTAATGTCTTAGGAATCTATTAAAATATTGTGTTAGAGCACCTGAATTTCAGAGAATTACTTCAGAGATGGCTCCTGTTGCAGCAGTTTCTGCTGGAATATTTCACTCTGGCTGTCAGCCAAATCTTTGCTATGCTGATGCCAAATAAATGATACCCAATTTCAACGACAGATGCTGTTGTGTTGACACATAATTGATACGTTTATATTCAGGGCTCCCTGGAATTCTAAAACAGCAACACTTTATTCACAGGAAATACAACTGGCAGCAGAATTCAAAGGGACTTGTATAGAGCTGGTGCTGCCATACTGCTGGTATTGTGAGACTGGAGGGATTGTTAACTATGCAGAGTGGTCAGGAACAGTGGAGACCACAAATTTTCCAGGGGAAGGGAAAATATGGAGAGATGGCCCAGCAGTAAAAGTTAACTTGCTCAGCCAGAAACCTACTTGCTCAGAGAAATAGGAAATCTGAAAGTTTTCAATACAAGTTGCATATACCTTTCCTGCAGGGCTTGTAACTGTGCAGAAGATAGAATTCAGAGAAACAACATAGCATTGAATAACAGATACGACCATAATCTCCTTTTCCTTTGAGTTCCTTGGTTTCCTAGGCAGGAAACAGATTACCAACTTTTAAAAATACATTTACCGAAGGTATGTTCCAAAGAAAACATTATATAGCCTATTGCTTGCCTGTTCACTCTCCTGTAGATAACTTGAAATAAACTTTCATAGATAGCATTTATTTTGGAAAGCAACTATATCCCTCCTCAGGCTTAACAAGCCTTTGCCATATAACGTAATTCTTACAGGAAAAAAATGCCCATGACATTACCGTATATACCTGCAACCTGATTTTTTTTCTGTTTTAGAAACACAGCATCATATATTTTCACACAATGAGTAAAAACATTAATGGGGTGGAAATATTCAGCAAAAAGTTCATATACCCATTCATTTAATAAGAAAAAAAAGAACTGGCAACAAATAAAATTTGGCATGAAACACAGCAACAAATAAATACCGTGTGGCGAAGTTTTCAGTCATTTGTCCAGACAGTATATGCTGTTCAACAAACACACAATGTGGAATATTCTGCCACGATGCTCTTTTTAATTAAAATAAGGTTAAGCTTAAGAATACTTTTGAATTGTATTATATGGGGATTATCAAATACATGCAGATGAACAGGATTCACTAACTGGAAGTCTTTTCAACCCCTGGGAAACATATTTTGTTGACTGTTTCTTAAACTGTATTTTAGAACACTTATCACAACCCAGAAAGCTTCTGCAGTGTAATACACTTCTGCTGCTTCTGAGGTCTTATCTGGCTCTCAAATACTGTCTGTGCTTCTCTACCAGCACCACAAGAAAGATTTCTTCCTCCAGTCAACTCTTTCCTTCCTTTATATGAAAAAGGGAGACTGATGTTAATTCTTCAGACTTTGCACACTGCAGCTCCTTCCTTTAATTCTTCGACTCCTGTGCTTTTGAGGGTTGCTAAGGGCAAAACTGTCAGAAGACCTCTCTTCACACCGAATCTCTCCTTCAGGAGTGCCCAGCATAGAGAATACAGATAAAGTTATACAGGGGGGAAAAAATTAATTTATCATCAAAGCTCCTATCTGTCAACCCCCCCAAATTTGTCATTTAGTTCAGTAACATGGGATATGTAAAATACCCAGGTTTGTATCTTTGCAAAAGCACAAAGTAGTTGAAAAGGTCAAGGAAGTGCATTAAGTAGGAAAGCTTTAGGGACCAGTGGGTTTTTTTCACTGCTCTGAGAGGCACTGGGGAAAAAAACCCAAAAATAATCTTTGCCAAAACACATCCAGAAGTTAAAAGCTTAGCACCAACTGCACTGGTACCTTCTTCTAAAAACCTCCAAAACACCCCAAACAAACAAAAAAAACCAACCAATCAATCAATCAAAAAAACACGACACCAAACAAAAAAAACAACTCTCAAAAAAGCCCACCCCATAGAAACCACAGCTCTCCCCAAACCCCACTGAAGTTTTTCAGTCACAAAGGACAGCTGGGATTGATCTCGGGCATTTGGGCAGCTCAGGAACATATACAGAGAAACACAGATTGGTTTGGGTTGGAGGGACCTGAAAGATCATCTAGTTCCAAAGGGAAAACATGAAAAAATAACTAAGGCAGCTGTCAACAGCTTTGATTTACCAGAACCAGTCATGGGGCATGACAGGGTGGAACACCACAGGCAGACCCAATTTTCCTCACTCCTGTTCAGAGAGGATGAGATGGAAACCAGCTCGAGATGCTGTGCCTGTGCTAAAAAAGGCCAGTCTCTCAATACTGTGTTTTACACTGAGTACAGCACCAAAACAAAGCTCAAAGCCTTACAGATAAGATCCTACTCCTGCCTAAAAGAAAGAGTGGGCAGAGAAGTGTCAATCAGTCTGCAAGGCACAGTATAGCTATACCCCGTTTGTGTTAGGAGGGGCACAATTAGTCCAGGAGGAAATCACTGTCAAGATATACAGACCAACTTGAGTATTTCTACTTGTTACTGAATTTGCTCCAAAGATTTATTCCCACAGTTTTCTTTGCGTGTTTGGAACTCCCCTTACTCCTCCATTAAGCACATGCTAAATTTAATAACTTTCTTTTTTAAAAAACCCCATCATATTCAATAGTAGTAACCCATCCTGTTATTAACAAAGGCAAGGATTTGAAAACTCAAATGGATTCTCACTCCTACTTCTTCTATTGGCTTCTACATTTTGTTCTGTTTGGATACAAAACAAAAAGGTCTCACTTTCTCCCACACAGGAAGGCAGTGCTATAGTGGTAGACATGGGGAAAAAACAATAAAATTATTTTATACAAATATTTCTGTTTATCTTCCTCACTTTAAAGTGCAATTTCAAAGAAAAACAAAAGTGTGTTTGTTGGAGATTACTGTACAATGAGTTCAACATTCTAAATAAATTATGAACAGAAAGCACTAAGTCACCTTCAATTTTTAGAAATGTAAAAGACTTAGCAATAGTTCAGGCAATCAGATTTCAGATCAAATCTTAGTTCTACAGACAGTTTCCTGTACTGTTAAATATTTCTCTTAAAACTGTAGGACTTAAACAATGGAGGGAAACTGCTTGCTCTGCAGACTGAAATAATTCAGCAGCAAGAACCAGCAGCAAGACTTCTGAATAACAGTATCAAACTCTAGGATTAAGGCAAAGAGCTGACATGCAGACTTTACCTCTATGCTAAAGTACTTCATCACAAGTAACTCCAAGTCTCCAAGCCTTCAAACGTACTTCATAGATTATAATAGTATACCTACAAGCCTCTCCTTCAACAATTATCAATTCAGTAAACCTGAGTTTTTCTGACACTCAGCAGCATCAACACCTAAACCTCTCAAGCCTCTTCAGACACATGTTGATCCTTAGTTTCTGTCCTAAACCACTCTAGAGTTTAACTGTATGTTCTTCCATTTGAAGTAGGCTGCATTGTGAAGGGTGAGTTGATGACCAGACCCAGCACAGCAAGTGTACTGGTTTGTCCAAGCAGACCTAAAGTTGCAAAAACAATCAACTAGAGGTGAATTTCCCGAGCCTTTCTGTGGCATGACTGCAAGCTCAGAGCCATATTTTATACTGGCACCAGTAACGTCCCATAAAAGGCTCTGGGATCTTCCTTCTTATTTGTATCATGACAGCCATGTACCTAAGCTCTGTTTGAGGGTGCATTTTTATAACTAAAAGCTGTATCCTGCTTTTTGTTATTTTTCTAGAGGGGTGTCAAAGTCGAGTACGAGATCTTTCAGACGCAACAATGCTATTGACACATAATTACCAGCAAGCAGCCATACTAAGAATAAACATTTGAGAGGTAAAACACTTCAGTTTTAACAAATTTATGTAACACCCCTCCCCTCCAGACCTGATACTAAGCGCTGTACCTTGTTTAGAGAACTCCTTCCCAAATATACAAACAAAGCCAAGGTGTCAAACAAAACAAAACAGACACTGGGTGAAAAAGCAGTGAGGCCAATTTAAAAACCCAAAGCAGTCTGATGGAGATGGGATATACATCCTGAGGTTTGGTACATCCAAGTCATGATTATCCATAGCTCCACCATGATACAAAGCCCAAAATCAACATGACCCAAACAAAAAGGTTTTATACTTAGCAATTAGTAAGGCTCGAGGAGCCTTATTAGAGACTCATCAAAAGAGCCTATCTGAAGGCAGGTGGTACTTCCAGTCTTCAAGTCTCCCCAGCCACTTCCTCTAATTTAACTCTTTTTCCCTCCCCAAGTTTACCACCACGCAAACACAGCTCTTCAACTCTTTAACTGTAATACATCTTTACTATTCATAATTTTTTTAGACCTGTCTATAGAAAAGAAAAAAAAAAATCGCTAAGTACCAAGGCAGTACACAATCACAATCAAAATGGATTGGACTTGTTACTGCCAGAGTCTAAGGGTTGTCCATGTAAGTAAATATAAGGCCACATCATTCTGCACTCCCCTCACCACACCAGCTCATTTCAGCCTGGAGAAGTCGTTTGTGCCTGCAGCAGGGCAGGCCACATTTCTGCTCTTTCTGTGACACAGACACAAACACATTGGTTTAGGCAGAATCAGCTTTTGCACTGATGCTACTCTTTATTTTCCACTCTTTTTGTGCAATACAGAGACAATTTCTGAGCAAAGCCTTTCGGGAAAGAGCTTTACTCAAAATCACTAGTCCTCTGTCTGGCACAATAAGAGTAGAGAATGCAAATTAGTTTCAATAAAAGCAGCTGGCAATCAATACGAAAGGGCTGGTCTCCAAGAGTAAAACTGGTTCCTCTAAGGATAAAAGGAGGAAAACGTAAGAAGATGAATAAAGGAAGAACAAATGTAAACAACACGGGGGGGGGGGGGGGGGGGGGGGGAGGGGAGGGTGCACAGGAGAAAAATCTAACAACGCAATTAAAAGTAAAATCAGATAAAGTGACAAAGAACAGCTGGGCGTAAATAGGAAAGAAAAATACAAATACCTACAGTGCAAGAAAAGTATCATGAGAAAAGTCTAATGGAAAACGTGCAATCCAAACAAGATAAAATAAAAATCATGAAAGGGATCAGAAAAGAGACAAGCTGGCACTAAGGCTTAGGGCATGAGTTCACGTTCTAGCCTGGTTCACAGGCTTTAGTAAGTCCAAAGTAAGTTTCAGCATTCCTGCTACCACAGATTGGGCCATTTAGCAAAACCTTGTACACTTGTCTCCTCTGCCCTCCTGCCATAAAGCAGAAAGTCAATACCCACCTAAGTGGCTCAGAACCTACCCACTCTGCATGCAGTCAGACTCCTTTTCTAAATCCCTTTACCTCCAGGTCCACAGGCACCTGCAGAAGACTGAGAGAAGCCCAGCCTTACTGTTACTACCTATTTAAAGAAAAAAAATTTCCTCAAGGTTGACACTTCCACTGAATTTCTGTATTACTGTCTCATTTTTGTAAGCCTAGCAGAGAATGCATTATGGTCTTGGAAGCAGCCTTCCCTTGCAGCTGTTAATAGACAGGGGCAAACAGAAGTGTTGTAGCACTGTTAGCAACCTCCACTCAAGAGAAACTCAAAAATCAAGTGTCTCACATATACTGCAAGTCAATGTCACAAATCACTTACCCTGCATGTTCCACCTACAAGCCCAGCTCCAGTTTCTGATTTTATCAACATCTCTCACTGAATGCTTGGTTAATTACGGTCCCTGTCTTGCCTTTAATACTGCATGAGCAAACAGGAAGGCAAGCATATACTTCGCTCAGAAACTTTTTATCCCCAAAGCAGCTCATCACAAAACTACACAGTGTAACTCCTTTAACCTCCAAGAATATAGCCCCATCAATGATGTAGATACTTAAATAGCATATATTAATTACACAGGGTGAAAAGCAATGTTTTTACAAACACATGAAACTGCAGTGGAAAGTCCTGTCACTGCACACTATTTTATTTACAATAAGTTTTGACCAGCATATTGATGGACTAGAAAGATAAGTGTCAAGTTGCTAGTATACTTAAAATTATACTTACAC
Organism: Pyrocephalus nanus; assembly: GCA_038380795.1. NCBI lineage: Eukaryota > Metazoa > Chordata > Aves > Passeriformes > Tyrannidae > Pyrocephalus > Pyrocephalus nanus. Next base: position 37,416,793 of record CM076259.1, read on the forward strand.
GTTCAGAACTTTAATACTTTGATTGGGGCATGCCCTAAACTACATTAAAAATTCGACAAGATTTCTAATGACAACAGGGTCAGAAACTTCTAGGTACACTGACATCCAAGATCACAAAGCTTGAACGTTGAAGAGGGAAAGAAGTGACTAACTTCTTTGCACCTAAAACCAGTGTACAAAACAAAAAACAAAGAAGGATGAAAACAAACAGAGAAAACCCACCAAACCTAAACAACCCTGAAATTAAACTAGTGAAAGGACAAAAGACAACAAAGAGAACACCAACACACATTCTTGTCCCCTTTAAGATACACGTGTGCCTAAAGGACTCACAAATAACTGATCTCAGGCTGTTTACCCCATTCAATATACAAAGCCTGGTTCCTCTGTTGCCTGCAGCAATTATTTTAGGGTTTGTCTTAACAAAGAAAAATATCTTTCTCCAGCTAAAAAAAAAAAAAAAAAAAAGCCGGGGTTTACATCTTCAAATTCATGGCCTGTCACTACTGCTAAGACAATCAGAGCATTTTAACACCACATTTCCGTAAGGTGGGGAGCAGTTAATACCTTTATATACTGAAAGAGATGCCCTTCCACATTAGCATGACCTATTAGCCACAAACAAGATTAAGAGCTCAGCAAATCCTCACAGAGCCCACATCTGTCAACATAACTCTTTCCCATAATGAGCAAAAAGGAAGGTAACTTCTCAGCTTTATGGAGCACTTACTCTAAAGCTGTTACAGCTATAATTAAAAAACAAAACCAAAAAAAACCAAACCCACCAAAAACCAAAAAGGCAGCAACATAAAACAACACAATCATGGAGACCTCTCAGGATCTCTTACCCTGTGAAAAACAATCTCACATGGTGACAGAACTTGTGGTCTTGCAGCCCTGCCATTGCCCTGGTGGCCCTGTACAGCAATCAGCCCTGGGGGAATCTCCAGAGAAGACAACAGTCAAGATCTTTTCGTTGAACATTTCTCCAAGTATGATAGTATTTCCATAATCAGTCAAAAACTAGAGAAATCCATACTGGCATGCAACACAAACTGCACGCCATGGACAAAAATCCACCCATAAGACATCAATGCACCCATAGATTCTTCCTTCAATGCATGATGGAGAGATCATTACAGAGACAAAGATCATTTTATTCTGGAGCGCCTGAACCAAAGTAGCTGAATCAAGAAATGCCAGATCCACTCTTGAAGGGCTCAGATGGCTTTGGGAGTAGCTGGAGCACAGCTGTAGCTGTAAAAGGAAAACCCAGCCCAGTTCAGCAGAGAGAATTAGTGGCCAGTTCCCTCAAACCCCAATACCACTGCAGAAGATCAATGTATCTCTAGGAGTGCAGTCCCTATGACAGCAGTGCTGCCTGCTGAATCCAAGCTCCTCATCGAGAAATTCCTTCATCATCTCTTCACCACTGCTTTTTGATGGGACCCCACCACCAGGACAAGCCTTGTTGAGCTTCAAGATGACAGGCAAAGGAGAAAGACAATGGAGGAGGAAAATTTGTAACAAAAAACAAACAAGGAAACTGCATTACATTGCCATGGTCAAAGATTTAGTGCATAGTTTATGTACCATCCAATAATAAGGTAGGTCATATCACCTAATCAGCATGTATATCTTAAATAGATATGCAAAAGCATTTCCCTGTTCACTTAATGCATGGAAAGACATGATTTGATTTTTAAAAGCATATTGAAGTTATTATTCTAGCATATGGATATAGCAGCAACCAGTGTGCATAGAGTCCTCTCTCTCCCTGTTACCGCACACACACACATCCAAACAAGCAGTGATGAGCCCGTGATCACCTAGGGAGCATGACTGAGGGTTGTTACCTCATACAGGCCAACTTCCACCTATCTCTGATGCTCTGGGGTAGCTACAAAGCTCTGATAGTGTTCCACAAACAGGAGGTGTGGACATGCGGCCACTACTAAACATCTTATGTCTCGCACAAACCAGACCCCTCAGTCTGTGAACAACAATCATATCGCAAAAGGGTGTTATGTGTGCTAAGGACTCCCTAGGAGAGCTTTCCAATGTCCACACTGGCAGCATCTGAAAATGCTTGGCCCTGCTAATGGCTTGTCTTTATTTCTGATGTCTGCCAGTGCTGTTCATGCTCTCCTGAGCCACGGTGCATTTGGAGCCAACAACTCCACCAAAATCCTCTCTAAGAGCAGAACAGAGACCTGTGCAAGTCCACACTGGAAAAAGCAATAAAGAAACAGGTAGTTCCTATTTACCCCAAAATATTGGGGGATATTTGACAGCTGCACCCAAAAATCCCGTTGGTAGATGTCCTTTCTACGTTTCCCACAAAACATGAACGAAACTAAGGGCTAAAACTGCTGTGACAAGGAGCAGTTCATTTATCTGACACAGACCAGTGAAATCAACAACGGTTAGGAACGATCTAAAATCAGTTTTCTTCTTAGCTTCAATTTAGGAGGCCTGCATGTTATAAATAGGCCACTAAAAGGCGATTAAGAGAGTGAGGGAGAGCAAAAAGTTATTAAAAATGTACCAATGAGAAACTAATTTCACTCTTTTTTTTTAACAGGGCATCAGGGAATTCCTATAAGACTTCTAGTTCATTTGAAGGAGGAAATTCTGAACAAAGCTAAAAATAACTGACAATTAGATTTCCAAAACTGAGAGAAATACGGAAACCCCAAGAGGTCCGGCCCAGGGTGGTACCACATAGACCGATAAAAATATCATACTAATTTCAGGCAGGATAGGGACCATGGAACGTAAATCTCTGTGACACGAGAAAATTTTTTAAAGCAGTAGAGCAAATAACAGAAAGCTTTGAACCATAACCGATTTATAAACAGGAGAAAATAAAATTTTTTAAGGTAACTAACAATAAAAAGAACCACAAAACTATGCACCGAACTCACGTCAGCTCATCTCAGGGACAAAACACGCTCAAATAAAGGCACAGTGCTTAAAAGAAGAGACAAACCCCACGTTTTTACATTCAGAACAGATTGTTTTGATTCTTTCCTGGGTCACCTTTTAATGCTTTCCTGAGATTTTATTTTTTTTTTCCCAACACGCTGCTTAAACACTGGTCTCGGTCGTTTCCCGGCACAACTGTAGTCGCGACTGGGAACCGAAATTAAGAATAATTAAAAAAAAAAAAAAAAAGGGGGCAAAACCACACAAACCCCGAAAGTCTTCTGCGAGTCATCTCAACAGGCACTTTTTTTTTAACACCTCGTTAACCCCTCACCGGTGGTTCTCGGGGGCTCCGCAGCGTGGCCCGGCGGCGCCGAGCCAGGCTGGCTCCCGGCTCTCCGCCGCGGCACCCAGCCCGCCCACCGCCTTCCAAAAACTTTCCGGGCTAAACCGCGGCGCCCCGGCCGCCGGGACGGAGCGCTCGGAGCCAAAGTCCGCGGGAAGTTGTCCCGCCCTGGAGCAGAGCCCGCTGCCCCCCGCGGCTCTCCCGGGACACCGCGGGCTCGACCCGCGCCCCGGCACAGCCCTGCCCGCCGCCCCCTTCCCAGCGCCTCCCGCACCCACCGGCCTCTCCCGGGACAGCGGGCGGGAGCGGGGCCGTCGCGCGCCCTTACTTGGAGTTGCGCTCGCCCAAAGGACGGGGAGGGACGGGCAGCGGCGGGAGAGGGGCAGAGTCCGCAGCGCCGGCCGCCGGCAACTTCCCCGCTCCGCCGCCACACGTGGGGCTGAGGCGCGGGGCTGGCTCTCCCCGCCCGCCGCTCGGCGCCGAGGACGTGGCAGCTCCAGCCCTCCCTCCTTCCCTCCGTCCCTCCCCGACCCCGCCGGAGGCTCCTCCCGGCCCCGCTCTGCGGAACGCGGGGCGCCCTCTGCCGCACGCCCAGGGACCCGCGGGCCCCGAGCCGCGCCCCGGCCCGGGCTCCTCCGGAGGGAAGCGCCGCGGGGCTGTGAGCTGTGCGAGGCACACCCGGCCCCCTCGGGCGCCGGCCCGCTGGCTGTGCGGGGTGGGGCAGGCACGCAGGAGGGGTTAGGGAGGTTAAAAAGGAGGATGCCAAAATAAGGCGAAATCACAGAGGTTGCCTTCTTGCAGTATCAGCAGGGTGGAAGCGCCTGTTGAGTTGATCAATCTGCGATTATGGGCCTAAAATAAAAATGGAGAGCAGGTTCCCCGTCCTCCAGTAAAAGGGACATGCTGTGGAGAGCAGGAGGACTGGGTCTGGTGAAGAGCCCTGCCGAATGCAGCCTGAATTGCTGTTACCTCTGTACCAGCAAGACTCCAAAGCACCTGCAGCTGCTTCCCAGTTCAGGCTCACTCCACCACAGAGACGCTCTGCTTTCTTACTTAGGAGAAACATCTCACTGTGACACTAGCTGTAACTGATAGAAAAATAGAAGACCTCAGACATCTATTTGCATTTTTGTCTTGTCAGGATTACACATCTTGAAAATAAAAGACATTACGTAGGCTTCATGGTTGCAGAGTGCCTGACACATGGGTTTTCACTGAAAAGGTCATTTGGTAGGAATCTCACCCTTCTTCGAGGTTAATAACAACTACAAAACTGTTTCCAAGCTTAGTGGTTTTCGTCCTTTATGTGTTTCCTGCGAGAGTGTTCATGACAGGCACCTTAGTGTAGCCTTAATATACCTTCTAATTGAGTGATATTAGACTGTTGTGTTGTTAACTCCTATGGCTCTTCTTTCTGCTGAAAACATCCATTTCTTACAGTGCTGGGTAGATTTTTAATCTCGAGGTGCACTGCCAATTTGAGGTTAGAATCTGACTTTGAAGTCGTAAAGAACTGCTGTTGCTGATGTTCAAATAATGCTGAACCGCTTAGGGCTAAAGCAGAGAAGAAATGAAACTGTTTTTCTAAAACATCTCTCGCACTGTGGTTATCTCAAAGGGCTTTATGAAGTAATGTCAAGTAAAGGTGCACCTTTAAGCATAGCAGCCATTCCATGCACAAATGTACCTCTGAATGCAGAAAATGTTGGCATTAGCGCTATCTACTCATTTAGTAGGGCTATTATGTATGTTTAATGATCACTTGCAGCACCATGAGAAATGTCCAATAATAGTCACTGCTTAAAACCATTAAGGAAAGATAAATTATGTGTATATATTAAATTCCTCCTTGGGCTGACTCTAGGTAAGAAAATGCAGCCAAGTAGATTTAAAGTGACCGTGTGATTCTTTGCTACATATTCCAGTAAAGCTGCTAAACTTAGAAAGTATGTAATTTGTTGGCTATTAAGTTATGTGTGTATGCTAAAATACTCCAATAACAAACTATACCTGAATTCAGGTTTGAGCAACAGATTTGTCTAATGCTAGCTGGCCCACTGTTGATTGCTACTGATCCCTCCAGCTTCAGTGATGCTCAGCAACAGGATGTTGCCGTTTAGGAAACACAATATAATTTTTAAGCTTTAAGCAGAAGGCAATATGTGGGCCATGTAGGATTTTCCAATCTGCATCTGTCCAGAATAGATATGATTAAGTGCATTTTTGTTCAGCTATTGATTTATTTCACCTGGCTTCCTCAAACGTCAGATATATGTATGTTTCTTGTTCAAGAAAAATAGGGCTCTTTGGAGTATTGATTGCAGAAGTGGAGTCTGCAGAACACCTCAGTAAAAGGTTTGGTTCACATTTAAGACATTGGACTGTTCTTTAATAAACTGTGGTGCATTGACCTTGGCTGGACACCAGCTGCCCACCCAGCCACTCTATTATTCCCCTTCCCAGCCAGACAGGGGAGAGAGTAAGACGGAAAACAACGTATGGGTTGGGATAAGACAGTTTAGTTAAAGCAAAAGCAAAGCGGAAGCTCGCACGCGCAAAAGCAAAGTGAAAGATAACACGGTTTATTCTCTACTTCCCATGAGCAGTGATGGTTGGCCACTCCCGAGCAGCAGGGCTTCAGCACGTGTGATGGTTTCTCAGCAGGCAGCCATTGGAGACAATGAATTCCTGCCTTCCTGCTCCTTGCCTCAGCTTTTGTATCTGAGCTGACGTCATATGGTATGGAATATCCCTTTGGTCAGTTTGGGTCAGCTGGCCTATTTGTGTCCCCTCCCAGGATCTTGCCCTCGATTGAGGAAGGAATCTTACAGTGCTGGTGCTGTGCTCAGCAGTAGCCAAAACACTGGTTATCAACACACTACAAGGGCCCTACAAGGCCCTTTCCCTTGAGAATTTTTCCTTCTCTGAGAACTTGGAAGGCAAAACATTCCAGGTTATACTTTTCCCAATTTGCAAAATAGTTCCTAATAATAAGAAACAAATGTTGTTTGCCAAGGCTCTTTAGATTTGTGATTTTCATAAACTCCATTAGTTCTGGCTTCTTTTTCTCAAACTTGTGCTGGAGCCACAGCACTCTTACCACAAATACTTTCCACCTCTGTGTAGTTGCACCTCTGAGTTTTGCTGGTGTCTTTGCCTATTAGGAACTCCTTTACATTTCTTTGATTTCTTTTTGGATCTACACTTTCTTCAGATTTACTCTGGACTCTTGCTTTCATTATTTTCTGTTCATACCGTACTTCTGTGGGATGTCCCCTAAATCTCATCATCAAATAGAGAGATTTAACATGGAAATCTCATAGGCAGTTACCTCAAACCCTCAGACTAGATGATCTGTCAAGTTTTGGGTGAGGTGGATGTGCCATTTATCTTTTACTGACAAAAAAAAGTACATAAAAAGTAGATCAGATTTAGATATTTAAAGCAGGGTGAGATGAATTCCATCTTAAAAGACTTCTCAGTTGCCAGTAAAGTCAAAGACAAATTCTGAGTAACTTCAGTACTGAAAGATAAGGCCTAGAAATTTTTATGTCCTGTTAACAATGTTACCTGAGATGATGGACAATAAATGCCTTCTTTTCTAGCTCAGCAGCTACTTCAGAACACAAGTGACAATTAGTTATTACTGTCTGAAAGTAGTTTGGTAGTCTTGGAAAAATGAGAAATCCACTTGGCTCTTAATTTGTGCTCTCAGAGAAGGTTTCATGATAGATATCACTCACTGTATGGTCCCAGAGACCATAATACTCGGTCCTTTCTGGAGGGAATATCTTTGGAGCTCAATCTAACTATGGTAGAACAAGTGTATCAAAGAAATGTTTTATGGAGCACATCAGCTATGAACTGGAAGTAGCTATGTAGGGAAATAGGTCTTAGGAACAGACTGTTTAACTAAAGTTAAAGCTCAACATTTGCACACTAAGAATGAGATAAAAAACATGCAAGCAAATAAACAAGGAGAGTAATATACATCTGATATGACTTAAAAATTGTCAATACTAATAATGCCCAAGTTGAGACAGGATGCTTCCCTGATTTGGGCCCAGAAATTATGATGACCTCTACATATACAGAAAGCAAGAGTAAATGATCACAGCATTCATTTCTGACTTTACAAACTATGGAAAAAGCTCTTGAAACAGAAAGCCATGCCATACTGACAAGGTTAAAAAGTTGGTTTGTACTGTCACCATCCTGCAGAACTCTTTTTTTTCTGGTTAACAGTTTCATAGTCGCAGCAGTTTGCTCAGTGTAGAGCCTCAAATAAGTGTTAGAAGAAGATGTGAGTTTTTATAGAAAGCAAAAGACTGGATTCATCTGCTGCTGTTAACTAGGCATTTGAAACTAAGACTAAAACACACTAAGACACTATCCTTTTTCCCTAGTGCTCCAGATCACAGCAGAACTCTTGGACTTCAGAATTCCTTTTTCAGGAGGTTTTCAGGAGGACATGATGTGTAACATTCTGGATGACATTATAGAAATGCAAACTTAGCTTGATCTTACCTGAAAAATATAAAAATATTATTCAGAAACTCCTGACAGATAATTTACATTGTGTATGTTGGATACACTACAGTGACTATTATATTTTGCAGGCTAATTCTGTAGTGCAAGTTTAGTCTTTTTACATTTCATCCACTGTCACAAGTGATCAAATGACAGATAAAAAATTTACTTGATAATAATTGAGTCTGTCAGCTGCTTTCAAAGGCTCACAGTTCCAAAACTGAGAAAGACTGAAAAAGGAGAAATGTATGGTGTGTCATTATACTTTATCTTTCAGGTAGCTAAATATTGTGACTAAAAGTCAGATTAGACAGTTTCATCTAGTGTCATGTTTTACAGAAGTAGAAAGATAAGTCACAGACATCGACAAAGCTTTCTTCAGTACAGACTAGTGAAAAAAAATGCTTTAGTAGATCTGCTTGTAATTTTTCACGCTGTGTCCTCTTTTGGCACTGAACCATATGAAATTTACAAAAGCAACACCTGCAGCTCTCTAAATCACAGCCATTTGGAAAGTTGATGTCTACATATAACATTCTCACATTCAATCAACCTAAATATGTTAACAGTTAGGTGATTTACAGTGAATCCCTGAAGACATACACTTGAGAAAAGATTTTCTTTGTTTCAAGATGTCTTTCTCTCTGAAGAACCTGTCATATCAGTCAGACTTTCAAACTCTGCACTATAAACACTGTGGTGTAGTGCTGAGCAACTTCCTGAAAGTTACTAAATGCTTTCAACTCTTACTATCTTTTGGGAATTGAAGGAAGTTGCTTATTTACAGGAAGAGCCAAGATCTTAAAAGAATAAAGTGCAAATTAATTCTATTAGTTTACATGCTCGTAGTTACTTTTAGATATATTTTGACATTTTCTATTTTTTCTTCTTGACATAAAAATATACTTAACTGGCAAACACTTGCTGTCACTTCCTTTAAGATTCTCACACCAGCCATCAACTTCTTCTGTTGCTGTTGATGTTGGAGGACAAAATGTTTTGGAGGAATTTATGTGTAAAAAGCTTTAGTTCTAAAAGTTAATGTGAAGCTCCATGTATTTCAGCAAATAATTTGCCTTTCTTATGCATATAAATGTACTGATGCTGTGAGCGCTTTTATATTTTTCCAAAATCATAGCAGCCAGGTATCCAAAAGACCAATTCGGTTGTGGACTTTTCTCTAAACAATCAACCTATTTCCAGACCAGAGCTGTTGACTGCTCAATGATCTGTTGAAAGACTCAGTAGCTTTTGGCACATAGATGCATACAGCATGTCCTTTATTCTTTCTGGCACATAATAGAGTCTTCTGCTTCCTCCTGCTTCCCTGATTATCACCTTAGAGTGACTGGGAAAGTAAAATAATATAATTAAAGGGAGTGTGGGTATCTCCAGGTATCATTAGAAAAATCACATGGCAGTATTATTCAACTTTGTGCTTAGTATGTTTAGCAGAAATATGGGTCCTGTGCTTTTTTGACATAGATGTCACTATAATTCTTTGTGATGGGTCTTCACAGTTGATGACATTGCAAAAGTGGAGTGGGATAGATTCAACCTTGAAATAAAGTGCAGTCTGTGAGAATAATTAAACAGTAGAGTGCTCTAAAAAGAAAGTGGTAGATCATTGTAACTTAGCTTTTTTCGAAGTAGAAGTTAATACCTTTTACAAAATACGCTTAGATCATCTGGAAGAAATCTACAGCCCCTGTGGCGGAGGTTATCACCTGGAGACACTGCAGTTGCTTTTGGTCTCAGGAACCATGAATCTGTGAAGCGTTTCCTTTCTTTGTAGATCATGGCAAAGTGAGCAAAATTGTGTCCACAGTCCTTACTTTGCTCATACTACTTGCAGTTCTGTAATAGACCAATGTCTGTAATTAAATGTCATATCTCAGTGTTTCAGATGATTTTCTGAAGTGATTAGGAAGTTTTCTCTTCCTTGCCTCTCACTTGCCTGGGCAAAACTGGACAGAGGTATATGTATATGTTTTCCTCCACCAAAACCATCAAAAGCGAGATGCTGGGTAGCGTGGACTGGTGGCTAGAGAGAGTGGAGATTCTGGACTGGCTGTTGAAATGTCTTGTTCATGAGCCAGCTTTTGGCCTAGGAAGAGAGATCGGTCAGGCTTGGACTGTAAGGTGGATGTGTGTGTTTATGTCACAAGGGAAGGGTTGGGGATTTATGCTTATATTTGGGTGGAGGAGTGGAGTAGACTCTAGCTGTAGATCAGCTGGTTCTAGTAATATTAATGATGGCACTATAAAACATTTCCATACATAACATGATAAAAAGGGGATATTTGGTTCCTGTTTACCTGTCACTGAAAAGTTTGTAACTTGACTGTTAAGACCTTCCCAACTACCACATTTCTTGAAAGCAGTGTGAGGGTTAAGAGTGTGAGGGTTATATTGCCATGCAAATTGAACTAGGCAGTAAAGACCTTTCCCTCATAAAACTATGTAAGTTTAATTCCACCCCCAAACCTTTTTATTTATTAATATCAGACTTGGAGATTTTAGGAGAAGCATAAGGAACTGTCTTGTATAAGCAGTTCTTTCTGGGCTCAATTCCAAAGTCTTTCTCCACATTCTGTCTGTGAATATAGTATCTAACATTGTATCTGTGGCCATTCTTAATAATTCAGTTCTGCAGATCCTAGAGGCCAAGTTCATAACTTTTATTTCTTTCCCTCAAAGTTCTTTACTTATACTTCAGAGATACGTATTACACTTCTTGTTTTTCAGTGTTGTGAGAAGTGAAGGGGGGAGATACTCTTACCCCCGTTTTCTTCAGTCTATTAACTTCCATGAGCAGGTGCTACTCAGCAGAAGGGACAACAGGAGCAATCTCACCAAGCTGAGGTGGGCATGAAGTTCTGTTTTGAAACTGGACCCACATGGAAGCCCACACTCAGGGGTGGGGATATTTGAAATAGTACATTCCTAATGGCTTGAGATTTAGAATTTTGGCTTTGGATCTTTTTCCAGTGGAGATAAACATGCTTATGCACCCCAGCAGTTCAAATAATCTCTACTTACATATGGATTCACTGCTATGTATGTTTCATACTTCCTCTCATGCAAAATATTAGGGATTAGTTCTCTTTACTTCCATCTATATAGCTGTTTTTTTTCCTATAAAACTCAATAACAAGAAAAAATCCAATGCATTTATACTCACAGAAAACCAGTCATGCAAAGCATTCGTTTATGAAAGAGAGATGGTTACACTGAGTCAATACCAATACAATTACCTACTTGAACATGCTCAGCTACACAATGCATTACCTAATTCTGCCTTTTGAGATTCTTGCTGTTTTGTTGTTTTTTGTTTTTTTGGTTTTTTTTTTCCTGTAAGGTTCTCTTTCTGTATTCTCTTATTCTTGTGTTCTCAAGAACCACCAGTAGCTGGAAATGTAGAAATGCACACTGTTGTCATGGAAAACCTGACTTACCTAGACAGATACCTTACCATCACTGTAAACAAAAAACAGCTGCAAGATTTGCAAGCTGTATTTACAGCTCTGAGACACAGTAGTCTATTTAGTAGAGCTGGCTGGGAAATATTTTTTTTCAATCTGTGAAAATCTAGAAATAACCTTTGCTTGTTCCAAATGGGAAAGAAGTTTTCCTTATTCCTAGTGGGACAAAAGTTTCTTCTTTTTCTGATGAGCAGGGAGATGATTGGGATAAGAATTGGCTCTGTTAAATATTTAAATAAAAAAAAAAAGTCATTCTAGATGACTTCCCATGTTTTACCTTACTGTATTCCAAATATTTTGTTTCAATTTAATTTTTTTAAATGAGCTTCATCACTAAATGGCATACAGTATTGAAGTCAAACATTTCTAATTTGAAGAATACCGGAAGAGGAAGGTTTTCACTATTTCCTAATAGAAATTGTTTTGAAATTGATAATTTGCCATATCTTGACATTGTTCACCAGTAGTGGAACAGGAGCTGATTTAAATGACTGCACAACCCTCTTTGCATCCAAAGAGCATGGAGTTGCCTGGTTCTTCCTGTTTAGTTGTAGTTAGAGGAAAATGCTCCACTGCGCTACACCTGTGTGGTTGCACTCGATCCTCCAAAAATGTGCATTACCCCAGAGTACTGCACCAATCACAGTTTGAAGTCACTTCAGAAGGCACCAGAATCCAGTTGTGATCCACAACAGAGAAGTGGTAAAAATGCTCCTTTACCACAGCAGTTCACCTTTGAATAGTGTTAAGAACAAATTTAAGAGTGTGTCATTGTACATTGCCTGCCTAGCATTCATCTTAAATTTTCAATAACATACTTGCTAAATTAAAGCTCATATACTCCCTGGAGAATAGATAACAAACCCCATGGCATCTCTAGTGCTCGCCTTAATCACTAAGTTACAAGTCATACTCTCTCAGGTCCCTGTTAATATCAATTATTCTATATACAGTGGAATAGCTTCTGCAAAGGTGGTGAGACAGACATTCAGAGGGCTCTCTGACATTATGGCACTTCCAAGGGAAAACAAGCACAAACCTCTAAGGCAAAAGAAGCAACTGGGGCACTTCTGTCCTGGGCTGCATTCAAACTCAAATCCTTATCAGTGAGCTGTTAGGTAAAGCACTTATCAGGAGCATCCAGCAGGCACAGCAGAGCTTAGCCTTGAACCTAATCTAAAGCAGTTTGTAACAGTACAGTCATCACAAGACCATGGCTGATATTAGCATGCCTTCCTCTGGTGTTAATCGTTATTTAGAAATAACCGCTGCAGTGGTTTGTGTTTTATTCACGCAGAAGGAATGAGGGTAGGTCAGCCCTAACACTCACTGTGTCACGAGGGGAATGTGAAGCAGTAGCTCTTTAGGAAAGCATACTGCTGGAATTCTGCATCGCCTCAGTCACTCTGCAGCTCACCACGGTGAAATGGCCCCTTTTGTCGTGCTTGTCAGCGATGTGCATCATTCAGTTGACAACACAGAAAGCTGGGGTTGGCTCATGCACAGCAATTTCCAGATGATGAGTGGGATCAATTGATACATTCACTTTAGGAGATACAGTAGGAATATTCTCAGTTTGAGCAAGGCTACACTGCATGAGTATCTCCCCCATCGAAAACAGAGATGATGTCTGCATACAAGACAAGGCATGATTAGCAGGAGGGAAGGAAAGAGAAGTAATATGCCTTTTGGAGGGAATTGATTCATTCATTATTCCTTGATCTTTTTGAAGGAGATTTTTTTTTCTATTACTGTCATGTATCCCATTTGAAACCACTGGGAATCTGTGCTTCCACCCTTTTCCTTTTTTCCACATACTCTGCGTAGACTGCACAGCTATGGGTATAACTTAACAGTTGTGCACAGATTGTGTTTATTCTCTAAAAAAGAGGGCCCATTACTTTGCAAATATCGAATTAAAGACTTAAGAACTAATGACTCTTTTTGAGAGTAAAAGAAGTGCAGCTGGGCATAGGAGGGGATCAATCCCTCTAAGGTTACAGGATACCAAGGGCAAAAGAACGGGAATGATGGATCAGGTGCCTAGCAGTAAGCTTCACTCCATTGCTTAGATTCTGAGCCTTCTGGAGCAAAGCAGGTTGTTTCGGGTTTTTTTATGGTTGCATAAATAAGAGCAATTCATAGTTTAGTACTGCACTTCTAGTTGGTACCTAATTTTTTTCGGTAGAGGGAAACAGTGAGCTCTTGGGTTTTAGTTTTTTATTTTTATTTATGTGATGTGCATCGAAGGAATTCTTCATGTTTTATATATTCAGTTGTTGCTAGTTTTTTTCTGCCACTGGCATTCAGTCTTCTTAGTTGTTGCTACATCTGCCAGAGGTCTAAATGCATAATAATAATGCAATACATGTTAGCAAAAATATAGTGGCCTGTCACTTTATAACTTGCTGCTATAGCTGCTGCAAGAACTTTTCTCTTCCTATTTCCACTATGTGGAGAAACCATTCACCAGGCCCAAGGGGTTGTCCCAGATGTTGTAGCTGATGTCATCTTCCCATTATGCCAGCTCTTCATCTGTCTCATATTCCCCTTGGGACAACTCTGGGTCTCTGTTGGCTTCCCACTGGGACAGCTCTTGGACTCTCACATTTCCTCATTGGGACAGCTCTTGGTATCCCTTACCCACATATTAGGACAGCTCTTGGTATCTCTCATCTTCCAGTTGGTACAGCTCTTCAACTCTCATTTCTTACCACTGGGACAACTCTTGGACTCACATCCTCTACTTTGTACAGAGTATGTGCCATCAGTAGCCTTGCAATCCTGCAGTATTAATCAAACCATCCAAACAAAGGGCTTATTTTCTTTCTAGTACAGATACAGATCCTTAATTACTCCAGTATTGTTTTAACTACCTCAGCAAATTCTTATCTGTTTTGCTGCACTTCACTGCATATTACACATTTCCAGTTGGAGACTTGACAGGAGGCAGAAGCAATCAAACCATATTGTCTTGCATAACAGTGGGGAAACTGCCATGTCTCTCATGCAAAAGATTAATCATAGACTGTGTGCTGTCTTTGTAAAACAAAAACATGTCTGGCTTAAACAGCTTAAAAGTTACGTCCCGTGTGATGCTGTCAGTGTAGGGACCAAAAGTCAGAGATCTAAAGGAGTCTAATCTTTGAAGGAGCAGCTTTTTATTTTCCTTGTAAATTATTCCGTAAGTTCCTGCAGTTGATCTCAGAGCACGATGTTTACATGAGACTGTTGCTGCAGATAAGAAGGGAAGGGACAAACTGTTGCTGGGCAGATTAGTGGGGAAAGCCACAGGTACCACAGGTGGAGAAGGAATAGCCTGCTATTGCCAGGCGAGGGAGCTGTTTAGGTGCAAGCTTGAATTTTAGATCCATACATTATCTCTGGAATATAAGAAGCCTGATTGTATTACTGCTGCCCTAAAATACCTGTGAGGGCCAGGCACTTAATTGCTATGTCTGGCAATAGCTTGGAAAAACCTACATAGGTGCTGTCTCCCTCTTTACTGTGTTTAATCTGAAGAGGTAGGGATATGTCCAGAATTATTAACTGGAAAAAAACCAGGAGGAGTAGCAATACTTTAAGAACAGGCAGCAGAAGTTTTCTGGGGAGTCCTACTCACAAATCCATTAAGAAATACTTTGGAAATCCATGAAATCATTCTAGGGACTGATTTTCAATCCAGGAGTATAACTACTCCATATTGCATTTAATGTGATCCAGCTTGTCATAAAGATCTGAACTGAAGGTAATGCAGCACAGAAGCACTGGATTTTATTAATATCACCAAAGTACAGGGAAATGGCTAAACATAAAATTTGCAGGTGGTGGGGAGAAGGCAAATAGAAAGTCTCTGGTGCAGGGATTTATCCTATGCTTGCAGGGAATGTATAATCTTTGTTAAAAAATTCAAAGCCTGCTTGGCGTGCATCCTAGCTGTGTAGCAGTTTGTTTAGCGATGATGGAAAGCTCACTCTACAATAATTCCTAATGGTTTATTGCAAAATGTTCTGTAATGATGACGTGCTTGAGCTGTTAATTGATTATGAAATGCCTTGAGAGCTTTATGAAAAGCATAAGATAGAATTATTATTGGATCTTGCTGCTCATTAACTTTAAAGAAAATAAATGTGCTGTAATTCCAACTGGCCTTAAAATCTCTTTTATTTGGAAAGAAATTCATGGCATCCTTCTTTTCCCTGGTAATATCAATGTTTTTTGCTTCTTTGAATGGAAGTACATGCAGAGAGATTAAGGGGCCTGAAGCAATCTGACTGAAGTCAACCTGAATTGTTCCCATTGACTACAGAAGGAGTTGGAGGAGTCCTTGTTTGGTCTGTCCAAGTCCAAAATGAAAGTCTATGGAAGAGTATAGCAGCCATGAGACTCTCTGAAGAGAAGAGGTGTGAGAATTCTTGTTTCTCAGCTGGGAGATTTGCTTCATCCTACAGCTATTTCAAGCTCCTTTTGTTGTCAAAATAAATTCTGCATAAATGGGAGGTGTAGGAGATTGGGCCCATGTTTGGAGTGATGGAGCTCCGTTCGTTTGGAGACTACTGCAGTACTTCTGCAAACCACTGTCTTAGAGAACTTTACATTTTGTTTTGTAAGGAAATGGTAAGGTAAATCCTGTGAATAAGCTTAACTTGGCAGCAAGCATTGTCCTCTGTTCCTGGTCTGTGCTTTTGAAAGCTGCAAGGTCAACTAAGAGAGTGCAATTCTGAAGGATTCCAAAGTCTGTTCCATTGGTTAAGCATGGGCCTGATCCTGCCATATCCCTGACTGACTTGCTATTTTATCTTATGACAAGCGTCTTTTAGAAAGCAAGCTTAACAGGAGGCTGAGTGCTTTAGGTGTGGGTGAATGTAACCCTAGGGAAGGTTATTCGTGCTGCGGATCTGGTGATACACTGACACTGAAAATGAACAGTCTCTCACCCTGTGTCTCTGTGACAAATGTGGGGAAGAAGGCAGAGAATGAACAGAAAGTGGGATACCCCCCTGACCCCCATAAGATTAAAAATCCAAGTGTAAATCATAGATTTCCCCTAGAAAGACTATAGCTCATCATCTATATCTCTGCTTTTAGCATCTAACCTCCATTGTGTTTTACTAGTGCAATAATTGAAAAAAAAAAAGGGTTATGCCTTACCCTAAATAAGCAAACATCAGCCAGTGAAATAGAATTCACTTCCATGGTTATTTGATAATAAATTTCATGAACTAGGAAATTAATATGTTTCTAATGTATTGTTCAGGAGGGATGCTATTGCTGTTTAAAAAGGAAAAGTTTTCCCCACAAAATCAGTTAAACTTGCCAGCATCTCTCATGCTTTCAAGTGCTGCCATGGGAGACATAAAAATTACCCCGATGGTAAACTGTACTACGAAAGAGGCATCTCTGAGGCATCTCCATGCTTTTTTAAATGTTGCCTTTGATTTTTAAGATTAGCAGAGTTGTCTTAACCTCTGAGTCTTTGTCAATTTTTGGAAATGGACTACAGCCTCTAGAGTTCAGTAAAATCTGAATGGATTTAATTTTCTGCCTCAAAGTTGGTCTTGCAAAGACTTTTACATAATTGATATTCTTATACTCTTACCTTTGGAAGGAGTTCCATGTGAAAAAACCAGTTTGGAGGAAATAAATATTTTATTTCCTATTTAGATTTTCAGATTTTAAAGATTTAATTTTTTAAAATTTTTCAGAAGATTATCAAACCCCATTGGAATATTAGTTTGAATTTCAGCAGACCAAATTCTATAAGAATTTGCATTTGTGTACAGTCAGTGTTCTTTTGCTTTCAATAAAAAAAAAAAAAAGAAAGAGAAGAGAGAAAGAAAAAGTAAGAACGCCCCTCCAAATATAATTAAGTATTTGCATATAAAAGACCTTTAATTTACCTTCTTTGCTCATTGGCAGCCTTTGGAAGCCCATTATTCTTTTCTGCTGTTAAATTTACCCAGAAAAAAACACACTTTTGGACAAGTAGGAGTTAATAAAAAAAAATTTATTGTTGTGAATTTATTTCCATAGGATGCAGACCTTTCTAGACACAGCAATCATTTCTAGACACAAGCAGGAGAAAAATGTAAGATTCTGTGGTGTGTGTGTGTGGGTTTTTTAAACATCCTAGTTAAAGGTTTATAGATGCTGTTTCAGTAGAAAGTCTTATTATAGCAAAGGAAATATGGGTGTCTTCAGTTTCTCATCTTGAGTATGCAGCTTTGTGACTGGATAACTCTCAGTAAATGACTTATTCTTTTGAGGACTAATGTTAGTCTTATTTCTACTGATGTAATTCTGGAATAACTCCACAGAAGTCAATAGAGTTACAATACTAATCCAGTGTTGCCTCCTCATCTGTAAAAGAGGTTAATGACATTATCCTCTCTTGGGGAATATGTCATGGATATTTAGTTAATGTTGACTCTGTAAAATGCTAATTAATTTTTAGTGCAAAATTTGTACTGTACAGGTGAAAGAAACAGCGCACAAGGTACTCATGGTTAACCTACTCTGCTAAAGACACATCATGATATATTGGCTTTCATTATAACATCTCAAACAATTTTCCCATTATCACTTTCATTAGTGAGGGAAGACTGCTCTATTCTAATAGGAAAGCAACCAGATGCATGTAAACAAATTAATGCCAAAAGATTACCAACCATGGCATGTGCATATGTCCTACACTGTGCAGCTTTGCTTATGCACAGGTCAAAAAAGAGCATTATAAGTTTAAAATAACCAGTTTTGATTCTGCTGAGTAATTTGTTGTTCCATATAGACTTAGAATAAAACATACTAAGACAAAATGGTGGACAAATAAATAATTATTGCTTGAAGTGATCTGCAGCTTTCAGGCAATCCTTTTAACATTTTTCTATCTCATTATTTATGTATATGAATGAGAAATGTCTTTGTTGTAAAAAGTAGCAAGGATATCAGGCATGAAAGCTTTGGTATGTGTCTATCCAATGCAAACAGGAACATCACTATAATTCTTAGTAACTCAGAAGTAGCAATTTATGAAGTGATCATGGGACATTGTCACAAAGCAAGTAGAAGCATGTAAAACTGCAATAACAATAATTTCCACTTCTGTTTTGAAGTTCATGCTGGTAATTCTTGATGCATTTTTCAAAAATGGGTGCATTATTCTCATTTTGCAGATATGGAAAGTGATTACACTAGGACAGGTGCCATGCCTAAACAAAACAGCCGGTGAACCAGGTGTGAGGAAGCCATGCAGCTGAGGGTAGAGAAGAAAAGGCCAGGCGTGGGGGTCCCATTTCCAGCAGCAGCCATCCCATGGATCCATTCCCATGCCTGCTCTCACATTTGGAAAGAGAAACTTGGCCTACCAGCTCCCATCATCTATTCACTAACATTAAAGGTAGAAGATCAGAAAGATACCACATAAAATAGTATCAGCTTGTTAGAGTACTCTTCCTTGTGAATGACTATCTCAAATGTTTGGATCTCCTGTTTTGTTCCAGATGCCACTCTTCTCAACAATGTGTTAACATTGACTTTTTGCATTCCACCTTCAACTATCAACTTACCAGTCTGCTTTGTTATCCCCTCTACTAGTGCTGCAATGATGAGGAGGCTAATTGAAGTCCTTTCGTGTTCTAATCTTTCCAGGGGCTCAACTGTGGTCTCCTGAATTATAGTACACAGCTTTCCACTGTGAACCAGCTCAGGTTTCTGTTCAGCTTGCAAGGACTGCTGAAATCAGACAATAATGGTTAAAGCTTCCTTCTTGTCCTAGCCAGCATGACTGTGTCCAGTGAGATAATTTTTCAAGAGAAAAACATTGTTAAATCAGTTCTATATAAACCAAGAATGTTTTTACACTGAACTTTTGAGCTGGCAGTGTAGCTAGAGTAGCTTGGGCACCAGCTGCCAAATATTTACACAGGATTTCAAGCTGGCTTGTTCAATCATGCTCTGATAGCTATGTTGCTACTGGTTCCTCAGTCATCATGCTACATAGCTTAGTTTTAACATGACATGAGAATATGCTAGACTTACCTTTCTTGCCAAAACATTTGCAAGAAAAAAACTAAGACATTACCACAGTCATTGGAAATCACACACAGAGAAAACATTTTATTTCCAAAATTAGGCTTTTGTATATTCACATGCTAAAAGAAAAAGAAGCGACAGTATTTCCTATAAAATTTTAATTTAAGAAAGAAAATAATCAAGTAACTTTTTCCACAGCCTTTATAAATTAGCAATAGCATTGGTTTGGCCAACTTGTCCTGAAAATGAGTTCATTAAATCTAATTGCACACACTGTATAGCAAAGAATCATATGAAAAAGAAACCTATGAGTTTTATGTCCAATTAGGAAAATACTCTGTGGTGTTCAGCACTGATTCCAGTGGATGTCTGCCAAAATAGATTTAGCGAAAATTGATACATTTTAAGATAGCATCAGTCCTGACAACAGGGAAATCATCTATTAGAGGCAATAACTCAAAGATCACAGCAAAATTACTTGTTGAAAGAAATCATAAACTAGTGAAAAATATCAATGTTTATTAAAATTTATTATCTCTCATTTAAATAGATGTCTTAGTAGAAGAGAGTAGGATATTCTTAAGATCTTGTAACTTGACTATAGTGAATCAAAATGAATGAACACATGCCTTACAAGTAGAAAGTAGGGCTCATACCCTTCCCTACAGTCAAAAGCCAAGGGAAAATGCACACTTACATGATGTGAGGATGCTATCCAGAGTGTCTATTTATGTATCACAAAGTCTGGGCTCAGCAGAGTGACTCACAGAATGATCCATGTAAGGCGCATATTCTCAAAGAAAATAATTTGACACTTTCCAGAGTAGCTCAGAATGCCGCACAATGGGCTTAGTGGCTGGCTGGTATGAAATACTGAGGATAAAAGGTGTCTGAGCACTTCTCTTTCCCTGGATCTTGGAGGTTCTTCCTGCTCAGAATACTCAGTACAGAGCCTTAATCAGGCATTGGAATGGGCTGTCCAGGGAGGTGGAGTATTCTCTGTCCCTGGAGGCATTTAAGAAGAGACTGGATGTGGCACTTATTGCCATAGCCTTAGTAACTGTGGTGGCAGTGGATCAAGGGTTGGACTTGATGATCTCAGAGGTCCTTTCCAACCCATCTGATTCTATGATTCTATGATTCTATGATTCCCTCCACTGCAGTGGCCTAACTGTGCAGGCTCATTCTTTTCAGGTGAATGTAATGGTTGAAGGACAAACTTAACCTGGAGTCCATACTCATTCGTTAGCTTTGAATGTTCATCTCATGATTGCCTAATGTAAAATGCAATGATAGATCAGAGCACAGCAGAGAATTCAGTCTTTGCCTGACTTCCAGATCCCCTCACCTTTCTCTCTGGGACCACCGTTTGCTTTCTTTCCAGTCTCATTCCTGGATTCACAGCAGCCCAGTTGGCACAGGTTGTGACCCTAGGAGACCTTCCTAGCCTGAGACAGGGCATTTGCAAGCTAAGGGTCACCCCAAATCTCCACTGCCCTGGGCAACTGCTTTGACCACTAAGTAACAGCACTGAAGAAGCAATAGAAGCACCACTATTAAATGGGCCAGTTGGCTGTCATGCTTTACACTGAAAAAAATACAGTCCTTGTGTGACATATATTTAAGTTTATGGCTCACCTGGTCATTCCTGTTTGAATCATGGTGGACTTCTGTTTTCACAGAGTGGGCACCTACTTTCACAGAGAAGAGCAATACAGAGAAGTCTCATTTGAAGCATCAAGAGAGCTACCAAGTCAAGTAAGGGTATGCCATCTCCAAGAGGAGGTTTTCTGAAGAACACAGGATTTTGAAGATTAATTTCTTATGTTCTACCCAACTTCTTGTCTCTAGGCACTGAAGGGATGTCCCTAGAATTCCTCCGAACTGCAAGGCATCAGATTCCTAACAGTCCAGGATTTGTTTTGCACAGACATTCAGAGTATTGGATAGAAGGAAATGGCTCCTTGAGATCTTGGCACGGGGTAACACACGGTGAAGTAGATCTCTTAAATGGGACGGCTGGTTGTTGTTGAGATGACAACATGAGTTGCCATTGCAAGGAGTCTTTACAACAGCTTCTTAACTGGATCATGCAATCCAGCTTATTAAACCACTATTTTGTTCAGTTCTCAGATATCTGACTGTCCTGTGATGCAATTTGACCACTCCAGTATATGATCCATTTCTACACATTACGTTAAACTCCATACAAAAGATCTGCTAAGTGTTGTAAGTATCTACAAAGGTCCTATGTGACTGTTTTTATATATGTAGGTAGAGTTTCTACTGCTTATTTACAAATGTCTATGTAAAGACATGTCAGTTCTGCAGCAAAAACCATGTAAGGGTGTCTCTTGACCAGATTTTCCACTCAGAACGCTAACAAACACACACATATAAATTAATACAGGGACAGCAGGAGCTGTCTGGGAAAATCTCTAGAACTGTCCAAAATTCCTACCTGGAGAGCTGCTGTGAAAGTCAAAATTTTAACTGTGAAGGTGGCTGGAAGTCCAGTCAATTAATCACCTTGTCTCAAGTTGGGCCATTGTTTCAAATCAATCTAAATCCTCAATGCAGGTGACTACTGGGGAGCTCCTAGGCCACCCAGGACTTCAGGTATGACACCCAGCTGTAGCGCAGTTGCAACTAAAGGACAAACTTGAGTTTCATACAACTTTGGCTCCATAGCTGTTGTCATATTTCATTAGCTCAGTGCCCAGTCTGTATGGCCAGACATGGACAGTATTCTTCCATATACTTCCCAAATGCCTTCTTTGCTGTATCAGGATTTCTCAAAACAAAACCTCATATTAAATCTTTAGTAGGGGAACCATGTATTTTAGAATAGAGATTAAAATACCATATCCAGTATGGAAGCTAGCAAACAAGCAGGAAATTTACCTTTTCAGTAAATGTAGATGTTTGTGCATCTTCCATCACTAGAGTACCTGAAGGATTCATTGTCTTTATATATCATTAGTATTAACCTCATTTTATACTTAGGTAACAGAGACTCAGATTTTTTGAGTCCCAGTCCAGTGTCTTCCAGTAGCTCAGGCATTCTGTCTTAACTTGATTATTGTTTTTTCTACTAGTGTTGCTTTTACAGATAAGAAAATCAAGAGCATAAAAGTTGACTGTCTCTTTCATTCTTAAACCAGTGTTCATTCACATGGCGTAAAATTTAACTTTCAGCAGAGGGCTGAGCAGTGTACCTACAAATACTGACAAGCGCTGGTTGGCCTTGTGTGCATTGAATTTAACCTTGGTCAATCTTTCCATCCAAAGAATATCACTGTCTGGCACTGATTCGTGCCTAGCTGTTCTTTGCCATCTGCAGAGGAATAAGATGCCTGACCAGCCAACCCAGCCTAGTTGTGCGGCAGTTAATGGATAATCTGCAATGGAGCTTTATTGTTTCCCCAGTATGTGTTTACTCTGCATCACAGAGAATCCATTTGTCAAATATTAATTGAATTCTCCGACATTTGGCATATTTGCATAACTATTATGAAACGGAGCATTATCTCCCCTGGTATTATACCCATTTCCCTTAGATGGTGTCTCTCTGATCCATTAATCATGTTTCCTGTACCCTCCCACGGAAACTTAATTGCTCACATCCTGCACATCCCACTCACAAAGAAAGAAATTAGCTCTATGTAAATCTAAGGTTATTACCTTGCCTCTATAAATGTAAAACAATTAAATTATCCTCTAAAAAGGACAGTGATAAAATTCCAGATGAGCACTGAACACCCAAGGAAGCAGATTGAGGCAATTTTATTACACCAGTGGGAAAAAAGTGTTTTTGCTCTACCAAGGACATTACTGGGGCAAATGATACTACTGTCTATGTCTTCCTCCACTCCTGCTGCTCTCCTCTTTACTGACTTCAGTATTACTTTGATATCTGAAAGGGTTTGATTCAAGAGATACCTCCAATTTTAAGGTTGATGTGGGTTTATACTAATGGGAACATCACTTAGGCTTTACTGGAACCTGGGAACATCATTTAGGCTTTACTGGAACCTCAAGGTATGACCTAAAGATGTGAGCACACCATTAGGCAACCATGTAAAGTCAAAGTTGCAGCTACCTAGCCCTAGCTTACAGAAAATACTAAGAAAAGAAATATATTTTGAATTCCACCTCCCAGATCTATAGAGATAATATTTTCAGAAAATATGTCTTTAGCCTCAAATCTCTACTAAATATAGCAATCCAGGCTAAAAGGGCTGGGTGGGAAACTGGAGACTTGATCTCCAACTGCTTTTTCTCTCCAACCACAGAAGAGAACAGTAGCATGTTTTATACAGAACTCTGTGCAGTTGTTGTGTTGCGTGTCCTTTGAGTACACTAAATGTTGACATGTATTCAAAAAAAAAAAAGTAATTCTTGAATTTCATTCAGGTTTAGATTCTGAACCATTCAGTCCTGTCAATATTAGAACAGCTTAAGCATGTAAAGATCAGAAAATATAAAAGCTTAGGGATCTTAGGGATTAAAAAATTTTAACAACTTCTAGACTTCAGTAGCTTAGTGAGGCTGTTCAGGGTCAGGATTCTGGGACTAAGCTCAGTTTATCAGATCAGTCCCAAAGAGACTAAGCCAATATCAAAGGGACTAAAATCTATGATCTTTTAGAAAACTGAAGCCAAGAGTCCAATTTACCAAGCTAGCATCTAAGTCATCAATAGCTTCCCTTCCATGTTAGTTTTTCTCAGACTTGACTCTAAGTTTACCTCTTGGCAATCATTAAAGACCCTTTGTTCTTTCATTCCTCCTTGGTTTCTATAATAATTAGCAAAATCATGACAGAAAGTGTCTCCATGTCTTTAGAGAGGTTGGTTTCTGTTAAAAGGACAAAATGGAAGCAATAAGAACCAGTATATCACTGCTCCAGGTTCACTGATTTATTTTAAACTCATTTGTTCACTCTAAAGCTTTTCCTAGTTTCTCTTCTTGATGCAAATTCATTCTCACTTCTTGTAAATCTTCCTTCACCCTCCATTCCTTTCATAAGGTTCTCTTTGAAACAAATTTCATCCATAAAGCCTTTTAATGACTTCATCTTTATAATCAGTTTCTTTCTACTAAAGAAAACATCAAAGTTAATTTGCAGTACAATTGTAATCTGGTATATCATAGGTCTGTCTGATCATATAGTCTCTTTGATTTAGACTGTGAAGGTCTTGATCAAACCAGGATCCACTCTTTTACAATGTGAACATTTTTGCTGGTATTCCATAAACTATATTAAGATATTATAAGAGGTATCCAAGAATAATGGCATGTACTTTCCCAAGAGGAGACCCACATCCTGTATCTTATCCTGTATGTCACCCACTGTGGAGGTAAGTTGTCAGAGAGGTAGCAGAATCCAGCATTAAGGAAAGGGAGTATCTGACACACATTTTTAGTTGCTTTATATATAAATGATTATTAGGGCAACAAAAAGGATTCTGAGATTCCATGACTGAATTGGTCATTAAGTTGGCAGGACCTGAACATTTACTTCTTTATGATTTCATTCAGAACCTTAAACCTCTTCTTTGGAGACTTGTAGACGTAAAGCCTTATGCTATTCTTCAAGATGATTTTGCATTAATTTTATTGCTTATGGCATGGTATCTGGATGCTCTTGTATAAAATGTAATAAACATAAGCCACCAAATGGAGGAGGTAAACAATACAAAACAAGCCAAATTATACTGGAGAAAAAGTAATCATTTTAAAATTAAAAAGAAATTAAATTTCTCCTTTCATCTGTGCTACAGCTGAAAATACAATGCTTACTACTAATACAGGACTTAACTAAAAAAGCATTTTTAATCACATAAGGAGGGCTTTTTCTACAAGATAAAATTTGAAGCCATTTTAAGCCATTAAGAGATCTTGCTGGAGTAGAATCTCTTATTTAAAGGAAACGTCAGAAAAACCAGCACAGTTCTATCTTCTGCTTGAAACTACCTGCAATAAAGAAAGGAATGTTCAATATAGTTTCTAAAATGGAATAAAAGTAGTTATTACAAGAAGAAACACAGGAAGGTGAGCCAAACAAGATATGGCACAGTAATTGAGAAAAGCTGGCAAAGACCATCTGTAAACTCACTGAACTGAGCATAATTGGCCTATTAGTGCACATAGTTACTATGCATATTTTTTAACAATTGAAGAAAATTCTATGTGTGGTTCCCATATATTTTAGAAGGCTGAAAGCAGGTTACAAGAATTCTACCAAATTAATGTGCACACACCAAGTTTGTGTTGTAGAATTCTAGATACGTTGGCATCACTGAGTAATTAGCCAGACTAGGTTCTGAGGACATGCAACAGCTACACAAGGCTCTTTTTTGTCTGTAAAAACCTGAATCCAGCTCAGTTCTGTTGGCTTCAAGCTTTGGGAGAGTTTGTTTTTTTGAGAGTTTGGGAGCTTATTTGAAATGACCTTAGGCAGCACCGTGGTTCATGCATGAATAATAAGTTCTTAATCACTTGTTGTTGCTCTTACCACCTCAAGGCTTGTTGTTTTCCAGAGACCCAAACCATTAGGCTGGGCTAAGGATGCTGGGAGAAGTCCCAGGAGCATTCGTGACAGAGAATGGGCATTGCTTAGGGTTGCTGTTCATTCCCTAATAAGAGCTTCTGGATTAATGCCATAGGACATCATGTTTTTTTTCTGTAAGACAACACCATTTATATCTAAAACCACATCTGAATCTACAGCTATTTCTTTGTCTTTGCAGGACAATAATTTTAGGATGTCCATTGTAATTAATTTAATTACACATAATTATCCTTTTTCCAGCTACATAGCTTTTTATGCCTCATATTTTACTTCCTTTTTTTTTTTTTTTCAGCTGTAAAATCTTTTTTTAATAATAGAATCTGCACATTGAGAATTTATACAGGCACAGCTCTGAATACAGTTGCTTTGGTACTGGAAAGTGTAGCTTAGCAGCTTTCTATTACATGACACAGAGCATAATAACAAAAGCTACCCTTCCACATCTGTCAAGAAAATTTATCTCCAAATCAGTCTCAGGCAGAGGCTATTACAGGCTGGGCTTGCACAGGCTGACCATAGTAGATTAGTCAGTCTCAAAGATAAAGATTAACCCTTTTTCCTTCTTAGGAAACTCCATCTCTTTTGGCAAAGCTTACACATAAACGCGCTTAATGCAAACTCTTTAACAAAAGCACTTTGCAGTTTCGAAAATGTATAAGCTGGAGGATTACTAACATTTGTAAAACCACATCCTGTTAGTTCCTGGCAGTCACGATAACTAGACATCAGGTGTCAGGTACTAAAAAAGAGAGAACAGCATGGGAGAAGTAATCACAGATCAAAACAAAATGAGCCATAGCGAAACATTTAAAACTATATGACAGTGTGTTATGTGACACTGAGGAATGCTGCATGCAGAGAAAGGCCAATTCAAACTGAGGTAAGTTCTCATTTCATTCTGATGCTTCAGTTATGAGCAAGGAGACAAGAAGCAGAAAACTGCAGTACTGCCTAATGAGGTGTTAGAGGACTCAGGGCAGGGGGGTTTAGTGTTTGAATATGACACTTTCTTTAAAGTTCTTCCTGCACGGTTTTTCAAGGAGAATACTTAATTCATGCAGGATGCCAAGTCCTGCACAAGGGTGAGCTGTCAGGTGTTTGTACTTTTCCATTGTGAGATCTCAGAAAACCTATAAAACCAGTGCCTCTCTGCTGAAGATGCAGAAAAGTCTACAAGGTCATCCTTCCCTTGTGCGAGTGAGAGACATGAGAGGACAGTGAAGAATTTCTAATGAAGAAAAGGAGCAAGTGCTTCTATGTGGCAGTAGGAGGTACAGGTTACATATGTTTTCGACCTGCCCATGAGATAGGGAATCTTTTCTCAGGCCACACAAAAGCAACTCCAGCCTCACTATTCTTATATTCAGGCTAAATTGTCCCACAGAGCACACCAAGGTAACACTCCTGTGCCAAAATCTCTTGTAATGGGTCGTCTGCTGATGGAATAAACATCCTGTGATAGGGAAGTACAGATAGGCCTGCTCTAAAAGGCCACTTTCTGGAACAGTGCAAGGCCCGTACTGACATTTGAGCTCCTGAGTGCACACTGCAGGCCAACTCAGCAGCAGGCTTCACAGTCATACGACCCCTCTTAAATTTCAAACACACGAAACTAAAATGATTTCTTCCAAATCTGTGTTTTCACATAGATTCACTCTGTGAGACATTTTTTTATGTGTAGAAGGCATTCTGTTCCCGAAAAAAAATTCAGATTTTCTACCAGCTATCTTGGGACTTTGTAGGTAACTACTGCAAGTATAATTCTTTTTCCCCAGGAGAAATGTGACCAGCAACTGAAGTTCAGGGGAGCCAGTACCTCCATTTTTATATATGCTCAACTAGATGCACTGATACTGCTGCATCACTAGTCACCTTTTCATAAGAACACCGTCTACTTCACATGGAGAAGGAATTAATGCAGGCCTGTAATACTGTAATTCTAATGGGTGTAGTAAAAAGTAGAAAACATTACAGTATTAAAATCCCTGTTTTTTCAATATATGAATGTAAACTATGTGGTAGCAGATATAATTCTGCAAGATAATGACAGAAAACACCCTTGAAACAAAATTCTTACCCAGAACATGTAGAGTTCATAATATCCCTTTTATCCAGTAGTATAATTAAGGAGCACATATTTGACCTCTTCCACATTTTATAAGTAGAGGATTCTAAAATCCATAATCTCAATTACTCTCTTAATGGGCTATCTTCAATTTTATTTTTTTTTATCTGTTGACCTGCAGGATAAAGCTATTTAGAAGAGATGCTATTGTGGAGAGCGCTGCCATAATGAAAATGCTGAAGGACAAAAAAATTCAATAAGGAGACTGGAAAACAATTTGAAAGTGCACTTCTCAAGTTTAATTTATTCAATATGCATACTGTGAAACATCTGGGTGTCTAATGTACAATCAGGTATTAACTTGGTACCAGCTATTACAACCAGTAGTTTGCAGCAAGTTACAAGTCTGTGAACAAGAAGGCAGTTTAGCAGTGAAATGCAAAAGGTGGGGAAGAAGGCACATAAAGCTGCTGTGTTACCTCTTCTCCTTATGCTCACGTCTTTTCTTTTATAATTCTGTATTTTTTTAGCCTGTTTTCTGTGTGGCCATGCATCTGCATGCACCAAACCACTAAGTTTTACCAAGCAATCTCATCCCTTCTGGTTTCAATCCTGTAGGGCAGAATTTAGAGGTTACTATGAGAGGTAGCTCCTAATACAAAATTTGTTTTTTTCCTTTTTCTGTAAGAAAGAAAGGAGCCATAGAAAGGAGCTACATTTTGCACTCAGGTTTCAGCATGAGACAACCAATTATCTCTTTGTGCCTGGTTGGTTATGATTAAAAAACATTTCTTCTATTTTTGCAGCAGTAGCTCAGAGCCTGGGAAGGTGCACTATGCAAAGAAACAGTTTAGCACAGCCTCTCTTGCTTCATCTATATGTGTGGCGGAATTATTTCTCTCAATGTGAATAACATTTACATTCTTCATAAATCAAGGACATCACATGACTCCACTTTCAAATCCCAACTGCTGCAAGTCTCATACATATGATAAATGGTCTCTTCTAGCAAGAAAAGTAAAATGTGAGGAAGAATCATAAGATTCATAGAATAGTTTGGGCTGGAAAGGGCCTTAAAGACCATCTAGTTCCAATCCCCCTGCCACGGGCAGGGACACCTTCCACTAGACCAGGATGCTCAAAGCACCACCCAACTTGGCCTTGAACACTTTCAGGGATGGGGCACCCACAACTTCTCTGGGCAGTGTGTTCCAGTGCCTCACCACCCTCACAGTAAAGAACTTCCTCCTAATATCTGATGTAAACCTACTCGCTCTCAGTTTGGATCCATTCCTGGTTTACCTGTCACTATATGCTCTTGTAAAAAGTCCCTCTCCAAACCAAAGAAGTACGCACAAAAGCAAGCATCAGATTTACAAGGAGCACGCGAAGTTGAAGTTACATTTATAATGGAAATATCAGCACTAGTTACAAGGTTGAGGCAGCAGCAAAGACCTGCTCATTGTAGAAGTCATATGCAAGCCTAGAAGATGGGCAGAGCAGCACTGCAAGTCCACGGGCGCTGCCATGACCTACACAGGTTTGGAAATAGGTGATCTTCAAGGTCCGCTTCCAACCTTCCAACCTTCCAACCCAAACCCTTCTGTGAATCCATGATACTCCTTCTACCGATGCAATGCATCCAAAAAGAGTGCTGAACAGGGAAGCTACACGGAGGTAACATCAGCGAGGCAGAACTAGCAGGCTCAGTATTATTATGCTCCCTCAGCACCTCAAGCTTAGCCCGTGCCCCTCCCACGCGAACACTTGGAAACTCTGACTGCGAGCTGCTGGTGCAGTGCTGTGAGACAGCTGGGGTGACAAACCCTTTCAGGTACGCATTGAGATTGCACGACTAGGGGAGCAAGGCATTGCCCTGGCTCAGCTCTGTCCCGGGACGGGGCTGACAGGGAACAAAGGGCACGGGCGGGAGGTCACAGAGCTCAAACGTCTCCCTTGCCCACAGCGCCTATTTTATATTCGGCGCGCGCGGCCCCCCCGCCGCCTCGTGCCCCCATTGGCCACCGGGGAGGGGGCGGGGCTCAGGCGGACGGGGGGGTGGGCGGGGCGGACGGGTCCGCATGCGCCCTTGGCTGCTCTGGGCCGGCGCGGGGTCACGCGGCGGGAGTGGCGGCCGTTGGCACCACGGCGGCCGGGAGGGCCCAGACGGCGGCGGGTACGTGCGCGCGGCTCCGCTCCCTACCTTTCCCTCCCTCCCTCCTTCCCTTCGGCCGCTCCCGCCTTCCCGCGGCCGCTTTCTTTTCTGCTCCCTCCGCGCTGTCCCCCCTGACCTCTGGCGGACCCAGCTGCGGCCCCGGCGGGGGCTCCCCGTGGCCGAGCGGGCTGCGGGCTTCCCGCGTGCTCCGACCCCCGCGTTATGCCGCGGCCGAGCGCGGCGTTTGCTCTCTGCTCGGGCTCTGGTCTTTTCGGTGTTGGGCTCGGCCTTGTGCTGGTCAGCCAATACGTTTTCCCTCTCTTTGGGACTGTGTGTGCGCGAGAATCTAGTTTGCTCCGTAGTTACATTGAGAAACTTCAGCTTTGTGGCTCAGGGGCTGAGTAAGGCGGGGCTGAGGAGCCACGGTACTTTTGTGCCTGTTTATGCTGTAACAAGCTTGGGATTCATTGCACTGATAAACCTCTACCAACAGTACCTTATGGATTATTACTTCGGCCTTACACCTCACCTGATTTCTTTAGAGTTTTGGTCTTTTATCTGCGATATTGTATCTGTGTCTAAATATACACTTATCTTATTTCGACGTAGGTGCAATATAGATGACACTGAAAATAAATCTTCCCAGGTGCCAGATGTGGGTTAAATCGTTAGTGCAGTATGACTTGTTCATTAGTAAAAACCTTCTGGTTTTTAGAATTAAACAGTGGCTTTTGAAAGTCTTTGTCACAACCAAAGACTTTCAAAAGTCTTGGGGTTTTTTTGCGAAATTATTTTCTGGGTTATAAATATTTAAAGATACAATAAAGATGCTGGGGAGGGGGTGTGAAATTTTGGAGTAGGCTGCATATCAGATGAAGTCCTTTTTTGTTGTTGTTGTTGTACAGATGAAAATTATAGTAGCGAGGAAAATAGGAAGCAATCCGTAGAACCAGCAGATTCTGGTTTCACAGTGAAATCTACAGGGAAACAGAATTTGAAATGGCTGCGTAAGACAGCTTGAATAAAAAAATTGTCAGTAAGCAATCTCAGCTTTCCAGTGTGCATGCTTGGCATGCAGGCTGTTGTTAGAGTTTCACAGTCTTCAAAGCAGAAAACCTTGGACTGCAGCCAAAAACATTAACAAACTCTATACAAGGGATACGAGAGTATTTCAGTACAAATCACCTAGGTGACCAGTCTGCTTTACTCTGTGGTGTGCTTTTCACAGAGTTTGTGGGTTTGTTTTTTTATATCTTGCCAGGAATGGATATGGTGTTCACTGTTCACTTTGCAAATGTGCATGGCTGGTCCGCAGAGTAGAATGTGATACTATTGCAGTTCGGTACATAGCTCAAAACAGTTCAGAAACTGTACCTTTTGTGATTGTGACAAAGACAGTGCCAATGTTGTTGATTCTAATTAGAATCACAGAATTGTTAAAGTTGGAAAATACCTCTAAGATCATCAAGTCCAACTACCAGCTGGAACAGATGTGAATAGTTGTAGCTCACACTCTTAGATACCACGATAGATTTGGCAACATAATGGCAATGTCTGTTTTTTATAGCTGGTTTATCTATGTAATTTATACACAATTTCCATTTTTCTTTGTGTTGTTCTTATAGAAACTGTTTATTCAGCATATCCAAAGATGAAGAGGAAAGTTACAACAGCTGGGAAATTGAGGCACAGTCCTAATGAAGAAGCCATGCTTCTGAAAGAAGAATATGAAAGAAGAAGAAAACTGAGACTACAGCAAGTATGTCTGTATTATTCAATGTTTTGTATTTCATTTGATGCTGTAACAAATAATTTAGAAATGAACTGAAAAAGTAATTTAATATAAACTAAATTTCAGGGTAATAGTATTGTAGAATCATGGAATTGTTTTGGTTGGGAATAACCTTCCAGATCATCACGCCAACCATTAACCCAGCACTGCCAAGTCCACCACTAAAATGTGTCAGTAAGTGCCACATCTACATGTCTTTCAAATACCTCCAGGGATGGTTACTCTATCATTTCCCTCTGCAGCCTGTTCCAGTGCTTAACAACCCTTCCTGTGAAAAAAATTTGCCTGAAATCCAATCTTAACTTCTGCTGGCACAATTTGAAGCAATTTCCTTTCATCTTATTTCTTGTTATTTAGGAAAAGAGGCTAACCCCCACCTAGCTACAGCCTCCTTCTGGGAGGTTGTAGAGATCACTAAGGTCCCTTCCCCAGGCTTCCTTTTCTCCAGACTAAACACACCCAGCTCACTCAGTCACTCCTCATCAGACTTGTGCTCCAGATCCTTCACCAGCTCTGTTGCCCTTCTCTGGATGTGCTCCAGCACCTCAGTGTCTTGGAGTGAGGAGCCCAAAACTGAAAACAGGACTTGAGGTGTGGCCTCACCAGTGCCGAGCACAGAAGGACAATCACTGTCCTGGTCCTGCTGGCCACACTAGTGCTGATACAGGCTAGGATGCCATTGGCTGTCTTGGCCATCTGGGCACACTGCTGGCTCATTCATGTTCAGCCCCTGTTGACCAGTACCCCCAGGTCCAGATCCTTTTCCACTTGGCAGCTTTCCAGACACTTCCCCAAGATCCCCAGTAATGCAGTTTGTGAATGATTTTAATTTTTTCGTGTTTATTGACCACTAAGTGCGTATTTTGCTGATGATACCTTCTCTGTTTATTAGTTTCACTGGGATACCTGTTTCAGAACCTTTTACCCTACTGTTTTTATTTGGCTGTGAACACACAGTTGTCTCTCTTCTGCTGATGAGTCATTTGTGTTAAGGATTCCTACCTGTTAGAGTGTTGCAGGTGTTTTCTCAGTGACCATGCAGAAGAAATAAGATAACTACTATTAATATAGAACTTCACAGCTTTCTGCTAGACAAACTGAATTCCTACAATATGTCTTAGCTCTAACTGCTTTAGGTCCTGCTTCTTTTTGAAGAGTATCTGAGCAGAGTGAGTACCTTTGCATGGTTCAGAACATGTCTGTTGATCATTTTGTTTTTCTTCCATTTCTTTTCTATCCTGCAGTTAGGCCACAAGGCTATTTCTCCAGGGGTTTTTTCTTGTTTTTCTTAACCTTCCTCTGCTTAGTCCTACACAATCTGTTAAGGTCTTTCACATCTTTAAAACATACCTGTCTCCAAAACATTTATTATGTACTAATCTTTCACCCCTCTTGGGCTGTTTTCCTATATGCTCTTGTCTTTAGCAAGGAGAATTTTACTGTCAAAGTGGAAAATAAAAACGTAGTAGACAGACTTTTATTTATCAGTGTAGTTGCTGATTTTCCGTGTTGCATTGCAATAGAGTCTTTCATTAATTACTATGTTGTAGTTTTGGAGGGAAGGATATTCCAGGCAGATTTTGCAATTTATTTATCAGTTGTGTGTTGCTCTTTGATTTGAACTGAAGCCTTTAACTACAATTACCTTTATTATGTGATATATTGATTTTTGAAAAAGAGAACAGAAACTTAAAAGTATTTTCCAGCTAGATGGTTAATGGAATAGTAGATGAGATGGAAAGCTGGAAGGAGGGTAGGCTTATGTTGTGGAAAGTCTTGCTGCAAAAATCATTGTGTTTTTTTGAGTTGCTGACAAAACATAAATGCTATTTCTACAGGTTAGAGAGCAGCAGAAGTATATTGCCTTGCAGATAAGGCAGAAGGTAAAGCAGAGGAGAGAAGAACAACTGCATCAGTTAGAGGAGGCACTGAGAGCTCAATGGCAGAAAGCACAGGATCAAAAGATGAAAGCCCTGGAAGAACTGTATTTATCGAACTTAAGAGCGATTGGTGAGGGTCACCGACAGGCCAAGGAGAATGTAAGTAAATACAGTATTAAATTATTGTGTTCTGGTTTAACCCCAGCCAGTAACCAAGCATCACACAGCTCACTCCCCCACCAGTGGGGCAGAGGAGAGAATTGAAAAGGGGACAAGGTAGAAAACTCGTGGGTTGAGATAAAGACAGTTTAATTGGGAAAGCAAAAGCTGTGCACGTGGGCAAAGTAAAACAAGAGAAGAAACTAATTCATTGCTTCCTATGGGCAGGCAGGTGTTCAGCCACCTCCAGGAGTGCAGGGCCCCATTACATGTAATGGTGATTTGGGAAAGACAAACACCATCACTCCAAACATCCTCATCTTCCTTCTCCTTCCCCGAACTTTATGTACTGATCATGGTGTCATGTGGTGTGGAATATCCCTTCTGTTAGTTTGTGTCACCTGTCCCATCTGTGTTTCTTCCCAACTTCCTTGCCAGTGTGGTAGTACAAAAAGCAGAAAAGGTCTTGGTTCTGGCAAGCACTGCCCAGCAATGACAAAAACATCACTGTTATCAACCCTGTGTTCATAACAAATCCAAAACACATCCCCATAAATCTGCCAAAACCGGCACATATTGTCAGAGGAATTTTTTATGTTCTTAAAATAGCAAACCAAACATTGCTGTTTGGTTTTGGTTTTTTATAGTCTTAGTTTTGGAATCCTGATACATAAACAGACAACTTTTTTAAGAATGGAAACTTTTTAGAAATGTAGTTTTTTTGCAGATGCCTTTTCACAAGACTGCTCTGCAGGCCTATCTGCAGAGACTTTTGCTGTGCAGACTTTAAAGGTTATTTTTTTTGCATTAGGTTGTATACATACTAGTTATAGTGTAATTATAATGGTGTAATAAATTATAGGGTATGCTTGTGCTTGACTAAATTGCACATGGTGACTCCTTGTCTCAATTTTGCTAGTAATATACTGTCTTTTTCTCTAACCTATGTCTTGTCTATGGTTAAGATAATACACTTAACATTTTTTCCCTTCAGTGCTTAAGTGACATGGAAAGCCTTGGTAAGAGCTTCAGAGGTCTTTGCCTAGACTGCAAACTGATGTCACTTTCTCTAAAATCCTGTAACTTGTGTAGGCTCTGTTTGAGAGATCATTGTGGCTGTTGGGTAGAAATTTTGTATAGATTTGACTCTGAATCAGGTTTATAGAAATCAGCCAGTGGTCACTTATTTCTTACATGAATTTTGTGGAGTAGCTTACTTCCCGAATTGGTCCGGATCTTTAACATAAGTAGAATGGCATTGTGCTTTTCCATATCTGTGTCATTAAATCAGCTTCTTTGTAAGGTCCTTTCCAATGCTAGGATGGGTGAGTTTGTGAAAGACTGTGTAAGCAATGTTATAAAAACAGAATTAATGATAAAGAAATGTTTCTGTTGATACATGATTGTTGCAGTTAATGACTGAAAGGTAGTAACACACTTTTTCTACACAGTTTAGTCTGCATTTGCTAAGCTGTGTATATATGTAGCTATATTTATATTATCCTCTTTATCAAACTGATGCAGAGAGAAGCTAAGGTCTCTACATCAATATTTGGTTAAACTGGCTGAGGAACGCGGCAGGTTCGCTGTTGGTGGTAGAAAGAGAATAAAGTCGGCAGAGAAGGAAAAGTTACTATTTTTACCCTAATACAGTTAGAAAGTCGTTTCTAGCTTGTGCTTCTTATCAGCAATATGTAATTTGAAATATCACACTGACAGTATGAGAAGTGAGTAAAATCCTGTATTAAGTGCTTGCAATATTTTATTGTTAAGGAACCTGACTTAGAAGCTCTGGCAAAGCAAGCAGAAGAAAGGAAACAAAGAGCAGAGACGAGACACAGAAAAGCTCTGAAAGAACAGAAGTACCAGAAAGAAAAATTACTTCTTGAGCAAGCCCGGTATGCAATAATTATTGAGTTTTATTAAGAATGTATTTTACAGTGTCACAAAGTGAAAGGCAAAAATTTTGATGCTTAGAGCTTTTTCATACTTGAAATTTTATGGGCTAGAGAATTAATGCTCATGGACAATGCTTGTGGATTTTGAGAAGAACTGTAGCTATAAAACCAAGACAAAAATGTCTAGTATACAAACTGGCCTTATAGACTCTTCGTGAGTGGGGGAGCTTTCATCCCTGTGTCACTATTTTCAGTCCAGCTTGTTGGCTGACAGCTGTTCAGTGACATGAAGTGAAATATTCTCAGGCCAGTTGAAGAAAGACCTAGTGCATTAGTCATGGTCTTCCTCGTTAGGGTTTTTTTATGAAGCAGATTGGACCAAAATTGAGCTGGCATGAAAAATTATCTATGTCCTCTTGGGGATAGTTGTGCTTGAGTAGAGCTGTTGATTACATAGTTAGTTTTGCCTACACTCAAGCATTTAAAATATGGTGAAGTGACATGAGTGCTTCCTGTAAAAGTGGGAAACAGGGATTTTGCACTGTTCTTTAGAAGTTTGTGTGTATTAACATTTTTGCATTACTTGAAATTAATTTTTAGTGGTGCCTTCCAGCCTAAGTTCTGTTGACTTTTCATTATTCTTTTCTTTATGTCTCAAACATTCAGTGCAGGTACATGGAAATCTGTTTGGTTTTAGGTTTGCTTTTTATTTCGCACTGTGCTCTCACTGTTGCTTGAATAATTTTGCTTCTTTTGTTTGTTTGTTTTGTTTTGTTTTGGTGGGGTGTTTGTTTCCCCCCTCCCCAGACGAACAGATGCACGTAAACATGCTCTGGAAGTGGAAAGACAAAGAGCAGCCAAAGTTGCAAGCCTGCCACCCCCTCCACCACGGCCTTTTGAGGTATGTATCCATGATGCAATAGTGATCACAATTTCAGAGTACCACATAATGCAATGATTTATTACTGATCTGACTCCTCACAACAGGATATCTAAAATTGGTATTTGTATACTATAAAGAAAGTGGTTCAGCAAAAACAAAAAAGGGAACTAAATAATTATGTATTAACAGACTTTTTACTGCTAGGCTTTGGTATTTTATTTCTGATCACTTGTTATGTGTGATTTTTATTTCTTGTCATCTGAGATCTTATTTTTGTGGTTAATGTGTTTTTGTTTTTTTTTTTTAACTTTTGTCATTGCCTCATTTTCATTTAATAGCCACAGTGGTATTAAGCTCTGCAATGATCTCTCTCAGCATGTACACACCTCCTCAGCTTTCTGTCAAAATGATGCAATAATAGCTGTTTGTTTAGTTCTGTAATAAAGACATTTCCACCTTTTTAGCTGTGGGTTTTGTTCGGTTTTTTTGCCTCCAATTTCTTTGGTTCTTGTAGGGAATACTAAATATAGCGTTAAGGTGTTTAATTTTGATAGGAAACCAGCACCCAAGGCTATTGGGGAGGCTGTAGCCTCTTTAGGGGTGACTTTGTACCTCCTTCATGCTGCTTTGATTTCACAGAGATTCTACATAGGTGTAGAAGCTCCTGTAGGGTTGCAGATCTGTACTGCAGAAGGAATACTACTACTTGCTTTTTTACTTTAGGGTTAACTTTTAAAAAGTTTAATTTAACAGAACTAAATTAATGCAGAGTTTCAAGTTGCCTTTGCTGCTGTGCCCTTTCAGACCATTGGGCTCAGGGATTTTCAGACCACTGAAAACAAAAGGAAAGAAAGGATTGAAGTATAATTCTGCCTCTCACAGCCAGTGAAGTTACCAAAACTTTTTCCAGTGACATCCAGCACTATGTACAGGTTAGGATGCGGCATGTTAGGGAGCTGGTATTGTATTTGGAATAACTGATTATAGTTTGATACTCAATTTTCAGAATGTCTAGAAGGAGTACCTGGATACTTTCATTTGCATCCCTCAGTACTTGCTTGCCTATAGGTCTCCTTACTGTCTGCCCAAGGATTTTCATGTTGGGGAAGTTGGATATGAGTGAGGATTAAAGCAAGTGTTGGAGTGGTAAAATTTGGGGTTATTTCTGGTGAATTAAGTACATGCAATATTGAAATTTAGAACATCTGGAATAACCTTATAATACAGTTCAGGTAAATTCACACACTCTTTCATGCTGCTGTTCTCTTCTACACTGTTCCATCTGTAGAGGAACATTCTCCTCTACATTGTTCCTGTTGTATCTGCTGTAGTGCAGGTGAAGTCTGTATCAGTTCAAACTTTGAGTCTTTATTTCCTGTGTTTCAGATGTTTCTGTTGCTCAGTTTGGCATTGCTGGAAAAGCGTGAGGTGCTGCAGCATTGCTTTCTAGAAACTTTTGCAGTTTAGGATGTGCCTTCTGTTGCATTCTATTTTAAAAAAACCACAGGTAGTCACTTCCATATTTGTAGATGATGTAAGAGCTAAAATGACATGGTAGTTGCTATTTAATACTTTTTATCTAGCAACATCAATGATGCATCTCTGCTTCTGTTTTATAAACACAGAATTTTTTCCTAATTCTTTAGGTTTTTTTTCACAACAGTAGCATCAGACTTTGTTTTCAGGTTTCTCCAGGTTCTGGTACAATTGAATTTGTGATTGTGTTGGACGACAGGTCTGGGTCAGGACTCTGTTTAAATATTGCAAATTCATAACTGCCTTTCTAAAATTAATGTGAAAAAAAATAATGCATTTCCACCCATGAGCAAATGTCCTTTACTTGCCTTTTCAACAAATATGATTTTAACTAGTTGTAGCAGAGTTTGCAAACATCTGGATTTTCTACAATGTGTGGGTTTTGTTTCTTTTATGAAGTTCATGCTCTGATAAGGACAAATTGAATCAGTAATTCTGCAAACATGCTTTGTTGAGGAAAGAGATTGCTCTGTTTTGATATATCACAGTGTGTCAATTTGTTTTATTTAAAGACTGACTGACTGGGAACCTTTTTCCTAGTTAGTGTATCTGTGTGGATTTTAATCCTTTTTTGTAGGCCTGTGTTGCTGGGAGGGCAGAGGGTGAAGAATAAAGTTATTTTCTCCAAGGAGTTATTTGGTGCCATGTACTTCATAGGATGAAATGCTAAGTAAATGAAAGATGAGAGATTTTATTCCTGTTTCTGTTTTGAGAGACAGAGAAAACAAAAGAAATTGACTGTCAGTTTGGGGGGAGGTAAATCTGGGGCTTTATCTTGTAGATGCATCATTGAAAAGGCAGTGAATTTGAATTGCTTAACTTTACTCTAAATCCTGTGAATTGCAGCAAATTACAGGGTCATCTGCATAAGCACACTTGTTTTCTTGAATCAATTTGCATAAGGAGCTTATTAAATATAACTATAATCATAATCTGATGCTTTGTTGCAAGAAAATTGACTAAAATTTTGTAAAGTGGAGCTAAGGCAGTGCTGTTGATTCGATGATTACTTGGAATATAAGAAACACTTTCTGAAGATACTCCTATTATTGTTACTTTATCCATTTACAAAAGAAGTATTTTTACTCTGTTGTCATTACCAATTTTAGTTCTCAGAAAAATGGATTTCAGGAATTAAGGCCATATTTGTTCAGACTAAATGAGGAGTAACTTAATTGAAGTTAAGCTGTAAACACCACTTTATTAACAAGTGTCATATAGTTCTTGTAAACTTACTTTTTAATATGATCTATTACATTTTTATGTAATGGAAATAAAACCTAAAAAGTGTCACTATACTCTTCTTGAGTATCCATAGCATATGTGGACTTGGGGTTGTGGCTTTTTTATTATTTTTTTTTCCCATTTCATGATACATTGCTGCTCCAGTTTTGCCAGATTTGAGTATGAGATTCCTTGCTTTTTTGGGGGAGTGAGGGGAGAGGGGAAAGGAGGGATAATTTACAAAACCTTGATTCAAGGTATGGTATTTTATTCAGCCTCAATTGCATTTGAGATTAACTGGAAAATTGCAGCCTCCAACATAATTCTCAAGTCTTCTTAGCTTTTGAATAAATTCTGGGGATTTGATTGATTACATGGAATTATTAATTATTGATTTGTTAATTTTACCTTTTTTAAATAATTCGGAAGACAGGTTTAATTGTACATTCTGAAAGTAACATAGCACAGGATGAGCATGTGGTGATCTGGCTAATGAGGTTTAGGCATGGGACTTCTCTGTTTTCAGAACTGTAGTCACTATCTACAAGTGTTTTGGTTAATGTAGAACTGCTAAAATTCTATGGTTTTTATTGATTAAGAAAGTTAGCAATTATTTTTTTCCTGCTGGAGTAATGTGCATTTGCTAAAGGACCATAAAATAAGTTGCTGAAATTCTTTTGTGAAGGCTAAAACTAGTTTTACCAGTTGAGGGCCCCTACTCGAAGAAAGACAGTGAGGTGCTGGAGCATGTCCAGAGAAGGGCAGCGGAACTGGTGAAGGGTCTGGAGCTCAAGTCTGATGAAGAGCAGCTGAGGGAACTGTGATTATTTAGCCTGGAGTAAAGGAGTCTCAAGGGGACCTTCTTGCTCTCTACAACTGCCTAAAGGGACGTGGTAGCCAGGTGGGAGTTGGTTTTTTCCCCCAGGACAAGAGAAATGGCCTCAAGTTCAGTTTAGACTGAATATTAGGAAAAATACTTTTACAGAAAGAACTGTCAACCACTGCAACAGGCTGCTCAGGGAAGTGGTGGAGTCACTGTTCGGGAGGTATTTAAAAGGTGTGGTGCTCAGGGACATGGTTTGGTGGTGGACTTGGTAGTGCTGGTTGGACTTTATGATCTAAGTTTTTTTTCCAACCTAAATGATTCTATGTTTCTTTGATTTTAATTTAAAGACTTTATTTTCTACAGTCTTTTTAAAAAAGTAAGTGATAATCAATACAAAAATTTGTATGCCTCATCTTATGCAGAGATAAGTTTAAGGTATTCCTGAGACTTAATGCTGCTCTTTGTGTATATTTGTTTACAGTCATGTTAGTTTTAAACCACTCAGACTATGAAACTCCCTGTTTTGCTTAATGTGGACCAGAATCCGTTTTAGAGGAAAATCTAAGGAGGAGGAAGCTGAGAGAAAATTACTGGAGGGAATGTTCAGAAGTACAATGGCAGGTCCGACAATACTGAGAATACCTAACCTAGCTATCTCACTATTGAGAACATCAGGACGAGCCAAAGAATAGGGAGAGTCTTACCCAATGTTCAGACTTTTAGAGGAGTTGAAATGTGTACCCAAAACTTGAAAAAAAACCCAGCAACTTAGCATTGTATCAATTGACACTTTGCAGTGAAGTTACAGAAAATGCTCTTTGTGCAACTAGTAATTGGACATAATGACTCTGTGTTTCCTTAAGCAAGTCTGAACTTGAGAACTGTTACTTTGCTGTTAAGTGTAATTACATTGTGTGTCAGTGGTTGCCTTGCTCTTTGGTGAGTGTGACAGGTGTTGTAAGTGGGATTTCTATTAGTGCATTAAACTCAAATGCTTTCAAGGTAGTGCTATTGAAGCATGACGCTGATGAATGTTAGTTTATGTGGAGGGGTTTGCCTAGGACTTTTAAATGCTCTCAGTTGTTAAAGCCCTCTAGACATAGCTTGTGCTGATGTGGTTTATTAATTATTACATGTATAAGTTTTAAAAAAAAATATTTTCAGGAGAGAATTTGGGGGTGTGGATTTCTTTTAATAATAATCTAACTTTACAGATCACTTATTTTCTGTTTAGTTGCTGTTCTAGAGATACTGTTCTGTGATACAGCTGTAGTTGTACTTTTCTTCCTAGGCAGTGAAAAAGATTCCTCTGGTGAAGCCCTGTGGTGCTGGCAACTTTTCTGTTACACGTTACCATATTTCTGGACCTTATGTGGACAGAGAAGTGGATGAAGAGCAGGTGATTAACTCCCAAATGTTTGTGCTACAGGCTTCCTTATATGTTTCTCTATATTGCCTAGTGTCTGGATATCACCTATTTGGTTTTCTAGAACTTGTTTAAAGCTATGAAGTTATATAAGGCAGCCACTATGCAATTTACTAAACAGAATCTTAGGGCAAACTTGTAAAGCCTGGAGTTTACAGTACACTCAGACAAAGGCTAAAGTCTAATCAGATGAAGGGGAGGGCCTGGAAGAATGAGAGATGGAGCAAGAGCTTAGCTTTTAGAGGTGATTTTTGAAAAGTAAACCAAATAACAGTTTGTTTTATTAGCAATGTGAAACCACATTCTAAGTTCCTATTCTTGATGAGCCTGTTTTAGACTCAAAAAGCTATCAATTTTTTTTAATATATATTCAGTGCTTTCATGAATTTTTCATTCGTAAACTTTTATGTTTTCTTGACATTTGAAGGGCTAGGTCTAAACAATAACAGGGGATATTGTAGTTTGCTCAACTTTGTCATGGAAAATTCCAAAATGGTAATCTTTTTAGCCTTGCTTTTGTGGTATGATTTTTTTTTTTTTCTTAAGTGTTTTTTAGTTTTCATGTTAGTTAAGATTTTCCTTCTTTAAAAATTGCAGATAGTTTCTGGTCTCCCAAAAGTGTTTGAAAATGCTTCTGGATTTTTTTTTTCCCTTGTTTAAAACAAAACTGTGAGGATAGAAGTACTCAATCTGTGTTATTGACTGTATTATTCATATTTACCATGAGGGAAAATAACTACTCTACTATAACAAATAGTACAAATGGTCATCCCCAGTATAGCTTGAAACTGGAATGCTTGGACACCTAAACTTATGAAGTATATAAATACACATTTCTTTTCCAAGGGTAAAATATTAGTTCAGTCCTGCTTTCAACTGAGAGTTACAAACATTCAAGGGTGTTCATATGGCATTGTATGTCTTTTCTAAAGTGCTTTTGCTGCAGAATTATTCATTTATTTATTGTTACATATGCTTTAAACTATCAAAGAACTTGGTGGACTAAACTATTGATTGACTGCCAGCCAGATGCTCATTTAGCTGCTGAAGAAGAAGGGAAACGTTTGGAGGAACTACACAGGGAGGCAGAGAGAGAGAGAAGAGAGCAGCTTGAAAAGGCTCATCTTAGAGGAAGTCATGCCTTGAGGAAGGTCCACTTGGCCAAGGTAGGAAAAGTAGTTATGCCTCGTTTT
This sequence comes from Pyrocephalus nanus, assembly GCA_038380795.1. Classification (NCBI taxonomy): domain Eukaryota; kingdom Metazoa; phylum Chordata; class Aves; order Passeriformes; family Tyrannidae; genus Pyrocephalus; species Pyrocephalus nanus. The sequence goes on from CM076259.1 coordinate 37,459,724, forward strand.
AATATCAGAATGACTGCTGTTAAGTTGTATGTAGGTGTAATAAAGGAATACCTTTACAGGATGAGAATTAAAGGACTAAATGAAGTTTGCAGAATATCTTAAAAAAAATCGAATACTGTTTGCTTCTTTTGGCATCTGGAAGGAGTGAGAATAAAAGAACTCTAATTTTTGTTATCTGAATGTTTGACCAGCTATTAACCAATAGGTAATAATCAAGCTAAACTTTCTTAATAGGTGATGAGTTCTACTTTTCTACATCAGCTTTATTTTGAGTTGGTTGTTCTGTACTTCAGGGAGAAAATATTTTGTTATTAAGAAGGTAACAGACTTTTTTATTTTTCAAAAACTTCTCAAAGTTTTTAGTTAAAGACTGAAGTTCTGTTAATGTGCAAGTCTGGAAATGCTGAAATTGTTTCCTTTAAGAAGGAAAAATTAAACTATTGGGAAAGATCTTTGTACTGAGAACTACACGCAGAAGTTGTCTGTTATCTTCACACATGTTTTTGGTGTCATGAAATAGCAAAAGCATCTTGTTTTATCACTTGAAATATGATTGTCACTGAATGAGTAATTGAACTAAAATGGAGAACTGTGGAAATACTACTGATGCTCCTGAAGTTAACAGAAAAAAAAAACCAAAACAAAAACCCACCAAACTTCAAATACAACTTTTTTTTTTTTAAAAAGCTTTCATATATAATCATAGTGTGCCAAAGAATATTTAGTTCACATCTTAAAAAGTAGCAATTGCTGAAGTATATACTAACAAAAGTAACTTGTCAAAAGAAGTATTTGCTAACCTTATAAAGCAGGAGATATACTTTTGTTGAGGAAAGTTGGCCTACAGGTGTACAGTCTGATCCTTTATTTAACATTAGATATTCTAGGTATTGATTAGACACAGGAGTCATCAACACTAGAATCAAAGGTCAGATACAGCCTTTTCCTGAGGAACCACTTTCTCACTAGAGTAAGATTAACTTTGAACATTAAGGATTAAACAGACATCATGGTAACCAAAGGGATGCATTTTGTCAGTCCTGATATATGACTGTCTGAATGTGAACACTAAAGGTTTATGTTATCCCTTCTTCATACGTGAAGGACAGGAAAAGGCTATTGGAAGAACTGGAACAAATGCAGAGCATGGATCGCATGCGCAGAAGGCAGGTTGTCGCACAGATGCCACCTCAGCTTTTAGTGCCAGCATACAAACGCATGGAAATAAAAGAAGAATGGCAGAGAGAACTGGAGTTTGCATTTGAAGAAATGTACAGTGAAGATAGGAGTAAGTAATTTGTTGGAGGTTGCTGAATCTGATAACCCAGTAGAGGAGAGGCTGTTGCAGCTGCCTGTTCTCAGGTCCGGCTTGGTAGCAAGGTCGTGTGTGCGTTGCAGTAGGCACACACACAAACAGGCTTGCAGTACATGTACAGACAGCTGGCCATGCAGGCCAGCATAGATAACACAGCATCCACATTAAACACAAACAGCACAAATGGCCTCTTTCTGTTTACTGCTCTGGCTGATCAGGATGAAGGACTGTTAAGGGATATATGTCTGTACATGCAATATGGATCCCTCTAGCGCATAGTCTTAAACATTCAGGGTATCCAGTAATTGTCTCTTGCGTCCCAGATCTCTATCTGCCACACTGTTGATCCTCCAGTAACAGGTTTTAGACACCCAGTCTATCCAGTAGTTCATCCTGGACCCTGTAGCCTTCCAGTTACCTCTCATATCCTCATACGCACTCAAATGCACATATGCTCTAATATGTGCTGTGGATCACTCAGTGAGTAGCTTTCAACACTCCACCTAGCAGCTGGCCCTTGATCCTTAGTCTCCCAAGTTGCCAGCTCCTGGGGACATAAATCCCCAAGGTCTTCTGCTCCACTCCAGTTGCTGCTGCACAGACCCAGTTGGGCATGTGAGCGTATGAACAGACATGCACATGCTATGAATCCCTGTGGGAACTGACTGTAAAAACTCGGTCTACCCAGTGGCTGACCCTGGATCATCTTGTTTCGGAGAAGCACACACATCTGCTGACAGGTTTCTTAGGATCCCACAGGCTCCCCGGTAGCTGGCTTGAATTCTGGGATCTCCTGATCCCTCCATCCCTATGCCAACCCATGGATCCCCTGGCCTCTCCAGTATCTAGCCCAGTCTTATAGGTGCTTGATACATAGCTCATAAGCCTCTTACCGTTCTTGCTGGCTAGTCTGGCTAGCGATTTGCTAGTGACTACATGCCTACATAACATGCCCTCATTATGGCCTCTGCAGCTAGCAGTGCTCTGGATGCAGGTGTGCCTGTGACTTTTGGTCCCCACTCCAGTTGCTGACCCTTTTACATCCATGCACATGCATACAAAACACAGGGTTCCTCACCCAGCTAAAAGTGGAATTTACGGAGAAGACAGGATAAACTGTCAGGCACAGTGCACAGACAAGTGCACTGGTTGTCTCATTTTATCTCCCTATTCTTATATTTTTCCACACGTTTCTTCTTCCCCCGACTAATTTGATCCTGTCTTTTCCCTGCCTTTAGTTCTTATAGTTGGTAAGGTGATCATGGGAGAATTTCTCTTGTGTGTTCTGGGATTTCACACCTGGGCCATCTGATCACTCTCCAGTGCCAGCCTTGTGAGCAGCTAGGTCAGGATGTGCCTTTTCCTTGATAAAGATACTGGGGTCCTGCGTAATTGTTCCTATGAGCTGTTTTTTGTGTAAAGATGAGCCTTCTATCACATCAACTTTTGTTTCGAAATACAGCATATTCCAGTGGAAACCCCTGTGGAGTTTCTGAATTAATAGATGGCTAATGATCTAAACAGTTTTGAATCTTTTACTTTGGCGAAGACAAAAAAAAAGGTGGATTAAATCTGTTGTGAAAGAAGATAATGATACTTGAACTTCTTGGGGATTTGTATATGAGCATAGTGTTGCAGTGCTGTTTGCTTTGTATTCCAACTGGTCATTCTGTGTCGTTGTGTTCTTTTAATTAGACATGAAAGGAGACCTGATTTTGCGTTTTGAGCCACAACCTTTGCCACCCCCTTCTGACAGAGCTCAAGATAATGATCTTGATATCTCTTTAGAGCAAGAATCTGCTTGTCACAGTCAACCAGAGCCTGCTTGTGATACTCAACTAGAATCAGAACATGTAATAGAAGAGGAGGTACCTAGTGAATCAGAAAGTAAATCTTCTAAACCTCATATTTAATTTAAACTTTTCATTTTATATTAGAAGATATTTAGTTCAATATATCAAGTAAATTATAATATTAACTAAAATGTCTTAAGTAGTAAAATTTCTGTGTCTGAAATATTTCAGTATCAAGTGGTTTATGATGTTTATCTTGGATGATAATACCCTAATGATGATGAATTTAAAAATGAAAATGTGTCTACTTTTTCTAATATGTTTCAATTTGTTAGTATACTGAGAATAACTTCTAATTGTTCCAAGAACTAAACAGTTAGTAACCATAAATATTCCAGTATAATTAGCATAAATTATGGATCCTGGTGTGTGATTTTAAATAACTATTTTCTGTTTTGTTGTGTGAAATATTTCAAAGTTTAAGCTTGACTTTGTATGAAAGTCTACCTATGTCCTTTATGTTCAGGTTTGTGATTGAGTTGCTCCATATTGTGAGTAGGCTGCAACAGATGCATGTGTGTGAACTGTTTGTTTGTGGCATGTGCAGAGTAACGTGATGTGAACAAGAAGTGTGTTACTGAACTTTGCTGCTTGGCCAAGCATTTCTGCCATGTCCCTTTGTTGGCACAGTCTGGTTTATGATCTGTGGTGAACTGTGTTGCCAGTGCTACTACAAAGGAGAGGGCAGGATCATGAATGCAGGTGGGGGGATAGTACTGCTTATTTCTGCAATAGTCTGACTGTGAAACCCTGCAACTGGCTTAGCTCTTCTTTTATAGCTTGCAGAGAAAAATTACTACTTCTCTCTTGCAAGTAAGAGAAAACATTCTTAAGCTTTTAGAAATATACCTGAGCTATTTGTCTGACTGTGTAAGCAATAAAAAAGTTGGTTTTTTTAATGAAAATATTCATTACCTAAAGCTCTTAATAGTATATATTCTTTATAGATCAAGAAGAGGCAAAAACTTGCCAACCTCGGTCAAAACATGCTTTAAAGAAATTGCTGAACAAGATTAGAAGCCAGAAAGAGGAATGGACATCAAAATGTGAGAAAGAGAATCAAAGTGAATTTGAGACTATTGAATCAGGCACAATTGCTAGTGAAGAGAGACCATTACATGATTTAGAACTTGACAGTGAGCAACAGAAAAATACAGTATGTAAAGCCAAAGGTACGTAGTACATACTTAAGGGGGGACTATGACAATACTGTTTAATGAATTTCCGGTGTTAGTGTTTTGGCACGTTGGCTGAAAGTACAGTTTTCCTATCTGTGCCCACAAAGCATTGTGGATTTGTTGAAACCACAAATAGAAGAGGTCTTATGTTCAACTCGCCCTTTAAGATCTTGTGGAGAACAAATGTCCAAAATACCTTTCTGTCTTTTAAGTCTCACCCAAGTTGTTGTCACAGTTGGTGTTGCCATGCTTTAATAGGTGCTTGCCTCCAGGAATAGGATTCTCAGTTTTCTTTTTGCCTTTTTTCTTGCATTCATAACGTGCTTGTTTTGTAAAACACTCTATAGAGATTTAGTTCAATCACGTACATGGATATACCAGCATAACACCTGGGGATTGGAGAGTGCAGCATGAGTGAGAACGTGCCTTGGAGGAAAGTATGCTGCTATTTGAAGCTAATAATACTTGCTTTTTGTGCAATAGCCAAATGTTGGATAATTTACCCAGAGAGTGTCAGTTTTAGACCCTCCTTCTTCCAAGAGGTTAATGTGTGGCTTTTGATTCTTCAGGATGATCTTGCTACCTGGTCTCCCAAGTAATATGTTAGAAGTCATCTTCAATCCCACTGTAGCAGGGCCATTACTGTATATTCAAGAAAGACACATCATAAAGGACCATTAAAACTTAAAAAATATAATTTCTAGCTTGTGGAGACAGGCAGAGTAGTGGGATGGAGATATTTTTAAGAGCAGCTTGTGCATTTTGTTTAGAGATACTGGGAAACTGTGAAGCAAGATGTAAAGAAGATCCAAGGCTCTTTCTTGACTGCTGTTACTGTTAAATGTGTATTTTAGACTCTGTGTTGGAAAATATAGTTGCAGATGAAAATTCAGTTCTAACCCATCCTCAAGAACAAGCAGCTAAAATCAGAATGGAAGAGGCAGTTAAAATTAGAATGGAAGAGGAGAGACGGAAGTGGGTAAGTATGTCTGTACCTACTACTATCTCAGCTATGGTGTAAAAAAACATGATTTACAGAAGACTTTAAAATACTTAAGGTTATACAGCAGTGATAGGTGCTTTTAACACTTAAACTTTTACTGTAACTTTTGCTATACTTTTTAAAAATTACAAAGCTGTAGCTGGAATTTAGAATAATATGGAAAACCCCAGTTTCTTAAAATCTAGCAAGTGCTATAGGCAAGGGATGTAACTTTGTGGTTAAATGAGAATCCCAATTGCACATTTAATATTTTTGGTTTTTAAAGGGAGGATATGGTCAACAATACACAATTGCAAACTTTACTAACCCTGTGTAATACTGCAGGAAGGTCTAAGGGATTGTGTTTAGAGTAGCAGGAAAAACATAGAAACCTTGAGTCATTTTTTAAAAATGAACTAGGAAACAAATGCAGAAAGCTTTTGTGTCTCTGGAAATGCGATATTTATTATATTTAGAAAATAATACCTTCGTGTGTTATTTCATTATATATTATTATGTATGTGTTTCATTGTATTTTCATTTTTGTTGTATCTCTAGAGACCTACCAGCTGCTATGTGGTGGTTTATCAATTAAAAGTTGAAATGTGGGTCTTAGTGCAGTTAAATTGTAGAGTTTTAAGTTCAGAAATAAAGGAAATGAAAATTTAACAAAATATTAATATTTTTGAAAAAAAACCAACCTAACAGCAGATCCTCTATGAAAGTGTGGCTACTTTCTTTAACATCCATTTGCTCCCCTTTGCACCTGACTGGATGTCTTACTGTGTCCACATTAAATGTTCTCAGGTCCAGCTTTTTCCCGTGTTGCTCTTCCTGATATCCCCATTCACACTACCTCATTAAAGGCTGTTATCCGCTTCATCTTTGCCAGTGCTTTGAAATTTTTTTATTTGCTTCCATTCTAAAAGCATATGTGCTGTTGCTGTGCGTGGATCTAAGTGAATTGTAGCTGATAGGTACATGGAAAGAGAATAAACAACACTCAGAATAAACTACTTCAGAGATTTATGGAGTGCGCTCAAAGCTATTTCAGAAGTTTTGTAAGGCCTGAATTAACACATTTAAATGTGATGAGAAGCTCTGTACAATGCAAAATAGATTTCTGAAAGTCATTTTAAGAGAAGGACTTCTTTTGTAGTCTCTGGAAAATCATAATGTATCTTGAAGGGTTAGATTCTGATTTTATCCATTCTGCTAATATGAGGATTCAGGGACTGTTAAAAATATTGAACCAGTAGAATAAAATCATTCTTGTAAACTTCTGAACTACTTTTAAAGGCCTCTTGTAATTTGGAAATGCCTATCACAAGCAATAGGATTTCTGTTGTAATTTGGAACAAAGTTTTGTGTGTGATGGGTGTGTATGAGAAGTCTGATTTCTTTGTCATTCAGTTCTAGAGATTCACCCTCATTTTTCTTTTCAATAGAATGAGAAAATAGAGCAACAGAAGCAGGAGCAGCTGGCCTTGCTTAAGCAAATTGAAGAAGAGAAAGCACGCTTGAAGGCTGATTTTCTGAAGATCCAAATGCAATCCTGTTTGGAGGAAGCTAAGAAAAAAAAAGAAGAGCAACAGCTGGTACAAAGCCACAGTCTTCCTTCTACAGAGCAGCAAAACCAAATGGAACATGAGGTGAAGAGTTGTAGAAAATTGTTTGTAGGTTCTTAATTATTATTATAATAAAAATCAAGAACACTATTTGTCAATTTTAAATTATATCAGTTAAGACAGTTTTTATTTCTTAGGCTGTGACAGAAATTTGTACATATTAAAGCTTCTTTTTTAAATGTAGAGCCTTGTATTTCACGTTATCATTGGACCTGAGGCAATGGCATGAATCTGTGTCAGAGGAGGTTTAGGTTATTTAGTATGAAAAAAGTTCTTCACCTAGAGGGTGGTTGGACACCAGAACAGGCTCCCATAGAAGTGGTCACAGCACCAAGCCTGACAGAGTTCGAGAAGCGTTTGGACCATGCTCTCAGGCATGTCTTGGGGGGGTCCTGTGCAGGGCCAGGGGCTAGACTTTGATGACCTTGTGGGTCCCTTCCACTCAGGGTATTCTATGATTCTGTGACTTTGACTATTGTATTACCTATGCATAGTCCCAGGGACAGCATATGTGTTTAATATACTTGTTAATAAAATGTGATTAGAGTCACATAATAATTATGCATGTAGTCATAATCTTTTTCAAGAAGGAAAAAAGAAATCATAATGAAAGGACCAAAAAGATCTGTCTCTGTGTTTTTGTCTGTCTAAATCTCAAGCAGATACTTAAAGGAGAGGAATTTATGGAGGATGTTGAAGGAAGGTAATTTTTTTTTTAATAGAAAATCTTGGATCATTTGCACAACCTGCTCTCCTATGAGAACCTGATTGCCTTGGAAGTGCAGCTCTATTGGATTGTTGCTCCCTGAGTTTGCTGGATACATTTACTTCTGTAAGCTAAGCTGCTGCAAGCACCATTGGCTTTGATGGTGTATGCTCTAGTTGCCAAGAGAGACAGTAGCTGTAGGCCATCTGTTCCAGGAACTCCTTTAGCTTCATTGCCTCAGGCTGAAATCTCACTGATTTCAAGTGATAGTACAGAGTGGCTTCTGTAAACTTAGGAGAAAGAACATACAGCTTAAGGTTGTTCCTGTAAACTTTTTTTAGATAGTTGTGTATGTGCAAAATTAAATTAAAATTATAATTACTTTATTTTGATTAGACTGGAAATACTACTGTATCAGAAATTAGGAGTCCTAGAGAAGACAACCATTTACAGATGATTCGTAATTTTCAGCAACGCCTTCTACAGCAAAATAGGTAAATAAATGCCATTATGAAATGTAAGCCTGTTTCAAAGTAATTTGAATTGCTTTGGTTATTGAAATTAATGTTTCTTTTTGCATCACTCTGAAAAGATTCATGTTGTGTTTTTATTGAGGCTGCACAACCAGACTGTTGAAGAAGCTAGAAGGCATCTGCAGGAATATCAGAATACACTAAAGCACAGGTACTTGTCTACTTCTGCAACACCTTCAAGCTCAACGGAAACAAAATCAATTAATTTAAAGCCTGTCTCAGAACCGCTCCTACAGAGGCAAAGAGTGCCACCAACACAATACCAGGCATTGGAACAAGTTAATGCCCAAGAATATGCACAGTCTTTACCAGCACTTTCAGGAACATTGCATATGTTGGAAAAACCATCTTCACAGAAACAGGAAGAGCATAATATTTGTCCTGGCAAACCTGTGCAGTTTTCAGAAGCATCGAAATTGAAGCATGGAGAGTTTCACTTGCCATGTTACTGCCCTTCACAGGAACAAGTGGGAAGGTTTGAAACCTCCAATAGTCGCCTCACAGAACCATCTCAGTTCCAGTTGCCTCCAGGGTCAGTCACGAAAGATGTCAGTGCAATCAGAACACAATTGGAAGCGTGCCGACAACATGTTAGATTTTTGTTGCCTGCAGAAGGTCCCTCTGAGTCTTCAGAAACAGTACCCTTTAAAGAGTCTTCTCAGAAGATATCTTACCATCAAACAGAGATAGAAGCTGGAGAAGAGCCTCCACTTAAGGTACCCCTCATACCGGCAACAAAGGGATCTTGTATAGTTAAGACAGCCTCAGTTGATTCTTTGGCCTATCAGCTGGGATCTGTAGAGAGCACCAGCAAAACAAGCCCTGAACAACCCCTCAGTCTTTCTGAACCCACGACTTTAGTGCATGACGAATCTAAAGCCCAGGGTGTTGAGGAATTCTTGATACCAAAATCAGGAGATGCATCTTTGTTAAATTATTCTGGTATATTGAATTTAAGGGACAGAGTGTTGGCCTCATCAGAAAGCATCCAAGCTCAGCAAAAGTATTTGAAAGACTTGCAAAAGAAGCTAAATGCACAAAGAGAAGCTCTTCTTTCTAGGCAGAAAATCCAAGAACAACTACTTTTACAGAAGCAAGATGAATTGAAGGAACAGATGCAGAGACAGCAAGAGGCTTTGAAAGAATTTTTGAACAAGCAGGTAAACTTTATAAATGCTTTGCATGGGGAATTGTCCAGTATGTGATCAAGCTTAGGAGGGAATGCTAGCAATTAGCGAAGTATCCCATAGAGTGTTGATAGTTTTAGGTGCTTTACCATAATGAAAATTTTAATTAGGACTTGTGATTTGTAATCAGTAGTTCTTCTCTGTAAGCCCCAAGAGCGCAGTTTTCCTAACAAATACTGCGAATGCCCGTGCTTAGTCTCTGAACGTAATGCTTGCTGAAATTGTTAGACTGTCTGAATTATCTGCAGGTACAGTCTTCATCTCTATAAATGCAGCTCTATGTGAAAAGCAGCTCTTGTATTAAAAATACTGAAGCAGTACCTGAAAGGGTATCATAAGCATCTTGAATAAATTATTTTTAAAGCTCGTCTTCATCTGTACTCGCTAGGAAATGGGTTTGGCAGCTGCAGTCTCGACTTGTAATTTGTGTTTTTTTCTCAGTAACTGAAGAAAAATTGCAGTTTATTTTTGAACTTCTAGAGAGCCTCCTTTTGCCTCCCCTGTCTTTTTTTTTTAAAGGAATCTTAGAAAAATAGTTGTTTCCTGTACTTCCTGTCTTTTGATTTTGCAGTCTCTAAGCAGCTAAAATTCTTGAATTCAGGAGCTGAAAAACTAAAAGCAGACTTTTCAGAAATTGTTTCTGTTAAAAATGCTGAGTATTCTGATCTAACCTGACAAAGGCCTTGAAAATGTAAATAATTGTGTTTTAGCAAATTAGGTTTGTAGAACCAAGTAAAATACCCATACATCCAAATGTTTCTGTTAGCTAAGCAAATCTATCTGGTACCTTGCATACTTGAACTACTTTCTCAACATGTGCAGTATTATTCTGCATGAAATACACACCCAAGAAAATTTGTGTTTTATAAATGAATATAAATATAGTCTTACATACATTTGCTTCCTCCCCTTCTCAGGTGAGACGTCTATGCCCAAGTGAAGAAATGACAGAGGCACAAAAGCCTGACTGGATTAATAGAACTGACTTTTTCCAAGTCTCAGAAAACTACCAGCAAGAAAATGGCAGCAGGAGTAAATTTCATGGAAGTGAAATGATTTCGCAGTGCATTGGTCCAGTTGAGCAAACTGGTAAGGCTGTATGTTATATTCCACTATAATTTTTATTGCTTTACAGCTCAGATGGAGTTCTCGTCCATCTCCCCAAGTTAATTTTATACACACACACACACATATATATATATTATTACAACATACAAAACTTTGTTTTACAGAACAGCCTGAGAAAATTCTCTGTAGAGAACAGAAATGGAGATCTTCCAAACCACCTGTGACAAGAGTCAAGTTAGGGCTTGGTTTGGAACAACATGAACTTAGTATTATACCAGAGATAGACACACCGAAGAGCTGCAACCTTTCTTTTGCAGGTAATATACAAAACATGTAATAAATGCTACTGATACAAGAAGTAGATTGGAGGAATTTAATCTTTCCTGAAGAATCTGTGAGATGATTGATTATGCAATAATAGCTGAAGTTGATAGATAGCATTTAAACATTTAGCTTTTGAGCATACAAAAAAAGTGACTGTGAAGTTTTTCAAATAAGGAGTTATTATCAAGTATCTACATAAATTTTTATACCATCTTTTTCGGGTGTTTTTTGTTATTGTTGTTTTGTGGGTTTTTTGGTTGGTTGGTTGGGAGTTTTTTGGGGTTTTTTATGTCAGTGGGTTTTTTGTGTGCTTTGGTTTGGTTTTTGTGTTTGGTTTTTTTTTTATTACAAAGCACTATAAAAAATTTTGGAGAGCAACTGCACAAGCACTTATTGTTTTATAAATATATTTGTCGCAGTCTGCATGCAATGCTTTGTAATTCTGTATAAGGAACATTAATTAATAGGTACTGGCAACTGATGTTTTCTAAATGTAAACATTTATTTCTTGTTGGACCAATTTGGTATCTTGATTAGACAGCAAGTTTTGTTGGTGAAGGTTTTGATTGAAGAATATATTTTCTTAAAAGCACTTGGATTAGTAACTTACACTTACCTGTATAATCCCATTATCACAATCCACAGGTGATGAATTCCTATATTATCAAACCATTAGTCATGATAGGTCATGAGATTTTTATTGGATGTGCTGTTGTGTAGTCTGGGTTGGGGAGAAAAGAAGTCTTTAAACCAGAGCAAGTGTACAACCAAAAGCTGTAATACCTCTGGATATGGAGGAATTGCTGAAAGTTTTGGTGTATTGGCTCTGTGGAAAAATTGGTTTTAATTTTTTTGGAAGAAATAATTTGGAGGAGCTATAAATTATTTTTTGAGAAGTCTATGACCTGTATAATCTTTCAGCCTGTATAATTCTTAGACTAAGATGCAAAAGTGTTTAGTGACCTGATGGGTCTAATTTAATTAAAATGGAGACTGTACCAATTCAGCAGGTTGTTTCTGTAGCATAGAATGTGCATTTTAATGTTCCTCATTAAGTGCAAAACGCTCCCTTTCTATACCTAAACTGAATCCAAATATTTTAAATCCAGATAAAGCAAATTCTGGTGGTGGAGAACCTTCCCCCGTTTCAGCCGCTGGAGAGTTTGCTTGTCTGAAATGCTGCAGTCCCACCCTTTGTGAGGGCAGTTTACCCTCGAGCATAACAAACTATGAGGAACAAGCATCTAATGGAAGCCCAAGGCAAACTAAACCATCAGGGAGATTATTACAAGAGTTACTAATGATGGCAGCTGAAACTTCATATGATTCAGGTGAGGAAATCCTCTTCATTCAAGGGATTACTTGAATTCCTTTCAGCAGTGTTGATTTTACTGCTGTTTATTTGTAGAATATGACCTGACTTATTAAAGGACATGCAGTGCTATTTAAATGCTGTTGAATTTTAAGTGTAAAAAGGGGTGTTTCAATAAGCACATCTCAGAATGAATGAGTTTTTGTCTGTTTTTGCTATTTACTTTTTACCATCCCAGTAAAAAGTCTGCATAGCACTACTGTTCATTGCTAGTCAACAGTTTCTTGTCCAAGGCATGTGCTTTCTATCTTTGATTTGTAGAATTGTCTGTGAAGGTTTGCAGGTGGGAGCAGACCACACAGACCAGTGGTGTGCCTGATTCAGTACCCAGTGATTACCTATATTGACAGAAAGGAAATTAAAGCTTAAAAAGAACCTAGGAGTGTTAACATGATGATGTAGATGTCCACTAAAAGATTAGTGCATATAAGAAATTACTTAAAAATACAGTTGAGACAAAAAATAAAAGGCTGAGGTCATCATCAAGCTCAAAAAACAGCTTTGAAAGAATAATCTATTAGGTGTGACAGACATGAAAATTGAGAATTGTAGACTATCTCAAGTTGAGAGGGACCCATAAGGATCATTGAGTCCAAATCCCTGTTCCTCACAGGATTACCTAAAACTAAATCACTGCTCCTTGAACTCTGTTGGGATTAGTGCTGTGATCCCTTCCCTGGGGAACCTGTACTGGTGACTGGCCACCCTCTAAATGGAAAACTTTTTCCTAATGTCTAGTCTGAATGCCCTGATGCAGCTTCATTCCATTTCCTTGTGTCCTATTGCCGTGCTTAGTGAGAGGTAATTATTTTGTATATGCAATTCTTGTTTTATTGGGAAGTTCTACCTACCAACTTAGAATGCATTAGCCTTGACTGTCAGCTTGTGAGACTAGCACAGTGCTGGAGTTGAGCCAGACACCTGGAATTTTCAAGGATCTGGTCTACCTGAATTCCAGACAGGTCAATTCTGCTTTGGCTTTTTTAGTAGCCACTGTACATTTTTTACATGTTCCATTGAGTATGTCAAAAGGAAAAATACTGCAATAATGATTACTTCAAATCTGTTTTTGTCCGTTTGTCCATTAAGAGCTCTTATTGGACATCACACCTTTGAGGATAGGCTGTATTCACCTGTGACAGAGTCCGATTCCATGAAATAAAACAATTTGTTCAGTTATCAAGAAAAAAGCTTTTGTTAAAGTGGTTTGGGAAAATTTGTTCAAAATAATTTTGTTACAGGGATGTTGAAACCTATTAAACATGTTACAGGTAACTTGGCTGGCTTTATAAAAAGGAACAAAATGACTAGTCCTAGGTAAACGAAGAAAGCAGGTTACTAAGTTTGTCAAGAGATTGGACTAAGAAGTGGATATCAAGATTTTTATTTCCTACTGTTTTTCCCTGTCTATAACAATCTAGCTTGTCTCTCCAGTCTTTTAATTCAAAGGCTCCAGTACTTTCAATTGCAATGCACTTGCTTCTCTTCAAGTTTGCTGCATATTGAAATGCAGTTTTTTGTCACTATAATTGAAAAATAGTATGCCTGACTTGCTGGGACCTGTTAGACGAAATTTGTAAAACACCAACTAAAGGAATTTGAAGCTGATTACAAGGTGACAGCGTTACATGGTCCAGGACAGTTTTCAGTATCCATTTAAAATGAATGAATACATTACTAGAGCTGCAGAAGAGTTTTCAGAAACTTGGCAGCATTTATATGCACACTGTTACAAGCAGTACGGCTATGTAGTACATACCTGGTTTTGCTAGAGATTTCACCACTGTCCCCGATCTTTAACTGTTCATTTAGTTTGTATTCAGACATCCATTTCCAATTCAGTCTGGATTTGCTTGGAATTGAAGTTGTTTTGAATAAGAACATATAAGCTTATTTTCTTTCAGCTGCTTTTTTCGTTTCTCAGAATAGTCGTTTTGAAGTATATCTATATTTAAATTTAAATTATCACTGAAGAATTTTGTCCTTTAACAATATTTCTGAGTAAATTGTAGATGCATTGCTAGAGCAATTGGTATTAAATTAATATAAAATATCTTGGTGTAGTGTCTTTTTACAATAGAGAATATTATATATGACCAGTGCAATGGTTTATGTTAAGAGGATTAGGAAACTTTATTTGAACATCTGTATTAAAAGAGAAAAGCCCCAAAGCTTTCTGTGATTTTGTGTAAGAGGATTGTCCTCTTGAGCAGTTCAACAGCCAAACTACCAGTAATATCTTTATAATTTGTAGGTTGTGAGGCTCCCTGTGGTACTTTCAGTAACTAGTGTGGTATTTCAGCAAGAAAATCTACAGTCCCTTGTGCTTTAAATCTAGAGTTTCTGAAGGAAAAATTTAAGGTGCATTTTAGGTTGTTGTTTATGATAGTAACTTTGATTGTTTTTTAATTTGGTTTTTTTTGAACATTTTTTTGCTACTTGTTTCTAACCAGGACGTGTTTGCAGTTTTCCCATGTTTTCAAGGTGTAATTGTGTCTCTAAAGGTGAGAGCAAACGAGTGCTTTGTGTGTGTGACCTTTGACCTTATTCTTTGAAGTTACATTCTTGGTGGTTTCTACCTTTGACCAAATAATGCTGGGCTCTACAACTTAGGAGTTGTACTGCTTTCATGATTACAGAACCAATAGATGAGCACAAATCCTATTAATCACTGCTCGTATGTTTCTTCAAAGTAAACATTAAAGATAAAAAGGTAAAATTGGTAAAACTTCTTGGATGCTTTGTCAGCACAGGTGACTTTGCTTTGATATGAGACTTGTCCTTGGGTAACAGGCATTTTTTAAAGAAACTTCTATAATTAGCTGTATTTCTTTCTTCCAGGAAGAAAGATAACTTCAACCCTCTAAAATTTAGATGCAGATATGTCTGAATGTAAAATGTCTTAAGGACTTTACTGTGAGGATGGTGAGACACTAGAACAGGTTTTTCCAGAAGAGCTATGGATGCCCCATTCCTGGAAGTGTTGAAGGCCAGGTTGCATGGGGCTTTGAGCAGCCTGGTCTACTGGGAGATGTCCCTGCTCATGACAGGGAGATTTGGAACTAGATGATCTTGAAGGTCCGTTCCAGCCCCTTAAGCATTCTGTGATTCCATGCTTCTGTGGTTAGGGAAGGATGAATCCCTGTGCCCAGTACTGAGGGGTTGCAAAGTGATCAGCTGGCTGCAGTCAGAGAGGGCAGGTAACTGCTGAAGTGATGTTGCCATAAGTGACTGCTGGTCTCTCATTATTCATCCTTAGTGGTTCCCTTAAGCAGCGTTCCGGATGTGATTAACTTCATGTCCCTGTGGCCCTTTTGGAGTTGGGAGAAAATACTTCAGTTTCATTTCAGTTTCATACTTAGCACTTCTTTCTTGAAACTTATTCCTGGAAATAAGAATACATATTTTAGAGTTTTTGTGGCAATCTGCAATCATAGAATTGTCAAACTTTGAAGGTGCTTGTCAGCACTGAATGCAGAAATTGCATTTTTGGGGTGCTACTGTGGTGCTTTTTTGCACAGATACCGATATACTTATTTTTATGTGTAAGAGTATTACAGCAAAAGTGATTCATTTCTGTGGTAATAGTCATGCTGTAGTTCAGTGTTTCTGATTTCACTGATTTACTTGGAGTGTCTGCTTTCCTTTGTAATCACTGTAATGGTAGATTGTAAAAGATTCCCCCCACCCTAATGGAATTAATTGCATGAATTTTGAGCTCTTCCTGCCTGCTCTTCAGGGAGCAGTCCGAGTAGTTAGAAATTTAAGAAAGGCTGGTCAAGGAGAACTACAGATTGCTGATGAAATTGGTGATGTGGTGGAGCTAAAAGTGTTGTAGGTGAGAAGAAAGTGGTTAATTATGGGCCAAATTTGTGCCCAAAGGGTGAAACAAGCAGCAGTGGAGTGTTACTGCCCTCTGGTGTGCCACAAAATATTGCTCACTATGAACTCAAAAACTGCTTTTTGTTCCTTATTGCTTCTGTTACATTTGTGTTCAGCCCAGTCCCAGGATTCTCAAGTGTCTCAAGATTCACCAGTGCTTGCTGCTGAAATTGGAGAGGGAGTTACAGCATGTTCTGGACCGTCATTCAGACTTGATAATACGGTTGGTCATATTAAAATAATCATATAACATAACCCACTCTTTATTTCGTGATGTAATCTTGCTTTCTCATATTGGGGGGATAAGATCAGGTGCACTGTTCTAGGTGCAGCAGCATAACAAACACCAAGTAAAGAGAGGTAATCACTGTGATGGATGTGCTGGCTCTGTTCCTGCTCATACAGCACAAGATGCTGTCTGTTGCCCCTCTGCTGTCAGGGCACACCATGAGCTTACACTCAGCTTGCTATCTGAGGAGGCTCCTGGGCCCTTTTTCACAGGGCAGATCCCAGCTGGGACTGGTGCATGGGCTTCTTCCTTCCAGGTGCTGGACTTTGCATTTGCCCTTGCTGAGATTCACACCATTCCTGTAGGTCCAGCCTCACGAGGTGCTTCTGGATGCCAGCCCTGCTGTTCAGTGTATGGCTTGGTCCTCCCTCCTTAGTGTGTCTGGAGACCTGATTAAAGTATGGTGTCATCTCCTCTGGGTCACTGCCTAGGGTGTTAAAGGGGACAGGTACTAGGACAGAGCTCTGTGTACTCCACTTGCTTCCCACTTCCACGTAGATTGCAACCCTTTAATCGCTGACCTCTGAGCCTGATTACCCAACCAGTTGTCATTGTCTATCCATTCAGGTTGCGGCATCCAAACTGGGATCATACAATATTGTGAGTGTTAAAAGCCTTGCCCAAATCAATGCCAAAAATCTCCTTCTGTTCCCTCACCCAAAGATCCTGTCATTTTGTCAGGAAATAAAAACAGTATTTAAAAAATGCCATGTGTATATAGAAGTACTTTAAAATATAAATGTTTCATATGTAATATATTTTGTATAAGGTAGTATAAAATGAAAAATGTAGAAGGGTTTCTTAGATTTTTATTTTCTTAGTCCACATTTGAAGTCAGAATTTAAGAAGAACTGTTCATATCTAATTCTTCAACATTTTGAAGTTTTGAAGAATTTTTTTTAAATACAAGAACTCTCATTCTTTGCTTTGTGACTTTGTAGAGCTTACCTTAAAATGAAGGAAGGTGATGTTTCAGGGTATTTTGTATATTTTTAGTGTAATTTCATAGAATTAAATTTTAAGTCAGTAACTTGTATGCAAAAGGCTCAGTATTGCAAGTAATTGTAGAATTCTTGGTTTTGATGTTTTGCATATATGTTCCTCTGAGATCTACAATTCTACTGAAGTGGGTCTGTGATGAGAAATAGCCAAATCTGATCACCTGAAGATAAAACAATCTTCCAGGTGTCATGATTTGTATGCAGTTCTGAGAGGCTTTATAACTCTGTGTGTGTGTGTGTGTGTGTGTGTGTGTGTGTTGAGGGGAGGGAGCTGGTGGGGAGTGACGGATCTGGGAAATGGGGTGTGAATGTGTTGTACTGAGCAAGGATGAACCTTTATTTGCCTGACTGTTCAAAACATGAGGGCTTCTACACTTGAACTGAGCTCAGAATAAAATGTGTGGGTTTAAAGCTTTAATTCTGGACATCTGAGTACTTTGTAATAGGTGTGTTATTTCATCCCAGGAAGTACTAGTTCCAGAGGCTTTCATGCAAGGAATACCCTGTGATTTAACTTCAACAATTTCCACTGGGAGCTTTTCAACTAGTGAAATGTTGGATGCAAGCCCTGTTGGCCCTGGTAAGTGTTTGGGGTTTGTTGTTGTTCTTGTAGAAGGAAAATTGTGGTTTCTCTTTATTTTATGGCAGAGTGGGTCTAACTCAGTGAATGTAAATTCTTCTGAAATAGGCTAGTGTCAAACTTCATTTAAGGTTTATTAATGCGTCCTACAGAGTTTAATGTTTTGTTAAGTTCTTACGATTTTTTTACTTTTATCATAGTTTAACACGATATTACATCTGCTTTGGCAAATTATATTTTGAGTTTTATTAAGCAACTGTAACACTAACAGTTTTCTAGTGGCAGTTTTTATTTTAAAATCATCTTCAAATGATACACTGATAGAAGTTTACTAATCAATATATATCATAGATTTTTACAGAGCTATGACTTCTGTCTTGCTGTTAAGAGAATTGTTCCAGTATCTGCTTGTCACCATAGTAATTCTTAATCACTTATTTGTGAAAATATCACTTGAATGCCATATTGACCTTTAATAGCTTTCTGAAAAATATATGATCTTACCCCTTTTTATTTGCAGTCTACCTCTTGATCTTGTTAGCTTGTTGTAAGATCAGAAATAATTCCTTTATAATAAATATATAGTTGCTCCTGACATTATTACTTGTGAACATGGAATTGAGCTTGAAAGTGATTAGATAGTGACCTGTAGATTTATTTACTTTAAAGCCTAATATTGTATTAATCTGACATCTGATTTCTTTAAAAACCTATGTATGAATGAGTTATTCTATGTTTATAAATCAGATTTGAAGACTGCAGTTTTTACAGCCTGAGATTTCAGTGGCTTATTTGAACCCTAATGATATAACATAAACTTCATAACTCACATGACAAATCTGTGTTTTATTGATGTAAGAAAGCTAAAGCAAATTCTAAGATCATTTGCTTGTAGCTTTTCTTCTCTATTGTTTCTTAGTTGGGGAAGAAAAATATCAGAAGTTTTGGTTATTCAGCTGCATGAATAAATTTTTCAAGTCTAGCTGTGTCTTCAGCATACACTCAGTGCTCATTAAGGACCTTTTCTGATAGCTTTGTGCAATTCTTCTGCAAGCATACAGATAAAGAAGGGATGGTGTGCTAACTAGGAACATGACTTTGGTTGCCTTGATCCCTCAGATTTCTTGTGTTGGTATTAAGCAATTTCTCTTTAATCATGAATAAAACTCTTGCACAGTGTCATAAAGATACTCATGATCACATTAAGGGATTGACATGTTTATATGCAGTAGGAAGTAAAGATATGCTAGCTAGCATAAAATAACAGTAGTAATTCTTTTCTGATTTTATAATTTCAGTATTTCCAAAGTCTACATTCTGTAAAAGCGCTGAGCTGTTCTGGCTGCAACCTAATTAGATCAACTTGTATTCGTGAAAGTGTTTTTTAAGATTTATAGGAGCAGTGACAGGAGACAATTAAAAAAAACCAAAACCCCAGAACTCTTTATGAATATTTCAGATGATGTCATGTAAGTGACTTATATGCAAAACCATGAACATCAAACTTATTATTTCAGGATTGTCTTCTGATGGTACAGAAGGTGTAATTTTGAGAGAAACAACAAGCCATCCTTGGAACTCCTCACTGTCTTTTACCTTGCAACAGAGGCAAGAGAATTTGTCTGGAGCATCTGAAACTCCACTGTCTGAAAAAGAGATGCACCTCTATAAAGACAGACAGACACAGCAGATCTTGGGGAGACATACTGGGAACTTAAACTCTTACTCAGATGACAATACCTGTTTCCAAGGTATTTGCTATTTTATAGTATTTATGTGCTGTGCTCTCATCATACAGAACGAGGAGTTAACTCGATGTTACATGTTGGTCTCTGTTCTTTATGTTTAGCTTACATTTTAAAGTTAATAAGGATTCTGTGTGCAAGAATTTAATACTCTGATGTTCTTCATCCTTTGTGTTAGATACATGTTAATGAAGCATCATCTAGTACAGAAAAAAAAGACAGTCTGATCAGGTGTCTGTCAGTTTTGCGCAGTCTCCTGCCACCATGGTTCAGCTCTTTGCTACCTTTGCCATTTTTATTACTTGTTTATGCACAACTTTCACTTCAGGAAGATAGAAAAATAATATATAATACTGCATTATTTACATGGGGTAACATAGTTGTTGAAACACTCACTGATTAACAGATTGGTGGGGGTTTTGTGCTGTCTACAAAAATGTAAGAGTTCATCTTAATTAAGAACATCGTTATTAGCTATCATGATGATAATATTAGTATTCTAATTCAATTTGCTTCCTCCTGGAATGTTTGAACACCAGGAATCACAGAATTATAGATTAATCTAGACCAGAAGGACTTGTGTTTATAGGGCCCAAATTCTCCTTGCTCATAGCAGAGCCAGCTTAGGTTGCTTAAGGCCTTGTCCAGGCAAGTTCTGAATATTGCCTAGGACAGAGATTCTACACCCCCCGGGCAACATTTTAATAAATGTTCTTTTCCTCCTTTTTTAAAAATTTTTTTTATTGTATCCAACCAAAATTCCCTGTGTCAATCTCCTTTTGTTTCACTGAGCATGTTCAAGCACACTGACTGCATTTTCCCTAAACTGAAGGAGGATACGTTTAGTCAGATATTAGGAAGAAATTTATCACTCTGAGGGTGATGAGATGCTGGAACTGGTTGACCAGAGAAGTTGTGGATGTCCCATCCCTGGAAGTGTTAGGGCCAGGTTGGATGGGACCGTGAGCAACCTGTGTGGTAGAAGGTGTCCCTGCTCGTGGAAGGGGGATTGGAACTAGGTGATCCAGCCCAAATGATTCCAGGATTCTCTGTACTGTCTCTTAGAAGGTAGTAGGCCGCAGATATTTTTGTGCCATTTCCCTGAGTTCTTCTCTTAAAATTGAACAAACTCAGTTATTCAGCTTTTCTTTGAACATCATGTGTTACATCCACCATTTGGTCATCCTTGTGGCTCTTCACTGGTCTTGCTCTGCTGTGTCACACTACTTCTGATGCAGTCTCACAAGTGCTGAACAGAGAACTTAAGGACTTCATCTTTTGATTGAAAAAAACCCCAACACTGAATCAGTGTAGCACTTTCTTACTGCTTTTTATACCTGCATTGTATCAGAGTGGAAGAATTGAATGCTGTAAAGATTTTGGGTTTACAAGCTAGTATTTGTATGCCTACAGAATTCTAAATACTTTATTTACTGCATATAGAAACAATGTGTGATATGACTGTTGTTTCGGTTCTTTTTTTTTTTTTTTTTTTTTTTGAGGGGGGTTGTTTTGGGGGTGTGGGTGATGTTTATTTGTTTTTGAAATAACCTCTTTTCTTACAGCTCTAGCAGCTGAGCTTTGTTTTCCAGAAGGAGAGAGACCTTTTCCAAACTTCCATCACCATCTCTTTCAGCCTTTGGAACCAAGTGTTGACTTTGATACGTCATCATCATGTTCTCAATACGAAATTTCACAAGACAGTAGAGAATTTAGCAAGGTACTACACAAAAACTCTGATGGAGGAAATACTTTAGCATAAGATTTTTGTAAGATTTAAATATATAATCCCCAGGCTGTTTTTTATCTAGAAGAAACACAACAGTGTATTTTGATATCCATAGAGCTGGAAGTGTTTTTGCTGGTTGTAGCAGAAATGTGATCCAAAAATCAAATACTACCTTCAACTTTTTATTCTTCACATTTCTGAGAATTTTTTTTTTCTTAATGCCACTAGATTTCAAAATGTTCAAGAGAAAGTCCAGACATGCTTACATTTCTAGAAGTGGGAAACTCTGGTCTGAATGTGCAGAGAAGCAATCTGCCTTCTTGTCTTGAAACAAACAGGCAAAACAACATTCCATCAGAAGAGTCCGTTACAGAAAATCTTATTCCAGGTATGTACAGTGTAGTCAGGTCAGTGTTTTCAAATTCAGCTTATTGCCAGTATGTAAATACCAACCTTTAGGATGGGTTTGCCGTGTTGAAATGAGGACAGATGTCTTTGCTGCTCTCAGTCCTGCTTTTAAATGTTTTAACTCTGCTGTTGCTCTCTCACATGGTCTGCTCCACCACCTTTAATGGGTAGAACTCCTAAATTCTGTGAAGTTTATTTCCTCAGCAGTTACGACTTCTGTACAAAAGCAGACCTGCTTATTCAAGTCACTGTAATGGATATTATGTTACTTATTCCATCTGCAGTAATTATGTTGGTGAAGCAATATCAACTCTGGCTGAAACTGTCAGTTTAAGTCCTTTTCCAGATATTTTTTTATGCGTATCCATTACTTTTTTGAGTAAGTTAAGGAAGTTCCAAAAATCGATAAAAATTTTATGAGGTGCATGTGTTAGAGTCTCTGAACTTACTCATTTGTCTTTTATATACATTGTGTTCTTCAAGGAACAATTAAATTTTCTTTTCCCACTGTTAAGTCACAGCAATGGACTGCACACTGATATTTGGTCTGATTATAGAATTGCTTTATCTCTATAAAGTAAGGGGGAGGGACAAGAGAAGGAGAAAGGAACTTTTAAATTACAGTGTTGTAATTAACTTAGTAGATTAGAAGTTTATGACTGTACAGCAGCATTACATTAACTGTGGCTCATAGCAGGAAAAATATGTTTTAATGTTTTGCAGTTGAATTTAACTTGGTATTTCATGTGTTCTAAAGAAGAGGACCAATCTGAAATTCCAAATGCAACTAGTAGCAAACTAAATATTTCCTAAAACATTATTTACCAAGAATTAGGTATTTTCAGTGTTTTAAGGTGCTCCAACAGAAAGCTGAAAAGTAACAGGAAATGCAGCACAATATCTTAAGTAATAGATAGATGTATTTACAATGTAAACATTCCTGGTCAATTATGTTTGTGATTTGCATATGTATACACTTAAAATTTTTGGACACATATTATTCATGTTTAAAGCTGCAACCAAATACTCAGTGGCTATTATGCTTTTCTTTCTCTCTACAAGAAAAAAGGAAAGTAATAACAGATACTAGAAGAGGTTTACACTTTAACCCTTTGTGACTGTGGTCACAGGAACTAGGATTTAGGAAGCTCCCTTTGAACTTCAAAAAACTCTATTTCTAAATTCCTTATAGAAACAATCTTTGTGCCTTGAGTCTTTACTGCAGTATCCCTCCATGTCTTAAGTGTTTTTATAATCCCAAACTAATTATTGTTGTGCTTTAAAAGGATGGAAAAAATAACATAAGCAACAGGCTAAGCAAGTAAAAACTATTCTGAGTTTTCAGCTCAAGGAAGGTTGTGATAAGCAAGTGCATCATCTGGAAAATTCTCTGTTGATGGCTGATGTTGCAGTGCAATTCTTCCCTCCCCATTAATAGCTATGTATCAGGAGATATTTTGTGCTAAAGAATGCAAAAAATGCATAAAGGAAATCATTAAAGGTTTCTGTGGTACATTCTGGTGTGTATAAAAAGCCTAGTGATAGCATGATGCTGGAGTCTGTGTAACTAATTTTATCAAACTTAGGTCAGAGGCATGTTTTAATAAAAAAAATTAAATTAAGCAGCCCTGTTGTTTGTTTGGCAGTGATTAAAATGTTAATACCAAATTTTTATCTTTTCCCAGCCTCTTCTGGGGAAAAAAAGTATCTTGACTTGTATGCACAGATCCTAAGGGGAAGATAATTTAGGGTGCAGTGTTGTAACTCGTAGAACAGCAGTTGTTATTCCAATTTGAATGTTGTCTTCTACTGTGAAGAGTTTCTGTAATGGTGTTTTGGATGGTTTTATTTTTGGTTTAGAGACTTTGTTGGAGGTGCCACAGGGACTCAGAGGACTTCCATTTACAGAGTATTGAGTTGTAAAATGTATGGCTGTCATTATGCCACCACCATCACAAAGCCCATCCCTGAACATATTCTGAGAAGTAACAAAAAGTGTTGTTTCTCAAAATTTTGCGTACAGTGATGGAATCATTTTCTCTAACGTTGATGGTACTGTGTTTAAGGAAACTTAAGCAGACTTTTTTAAACAAAATGTTTCTTCCGATTTACTAGACTTTTTGTTATTCATTACTGAAAAGTCTTATTATGAGGAGACTTTTAAAGTGAAAATTCTGTTTTGTTAGCAAGCAGTTTGACTTGTGACAATTTTTGAAACAGGATCTGAAGAATCTTTTCAGCCCCTTCAATTAGAATCAGCACTAAGTGATACCTCTCAGAATGCGGATCAGCCAGTGGATCATAATGCTGCGTTACAGACATCTTCTGAGCAAGCCCCTGGAATTGAAGACAGGGGCCATGAGAACTGTGTTTCACCTGCAAGAGAATATGAAGAACTGTCAAGAAGTGTGGAAGGTATTAGTCTCCAGTGTTCAGTGGAAGGTCTGCGAAATGAAAGTCTGATTCCACTGGAAGAGCAAAAATCATTTTATCAAGTAGATACCACACCAGTTACAGTGGAGGAAACTTATTCTCCACACTTATTAAAAGAGACTGTTTCTTCGGAAAAATTACCTTTGGAGGAATTTGATAAGAAGTATGTGAAGGTTCCTGAAAAATCAGTTCCTGTGCATGAAGTAAATAATGCTGAGGAGCTGGATTCTCAGTGCAATATGAATATAAAGGAGCCAGAGCAAAGCTTTCCAGAAGCACAGGAATGTTTGAGGGTTCTCAGAGAAACCAGCTTGGAAGACTCAGACATCCATTTGCATGCTGTTGTACAACAAAACAGTTCTTTCCTGGAAAGACATGGAAAACATTCTCGTTCTGTGCCCAGAAGCTCATGTTGTATTCCAGTCTGGGTGAGTAAAACAGATTTCCAAAAGCAGGGGTTTTTGCTGGTGCACTAAGTTATTTTAGACCTTTAATATCTGAAAGCTTGGCAAATATTGATTTTTACATTCTGGTTCTTGTTTTCTGGACTTCTGCCCTACTCCTCCTTTCAGATCATAGCACTGAAATAATTAGCAGTAGCTAAAATGAGCTGGGTTCCCACGATGGTTTAAGGAGCTATTTCATCTCCCTCTCTTTCTGTCAGTTGGTAGAGCACATGCAGCTGGGTTTCATGTCACTGTTACCTCACTGTCCCCATTTAGAAGCCTGAAGAAGGTAAATAAATTAAACAAAGCGTAAGCAAACTTCAGGAAATAGCTTTGATGTGTAGCATTAAAAAAAAATTTGCCCTAGAACTAAGTAACTTAAACTTGAGGAGAGTGAAGGAGTTCTTGTTACTGTTTGCCTGCTTTGGGTTATTTGTTTCAGGTTTTTGAACTCTGATATACATGCATTCTTTCTGTATTTCATGTATTGCTTGGGGCAGGTTTTCTTTTTTCTCTTTAATGAGCCTCTTCTTTCTAACAACAGATGTTCCTATTGCTGGAATTTATTTTTTTTTTTTAATTTTTTTTTTTTTTTTTTTTAGTTTTACACATATGTCTTGTATATTTTACTTTGTAGGAGACTGAATCAGGACGTGGTATTATGGAAGAACCAGAACTCACTCTGATAAGCTCAAATGACATCAGTATTGCAGAATCAGACATTGGACATACTAACCAAGAGAAAATTGAGGATAAAATTGATAACCTAGCACGTGTGGATCAGTCAGAATGTAATGATTTTACTGAGGTGAGCATTATAATGTAATACTAACTTTTATTAATCATAATAAAGAGAGACCCCATTGTAGCAGGTAATCCACTGTTGCAAAACAAGAGAATGTTGGGTTATCTGATCTTAGTAATTGCTTGGATCATCCTAGTTTGATGTTAGGTTTCCTGGACAGATCTAATAGACCTTAAATTTGGGCTATTCTATAAAATTAGTACCTTGTCATATTGGCCTAGACAGGGTTTAGAAGACTTACTGCAAGAAACAAACCATCTTGGTGGTGTTTGCAAGGCTAAATTGTATCCCACTAGTTGAAAACTTGAACATGATGAGAACGTAGGACAAAAACAAAAAAAGCAAAAATCCCCTACCAAGCAGATGGAGCCATAGCGGGCTCACACAGCAGTTTGAGGTTTATGGGGAAAACATAACCAGCTTGTCATTCTGCCACGCTTAATTAGCCTATGGTGTGCTTTTTGCTGTTTGCTTATATAAAGCAAAGGCTGTAAATTACAGAAGGGCTGGGTTTTAATGAGGCAATAATTTGGGTGCTGAAGCAATAACGTAGAACCAAATAATCTGTGTCAGTTAGATGAACAGATTAGATGAAATCATGCTTTATTGCAGGAGGCATCTACAGAAGATCCTAAAAGTGTCTGAGGATGGGTCTTTATAAAGTAATTGATAAGAGGGAGAGGTGGAGGTTGATAGCTGGAGGCTGTACTGCTGCAGTGGGTGTCACCTGCCACTGAGTAAGAGAGGAAGAGACGAGTGGGGTGAAAGTAATGGGGGAGAACTGGAGAGAACAGCAGGAAATGAAAGCAGATGGAATTATGCTACCCTGTATTAAGAACAAGCAATTGCATCTGGTGGGCAAAAAAGTCTGCAATGGATTTAAAAAAAAAAAAAAATTTAAGCTTTAAAATGTTTTTAGAAATTAGATTTTTCATAATTATTACCAAGATCCATTTCTGATTTTTCTTTGCATCTGCTATAAAGGCAAAAGAATTTATTTTATTTGCATTGAGTCTATGCTAGTGCTACAGTAGTACCACTTCACTGAAATTGGTGATATACTTTAAGCATTTCCAGCCACTAATTCTTTTTGAAACAGGAGAGAGAACTTTTACCACTAGCTCCAGATGCAGATTATTCGGTGTTCACAAGGCCTGACAGCTCTCCCAAAGCCCAGAGTCCCAACAACAGTCACTGTCCGTCTCATCGGACTGCAGGTAATTATGTGTAACTTAAATATACTGAAGCTGAGATAGAGATAGTAAATTGTTTTTAGTATTAAAATAATCAGTAAAATACACCTCTCATCTGGAAAATTTTTTAGAGCTGCTTTTACTTTGGCAAATGCATCTTGCTGTTCAGGCTTGGTTTGTTGTACATTTGATCTGGGTTTAGTGTGTGTTGTATTGCTTTTCTCTTCCTGTCCCAAGTTATGACAGTTCATAATATCTACATTACACTTGGGTTTTTTTGAAAAATTGTGTTGTGATTTGTTGTCACAGTTGCACGTTCATTTATTTCTCATTTCTTATTAGTCTCCCAAGCCCTGTAGCCAAAGAATGGCTTTTTTTTTTTTTCCTATTCTGATAATAGTGTAGAACAGAAGTAAAATACCGAAATATTTTTTTGTCTAAGATGAACCACAGTAACATGAAAGACAGGACTTGTCAGAACTTAACTGTGTTAGGGACTTGTCAGGTCTTTGATACGTTTTGAGGCATCAAGATGCTTCTGATGCAGTATTTGTCACAGCATTTGTCTTAGCAGACCTGCTGACCATGACTGGATTTCATAGGTCTGAACTGCTGCCTGTTTTGCAAGATGCCTCATAACTCACAATGCCATTCTCCTAGTGCCACTTACAAAAGCAGTCAACCTCAGCATTTTAGAAGTACATTGCAATGCGTGACTTACTGCTCATTGTTAATAGTGAGAAATGTTGAGACTTTCCTTTCCTTCACAGTGATGCTGCTGGAGTTTGCAGCTACATCTGGAAGTCTGCAAAAATCTTTTTTAGAAAAAAAGCAGAACTTCATTCAGGAATCTCTGAAAAGAGTAGAAGAAATAAAAAATAGAGAGAGGGAAAATAAAAAGCCGGAAGCCAGAAAGCTTCAAAGAGGAAAGTCTGAGGAGTTAAGAAGCAGACAAAAGGAGTTTCATCCTCTCTCTGGTAGGTTTATCTGGGGACAAGACACATCATTAGATACCCTTTTAATTGCTGTTTTGTATCAAATTACTGGGGACTTGGAGGTCGGCTGTTCAGAGCCATGGCTGGCTCAAAGCACAGGCAGCAGCCTAAGGAGTGAGAGTGTGAGGATTTATTTCAATACAAGACATCCTCTCCATTGTGTCCATTCTGCTAGCTTGTTTCTTTTTTTGTCATGTCACTTAAAAATCTTTGCAAACTTCTCATGCTTTTGAGTTAGCTAAACTAGAGAGTTAAATTTAAGATATGTTTGGCTTTTTTCTTTTCTCCCTAGGAAAAAACGATGCAGTTGCCAGTCAGTTGAAAAAAGTAGGAGAAGTGAGAGTATCTTCTCCAGAGGACAGGAAGGCTGGAGAAATTGAAATGCACCAGCGTACATCCAGGTAATACATGAACACAAGTGGGAAAAATTTGAATTAAAGCCAACAGAAGTAGTTAATCTGTGTCTTGTGAAAGCTCCTGGTCAGACAAAAGTTTGTGATCTTCCAGTTGGACCCAGTGGTGAAGGTACCTGCTGGGAAAGGCCCTTGCACGAGTGGCAGTGAGGAACACAAGTGAGGAAAACCAGGCTGAGGCTGCCATGCCACTTAATGCCTGACAGTAGATAAAATTTGAAGCAAAGTTCACAGTTGCACTCAGGGACTTATGAGCAGTACCACGAACCAAGTGCAGCTCCTGAACGTGGCAGGGGTTTGTTTAATACAGCTGAAGAATTTGAAGTGATTCTAGTTTACTAGAGAGATGAGTCAAATTTTCTTAATTGCTAGCAAGTGAGCCAGTGTAAACCTTTAAGCTTGTTAACTTATTCCAGCTTTGTGACTTCCTTTCTGCCAAGGCATAAATTTTTTCCTACTGTTTCCACAGACTTTATAATCAACTTGAAGAAGTAAAAATCAGAAAGGAAGAAAAAACAAGGCAAGAAACTTATGCTAAAAACAGAGAAAAAGCTAAAGAGTTCCAAAAGGTAAGTTTGTTCCACTGTCCTAGCTGGTGAGTCTCATGACTTCACTTCTAATCAGTCACTGAAGCATAGTTTGAGTGCAGCTGAAATGGAGACCATCCAATAAGTCTGGATTTTAAATGATGGCACTGGTACATCCCACATAGAAATTTGTCAATGCTATGACCGAGCTGAAACTTTGTCTAAAAAGCATGGCTGCCTCAGGCTGAACTTTACTGGTGACTTTTATGCTTGAAAAAAAGCATGCTGGAAAGTCTATATGGCAAAAGAATAGCAGGGTTTTCAGTACTTCAAACTAGACTGAATTACCATTATAAGGCAACTTCTGGTCTTGGTGGGATTTGGGCTGCTTTGGCTATTTGAGGTTATGGTAACATTTGGAACATGCCTGAACTTCAGGTTTCACAAATCTTGAGTTTTCCTCCAGCTGCTGTAGAAGAGGGGCTGAACTAATGGACTGGAGTCCTTGTCCTCTTGCTGGGCTTCAGAAAACTGGAAGGAAGGAAATGCTTGATAATCCTGAGAGGCTGTGACTACTCTGGGGGCTCCAAGCCCAAATTCTGCCTTAAGCACGGACCACCCCACCTTCTTTTTGGTGGAATAAATTGGTGCTCTTGTTGCACTGCTTTACAGATTCCATAATTAACATAAAATAAATAAACACACCTTCCCTCCCACCCTGCAATCTGTGGCCTTTTTGGAGCCGGGACAGTCACTGAACTCATTGGTCTATTGCTGATGTTCAGGTCAAACAGATGGGGCAGTACATACGTTATGGCTGGTTTTAGTGTAGTCACTTAAGCTGCACTTAACGACTCTCATGGTTTATTTGCAGAAAATGCTGGAAAAACTACGAGCCAAGAAGTCTTGGAAAGCACTGTGACAGGCAGCAGCAGCAGACTTTGAGCAACAGCCTTGCTATGGTATTGGTACAACCCAGACTTAATGGTTAAAAGCAAAGCCATTAGGAATCCTCAGCTTTAAGCTGTAGGAAAACAGTGAGTAGCCCAAAACCCCTGTACTACCCTCCTGTTTAGGGAGATCACTACAGAAGCAGATGGCCTGCTGCTTTCAGCATGGTTTGTCTCAGAGTAGAGGCATGAAAGGCCTTTCTAGATGTGTATTAATGTTTTAAAGGGAGATACTAACTTTTGTAATATACATATAAAACATTTTCAAATAAAGTTGTTTTTTTAAGATGTCTTGAATCCTTTGGAGGCAAGACATTTCTTCTGTAAAGGTGGAGCTTTATTCTTTGCACTAGGTGATTTAAGAAGTGTGGGTTCCTGCACAAATGCAGTACGTCTTTCAAGCACTTGAATGAAGAGAATAAAAATTTTACTGTCGCTTCGTCCGTATTTTTCTGTCCATGTTTGATGAAGGCCAATTCATAGCTAAGTAGTTAAAGCACCAAGGCAAATTATAGTAAAAATAGCTTTAAAATTTGAACTTGGTTATCAGAAGGTGCAGTAGATGTTTCATTAAATCTGATCAGAGTTAAAATGCATCAGTAAATCACAAAATAGCTGGGGTTGGGACCTGTAAAGGTCAATTAGTCACATCCCCGTGGCAGTGATGAAGGTGCTATAAAGGTGTCCCTGGAGCCTTCTGTTCTCCAGGCTGAACCCCAATTCTCTGAGCCTGTTTTAACAGGAGAGATGCTCTAAATCCTATGACTTTTATGGACTCCTCTGGACTTGTTCCACGAGAAATCTGAGCTCAGTTTTAGATGAACACTTTACAAGTGCTTTCACTGATTTGAGTCTGGTGCAGTTGCATGTCCTGCTGTAGCAGAACAATTGCTACCTCCTGCCTAAGTAAAAAGCCTAAGCTAGAATCAGTTTGTTATGGCATGGAGGTAAGTGGAGGCTGTTGGCAGTGCAGTTAATGAGCAGTGCACAATGTGTATATTGTCTCAGCTTCACCAGGGTAGTTCTGCAAGGGCTGCTGAGGCTATTCTAGTTCCTTTTTCAGAACAGGATCAGAAGGGAAGAGACCAAGGCCCAGGAGATCAGCTGCAATGATTTTCTCACCCTTCTTTGAAAGCCACAGAGTAGCAACAGGAAGTAATCCCACAGAGACAGTTTTATTTAAATGCTGTGACATTCTGTACAGAATAAAAACCTATCCAGGGCTTCAGTACAGTGAGAATTCAGTGACAGGGAAGTTAGGGAAAACACCTGATTAAGCCATTTTCAGTCAAATTACAACACACTATACTCAGCTGGGTCTTGTTTAACATCACACAGAGGCACCTTCACATCTCCCAGGGGGGCAAGAGGCACGTCACAATATGTGCTACTTTTAATGCCAAGTAACTGCAGTAAACACTCTCTAGGTAAGATTTTTCTCCATTTGGAAGAGCTGTGTAGCTCACTGCGACAGACTTTCAGCAGAAGAACCCGAGCCTGAGAGAAAAAAAAAATCTATTAGCACTTTTACTCAAAAAAACACACCACATTTTCCCACTATCCAATACCTATCTCCCCTGGCACAAATTGAGGCCACTTCTCATCCCACAGCTTCTTAATTGGCAGACTGACCCCAACCACACTACAGATAATTGTAGAGAGCAAGAAGGTCCTCCCCGAGCCACCTCTTCTCCAGCCTCAACACCTCCAGCTCCCTCAGCTGCTCCAAAATAAACTCGTGCTATAGACCCTTCACCAGCTTAGCTGCCCTCCTCTCAACACACAAGCAGCAACTGGGCAACAAGACTGCTCATACCACAACCCTGTTGTTCTCTAACTTTCTGTGTCAGCTACAAATGTCAGCTGGTTTCAAAATGAAACTGAGCGGCCCCTCTCCTCTACATCAGCATCACAAAAACCCAAGGGCAGAAAATTAGCATCCTTTTTCGCCTCAAGGGGCTTAAGGACATAAGGTGTATCTCCTCATAAATAGACCATAGCACACACTATGTGTCCACGGCATCCTGTAGAGGATTTCAATTTGCGGTCACCGCGTTAAGAGCTGCTGGTTTTCAGCCATGCAAACCCTCTTTGAAGTGACCTTGAATTTCATAGTACTAACCATTTTGATAAGTGCTCTTACCTTCACACTTGCTTTAGCAGCACCCAGGTGCAGTTTCTTATCCCTCTGACATGCAGCAACTTGGTAGCAGACACTGGGAGTTAAAGAGTCAGGTTTGGTTAGTGTAAGGAAAGAGTTAACAACACATAAGTTGGATGTAAACTGCATGGAGCAGCCTTTGTCTCCCTTTTTTACTTTTGTTCAAAAGCACCACCTTCTCAATAGCAGCTCTGGAGTCTAATCTACAAAAGTTTCAACTAGAACTTTGGAGGTGCCCAAGGATACCAACCACACCTCAGCAGCAACTTCCTCCTAACAGCAAAGGGAGCGCTGTGTCCATTCCATGACCTACATTGAAGCTTTATTCCCAGCAGACTCGGTGCCACATTGTGTGGCAATACAAGAGCCTGATGGACTTGCTTTACGGTCATGTCCACAGCTCACCAGAAACAGTAACATCCCAGCAGCCTTGGTAATGACCAGACACTCCTCTCGCTGCCCTTACTGTGACTTCATTCAATAATCAAGCTACCCATCCTTTCCAATGAAGGACCAATCAATGCTGCCAACATTAAAGCCAAGTTGTGTACCAATTAGCCTAAATCTGTTAAAATTTTAAAGAGGAGATGTACTTGGTTCCTTACAACCAACAGCAGTCTAAGACATTAGTAGTACAAACCACTGCACAACTGTGACAGCCATTATACACACACACAAGAATGACTCGCAGACAAGTGACCTGCTCAGATACTGCCAAAATCTGGAATGATCACGACCCAGTAATCTGCTACTGGACAACCATTTCTATACTACTTTTAAAAACAGTTTACTGAACTTTGAATGTTCTAGAATCATACCAACTTGACACACAAACTGCATAGTGTGAGACTAGTAACTCAGTGCTTACCCATAAAACAGGTTGCTTTCATCTTTTTAACACAGGGAGGTTCACTTTGTTCAGTATCCTAAAGCACCAGTTAGAAAGAAGAAAGTGAATGTACTTGCTGAGTTCCAGAGGCCCATACACAGCTCTCACACTGGAACATGAAAATAAAACACAAGTACACTCAAATCACTGAAGACGTCAAAGACTGTTTCAAAAGAAATAGCAGGTTTAACAGACACGGGGGAACAAAAACCAGTGATGCCAAACACTGCACTGCTGTAGCAGAGCTTGTTGAACACCTCATGAGGACAATGCTGCTGGGTGGAAACGCCATATAGAACAACAGCTGCATTTCTCAATCCACAAACAGCTCATTTTAACATTCAGCCTTCTTCCACGCACCAGTTAGTGTCTGGGAATAAGAGGTACTGCTGCCATGCAACTGGAGAGGGAAAACAAGACTTCATGAATTTCACCTAATGCTCCTTTCACCCGAACAGCAGCTGCTCCGTGTGAAACTGTGGAGCATCTCTCGACACAAAACAGAAATGCAGTAAGTTACTTCAAGACAGACACATTGCTGTCTCTTCTTGCCTACAGCTACCACGAGAATAATTACTCCATGACTGAAGGGGCAATTGACTGTTTCAAGCCATCCAGAACACTCAAGCAGAAAAAAATAGTGTTAAGTCAGGTATCTGCGCAAAAACATAGGTGAAGAGTAAGTTCAGCCCATGTAATTGTATGTTAGTTTCACCTGAAGTCCCAGAACACACTGTATTTTGACCCTTACCAAACTTTTCCACTTGAATCACTTTTTTCATTTGTATCAAAGCATGTCACAGTACACCTAAAGGAAAACATGGTGCATTATTACAGTTCCTAGGATGCTACATGAAGATGTCTTGCAGTTTTATCCCACAGAGCTAACAGGTAGTTCAGTGGGTAAAGCGAAACCACAAGTTTATTCTGTGAGGCATTTCCAACGATACGAACCTACAGAGAAGATCCTATCGGGATAGACCTCAGCATTCCTAGTACTACATATTAACATGACAGAAAAACACCAAGTAGACTGGAAACGTACCTGGTATATTTCCCCCTAAGTGTCTTTTTAAAGTTGTTTCAAGGTATTTTGGAGAAGGAGAAGGGTAAATGATTTTAACAGCTGGCATCTGGAGAAGATGAAGTAACTCCTTCACATTAGCAACATTTTTAACACTAAAGGTTAGTTACCTGAAAAGCAAACAACAAAGGCAGTTAACTACAAATATGTACAGAATTCTCCCTATAAATGTACTGTCAAGTGCAATTCACTTGTCTAAGCAAAACTGTCAGTTTAAGCAGTTAACCTGATCACCTCCTTTTTGAATGAGGAATTTGTATGAATGCTTTTTAAAGCAAATCAAAGTTACAATAAATTGTTCACCTAACAGAGGGAATGCTACAGTAAAATACAGTAATGCAGTGTTGAAACCAGTTCCCGAAACATTCCCAAAACAGTAAACTTGGTTTGATAAGATTTCCAGCCACCAGAGTCCTTCAGTCATTAAGGACAGTCACTACAAAACTTCTTATGTCATACTAACCCTAGACAGAGCTTGAGACTTCTGTGAAATGGCATCCTGAATTTCTTCTCTTATTTTCTCTAAATACAAGCCACCTGAAAAAGCAAAGTAATGTTACAAACCAGCACGTCTGTGCCTACAAATCAGCAGAACCTACATCAGTACTAAGTATGTAAGTGGTTCGTTCTAATTACCACAAGCATTACTGAGAGCCTCTATTTGGAATCACATTTCAATACAGTGTCTGAATATTATCCTATTGTAATTTCCTGTTTATTTTTAAAACAAAGTCACAGTGATGATCTTTCCTCACTGAGACAAGACACTTGCATGTAAAAATAAAGTGACATGAAAAGGACACTCCTGTAGTAATTTGTTCAGAAAGGCCATTCTCACTCACTCTCTTCAGAGCAGTTGAACATTTTGCCAATCATCACAACAATTTTCTCACAGCATTCTCAAGTTTGGGGTTAGATAAACTCGTACTTTCTGAAACAACACTGCATTTTCTCAGTAAGAAAAGAACAGCACTACAACGAGCTCACCAAGTAAAAGACAGGCAGCTGACCTGCAACAGGCAGGTGTTAAAAACCAGTCACGCACTTACCAAGATGGTAGTTCAGACTGGACTGTCACATGGACTTCCTGAAACAAAGTAAATTGTTGCATCTGATCAGTACAGCCAAGATTCTTCAGCATTTCAGTAATTTGTTAGGACCCGGGTACTCTTATACTCAATATAAAGCAGGTAGACTGTGGTCCAGTTAGACTGCCAGAATGCTAATGACAAAACCAACCATTTCAACTGAAATCAAAGCCATGGTTCAATTTACCACACAAATACCAACAAAGTCTATCTGCAATTTAAGAAACTGGAGCACTACGGCACAGAAGGTACAACTAAGGGAGTTACCTCACTAAGAAAACATGTGGGAACACCATCCTAAAACAGCTTTAAAATATGCTCTAATAAACCACATATAAGAATTCATCACTGCAAGTATTTTTTTCCCTCTACCTGCTAATTGTACTTCCTTTAGTAGGTAGTATGCAGAATTCAAGCACATCAAAACAAATGAATTTTTAGATTTTACAGTAGCTGCATTAAGTATGTTTGCAGAACTGTCCCATGAAGTAAACTGTTACAGGTCTCATTGTCACCACTGCAATTAACTTTACAGTGAGGAAAGCATAACCTGTTACTCTTCTAGCCACGTTTTTCAATTCAGACACATAGCAGGTTGTGCCCATTTGCTGAAGAACGAGGCATAACAACTCCACAATGTCTGTGGAATAGACTGTTTAAGCCTAGCCAGTTAACTTTGAAAGAAACCTGTTTAGTGGTCACCTGCTACTTAGATTTGTGTTTCAAAATACTTTTTTTTTTTTTTTTTCAGAAAAAGGCAGCCAAAAACTCAAGACTTGAGCTTTTATGATCCTCATCCAAATACTTCCACCAAGAAAAAAGCCAACTATTTCCTTAATACTTACACTTAAACAGAAGCTTTACACTGTGTTCCAGACATTGCAGGAAGGCCCCTTGAAGAAGAAATATTTTTGAACAAAGTCACTTATTTAACTACAAGCTCATTTTGTAACAGTTTAACAGTTTTTTAATGTATTTGACAAGCCTCCCAGTTTGGAAACACTAAACCTACTTGTTTCAACAGAAATACCAAGTTTACCAAGCACATCTGCATGAAAACCAACGATGCCAGCTGTTGAAATACTGTAGCACTGCTTTTTGAACACCCCATCAGGAAGACACTGCTGGGTGCAGATACCATACAGTGCACAAATTAGTCTGATTAACTTGCTGTGGAAACAGCATGTCTGAAAAAATTCTAGACTCTTATGCTGAAGCTCAAATGAAACTCAAAGCTTACCTCTTTTACTCACTACC
The DNA here is from genome assembly GCA_038380795.1 of Pyrocephalus nanus. Lineage (NCBI taxonomy): Eukaryota > Metazoa > Chordata > Aves > Passeriformes > Tyrannidae > Pyrocephalus > Pyrocephalus nanus. Next base: position 37,495,745 of record CM076259.1, read on the forward strand.
ATGTTGCACAGAAATCCACTGAACTGACAGATTTGTGAAGCAGTGGGCCAAACAGCCATAATAAATGCTTCCCAAAAAATTAAATCTGCTCACTGCTGCAGCACTGGTGTTCTCATCTGCAAAGAAAAAGATACAACTGAGCTACACTTCTACAAATTTGGAACATTAAACTCATACCCAAGATTGATCAGTGGAGTTCACGCAAATATTGTCCCTTCATATACGTAACACAACTAATACGTTCATCAGCTGTGGGTTGCAAAAGAAGGGTTTTTTCTAAGCACTAGGTTCCAGGTTTTTGTCTACGGCAACAGACAAAACCTGATCAAGTGCTAGAACAGATTGAATTTTTTTTTAAACAGCATTTGAAACTATTTCACAACTCACTGTATACTTACTGTTAAGAAGTGTCACCTTCCACTACTACTGTGTTTTCTCATTCTAGAGACAGGTAGGTTAAACCAAAAAGCAACTGTGGCAAGGAGTTCAGTATCAGACATGCCATCCTAAAAACAATCTGCTGTGTTAAACTGGTATGTTACTCAGCACAATACTCCTAATAATACCACTGGCCAAGTAAGATGCCCTGTTCCTATCTTTGACTAAAGAATGTTCTTGTAAGGTTTTATTACTTGAACACCTTTAGCTCAGGGCTTCCCATGTTACAGGTGTTTTCTTGTGCAGTAACCTTACACTGTGCTTTCTTCCATGCTATTTCCTACACTACCCTGAAGCCACACAAACCTGGTAACATCCTACAGTAAGAAGCTTTCACAGCTATGTACGTGCAAGACTACCAGCTCCTCTCTGCTGTCCCTCCTGTTCTTGCATTGGACATGTTTAAAGATGGAATTTTACCACAGGGAAGCCATCAGAAGCTGTAGCTGTATGACACGCCCTGGTACAGAAAGCGTGTGTGAGGCACCACGACGGGACTAAGTGTAAAGTAGTTCCTCAACATCTTCAGCAGACAATCCCAGGCAGTATTGGTCCAAACCAGATAAAACTGCCCTGCAGCATTCAATATCAGGTAAAAACAAAGTATTTCTATACATAACTTCTAACAAAAACTGCACTTAAGAGATATTAAAGAACTCAAGTTTTTGTTTTCATTCAAAGAGACCACAGATTCTGTTCAGACTGGTGAAAGAGATGTTGCATTGACCTTGGAAGTTTCACACACAAAAACTGCACAGCTGTGAAGAGCTGTAATGCATTAACTTTAAATATGGAGCACTCTTTTTTCAAAACCTCTTGTGAAGTAAAGCAAAAATGCTACCTGAAGTAAACAGAACTGAAACCAACAGCTTACCTTGTGCAGCAAGAAAACTGAGTAGTATTTCATCTTCAAAAATGTCAAATGTCATAAGTGACATAAACTGGAAAAAAAAGCAAAGTAATAAGAACTGTCATATATGGTCAAGTAAACTCAAAGCTAGGTTTCAGCAATCAATGTAACAGTTGTAATAAGCCTGATTTGCATGTGTACTTATCCAGTTCTAATCAGAATTGAAATTTAGTTCATTTCTGAGTCACTCAGCAGTTGAACAACAAAATTCATCACGTGAACTGCAGAATGAGCAGGTTTCTACATACTCCCTTCACTATGCCTTACCAAGCAAGAACCCCACTCCTAGATCCAGGATGAGTCTTACAAGCCTTAAACTATTTCTCAAGTAGATGCCTAAAAGAGTTACATTTGGCCATCAATTTTGGACTAATATGAAATGTGATCTTTAAATACTGAAGAGTAATTTTGCAGTCCTACATCTACCAAGTTGTAATTGGGAAACCTCCTTTACAAAGGTTTAGGACTTTAGTTCAAAGCACGTAAATAATGCAGCTTGACTTGCTCTCAATACTGAGCACCTACTGCCAATCTCCTCAGACTGCCATTAAACCAGCAGATAAAACCTTTCCTGGGCAACAGCCTTGTTCAGCACACACTACTTCTACCTGCTGAACAGCTATAACTTGCTGACAGCAATTTGGTGAAGAGCATCTGAGGCAGGCAGATGACTGTATGGCCTCTAAATCTTGTTCATTGACAAGGAAACTTTTTGAACTTTTTTTTTATATTTTCAGCTACCACAACGCACTCTAGGACTTGGCTGTATTCAGACCATTTCTAAACGCTTATGGTCAGGTTTCCTACTGACTAAAACAAGAAAGTTATTTTCAGCTGGGACAACTCCTGTTAAGAACTGTCATTATGAAGAGCTTTTTATCTTCTGTTAAGTCATATTCACATCAGAACCCATTCTCGACAGCAGAGGGCAAGAGGGGAAAAAGAATTTTTAACCCAAGATTCACTATGCTGCTACAATTATCTTTAAGATAACTTACAACTTCAGATTATTGTATTAGATTCAGGAGAAGAGAACTATTTTTCTGAGAAGTTATTCCACATAGAATAGACAACCTCAATCATACAAAATCGATTATATCATCATTTGAATGCATTAACCATATTTTGCAATAGACTTCTGTTGAAGTTGACCAACAACTTCTGCATTTTTGTTGTTGGCAGTTGTTTGCATTAAGCTTCAATTCTGTCTTCAACCTCTCAACTCTTTAAGTATTTCAAACCTGCACCTCTAAGACACAGACCATTCACAAGGAAGTCAGTTATGAAAAACTCAAGAAAGGCATTTAAACTGCCCTTTTAACTTGAGCATGTAGGTGTATGCATGCAAATGCATACTATTTTATACTGTGCTGCTGCTACATTACAATATTTGGAACTTGTTTGCCTATTTAATTACATAAATTCTACAATCCACCGGTTAACAGAGGTCAAGCTGCAGAAGCCAGAACTTCAGCAAGATTATCAGCTAATGAACCAAAGATATTGTAGTCCTGATAGAGAATAGCACAGAACATACTTAAAAGTTTAACAAAACAACAGATTATATTTGCTTTTTAACTGTCTCAGACATAAGCCCAATATACTCACAGAACACCAGATGTGACTGGGTAGCTTGGTGGATAGCTCGACATTGAGTTCAGACCAATGCTTTTAAGGAAGCAGGCCATGAAAAATGACCACTGACACCTTATTTGTCCATCTGCTGTTCACAGAGGTGAACCTTGCACAGGCACAGAGTTCTCCCCAGCACTGTCTTCGTCATCCTCTATTTCAATCACTTCAGTTGATTTTGCGCGTTTTGGTTCTGGCTTTGATTTTTTCTTACTGGGAATTGTGCTGCTTAAAATGAAAGAGCTGTTCTCCTAAGAAAACGGAAGACAAGTATTCATAAGTCTGGTTTTGAGATACTTAAAATACAAGGTTTTAGTAATAAATTTGCAAACTTCAGTAACTCTTGAGAGAACTGCAGAATTCCTATACATTCCAGCATTTTGTGTAAGAAGAGAGTATGGACTCTCAAAATAACCTCCTTCTCCATTACAGATTGAGACTCACAGGTATCACATAGTTAACTCTGGATCTAAGCTCAAGAGCTAAGTACTGAAAACATTATTATCTACTAATTCCTTAGCTTTAGCAGAGAAAGGTTAGGAAGTTTCTGAGGTTAAGTATTACTTACCACTACTCTGGCATCATATTGCTCTTGATTATGAGAATTCAAGCCGTCCTCGTCATCACTGAAATATAAAAGATTCAAATCAAACTGTACTTTTATAGTAGCTTAAAATGTGTAAGCTGTTTTCCTACTGCAAGCCCTGGTTTCTCTTAGAGTCTTCTAAAGTACTACAGCTTGTAGGTTTAAGATAATTCTACATAAGGTCATTCTCAAATGACCGTTTTTGACAGCAGAATGACATCTTAATTTGTAACAGAGTCAGGACAGAAGGAGTGCTTAGGAGTAGAACAAAGATTTAGCAGCAGATATTAACAGCAGTATTAAGATAATTTGGATTACACTGCCAAAAAAGCTAGAAAGCCAGCAACTTGGAAAAGAAGCAGAATGTAATCACAAGCAAGAACATAAGAGGATAAGCCTCAGCTAATAAGGGTATACAGCTTTCTTCCTGATATTGTAACAAAAGTTTCTCTGCAATGCCATGAAACACCGGTATGAACTTAATTCCACTCTTATCCACAAGTTTTCTCTCAAAATAGAAAGGACTCCCCAGAGAGGTGAAATCATTTTAGTACTGTTGTTTCACTAAGAGGCACGGTGAGGACTGGTTCCAGAACCTAGAAAGTATTCTGGTACTCATTTCATATAAATAATTGATTGTCTGGATGAGCTGGCTTTTATTCTACAGAGATTTGTACAGAGATTTGTTTCTTCTGCTCTTTTGTACATAAGCAAACAAATTATTATTACTCATTCTACAGGCTCACCCTAATACTTTGACTCACACTAATTAGCAGTGTGAAGTGACTGCTAAAATGAACAGTAGCTAAAAGACAGCTTCATATCTTTACACTGTCTTTTAAACTTTTTAGTTTTAGTGTTGAGCATATTTACAACAGTAAGTATTCTTGCTCATTTACTGATTTTTTTATTGCACTAAGATAACTGCTTGACCATAAAGATCTAAGATGACACTTCCAATATTTAATAATGTAAAAAGGAAATTAAATATTATTCTTTAGCCATTGCTATAGAACACTCCCATTTATTTGAAGTAGCTATTGAGGAAATAATTTTAGGAAGTACTTTTTTTAAATTTATACCATACCATTTTAATAAGACAGTACAAGTCATCAGAACAATCATCAGTCTCCAGATCAGATGAGAAGTATTTCCTCCTATGAGAACTTCCAAGTCACATTTACAAACACAAAACCCAAGTGGCAGTGTTTTGTTCCCAAAATAAATAATGCTTTCATAGGTTAAAAGGGCAGGAAAAGAACTGAATTTGATACACCTACAACTCTGTCACAGAATCACACACTAATACAAGCAACTGTACTACCTCTCAAATTCCTGAACTATGAAGAGTGGCAGACTGTACTGGTCTGGAGTTAAGTCAGCTCTCCTCACAGCACCCTATGCCATGCCTTTTTTGGATTTGTGACTAAGTGTTGAAGCCCTAACCATGTGAGCAAACAGACTGAGGGTAGTGCAGGCTGTCATGCACCTACATGTACACACATATTTATATTTTAGTCAAGAAAAGAAGTTTTATACCATCTAAAAATATAAAGACCAACTTACTTTGTCTCCTGAATAGGGGAAATGGGGCCTTCGTCATCTAGGTATTTGTGTTTCCGAACCACCACACATTCTTTTTCTAAGTCTTCACTAGCCTGAAGGGCTTTTAAAGCTTTTTTAAGATGTTCTTCGTATTTAAGCACTTCAATGTATTTGAAATATCCCTTTGCAGCTGCTTGCTGAAAACAGAAATTTACCAAGTAAGATCTTACAAACACACTGAATTTGTAATATTACATTGACATCCATAAACATTCTTTCTCTGTTTGCCTTAAAAGGTATTAGACAACATTACATACACGAAATAAAACCTGTTTAATTGTTACATTCAAGCACATCAGACAGAAGCACAAAACAGCCAACCTACTAAAATAGTAATACACTTATCTCACAAAAGGAAGACTTACCTCATAGCCAAGAACCATCTTTAAGGGAATATGTTTCTCCCCATAATGTTTTTCGACAAAAGGGAACTGAAAACCTCTGTCCAGCAGCCTCCTCTTTTGCTCCTGAGGAGAGGCTGTCAGTGGTGGCCTCCCTGTGGGCATCCTTGTGCCCTCATACTTTTTCTTCTTCCTTTTTTTGCCTGAGCCAGCTTTGAATTTTCGGTGTGCGGCTGCTTTAAACTTCTTTCCCCTGAAGTGATAGGCAAAAATGGCTTTCAAATTGAGTTTTGATTTCTGCTGCTTGGAAACTTCTGATGATTTCACTGGACTTTGGGGAGACAGTGAAGAATCTGACGAGCTTTCATTGTCAGGCACTTCTGCAACAGATTCAGCTTGTTGCCTTGATGATTGACACCTCCTTTTTGGCTCTGAAGGTGCAATGGAGCACCCAGGACGGCACTCACTGCCATGAGCAACAGAGACATCACTGAAGAAAAAGAAAATATTTACTTTCAAAAGAATGATTACTTTTACAATACATGACACGGGTTCTTCACAGGAAAAATTCTAAACTAGAAGGTAAAAACTCACATTTCGGAATCACTGCTGATAAGTAAAACCTCAGCTGAAGCAGCTGACGATTCACAGATACTGTTCAGACGATCTGATGATTCCCCAGGAGCAGCATTCTTCTGCCTTAACTGTGAACACTCCCTTCTTGCATCTGTCTGCCATGCATACCCCTTAGATGGGTCCTGATGACAGTGTATCAGCTCTTGTGCACCACGGTAATCAGAGCCAGAAGCCTGGGGCTCATCTCGATCAGTCATTTTTCAGTTTGCCCTAAGAATCAATGAGAGTTAAAGAAGTTATAGAAATCGGAGAAAAATATATGTTAATGAGGCAACAAGCTTCCCACTGCTCCACTCTCACTCACAGGGTAAACTTAAAAGAACAATGTCAAGCAAACTTCAGCATATATTTTCCTATGAACCAGGAGCATATAAATTAAACTTTCAGAGTAACGGTTCAGTCAGATACTTATTTCAGGATATTCATAGCATAATTTAGGTCAGAAAAAAGTTTTACAGCTCTTTTGGTCACCAGTGGAATTCCCCAGGGCTCAAGATTGTGCACCCTCAGTCAGTTTTCAGACCACCAAATTGAGCAGGAAGGATCTCCAGAAGAATCTAGACAGGCTGCCATCTCTGGGCTGTGGCCAACGGTATGAGATTCAACAAGGCCAAGTGCTGGGTCCTTAATTTGGGTCACAACAACCCCAGGCATTGCTGAAAAACTGCCCCACAGAAAAGGAGCTGGGGGTGCTGATCAACAGCAGCTGAACATGAGCAAGCAGTGTGCCCAGGTGGCCAAGGATATCCTGGCCTGAATGAGCAACAGCGTAGCCAGCAGCACCAGGGCAGTCACCGTCCCCCTGTACTTGGCCAGGGTGAGGCCACACCTCGAATTCTGTGCCCCTCACCACAAAACAGACACCGAGGTGCTGGAGCATGTCCAGAGAAAAGCAACAAAGCTGGTGAAGGATCTGAAACACAAGTCTTATGAGGAGCAGCTGATGGAGCTGGGGATGCTAGCCTGGAGAAAAAGGAGGCTCGCAGGGATCTTCTCACCCTTTACAACTACCTGAAAGCAGGCTGTAGCCAGGTGAGGGTCAGTCTCTTTTTGTAAGTAGTAACAAATGATAGGACAAGAGAAAATGGCATCAGGTTGCACTGGGGAAGTTTATATCGTAGGAACACGCTGCCCAGGAAAGTGGCTAAGTCACCATCCCCAGAGGTGTTCAAATGTATAAATGCAATGCTTTGAGACTAATGGGTTTATGTTGGACTCGTCAATACCAGGTTAATGCCTAGATGACTTTAAACACCTTTTCAAACCTAAAAGACTCTTTGATGTTATGGAAGGTAATTCTGGACAACAATCTGCACCTATGCCCCAGCCACACTATGCCTTATGTGAGCATATTGATAACAGGGGTTCGCCCACGGTCTGATAAACACAATACAGAGACAGAACGACACAATATCAGAGCCAGGACACAGGCAGCAGTGTCACTCTGACCACACAGGCTGTGGCTGGTACTCACAGATTGCAGTTCAGCATCCTTTGCGGCCTCTCCTGCAGCTCCGTCCTGGACAGATGGCACAGCACGCAGAGCCCTTATGGAGAAAAACAACCAACATCTAAATTTCCTGACTATTCCACGGAATCGCAGTATCTCCTCCCAGAAGAACCTCAGGCTGGATGGCGCCGGGCACACCGCTCGGCCCCCCGCCAGGCTCCACCGCCGGGGCAGGCATTTTGAACGCGGGCCCCACCGAGTCACCACGGCCGAGGACACTCCGTGGCCCCTCGCACACCGCCGCCACACGCCCTAGCCCTCGGGGGACGACTCAACACCGCCGGGACCGGCCCCCACCCCCGGGTCCCTCGGCTCCTCGGGTCCCCACACCGCGGATGGCGGCGGATGCGCCGCGCCCTGACCCACCCCTGCTCCGCCGCTGCTCCGCCGCAAAGGGCGCGAAATGGCCGCCCCGCGGCTTAAGTAGCGCCGGGAAGCTCGCGAGAGGCGCGCGGGTCGACGGGAGGCAGGAGGGAAGGGGAGGGAAGGAGAGGGAAGGGGAGGGAAGGGGAGGGAAGGGGAGGGAAGGGGAGGGGAGCGAAGGAGGGGCGGAGGGAGGGAGGGAGGGACGAAGGGATGCTAGCTAGGGGTGGCAGCAGACTGGGCGGTCCCGGGACCGAGGCGGGGCGGGGCCAGGGGAGCCGAGCGGAGCCGAGCGGAGCCGAGCGGAGCCGAGCGGAGCCGAGCGGAGCCGAGCGGAGCCGAGCGGAGCCGAGCCGAGCGGAGCCGAGCCGAGCCGAGCCGAGCCGAGCCGAGCCGAGCCGAGCCGAGCCGAGCGGAGCCAGCCGAGCCCGGACGGCAGGGCAGGTACGTGCGGTCTGTGCGGAGCAGAGATCGGGCAGTTCCCGGCTGCCTCCTCCCGCCTCTCCCGGTACGTCACGGATTCCCCCTCGGTGAGAGGCTCTCGTTCCTGCTGTCCGGTTTCTCTCCAAGCTCCTCCGAGCTGGCAGCTCCAGCCGAAGCAACCCCTTACTGCCTCTCGCAAGCGAGCCAAGCATGCTGCCAGCTTTAGTGCTTTCTCGCTCAAGCGCTCCTCTCTGCCTTTGCCTGCCGGGATGCTCTCTCTCCCGAAAGACGCGAGCCTCGGCTGGCACGCCTGTTCCTGTCCCGCAGTGTCCCATCCCTTCCCCAAATCCCAGCCGCTCAAGCAGCCGCTCTGCTGTCCCGCAGCCTTCCTCTGCCCCGTACGGGATCTCCTCGCATCGCTCCAGCCGAGGAATACGGCCTCTGCCTCTATACATGTTTTGCTCCTCTTGATGTCTTTGCTAAGTTTCTCCTCTCTCACTGACTTCCATCTTCAACTTTTTTTTTTTCTTCCTTCCCCAATCCCCCTCCCCGACTCACCTCTACCTGCCTATAACCTCTTCCTTTTGGCTTCAACCCTCCAAACTAGTTTTAATTCAGGTTTTGATAATAGACCCCACCATACACATCATTAATATAACGGTTCACATTCCATCTGCATTCTCCTGGCACTTAGCTACTCTCTCTGATGCTTTCTTCCTGCTTCAAAGGTAGACTTTCAGTCTTTATATGCTTGTTCTCTCTATTCTTGTTACACTTTCTTTGAAAGTCTTCTGTAGTAATTCAGTGACGGTGCACTCCTCTGCGATGGATTTTAATTGTCTGCTGTTGTCTCCTTTCAGGTTCACCCTGTCCCACACCACACAATTCACTTCCCTGTTACTGCTTGCAGTGGTAGCTCACAGATCTCTTTTGTGTGTTTCCTGGTAAAGACTACTGTCTAGCAATCAGATCGGGTTTTACTATGGTACAGCGAGTTTTTCCACAGTCTTTCCGTCCTTTCTTGATTGCAGTGAGCTAACTACTGTCCATACAGTAGGTGATGGTCTAAGTGTTATATCAGAGTCTATTTATTTGAATTGTGTCCAAGTCTTGCCTCTGCCTTTTGCACAACAGTTCTAGGTTGTCTGCTCAGTCTCAGGTCAACCAGTGTGTTGAGTGATGGCACAGCCTCCTTCTGGATGTGGCAAAAGGTTCCTGAGGGGATAAGGATCGTCTAAAACAATGCTGCCAAAGCCATCTTGTCACTTTCTCTAGCTAATTACTCCCTTTTTTGGTGCACACTAAAAGCCTTGGGTGTGATTCATTCCATCTAACAGTAGGCTTTTACCAGAGGCACCAAATCCAACCTGTTACTTTCTCCTCTGCAGCCTGAGGAGGGAAGGAGTCACCTGTGGAGATGGATAAGACCAAATACAGGTTGCAGTTTTTCTTCTTTTCTCTACTGCTTGCTACAGCAGTAATTTGGGGTGGCTGAACGTTTTGCTCAAACATTTCAGTTAGGTGACTCCTATAATCTCCCCACTCTTTTTATTTCTTTTTCTTTTTTTTTTTCCCCTTTATACAGGCTTAAAAGGCTGGTGGTATAAGGACAGTTACAATTTTTGACAATCATAAAAGGTGGTATTTTTTTAGAAATAGAAGCTACAACTATACATAAACAGCTAGCTCACACTGTAGTCCTTCCTAACAAAGGCTCTGTCATGTCTGGGAATGTAGTTAGGGTTTTGGCATTTTCCTCCAGCATCTGAGCTCTGGATAAGTGGGACCCATTTTGTTGCGTTGTTGGTTTGTTTTTTTTTGCTGTGCACAACAAGCATATGCCTAAGGAATTAATAATTGCTATATTTTATCTTTAAGTATTGTACAATCAGCTGTTTCTGCCCTGAGCTAGTGGTTTGCCCTAGTTACTCACTTTGCTGTTGCAAGGCTGACTGAAGTACAGCTCAATTGTGAAGGCATTCTTTCAAACAAAATGTTTTGTTACAAGCTCAGTACCCATACAGAGGCTGATACCACAGAACTTGGTGCTGTTGTTTTCTATTTTACTTCTTGCCTTTTTGTCCTGGAAGGGGAAACACATGCCCAGAGTCAATTGGAGACCATATCACAGCTGGGGTTGAAAGTCCACTGTAGCCAATGCTGGAAAAGTAAACATTAACGTTGGGAAGGCCTGAGGAGGCAGCTAATGTGTCAGAAAAGCCCAGTTTTCTTTCAAAACCAAATTCTCATTCCAGGCTTACAAAGGACACACAAATCTCCTAACCTGTCTCTTGAGCTGAATTCAGTATTGCATGTGTTGCCTACACCCAGCTGCAAGCTTGAAGACTAGCATATGTAATTTTCTGAGCCAGCTATAGGTCTGACAAACATGTCTTTCAAAATCTATAGAAACTTTATTGTTACTATTGAAGCCATTAGTCTTTCCTGATGGCAGAACTACTGTTCTACTGTTGTCTGTGCATTCTTGAGTGAAATGGAAAAATAATTCCCATATTGAAAGGAGACTGTTTTAATTGTTAAACTATTATCCTTGTTGGCAGATCAGTTGCTCCTGCAGCGTGCTGTACTGTAATTTCTTACCTCAAGAAATCAGTAACAGTTAAGAAATGGCCAAAGTTGAAAGGTTTGCTTTTCACGTTCCAAGTCTGGAGGAGCTTGCTGGGGGTAAGTTATGCAGCTTGTAAATTTTTACTAACTTATAATGTACTCTTCAAACTTACATTAAAGCTCATACCAAAACCTTTCTACAGACAGTACATGGAGAATTCCTGCTCTTAACAGACTGAGATGTAAAGAACAGCACTATATCTCTATATGCTGTGATTTTTGTAGCACGACTCCTCCCCCAAGCCCCCTTGATATTTAAGCACACAGACAGGCTCTCAAATCCTTTAAAACTGTCTGCTGTATTTGCAAATTTGTGCATGAGTTGTGAAAGTTTGACAACTAAAGAGTAAACCTCTCTATGGATACAGGATCATCCACCCTCCTCTACCCTCCAGTATTTCTTTTTCAGGCTACTCAAAACACAGCTAGCAAGATGCAGTGTAGCATGGCAGATCCTCTTGCCTGAACCTAGCTGGCTCCTCTTTCAGTGATTACCTTAGAACAGGGCTGCAGGAAACATCTTCTTTATTTTGTTTCTTTCCAAAGCCTTCACAAAATATGCTCAGAATAACAGAATGGTTGAATTTGGAAGGGTCCAACGCACTTGCTCATGAGCTTCTTTCCTTGCACTAGCAGAAAGATAGTCTCTCCCCTGCAGCAGATCTGCTAAAGGTTGTTGTCTTTCAGATTGATCTCTCAAGTTCGGTTTGCCGCTTTCCCAAATCTGTGTCAGTTTGATGTTTCCATGCGTTGAGAAAGTGTGGTCCCAAGATTACCCTGGGTGGTTCTCAGTGCTCTTCTCACTCAGTCAGACTAGGGCAGTAGGACACAGCTGCTGTAGACTCTCTGCAGAGAACACCATGTACTTGCAGTAGAACAGCTGGAAAGAGTAAAAGAAAAATTTCATCAGAAAGCAGAGTTTTCCATTTTTTCCCCCCTGAGGACCTCCTGTAAGCTGTGAATTTTGTTGCTGTTCAGCTTTTGGGTGTAATTTGAGGAATGCCCTTTTATTGTCCTTGTCCACTTACCAGAAGGTACTGAGATATATTTAGAAATGTGCCAAGTACCTTTTACTGACCCTTGTGGTCAATAGCTCTGTAAATCTGCTCTTGAGAAGTAAGGTATGGCTGAAATCCTAATTGGAGGAAACAAAGACTCAGGAAAGTCTTCTAAGCAAATAAGAAACTGTCTGATTTGAGAATAGACTTGATCTTCTGTTCTTTAGTTTGAGAAATCTGTCAAAGCAGACCCCCAGGCATGAAAGAACCTGGACCTTTTAACATAGTATTTGAAGCAGTGTATGCAAAGACAATCCCTCACTCAATTCAGGCTTAGAAGTTATTTCCAAACAGTGCGCTTATCTAATCCTCCCTGTTGTATGAGTGGCTTTGCAGGTTCTGAGCCTAAAAACCATTGATGTGAAGCAAAACCAAAATTTTAGATTTGGTTCATTATCACCAGCACCATTCGTTAGCTGTCTTGCACTGACAGTGGCACTTGCCAGCAAATCTCCACAAGAGCATAAACACGATAGGCAGTATCCTGTGGCAGAAGAAATTTCCAGACAGCAGAGACAGTTTGAGATTATAATCAAGCTATTGCAAACAGTCTGGTTAATGTATTTAAAGAACCGATTGTCCCTTCAGCTAAAACTTGCTTCCTCCTTTGCTCTTGCATCATATTTGACTTGTGATCATAATTGTCTGCTCTTTGAAACAAACCCACTGCTGAATGTGATTTAAGTTTACCCATGTTACTTCACTTTGTGTTGCTCCTAGTGCTACTAGGAGCAGTCAGTTATTATATTTCAATGAAAATGTTTTTAAAATACTTTAAATGAATTGATGTGGTGGACAACAATTACCTGAAAAAACTTTTGCTCTTCCCTGAAGTTTTGATGCATGAAACAAGTGCCTACAGATAATTAAATCAATGGAGTTACTTAGGGTAAGAATAAGTAATGTATCTTGCTGAAATAAATCTAAACAGATATTTATAGTTGTTAGTAACTTGTCAAACAAACTCTTGGTAATTTTTCATTGTCATTAACTTTGCCATTATTCTTTATTACAGTTTTGCAGAAAGGGCTTAAAGAGAACTTTGCCGATGCTCAAGTCTCTGTTGTAGATTGTCCTGATCTGACTCAGGAGCCCTTCAAATTTCCTGCTAAAGGTAATCTAGCATTCCCTTCTTCCACTAAGTCTCCTCCTTTCTTTCTACCTGATTCTAGTTGGTTTTGATCTTCTGAAGATGTTGGGAGAGTTTAAATTGTTTTTCAGATAAAGAATATCCATAAGAGGAGAGCTAAATTTTATATCTCTGGATTTACTTCCTGGTATGAACAAGAATAAGTCATTGCTAAGTACTTGTCATAAATTTTTTTCTTAATCTGTCACTGCAATACTCACTTATTTCTTAAGATTTAGTTAGTGTACTGAAAAGGTTTTGAAATTAAGTTGTTTTCTTCCAGATGGGGAAATTTTTTAGATCCATGCCAATGACAATTTGAAGCTAAGGTGTTGTGCTTCCATTAGTTTTTTAATTCCTGCCATTCACGTATGTCAGTGAAGTGAAACTATCTTACTTTAAATGGGATTCATCTTCTTTGAATTAGCTGTCAGGAAGACAGACGTCATCTGTGTAGTTCCCTCTGGCATCAATGTAGGAAAGAAACATTTCAGAAGGTGATTCATCTCTTCTTAAAATACATGTCCAAGTAAGTGGGATGAATTGTCCTGAGACTCAGACAGCTTCCAGCTTTGCTAAAATTTTGCAAGGGGAGCCCCAGCAGAGATATCCACTGTGTGGTGGAGAGCTGGCAAATAGATATTGCCCACTCTATTAATTTCCTTGTGTTTAGAGAATGTTAATTTTACAACAGGTTGCATAGCACTAAATCCTACTGTGAATCATTTTAGGGCTTAGATTTCTTAATAGTGCAACACTTTATCTAAGTATTTAGAAGTTTGAGGAACCAGTTCTTTGGTGGGTTACACTGTATGCTCATTTAGGATTAGTAGGAAAAAATACTTTACCAAGCTAACTGGCTGTATTCTTACAGGAATCTGTGGAAAGCCTAGGATAGCAGATGTGGGAGGTGTTCCTTATCTCATACCTCTGGTACAGAAAGAAAAAGTGAGTTTTTCCTGTAACTGTGGGGTTTAATACATATATCAAAAGAAAAACAGTGTCTTGTTGAAATATAAACAAAACTAACAACTAAGAGATACTATAAGATTCCTCTTGTGAAAGGGACTTCTCAAGGGTTTACAAGATTGATTCCGACCCGTGTTAAGCGTAGACCATGTGACAAAATCTTACACATTGTAGCAAAAATAGCACATTGTGGTTGATGTTTAATCTTCTTCTATTCTCAAATACAAGTTAGTTTTAGAAACATACCATCTGTGACAGGAACCATGGAAGTAACTACTGAACAAGGGGCTTGTGTGCATATTCGTATATGGCTTGTTGCATGCCTGCAATTTCAAGTGACAGCCACGCTTCTTTGTAAAAACTGGCTGTATTTGTGTTCTCAGGCCAACACTGGATTTGCATTACCCTCCTTTTCCAAGAATGTCATGCCTCCTTGCTGACACCTCATCCAATCTGTCTTTATATGATATTCCCTTCCATTTTTTCCATAGACATTTCAACAAGAACAATAATTCAGTTTTTGAGTATAATGACAGGGGAACATACAGGCAAAATCCACCTGTCAGAAAACAAATGGACATCTAACAAATTTTTTACTACCAAATGTTTTGTTGTGTTCAGAAACTGTGTTCAGCCTAATCATCCAAAGTATTAATGAGAGCCTTGTGAATTAAATGCATCCAGAGATTACAGTGAACAGAATGACAATTCCAGCTCAGAGCACCACACTAAAATCATAGAATCATAGAAAGGCTTGGGTTGGAAGGAACCTTAAAGATCATGTAGTTTCAAGCTCCCCTGCTATGGGCAGGGATGTCACCCACTGGATCAGGTTGCTCAGGGCCCCATCCAGCCTAGCCTTGGGATGGAAGAGTTGTTTCTATTTTGCAGGTTTACGATCTCAATACAGTTGCAAAAGACATAGAGCTGCCTGGAGCATTCATTCTTGGAGCTGGAGCTGTTTCATCTAAGATTCTTGGAGTAAATGCCGAGGTCAGTAAATAAGTGCAGTGGTTCTCCATGAATTCATGAGAGTATCATAACAATAGACCAGTGTCATACAGGGTATTCCTCACTTACCACAAAATACTTAATAAATACTTTTCATGCCACAAGCACATAAAACACATTAGAAGGAATTCAGATGAGGGCCATCCACTGAAGTGCATACTACTGAGGTAATAAAGATTAATTTTTAACTTGTAATTCTTCAGGAAGCATGTGATTGCCTTGGAGCATGCGAGGAACATGATTTTTTTTGAAACTGATTGACAAAGACCTGACCAGAGGTTTTAACTCCAAGATTTAGAAAAGCTTTTTAAACTTACTGGTAAATGCCTCTAAAATACTCCCTGTATTTTGCCCTCTTGGCTGACTTTATCACTGTAAATTTTAAAGATGCCACATACAAAATGGAGGCAGGAGGTAAAAACTGCTTTCTGTGGAGACTGGTTAATCAGAGTTTTTTCAGGCATAAACCTCTGGTCTTGCCATTTCCTTTTAATGGATTTATTGGCAGGTGAGATAGCACATCTCAACATTAAATTTGGGCCACTGGAATAGTGGTTGTTTCTGTACACTGAGAAAGTATTACATAGAATTCCAGTGCTTGAATTGGACCTCAGTTACTTTTTTTCTTCTTTTTTTTTTATTTATTTTTTTTTAACACTAGCATTAATCTTCACATGACATTAAATTTAATTGTCCAGAAAAAGAATATCTCTTTTCTGGATCTTTCATTTACATTACAGTATTAGTGCATTTTTCTTACCAGTTCAAATGTCATCCTGAGAGACAGAGCTATGTGATAAAGAGAATTATTTCTTGAGTTCATGGTCCAAAGCTTAAACAGCGTTTAAGTGAATTCAGTTCATTTAACTGACTCTTACATGTTCTAATTGACTTACTTCACTTTTATATGTTCTTTTTCTCAGCTTATCCCTATCGTTCAAACTAAGAGTGAAAAAAAGCCTGCTGTAAATGGGAGCTATGTTGCTCAGATAAATCCTGCAGACAAAGGGTGCCTGCTTGAGAAGTACAGCAGTAAATATACTGACTGTGAGTTTGGACTGTTGGCCAATCTTTATGCCAGTGAGGGCCAACCTGGTAAGGTGTGTACTTGGATCAAAGGTGACTTGTTTGCAGAGCTTTGTGATTGAAAGGAAACTCATGATTTAACATTTTACTATCTGTTTTCTGTGGTAATAGTAAAGTTGTAATTCCACGAGAGAAACATACAACCGTAACGGACGGATGCCAATGAACAAGAGGAAAAATTGGTGGAGACAGAGAGGCATTTGAATTTTTGAGGCATAAGTATTAGCTTAATAAAACCTTTCCATCATCATAAATCATTCAGCCAAATCTAGTCCAAACTACCAGTGATTTAAGGTAATGGTTGTGCAATGTACTTATGTAAATCAGATGTGGGCACTTGCCTAGCTTTTTGTAGAAGTGCTTTCCTTGACACAGCAAGCACAAAGACGTGTTGACAGAGAGGTCAAAAACTAACTATTGCATGGAAACTGAAAAGTCTTCTCTGGGACCAAGAGTTTCTTTGTAACAGGGTGGAAGCCAGCTGATAGAAAGGGGGTGCTCATATCACTGTCTCATGTATTGAGTAAATCTCTTGCTGCCCAGCACCCTTCACAGGCAAAGCCAGGATTGAACAGAAGTCAGGAAAAGAGAGTTGGTCATGTACTGTAAGGAGCAGCACTTGCAGGGAATTGCATTTCAGAAGGTAATTTTGGGTTATCAGCTTCAGAGAGTTTCAGAACAGCTTTTACAGACCTTTGCAGACTGTTGCAGCAGGAGACAGCAGTGACCAATTAACTTTATTTTCCAGGTCATTGAAGTGAAAGCCAATGGAAGAACTGGGGAACTTAACTTCGTTTCCTGCCTGAGACAAACTTTAGAGAAACACTATGGAGAAAAGCCAGTTGGGATGGGTGGGACATTTATCATTCAGAAGGGGAAAGCGAAGATTCACATTATGGTACGTTGTTCTCAATTCATGCAGCTTTCAATGTCCTCCTGAGAACAGAAGTATAAATCAGCGTGTAACATCTTAGTGCCTTGACTTTGTATTTTTAAATGTATGCATAAACTATTAGGATAAGCACTGCATTAAAGCAAGGAGCTTACATTACAAAATCGGTGTTACAAACTAGTGCTGCCGTTTTACTTGGCCTTAATACCATCATCTCTTGAAATCCTTGGGCAGCTAAAGAATTGGAGAGCTATTGTAAAATGAATTGAAATAAAACACATGACCTGAGATGATACTTACAAGAAGCATTAGACTTTTTTAAAAATAACTGAGCTTCTAAAATGTACCAGGAGCAGGAGAATCCTCACCTCAGTAGTTCTTCCACTACCTGTGCTATGAAAGAAGCAATATTCTGGTCACTTCTATTTCTGGCAGAAACACAGTGATGGGCACTGGTGAGCTTCTTTTGGTCAAGAAGGAAAAGGAACAGAATAGCGGGAAGGGAAAAAGTGAAAGAAACCTGCTAATGAAAAAGTATCTTGCAATGCAAGTGTCTTCCTTTTACTTAGAAAGCTTTTTTTTTTTTTTTTTGCTGTAGCCTCCAGAATTTTCTACCTGTCCCCTGAATACTGATGAGGATGTGAATAACTGGCTCAAATTCTTTGAAATGAAGGCTCCACTGATTTGTCAGCCAGTAATAGTTTCCAGAGATCCAGTGAGTCTCCTTTTTCATTTCTAAGTGTAAACTGAGACTTGTAATGAATTTTGTCTCGACTGTGATCTTCCTTTTAAGAACAGGAGTGTGTAAGTATTGTCTTAGACTCTTCCAGAGGTGGTGTAATGAAATAGAAGTTTCTCATTTCTGTGACTTACTTGAACTGAATCTAGGTCAATCTGTTCTGAAACCTAGTTGTTATTCATAATGGATTGAACTTAATGGTTCCATTCCAATTGCAAATGTGCAAGTGTTTGCATCCCAAATCCAACTGCACAGTTTGCATTCACTGCTGGCCACGCTGGGAGAAATGCCAAGAGCATGGAAGCTGGTTCAGCTGTGTGTTTATGTAGTTCACTTTCATAAGAACTCTTTCTGCTAATGCTGTGTTGAAATACATGAAGCATGTGTCTTGTTGCTGAAGGAAATTCAAGTCTGCAAAGCCTTATGCTGGAAAGTTATCTAGCATCTTTCACAAGCACTAAATTCAACAGCAAATAATTCAGTATTAAAACAAATCTGGTTTCAAAAAACATTAAGATGCTCATCATTAGGAAAATTATTTAAAGATAACCAGGAAACCATAGATGAAAATGACCATTTTATAAAGAACAGTGCTGTCATAAGTAATATTAAAGCATTTTTCCAGAGTTAAATGAGACATACTGTAGGCTTAATATGTTCGTCAACTGATGTGTACTGTTCATCAGTATCTTCTTGCAGCCCAGACAATTCCTCGACCACATCAAACAAAGCATGGCCAGGTCAAGGGGTGTGATTCTCTCCTTTATGAGACCCCACCTGGAATGCTGCATCCAGCCCTGGTGCCGCAAGAAACACGGGGACCTGTTGGCATGGGTCCAGAGGAGGGTCATGGAAATGATCAGAGGGCTGGAGTGCCTCTCCTGTGAAGACAGACTGAGAGAGCTGGGGTTTACCATGGAGAAGAGAAGGCTCCAGGAAGACCTTATTGCAGCCTTCCAGTACCTAAAAGGAGACTTTTAGGAAAAATGGAGAGAAACTTTTTAGCAGGGCACGTGGTGACAGGAGAAGGGGCAAGAGTTTAAAATTGAAACACTCTTTTAAATGCTGTTCACCTGAATGCCTTGTTGATGGACCTTTCTTTCTCTGGTGACAGGGCTTTGATCTGCGTGTGGAGCACACCCACTGTTTCAGCCACCACGGAGAAGGAGGGCACTACCACCAGGACACCAGCCCGGACAGCGTGCAGTACCTGGGCTACTTCCAGCCCGCCGAGCTGCTCTTCCGCATAGACAGGCCCCACGAGACGCACCTGGTCGGGAGAGACTGAGCCTCCCGCTGGGTGATTTAATCTTCCCGAAGTACAAATGCTGATTTTTGTAACGCTTGTAATTATGCACACTTATCAGATTTAAGAATAAATATGAGAGCAGTAAACTGCCGACTTCTTAACTGTGTTAAAGGGTGGAACTCGGAGTGGACGCGTTATTGGAGTTGTTATGACCCAATTCAAACTGTAACTTCGTTGCAACGTTATGGTATATTTTCCTGCTGTTTCGTTGTGCTTCCTGCGTGTCCATAGCTAACGAGGGGGAACCAGAGGTGGTGAAATTATGTGTAGAACGGGTCGTTAAACCAACTTCTGGTCAAAAAGAAAAGATGCGGCAGTTCAAAACGCGAACGCCCTGCACCGTTCCCTCACGACGCTGGCCCCGCCCTCTCCCGAGCGTCTCCGGAAACTACCGAGCCCTGCCGACGCTGGCCCCGCCCCCCCTGCTCCCGCTGCGGGCGGGGGTCGCTCCAAGATGGCGGGCGTGCCGGCCGTGCGCATCAGCATCGAGTCGGCGTGCGAGAAGCAGGTGCAGGAGGTGGGGTTGGATGGCAGCGAAACCTACCTCCAGCCGCTTTCCATGTCCCAGAACCTGGCGCGCCTGGCTCAGCGCATCGACTTCAGCCAGGGCTCCGGCTCCGAGGAGGACGAGCCCGGCTCGGCGGGCCGCGCCTGGACTGAGCCGGGCGAGGCGGAGGACGAAGAAGGTGAGGAGGAGCGGCAGGGCCCACGGCCCGGGCTCTCCCGCCAGGATGGAGCTGGTGGAGGCCCGCCCAGGTGTGGCGGTGCCCGGCCTGCAGCCCCGCAGGTGCTTGGGCCTGGCCTGCCTTCCCCCTAGGATCGTCACGGTTGGCTGTGGATCAGGTTAGGGTAATCATGACCGAGTCCCTGCAGGTTATAGTGGGAAAGGATAGCTCCAGATACGTCGCTATATTTCATGCCGTTATGATCTCTCCGTGGTTTAAGAATGAGTCTTAAACCATATCTTTTTAAAGTCCTTTGTTTTCCATTCCTTTGTTTTATTTTTAGGGTTGGTAAAGTTTCAGCCATCCCTCTGGCCTTGGGATTCAGTGAGGAACAACTTAAGAAGTGCCCTGACTGAGATGTGTGTATTGTATGACGTTCTTAGCATTGTGAAGGATAAAAAGTTCATGACTCTAGATCCAGTTGTGCAGGATCCCCTTCCCCCAAAGCAGGTATGTTATACCTAAGTTATGCACTTTGTATGCACTTAAGCTTGATGTTAAAGATTTTATTTCGGTGGAATTTTTTCATGTGTGATGTGTTCAAGATTTAGTAAAACTTTCCTTGTGCTAGGACAGTACTTTGTGGGTCAAGGTAAGGCTGGGAATGGGAGGTGAGCCCAATTCCAGAGGCCTCTTTGCTGATGTTGTAAAGCAAAATGCTACCTGTGACTGTATAATGCTGATATGAAAATAATTCCAAATAAGTAGACATCCAGCAATAACAACTTATCAATTGCTGTTGGTTAGTTTCCATTAATAATAATAAAGAATGATTTTTTGAGAATTAAGGTGCAAGTATCTCTTCTTTTTTTTTTTTTTTTTTTTTTTTTTTTTTTTTTTTTTTTGTTGTTGTTGTTGTTGTTGTTGTTGTTGTTACCAGAATCCTCAGTTTCTACAGTTGATTTCAAAAAAGAAGTCATTAGCTGGAGCAGCTCAAATCCTATTGAAAGGTGCAGAGAGATTATCCAAATCAGTTGCAGAAAACCAGGAAAACAAGCGACAAAGAGACTTCAACTCTGAACTGCTGAGACTGAGACAACACTGGAAGCTGAGAAAAGTGGGAGACAAAATTCTTGGTGATCTGAGCTACAGAAGTGCAGGTAAACAGTAGGGTCTTTTTCACAAGAATGGATACATTATGAAAATTGCTTTTTGTAACTGGAAAAAACAGATGGAATATCTAATAATAGGTTATTTTAATATAAGTTTATTATAATTTTGAAACAGGATTATAAAGCCTCTGTTTTATTATCAGGAAAAATATATTGCCATCCTCAACCTAGAAAGTACTTCTAAAGGCTCAGTGTGTAGGATTTTAGGAAGGATTTCTTTATGGAAACAATTCTGCATTGACAATGTAGTTGATCAGTTGACAGGGAGACCTCGTAAGTCTTTGGGTTTTATCTACATTTGGTCTGTAAAGCATTTAAAAAAAGGTGAGAAGTGTGTTACATTTTCGTCTGAGTGAAGATCATAGAAAATCTCAAGTTGGAAGAGATTATCAATTCTAACTCCCCGCTCCTCAGAATTCAGACTAAGTAAAACTTAACCATGTGACTAAAGGTTATCATCATAGATGATAGACTGATTATATCTATTATTCCTACACTTGAGAGAAATGATGCTGAGAATATGCCTTATTTCATGGATAAGAAAGTAAGAGAGTGACCAGCCTGGGGTTCTAAAGACCATGGTGGAGTGACAATACAGAATCTCATGGAATTTAAGATATAGGTACAAAGCAGGTGTCAGAACTGGGTGTGTTGGGTTCCTGTTGTCATCAGTAAAGGAGAAGAAGGACAAATTTAGGGCTGTTCATGACGAAGCTGTAGACGTACACCAGGCTATGGCTGGGTTTAGATGATTTATTCTAAAGTAAATGAAACTGTGCCCTGGATGTAAAAGGGAAGCAGCTATGACAGATGTGGATATCTGTTTTCATCAGTCCCTGAATGACTGGCTATACAGTTGTTTTTACAGTCTGAACATGGTAATTTTAAGACTGATGGCCAAACATCATCAGAATTCCTTTAAATCAATAAGGATGTTGCACCTTAAACCTTGCTTGCAAAACTTCAGACAGTTACTTTTTGTCTTGTTTTAAGCCAGTACCTTTTTTTTATTTTTCTCTTTCCTTGCATCTCTTGACACCATTTTGAAACATTTGGTTTTCCCTCATAATTATTAAATACTCCATGCTAATTTACTGTAAAACATTGCATCTTTCACACTGGAAGACTGAGATGCTGATGTGCTGAAATGAGCTTTCTAACTTATCCAGGTTTTTTTAAGAAGTCATTGAGAAATATGAGTCAAGTGCACCTCTGGAGGTTTGGAGACTTGGGAATCCATATTCTTCCAAAATAGAGGAATGAGATTTTTTTTACTTGCAGAAGGTGCTTTATGTTTAGTATGTATGTCTTTGCCCTTCTTTTCTCAGGCTCTCTTTTTCTTCATCATGGCACATTTGAGGTCATAAAGAACACTGACATTGACCTGGATAAAAAGATACCTGAGGATTACTGTCCTTTAGATGTTCAAATTCCAAGTGATTTAGAGGGATCAGCGTATATCAAGGTTTGTCAGAGAAACTGTAATAATGTAGCATGAATTTTGTTTCAGTATGGGTATGCTTGCAACAGAACAAACATCAAATAATGTTCTCTCTTGTCTAGGTTTCCATTCAGAAACAAGCTCCAGACATTGGTGACCTCGGGACAGTCAATCTCTTTAAAAGACCCTTGCCAAAATCAAAACCAGGTATAGCTCTGTGTTGTTTTATGAGCATGTTCTCAAGAAATGGGTTTGCATATGATGCTCGTTCGAAAATCATAGCATAGAGCTTGGAAGAAGAGTGAACAAGAATATCCTTATTTAAACTGAAATTTTCTGTTCAGGTGCTGCTTGGGCTTTAAAAACACGATGCTTTCAAAGCACGCTCCTTTAGTTTTTCAAGTGTTTATTCAGTTCTGAAACAAAAAGCATGAGAGTTGTATTTTAAGTATTCTGGGGCACCTTCTGTTAGTCTTTAAAAGTTGGAGCACATCACGAAAATCAATCCACAGTGTTCTGTTTCAGCCAGTCACATCCCATTAGTTCAGCTCAACTGTCTGTGGCTCGTATGTTTTATCTGCATCTGAAACTGTGCTGGCAGTCTGTGCGTTAATTATTGACAGCCCACCTGGCAGAGAGTAGACTGATTCATTTGACGTGTGCTGGTATTTGAAGTTGTAAACTATTGGGACTAAAAATTTGTCCTTTACTCTTCAGGGTTAAAAATAAACTGGCAGGATTTCATTTCACAGTGGTCTGTGACACAGATGCTTACGCCGTCCAGAACATGGGCAGAGTGCTGTACTATGGAAGTGTTTCGTATGGTATTCAGGGTATATTATAGAGCTTGTGTACTTACACCAGAATCTCCTAAGAATTTTGGGCCTATAAATCCTGTGAAAGCACATACACTAACTGAACATTATTTGTAGTTCATTGTAGAGTGAATTTAATAAAGCTGGAAGTATCATTGAAAGTATATTGCAACTCAGGAAGCAGAGGTTCCTAAGCAGAGTTCACAAAAGGCCTGGGAGAATAATACATGGTTCCAGAAGGGCCTTTCACTTTGCAGCATACATATATGTTAAATTGAATGAAAATGCATTAGTGTTACCTTAAAGTGCTTACTTAATTGAGATAAAGTTCTGATAATACTCAGTTTGGCTATAAGGTACTGACTGCTTTATATTAGCATTTGTGCCTAGCTACTGCACACTGATGTCTGAACAAAAAAGTGGTTTCTCTTTACTCTTTCCTTTTGCAAACATTGATTTGTATTTTTCAGGTTCTCCACACTGGCAGACAAAGTTGGAGACTGCACAGAATGTTCTTTTGTGTAAAGAAATTTTTGCCCAGCTGTCACGAGAAGCTGTTCAAATTAAATCACAGATTCCTCATATTGTTGTGAAAAATCAGATAATCTCCCAGCCTTTCCCAGGTAGGAAACTGTACAAAACTTCTTAGCAATTATTTGCTTAAACATGAACTGAAATTCCTGACTGATGTGACCTTTTTTAATGTTCTGTTCTTAAAAAATAAAAAACTCCTTGGTTTTCTGAGGTTTTGAAAAACAGAATTTCACAGAGCTAGAATTTTGGTTACTAATTACAGAAAAATTCAACTGATGCGCTTTAGTTTCTAATTTACTCTGTTTTCCTTTGCGGTTATGTTTTTTTGTCAGCAGTACTTAAACTGTCCACTGTAATGCCATGTGCACATGGCAGTTTGGAGCTGTGCATAGGTCATTGCTCCTGGATTGCACACAAGTGAAATTTAAGGCTTGAGTTAATGGGTCTTCAGAAGAACAAAGGCTAAAGCTCTTCAGTGAGGATAATTAAACAGCATGAGGGTGGCTCTGAGTCAGCTGCTGAATCCTCTGTTCTTACAGAGGGTATACAACTGATTGTAGCATGTGAAGAATATATTTCTGGATTGCTTAAAATGTGCATGATGGTAAATCATTTTTTCTTTGGGGAAAGAATGGAGTCCTGAGGAGTTTTCTTTTTGTGTGAGATCGAGTCATAGAAATTGGTGTGAAATGCACCTAGTGAGTTCATAGCTGGCCTGTCAACACTTCACTGAGTAGCAAATCTTACTTGCCTTTGGTGCTATGTTCTCCACCAATCATTCTATGATTTTTCTCTGATATGGTGCATTCTCATTAGTTTCTCATTGCTAAACTACTGCTATAAAACGTGAAGAAAAGTACTTCTCAGTAGCAACCTTGACAATTGTCAGTGCTCTCTTTTGTTTTTTTCTTCCTGTCTTTTGTACAGGTTTGCAGTTGTCTATTTCTCTGTGCCACTCTTCCAATGACAAAAAGTCACAAAAGGCTGCTTCTGAAAAACAGAATCCAGAGGATCATCTCTATGTTTTGGAACATAATTTGCATCAACTTATCAGAGAGGTAATAAATGCATTTATGGTCAAACGCTGAAAAATTTTTGGGCTTTTGTTCAGTCGGTTGCCTGGTGTGCGGCACTGTTGTGCCACTAGAGGCCAGTCGCTTCCCATCCATTTGTATAAGGCAACCTATTGCTTGCTTTCAATGGGCATGGGTGGTTCAGGAGTTCCAGTTCATGCTTTCATGGAATGCTAGTTCCTTACATAATAACCTCAGGCCTGGCTGCTCACTTCAGAATAGCCATGCAAAGCTTTTCCAGTAGAGCTCATCAGTCTCCCCATTTGCGTTGTGTCTGATTCATGCTTGGCAAGCACTGTGAGGGAGCATCTAGTCAGACTGTATCCCCATGAAGGAAGAACAATCAATTATTGTAAATAGCTTTGCTTCTTTTAAGGTCCACTTCTCTGCTTCAGCATTTAAGATTCTTGTATAATCTAGCAGAATGACCTGGGGTAGAAGGTTGAGGTTGCGTCTGTTCAGGAAAGGAGCGCAATTTTGCATGTCTGAGCAGAGTTGAAACTGTATTCCAGTGAGTGTTCATCTCTTAGAGCATGGCTGTGCAAGTCATGCAGCCATGTGGAATAGTCCAGTATTTTAAACACTGATTTAGGTTTCATGGAGCTTTGGCTCAGTGCCCAGCTCTGCTGTGAATTTCCTTTCTTTACTTTGGACAGGTTGCTAAAACTTGTTGTACCTCAGGTTTTTTTCCTCTAAAATGCTTCATTTATTTTTATTTGGCCATTCTTTCTGTCTCTAGAGATGTATTAAAGGCATGGTTCCAAATTTTGGTTAGCTAGTACTTTTCAAAAAGAAAAAAAAATCACTTTCCATAAGGTTTGAAAGACACACATAAAGTTGGCTTTAAAATGCTGTCAAGTTCCTAAAGTTAAAATGTTGCACTTTTTGAAAGTATGTAAACTTAAAAAAAAATGATGTGAAGCAGCATATTGTACATTATTTGGTCACCTCCTTTTATAATATCTGTTGTTTGTTTCAGTGCCACAAGCAAACCCTGAGCTCAACAGTAATGCCACATCCAGCTAGTGCACCTTTTGGCCATAAGAGAATGCGACTTGCAGGACCCCAGGCTTTTGATAAAAATGATATCAGTTCTCTACAGTCCAATGAAGGACTTCTGGAAAAGATAATAAAACAGGCAAAACATATCTTTTTGAGACGCAGGTAGGTCACATGCTATTCTTGTTTAAAGTTACAATAGAATGTACCATTAAGTAGAATACAATTGATCTTTTTAAAGTGTTCTTAAAACCAGACACTGTTTCCTTCACAGTTAAAATAGTCTTTATTTGCAAGTACTAAGAAACAATAATATATGATAAAATATGAGCAAGCAACACTCAGCTAGTAAAAAAAAAAAATCAGATTTTTTTAAGATTGCTGTGACAGTTAGGACATAAGCTACTAATAATTGTCCCTACTTATCTTTAACTGCATAAAATATCTTTTTCCATATTCTTTGCAATGCAGTAGCTGATAACTGAGTAACACCACTTCAGTATGTTTGCTGAATGCATGAGAAATGTACATAATAAACAAGTAGGCTTCATTAGCACCAGCATGGTGCTGAAATAGAGCTTTGATCCACATGGTTCCCTTAAAGGGAATAACCCGCTCAGTTCCTTTAAACAGAGAACAGCACAGACTGTCTAGATCATTGTGTGTGGAATATGGCTTTATCTTCTAGAACTGCTCGAACAATTGACAGTCTGGCGAGTCGTATTGAGGATCCTCAGATTCAGGCTCACTGGTCCAATATAAATGATGTTTATGAATCCAGTGTTAAAGTGCTAATAACTTCTCAAGGATATGAGCAGATCTGCAAGTAAGTATGAGAATGCATGTCTCTTTTTACTGGTAGAAGCATGCAGCAGAGAATGTGTATCCAAGTTGTGCTTTAAAGGTTTAGATTCTCCTCAGACAGACAAGTAGGAGTCCATTATTTGTGTGTGCCCATTTGTCTGAGTTGTGGGGTGAGCAGCCACCCTAAGGAAACTCTTCACACACTTGAATGAAGAAATGTATTACATTTTTAATTAGCACAGTTTCCTTTCAAAGAAGAAAATAGAAATGAGAGTGGCCATTTAAGGGAGGGATTTACTGTGGGTAGAGATGACTGAATACAAAGTATCATTTGATATGCTGGATTATAAACTTCCAGGATCCTTATAGAA
The DNA here is from genome assembly GCA_038380795.1 of Pyrocephalus nanus. NCBI lineage: Eukaryota > Metazoa > Chordata > Aves > Passeriformes > Tyrannidae > Pyrocephalus > Pyrocephalus nanus. The sequence goes on from CM076259.1 coordinate 37,522,884, forward strand.
AGCTAATCAGTGCTCAGTCCTAGCTTGGTCGTAGAGGTACTGAAATGTGGAACTCAGGTAATTCATGCAATTAGTTATGCACATGGGTATCAAAATAAGTAATGTCATGTTCCAGAAACAAATGTCTGGATGCTGACCAGCAGTAAATTAACTTATGCACTGACAGTGGTTTTTTACATTTGGAGCAGTGCTCTGTGTCCACGGTGTGGGGCAAACTGCTGTCATAGGTGCAATTGCCAGTCTTGGTTCCAGAATGCATATGCTGCCCAAGTCTTGGCTGTAGTGCAGAACACACCATTTTCCCTGCACCTCTGGAAGGAAACTTGGGCAACAGTGCAGGCAGGGAACTGTGAGGCTTCCTTGACCTGAACAAGAAGTGGGCCAGGTCTGGGAACACGCCACAGAATATTGTGCCCTGGAGTATAGAGGAAGCTGTTGTGGTGAGTGATGAAACTGAAATGGTTGGAGTTGTTGTCACGTTCTGTAGGCTTTGCACCATCCATCTTAAGAGTTCTTGTCAATGACTGGGAAGGATTCTGTGTTCTTAGTTTCCTGTTTTCTTTGGTGTTGTAGTGCATTTTGAATAAATGTGCCTCTTACCTTCAAAGATCCATTCAACTACAGCTGAACATTGGAGTTGAACAAATCAGAGTTGTGCACAGAGATGGAAGAGTTATTACATTGTCCCATCAAGAGCAAGAACTGCAGGATTTCCTTTTATCTCAGGTAGACTCATACACATTATTCTTCCCTTTCTTGTACTGTTTGGAAAACAAAAGAATCTCACCTTTATCTATACAGAAAATATTAAAAAACTTCAAATGAAGATAATGAACATGGGAAGGTGGATTACTGAATTTTCACAATGTTTGTATAGTGACTTTAGCAACTGTTACTAAAATATAATGCCAGTTTTTACTCGGGTCAGTAGTAATAATGATTTTTCCCTCTCATTTAAAATACATTTCTTTTTGCTGCTCATTATGGTAGAAACAAGTCAGTGGGAGTCATAACAAGCAGTAAGGTATTCTATATATGAAACTTACTGTAACCAAGTTCTTAATGAGCCCACAATTGCTGTCATTTCAACATTGCTCTTAGTCCTCACTTTGCATCAGCCATTACTAAATCAGCTGATATTTGAATGAACTGTATTTACTTAATTGCTTAGAACAAGCTGCTGGTTTCATTCAGAAGCAACAATCTTCCCACTATGCATTATAAATAGTCAAAGTAAAGGTCTTTAATAACAGTGGTTGGCCTGTTGCAGTTATATAAAACTCCACGACACAGAAAACAAGTTGGAACAGATTCTGCTGAGGGCATGTCTTTTTGGTCAAGTGTTGTCAGACTTGACAGAGAACTGCTGAAGAGTGCTAGACAGTCCCTTGTTACAGGTGTTAAGTCATGATACAGAAAACCAGTAGCATTTAAACTCCTAAGCTGTTAAAGCTCAGTGCATACACTTGAGAATTAATGGAGATAATCATGGATATGAGAACCTCAACTTTTTTTTTCTGAATTTTTCCTCTTGACACTTTAAAGATTTTTACATATTTTACAGCAGAAGTCTTGTTTTTATTCACAGATATGACTGTTTAAAAATCCTGTTTGAATCCCTTGAATTAGTTTTTGAGACCTAAATACAGATATTTGTAAATTGAAAGCAATACTTAAATAAAACGCATAAACCCATATAACTATGAAAAATTCATCTAATTGTGTAATACAGTGGTCTCCTCTATCTGCGGAGGAACTAGTCTAAATTCAAATAACACAAAACTCTACCAGCATACATATAAAAAATAAAGTTCCTCTAAACTAGAGAACTTAAAGTACAAAGTCACTTTCATAAATAACTACTGTATAGAAGAAAAAGGCTTGGTAAACCCAGTAAGCAATTCTTTCGGTGGTGTGCAAATACTGAACAGAAGGTGAACCTCTTGTTATCTTTCAGATGTCACAGCACCAAGTACATGCAGTTCAGCAGCTTGCAAAAGTTATGGGATGGCACGTTCTGAGTTTCAGTAATCACGTTGGTCTGGGGCCAGTGGAGAGTATTGGCAATGCATCAGCAATAACTGTAGCATCACCAAATGGAGACTATGCCATTTCAGGTAGCGTTTTCTATTGCAAATGCATGCAAAATTGTAAAATTCTTAAGTGAGATCTACAGGCTTTACAAATCTTTTTCTGAGATTTTTTTTTTGTGGAGCATTTTGCTATAAATTGATACTATTCTGTACAAGTGTAAGACTATTTCTTTTGTGAATTGACATCTGAATAGAATCAATACTTTGCCCAGGAATACACTTAATATAAACTTGATTTACTTTACACAAGTTTGAAAATATTTCTTACAATTAGCATAAAAACAGGAGATTACAGAAACCATCAAGATCCTGAGGGAAGGGAACAAGGTAAAACAACAAGATCACAGCTCTGGACTTAAGGAGAAGAGAGTTTGGTCTCTTCACGGATCTTTGTGGAAGAATCTTATGGGATGTGATCCTGTGGGATGGAAATGAGTCCAAGAGAGCTCATTTCTTGTTTATTTTTTTTCAAGGATCACTTCTTTCAGGCTCAAGAATGGTCATGCCTATGTTCTGGAAGTTTTGCAAAGGTGACAGAAAATCTGTGTGTATGAACATGGAGCTCATGACTGAACTCATGACAGTATAACAGAAGCTGCAAGAGATTATAAGCATGACCAGTTGATCTGGGGGAGAGAGAGAGAGAGAGAGAGAGAGAGAGAGAGAGAGGGAGGCTGTCCAAGCATGCATTGAGGAGGACAGGAAAGCTAAAGTCCTGAGGGGTGTACAGGGCAACAAGAAGAATTTGAGCAGGTATGACAGCAGCAAAAGGAAGATTAGGACAAATGTGGGACTCCTCTTAAATGGACAGAGGACCTGGTGGCACAGGACACAAAGAAGGCCAAGGTACTCAGTACCTTCTTTGGTCTTAAGACGGGCCTTCAGGAATGGGTCCAGGAGACCCATGGGAAATTTTGGAGCAAAGAGAGCCTCAGTAACAGAGGAGCAAGTTAGAGAACCTTTGAACAAATTTAGACATTGACAAGTTCATGGGACAGGGTGCGATATATCCATGAGTGCTGAGGGAGCTGATTGATTTCATTTGTAAGGCCACTCCTGATCATCTTTAAAAGGCTGTGGTGATCAGGAAGGATTCCTGAGGACTGGAAGAACGCAGATGTCACATCTTATATTCAAGAAGGATAATGTGGGGGAATGACAGTCTGATCAATCTCATTGCAATTACTAGGAAGGTAAGGGGAGAAAAAACAGTCCCAGAAGAAGTTTCCAAACATATTCCAGAGAAGGTGGTAACAGAGAGTAACTGACTTTGATTTATGAAGGAGAAATTATGTTCAATCAGCCTGACAGTCATCTGAAGAAGGTTTGGTAGGTGAGGGGAAAGCTAAGTGTTGCCTCCCTCACCACTACTTAAAAAGCCAACACACACCACTACCCAGAATCAAAACACAGAAATGCACCCAACCAACAAAACACCACCACCCTTCCACCAGTCTTGCAGCATTTTGAGATTAAAAGCAACAACTATGCTAGTGACTTTGTCCCTGTCCGTTTGAGATAAATGCACTAGAAACAATACATTTTTGATTACATTTTTCAAAGAATAGTGGGAAATACATCCAAGGAAAGAATGAGCAAAATAACCTTTGCCCTTCCTGGCATCATTAGGGAAAAAGAAATGTGTTTGTAAGGTGTATGTGCGGGATTTTTATCAAGTGTATCTCTGGTTTGATCTAACCAGAGTTAGATCCAGTTAAACAGTTTGTGCTAAAGCAACAAAATCATAGAGAACTGGGAGATGAGAGAGAGAAAATTAAAAGAAAAAGCTTAAAAAAAAAATTTCCCTTGTTTGCTTTCAGCATGCTTGTAATTGAGTAGGAGTGATGTATAGTATACACAAGAAAGAATATTTAATAGGAGGGATTCGTACAGTGTAAAAATGCTCATTAAAATCTCTGTTCATTGCAGTACGTAACGGCCCGGAAAGTGGCAGCAAAGTTATGGTTCAGTTCCCACGGAGCCAGTGCAAGGATCTCCCCAAAGGCGATGTACTGCAAGACAGCAAGTGGAATCATCTCCGAGGGCCATTCAAAGAAGTTCAGTGGAATAAAATGGAAGGACGTAACTTTGTGTATAAAATGGAACTGCTCATGGCTGCCCTAACTCCCTGCTAATGAGGCATCGGCCTCTCTGGGGGGGCTTTGCATAATCTCTGTGCAACAATCACTTCCCCTGCAGCAAAGGGAAATGGAAGCTATGGGCCAATACAAGAAAGCAAAACCAAATTTATTTCCTGTACAGATATGTCTATTGTGGAGTTTGTAATAAAACTTTTTTCAATGGCATATAAAATAGATAGTTTTTTGAAAAAGTTCCTCTCAGCGATATCTTTGCAGATTGCTCTGTCCAGAGTAACATAGCTGAGTAACAAACGTATTTTTTGTTTTATGAAATTAAATTCAGTATTCCTTTTACTACGTGAAAGGTGTCTGCTTGCATCATTCCCTTTCCTCTCATGCCCTTATTTTTTTCAATAGAACTTTGCAAGTATTTCTGAAAGATTAAAAACATTAGAACTGAACTGGGCTCTCAGTGAGCCTTTTAGTGGTTAATACCACAGGACCTGGCTATCCCTGTGGATGCTAATGGCCTTGTTTGATGAGAATTGGGACAACAGTAGAAGCAGAGCTCCTGTCTCAAGAACTGAAGCTAAACAAAACTTAAGAATTAAGGAAGGTCTTCAATGCGTGACATTCTTGAGTTGGATTGTGTTTGTACATTGATGAGGATTCTGGGTGACTCGTTTATTTTTGAGAAATATATTTACTTGGCAGTTTGTTTAACTTGAGAGTGTTAAGAAGTGACAGCTTGTGTTTTCTGTCTCTGTTTTTTGCAAGAATATAGGGGAAAGGTCTTACTCTGCTTGCAAAATTCTGACAATTTGAGTTTGTGAGTGACTTGTGTAAATTAATGTCTGGGTAGAAGGCGGTAACTCTCATGCAGTAAACCTTGGATCTCCACACTTGTGCTTCTGGGTTTTTATCCTGCACTCTCAACGATTATCATCCAGGGAAACAATAATATCCTCCTGAATATCGGCTCTTTCGAGGTCTTTCAAAATAAAGTCATGTTTTTGATGGTTTTGGTTTGGTAACTATAGCCTTCTTGAAGCTTCTAGTAAGGTGTTTAACAAAGCATTTATTTTGTTTGGTACTTAATTGCTCAAGGTCTTTTTGAAACCTGTTTGTATGAACTGGTTCACATTCATGTCCACGTTGCGTTATGAGGTGTGTTTATATGTATATATATATGAGAAGTTCTTGCACATAAAGATGTTTGAATTGAACATCATACTTCTATGATGACGGTTGTTATTTTGTTGTATTCTCAAGTCATAAAGAATAGTTTTGGGAAATACATATTAAGCAACTGCTTGTGGCAAGCTGCTGCTCAGTATATATCTAAAGCAGCTCTTGTAGTTCTGTTGATGTGTGCCAGCATGGAGCATCTTGTTTCAGGTTCTGGATGTACTTGCTTCTAAGTAGCTAATCTGTGAGAGAGAAAGGGGTTTCCTTTCAGGTTCTGATGAGTCGCCCAAGACAATTGATGAAAATGAAAAATACTAATTGCAAATAGTCTCCTGAGCTTCTCGAAAAATGGGTGAATCTTATTTAACCCCCATGATGTCAGGTCCTGTATTGCTGGGCTAACAGAAGCTGTACCACTGCAGGCAGGGAGGGGTTTTGTTCCTTGGTGAACAGTTCAGCCAACAGCCTAATGCATCTGACTGTATGAGGCTGTTTTGACTCCTGCCAACACAACAAATCTTCCCTTACTAATAATTAAAAGATCAGTCTATGAAACTTGAACATGTCTTTACACTTCACTGTTAACCTAAATTGACAGGTCTGCATGTAGCGATAGCCTTTTCATGAGGTAAGTTCTTTATTACCATGTAATCAGATCACTGTGGAGCTATTAGAATCTCACGGTTGTAGGACTTGTCTCCTGAAAAGAAATAATGGATGCAAGAGGACATCTAATGTGGAAGTGCAAGCACTGCATGTTAGCAGTGAAAACATTTGTGAAGACTTCCAGTCTAGCTGAAAAAAAAAATAATAATAACAACAACAAAAGAATTCTTAGACACCTGGAGAGTCTGTATTTTAGTGTTGAATACATAGGGATTCCTAATTTTAATGGAAAACAGACTGATTAGGCTTCTAATAGAGGGACAGTCTTGAAACTTGGTAGCGCATCTTTGAAGATGAGATGAAGACAGGGAATGATTAGGATCTCTACAACTGATTGCCAAAGCCATCTTGTGAACTTGGACATCTCTTTAATTAGTTTAAAAGTAAAATGCCTTAACCTCTTTGATCATCTCGAATGCTCTAAATATTAAATTTGCTGCTGTTCTGCAGGGAATTTACAAGTGGAGTAAAAATAGCTATTAGTTTCTGAACTTCCTCTGTAGCAACTTGCCATAAGGCTTTAAATGCTCCAGGGTAGCAAGAAACTGCTACAGACAGCTTAGCCTCACCTTCTGTACATAAAATATTACTGACATTAATAATGCATATTAGCAAACTTAATTTTCAGAAAAATGTTGATATTTTATAAAAGACGCTACCTTTGGAGAGTAAGCATGATAAATTCTGGGTAAAATTTGTGGGGGAGGAATTGTCTATAAGGGAAGCTGTACATAGGTTAACTGTACTGGATGTCATCAGGGAATGATGAGTTCCTGTTGTTCATCTGGGATATTACTGCCTAAAAGTGAGGTTGGCACCACGGTCAACAGCCAGAAATAGGTGCCTGAAGTTACAGTGACTTCGGCCGAGCTGAGAGAGGTACAACAACTATGCTAGTTGGAAACTTGTTACTGCTGTTGTAGTACATCTTAAACTGAAGAATATTAAGTGGTCATTTCCTACTTTCATCCTAGCTTTCAAATATTGTAGTTTACAGGTGTGTGTGATCTCTACACAGCAATGCACTTGAAATGGTCATTCATGTCTGGATGTGTTTCCTGACTTCCTTTGGCAATTGCAGTGTTCAAGGCAATGTTAGCAGATAATGTGTTAAGTGTAAGCTGTGCTTTTGTAGTTTCCAAATAAGTCTGGCAGAGCACCTGCTACATATTTCAGTTCAACCTAATAACTTCACATTCAAATTCTAAGATTTAGGGAATAAAAAATATGGAATAGATAAACAGAAAAAAAAAAAACAATAATGCTTTCCATATGCTATAATTATACTTCACTGAGTACTTCAGGCTTGTGATTGAAACAGATGCATTTAAGAGTTTCTGTGTTGTCAAAGCTTAGTTCACTCAAAGATACATTAGACTGGCAATACACATTTAAAACAGAAAATTAGAACAAACAGTCATCTATGCTGTATCTGAGATTTTTAAAATTTAATTTCTTCCCTTTTTTGACCTGTTCTCCTAAATGCAGGAAGGAACAAACAGCTGAATCTAGTACCTCAATTTATGAGTGGGAGAGAGGCCCTCATACTACAAATGGCCAGTTTAATGTGAGTATGACTTAAAGATACTGTGTATAGATTGCTTTGGAAAAAAAGCTTGTTAGACACCTACCTGCATTGTTTTGCACTTGGTGAGAAATTCTCTGAGAGTTTTTCCAAATGGAACCTCTGCACCTGGTCATCCTAGTTCCTGACCAGAGGGGAAGCTTTGTCAGTCTGTCCTGTAAAAGGTTTTTGCAAACAAGTGAGACAAAGTGTGAGAGACCTAGTGGCAGCAGTTTGACTCAAACAGCCGCGTGGCAGTCTACAGGCACAGACTAGTCCATGGTCTCTTACATTTTCAAAGTTTATTTCACACTGCAAAATTTTCATTACAAAAGCAAAACAAAATAATTTGAAGCTCGGTCAGTTTACTGCTTTCTCGCTGACAAACACAAACGTTATTCCACCCAACAGATCTGCAGGTGGAGGATTGCATTAAGTGCAATATGCAGATTCAAGAAAGCATTAGTTGGATCACTTCACGTTTTCTTTGAACTTAGGGAAAGCAAAGGTGGCTTCTCAACAAAAGCAATTTCAGAATTGTATTTGTAAATACTAAATTTCAAAGTAATGCTGTTTTAACTTTTCTTCTCAGACTCTGTCACTGGGCTAAGTTTGCAAAGGACTGGACATCTTTCACAACAAAACTCTGTAGTACTTTGCCACCCCACTGGTGTGGTGTATCAGTATTTTGTGAGCCCTCATATCTTTGTAGACAGTGTCCTCTTTAGTGCCTGCACAGGCTTCCTTGTATAACCACCTGCTCTAGTAATGTCATAAAATGTGTGTTAATATCCATCCTGGGGCAGTGTAAACAATTGCAAACATAAGCGGGAGAACTTTGACCAGCTCAACATTCTTTCAAAGTCAGTTTTGTCTCATGAAAAATTACAGTTTGTCTTCAGAGCTTCAGGAAGTTCCTTACACCCAAAAGTAGCAGCATAGGTGCAATAAACAGGATCCAATGCTTGCAATTAATTTTTAATGTAATACTGTAATTAGATATTAAATTTATTATGTTGAAGAATGCTAATGACCACTCTGTCTTAATAGGAGACTTGCTGTATCCAAAATACAGGTGTCCTTCAAGACCATGATAATTTCCTTTATGGTTGGTCTTAGAGGCTTGGTTGCTTGGTTGGCTGGTTGTTTTCAAGAGTGGTAGAGGCTGTAGATTTTATTAGTAAGCCACAAAAATGTGTTTGTGCTCGCATGAAAGCATTCTCTTTTTTACTGTGACCTTGACTAGCAGAACCGAAAACTTAACAGGTCAAAACAGCTCCATCAGACACTGCTGATTTGATTAGTTTGCAAGTCAGGATGTTTCTGCAGTAGTCACAAACATTTTACCTTCTAGGTTTGTTCCTGCTTTCTTGGTCAATATTTTCTCCTGAGGTAGAATTGTTATTTTTGCTATGATACAGTCCTTGGCTAACACTCAATGGTTTCCAATTCAATCTCTTCCGTTGTACTTGCTGTAAATAAAAGCATATTGTTATTGATTGGCAAATGGATTGGAAGGCCAATGTTCCAAAATTATATGTGCTGTGCTAATAGCTGAGATATTTTGAAATTTTTAGTATTAGCTCAAGCCTGCTCATCTACAGTTAGGTTTTAAATACATCTTTTCAAAATATTTAACTGCATAAAGAGGCCCTCACAATCTTTAAAGTGACACCAGTTTCTTCCAGTACAAGGCTAAAGGCACTACAAAATCTGAAATCCACAGGGCTCATCCTTACACCTCTCTTCATAACTTCTGAAAGGAGGGCTCTTCTAAGGTGGAATTGGGGCAGAAGCTAGGTCCTTGCTTTGGACCATGTTCTGGGAGATGACACGACAAGTTTCTGGAACTGTAGTTTTCCTGAACTCTGCCAAATAACTGTATTCAATTCAGCTCCGTAGGAAGATTAGCGTTAACTGGAGGAAGAGGCTTTATCCCAGCAAAAGCCAGTATTTCCTGGTATGATAGGAAAACTTTCAGTAGCTACAGAACCTTGTGAATGGTGTGTGTACCATGAAAACAGCAGCAGCCCTTAAGAGCTCTATGTGAGTGACAGAAAGGAATAGGCAGCTCAAGCCAAATTAATTTCTTCTTTTATCAGGTTTTGCAGAGTTTACACTAAGTCTGGGCCATGAGGCTTAGGATGCTCGAGTATCTGTGTTGGTCTAGTAAAATCCTGATAGCTGTGCTGCTTGTTGCAATGTAAAAGCTTAAGCAGCGCTCATTACAGAAGAAACACAGACCTGTTTCCAACAGGGCAAGAAACCACTAGTGGATCTGCACTTACAAAGTATGGAGGTAAACATCTGCAATGTTTTGAAGTGGTAAAAGAAACCTCCCATTCCAAGGATGCACCTAAAGAGTTTGATCCCAGGTCCATAGAGTGGCACCTTGTCTTGCTGCCTAGGCCAAATATCCCTAGCTGTGGCTTGGAAGTTTTTTCTCTAATATGTGAATGTTTTCCTCAGTGCGGCCCTCATGTTCCCTTGACCTGCTTTTCATGACTGTTGGCTTCAGTGTGTGTCAGGAGTCTGGTTTTGATATTAGTCAGTGTTTGTTGCAGTCTGCAACTGGATCAAAGGTGAGGACAGATGAAGGGGGAGTTTGAGAGGAGAGGGAGAAGTGCAGTCCTTCATGAACTGAGGTGAGGGCCACCCCCAAGGGCTATTTGATTATTTTGCCCTAGGATATACTCTTCTAGTGTGAACTCTGAAAAATTGCTGATGCTCTTGACTTTGTCTCCTGCCTTCTGATAGGGGGGATATTGCAGCTCTTGCCTTTTCTCCCCAGCTTTTGCAATTAGCAATGCTGGGAAGTGTTTCATTATTTCTGATGTGAAGTGTATGAAGTAGATGTCCTGTGGCTTGTTCTGCAACTAAACACCTGTTATTCAGTTGCCTCAGCTAGTAAAGAGAACAGGATAACTGATTTTAAGCCCTTCAGTCTTGTTTCTCAGTGTCCCTGGTTAGCACCCTTATGGCACAAATTTTAGGCTCAAACTTCAAGACTTGAAACCCCTATACCTTGACTGCATTCTTAAGAGAGGTACCTGTGAGTTTGTGTGTCTTCTTCTGAAACAGATGCAGAGATTTATTACACAGCCACATGCAGCAGATCAGAATGGCCGATACTGCAGCGAGAAAGGCAAAGAGAACTGCTACAAAATGTAAATCTTCATAGATAATTTCTGTAGGGAGAATGGAAAAAATAATATTATAAAATTGATTACAAACAGATTGGTATTTAAACACAGGGTAAAGCCAAGAAGCCCCGTCTAGTTTGTACCGTAAACATTGACTATGATGGTGCCGTAGGCGTTGGTTCCATACTCCTCTGTTACAGTGACAAAATAGTAACCGGCATCTCGCATGCCCACGTTCAGAAGCTGTATAGAGCCATTTTCAAAAGTAGTCACTCTGTCCTTGTAGACTGTGGATATGTTGACAAAATTCCCACTTTTCCACTCAACAATGCTGGTGGTGCCCCAGCTTGACACATGCTTCCACTCAATGGTGGCGACGCCTCTGCAAGAGTATTCAACTGAGAGGAGGATGTTTTGTGCCACTGTTGCGTTGATGTTGGGTTGCGGGACAACTAACGATACTCCTTCGGGAGCTGAAAGACAAAGGAGGGTGTGAGTGTGGAGGTGATGCTGCATCAAGCATCCAGGGCAGGTTGGGACCTCTGGGTGTGATTCATACTACCTATCTCAGTGGTCTGTTTTAAGAGAGGATAGATTATGCTTTGCAGTATCTCTTTCTGCTGTCCGTAAAAGTAACACGCATTCTTAAAGATTAAACACACATTTGCAATCGGTGATAGCAAAAATGTTTCTACCATACAGGATGAGTAATTGTGTGTGTTTAAATGTGTGGATACCCAAATCGAAAGGAACTTTGGAAGAGTCTTTTTGGATGAGGGAGCATAACATTTTCTGAAAACTGAGCAACACTTTTGTGTTCATCGGTAACTGGCTTCTTTTAAAATCCTGCATTTAGATGGAAAGTTTAATCGCCATGTCCAAGGTAACCTATTATATTAATTAATTACCATCCCCCAAAAGCAAGAACTGCAGCAGGCATAAGTATGTGAAGACTCAGTAAGGACTTGGTCTTGTTTTCAGGATGTGTAATCAACATTTGAGACATGAGCTTCTTATAGGCAGCCAGTTATATACCAGCACAGATAAACTGCATGTAATCAAACGTACACAGTTTCATGAAAAGCCAGGGACTTCATGTTCCTGATGATGTCCGGGCAAAAATGCATGTAAAGGAATATTTAATTCTCATCTAGTTCCTCCTGATGTGATTACAGAGCTGTTCATAACAGTGAAACTGAACAGACCACTTAGTTTAATGTGTAACAGCAATAATTTCTGCTTGCATGTGGGTGTTTCTGCATGAAAACTTGGATGAACACCAATATCTGAGTTTCAACTGGCATACATTTTTTCTTTTTATTAGTGGCATGTTTGAGACACTTGGCTAGAGGCTGAAATCCTGTTATCTCCCCACAAAAATCAAAGCAGACAAAAGGCAGATAAAGCACAGAGTAAGGCTGAATGCCTTTTCCTGGTTTGGCTTGGAGCAGCTCACCCACTCTCTTGCTGTGGGAACAGCCCAACTGCAAGAGCAGAATGAAAAAGTAATGCTGACTTGCAAAAGTCTGTAACCCAGTGAGGAGTGTGAATGAGACCCTCAGCTACACTGCAGGAGTGACCCTGGAGGTTCTGCAGAATCCTCTGAGATAAGAATGATTAAAAAAGGCAATGAAAAAAAATCTCCAAGGGAAAGAAATTATTTTTAAAAATCTTAAATTAAGAACCCTCCAGGAGCAACCAGAAATGGAAGACATGGGTAAATGAATTACAAGCTGACTTCACTGTATTTGGGGTATGTAGCAAAATTCACTAACTCTTCTGGTCAAGGTAAGAAAAGGAAACTCAAGAAGCCAGTTCTAGGCTTTTTCCAAGATAACACTTCTGGGATTCTCCCTTCGTGGGTTTTGTCATGATCACACTGCCCAGTCCCCCTCCAGGAACATCACACTTTCTGGGCAGCCCAGTGCATCCTCAGCCGAGCTGTGGTCTGCTGTTCAGCCTGTGTGCCGGAGAGACTAACCAGAGCTGTGAAAACAGGGTTTGTGCCAGCTACAGACACAGAACAGCCGGGAACCTCTGGTAATCGCTGCAAATTGTTCCAATTGTTTTCTGCTCCATGTGTCTATTTAAAGGCCTTTCCCACTGTTTCTGACCAGACAGGAGCTGAGTGTCTGCCCTCAGTGACTCTTTTATGTTTTGCTAGAGGCATGGCTTTGTTTTGAATACGATTGCAAGGTAAATGTAAAAATTAAAAATCTTTCCATTGAATTATTTGCAAACGTGTTCTGTCCATATCCAGCATGCAAAGTTACAAAAGGCAGTGCATATCTAACCATTCAAAAATATTTTTAATAGGCAGTGTGCCTAGATCACCTGAACCAGTCTAATCCCAGCAGAGCTGCACCAGGCTGGAGAGCAAACATCACACCCACCTGCAGGGCCCTTTGCAGGCCGCTCTGCTCTGCTGCTTGCAAAACCAGACCCTTCCCACCCACTAAAACATGCACCCAGGAGAGAGGGCACCGGTGCTGCTCAGAGCACAGTGAGTGTGCGGTCCTGGCACGCTGCTCTGCTCCAAAGTATTTGCCTGGCTGAATGTCAAAGTGGGAAGTGTGGCTCTGTGTACCAGACCTGGCCATAGCAGTGCACCTGAGACTGCAGCATGCTGGGGAGTGGGTAGGAAAGGGGCTGAGGGGGCTCCATGCAGGAGCTCTAAAGTGGGGGTACAGCTCTAAAACAGAGCTCTGAAACCCTTGGAATAGTTCCTTCACCATTTGGTGCCCTGTTTGTGCATCACCTTTGATGAAACCAAACTCTGGTGGCACTGACATCCTAGTCCCCAGGGGTAGGTGGGGTTGGCAGCAGTCTCCTCCAGCCCTCGCTAGGAGAGCGAGGACGGTTCTCTGCGTGTTATCCCATCCCCACTCACCCACTGTGGGGTGCTGGGTTGGAACCCACCTTCTCTCTTCACCGCCGCGTTTCCCAGCATGACCCGACGCCCTTCGGATTGGTTAACCGGGCTTGATTCCCCCTCCATGCCTTGTCCCATCGGCTGCTGGAAAGGCAGGAGGCGAAGGGCGGCTGCCGGGGCCGTCCCCGCCGGGAGCGGGCGGGGGGCGCGTCCCCACCGCGGCGGCAGCTCCCGCCCGGGCGGCCGGGCTGCACTCCCAGTCTGGCCCCGCTCGGCTCCCCAGCTCCCTCCGAGCAGCAGGAGGGGGGACGAGCCTCCCCAGACCATGTACAACTCGCAGAGAGTAGCGATGCCTGCCTGAGTCCCTGTATGCCCCGTCCCCGGGAGCTCCCGGGCGCCCCGGGCACGGCCGGGTCGGGAAGGGCGCTGGCCGTGGGCGGGGGGCGGCGGGCGCTCTGCACCGCCCCGAACAGGTGCCGGGTGCTGGGGCTGGGCTGGGGTATCGCGGCGAGGAGGAGGAAAGGGCTGGGGGAGGAAGGGGGGGGGGGGGGGGAGACAGGGACGGAGTCGGACACTTACTCTGCAGAGCCCACCCTGCGGCCAGGCAGAGGGTGACGGTCCCCACGACGACGCCCCGTCCCCGGCAGCCCTGCGGCGGTCTCATCAGCGAGAAGCCGATGCCCCACGGCTTGCATTTAAGTGTCTGGGCCGGCCAGCGCGGCCCGCCCCCGGGGGTTGCCTGCCCCAGGCCTCTCCCTCGCTTCTTTCCTTCTTCTTCCTCCCGCTCTCGCCGCGACGCCGGGGCTGCTCCCAGCTCCCCCCCGCACCGGCCCCAGGGCGCTCCCCCGCCTCACACCCCGCGATCCTCCGATCCGCGCTGGAGATGCAATTGGTTGCGGAAGGGAAGGCACTGCCCGGCCATCGCCCAGCCGGGAAATGAGATGGGCGGCCGCGGAACCGCGCAGCCCTGCCCGGCCCTGACGCTGCCCGCTGGAGCCGGGAGCCGAGAGCCGAGCCCGCAGTCGGGACACCCGGCCGAGGAGGCTGTTTTTTAGGTATGACTGCGAGGGAAATTTCTCTTCGGGGTGTTAAAACTAACTTTATTGCCCCGAAGAGTCTGGTGATGCTGCAGGGAAGACGGTGGGACTGGGCATCAGCATCTCTGTCTCCAGGGGTCATCTTTGATGACCACGCTGGAAAATAAGACTCGTTCCCATCTCGTCGTATCCAGCACATGAGCAGGGTGCTCCTCTCTCCCTCCCATTGTCGTCCAGCGGAGGTTCCCAGAAACCCTTGTCCTTCTTTCAGGAAAGCACAGGACAGTGTGAGTTGGTGGAAAACGTGATTAGAAAACATGAGTGTCCCAACCCTGAAATTCATCCTTGCTCAGAGGCAGCATTATATATACATCCCCAGGAGAGCCGCTCCTCTGACCAGGGAAAGAGTTACACCCCAGAACAGCCCTTTTGCAGGTCGTCCATCCTCCTCTTCCTTGCATTTCCCTCTCCTCAAGTTCTCCCTAATGTTATTACACCTCCCTATGTCATTACAGCTTCCTTCTTGCACACCTTAGAGGACTTCTCAGATGCAATAAAATCTCCAGCTTCCCTAAATTTTGGTGTCTTCCTTGAAGCTTCAGCAATGAGAGTGAGATGAAGGGACTGGGGGAGAGAGGCCAGCAAGGATGTACTGCCCAAACGTGTAATCTCACATAGGTTTTTCAGCCTGCCATGGTGCTGGGGTTACATGAAAGTGCGTGTGCACTTAATCTGCAGAGGCAGGCTATGAACTGCTTACCTTCCACCCCATCTTACATCAAGCAAAGCATCACTAGCCAGTTGAGAGAAAAGATTGTTCCTCTCTGCTCTGCACTAGTGCGGCCTCACCTTGAATACTGTGTGCAGTTTTGGTCACAATATAAGAAAGATATTAAGCTATTGGAGAGCATCCAAAGGAAGGCAGAGAACATGGTGAACGGCCTTGAGGAGAAGCCATATGAGGAGTGGCTGAGGGCACTTGGTCTGTTCATCATGGAGAAGAGGAGACTGAGGGGAGACCTCATTGCAGTCTACAACTTCCTTGTGAGGGGGTGAAGAAGGGCAGGCACTGATCTCTTCTTCTCTGTGGTGACCAGTAACAGGACCTGAGGAAATGGCTTGAAGGTGTGTCAGGAGAGGTTTAGTTTGGATATTAAGAAAAGGTTCTTCACCCAGAGACTGGTTGGGTTCTGGAATAGGCTTTCCAAGGAAGTAGTCACAGCACCAAGCTCACCAGAGCCCAAGAAACGTTTGACGAAGCTTCTGTGACCTGTCTGAGCTGCTGCTGTGCTTTGCCAAATCCCATTTGCTTCATCAGGCCACCATCGTGCCCAGGTATTGCTGCTGAAGATGAAATTACATAAAAAAGTGTGTAGCCCTTTCCCTTGGAGAGATTGCCACTGGCAAAGCTTCTTCCTGATCCCATCACTTTATGGAAGTGCTCCAAAGCATTAAATAAGGTCTCATGGTGATGGGACTTCATGTTGTTTTCCTTTTTCATTTCTTTCAACCTTTATTTAAATTATTTTTGAGCTTTTGGCCTAGTGACCTATTTTGGCAGCACAACATATGGGGCAGATGCTTATATAAAATGAACTGAACTTTACCTATTTTAAATGTATTACACTGGTTGCATGAACTTAATCCAACCTATTGGAGAGACAGATGTTAGTCATGAAATTGAAATCTGCATCTGGAAATCTTCTCAAATACTGAATTTTGGCTCTGCTGTATGGGTCAAATGTTCAGTCCTGGGATAAGAAATGAATATTTGTGTTCAGCATCAATAATTAACAGCAAAGAGCTTTTAGATTC
Source organism: Pyrocephalus nanus (assembly GCA_038380795.1). Classification (NCBI taxonomy): domain Eukaryota; kingdom Metazoa; phylum Chordata; class Aves; order Passeriformes; family Tyrannidae; genus Pyrocephalus; species Pyrocephalus nanus. The sequence continues at coordinate 37,539,343 of CM076259.1, forward strand.
CTTCTTTTTAAAGGGAAAACTATAAAATATCTAGAGGGTTTTTTTTTTCAATATAAGCTTCACATCAAGAAATATAGTGACATTACAAAATGCCCAGCATTAAGAAAGCATTTAATCAAGCTATTATAAACTATATTTATTTGAAAGCTGGCTGGTTCCTTTCTCCCTGGCAGCCCACTGGAAACAGTGCTCCCTGCCTCTGTGGTGCAAACACTCCCTCTGAAAGAGATGAGGTTTCTCTTAAACAGAAATGCATTGGGGTGTGAAATGGCAGCAATGCTGAGTGCTTTGGGCAGGGTGGGAGCCTGGTGACAGGGAAGTGGAGCAGCGGAGGGCAGGGGGGATTTTTCACCTTGGTGTGCAGCCCCGTCAACAAGTGACTACAGAGAGAATCACTTGGCTTCAAGGAATTAGAATCATTTAGGTTGGAAGAAATCTTGAAGTTCATCAAGTTTGACTATTACCCCAGCACTGCCAAGTCCACCACTAAACCAAACATGTCCCTAAACACCACATCTACAGTCTTTTAAAATACCTCCAGAAATGGTGACTTCACCATTTTCCTGGGCAGCCTATTCCAATGCTTGACAACCCTTTCCGAGAAGCAATTTTTACTAATATCCAGTCTAGACCTCCCCTGGCACAGCCTGAGGTAATTTCCTCTTCTACTGATGATAGCAGTATTACTGATTAGCAGCCAATCTAACCTTGATGCTTGACCCCTCTGAGTTCCCCCAGTCTCTGCCTGCCTCTCAGCACCCCAAATGCAATGGGGGATGGGCCTCAGCAAGTATCTCCTGCTGTTGGGATGGAATTTGAAGAGAATGCTGTGGATAAGCTGGTGTGGAGGTTGTGTGCTTTGGTGCTTGGGCATCAGTTGAAGGCTTCAGCAATGGAGCTGGTGAGGTGAGAGCTAAGTCATGCATCCTGCCTGACTCTTCTGCAGGACTGCATATTTGGTAGATAACTCAGGGTAACTTTACAGGAAGGCCAGATTGGAGTGTTATTCCTGATTTTACTTACCTTAGCATATTCACAATGTGTTTTCCTAACAAAGCTTTTTGTTAAAGTCCTGTTCAACCACATCCAGATGAGACTAATGATATGTCACTCCAGGTTATAGATGTTTCATCCATTAGTGCTGCTCTACTGGTTTTACTTTTCTCTGCTTGTCAAACAGCAGTTCTAGGAAACATGGACATATCATGCAATACTATACAGACTAAAAAATGAGTTTTTCTTTGTTTATTACCAAGTGGTCTTAAACTAGCAGGCTCTGGCAATGATTTACAAGGCTTGTAAGAGATTTGACTCACAATCCCAGCACTGCTATAGGTGTCTGCAGATTTTACTGCTATATGCTTCAGTATTGTAATTTCCCCTTCCCTTTCCCTTTGCTTATTTCCATTATTTTAAGCATTTTTTTCCTTCCTTCTTGTTGGAAGATGTCAGATGACAGTCTCTCAGCTTTATGTGGAAGGACTGATTTCTCTTTCTGGTGTCATTAATAATGGAACAAAACCACATTAACAATTGCAACAACAGCCAGATAGGAGCCAGAAAGCTCCTTTTGTTCTCTAATATGCTGCATGAGTAGTCTGAAGTGCTTTATACTGAGGGTTTGCTTTTTTTTTCCTCACCCTTTTGCATTGATGTCTTTTTCCAACTTGACAAAATGCTTGACCTTGTCTTTTGCTGAAGAAAATATAAAAAACACCAGAGTTAAAAATCCAAAGAGATTACAGACAGGAAATAGCCCTTGAGAGGTAATTTAATCCTGCAAGAAACCATGGGGAAAAACTGAGCAAAGAAATGCTAGCAGGGACTGTAGGACATTGCATCTGCAGGGTTAGAGGGCTCCAGAGGCTGCTCACCACTGCCTTGAGATGCTTTTGATTGGTGCAGTGAGCTGACATACAGCTGGCAGAGAGCAGAAAAGAGCTGCAGGCTTCTGAATCAGCAACAGAAATGTACACCAGGCACAGGAGTAGTCTAAAAATGGGTAACATCCTGCTGGCCCCTCCTCTTTCACATGGAGTTGGTGGTCCAGGCTTAGCTTATTCTGGTCTTCTGTAAGTGAAAAGAACATTCATTGTGAGGTCTTGGTGTATAAAAAACATTAATTCCACTTGTATAAGATGAAAAAAAGGCTTTTTCATCTGAAGTAGAACCTGGCCAAATCTGCACTTTGCATGTCAGTGGTTTCTTTTTGCCTTTTATTTTTTGGCAGAGGCACAATACAAAAAGCCCTTCTCTTAACCCTAATCAATCAGTAGCTGTAAGAGGAGAGGCCATGGGCAGTTCTTGTCTGTCAGCATTCCTCCACTTTTTAAGCTCTTGGGACTGCCTGAGTCACCTTTTGGATTTGGTCTGTGAGTTTGCAGGTTAGAAAACAGAGGGAAAAAAAAATCAAATGATGGTGCAGAAATGTGTATCTGAGAATGCACAGTTACTTAGTAGGAGGAAGACATTTGGAAACAGCTGTTATCAAATTGGAGGTACTTAAAGCACACTTTTCAGCTGGATGATTGCATTCATCCATGAGGCACTGTTGAGGATCTTCCAAGATCCTTCTCCTTCTGCATTTATAGAGAGTGTAATATCCCCATGTTCTTTCAAAGGGAAACCAAAGCACAAAATTACTTTTTTTTTTTTCTAGAAAGTTTATGCTAAAACAGAGGAAATAAATCCTCACTGTCTTGAATCTCTGAGGAGGTCTTTATCCCACCTCTCTGAGCAACCTGTTCCAGTGTTTCACCACCCTCACTGAAAAAATTCCTTCCTTATATCTAATCTAAATCAACTGTCCTTCAGATTAAAACCATTACCCCTTTTCCTATCACTACAGTTCTAGCTATGCCTTGGCCTTCCTCATCCTCATTTGCTCACTTCCTAAGATGCAGGAGTAGTGATATGTGCAGATGGAATGAGAAATTAAATAAAATTAGGTGTGAGCAATAATTAAGCAAAGCAATAATTAAGCCTGATTAAGCTGGTATAGTTGAAACTGACTATAATTTAAATATTCACACTTTAGTCTCAACCGCACTTTTTATGTGGATCACATGAACACCTCTCCAATTCATTTGGCATATATTTGGTGCAAAGAATTTACTTTGACCTGCCCTGTCAGCACAACAGTGTCCTCATGGGGTCTAACTGAGCTGCTGAAACCAAAACTCTCTTTTTGTACCACTGATTAGACTCATTCTGGGTTTGCTGAAGCACTGAGCTGGGGCTGCCACAGGGTCTCTCTAGAGAGCCAGGCTTGATACTCCTTACTACAGGCTGTGGTGGCTCACTATCTGTGTTGGTTCCCATGTCTGGACACAATGCCTGCAAGGCAGCTGGGAATGTGGAGCACTGAATCAAATTGAGTCAAGCTCAGCTCGTCTGGCCCTGCAGAATGACTGCTGAAGCATGTGGCCTTTCAGATAATGACTGTGTTTGAGCAATGGTGGTGTAATTATGGTGCCTCCCGTGGAAACAAGTATGGATAACTCAGGGCAGTCACAGCTCAGACCCTTGCACAAGCATCACGGGTGGTTTCCTCCTGGAGCACCACAGACGTCACAACGTCAATTATAGACTTGGCCTTATGCCCCATCTCAGCCTGTGTGTGTGTAGGATTTAGGAACTGCTCCAAATATATCAGAGATGGAAACTTCATTGATATCTCACCTTTAACTTGCAGGAGTGCAGCGTGAGAAGGTGGCTTCTGGAGGAGGTCACGCAGCACCATCACTGGCAGCAGGAAACCGCCCAACAACTTTAACAGTGTCACCCTGTGGGGAGTGAGCTGCGATGGGCTGCAGGTGTCTTTCCAGGGCCCAAAGGCCACTTGGGGAAGTGTTTATCTGGGTGGGAAATGGCAAGCAATGGTGCTGGTGGTAGTCCGTGTCTCCTGGTATGGACATTTCTGGTGATACTGGGATAGCCCCACTCAGGGAGTGGGGAAAGGTGTGCACTGCAAGGGAAACGCTGGTTTGTGTTACTGGAGACTGAGCTTACAGAGTGCTAGAGTGTATTTAAAACCTCTATGCAATTTGGGTGTCTGTGTGGGGAGTTCAGCAACATTTGTCCCTAGAAAATATTGTGAAGAATGGTGATCAGGCAGACTCAACACGTCCCAATAAGGCACGTCTCACGATATGTGCCAGGGAGCAGCGATTAAGGAAAAAACATCATAAATTCTCTTAGCTATTTAGTACTTTCTCAAAACTCAATTTGAAGGACAGTAGACCCTCAGGTTTTATCCAGTATAATTCTGGATATATTCTCACAGGGGGATATTTAGAATGATACAGTCAAAAAAAAAAAAAAAAAAGCATTCTCTTGCCTATAAAGTGTAACTGGGGGAGCAGTGAGCTCAACCTCTGTCCTATTTCTTCTATGTCTCCTGCTAGTTCTATTTCTTCCAACTTCCCAAGAAACTTCTTTCTCCTTTCTTGCCATGTAAATCAGGATTAGCACCGGGGTTTGCGTTGCCCAGCAAGTTGTACTAGGGATTTTCAGTGATGAAGAATCCAGCTCAGTCCTTGGCAAATTGTTCTGACATTTAATGGATCTTACATTTAAAATGCAGAGCCTTGTTTGCAGTCTGAATTTGTCTAGTTTTAACATCCAGGCAGTGGATGTTGTCATAAGCCCTGCCTGTGAGAAAAAAGAAAAAGAGATAAAGTAGCCGGAGCATCGTCTGGGTAAGACTGATCTATCTCCTCTGAATCTCCACATTACAGTGCATAGAGTCACCTGGACCTTCCTTTTAGAATAACGCAGCCAATAGTTGGGTTTAGATTATGATACACCTGATATGTCTATATCTGCATTAGATTGTCTGTGAGCCCATACTGACCTGCAGCTCGTTTGATCAGCTAAACACATGATATGGACTGGTTCTCATTGCCTACTCTGCTGCTCACTGGTTAGTGCAGTAAAATTGCACGATGCCAAGAATTACCCTCGCTAGAGGTTCAGATACTGGATGATAATTTCCTACTTGTAATTGCATTTTGAACCTGTCAGTTAGCCAGTTGTTAATCTACCTAATGTACATGGCATTGATTTTGTGTTGTTTTTCTTTCATAATCAAATTTCTGTCTGATACCATCTCAGATGCTCCACAGATGAACTATAAAAAAGTCGGGGAAAACCAAGACAATGGAAGCCTCAGGGTAACTCAGTGGATCCTGCCAGCCCAGGCAACAAGAGAATGCTGCACAGATGCTGATATTTTTTGCTTTAAGTCTGTTTACTGCAAGTATTTCATCCTTTTGGTTCAGTCCCAAGTCCCAGACCATTCACTGTCCATTTTGTGTGAATGTTAGTGCATTACCTGGACCTTTTTTGAGTGAACCAACCAGTTTACTTGAAATGAAAACTCAGGTGCTATTCTGGAGACAGTTCGTCTCAGATCACTCCAGAGACTGGACAAGATTTGGCTCCTCCAGCTTCTGCAATATTCCACTTCTATTCCAACAGACTTTGCATCCCCACCTGATTGCATTAACTCTACAGTTTGGTTTAGGGGCCAGGACTGCTCTATCATGCAGAAGCATTTAGTCATGTAGACATAACCTTTGAGTCCACCAGGTCCTCTCCCTGCCCCATGGAGTGACCCTGTCCAAGCAGTGTCCAAGAGGCTTTTCATCTTGTTTGAGGTCACAGACTAAAATCCAGTCCAGACACTCTTTTAGTCTGGAAGCACGTTTCCCATATTTTTTGAATTTTTTTCCTCGTTGTCATGTGTAAACCACAATGGCACTAGAAGCACTGAAGAGTTCTCATCACACCCATATCCACAGAAATGATCCAGACCTTTCTGGCCTTTTTGTCCCAGCTTTTGTTAGTTTTTCATACAGCCAGCTAAGCTAGACTTGTGTTATTGTGGACAATTTTAGGTCCAGAACACTGTATGGCAATAAAAAAAAAAAAAGGCAAAAAAAAGCATAGCTAACTTTAAATAAAACGTTTCAAAGATATTTGTTATTATCAACAGCTAAACTGAGAACATATCTGAAAGGAGTCCCAGCCCACCAAAGGGGTGCTGCCTCTTACATCGTGCCACAAGACTGTCATTTTATTCTTCCAGGGTCACAAAGTCACACAAAGCAGAGATGAGAAGGCATCTCTGGAGATTCTTTAGTCCAACCTCCTGTTCAGAGCAGGGTCAGTGAAAGTAGATTGCTCAGACCTGTGCCCGGTTGGCTTTGGATATTTCCAAGGGTCAAGATGGCTCAACCTCTCTGAGTGACCTGTTCCAGTGCCTGACCACACTTACAGTGAAAAAGGCACTTCTTATTATCCTGGGTTTCAGTTTGTGCCCATTGCCTCTTATCCTCTCACTGGGTACCACAGAGAACAGTTTGGCTTTTTTTCCCCCCAGCCCTGCCTCCCTGCACCCCCCCAGATATTTAAATGCATTGGTAAGATCTACCTGAGCCTTTTCTTCTCCAAGCTGAGCAGTCCCATCTCTCTCAGCCCTTCATTGTATGACATACGGTCTGAATCCTTAATGACCTCTGTAGTCCTTCACTGAACTCTCTCACCAGGGCTGAGCAGAGGGGAAGGGTCATCTCCCTTGACCTGCTGGCAGTGCTCTGCCTTATGCAGCCCAGGAAGCTGTTGGTGTTTTTTCTCACAAGGATATATTGCTGGCTTGGCTCCCAGCCTTAGTACCTGGTTTGTTCCTCCCCAGCGTCAGGACTTGGCACTTAACTTTGCTGCAATTCACAAGGTTCCTCTTGGTCAGTTTCCCCAGCCTGTCCAGGTTCCTGTGGATGGCAGCACATCCACCTCTTGTGTCAGCCACTCATCCTTGTTTTGTAACAAGCTCACTGCATCTGCCGTGCCCCAACACTGAGGCCGTTACTGAAGATGCTAAACAGTAGTGGGCCCAGCTTTAAACCCTGGGTCACACTAGGTTTTGGCATCTCTGAGCCTGGAAGTTCAGCCACTTTTCATTGCACCTCACTGTCCACTTATCTAACCTATAATTTATCATCTTGCCTTTGAAGATTTTGTTAGAGACTGTGTTAAAAGTCTTGCTAAAGTAAAGATAAATAACCTCTTCTGGTCCAGTGTGGGAATTAAACTGATTGGGAAAACTGCCCTCCAGCTATGGACAGAAATTCTGACATGATGGAAAAAGACTGTTCGCCATATATAGCAGAGCGTTCTTCCAAAGATCTCAGATTCCTTCTCAGAGTGAGTTAAAGTGCTGTCCCTCTTCAAGGGACTGGGAAAGCAAAGCACAGGTCAGTCAAGTGCGTTGCTTAAAGGAGATCTGCAAAGTTGAACTCATGCAACAATACCTCTGGGTCGGGTAAGACAGCTGGTGGAGGGAAACTGAGGAGGGGAGGAGGAAAATGGACACCTCTGCCAAGACAGGCACTGCAAGAGACCTGCCAAAAGATTTTTTAAAAAACCACAAAGCAACCATTTGCCCTTTTGGCTGAAGAACTGAGACTGTTTGTTCTCGAGGTTGTTTAATGTTGAAGAAAAACATTTCCCAGCAGAATTCAAGAAAATTTTATCTGTACGTCTTTTGGGATGTTCATGCTTTTGTGTCAGATAGTAGAAACCTTACTCTACTTCAGGTTATTCTTCTTTTGATTATTCCAGACAGCCCAAATTCCAGACACAAAGGTAATCCTGTTCCAACTTGGGGACAGATAAAGCTATGCAGCAGCATTCCCATCCCTAGGGATGATGGATCATCTTGAAGTTTTAAGGATCAGCAAATATTTTTTTTTTTTTTTAACATATTTACAATTGCTTTGCTCTGGGAGATTGATGCCTTTCAGTTCTCCTTTTCTTAGAAGAGCACAAAAGTCAGTGGTAGTCTAGAGCAGGAAAAGTTATTAGAAGACTAAAAAGCTTTGCTAATCAAGCTGATGTTTTCTGCAGCAGGAGCTGTAGCAAAGTCTGAGAACTGCAAGGCAGGACTGGTGTGTGGCATGTGGGGAAAAGCCATAGAACACAGAATTTGGAAACAATGAGAGGTTCATCCTGGCCCCATGCAGCTCATAGCTCACCTGGAAGTATCTCCCTGGCAGTGATAGAAATGTCTGGCAATCCTGCATGTGTTTGTTTGCATTCTTTCTAAATTCAAGTGTTATTCCATTGAGGATACATTTAGGAAATCCTAAAAATTAGTGAAAAAGGGAAGAGATGCAGTTTTCCCTTCAGTAGTGTTATCTTCCTGATTTTCTTGTCTATATAAACCAGATATCTGAGTATGCCTGGTGAGGATCTGATGAGATGCCAAGAACTCACAGTAAACCAAATGCTTCCCAAATTGCAGGTTGGGTTGGTTTTTTGGTTTTGGGTTAGTTTTTGGTTTGGTTTGGTTGGGTTTGTTTGTTTGGTTGTTGGGGTTTTTTGGTTTGTTTTGTTGGTTTTGGGGGTTTTTTTAATTAAATATGACAGGTAGGGTATTATTAAAGTTAGAAAATGGCAAAAATGCCTAAGCCAGGTAGCAGCTATCTAGGCTGAGGAAAGTTAATGAAAACTGAAACTGAATAGTCATTGGCATGGGCACATCTAAGAGTCAAAGGAGATAAATCCCTATGCAGAGAGGTAAATTGGGGCCCTCCAGTGAACAAAGGAATTTTTTATAAAGAGGGAGAAATAAAAATAAAGGAATACTGAACTGGAGGCAGTTCCTCTGAGAGGAAGACTTTCCTGGGAGCTGGGTCATTTCCTCCCATTCCAGCAACACCACAAGGACTTGGGTGTGCTATGCTGGAACAACTAGGCATTTGGTCATTAAGTATAGGCTAGAATTACTTTTATATTTATTTTACTTGGAGCTAGTTGCTTTCAAAACTTTGTCTGACCTTGATTAATGTTTTCTTTTTAAGCTTGACGAGGGATGTTCCGAGGAGGGAGTCATAAAAGGATGGAAAATGGTAAGCATTCAGGAAAGCTACAGTAATTGCGTATTTGGCGTTTTCCTCTCTTCACACAAAGCTGAGCATTTTTAGTGGTATGAAATTTAGGGAAGCTTTGAAAGGGCAGAGTATTGCTGAGTATGCCCCCTTACAGTGCTGAGATTTTCCTGTTTGAAGTCTCTGTGAGTTTCTGTGGTGATGCTGGGTGGTAACATGGTGGTGGTGATGCTCTTCAGCATTGCCCTTTCTTGGGAAGCTGTGGATCTATTGTCCACCGTGCCAAGCATGTTAACACAGAAAGGCTTTAATGTCAAACTTTGGGACTCTGCAGGGAAGCAGACGGAGAGGTTGAGCACAATGGTGTAGAGAAAAGGAATCTCAAGATGTAGGTGTTTGCCTTTCAGAGCTGCTGCGTGGGATGGCTCCTGGGCTGCATCAAAAGAGATGAGGCCAGCAGGGCAACGGAGGTGATTCTGCTCCTCTACTCTGTTCTTGTGACACCCCACTTGGAGTGCTGCACCCAGCTCTGGGGTCACCAGCTCAGGTAGGAGCTGGATGGAATGGGTTGGACCTGTTTGAAGTGGGTTCAGAGGAGGCCACAAAGATGACCAGAGGACTGGAACACCTCTCCTATGGAGATGAGTGAGAGAGTTGGAGTTGTTCAGCCTGGAAAAGAGAAGGTTCTGGGAAGAAGTTATTGCGTCCTTCCAGTACCTAAAGGGGGCTTGCAAAAAGGGGGAGAGGGATTTTTTTATATGGGCAGATAATGACAGGACAATGTTTTTAAACTGAAAGAGGTTATGTTAATGTTAGATATTAGGAAGAAATTATTTACTCAGTGGGCAGTGAGGCACTGGAAGAAGTTGCCCAGTTGTGGCTGCCCCATCTCTGGAACTGTCCAAAGCCAGTGTGGAGGGGCTTTGAGCAACCTGGTCTAGTGGCAGTCCTGCTTATGGCAGGAGGGTTGGAACTAGATGATCTTTAAGGTCCCTTTCAACCCAAAACATAGTATGATTCTGTGGTCAGAGAGCAGGGTGCTGACCTTGGCACGAGAACATCAGAGTTTGACGACTCAGCTGGGCCATGCAGCAAGTCTTTGCCCTGGTTCAAGTGCAGTATGTCAGCTTTGGTCTGCTCCACACAGGGGGAGGTAAAGGTCCCCAAACTAGGTCAGCCCTGAATCTTACAGGGAGTATAGTTGAATCAGCATTCAGCAACTGTGATTTAACAAGGGCCCTGTTCTTCTGGTGCTAAGGTGTCTTCCTTAGCTAAGCACAACCTCACAGGCTCCCACTCAAATCACTGGGGTGTGGAAGATTTCAGTGGGTGACCACCTAGGGCTGTAGTAAATGATAATGCTTTTTATTTTCCAAACAGTTTTTTTTCCTATTTTCTAGACACATTATAATTAATATTTCATGGCAGTCTCTAGAGACAAAGGAAAGAATTTCTGGTCTTGGTTTAATAAAGCATATAAACATGCTGTGCATGGGGAGCTAAGTGTCTCCAGGTGTTCACTAACATTAGGGCAAAGCATAAGTTTGTGTGATATTTGTCTGATGGGGGGCAGAATCTCCACCTTTCTGAGGATGGATATTTTAAAGGAGATGAATGTTCCCCATGGGGAGCAGAGTCATCAAAGCCATATCTAGAGCAAGGGGCTGCCAGTCCTCCTCCTGAGCCATAACACTTGCCTTGGTATAGTTCATAGTGACTTGTGTCTCCTCACTGAACTTGCTGCAGCCGTGCATCGTGGCACCAGTGGAGTTTCTCGCCTTGTATGTGCACATGCTGGAAGCAAGTCATGGAACGGCATATTGTTTTCACTCTCAGCAGCTCAGATGGCTGTGAGGGTTGCTCTACTGTAGGGTATTTTGGTTATGCCAGTAAATATCTTCCCTCCAACAGTGCAGGTGTTTCCATGCACAGCAGCTCCTACAACCACTTTGTAAAGGTATTGTGAGCATGATTCCTGCTGACTTTTGTGGGTGGGTTGCAGCTGATCCCTGGTGAGCTGCTGCAGAGCTGCTGAGGGAAGTATAAAATGACAGCCATCCATGAGCCATTGCTGCAGGATCCTCTTGAATCTTTAATTCAGCTCATATTAATGTCCCATCCCACTGTGGGATGTTCTTAGTCCATCAGACTTCAGACTAGAGGCCAAACTCACTACTTAGCTGGGTTTCTTCTCTTCTGAGCCATTGAGAATTTATGCAAACAAGGTATCAGGGGCTTTTTGTACTGACCTGAGGCTTGAATCTTTTGGCATCTTGCCCTTGGGATTTCATGTCCCTGCAGAAAGGTTCAGGATTAGTGTCCAGCACCTTTCTGTCATCACAGTCCTTTGAGTTCTCACACAGCAGTTTGTGTGTGTGTCCCTTACCATCCTCTGTGCTAGAGTAACACCTTCACATGAATGATTTACCAAGTGTTTTAGAGAAAACTCATTCAAGAGTTTCTCTGGCACCTCTATTTTTTCCATCTGGTTTGATGCCGAAAAGTCGGAGAAGAAACTCTCTAGACTCATTTTGAGTATAGAAAAAACACTCATGTTTATTGCAGCACCAAGTGCATCAGAAAAAATCCCAAAGGATGCACCACAAATCACACAGGTTTCATAACTTTATACCATCCTCTAATTACAGATTCAAGGATTACCTCACCAGTCCCACCTCATTTTCCCCCACAGTACGCCCCCCTCGAATCGCTTGTTTTTCTCTTGACTCCTTGGTTCTGGTATGGTTTCCTGCCTTCTGGATGTGGTTCTAGGCCTAAACCCTGTTTCATCTGCTTTCTCACTTTTATCAGTCTCTTCACATGTGCAAGCAACCATCTCTGTTTTATTGAAATTCTTGTCTGTAATGAATCTTCACAAGAAATTATGAACTATGCACTTTCCCTTGAGAACTTCTAACCTTACTAAAATACATTAGTTCTATGGCTACCACTCTCCTTTTAAAATGCTTAGTCTAAAATACATAAATTCTGTGGCTAACAATTTCTAATAAAGTACTTAATTTACAGCTACAGATTAAGTTTCTGAGATAGTGGCTTATTGAATAATTAAGGGCTGTTGCTTCATCTTGCACATCTGCTTCTGCCCTACCAGGTCATATGAGAGGGGATGTCTCACACATCCCCAGGCTGTGGGATCCACATTGGCTGTGTGGCCTGGTACCACAGTGGAGAGAGGTGTAACCAAAAGCTTTTGCTGTACCCAGGAAAGCTTTGTAAAGCATACAAGGAATGGTGCAGAGCTGATATTACTGCTGGAATGCTGTAGTGGTTGCACTGCTTTCAGTAATCTGTGTTTTTATAGGTCTGATATTATCCCCAGGGATGGTTATGCTAAACCCTTAACTGTGTAATGGAAACAGGTTTGCTCACCATTTTTTTTTTTTTTAAATCAAGAATATCCAATCTATTAAACATTATTTTGTCTCCTTTGTGGTGAGAAAAGTATGTGACTCGGGAATGCCCTAAATGTTGGAGCATGATTTATAGCTTTGCTTTCAGGTGGGGTACCAGGAGCACCTCGAAGCAACCACTGCTGGGGCCCAAGGTGCCCGCCCTGTGGTCACCACCACAGGATTGTGCTCCATCACCATGTGACTTTGATCACTGCAGACTTCAAGCTCACACATAAACAGGATTTGTTTTTATTGCTCTGTGAGGACTTTAAATAATTCATACTGGAGAGAGCAAAGGGAAAAGCTATGCTGTTTGTGCCGTACTCTGTGCTGTTTGTGCCATACTCTAACTGCTGAATGCACAGTGGCCTTTCAAATGAAGCCCCATATTTAGCCACGGTTCTCTTCTAGTGCAATGGTTGGTGAACCCCTCTGTTTCTCCATCTGCTGCAGGAGAATGAGGGTGCCAATTCCCCCCATGATGTTGCAAACATCCCACCTGCAGGGAAGGAGGTTTCTCTGAAACAAAACCTTGGCCAGGTATGAAACAGCAAGGATCACACCGAAGGTGAGAAGCATGGTGAATGTTTTAAAAGGGAAGACCTGGCTGTAGATTCTGTTCACCAGGAGCAGGCTGGGTAGCAGATGAGAGGGGGTATGCTCAGGGCAGGCTTCACTGCCAGTAGCCTCAGCAGGAGCCCAACCAAGAATCCAGCAGCTGAGCTGTAGGTGTTGGTGTTGGGAGCAAAGAGGGCACAGCAGAGATGGGGGGAAGAGGAGGGTGTGCACCAGCTCCCTGCTGAGGATCCAGAGGTCATAGATAGAGCTGGAATAAAGAGCCAGACTGGCATCCCCAGCTCCAAACACCAATATGGGGGTCCTCATAGGCTATAACACCTCTGTCTCTGTAGCCTGTAAAACAGAGATTGTAGTGCAAAAGACATGGTATTTACTGGTGGGATGGCCGGCATTGCCCTGTCTTGGGCTGGTTCTCACCAAGCCCTTGATGCTTTCAGGCACCATGTGCTACCAGCAGCCACCCAAGGCAGGCACCCCTGGAGATGGATCTGCCCTCTGGACTTTTGAGGGTCATGGTTTTATGCTTTTGCCATTAATATGTTAATCCAAATTTTATACCTGTCATATTAGAATGAGTGAAGCTCACCAGTGTGGGTATTGGTACCCCTACCAAGGATATGAACACACCTGACTTACGTTTGGAGCTCTAACTCCAGGAATTAGTTCAGCAGCTGAAAGACTGATACCTCCAGTCACAGACTGGATTAGAAATAGTCTTGAAACAAGACTGTCTTTCCTGACACCAAAATTGCTGAATACTGCAACCAAGTACCTTTTTCCTCAGGATTTTCCTATAGATATTGTGAGCAAACATGGAGCTAGCAGACAGAAGAGCTGAATCTGCAGCATTGTGGCAGCAGCAATGGCTCCCAAGCCAGCAGTGGAGATATGTGCTGGGCAGAGGTAGTACAAAACAAGTGGTGTATCATTGCTGATTCCCCTCTCTCTAGTGGACTTGGAAGACCACAGCTTGTCTGATTCCAGTCTTTTAAACGAAAACAAGGAAAAGTCACAATAAACCCTTCATGGACATTTCTGCTGCCTTTGAAGTTGCCTTTCACAGGGACCAGTCACCACAGGGCTAAGAACTGAGACCCACTTGGTATTTTAGACCTTAGATTAATTTTTTTGGTTCTTTTGTGGTTCCTTGTGATTCCCCTTAGCATACTGCAACTCTCACTAGATCAAAGATTTTCCTTTTCCTCTGCAGCATCTCTAGAAACAGCTGTGCTTTGTGTATTTCCAGAATTGGAATAGTTAAAGCTCAACCTCGAGTGCAAGCTCATGAGGAGAAGGGTGTTTTGCTCTGATGTCCCTAATTACAGATGAACTCGTGACTTCAACGGGTTTCCTCAAATGTTCAGTGATCTGTCTGCTCTTCAACCCTTGCTCACAACCAACACAGGACTGGTCCCCTGGGTGGAGGCTGTGAGTTTACAGGACTGAACTTCTTGCTTCCTTCTAGTGAGTTTTCTTCAGAATCTTGTTAGCAATCTGTAGTAATATTGCTGGGTCTTACATGCAAAAGGCATTAATAGAAGCAAGCATAAGCTTTCTTCTAAAATAGGACTATACAGGGTTTTACAACTTTCCTCAAAACAAAGGCCATGAAAAGTAATTTCATCATAATAAAATAGCTTTAAACATGTCTTGGGGCTGTTTAAGTGTCTTTAGGTAGTTGTGCACTGAATCTCAGAGGGCTCTATATTTCTGGTGGAGATCACCCATCCTGGAGGCCAGGGCCACAGGTCTGGATAATTTGAAGTCTAAATCAGGACTTCTTTGGATCCCATTGTGAGTGCTTTTGACAAAAACCTCTTAATTACTCAGAGGCAACAATTAGTTTTACCTGTTGATGCTGTGACTGCACCAGTGAGCACAGAGGGGATGGCCATTGCAAAGCACCAGAGTCCTGAGATGTAGGAGACGAGCCTTACCTGTCCTGTCGAGGCAGCAGAGAGCACCCTTTGGAAGTAGGTTTGCCATGGGATGCTTCCAAGCACCTGAAACATTCAGATGGTAACAGCGGTACTCACCAGGCTGCTGGCTGCTGTAGGGCATCATCCATCCATTCAGATGTTTAGTGTTATAAAATTCTCATTTCAAATGTTGCCCAACTCTAACTCTTGAGAATGATATTTCTTATGGTTGAGGATGTCCTTTTCTTTTGTTTTCATTGTGATGGATGTAAAATTTTAATGAAAACAGGTTAATGGTTTGGCAGACTGGGAAAGCTGAAAAATAGGTTGCTTGTAATAGTGAATCAGGTGCTTGGAACAGTGAATCAGGCACAGAAGAAGGGAAAGTTATTTTTTTTCAGGAATGCCATTTTTTAAAATAAATCTACACAAACTTAGCTAGATTATACTCTAAAATGAAAAACAATGCCATAATTTTCACTTTCTTAGCACACAAAGTTAATCAGATAAAATCTGAAGATACTGTCCTCACCAAAAAAACTCAAGCTTCTGTGTGTCCCTATTACCAGTTCAGTGAGAGAAGAACAACCTTCTGCAGTCTTGGCTATATTGGCAGCTCAAAAATTGAGTTGTGTGGTTGAGTCAATAGCACTGTGCTTGCTGATGACCTGCAGTTATTTATTATTTTTTTCACATAGAGGGAATTTTACATATTTTATGTTAAAAGCATGCTACTGACACTGTGAAACCAACACCTCAAAAGGTAGGAAACTACTCATTTAGGTGCTAGGAGTGGGACTGGCTGCCTAGATGGTTTTATTCAAGAGGCACATTACTCCATGTGGGTAAAGGATGCAGTGTCCCTGCTGCTTTTCATCCCACAGCTGAGCCCTGGATCTCCCCACTCCATCTAGTGTGCTGCAGGGTTGCTGAGAGAGGGTTCTACACAGTATCTGGCTCCTGTCAACTGGCTTTGCAATGCAGGGCTCCTGGCTGGAAGAACCCACAAGCTTTCCAGACAGAAAGTGCCTGCATAATTCCTTCTCCCAAACCCTTGTCCAATAAATACTCCATACCAAGTAGAAGAAGTCATCCAGCCACCTTCCAAGATAGAGCTTTTCTATCTTCCCAATCCAAGGGTCTTGGTAAGATTGATTAGTTGCAGTGTAGTAAATATTTTCTGTTGCAGAGTTCACCAGAGCAAAAGATTCATTAAAATAGAAATGGAAATAGTTAACAATTTTCCCAGTGTCCTTGTTCTTGGAGGACAGATATTTAAATTAGGGTAAATACAGAACATGGAGGTATATAAGATTAAACCCAAACTTACAGTCTTCATTTCTGCCCTTTCCTTAATCTAGATCTACATGCTTCTGGTTCATGGCATCATCAAGAACATTAGTCTGTAATTCAGGACAATTGGTGCCTTCAGTAGACAGATCTCTCTCCATCTGGGATTGTCCTGGACAGGTTCTGCAGACTTTACTTGTGTGCAGACCTTACTACGTTCACCCAGCAAGGCCAATGGCACTGCCTGAAATGTATACGGTATAAACAGCGTAAGATATTTCAGGACACCTGTTCTCCTAAAGAGGAACTGTAGGACAAGGACCAGTACTGATGGAGATATTTTTGGCCTGAGACATGCTGAAAAGAAGAGCAGAATTTTTCCCTTTGGTTAGGAAACTGATAGCAAAGAAATGCACAGGACTTGCCAGGCTGAGGGTAATGAAAACCATTTGGATGAAATTGGTGTATGCAGCATAGACTTCGCAGCAGAGTGTAAAGTATGACAGTGCATGCTGAGACAATGATAGCCAAAGAGCCTTCAGTGTCCAAGATGACCCTCATTGTTGTTCCTTTAGAGAAGAACAGCAGTCAGGTAATTTAAGATGGATTTAATATGTGCAGAATACAGAATAAATAAGATTATGTTATTCTCTCGATGCCAGCACACCACATTATATGAGAAAGAAGGTCTACAGAGAGTGCAGTCTGTCACATAATTCTTGGATATTCCAGGAAAAAAAAAGTAAGAATAATATGATATTTGTGTATCAGACCCATGTAGTGAGTGTGGAATTCATATGTAATGGACCTTAGAGAATGATGCAGCCAACCAGACACCGGATCCTAAATTCACTTGCCTAAACATGGAGGTTTGTCTATCTGAGAGGTCCCAGATTATAAAGAATATCTACTTACAGCTGACAGATACAGTCATCCACTTTCGATACACATACACGTCTTTCTGGAGACCAGGTAGGACCCCCTAGGGCACCCCAAATGGCATAAGATACCTGTGTGACTGTAACAGGAACTTAGGTCAGAGGACAACCACATATAACCTTCTCTCCATCCCCAATGACCTACCAACATGAGACATAAAGTTTTCTGAACTGCATCCTGTGGAAAATGTCAGAGACTCACATTTGGCTATAAAAGAGACAAACTTTTGTCCTTGGCCATGTGAGGCAGCATGTTGATATATGTTCCTTTTCTGATTACATTTTCATTTTGGTGGCTTCATTGCCTCTTCCCAGAACTATATTGTTTTATCTGCACACTGAGCTGAGTCCCACCCACCTTCATCTAAATATTAGACTTCAGATGTGCAGCCATCTCATTAAAACCAAAGAATACGTATAGTGCCTAACCCTGAAGCCAACAGGACTGCTTGTCTGGGCACTACTGACCTGAGCAAAGATTGCAGGATCAGACCTGCTCTCCTCAATTTCATTAGTAAGAATTACTCACATTTAGCAATGCTGGCAATATGTTTCCAAGCCTGATTCATATTCACGTCAGTTGGACTCCTGTCTTTGACTTGAGAATAAAGGTCATTGTTATTTTAGAAATCCACAAGTAAGGTCCTCACAGGTCTCCTTGCTTTCATCATACTGTGTCCCTAGAGAGTTATGGTGTAACACAGTGTGGCCTGGAAGAAACTTCGTTCTTGGCAAGACAGCTGAACCTCAGTGTGAGTTCAATAGTTCTCAGAGTTAGAAATGGCAACTCTGATATAGAACACTGCACACTTAACTTAGTTGCAACACAATAGTGACCAGCTATGAACTGGGATAAGCTGGATGCCCTACACATTCATTCTGAGATGACACTACTCAGAAGAAAGTATTTTAGAGGAAAAATCATCATAGTATTATTATATCACAGAGAAATTTCAAAGAAAAAATAAAAGATAACAGTATTCTCTGTAGTCTGTAAGTAAGAGACCATGTAAAAAAAGCAATATGCACGTAGCAACACTCTTCTAAACTTGCCAGATAAGATTTTTGTCCTATAAGCTACTCCAAGGAGGCAAAACTCTACACTAGCTGCAATCTACCCTAACTTGTTATGTTTCAGTTCAGAGGATGATATTATAAATGCTTATTCTGGTTCTATGGGAGACTGAAGAATCAAAATCACCTTTAAAATGTACTCTATACTCTGTTAGATATCTTAATATCCTCATATTTTTAAAGCTTATGTGTCCTAAATGAATTATTTACCGACAATAAGGGACAAGGCAAATTGCACAGGTGGACCCACAACAATCTTTTGGAAGGCAGGTAGATGATTTCAACAGTGCCATTTATATATGCTCCTCCAACCCACATGGCTGTAAATGTGGAAGATGAAAATATAAGAATTGCAGTACATATTCTCAACTAGTAGAACACTGTGAGAGCTTGTAAACCTTTTTCTTGTACAAATATTTAATCACACTTCTATTTTCTTTTTTATCCCATGCTGAGTTGGGCTGCTGAGTTTAAACATTCAGAGGCAATTTGAATATGTTAATTTTTAATTTAATTTTTTTTTTCTCCCAAGAAGACTTTTGCTACAGCAACGGAATTGCCTTCATTATTCTGCCATGCCTGACTGACCATCCTTCATGAGCATCACTTACATGGTCTAAGAAAATGGACATTAGAGAAAAAATATGCAAGCAGACATTGCAGTCAGAAAACAAACCTACAACACTGGCTGAAGTGTCTTAGGCAAATACCATTTTGGAATGCCTTCACAAAAAACAGGTCAGGGAAGCAAGTTTCAGATGATGCCACAAAACAAAGAGAGTAAAGGGGAGCTGAGGGCAGCAGTCAGTGGGGAAACATTTTCTCTTTAGGAGAGAATCAAGTGGTCACCAGGAGTGGCAATTTATTCCACACAGAACTAGACTGTTCCAGGAGTAAAATTGGTCTGTAATGCTGGATAACAGAAACTGGTTCAAGAATAAGACCACAGTTGTCCTTAATGAAAAATGTCATATTCTGCAGTCACTCTTAAATTAAACTCTTTAACTCTTAACTAAACTCTTAAATGAATCTCTTTAATTTAAAAGCATCTACATAAACATTAGGTTCTTCTCAGTGTGAAGAGGTTTGCAAGAATCCATCCCAAAATGATTCATGAAGCTGTAGCCCTTCAAAGTCACACTTAGGTAAAATCTACCCTGACATTAAAGAAGTTAACTTGCTTTGAAAGGTCACCCAGTTCTATGTAATACAAGTGCTTTAAGAAGAAATTTGAAAAGAAAACTTATCTGTTGCAGTAAAAAATCCATTGAAAACATTTATATTTCAGCCTCCAACTATGACCATTTCTGTTCTGCTGATCCTTTTTGCTTTTCCAGGAAGCCCAAGTTCCAGCAGCTAAAGTTAATGTAAAAACACACTTGTAGATACTAAGCCTGGTATATTTAGAACCATTTTCTGTTGCTTAATTTATATCACAGAGAGGAATAATGTCGTGATGATAATATTCTTTGTCCACAATAAGAAAAAAAATAGAAAAGAGTCAGTAAAAATCACTCTGCCTTGTAAAGAAACTGCTGAGTATTTTTTGTACTTTGCAAAGGAAGATGCAATATGAAACAGAACAATAAGCCCTTAAGTCCTGAGAACTTGATGCAGAGTCTCTGACTTTGGAGGAGTACTGGCAGTTCTTCAGTCTTCCCCCTTCTTCATAAGATTATGCAGTCTTATTCTGTGGGGAACAGAGATTAAGAGCATAGTAATTAGTGTTTATAAAAGTAGTGGAACACTGATGTGAGGGTTAATAATAGCTTGTCTTAAAGTGGGGAAATAGGATATTTTGTCTTGTATGAAAATAATTCATCTTTTTCTAGGTTCTAGGCACAAGGCTAATGCAGAAGATAGGGCTAAGAATTTACCTGTTTAAAGTTGAATGAACTACACTCTCAGTAAATAAACCTAGGAAACAGTAAATGATTTACCACAGACCAATGGAAGGAGCTGCATGCTAATACTAAAAGCAAACATGGTATCGTTCCTTTCCTGGAAAGCAGTAAGAAAGCAAGGTACTCCCCAGTGAAACTATAGGAAGGATACAGATATTTTTAAACTACTTTGTGAAGCTCCCTTTAAACAGACATAATTCTGAAAAAAGCCTTATTTGTGCATTAAGGAATTAAATTAGCTACATTTGTTATAGAGTAGCCATACCAATATATTTTTAGTTGTTCTGTGAACCATTATTAGCTGTCCAAGTGTGGTTCTTCATAATCAATTCTGTGTAAAAACTGCCATATTTAAGGCACACGTATGGCTTTTCTGGATACCTGTGTTCATCTGTGGAATAGGGGACATCAAGATTTCTTCTTCACAAAATGCACTCTAAGTGAAAGGCCAAACCTTAGAAAGATTTTCTGCAATGTGCCATCTCCTGCAGACATCCAGGAGTAGCTGTGCATAGAAATGACAGTGGCACAGGCTAAGCATGTCTCATGAGTAGGATGTAGTAGGGACACACAGGCACATCGATGATGGCTATGAGAAGTGAGGAAAAGTGCAGGAACCCCATGGTATCTGTGACACCTTTCTCTACAAGGGTAAATAAGAATTTTGGTAAGATTATGCAGTGGTCTGATTGGAAGTGTTTACAAAGAAGTGAAAATTAAAAGACATGAAAAAGCCTGACAACCTTATTTATCCTGCCGTAGGAGAAATATTCCTTTATATTTAATCAAATGCTATTTTAACTGAGTAATGGTTTTTAACGTTGAACTAATTATCTAAGTACAAAAAGGGACACTGTGCATTTTAAAGGTACATTTTTCTGTATGGTAATTAGAAACACTCCCACCCTAAATGAACCTGGTACAAGGTCCTAGAAACTGCATCTGTCAGTGGCAATGGAACCATTGGTTTGTCTGGTTTGCCTTCCTTTATCAAAATTAATGTCTCAAAAACTTTTAAAACATTGTTTACACACAGATACATGCTAAGCTTTTCTTCCATGAGCAAATGTTTTACAGCATATTTGCTAGGCAGGCAAAGGACAGGGCTGAAGGTGCACGTGGCTGAAGGTGCACTCAGCCAGGTCTCAGCCTGCTCTCCAGTCAGCTACTCCTGGGAGGACTTACCTGACATTGCACCCTTCATGTGGGGGTCAACTAAATTCAACATGTCCAAAGCAAGATTTGCTCTTTGACATCTGCAAAGACTGTCTGCTTTTTTTCATCTCTCATGGGAAAAAATTTAAAAAAATAATATTGGCAGGCAAGGAAGCTTCATTTAGAGACCAGAGGTTGGAGGGCAAATCTAGTAGGACAAAACATAAGTAAAAGCATTGAATGATGGGATGGACATTTAGAGAAAAAGGATGTGCAAAGTAGTTCATCTGAATCTGGAGTGGTTTTGATGATACATAATGCATGAAAGGATTAAAAAAGCACAAGCTTATACCAAGAAGACTGTTGTTGTACTCTTTTGCCATTAAATGACTCTTAGATAATGCATCTATTTAAAGGAAAAAAAATGAAGAAATCTCATTAATTAAGAGTTTTTTGAGGTGGGCTTCACCTTCCCACTCATGATGGGGGGGCTGCAGCTTAGAATGCCAGCTGCTGCACTACTCACTTCAAGCTCCCTGTGTAGCCCATGGGGAGAAATATGCAATTTTAGAGGTGAATGACTGACCTGCTTTAGGTCTTTTGAGGCAGGACAGGGTGAGGGCAGGTCTCAGATTGCTGAACTCAGGGCTACTTTTAAGAGCAGTGTCATTGTAAACGTTCAATATTTCAGAGCTTGATTTGAATTCTCGTGCAGAGATGAGCATGTGTCACCTGAGATACTCTAAAGCCACTGAGATGTCCACATGGGAAAGCTGATGTTTCACAGTTCCTGTGGGAGATGCATGCCCCTCTGGAACGGCAGCTGGGATATTCTGATGTATCTCCAATAGTTCTGAGAACTTACTTGCGGGATGCATGTTCCTGTCAGTACCTGAAGGGGGTACAGGAAAGATGACAAGGGACTATAGTGATAGGACAAGGCATAAGGGCTTTAAACTCAAAGAAGTTGGTTTAGATTAGATATTACAAATTCTTTACTATGAGGTGGTGAGGCACTGGAACAGGTTGCCCAGAGAATTTGTGGATGTCCCATCCCTGGAAATGGTCAAGGCCAGGTTGAATGGGGCTTTGAGCAACCTGGTCTAGTAGGAGGTGTCCCTGCCCATGGTAGGGGCATTGGAACTAGATGATCCTTAAGATCCCTTCCAACTCAAACCATTCTGTGATTCTGTAATACTCAGCTGAGCTCTTACTCTTATTCCTCATCAGTTGACCTTTATAGATCAAACTGTGACATGGGTTGTTGGTAAAAATAGAGGAGTGCCTGAAAGAAAGCGAGGAGTGCAACGTACTGGTGAAGTTTTCTATCTGTAGTGGAAATGACCTGCACTGTATTTAGCACTTGCATCTACTTGGCTTTGAATCTAACTGACAGGAAGAAATAAAGAGGGACCAAGAAGTGGCCTCTGTGCCTAAAACAAAGCCTTTGCCCTGCCTTTATGGGTTAAATGTGCTACAGTATGGCTGATGGGCTTTAGATGGTTCTCTGTGGCCCTTGGGCTCAGGATAAAAGAGGTGCTCAGAGAGGTTCTGCAGGGAATGGCATTTCAGAAGGGTGGCTGTCACCTGTCACTCCTCTGGAAAGGGACAGGCTGGAGCTCTGTAAGAGATAAAATAAAGTAGTCTGAGAGTTTGGAAAGGTTTGGATTTTTTCTTAATTTCCTTTGGGATTTTTTTAAAGTTTGTTTACACAGAAGAGGTTGCCTGGGAGGAGAGGCACAGGACTGGGACAGGAGAGCAGAGGCTGTGGCACTCAGAGATCTGTGGGGACCAACCTCTCACTGGTTTGCTTTGCTCTGAGTGCCAACAAAAACCAAGCTCTGAGGCCTGAGGTGTCTGAGCCATTTGCATCAAAATGAACTGACAGTTCCTCTTGAAATGAGATGGTATGAACTAGTCTGTGGTTTCCAACACAGGTATTTGGATTGTGTCCTTGATCCTGACAGATGAAACACTGAGCTGTTGGTTTTCAAACATTTACAAATTTTCAAATGATGTCCTTGGTCTAAACTTTAATTCATATCCCAAGTCAGTTCCAGGAATACTTTTCCAACCAACACAGATTTGCCAGTGGCTGATCTCCTGCATGAGTTTCAAATGCAGAAGACGGGGTAATTTGATGAGAAAAAAAATGTATTTTTAATCCTTCTATAAGAGCCTGGGTGTTGCAACTGCACAGTAAATAATAAATATCAAAATTAAACACTTTTTTCATTATGACTGTGTAAGTTTTTGACCATTAATTAAAGATCATAGATAGAGAGAAGACAGATTAATAGGTAGACAGAAAGATCAACAGAGAGAAAAGAGATATAGAAGAGTATTATGAGTTCCTTAGTTTTATTACATTCTTCATGTGTACAATACATAAAACATTTCAGGGACAAAATTGTTCTTTCTTTTTTAAAGTAGATTTCCCTGAAATAACTCTTTTCATTAAAAAAAAAAAACAAAAAAACAAAAAAACCCCAGCAACTTAAAATCGATAGTAATCCCAATTATAAAGCATGATATCCTCAGTCAAACCAACTCTCTTTTCAAATCAAATTTTTTATTGTATTTAGTGTTATGAAGACATTTTCTTTTGAAGCCTTGCCCATCAGAAGAACTTGGGTTTGCAGGTCTCCCTGCAGCGATCGTCATGAGAAGCTGCCTCTGTTGCAATGTGCTGGCTGACTCCTGGAGAAGGCTCTGATGACACTTCTAAGAGGTCCGGCTTTGACTCACATAGAAGGTGATTTGGGGAGCTGAAATTATTTAATGTACTTTTAGCCCCCTTAGGTATTTTGGTTAAATGAATTTTTAGCATAGAGATAGGTGATTGCTCTGGTCACCCACACCTTTGTGCTGCTAGCTCCATCTGACATACTTAGGTCTCTAGACAGGTATGACAGAGGACATGGGAGAGACCCTTGCCACCTGGAGTGACATCTGGAGGTTGAGCAGGATGCTTTGCTGCACTTCAGTGGCAGCAGAAACTCCTGTCCATGGTGGACAATGGAACCCTGCCCAGAGAGACGATGCCTCTCACCTGCCTTAGGCATCTCTTTCGGTGTGGGCTGGGGCAAGGGTGCCTCTCTCCATGGACTATATATCTTGATGCCTACCCTAGAAAAGACTTCTTCTCGGTTAGATAATTTAACTCTGCTTTCTGTGTTATTCTGTTTCTCATCCTACTGGAGGTACTTCAAAGTCATAAGTCCTCTACATCGCACAAATCAAGCCAGAAAATAACTTCAGAAGAACAATATTTAATATTTACATACATTGGTGAGGCCAGTGATCACACAGTTGGCAGGACAGAGGGTGGCCCCAGGAACACACAGACATGACACTAAATAACCCCAGGGTGGGACAGCTTGGAACAAGCAGATGGCAACAGTACAGTGCACTTAATTTTCTGTGCTGGAAGTGTGCCGCTGGGTATCTCTCCCTCTCCTGGTCCTGCCATAGCCCAAATTAGTTTTGTCAGAGAGGTGAGAGTCAGGGAGTCAAAGCTAAGGGATGAGGGCAGGGACTGTGAAGAGTTCAAAGAGCCCCTCCGCTGGTGAAGGAGTCTCTCTCCACCTGACTATATGTAAATATTTCTAGCTGCCCTCCTTGACTCTTTTCCCGGTTTTATGTCTCCTTTATGTGGTAGCACTGTCCAGGCTTCACTGCTGACAATGTACATAAGCTTTTTAAGCCACCTAGCAGGCTTGGATGCACCTAGTGATGATTGCAAACTTCGACAAGTCTTGTGCTTTATTTTTTAGAGAAGGTGCTTTTAAGTTTTTTGGGTCAAATTTCCTGATTCTAGAGGTAAAACTGTGCTCCAAAGTACATATGCTCCTCATCTAGGCAACTTCTTCCCCATTTTTGTATAAAGGAGACATTAATATAAAGCATTTTGTGTACTACATTGGACGACAGCACAATGTGTCTTCAATCACTATGTTCAAATAGCTTGCTCCCATGTCACAATGCAGAAATATGAACAACTATGACTGAGAAAACACAAATGCCTCTCTTTGAAAAATAAGCTCCAAGTACTTTAAATATATTCAGGTTTTCATAGCTGTGCACATATGTTCACCATGGGTAAAGATTATTTTACAAGCTGACTGAGGGAAGATGGTTCATGTCCAAGAATTAACCTTTAAGGATGTCACTGAAATGATAGGTTTTCTGAAATTTCCCAGTCATGGACTTTAGCTCAAGTTCAAGGGCTTGTGTGATTATTCCCCATAATCATAAGGGCTTGAGTGATTATTACGCAGTTCCTGGTTGGGATTACTGTTGCTATAACACTAAAACTGATGCAGTTTGTTGCCATCAGATTATATCTTTTGTTTTTTACTAAACTGCACATAATTGCTACCTTTATCTTTGGTTATCTTTAGCTAGTTAATTGGTTTGGCCATATGATCTATTCTAGAACAGCCCTACAGACCTATGTGGAAGTTAGTGAAATTCCTATGTAGTCTCATGAGGGCAAAATTGTTTTCACCCTTGTGTTAAACCAGACGTTTCTAAACTCTTGCTCCAAACCCTGCTGTCTATATTGGCCCAAATGCCCCTAAAAGGCTCCCGCATCTCTCAGGTGCTCCTGAAGAACTGATTTAGAAGTGCACTGGACTTGGTCAAACATGACAGCAAGCTACCAAATGGCACAGGGGGATTTGGCTCCAGGGTGGCTGAAGGAGGCTGAAAACTGCGTTCTTCAGTTGCCTCTGCAGTGTCTCAAATACTGCTTGATATATTCTCTGCTGATCCTAATTCAGATCTGTGAGTGCACAGTTAGCAAATTAGTAGGAAGGGACAGGTGAGCCCACACTGGGATTTGGGGAGGACAGGAGGTTATTTACATCAGCCAGAGAGTGCCTGCTTTATGCTGTTGATAAATATATACATTAAAAACAATTCCATTTCCCACATACACAAGAGGGCAAGTGTTGATCTTTTATCTGAAGATTGCTGTGCTTTATACACAAGTGCAGAAGTCAGGACCAGGTAGATTAATGTTTTTGCCGCTACCTGAGGTTTAGCAGGTATATTTAGGGAGATAAAAATATGGAGTCTCAGATCTAAATGATCTAGCCCTTTTCCACCCTGACCTCTTTTATAAAAAATTTATTTTGCCCCCGAAAACTCCTGAACATTTTGGTTTTTCTTTGTTGTCTGCCCATAAATACAGTACAGTGCACTATCCTTATTATATGTGAATTGGCAGCTCGGTGCTTGTCCTGGCATTCCCTGTAGGTCATTCACATCCCAGAAATATTTGTCTGAAAGGCAATGAATGAAAAATGATTAATTAATATTCCATGGGGATATCAGGCTTACTGCAAATATCTTGTACAATAAAAAGAAATAATTAAAAGGAAGCAGTAATGATAAATGAAACTTGAAAGAGGTTTTTTTCCATTTTGTAAAATAAAAATTTTACTGCTGTTGACCAATTTAAAACATGTCTACTTTTTGTTTTTCACTTACAGATGCTGGGGAGGGTCATTACACATTTCAAAAAGGCTTCTTGAATAGGAACACAACCATGCAAGTGAGTATGTCCATATGTCATACTGCTGTGCTGTTCAGAAATATCTGAGGACCACATTATCCCTGACTGCAATGTGATAGAGAAAGGGTGTGTGCAAATAAAATCTGTACTGCCTCAGCTCCCCAGAGGAGCTTGTTCAGGGGCTATGCACATCTCTTAGCTCATGTACCATTACAGAGCCTGAAAAATAAAATTGGTAGGAAAGTAAAGCACTCTGATATCTTTTACTGCATACCAACCTTTCTTCTCCTCATACATGTGCCACATATGAAGCCAGTAAGTCCATTGATGACTTGAATAAAACAAAGAATAGCTTCAATCACACCGATGGCCAGGAGAATAGAGAAAAGGACAATATTCCAAAGGATGACGTTTTCAGGTTCTTTGCAAATACTCCATGTTGTCTGGTTGAACAAATAATTGTCTCTGTGTTAGAGAAAAATAATTGGCAAGGTATTAGAAAATAAAAACTTCAGAATGCTTTTCGTGTTTTCTGGCATTATGTTTTCTGAGCTTGTTTGCACAAAGTGACTCTCAGATTCTACTTATTGGTAAAAGCTGGTGATTCTCTTCTGAATTCCCTTTGCAGAGATGCAATTGATAACTAGGGAAGTGAACCACATCTGTACTTTGTTGCATACACAAGAAGCTCCTCTTTGTTCTATGGCTAAATTGTATTAGTTATTGATTAGTTATTTCATGCTAAGAACCAAAGAGAAAGTCTGTAATAGTTTTATGATGTGCCTCCATGGTATCTCAGCCTATCTCTAGCTCTGGCTTGAAGAGCATGATTGCAAAGGTTAACTTTAAAGATTCAGAGAAGATTTTTGCTTTGCTTTTCAGAAGTAAGTAGAGCAGGGTCAGTTCTTGGTGATTTAACAGGTTAACGTGGCACAGTAATCAAATATTTCCCTTTGAAATATTGACTCACAGGAGTCACAGCTCACTAGCATTTTGAAAGCATGGTGCAAATAGCACAAGGGTCCCATGACAAGCACAGCAGAAGAAACTCGGGCAATTTGCCAAAGGATGATTCCTTGGTCAAAGAGGTGACCCCCTGGAATGTGCTATTCAGACAAATGTGAGTTTAGTCATTCACAGGGTGGACCGTCAATTCATTTTGGAAAAAATCAAGTTTGCTATAAAAAGGTGCGGAAGAGATCAGGGAAGGCAAAGCTGGGGGAGCCTGTAAGCCATACTCACTGCAGAGTGTCATTCCTGAAAGGGTAGAGGTATTCTCCATCACCTGTGTCACATAGAGGACCCCCAATCAGCCCCAGTGAGGAGATGACCACACAATACGCTCCTCCTGCGAATCCCAGCAGAGCCAGGATCACTGACAGCAGCATCTGAAAGGGAAAAAAACCTTCAACATTGCATGCACAGAGGTTTGAGTAGCATGGAGAGTGTGGGAAGATGGCTGGGGTTAAAAAATTAGAGGAGACTAAGAATTACAAGATAAAATGCAACTGCTACTCAGTGGATGGAGCACGGCTGACATGTCCCATGAAAGTTCCCAATACAACAATAAGCACCTGCTACAGGGGATGGAACAGAGCAGGGAGCAGAATGGAGATGCTGCAGCCTCCCTCCATAGAAATCCCTGGAGGGATGGGAGCACAGTGGTACTTTGTAGTTCATCAGACTGTATGGCACCTGTCAACCAAGGGAGATAGATACACCTGTTCTGCTGCTGAGCAACAACTGTTCAAATCCCACTCCTTGAATGCTGAGATACGACCACCTCCCATTAGGCGTGAGAGGCCAAGTGAGAGAATTTTACAGCAGTAAGAAATAAAAGGATTTATGACTCAAGTCACTCAAGCTCTACCTAAACATAAAGAAATAGTATAAAAGTAAGTTGAGAATAAGGGGAAAATTGAGGAAGACTCCATCAAAACTGCTAGGCTGAGTCAACGGGCTAAACCTGTCAACCCCCCTATAGGGACGTCTATTGGGTAAGAATCATACTTTACGTGCATTAAATACTGGTACTAGGATTAGAGCTTGCTTTATAGTGTAGTAGATTGTTTTAAACATGTTTTTGCAGTCAGATACTATCACCAGCAACCCTCGAACATTATTAACCTGTCATAACATAATTAACAATTTGTATTAATAAAGAGTATTATTCCATAAACTGTTAGAGTGAGTCCTTTACAGGTGCTAGCAGTTGATGGCAGCAGATAACACATTGGTAAGACTGCTGAAGGGTCTCCATGCTGTTGGCTTAGCCCCCTGAAAAGGGGATCCAGTGAATCTGTTCAGTGAAGGGTCCCCTTAGGGGATGCTGACAGACTGGTCAGGTATAAGGGTTTTGGATTCCCTGGGGCTCTGACAGACAAATAAATCACTAAGCATTGAGAAAATCTCCCCACACTAAGGATCAGGTAAATCCCCCCTTTTCAAATGACAGAGCACTTACACTGAGTGGGAAAAAATTCTCTTTATTTGTTTCTTACTGTATGTTGAAACTACTACTACTACTACTACTACTACTACTACTACTACTACTATTACTAATAATAATAAATTTGTGGAAATAAAAAATAGTTGACTTTTTCTGACAGTTACAGCTATCCTAGATGTTGAAGGACTTCAGATTTTATTTGTTTAGCTTTAAAAGGTGGTAAGCCCAGAGCTTTACTTATTCAGAGTTTTATACTTGAACTATCAGTTATGAAAAATCTGGTGAGTTTTCTTTCAAAAGCCATTAAGAAGTCAGTCCTGGCTTGTTATGTCCCATATCATGTGCCTTGGCATTTCCAACTCTTCACCTTTCTTGGCCCTTGCACCAACAGAAACTAGAAAGCAACCACCAAAACGGCTATGAAAGTAACAGAAGATGCATTAATTGTTTTTGCTAATTGGTGGAATGCAAAAAAACCTTTCTTGTTGTTGCTTCCCTTCATTTTGCAACACCATGACACATGGTAACCACTGTTGTGCTGAGAAATCTAATTGTGCTGTGTGTGGCAACAAACCAATGGTGGCTTCTAATTGTATGTAATACACCTATATGTTTTACGTCAGCCACTCCCACAGAAACATTACCTTTACTCCATTTTGGGACATTTTCTATTAGTGGATGGAATGTATCTGGTTGCTGTTTGTATACAGAAACAAGAATACCAGGAGGTGTTCCTGGTGTTTTATCTGGGACAGGCTTTCCACTAGTCTAGCTCAGAGTCATTGTTGTGGTGGCTCACAACACTGCCAAGAAGGAGAAAAAAATCTGGAGCAAACCGATAGAGACAGGGAAAGACCTGGAGCAGGGACAAGGCAGCAAGCCTGCCTGGGAGTCAGGATAGAGACATGGCTGAGGAAGCACACAGGAAATACTTTCATCCATGACTTGGGTTTGAAGCCAAAAATACCTCAGGTCTCATTTCTCTGTTGCCAGTAAATACCAGTGAAACCTAACAGTCCATAAGGCAGGTAGAAACCTTCTCCTAGTGCCAGTTGCTCCACAGACCTTTACATTTCAGAGCCAAATGAAAATACCCACCACCCGTGTTGGAGATTTGTAACATTTGTGAATGAAAAACTATTCACTGTCTAGACATGCTGGTGAATGCAGTTTCCAGCTTGCCGGCTGATGACATTACTGCCTTCTGTAGAACCTTGCATGATGCTGGTGTGTGAATAGAATCATTTTGTGTGTCATTTTGCCTCTAAAGCAATCCCTGAATTAGAAGTTGCTGAGATTTCATAATAACAGATTAATAACTGAGGTTTTGGTGGTTTTTTTTGTTTTTTTTTTTTTTTTTTTCAAAGCTGGATACCCTCTTTTGTCTTTATCTTCATGTTGGCTGAGTTGACTCTTAGTAGAGCTTCATTGTCAGAAAAATGTAGATAATTTAGTATATTGTCCAGGACCAAAGGAGTGTCTAGGTTGCAGCTGATGCACTGTCTCTCATAATAGGATCACCAACCATGCCTTGTGGTGAAGGTGAATGACCGACACTCTGTTTGAAACTCCTACCTATGTTGAATCACTTTCCCCCACTTGTTTTCTCATTTACTTTAACTGTGCATTCTGGTTAAAGGATCTTAATAGTGCTAACAATTCATTTTAGTGCAGTATAGCGGTATGGGGCATCCCAAACATAATTATGAGAGAAAAAGTTAAATGGTCTTCTGCTATTACTGTGTTTTATGATAGTAGTTAGAACTAGTAATACCTGTCAGTGCTATCTTTGATGACTGTTCTCTGTCACATGATTTTCTCATTTGAAATCTGTCAACTATATGACTAGCCTCATCCCAACTATTTCCCTTACTGTGTTCCAGATCATATGGACAAAAGCTTTACTTGTCATTGAAAGGGGAGTCTGAAGTTGCTGCAGCTGTTAGATTGGCTCTCTTGGCATTTTCTAGACACGCAGTGGCATTTTCCCATTACATCTAGTGTTGTGGATACTTTTCTGGAGGCTTGCCTCCTAATCTGTAGAAATCCAAGAGTTTTATTAACTAATTCAAACTTTCAGTATTTTCCCTACTTTTACTTTTCATGGAAATTTTTATTTCCTCATTTGTGTCCTTGGTTGCAACACAAGATGTAAGCTAGGATGCTTGAGTTTGTTGAAATTAGTTTCCTGTGATTTTGACCTGTTCTCTACTTCTTGCAAAGGTTTTGCTTCTCTTCTTGCTGATTTTCTTTTAATGTTTTCCCTGCTTTATCCTTCACACAATTGGATTGCCCCTGGTGAGCTGATGAAGGCTTTTAGCATTCATTCTCTGAGAATTTGCATCAGTTGCTTTGGTGAAGTTACCAAGTTTCTCCTGTCCTAGCTTGTGCTGCTCTTTATTGCCCTAGTTCTTGTTTCATGCATATTTCTTTCTTCTTTGTTTCTTTCTCTATGGGTGTGGAGTGGTTTTGTGGTGGGTTTTTTGGGTTTTTTTTTGGTTAGTTGGTTGGTTGGGTTTTTTTCTGGAATTGTTATTCTGTTTGGTTATCCCAGATATCTTTTCTTATCTAGGTTTGTTTGTCTGGGAAGCTGTTATGGCTGTTCTTGTTCTACTGGTAGTTCTTAAGGAAGGTTTAGAGCGCAATACTGGAGTATGTGTGCTGATGCAATGAAAGAAGCTGTATTTTGGGTGGGCCTTTTTTCCTCATCTTGCTGGTGCAGTGGATGCTTTCAGATGTGCATGTGCTAAGCTGCAAAACAAGGCAGCTTTCTAAATCTATTACTTTTCAAAATCATTACTCCATAATGCAAGGATAAGAAGCCATTTATTCATGTTTGAAACTAATATTTTAAAATGTATTAATTAAAAAACTTAATGCAGCACATAATAACTGTGAACTGAAGAACTCAATAAGGTGAATAAAAAGTATGAGAAATATAGTAATTATTATTACTGTTGTAGATACTTTGGCAGTGTGTAAAGTCTTTGATTAAGTCGGAAACTATTAAACCAGAAATTGGACAAAATACAATAGGATAGAGTACCTTCCTTAAGGAAAAATGTTATGTTCTGATTGAATAATAATTCTGATCAATAATAGTGCTTTAGCCTTTTTTTTTTCCTGTGTGAAGCAATGCTGAGTATTTAGTGTAGATTGTCATTTTATACCTAAGATCTCCAAAGCAGAAAGATGCCCAAACTAGCCTTTGGATTACAGATGCTCCTACTGAGTAGCTCCAGTGAGGGCTATTTCCCTGAAAGTAGGTGGAAGCTGGTGGACAAGAGCTGGGGAATCCTTATCAGGTCTACCCAGATCTACCTCACAAGGAATTCTGGTACTTTGGGAAGCTGCTGCCATTATGCATGTTTGAATTGATCCTGGAGGTCGTTTGCTCTCCAGAGCCTCACATCACCCCTGCCTTGGAGATGCAGCTCATATGTTCAGGACATCTGAGGAACCCTGCTGTGGATGTCTCTACATTTTCTTCCACTATCCCCAGAGCAAATTTCCCTTGAGCTTCCTCCTCTTGAAGAAGTGTATCATTTGCTTTCAAATCTCCCTGCAATACTCACCTGTTTTTGCATGCTTGGAAATCACTCTTCCCCTGAAGCTGTGCAGGGGAAACTGTTTTTAGTGCCATTCATAGCCACTTGCTCTTTGCTCATGTCCCCATCTCATCTCTACTTTGAGACATGTTCTGTTTAAAATACAGGGTGTAGACCTTCACCCTTTCCACCTCATAGAGGTGTGTGATTCCCACAGTCTCAGAAAACAGCATTTTAATTGATATGCTGTTCTCACTGAGCCTATTCCCTAGTTTGCTTTGGATAGCTTCATCACCTGGGAATCAGCTAGCTCTCTTCATATAAACATTTCTCACTTTGTAATAAGGGTTAATGGGTATGGTGATATTCATTTGAAGTTTGGTCTGAATGACCTTGGAGGTCTTTTCCAACCATAAAGATTTAATGAGTCTCCTGATTCTATGAAATAGCATCATGCATAATCAAACTACTTTGTCAGCATCTATTGTAGTCCTCTGTAAGTGCAAACAAAGAAGAGGAAGAACAGCTTGTAGGTAACTGATCAGTGATGGGAAGGTGCAGACAGTATATCTGGCATTCATATACTGCTGCTAGGAATGGCTCAGACCCTCATTCAGGGTGGTGGAGGGGAATGGAAGATCATGAGGGGTCTGTGGATGTGGGCTACTGAATGACACTGTGCTAACACCTTTTACTGTTGGGCTAGGGAGCAAATCCAGCAAGTATGGGGAAGTTTGACTCTTGGCTCTGTAATATTTAGTGCTGGAATGAAGGATGGGGAAGGAACACCTATGATGTGTGAACTCAGCCCAGTTCAGCTGGATTTCCCCTCGTGACTCACCACATTCAGCAGAGTGGGAGAACCACCAGAGTATGGCTGTTTTTCACCACCGCTTTCTACATCATGCAAAATCAGGTGAAGCAGCTGGCTCAGGCACTGGGTTCAGGGTGCTTAGGCTCACACTCCAGCTCTGCAACTGTCCTGCTTGGCCATTGTTAGCATTCTGGCTTGTGACATTTGGTAAAATCAGTGTAATGGCATGTCCCTTGAGATGTACTTGCTTACATCCTAATGAAGAATGCTACTTTTTATTATGAATAATGAATTAACTTAAGCATCTTGAAGAGGTAAAGGTCTTCTCATGGATCAAACTAAATATCAGTTGAAGATTACAGATGAGACACACTTTATTGTATGGAATCTCTCATTCCAGGCTGCTCCTGGGAAACATGCAGACTAAAAAAATATTTCTAAGTCAGTTTATTCTTGCCAACCATAATAGCCATACAGAAGTTTGTGCTCAGGGCTTAAGAAATAATGGAGATGTCTGTATAATGTGTTGCTTTATAATATTCTTAATTATCAAGGAAAAAAGTCTTTCTGACCCTTCTTTACATGACAGAGAGCCTAAATTGCCTTTACATGTTTCATGTGCATGAGATTTGGGCAAATGCAGGCTACTAGTTGAAACTGTGGGAAGCAGCGTGGGCTCCTTAGGGCCAGATGCAGCAGCTCAGGCTTTTAGCATGGACTTGCAAATGGGGGACCTGTCTACCCCTACAGAGGAAAGCAGGAATGAACCTGTAGAAAAACAATTTGCCATGGAAGGGTATGGAGGAAACAGGGTCTGGTGGAAGCAGAAGGGACAGGCAGCTGTCTCAGTCTTTGGTATTGCCTTGAGCAGGGGAAGCTGAAGCCATGTTTTACTTTACGTGATGTAGTACCCCTCTGCCCTCAGCTTTGTGCCTTAGTGCTCCAACATCAGCCCTGGCTGATTTCCCTTATGTCAGCAGCTGCAATATCGTAACATTCTTGTTGGCTCACTGAGCTCTCAGCCCCAGCCCAGGGACGCCGTAGATCAAGCTCCTCTTCTGCGTTTCCCTGACATGGCTGTTGATGGTGATGTGATGGTTTGTCACTGCACATTTCCACCTGCTGAGCCGCCATTTAGGAGCTATTGTGCAAACTCTATAGTGCCATTTCAACACATAAATATCCACTTACCCCACATCTGTTAGCGCAACATCCTGCTCCTCCTGCTCCCAGCATCATGAA
This sequence comes from Pyrocephalus nanus, assembly GCA_038380795.1. Classification (NCBI taxonomy): domain Eukaryota; kingdom Metazoa; phylum Chordata; class Aves; order Passeriformes; family Tyrannidae; genus Pyrocephalus; species Pyrocephalus nanus. The sequence continues at coordinate 37,574,080 of CM076259.1, forward strand.
TGCCGGCAAAATAACCTGTGAGGAAAGCACAAACTGAATTGGTGTGCAGCACTTCTGCTGGGATGGTTTTTAAATTCTGAGAGCTGGGCCATCATGTTCCTCAAATACAAACCACATTCTGTCTCTTCGCTGTGAGTTACACCTGCTAAGATGTTGGTGCTGCTGAAGAGTTATTTAGAAATAAGTGTGGGATTACAGCTACAGCTGTCTGGCAAATAGCTGGTACATTAATTCTTGTTGCTGAAGCTATACTGCTTCTTTTCAGCAGGGTATTGGTGGGGGTTTTTAGGAAAAAAAAATGTCAGTTTTGAGGAAACAGAATTTCTGTCCAGAAAAGATGCATAACTGGACTAAGAAATATGTCACTTTAAACTTCCTGAGCATTTTGCTCTGTATTATAATTGGGAAAGCAGCCTTGTACTTCCTGAAACAGATCTGACTTTGCTTGTTTTTGTTTGGTTTTTTGTTTTGTTTGGTTTTGGGTTTTGGTTTTTTTGTTTGGTTGTGTTTTTTGTTTTGTTTTGTTGTGGGGTTTTTTTGTTTGTATTTTTTTGTTTGGTGGTTTTTTTGGTTTTTTTTTTTTGTTTGTTTGGTTTTTTTTTTTTTTTGTTTTTTTTTTTTTGGTTTTTTTTTTTTCTTTTTTTTGTTCTAAGCTTCTGGAAAACCTACAAAATTAACTTCACTCAGCAGGAACTTCAGTTCACATCACCTTTCTTTATGGTAATTATCAGGTGGAGTCCGACCGATACAAAGAAGTCAGTAACCATCTGTGGCTCAAGATATAATGCCACCTTACAGAGGCACTCTGGAGATAGGAAAAGTTGCCTTTACTTGGGTAGCCATGGGGCAAGAAATCTTTTGTGGTTCTAGTTGTGCAGCCACCCTACTCCTGCTGCCTTGTCTCTGCCCACCAATCCTTGTTAAGCCATCTCAAAGAGCAGCACAAGAAAATGAGTATTTTAGAAAGTAGGAAATGATCCCCATAAAGTTAATGAAATAATGAGAACCCCAAACAAACAAACAGGAAAGGTAAAAACTGTAAAAATAACCTGACTATATGTTGGAGAGATATTTTCTCATGTAGGGTAGGAAAAACAGAATGTCCATGATGAATGAAGCCAGGGGAATTTATATGAGTAGTATGAATATCTGTGTTGGACTGTATAGGACAGTCTTATCAAACCTGCTTAGATTTGCAGGCCCCTAAATATTTTTCAAAAGATTTATTCTCAGTTGCTTTTTATGTACACCTCAGAGGCAACCTACCACACCTGCAGCAGTGGCTGGACCACAGCTGGAAGCCTGAAGAAGTAGATCATTGAGATTAAAAAGGTGTTCCTCTTCCTGGAAAGAAGTCAGCTCGTAAATAATCACAAGTGGTCCCCAAGCGTGCTACTCTCTGGCACTCAGAAGAAGAGTTAATTCCTCTGCCCATCAAGCCAACACTCCCTTTCCTCCAGGGCTGTCTTTCTTTCAAGGTTTTACATCTAAGCTGCAAACACCTTTGTGTCATCTATTAGCCTGGCTCAGGATGAAGGGTTTGCTTGACAACTTTCTTTTTATGCAATGCCTGATTATAAACACTGGCCTTTTGACATGGGAATGAGAATTTGTTAGATTTGGCTGTTGTCAGTGAAACAAGAGCTATGCATGAGCCAGGGCTCAGTCAGGCGTGTCCCAGTGTAGGCTTTCCCTGAGGAAAGATGTTACAATGACACATAGAGCCTCTCTTACACCCTAAATGTTTGAATTAAGGAAACTGAGAGGTGCATGGGGAATGGCAGCCTCATCTTTCCCTACTGGAGAGTCAGGATATGGACCAGACTCCAGTCATGGGACATTCTTCCCCTTGTTTAACTCATTACGAGGCCCAGAAGTCAATCCTCATTTTTCCATGCTTCCAGCACCTAGAAAACAGAGCTCATAATAATGCTTTATTTACCCTTCTCTTCAGGCATTTCTTATGCTGTTTTCTGGAAAACCTGTACACCCAACAGCATTGCTTGTGGATCAATAATTACTCCTAATGCTGTGTTTTGAAGGTCAGTGTAAATTTTTCCTCTCCTCTTGCTTGCTGTTCTCATTTTTGATGTATGCGGTGCTGGCCACAGGCAAGTCTGTGTGGAACCCTTAAAAGAGGTCTCATTTTCAATGAGCCAGTGATGCTTTCATGTCTAACATCTGCCTTTTCTTTCACTGAACGCCAATGACTCCTGGGCTTGCAGTGATACCAATTTTCCACAGGTCTCTCATGTAGTTCCACTTCTTCCTTTTACAGACTCATGCTTATGTTCAAGCTCTGCATGAGTCATAGGCCCAAGCGGTAGCTGGAAGAAGACGCAGGCAAGCTGCTGGTGGAGAACAATTTACTGAATGATCTTATACCATGTCTCTGCTTTGGGATATATGAGTCTGAACCACATCCACTGCAGGTTTTCCATACACTTAAGTGGCAGCTGCATCATAGCTTGCCTGTGAATGAGATTTGCTTTATTTCTAAGTAAATTTTTTTTTTTTTTTTTTTTTTTTGGCATGCAGGTAAATAGTTCTGTGCCAGTTTACCATCTGCCTAGGCTGCATAGGCCAGTATACTGGTCATATGTACTCTCAGCTTTTTAACTGCATTTGGGTAGATAATTGGAAGAACACAAAGGAAGCAGGTTTTCTGATGAACTGGAAAGATAAGTATTCCCCAACATGTTCCCTTCCAGCTATGTGTATTCATATAAAAGCATTCTTTCATGAGACCTGGAATGGAGAATTAGTTATAGAAGAGCACATTCAAACCAGATCAAACCCAAAAGGATGTAGGTGGGAGTGTGGGAACATGAGGCGTTCAGGGTTTAAGGCATTTGCAGCTCCGCATTTGTGGAGTGTTAGCTGGGTTTTGAACTAACACCTACTGAAACATGTTTCAGTTTTGCCCTTAATGTTTTTGAGATCTATTTGTGCATAAAATCAGTTAGAGAAATAACAGGATGGTGCAGACAATAGTGACCTCCAGCTAAATTTAGGACCTCAGCTTTTCTTTGACTCAGGGAGGATGAACACCCATGTAACATGATGAACACTCCTCACAGTGAGCAGTCATTGTTAGTGCTTCCTTCTGTCTTGAAGCACTGCTATGTATTTCAGGAATACCTTAGCTACTTTTTTGTCTTAAATGCATTTTCTCAGTCACGTTACCCAACTTCCCAGTTAAGCTGTTCATTAAGTGTCTGCGAAACACATTTTCTGTTAACAGAGAAAGTTGGCCCCAAATTTAAAAGAAAACAGAACAACCCCCCTAAGAAACATTAAAAACACCTCTCTTACCAGTATCCCAGCTCCCAGAATGCCATGGAAATACCAGACCAGATCAGTTATCTCACTGAGCTGCAGAACTTGTCCATTGGGGAAGTACAGGAGAATGTTGGAGACAATGGCACATGTCGCCAGTGGGAACAGGGTGATCCCAATGCACTTCGAACACTTTCCTGTGCACATGGCAGCTCTCTGCTCAGGAAAGACACAGGGAGGTTTGGGTTACTCCAGCACAGGTAATATGGGATTTCAGCAGTTTTCTTCTTTAACGAAAGAAGAATCAGTTTTGAAGAAAGAAATGTTCCAGGTAAGACTTACACAGATAATCCTATTCTACAGACTCCGTTCCCTTCAGTGACTTTATTTAAAATTGAATTACTCAAAACTGGGATGTTTAATTGGATTTATTTAAAATTATAGGACTAAACCTGTGTTGCTATGAAATTACAGAGAATTTAATTTTAATTGTTAATGAACAATTGTCTGTCCATTGGGAACATAAGTAACTAACCCATGACCACACAAACAGATACCCTGGCTGGCAATCTTCATGGTGGGGCTAAGGCCTTGAGTGGAAGGGGAGATGGATACACCAGGTTGTCTGGGACCACTGTTTTGGGAAGCTGATTTGAAATTTCTTGTATTGAAGGTCTAGAGGAGCAGGAAATGGCTACCAAGAGTGCAATAGGAATGTACAACCCTGCCTTAGTGCTTTGGAAAATGGGGAAGCCTCACTGGGGCCCCTGCTAGCTGCAATTCCACTATTTCAGTAAAAAATACACTGTCAGCAAGAATTGGTGAAATGTTCGTTACTGTTTTCTGTGACATGCTTATTCTGCAGATAAGGGTAGATAAGACTGTGGGTTGTGGGCTTGTTTGGCATTCACCCAAAACTACCTGAAAAACTATAAGCCTGTTTGCTAAGGACAGGTCAAAAAGCCATCCTGCCTCATTTTCAGAGATCTGCCATAACATTTAAAACAGCTGCTTAGTATTTCACAGCATTCAGGTTCTTATTTTAAATATTTAAAATAAATGAGGCACTACTTGAAAGAGATCTCTGCAGGTCTCCAGTCCAACCTCCTGCTGAAAGCAGGACTATCAACAGCACTAGGTCACTGTGTCAGCCATGACTTTATGTAGCTGAGCTTTGAAAACCCACAAGAATGGAGCCACAATCACATCTCTGGGTAACCTGTTGCCAGGCTGACCCACCCTCTTGCGGAAAAATGTTTTCTCATATCCAACCTGAAAGTCCCAAGATGTAAATAGAGCTTTTGCTCCTCATCACATCCTCTCCCACCACTCCACCACCTCTGTCACCTCCAAGTTTGTTGTAGGCTGCTATTAGATCCTTCTTAACAAAGTCTACAACCTCAGCTCATTCTGCACACATGTTTGATCTATAGTCAAGGAGAAAAGACTGATCAGTATACAGATATTTCTCCATGTCAGCTTGGAAATTTCAAACCACTGAGGCAGAGATTATTGGACTTTCACAAGGCCATGAACTTTATGGCACAAATGGACCACAAGTTCTTCATGATGTTTTATCATAGCTTCACTCCAGCTCAAGCCTTTCAAATGCATAAAGGTATAAAATATGCATGAAAATACAAAATATCAATCTATGGGTTTCTTTCCTCAGAGACAACTGACAGTTTATGACAAAGAGGGCTTTGCTCTCCCGTGAGCAAGTTACCAAATGCAAGAGAAGGAAAAGGATCTGGTCAGACTCCATTGCAGTACACATACCTGTAGCCAAGCACACACAGATGCCTTTGCTTGCTATATGCAAATAGTTGTTGTGATAACTGAGGCAGTAAAAAGTGAAATGTCCCTCAATTTGGTCATAGGCGTTGGCTAATCCTTAAAGTTTTATGACAAAGGTTGGTGTTGAGAGGGTTTTAAGCAGGCTAGGAGAACAGAAATTAATCAAGGTTGGGTTCCCAAGCAAAAAAAGGCCCAGGTGAAAAGTAATATGAAGACATTTGAGAAAGACAGAGAAGGGCTGAAACAGACTTTGCTGACAGAATGAAGACAGCGAAGAGGTAATGTAAGGCATGAAGACAGACAATGTCCTCAGACCTGTGTAACTGGGAGGGAAAACAGAAAGACTTTATTGGGTGCCATATATTGCTGTGAGGTAGCTGTGATTGCCAGAGACTTCTCAGTTTGCATTTCTGTACCAAAAAATTTGCATCATTCTCTGCCGCTGTGACTTCAATAAGAGAACTGTGCTTTCCTGCCTTTTCTTCTGAGCACTTTGCAATTATGTTGTACTTTTTAATCCAGCTTTAAAGCAAGTTAACTGGAATTAAACTATTCCAGATGGGAAGATTTTTAATAGAGATACTTCTTTGTTTATGATCATTACCTCTTGTTTATATAGTGCTCAAAATTTGGCAAGGCATTTTGCAAGCCTCTGGAAAAAGCCCCAGCTCAAAGAGATAAAAATCTAAACAGAAAAAAACAATGTGCAAGTGAAAGATTAAGTGGGGAAGGAGTGAAGGGACATGGAAAGAATATTGGATATTTCACCTGTCTTTGAAACAACCAATATGTATGTTATTTTCTACACTTTTGCCTATCTGTTTTCCCATGTCATTCCAACTTTAGCTTTTCCATGTGTTTACCGAACCTCACCTACTTCCCCTGCCCAAAGAGAAGCAAACAAGCACAGGCACTGTCTGGCCTCTTAAAAAAGCTAAATTTTATAGTTGAGTTATAAATCTTCTTCTACATCTTTCGTACAGCACTGGAGGGCCATATTCTCATCCATCCAGCGCAAAGCAACACCACGCTGCTCTGGGTGGAAGAACAGAATGTAACAGCCTGTTCTCTCTGACCTATCTCAATACCACTTCAAACTGCAGGGAGAACTTACCTAAATAATCACCTGGCGTAGTGAGAGCCTCTGCCACCAAAATCAATGCCGCTTTGCTACCTGCGCACATCAGAGGATCTGACTGTGTTATTACAGTTTAGGAAAACACTCTGGATTGCCAGAAGCACTTAAAACACATTATTAATTCACCAAACAAAAGCACATTCTACAGCTTCGTTAAGCAAAGTGGCTAGAGCAAGCTTCTAATTGTTAATGAGGATTTTAGAAAGTTTTGCTTTTTAATGCTAAGGAAAGCACTGTAAATGCTTTTGGTTACCTTCTAGACAGGGCTAAGATGGCCTCCAGGCTCCAGAGTTCCCCTCAGCTGGCTTCAGGCTTTCCAGCTCCTCTCTCCTGGAGTGTGGCGGTCTGAGGGAGGCTCAGCGATGTTTTTGGGTGACTGCCTCTATTAAACAAACAGCTGTTTCTCTTTCGAGAATGAGGAAACACCCCAAGTTATCCCTGGTTGGCCAGCGCGAGGTTGGCATGTCACCCGGGGTTATTGATTATTTTAAGGGCAGTGTTCCAGTGGTCAATGCCTCGGCCCCCGGGGACACGCAGATCGCAGCAGTGGAGACCTTTTTACAGCTGCAACCATTTCAACCGTGTGCAGTTTGGCAGAAGAGAAAAAGCAGGAGATAGCAGAGGAACAATGGGTGCTTGGCAGAAAATGTGATTGAAGCACGAGGTGGTGGCCCAGCAAAGTCTGGCTATTGCTGTGTTGTTGCCTTCTGCACGACAGGTTGTGGCTGTTAAAATTCAGTACTGGCTGTGCTCCAAAGGATACTGCTGGGAGAGCTAGATGAGGAGAGTGGAGATGGGAAGGGAAGGAAAGAAAATTCACAGCAAGCCAGGAGAAAAAATAGGAAGAAGGACAGAAAGGTTGGAGAGAAGGGAGAGATGTAGGAAGGAAGCAAGCAAACAAAAAAAGCACACTATTCCAAGGAGGAGAGAGTGGGAATATGGAAGGGAAACCAAATTTTGCTTTGGCAGAAGAAAAAAGGTAAAAGAGACACTAGACACGGGACAAGAAATGTAAAACACAATAAAGTCTTAAAAAACATTAAAAATAAACTGGGAGAAGACTCATACCTGGGAAAAAGGGAGTTTCTTCTGTAGAAAATGTGATAATAATAAAGACTAAAATACATCCAAATGCTAAAACATGTAAACATATATGTTACTCAGTAGGTCAGATTTGGCCCAATCATGCTGGGAATATGCTCAGATCCCTCTCTTCCACTGAAAACATCTGCTCTCTGACAGGGCCCTCCTATTGCTTTTTTCTCAACGTTCCGATGGAAGGATGACTTGATCACAAAAACATTTATGAAAGGGACATGTGAGTGAAAGCAAAGATGCAAAAAATTTCACTCCCCACTCTGCCATTTCTCACCTTCATCCTCTAAATCCTCTATGAAAGATTCTTGTATGGTGGAATTCATCTTATGTGACTTTGGGTGTCCATGAGGTAGCCGTCACCCTAAGCTGCATTTACTCTAAGAGAAACAGACACTTGCAAGGAAAAGAATCATGAGATCTCTTTTAGGAGTAGGGCTATAATAAAGCATTAATGGTGAAAGATCAAGATGTCAGAATCTGTGGTCAGATGAATCACATATATGAGGACTACTATTATGGCAGGGTGACTTCAAAAGCACAGGGACTTCAGTCCCCAGATTGCATATTTAATATAAATAATAATATAAAAAAATATTAAATAAAGTTGCCTTCATCACTGACTCACAACCAGTGAAAGTCTCTGTTGATCTCAGAGTGATCTCAGGTAAAGAACCTTCATTACAATAAGTTGGCAACAAGGAGGGAAACCGAGCAAACTCACTGAATCCGTTGCCCCAAACTTCAACTGACATCATCAGCAACAGCCTTTCACCATGATTTTTGGGGTGGTACTTTGACCCCAAGGTAAAGGAACAAAGTAAGTTTCAGACAATCTTCAGACAGGACAAAGGCGCAAGGGCTAATGACATTTAAAGCAGTTAAAGAATTAAATTTAGAATAACTTGAAGACCATCAGCAATTTGCACCGACAGCTGGTGCACCTGGGGGAATCTGCCAGCTAATGTAGACAGTTAAGAAGCAGATAAGGAAATTTCATAATGATACTTAAGATGAGTCCTGCCCCTAAATCTCAAATCCTGGTTGCTTGGAGTTTTTATAGAATCTTACTCTGTAATATCTCTAAGGCAGCATCTTTCCCATCCTTATATACCTAACACTCTCAGTTAGCCTCAGTATCCTTGATTCTGGTTTTGCCTGGTTCACAGTCCTCCAGGGTGATGTGCAAACCTCACCTCTGCAGTTTCTCACCTATACTGTGTCCCCAGTGCTACACATCTTTTTTACTGACCTTTTTAATTTTCTTCTCTACACTTTCCAAAGCTTCTATCTACTATGTAGATTTTAAACTGTTTGGGGCAAATTTGGTCTTTTTATCTACGTTTGTTCAACATTTTTCACTCAGGGGCTTAACCAAAAATGAGTGCTTGTAGCCATTACAGAAAAAATGAAATACCAGTAAGATATATTAAACACAATTCTCTTGCTGCTTCAAGAATATATTTAGATTTTCTGTTTATTAAGTAATATCCATATTCAGTCAATGATGAACTAAATACCGCTTATTGTGAGGTACAGAAGGAATGTCAAAAAGAAGAACATAATAAAAATATGTATTAGCACCAGACAGCCTGATTCCTACCGGTTTCTCTGAAATGATAGACTCATCCAAAAGAAATGAAAGAAAGCAAGCCCTAAAACACCTAGAAACACTGAACTTTGTCTGTGAAGTGTTTAGTGGCTAAGCTGGGTATATACAATTTTGTACATCTATTTTTTCCCCCCGCAGTATTGACTTTTAAAGGCAATGAAAGCATTTTGTGTTCCACTGATCAATGCCTCCTGATTATATTGACTTACTGTAGAGCAGCTCTGGTCCTCCTTTTATTTCTACCCTTTTAGCCATAAACTCTTTATTAATTTTCCTATTACATGTAGTAGCATGGGTACTGAGAGAGGAACTGTAAATATGTGAAAAATCCTGTTTGTTGAGCTAGAAATTAAAACCATTCCAGCCCCACCATTTCCCTGGGTGGTACAATGTGAGAGCTAGAAACTGAAGAATTACAGCCCTGTGCAGGTTTTTGAAGGGCATATCTGACTGCCCACTTACTCTAATAATAGATCTGCCCCATTTGGAGTGCAGCTACTGTGCACTAAGGAAAAATGCCCTTTTTGCTGTTGATACACTGTGGAAAAAGGAACCAGGCAGCTCTGCTCCCATCTATTCTCTTCTTATGTGACTTCTCTGAAGTCAAAGCTTTACTCCAAGTACACAGTGACACTCCACTCCATTTAATTTATTACACTTTGACACCGTGACACAAATTATCTCTTGCTGCTGCTTCCTATGACACTTTGCTGTTAATGTTCCCTTCAACTGAGGGAAAGGGCAGTTGATTTTTCTGAGGAAGAATCAGGAAACAAACTGCCCTTAAGAGGCTTTTTCCAAGAAGAGCTGGCTCTGTGAATGTTCATGAGTTTGGGCACTGCAGGTCACCTAGGCCAGAGCCCCAGCTGCCCCGGCTGCTCCTGCAGCAGGTACCCAGGTTAACAAGCCTGCCTGTATCCAGGAGAATGCAGATGCTCTGTTAAGGTAGAAACAGCAAGATGGAAAAGGCACTACCAGCATTATTCAGGTTTTCTTTTATCTGGAGTATCCAAGACCCACGTGACCCAGGCAACAAAGAGCTGATTGCACGGCAAGATCATCAGGGAAGCTGAGGAGCAGCTCAATGCAAAAAAAGCTCAACTTGGATCAGTTCAGAGATAGGCAGAAAATTATAACATTTAATAATTGAGTGGTACAAGTCATGGTGCTTATATTAAGAATATACATGAATCTGAAGAGGTGGAATGGAAGTTAGTCTGGACAAAGCTTGAAATAGGCTCTCCTCACTCTTTGGGAGTATATTCACTGCATGGTACCATCATGCACTGGTGGTCCTAAGACACAGCATTTGTTGGACATGCACTTCACAACAACAGCTTAAATTTCACAAAGATGGATCTTTTTTTCTCTTCTGTTTTACCTCTGTTTTGTTTTGTTTTGTTTTGTTTTCCTTTCTATCTTTTCACTTGTCTCTCCTTTTATGCATAACCCCCTTTCCTGCATACTTAGACTCTCTCTGCTCCCTGAGATGAAAACCTGTTAAGCATAGATTTCCCCTTTCAGTGGTAGCACACACGTCATTGCCTCTGGGGACACTAGAGTCACTGTCAAGGCACAGCCCTTTGGGAACAAACCCCATGGTTATCAGTGACTCTGTGAGCCCAGGGCACCCTAAGGTTGTGCAGAGAACCCTTTCCGCCTTCTGGTGTGAGGGGGAATGGTCCTGAGAAAACACCCAGTGAGCTCTGCCCATCCACCAAAGTTATACCCACTGCTTGCTTGTGTGTATATATGTTCATCTGATTTATCACAAAGCTCATATTACTTAATTACCTGAGTGGTTTGTCCAGGGACAGCACTGTGCCAATCCCAATGTTTTCTAAAATAGCAATGAACCATGACCTGTGGCCAAGGGTTGTTTGTGCTCCCAACAGAGAACAACACTGTCACAATCCAATACTAAAATAATTAGAGGTTTGTGCTTTCATTTTGCTGGTTTCGTGCAACACTTCTTTCTGGTTGTGGCTGAAAGGCATTTCTCATCCCTGTGTTTTGACACTGGGATTTGTCCAAGTACATGTTCAGAGTGCAGGTGAATTAGGAGCTAAAAGCAGTAACCACTGGAAAATACTCCTTTTACTTGAGCAAACAGGAGAAATATTATTTTTTCAGTGATCCTTCTCCTCCTCTCTTCTCTTGTCCTGAGCTGACCACTTAGGAACCCTTCAGAAATGAAGAGCAAGTATTGGAAATATAGTGAAGAAACACAGGGTTTCTCAAACAATGCTCATTGCGTTTTTTAGAGCTGTTTGACACTGTCAGGAGGAAAGGTTTTTGTAGTTCAGAGTGGTGGGTTTGGTCAAACTGAGACTTGTAGCTTCTCCAGGTAACTTAAAAGAGATTGAAAATTTCTGTGCAAGGCTGAGGCACCTGGTGCAGCAACTCCCATCAGAATAAAAGAGGAGGGAAACAGCCAGGAGGTCAGAAGTGATCATTAAGTGTTTTGTTATTGCAAGGGGGACTGTCCTCTGGTTCACCATCTCCATCTGGTTTTGTGCCAGAAGGAAAAAAAAAAGAAAAATCAATACTAGCTCTGTGTGCGTAACTATGATGTTTTGAACACATAGATGAGGTCAGGTTTGTAGCCAGAATTATTGCTTGCTAGTGAAAGTACTTACTACTTACTTTGACTGTATCAGAGAAACAGATATATGTGGGAAAACTGGATAAGCCTTAGGAAATACAACTAGTTTTCAGATCCTGAGGTTTGTCTGTTTTTTTCCCAGCTGGTGCTGGCTGGTTGAAGAAAGCACAATGCATCCCCTTGCTAATCCTGAAGTTGTGAATTTGGGCCCACTGTGGGACAGGATAGTATTTTAAATCTCTACATGTGTCACAAAAGGGTCTGAGGTAATTAAGTCAATATTTCCCAAAGTGGGAAGTGCCTCTGGGCACGTCTTAGAACTGCATGAGTTTCTAAAAGGGATTCTCTGCTTGCACAGACAACCACATCACAATTTTTTCCCAGAAACAAAGCAATCTCCATCTTCAAATTATTTATTCTTTCCTGCTCCTAGGTCCACTAGAAGGCAGATTCACTCTCATTTTTTGGAAGGTGAGGGGATGTTGAGGTGGACTGCAGGCATTTATGTTTGTGTCTAAAATTAATGAGATATAATTATAGGCCCTTTCTGAAAAGCTGTGAACTTTCTGTCTCCATTCTTGAGATATAGCATCTCCATCCCTGGAAATATTCAAAAGCCACGGCCGAGACACGGCTCTGGGCAGTGAGTTCCAGGTCGCCCTGCTTGAGCCAGCAGGAGGAAGACCTCAAAAAGCTAGACTTAAAAAGGTGAACAAACTGTCCAGTGTATGCTCTTGTCATTCCTCAGTGCTGTAATCCACTCTTTATATTAGGTGTGGGCCTGAACTGAGCTAAGGACAAGGTGTCCATTAACTCTGGAGATGGAACGTCTCCAGTGGCTGGGGAGAAAGGCAAGAACCTAGGGAAGTATTAAGAGGGAAGAGACTGGGTGGAGACAAGACCATAAAAGAGGTAGGTGAGAGATGAGCCCACACACATTATTAAAACAAGAACCTGGAGGGCGTCCTTGTCAGGCACATCTCACCCTGTGCAATGCTGGGGCTTTGTGCCTGTGTCTTGCCCATGTGGTGGCAAAGAGAGACAATGACTGAGGATGTCTTTGACCATTAGAGGGAGCTTGGTGAGAGCCCGAGGATGAAATGAAATCCTGGAAAGAAGAAGAGGTACGTGGAGAACAGCTGGTTCAGCATTTTAAACCTATTTTTAACATCCTTGAGATTCTTAATGAAATAAGGATGCACTTCCATGTGATCTCCCAGAAACATTGCTACCTTTTCCTTGAAAGAATTGTTTTTTGCAAGAGGCTGAGATTCTTTTAAAAATAGTTCAAGAGTTTAATTACAGTGCATGTCTGGTGGTAGTTTCCATCAGACATCCTCATCCCACGAATAGTTCACCAAAAAAATGCAGCTGATACAGTCCAAAGCATGTTCACTAGCTATTATTAAATTAATTGGAGGATTTATTTGGGAAAAAGCTAACAAGAAAACCATTTGGATTCATACAGCAGTCAGATTCACCCAGGACACTGCAGATCCACAGATGGGCTGAAACAGACCCTGAAGGAGGTGAGGGATGCGGATGCCTGATTACCAGGCTATCCCGGTACTCCCTGCCCCAGGATCTGCCTCTGTGACAGTTCACACTCAGAAAGAAAGGTGAGATGGCTCAGATTGGTACATCTCAACTCAGAGCATATCAGTCCTGCTATGTTGCTGGTCTTGATCGTGCTTCCCACTCCCTCATCTGAGCCAGCACCAGCCCTTTCACAGTAATGTGTGAGAGTTTTCAGCATCTGGCTCAGATCCACCTGTTTTTTTCACATTACTATCTGTCTGCCTCTCTAGTCAGGAATTAAAGGAACACATTACTGTGGAGCATCTCATCACTGCAGAGATTCCTTAGACTCCATAGATTCCCTAGACTCCATAGATTCCCTAGACTCCTCTGTGGTGTGCACTCAGCCCCTGGCACCTGGAAAGAATGGAAACTAATTGTGAGAGACTCACTAGGTGCCTGGGAGGGAAGAGGGATGAGCTGTCACCAAGCCCATGCTCATCTCCTTCCTGCTGAGTAGCTGACTGACAGCAACCTGTTACTACCAGGAATTTGTCTTACATATCCAAATATTTTAAATTAGTTTTGGAGTTAAATATTTTCAGTACTGGTGACTGCAGAGAAAAACTTCAAAACTTGATTTGTTCAAAAGTCAGAGGCCAAAGAGGGAGAATTAGCTTACTAGCTTTTGTAAAAAAATTTTCCTTTTTTGAGAGCCTGACTTGGGATTTTTAAATACCTCAGAACAGTGACATTGTGCTTTTTTTGGCTAACAGGACACTTTTAAAAAGCAGCTATTGCAAAAACCAACCAGTGTGCAGTAAGTTACTACATGCATTGCATTTGTCTGCCTTTGTGCTCATTTCCCCTCTCCTTGTCTGGTTGATCTGGCTGGTAAGATTAGGAGCACTGCAGGGCAGGGAGGATCCCTGTCTGTGTATTTGCACTGTGTCCTGACACTTGTAAAGGAAGCGAGTAATCATCACTCTTGCTGCTTTAATGTCTCCTTGCACAATAGAAATAATTAATAGTAATAGCAGTGCTTTGCCTATCTGCGGCTCCTTTCATCTGAAGACCTAAAAGTGCTTGACAAGCATTAACTAAATTAGCTTCCAAATACCTGGAGAAGGAGTCAGATATAATCATCTCCACTTTTCGGATGAGCATACAGGAGGAGAAGCTAAGGCTAACTGAGGGCTTACAGTTAGTCAGCTGAAACCATGTTTCCTTCATTGGGGGAACTTGCTCAGCACTTCTGAGGCTCTGGCTGTTTCCTGAGGTGACTAAAGGTGGGGTTTAGTGTTCACTTTTTTACTTCCAAAACATACAGACTGTGGACCTGTGTGATCTGCCCCAAGTCCTGCATGAGCTGGAAGAAGCATTTCAGGCATTGTTGTTCATGACGTTTCCCATTTTAGCTACCAACCTGGCCTGGGAAAGGAGGAAGCTCTGCTGACACCATGTTGGCAAAGCCAGGGTGCCTCTGTCTAAGTTGGTCCTGATTTCAGAAATGTAAGTGGACTCCAGCACAGAAACACTCTAGCTTGCAGCCGGGGGTGGTGCAGCTATACTTGTATCATACTTATATTTGCATTATGCCTTTCACTACATAATACTTTGGGGATTAATATGGACCAGAGTTGGCAAATTTCATCAGACCTGTAGTGTATGCTTACAAGGCCACATCCCTGCCACGGTGTTCACAAGCCCTTACTTGTAAAGAAAGATGTCAGCACTCCTGACCCAGCTCTGGAGTTTTAAATGAGTTATCTTGTCTCCTACATGTCTCTGCTAAACCTCTGCAGCTCCCAGGACTGTACTCAGCAGGGAAAAGGAGAGCTGGGCAGACAGGAGAAGAAATTCTCAGTAGCAACTGTGTAAGATTTGGTCCAACATGGAATTATAAAACAAAGACAAATTATGTCTTGAAAGACCATAGCAAGCTCTTCAAATTGATAACTGGGCTGGTGGAAGAGAGAAGTTTTTTTCCATAGACTACGGAATTTATAAAGCCCTAGAAATTATTTTCCTTTTTAATCTCAGACCTGAAAGTTTCCATTTCAGGAATGGCTCTCTGGCTGTAACACAGATTCCTTCAAATAGGAAGTACCAGAGTCAGTGAAGAGTGCTCCTTATTGCAAAGCTTTGTAGACACAGATGAAAGACGCCAAAAGTGTTGGTAGCATATCCCGTAAATCACATAATTTCACTGTGGGAAATCATTCAGGTTTCCACAAGGCTATGACATTTTCCACATTTTCTCCTTTTCAGGCAGAAAAACAGGACAGAAGAAGTTGTCTGGACAACAAGTAACTCCTGTTAATTCCTCCACCACACACAACACACTCCCATTCAATCAGCAGACCCCAAGCAAAGTGTTATGAGCCTGCTGGGAGTGTGCAGGTTAATAGCACTCTTGGGGGTGTCTTGCCTGGCAGAGTTGAGTTTGCAACAGTTCAGAAGCCACTCGTACAGATGCAATCACATAAATTCTTCCATTTCTGCTCACAGTGCCCTTTTTTGCTACCTGCTTTAAATAGCCCTGGTTACGTTTCCAGTGCTGGGGTTTATTACCACAACTCCCCTATTTACCCATGGAGAAAATGAGGCAATGATCTCATTGGAGGGAAACAAAAGGGCCACATTTCCTCTAGTAAGTAGGTCAGTGCTTTGGGACTTGATGGAAGAGGTTCCCATGATGCCCATGGGGCATCTGGAGGAGGCTGGGCAGGTAGGGGAGCTACTCAAGGGAGAGCCAAAGTGGACCTTGGCACTGGCCCTTCTTCTAGCAGGCAGCAAAGATAGATATGAAAGGGTTTTACCGTGCAACCAGTCACAGCATCATTTCCTCAGCAAAAGTCCAGTGAGACCCTGGTCTCCACCACTCTTGTGCTCAGGGGAAAGGTTATGGGGTAGAGGGGCTGTTGCCCCCAGCTCTGGACAGGGAGTCAAGAGACCAGGCTGCCTTGCTGCCTGAGCGTCTTGTTTGTATAATAGGGTTAATAAACATGCTCTGTCCCACAGTGCTGACGTAATATTAAGCTCTTTCATGTTTGTTAAGTGCTACAATGGGCAGCACTATAGAAACCCATAAATAATATACCTTGAAGTTCTGTTGAGGTATTAGCCTTGTTTTAACAATGCAGATATTACATGAGTTACCACACGCAAGAAGCTTCTCTTAATTAGGATCAAAACGTCTTTTTTTTTTTTTAGCTTTGTTTTAATGGCTTTTGAGGATGAGAACATTTCACTTGTCCAGCCTATTTGGCAAATTATTGTAATTTCTTAAAACCTGCAGCTTCTTTCAATACACTGGTAAATGCCTTCCTTCTCATCCCTGCATTCCAAAATTTCTCAAATTTAAATATTTTCAGGTTTTTTCCCAATGTATAATTGGTTTCTCTAGACTCTAAATTTGACTTTTGTTCCCACTGTGGCAGATATTTGGTGTTGTTCAAACTTTGAGAAGAATCTGTGTGCTGCTTCTGATAAAACAGAAGCCCTTTTCCCCATTTCACATCTTGACTCAAGATTTGTCCACAACTGATAATGTGCCAAAGTAGGTGTTCTACAAGGAAAACATCTGCACAGAGAAAATTATTCTGCCCTAATGATCTCCAGACAACCATTGTGGTGAATGTCCAATTGTGACCCTGAGCTGGGTAGGCGGACTCAGCCCAAGTGGCTGGAAGGCAATGCCGTGGAGCCATGAGGGCTCTGACATGGGAATCTGGAGGGAAAGGTTCAGTCTCCATCCTGCCACAAAGCCTTCTGGGCAGATATGAGTCAGATTCATTGTGCCATGTGGAATATGGGTTACAGCTGTCCTCCTCACTGATCACAGATCCTTGTTATTCTTGGAGTTCCCACAGCTTTTTTGTCTTTCTGCCTCCAACAGCTTCAGTGCTCAGACTTGGAGTGCTCCTGGGAAGTGCTGTATATGCCAATGTAGCCTTTCTCACCAAAGTCCTATCCAGAATTGTAAATAGGAGTTGTTCATGTCTTGGAGGGCAGGTGGTTTTTGAGATTTCCAACCTACCAGTGTTAACTCAAAAGATTTAAGTCACTCAGATACACCTTGTGTGACTACCCAAGGTAACATCAGGTTTACATTCTCTCACGACTGCTTCAACTCAGAAAATTATTAGAAAGTGCAATACAAAGTGTTTTTCAGCAACGTACTATAAGACTTTCGTATTTAGTATATGTTCATGACTGGACAGCATGGGAAAACTGATGAAGGGAGAGGATGTCTTGATTAAAAGAGTGATGTGAAACTTATGAGCTGAGTTCCCAGATGTATCAAAGGCACTCTTTGTCACCTTGGGATGGCCGCTACTGGCACAGCTCCAAGGTTGGTGGCAATGCCAGCTGAGGGTAATCTTATGCTAGAAATAGACAAATTCCTAAACCTGGATTGCAATGGAGACACAAACCAACACAGCAGAGGGACCAGGAAGGGACACCTATGACTGGGAATTCTACTGCTATCAAGAAGTAGCAGAGGGAACAGAGTAAACAATCTGTGTGAACATCAACTCATCCTCTGTTCGATGGGGAATGCAAACCGGGGTTCAATAGTAGGCAGTCTTAGTAAAATGCTTCTTTGTGAGCTACCTGATTTCAAGGAACTGATCAAGATCACTTCATCCAGCATCTCTCTTTTTTGATTTTATAGCAATCACAAGGTTACCTTAAGTATTGTAGTTAAATCACTAACATTAGTTGGCACAAGTCTGGTCTTTAGTGCACTAACTTAAGATAATTGTTGCAATCATTACTATTGTACTTGAAAAGAAAGGTCTATTGGTGATGTTTCAGGGCTCATTCACAAACTGGTACTCAAAATGTTCACCCTTCAGACCTATGAGCATTGCTTCTCAATACAAAATTCTGAAACCCAGCCATGCTCTAATTTTAGCCTTCAGAGGAACAAAAAGAGGAACCGGTACCCAAACCCTTCCCTGAAAGGATCCTGAACAAAGTGACAAACTTAATCCCATTACCTCACCGCTGGAGGGGAGCTTCCCAGAAATTTTCCTGATGCAAGGGCAAAACAGCTTTTCTTTCATCTTTTTCTGAGTCACGCCCACAGCACCTCTCCGGAATGTAAATGTGCCTGGGTTTAATGATGTGACAAGGTAATTAAGTGTTAATGTGTGGACTCAAAGGGTATACAAGTTGCCAGATCTAGTAAGTGCCAAAGCCAAGCTAAGGCGTTTACCAGACTTACTACATATTACTGATATAGGGTGGTAATGCCTACACATTATTTCAGTTACACAAATAAATTTTATAGTAATAGACAAATAAATTAACTTCATATTTGAATTTTAAATAGTTATTCTAAGAAGAAAGCTACCAGGACCCAATCCTGCGTGCATGAGAAGCAATAGAAAAACTAGGACATAGCACTATTATTAATTAAATTACTATAATGCAGTCAGGTGCCAGCTCAGAATTGAACACTCCCCCTTTCTAGTCCCCTACAGCTTGATACTCTTGAGCTATAGGAGTCCACATATACAGAAATTTAGTTAAACATATAACAAAATTCTTTAGTTGCATAAAAGCAAATAGACAAGAGGTCACAACAAAAGTGTCATGATGAAATTTCCCTGTACCTTAGTCCTTAAATATCTCTAATGCCATGCAAGTGGCTGATTTAAGCAATTGAACTCCACACAATATTGTTCAAAGTGCACTTTACCCTTTAAATAAACATATTTTCTGTTCAAGTGCAAAATGCTTACTATGCTTATGACAATGAATATTTGCATAACAGAGGCACCCTGTTCTGAGTATGTAAACTCAAGTGCTTGAGTGACAGGAGAAGAAGTTTATAGCTTCTCTGAGCTCAAGCTAGCTACTTCTCTGCAGGAGGGTCCCAGGCCCTGTGCAAAGACATCAGTGGGGTTTTGTTAACCTTAAAGCATCACCTTGACCTTTTCACAGCTCCGTAGCCCACCAGCTGGCCTGTGTGTCCCACCCCAGAGCCATGTTTGATGTTTATGCCACCATCTGGAAAAGCTCTGCCTGTCCTGAAGTCATTGTCTTTTGCTTTCTAATTATGCCCTTTAGAATCACAGTACTTTTAATTGTTATCCTTTGTTGTGAGTAACACAACAAAGTGACACAACAAAGCAGTAGAGATGAAAGACAGTTTTTAAGTGTCAGTGTTTCGGAAGAGAAGATACAGACTGACAGGAGAAGTCAAGAAGTTGGGCAGCATGTGATTTGCTGCCCAAGAGTGAAGAGATGAGCAAGGTCTCCAAGACTACTCGGAAGACTGCTCGTGCTGAGGATCAGGAACTCTGTACAACATATATATTGTCCTATTACCTCTCCTCCTTCTCATTGTTCATCAGTTAACTGACATGAGAAAATGAACATAAGCATGTATCAGAGAGAAACTTTCAGCTGAGGGACTCTGTTTTCACAACTATGTCAAGCCGAGCACTTGCAATTGCCTGACTGTATCCTTGCCCATGTACACTGGTCTTTCAGTCCTCATAGCTAAAGAGAGGCAAAGCATTTCCCTAAACAACCAAAAGCTTCTTTAGCAAAATACTTCGTGTGTCTGTGTGCCTTGTATCTTAAAGTAGATGAGATCTACCATGGGTCAGGTGGCTGAAGACTGGGCTGCTGTGAACCTCACCTGTTTTTTGAGTGACTGCAGAGATACCTGCACCCCAGTGATGGAGAGAGGTGTTCAGCACAGCTGACTGCATGTGTAGGCATCACTGTCGTGTGCCAGGCGGTGAACCTCACACGACTGCCACATAAAACCTCATTCACATCACTGAGCTATGTCTTATCTGACAACATTAAACCTGTGACTACCAAATCCATTTGTGAAGCCTCTTGAACCCCTAGCCATGAGTTACCATTTAAGAGGATGAGGTCAGATAGTTCTGGAGCTGAAAGGGGAATTTCACAATTGTTAAAGCTTGTAAAGAGTCTTGAGAACTGTATTCCAAACCTGCAAGTGTTTTATGCCTTTATTCAGTTAAAAATTAGGAAGAAAGCAGTATAATTTTGCAAAATGTCTTGCCATCTAGGTGATACATTTTTGGGATGTTTCCTAAGATTAGAATATCCTATCCCATCAAGTATAGATTTACACTGGGCTTTGCCAAGACAGTAACACAGATATCCTCTTAGAGGAAGTTAAACTATAAAGGGAGGAACTGATTTTCTAGACAACTACATATGCATGTTAATTAACCAAGGTTAATAAAAGGGTGATCTTAGTGTGCCTGGATTTTTAGGTGTCCAAATGAAAAGACTTTATAAGAGCTCTAATTTCCAGGAATGTTTGTAAAAACAGGCCTCATTTTGGCCTAAACAGAATATAGTCAGATCATTTGCAATCTTAAATGGATCAGAAAATCCTAGAAATTGGAGAAGTACTGGCCGATGTTTTTTGTCTCTCTGATAATGCTGGATTATAGCTTAGTGTTATGCCATTGAAAAAAACCTCAAACAATGAAGGTAACAAGATGCTAGCTTTAGAAATATCAGACCTGATAAAGAAGTTAAAATAATTTTTTTTTTTTTTATAAGGGTTTTTACAGGGGTGTCAAAACCACCATCTGCCTCAATATGCCATCTCATCTACTCTGGAAAAAAAGAGGACAAAAAGCATCCAAACTTCTAAAAACCACCGACTGGCTCTAGCTTGGGCAGGTAAATGAGCAATTTATGCTCTCACCAAAGCATTGGCAAAGGTCCTGCCATGACAGCAAGCTCCTGCCTAGCCCTGCTCTGCATAGCCGAGCTCTCTACCTATCCCAGTCCTAACCTGCTGAAAAGGAGGAGCTTTGCTCTGTCCCTTCCTTACTTATAACTTGTTGAGAGCTGGGAGGGAGGGAGGGAGGGGTGAGCTCCCTGTGGTGCATCCTGCTGCTGCCTGCCCGCTGCCAACCTCACAGTCACCACCACAAATGTCTCCTGAGCAGCGTGGTGGCTGCCTCTGCACCCTGGGCTTCCTCTGGCTGCTTGCAGTGGTAGAAGCAAAGACCAGAACATACTACCTGGGAATTGTGGAAGAGAACTGGGACTATGCACCATCTGGGAAAAATCTGATCACTGGACAAAGCCTCTTAGAGGACAAGTAAGTAACTGGGGGCTTTGATAAGCTGAAGGTGTATCAACAGCTCCCAACAAAATTGGTTAATATGGTTAATATCACTGGAAATGTTGTAAGATGGCCATTTTTCTTGGTTTTGTTCTGATGACATTGTCATAGTTGGAATTTCAGCTCTGAGGCAAGAGTAGACTTTGACTTCTCTTCCATCACAGTTGATTAAGCAAGGTGATAGTATCTGTGCATTTGAAGGGGATGTTAAGGAACTCATATTTGTCAAGAAAGCATCAGGTAGAGGGCTTAAAATCTCCTGTGCGTCTTTCATGAAGAGGCAGGTATTTCTGGGGTATCCAAAAGCAAACCCCAACTTTGCTATATTTAAGCACAGGGGCTTGCAATAAGACACAAAAATCTGTTTAACTGGCAAAAGTTTTAAAGTTTTCTCCCTGTGAGATGATAAAATTTGGGGAACTTGGTATGATATTGTGAAATGTGTTTAGTACCTAGGAATGAGATACAAGTGCCTATATCTCTGAAATGTATACAGCTGGGGTGATGTCCATTTAGGAAATCTATTTGATAGACGCTTATATACACAACAGTGAATGGTCAGACAGAATTCCTGGTGATCACTGGAACTGAAGGAGAGCCTAGTTAGGCACTGTGATGAACTCTACCTTGGCCAGTGGAAAACAGGTTCTTGTGTCTTGTGTCTGCACTTCTGGGATTGGCTGTGTGTTTCTCCCACACAGGGAGAGCAGGCCTGGACATTGGATGGAGGTGGAACTGATCCTTGGTGCCTCTCTAAAGAATAATTTGGGGTGGAAGGGACCTTTAAAGGTCATTTAGTCCACATCCCTTGCCATAATCAGAGACATCTTCAACTAGATCAGATTTCTCAGAGCCATTTCCAACCTGACCTTAAATGTTTCTAGGGATGGGGCATCCATTACCTCTGTGGGCAGTGTGTGCCAGTGTTTTACCACCCTCATTGTGAAAAAACTTTTTCCTTATATCTAATCTTAATTGACTCTCTTTTAGTTTAAAACCATTACCTTGTACAGCATAGGTTTCAAATGTGTGGGAATATTTGTAATATTTAATCAATATCTTTGACGTGATAGAGATAGTTTAGAGGTCCTTCCTCTGAATCTAGGCTTGGGATTGGTGTTGGAGCTGTGAGTGAGTGAGGAGGTCCTGGTGCCCATACCCGAACTGGAAGCACACTGGGATCTGGATGGCGCATTCCAGGAGATAGAAATGGAAATGCATTTTCTGACTTTTCAGAAAATCCCAAACAATGCTGAACTTTTCTCTAGTGGCCAATTTCTGAATCACTCTCAGCTTCATTTCGTAAAGAAAATTATTTTGCCACAAGCAGGAGGCAACAAAGAGTTTTATTTTTCAATACAAGTTTATGCTTATACTTTTAATAAATAAAGGTCCCAGTTAGTATCCAAGGCAATAGGTGTTAACCTTTATAGGGAGAATTCAGGAGAATAGTTTGTTCCCAGCCCATGAAAACAAGCTTTTCTGGCAAGTTTATTCCTCATTTGTGTTAAATACTTGAGTTTCTCAGTTTCCTACTCTTTATAGCAGAGGATAACTTTCTCCACTCACTAAACCAGGAGATCTCTCATTATAAAATAGTAAATGCACTCCAATACACTAGACAGATTGGAACCTGTTCTGTAAATTGTACTTCTGAGGTTGTCTGCACTTTGCGTTCCCTGAACATCCAAGTGGCACAATTGCTTATAAGTCTGTGACACAAATGCAGTGCCTTTCACAAAACAGCAAAACAGGGAGAGAAGATGGCTTGTGTCTTCAGTCATCACTGTAATGTAATAATTACAGAATGCTAATTCCAAAGGATTTACCCACAGAGGATTTTAATGTGGACTGTACATTCAAGGCTGAGGAGCTGTTTGCCGTGAACTCCCTTCATGCAGAATAATTAAGTGATTCCTGTTATTACATTATTCCATTTTCAAATTGTATTGACTAGAGCTGGAATGAAATGCTTTATTCTGGAATAATAGTGTGTCTGCATTAACATGTGGGTTAAATACTGAACCAGCATTTTGTCTATTCAGTTCTTTAGGATAACCTCTAATGTAAATTTAAAGCAGTATACTAATGGGCTACTTTTCAGTAATTAATTGGTTCCTATGGATGTTATAAAAAATGTAGCTCCATAAGCAAAGTTTAAAGATCATTTCCCAGGTAGTGACAGGAATACATTCTGAGCCAGGTGTGTTCTGCAAGCAACAACGCTGTGCTCACTGAGCCTAGCACTTCTCACCTTGTGATGCATTCTCATAGCACCCATCTGATGGGGCACTATCCCAGTTCTATTGAGAGGCAAGAGAAGATAAAGAGGTTGCAGACAAACTGATTATCTTTAAAGGAGTTGGTGCATACACATAAAGGAATGCACCCTTTGATTCCAGCTAACCCACAGAGATATAATCAAAACCACTTATTCTTCAGTACTTAATGAAAATCCTGAATTAGCAAGTCTGCAATGGAAAGTGTTACATTACTTGGATCAGACAGTGACATTTAAGAGGTGGTTTTCAATGTTGTTGTGCCAAAGTCAATAATACCTTTCTCAGCCCTCAGTTTTTAGAAATAAAGAGGATAAAGAAGGCTTCGGTAGGTGAGGCATGGGGCTGGAAATAGGTGAGCTGATTCTGGCACCAAACACAGCTATGCTGCTCAGTTCCTGCTGTGCTGGTGCTGAGTGAGCTGCCTCCAGAGCCAGGAATCCTAGTGCTGCATCAGAACCTCCATGGGTGTGAGCTGAAAAGGCTGCCTTTCCTAAGAGCTGATTAGCCCAAACCCAGCCCTGTGTAAGCATAACTATTCTGCTTGGATGATAATTTTTATTATGTCTTGTCTTACTCTGCTGCTCAAGGGCCAGTCTGCTGCTTGCGCAGAACAAGTATCACAAGTATCTTGCTGTACATCAGTACTTTTTGTGTAAGGAAAATAATGAGGCTGTTCACCTCTTCCCTTTGACTTGTCTAATTGAGGCCTCAAGCTGTTCTACTAATTCTCATAATTTGGAGTGTTATGAATGAAATGAACAAATTTCATTCTCTGTTTTTCCTTCAAAAATAAACTTACATTTTCTGAAGCACAAAGGCCTTTGGAAGTCACAGATCCAAATTGTAGCCACTGGGCATGGGTGAGCTGTGAAGGTGTTCAGCATCCCTTCCCACCTGATATAACTGGTGAAAGAGTTGGCATCATTAAACCATTCTGGACAGGACACAAAAAGTGCAAGGTGCTGTCAGTGCTGCTGGATGTGCTGCAGATTTGGTGAGTTAGGTCATGGGTATTGCTGCAGTAGGAGGGTGAGCTTGGATGTTGCCTGTCCCCTTTAATGGTCTCATGGGAAATGACCTTTCAAGAGGAATACACCCAGGTGTTGTGCCTTGACAGGCGTCAGTCATTCTCTCCCTATTGTAGCTCAGCCTTCAGGATTAAATTTTAGCTGATAATTGCTTTAAATTAATTTGATACCAGTTTATTCTATAGATGCTTCAATCTTGCTCTGCTGGTGATAGATGTTAGTAAGATTTCCCTGATATAACAGCTCACCCCTTTTCTTTGGAACACCAATTCTACATTTATCTGGGCCAAGTCTTGCACCTACCAACACTAACGGGTGTTTTTTGTTACCACAGCATCAAACACGTTTTGAGCAATTTGCCTGTGAGGAGATCCCACCCAGACAAATGACGGTGAAACTGTCGTCACAGATGCTAAACTAATGGCTGAGTCACTATGTGGCCAAATAACCCAATTGCAACAGCAGAGATGATCATTGCGGGAAGGGTCAACATCAAAAGGGCATCCAAGGTGAAATCCTGGCTCTAATGAAGCATGAGAGGAGTTTTATTACTGACTTCAGGGGAAGTACAAGCTTATTGTAGGAGAGAAGCCATCATACCACACCAGTGACACCTCAGAGTTTCATCTAAGATTTTATTAATTTCATTGACCTTTTCCATGGCTCGTGTGGGTCAGAAAAAGCCTAAAACATTCTTTGAGGACTTTGTGTCTCTCTCTTTTGTTGAGGACACACAACTTACTACTTTGTTGTTTGATGCTTTGTGGTCAGGGTACCATCTACAAAGGTGAGTTGGCACCACCAGTCCCCCTCCACTGGCCATTCCTCAAGAACAGACACTGTATTGGCCTTAGCATGGGAGTCATGGTTTGGCAAAGAGTTACCCTAAACAGGTTATACGACCCAGGGGTTAAAACAATAGGGGCAATCCATGGGCACTATCCCTGTTTACTTCAGCCACAGGAAAAATATGAATAAAAAACCTGTTATAAACTCAGTCATTGAGTATATGAAGAGGGTAAGGAAGGTTTCATCACCAACAGATTTTAGGGAATAAACCCATGAAGATGCTTGTTTAAATGTTTGCCAGTGTAAAATCTATGTAACTTTAGTGGAACAATAACAATAAAAGAAAGTTTTCATTTGCCTGCAGTTTTACCCAGGACTGTACAGCAGCTATTGGGAATGTTAACTTCAGGAGAAAATTTGGGAGTCTATATCTGGTAGTTGTTCTGAATGCTGTTTTTTTGCCACTTAGTGGTGATTACAGCA
The DNA here is from genome assembly GCA_038380795.1 of Pyrocephalus nanus. Lineage (NCBI taxonomy): Eukaryota > Metazoa > Chordata > Aves > Passeriformes > Tyrannidae > Pyrocephalus > Pyrocephalus nanus. The sequence goes on from CM076259.1 coordinate 37,599,849, forward strand.
GCAAACAAACTCAGAAGGCTTCAAAATTCTATCAGAGAGGATCTGTCTCCAGGCTACTGGGGAGCTGTTTGCTTGGCCGTGCACACTGTAACACACTACTGGTGTAAGCACCTCTTGGAAAACATAACATCTGTTAGGTTGTAACCTTAAGATCAAAGGTAACATAAACATAGTAAAAATCATGGAAAACACTTCTTCAGTGTGAAAAAAGAAATAAGTGGAGAAATTACACTTCACTCATGATCCTGTCCTAAATCATGGTCCTTACTGGAGACAGCAGATTATCTGCATTTCTAGTCTTGATTTGAAGTAGAATCTACGTGACACTCTTGTTTTACTCCTTCTTTCATTGGGAAGAATCTTACTGCTTATCATTGCAGGGACATGGATGTCTGTAATTATGTTAACACTTATTTTAAGAAATTAGAGTTCATTCCCTATTAATAACTCCCTGTTCCATTAATTTGTGTTGCCAACTTTTCTTGGAGCTTAGGAAATACTGAAAGTGGTCAGGCAGCAAAATGAAACCAGGCACAAAAATAAAGGCAAGAGTGCATGGCTTTCTTACTCTGAATAACATTTTTTAAGCCCTAATTTGCAAGCCTGCTTATTTCTGTATGTAACCTCAAAACTGCCAAGACTAGAGGAGATGAAGGAGGGAATTCAGGAAACTTTCATAGGTACAGCCCCAGAGGATGGAGTATTGCCCTTTGCTATTGGGAGTGGAGCTGGCAGAGCATTACGTGCAGGCTAACAACTGAGTTGGAGGGAGATACTTAAAATTTAGAGCAGCAGTTCTTACATCTGCACAAGACCAGAAAGATGGAAGTGATTCAGGCAGTGATACCACAAAACCACCAGGAGGATGAAACAGTTTGCCATGAGAAAGGGAATATGAAGAGGGAAGGAGAAGGTTTGTCTTCTTGTGACAAGAGAGGAGTGACAGATAAGAAACATTTTAGTGTGAGCTCCAGTCTGGGTATTCCGACGATCCTTGTGGATCCCTTCCAACTCAGAATATTCTGTGATTCTCTGATTCTGCAAAGGACTTTAAGCACTGTAATGGGCAGCACAGCAACACCTGTAAAGAAGCACAGAGCTACCAGCTACTTGCACTGCTGAGGTGGGCACCCAAAATCCTCCTGGATGAAATGGGGTAGCCTGGGCACCTAGAGTGGGACTCACAACAACCAGTGAGCCCTGTTCTCATGTACTGAGGCCAACTAAATGGGTGTGCTGAAAATACATGTCCTTGTACATACAGAGCATCACCTAGCTGTGACTGATACCTATTGCACTGACAGTGGGCTCTGCAGCTCTGAACAAGGGGATCATTTGAATAGGCCCCTTTTAGAAAACTGCCACTAAAAAAGCTTCTTTTCCTGGCTCCTAGATGGCTTTAAGTAGGAGATAAGCACAGATCCAGATATTATAGCATGGCTTTATATGAGAAAGTCTCCAGTGCTTAAGCCTAGAGGGTTTTTTCAGGGTGATTTCTTGACCTTCCGTAGTTAACTGCACCTTGGGATCCCTGATCTATGCATTTAAAGGAGCTAGGCTCATGTCAAGCATTGAACAAAGCCTCATCAAGAAGTGCATTTTTCTGGGGTACAATTCTCCTTTTTCAGGAGAAACAATGTATCCCAAGTGTGTTATGGGAAAATGTGCAAAACTGTCTGGCATGAAAGCCAAGGGCATAAAGACACTGCAATCTTGGGGTAAGTATGGTGCCACTGCAGCACCTCATTTAAATATTTGGCGGCTGATGAAATTGAAAAAAACCCACTCTCCTGAAAATAGGAACTTTTCAAAAAATCTGTTTGATATTTTTCTAGAGAAAATTTCTTATAAACTGTTTAAAAAAATCAATTCATAATTCAAACTAGGGCACAGCCACATGAATACATTGCCATGAGGTAAGGAAGCATGTGCATTTACACTGAACTCCTACTGACACCACCTACCACTGTGGTAAAGACTCTCTTAGCAGCTCTTCCCCCTAGGCAGTGGAAGGTATCTTCTCCTAGGTGAATGTGGTGTGACTTGCCAGGTCTTGCTATGTGCACGAACAGTTACCACAGACATGCTAATTCTGACATGAAAATCCAGATTTCTTGGCAGCTCATTCCTCAACCATGCTTTTGGGTATATTTATCTGACATATGCTTTTCTGTGAAGAAGCAGACTGAGAAGCTTCTGTCCCTTCCCTGCCATCCCAGCCGACTGTTTCTGCCACAGCAGTATCATTAGCAATGTTTTAATTTTTGCCAAAGCTTGTGGCTTGTTATAAAACACATGTTTTAAATGAAAAAGTATTCTTTTTTGGAGGCTTTTATATCTGGATCAATTCAGGGGGGTGTTTTAGACAGTGACCATGGAGGTGTAATGACCACATGGGGGTTGTTGTGAGTTATGGTGTCCTAGAAAGCATAGAATCATGGAATGTTTTGGGTAGAGAGAGCAGTGTATCTTAAGGTGAAGAGCTTACAGCAAATCATACCTTTCAACTCATGCAATATCCAGCACTTAGGTTGCTGGCACTTCACAAAAGCATCTGGAAATAATTGGTTAAGCAGGTGAACTAACCAGTCTCAAAAACTCACAATGAATATGAAATTGCTGTACTTCTGCCAGTGATACTTCAGGAAAATTTAGCTCAGCTTTTCTATGAGTTTGTTGGGAACCATGATAGTTAAAAAAATCTTCAGGGGATGAAAAAGCTCATGGAGCAGTCACCTTTGGTGAAATTGGTCATACAATCCACTGCTGGTTGTGTAGCAAAGTGCTTCATTTCTTTCCTCATTGTGTGGGATAATTAGGGATTATCAGCTGTAACCTGGAGAGAAGCAAAAAATGGATTTTAAATCATCACAGTTGGGATGAACATGGGTTGCGAGTATGATGTTATAATTAAAAGGGAAAAGCTATTTCCCAGTTGTGTGAGAAATATCGACTGGGAGCACCTCTGGCCCTGGCTGGAACATTATGTACCTATTGTGTGAGTTCTTGTGTTAAGACTTGAAAAGAGATAGGGAAACACTGGTTTTCAGAAAAGAGCTTTGGGAAAGATTTGTGGCATAAAGAATGTCAGTGTGCTTGGTTTGTCCAGAAGAAGGGTAGGAGGCAATTTAGTCAATTAATTAAAACATGCAGATGTCTGCATAGAAAAGAAGTTCTTGATGGCATGTGACTCCTTTGTTCTGAGGGAGGGAACCAGTTGGAGTGTGGAGCTGGATGATATTAGACTGCAAATGCAATTCAGGCTTCAAAGCTTTTAACATATTAAAAGCTATAATATGTTAACCACTGACCATATGGTGGGTTCTCCATCACTTGAAGTTGCTATAAACACAGATTCTGGAATGTAGAAATTATGCATTTCATTCAAAAGACATTTAATGTTACTCTTCCAGAGTCAAACTATCTGATTAGAGTTCCTCTTATTGGCTTTTGAAAAAACTTAATTTGGGTTTCTTTTTCTTCTGAACAGTCATGCTTTCAGAGGTGAGGTTTCAAACCTTCAAAAGAGGGAGAAGCTGCCAAAACTGTACAGAAGGGCTTGAGTGGCCAGTCCTCAATGAAGACTTGTAGCAACTGTGGTAAAGAGCAGACCTGCAAGTAGATGGTTGTTATTGTACAGAAAGGGGCTTGGACCCTGCTAGTCCTGTCCAGATTTACTTCTTAGCTTTAATTCCACCATCTGTGTGATCTGTGCCAGGGAACTATTTATCTTCCCAGTAAGCACTAGTTATTTGGTCAATTCTAAAGTGAGGTTTATTGTCTCTAAATTATTTTCCCTTCCCAACACTAGGTTTGCGAGTGTGTATGCGACAAGAGGAGCCAACCGGATAGGACGTGTGTACAAAAAGGCTATTTTTAGGCAATTCACTGATGACACTTACTCCCAGGAGATCCCCAAACCAGCATGGCTGGGATTCCTTGGGCCAGTCCTGAAGGCAGAACAAGAGGATGTCTTTATCATCCATCTAAAAAACTTTGCTTCCCGCCCATACTCTGTGCATCCACATGGGGTCTTCTATGACAAGGACTCTGAAGGTAAAAGCTCATTTGCCTTTTCCTCTGTTTTCCTCCTGGAGTAACTTGTATCATGGCTAAAAGTTTGTTTAAGTATTTTTTGTTATGGACATTGGCATCAGAGTACTTGAGATCACCCTCTAACAAACTCATTAGTAATTGCAGCTGATAACTAAAACCAGGAACAGCCTCATCTCTTAAAACTTTTTACCACAAACTTCTGATATTTGGGATAAATCCTCTACTGAAACAGGCTAGATGGGTCTTTGCTCCTGAATTATTTTTCTGAATTATAAGTAACCAAAACATCTTCCCTACTTCCTTTTACCTATTTAGTCTAGTTGAATGGATGGAGTTCTTGCAGCTCAATGTTTTCCTCTCTTTTGGGTTATAACAGGCATGATAAGGTTTTCAGAATCCCAGACCTATGCTTGTGTATCTTTGTTAGAGGATTATGTAGATTTGCCTACATTCAGTACCCTCATCAGTTATCTGTGAAAAGATATATAATGTTAGCTGACAAAATGTGTAGATGACGGATGAAAATAAAGAAACAATAAAAAAATAGAGCATTTTTAAAGTTTTTTTCTACTGATAAAAAATGGGTTTTAACTCTCAATATTTTTGTGATGAGATTGCCAGAAATATTGAGGTTTTCCACAATTTCTCAGTGATTCTGTGTTTGAGTGCTGTTATTATTTTATAAACAAGTGTTAAAGTAAATTACACATTTATTTAACAAAACAAGTTAAGAGAGAGGATAAAAGCTTCCTTTTTCCTTTTTATGTATTAGGAGCACTTTACCCTGATGGAACCGGCGGTAAAAGCAAGGAGGATGACTTTGTTGTTCCTGGCGGAAATTACACATACACATGGCCAGTAAGGAAAGATTATTCCCCAACTTTGGCAGACTCAAACTGCTTGACTTGGATTTACCATTCTCACATTGACACACCAAGAGATATTGCATCTGGTTTAATTGGGCCTCTGCTGGTGTGTAAAAAAGGTACTGAGCTAGAAACACTGGTAGAGCAAGCCCCTCTGCCAAGCTTGGCATCTTAACAGTCATTTTTGCTTACAGGTATAATCATGATGGTCTAGAGTCTATCCCTACATAGCCCATAAAAAGGGGCAAGGAATAGATGGGCCATTCCCGAAGCATCCCAGGGTAGGTATTGTAGCTCTGGGACAACCCCCTTCCTGCTCCCCTTTGGCTTGATCAGAGATTTACCTCGGCTGGTGGAGGGACTGCAGCATGCTCTGTGACCATCCTGTCGTGGCTGAGACCAACTATAAATGTTCCCAAAGTGGAGTAATTTCAGGAAGAACAAAGGACTCATTGCTCAGGAAATGAAATTAGGGCTGGGCAGGTGACTTTGGCAACGGTGTTTACATACTTGAAAGCCCAGTGTTTGTAATTATTTCCCCATACAGATCATATATTTATTTTTGCTCACAAGTTGTATCTCACAACCATGGCGGGGGGAGTGCACACAGGGGTGTGCCTGTCCTGTGTACATTTTAGCCTGCTAATGCTTTGCTGGAGACATCATCCATCTACCAGCCCTCTACCCTTGATCAGCTGAGCCATTGCCACCTCTGCCTCTGGGCAAGTGTAACTAAGCCCCTCATTCCAGTAACTCCCCTAGAACAAAATCAGCCCTGATTTTATGTACAGAACATCTAAGTGAAGCAGGTTTTACATATGAAGAAGAGAAAGACTTCAGGGTGTAAAGGACAGGCCCGGTCTCCAGCTTGATTCACACAATTAAAATGTTTCAGACTTATATTCTCTTGGAGAGCCTTTGAAATCTGCAGAACTGCCTGAATATGTGAGCTGATAACTGATAACACAACAATGCATGAAGCTAGGAGATAGCACATTCTAAACAATCCTAGCCTGAAAGGCCAGGGTTATCAGCATGTTGGATGTCTACGTAATGTTACTGCTCTAGTCCTCCACACAGCAGTGGTGGACACAAGAGTGACAGCAGGGCTCTGAGCTCCCTCCTGTATAAAGCAGGGGAAGCAAAGGTTTTCAAGGGTTTGGAGATAGACTGGACAATTACATGAAGTCTACACCTGCCAATGGATAATAATAGACTCCTCGATATTGCCACTCCTACAGTCTCAGGTTGTTTGCCAACTGGTCCCTTGGATAATGGTATTGAACTTAGTTGGAATAGATTCTATTCATCCTGCCTTTTTAAATTTAAGTATCTAGCCCTAGATAATTGTCAAGGATTCCTCATTAGTCCATGGAGAGTGGACAGCCTTGCTGGGGGTATGATTCAGCAGTTGCTTCAATGCAACAGAAATGCAGGCTACCACTCTCCCCACCTTAATTCCCGGTCAAAAAAACCCCTCACTGCTTTCTGGCTAGATCAGGCCCACAGCCTGGCTCACTGTACACAGATGGTAACTAACACTGATTGAAGGGCAGGGTTGGGTGCAGCAGGCCAAAGAGGGGGAAATGGGACAACAGATATTGGCAGGTACCCGTACTTATGTCAAAACAAAGAGATACTGAAATATCAGCTTGACTTAGTCAAGGGGAACTGCCTTCTGGAGGCAATCATCTGTTCAAAGTCTGTTGGAAGGGTGTCAAGATGTCTTAGAAGAGCAAAATTAGGAGGTTCATCCTGCCCTGTAGAACACAGGCAGAGCACTGTATTTCCTTGAGTGCTCCAAGGTTATTGTCACTTTTAAATTCAATCCTCTCCAAGGCTTTTTTTATCACTTTCCTTTTTGTTTGCAATTTAGGAACTGCAGATGACACCACAATAGAAGGGACTGGTGCTGCTAATGCTTTTGCCCTGATGTTTAGCATTGTAGATGAAAACTTCAGCTGGTACCTTGATGAGAATATAAACACCTTCTGCCTGGAACCAGACACAGTGGACAAAGAGGATGAAGGTTTCCAGACCAGCAACCGAATGCATGGTGAGAAGGACTCTTGAGCAAATGGTGACCTACAGCAGTTAGCAGGGTCTTTTCACTTCAGTAGGACTTTCTGTGCCCCGTAATGTCTCTCCTTTTTATCTGTGTCAGCAAGGAATGAGTCAGGATGTTGAAGTACTGTGTTGATAAAAACCTCTCCCTAACTACAGGATGACACACTGGTTTGCAGAAAGGAGATTCCGCTTTCATGCCCAGCTCTACCATTTGTTCAGCATTTTATCTTAAGCAACAGATTTAAGCCATTTGTCCAACTGTGAAAAGAGAAAAGAAAGCTGCAGAGCACTTAGAGATGTGTGTATTGGAAGAGTTCTCAAAGGACTTGTGGCTGGTACAACCACTCTTGCCCTTCAGAAATCCACTGGCCAATAGTGCTTTGTGCCATTTGGATATCAGGTGTAAGAAGTTAATTCCAGCTATTTCAGTGTCTTTTTGGTTGTTCCAGGGAACCTAGGAGCTAAAATATTTTGCAAAATATGCGTCTCATTCTCTGAGCATCCTGATACATTGTCAGACACTGAAGCCAAGGAAGAGAGAGCTGACTAGACTGATTTGACTGATACCATAATTTTCAAATCTGAATTGCTTAAGCCTGGCATATAATAGCATATTTATGACTCATAATAAGAGCAAATAAATTTCAACCATGCTAAATAGCTGCAGAACAAGTTAACTTAATTATCTGACATTTTGGATGGTGACTCAGCCTTTGTAACATCTTGGTATTACCTAGGAAATTTTTCAAAGACAAAGGCAAAGAATTTGGGGCATTTGATCATCCAGACCTGTGTTCAAACTGTTACTCTTCATCAAGGAGCCTGTGAGGGCAGTTTCTTTTCTGGGCTAGGAAAGAATCATGCTTAGAAATGGGATCAAAGGCACTTGGCACTTTTGTTTCACCTCTCATAAAGTCTCATACTTTTGTTTTTAGCCATTAACGGTTATATTTATGGCAATCTCCCCGGCTTGGAGATGTGTGCTGACACTTCCATGTCCTGGCACTTGTTTGGCATGGGAAGCGAGATAGATATCCATGCTGCTTATTTCTACGGCCACACGTTCACTAGTAGAGACCAGAGAGCAGATGTCGTCGGCCTGTTCCCAGCAACGTTCATCACAGCGGAGATGACTCCCGGCAGCCCTGGGAGGTGGCTGATAACGTGCCAGGTTAATGAGCACTTACGAGGTATGCTGCTACAGATCTCCCTCATCCTATTTAGAAGTTTCAGACTCTATGATGTTTGGAAAAGAAAACAGGAATTTTTTTCAGGGAAAGCAGGGTTTGACACTTTTTTTGTGACTTTGAAACACTTTGGAACTATTTCATCAGATAAACATCATGAATATGAGTTTAGTCACCAGTGGAAATTATACATGTTGGGCCAAATCTTTAGCTAGTATGAATGACTTGGCTGTGTAACTCATATGAGGAAGGCTTGCTAGACTCAGCACTGTCACAACGCTTTCTATTTAAACCTGGGATTTTGATGAGCAATGAGAGGAGCCTTCATCACCACTTTTTGTTGTAGGCAAGTACTTACACATTAAAAAAATCATGCCAGTTGAAGGAATTTGATGGTGATGTTGTGATACCTATGTGGTGAGAGACCCCAAAAGTAGGTCTCACAGCAGCAGGCAATGTATAATTATCATAGCAGAGACGAGTTGGGAGAATTTTTACTTCTGTCAGCTTGCACGCTGATTTCCGTGGGATTTTCATTAGGCAAAACAGACTTGATTCTGTCAAGCAACAAATACCTTCAGTGGAAATACCTAGTCTCTATTTCAGTGAAAGTCAAGGGGAAATGATGCCATTTTGCAGACTTCTGGAGGCACTCTGATGCCCCAAATCATACTACCATCCTTACACAGATTAGGAAATTGAGTAAATAAGCCAGTTAACTAGTGCTACTGATGTCAGTGAGTTTCACCTTGGCATAAAGCATCACCTTGCAAAAGAAGGATACTGGCATCTGGCCCAGTGTAGGCAGAAAAAGTCTTTTAAAACAAAAAGTTACTCTGGTAATTATTTCCAATCCATGTGGCTCCCAGGGAGTTTTGAATGTGCATTTGTATCCATGAGATTGCTGACACTGCAGCTGGTCAGGGACTGCCTCCAGACTCTTTCTCCTCCCAGGTGGCATGGAGGCACTATACGATGTTCAGATCTGCCAAAAAAACCTGTCTAATCCTTCACCAATCAGTCACATGAGAAAATACTATATTGCTGCTGAAGAAGTGCTCTGGAATTATGGACCTGACGGTTATGATAAATTCACTGGGCAGGGTTTGAACGCCACTGGCAGGTGAGTTTTCTTGTCCTCTCCTGTTGTGCTTTAATTTCAGGAGTCTGTGTGAGACTTCCCCAGTGATTCACCAGGGCTAGGTCCTGCACTGTTATTAATTTTAATTGAAAGGGGCAGGGAAGAATGGATTTACCCAGCCTTGCCAGGAAGTTAGATTCGTAACTGTGATGCTTGGAGTAGCCTTCTGGAAGCGCTTATCTTGCTCCATTAAGTCCGTGGAGAAAGTGGCCCCAGCGGGGCACACTAAGTTCAACAGAGTTAATGACCCTTTGTCAAGACTCCTCAGGCGGCTTTCACACTTACAGTCAGTGCATTTCAGAGATGCCATAATGGTAGAATTTCCCACCCTGCTATTACAAACTGCATTACAGTATCTCCCAGAAAAGCCAACAGGGATCAGAGACACATTGTGCACAGTTCTTGCCCTAAGGTAAGCCAATATAGATGTCTCCCTAAGTAAATTGGGGTTAAACATTAAAGTCTAATGCACGATGAATGCTCATTTGGTAACTGATTCTAGCCAGTAACAACTCTCTTTGTCTGCTAGAAAAGTGTATGCAAACCAGTAGCTTTGGGGGTCATGTCTCCTGTGTCTGGAGTAATAACTTTATCTGAAATGAAGGGTTCTGCCCAAACCTCCGGTTATTTAACCAGTCTGATTTGCTAATTCCACAGTGAATCTGCAACATATTTCACACAAGGGACTGACAGAATAGGAGGGCAATACTGGAAAGTTCGCTATGTGGAATACACTGATGCAACATTCAGTAAGAAGGCTTGGTCAGAGGACATGAAGCATCTGGGAATACTTGGTATAGTGAATATTTTCCCCTCCTGTCTCTATATCAGGTTTGAATGCGGAACCACTTGGATCCAGAGGGGAATTTAATGCTTGCAGTTCCCTCTTGTTTTGGTGGAAATGTGTTAGAGAGTAGTTCTTTTAATTGCTTCTCTTGCTCTCTTTTTTAAGGTCCCGTTATAAAAGCTGAAGTGGGAGATACGGTGCTTGTTACTTTTGCCAACAAAGCCAGAAGAAGCTACAGCATTATGGCCCATGGTGTAAGCTTCAGCAAGCTGTCAGAAGGTGCTCCTTACCTAGATGGTAAGTTTAGACTGTGCTACTGTATCATCACATCCAGAATACCTGAGTCTAAAAATCTGCTGCTGCTCTGCAGGTTTGTCCCCTTTGTGGGTACTAAGGCACGGAAGGGATTATTTTATTAGCTTGTGTCTACCATACCTATCACAATCCATGGGACTCCATGGTGTGCAGATGTGTTCTTCCCCATGGATGTGTGCCAGATAAGATGTCTAAAACTATCTGAGGTCCATGTTGAACAGAACACACAAGAAGAATCCAATTTATATTAGTTCTAAGCTAATGTTACTCCATTGCAATCAGTGGATCTCCTCTGGACATGCTCCAGAATTATGAATCTTAGGATCCGGCATGATGGCACTGCTGAGTCTTTAGATATAACTATCCACTATTCTCTAATCCAGGCTGGGCATTGTCCTTGCTTTACTGTTGAGATAGTCAGTGTCAAAGCCAATTTTTATCTGTTGCCCTGGAATGTGAAGCTGTGACAACCCTTATTAACTCCCATAAATAGATAAACACTGAAATGGAGCATTTGAGAAAGTCTTCCTCTAATTTTGTGCAAGGATGGGAACTTTATTCCCTAAGTTTAACTGTTAAATGTTAAATGTCGTGTTTAATTGATAAGCACTCTTTACAGTCAGTGACAAGAAACAAATCCTTCAGAGAGTGACAAGTCCCATTTACTTTGAGCATTTATTTTAGGAGGCAGTAGTTCACCCTCTGGAGATGTGATTCTGTCTCCATCAACTACAGAAGTCTGCAGTTTGGGTTAGGGATTTAGCTTGAGATTGCTTGATCAAGGTGAGCTGAATCCCATCCATAGCCTAGAGATAATGTTGTAGCCTCTGAAAAAGTTTTTCCTGCATTCGCAGCACTGAAAAGAAAGGTAGTTTCCCTGTTGCCTAAATTGCTTTGTTTCCACCACAATACATCAAAAAGAAACTTATGGGACATAATCCCCCCTTTGAAAACTGTACTAAGAGAACTAGGTCAATGTGTAAAAGTCATCATATAATAAAATCAATGCAAAAGGCTTTATTAAATTGTTGTGTCTAGTTGCTTACCTTGCAACTCAACAAATTTACCAGCAGGCAAATCACAAAAAAACCCAACTGGCTTAAGTTTGGCCTTGAAGTTATCTGCACAGATCTTAACATCACCCATGTCTGAGGTAGTTCCCCACTGGAAGTGCAGCTTCCCTCTGCTTGCACTCCTACTGTGCTTTCATTTAACACTTTCTGATAATAGTACCCTCCATCACTGCACACTTTGGCATGGAGCAAAATCAAACAAAAACCTACAATTCAGCAGCTGTGTGATCTGCATACCTCTGGGTCTTTGGAGAGGAACCTGACTCCAGATTCATCAATAGTCTTTCCATCCCTTCTTCTCTCCTTTTAACCCTTGTGCTTTTGATTTCCATTACATCTATCTACAAGTGTATACATGTAGAAGTCCCCCAGGGACTGTAGGTTTACACAGATAAATGATTTTTCAAAGGCTGTGCATTGTCTGAGTGCAGCCTATTCATGGGAAAATACCGTATATAAACGTACCTGCAGATATCTAGATGTTTGAAGACATAGGTTTCTTTCAGTTGTGCCCTCAGAAAATACCCTTCCATGTTGTGTTTGACACTTGTCCAGTTTCAGAGGGTTTCTGACTCCAAATCAATGTTTTCCTTATTAAGCACTGTTGCAGAACGGGTCCAGTAGTATAAGATACTGTTGAATCAGTACTCAGTATTGCAATTTGCAGTAAGTAGTAAGTCTTCAAACATAATACTGCTATTTTCACTTGTGTCTAAGTTTTTAAGAGGATTCTCTTGCAGCATTAGAGAGGAGTATTAGATCAGCACAGTGTGCTGCTGCCCGACTCACCTGACTATGATGAAAAAATCCAGCCAATGGATGCTTAAGTGTTAAACCAAACTTCTGATTTGACCTTCCTCGTAGCAAAGACCAGAAGGGTTACTTTGCACTTTTTTTCTACAAAGGTTGCAGGGCTGACCCCTTTTTCTGACTTTTGAGTCCCTTTTGTAAGCTCTCTCTGAATGAATATGAACACTCTTTTACAGTCGCTAAATTACACAAGAGGTGCTACATCCAGCCTTTGCACGGTAGCAAACAATGGGCCAAATCCTTTAATAGTAACCTTGAAAAAAGTGATGTCTGCCACTCTGTGGAGATGCTGACAGAGGATTCAGTGCACTGCTTCAAAATCAAAAAGAAACAATTACCAGGATCAGATTTGTTTAGAATTTCTAAAGACCCACAGCTACAGCTCCACTTGCTAATGTAACTGCTTTGTTGGTGCATAATGAAGAGCCAGAGTCTGAGTTTGTGTCACAGATAAATCTTATGATAGGGCAGGTAAGCTAAAAACATTAGAGTAAGCCATTTAAGCACCAGGATGAGGTCTGCTGTTATGTCTGATTCAATCCAGATAATCCACAGGAGCGTCGGAAGGTGTCTGAGTGAAGCAGCTAAACTTGTTCCGCAGGGAATGGGCTTGGTTGTCCCCATGGTACAGGACTCGGGTGAAATGTCCCCGTGGCATAACTGCCCAGACATTAGGATGGTGCTTGAGCTGCGGTTGAAAGTGGGAGCATCTCCACAGAAATCAGCAGCTATATCTTTTGGACTTCTTGTAGTCAGGAAGACAAAACCTCCCTGAAATCTTGTTGCATCTCAATTTTCTCTCTGCAGGCTATCTGAAGCCAGGAGCCCATGTTAAGCCAGGGGAAACCTTCACTTACAAGTGGAGGGTGCCTGAAAATGGAGGTCCAACAGAGAGTGACCCGCCATGCCTGACTTATCTGTACTACTCAGCCACTGATGCTGTCAAGGACACCAACTCCGGCCTCGTGGGGCCTTTGCTGGTCTGTCGGAAGAACACACTGAATCATGATGGGACACAGGTGCCAAACATGAACATCTGCTTGTCCCTAACAGGAGGGTGGCGCACTGGGAGGGTTCCCATATGGCTATTTGCCCAGTTCCCAGTTCAGTTTGCAGAGATTAAACAAAGGTCAGTCCTCAGGGTAAAAGCTGACCTAAAGGGAACATTAAGAAGATGAAACTGTCATTCCCTAATATCCTGGCTTGTGCCTAGTTTTTCCATCTTTTTTATGCAATTAATGCCTTTTCACCCCAAGTAACGGACAATTTATTTATCCTTCTGCCTGATGGAAGAATGACAATCGCTGTCTCTACATAGACTTAATAACAAGGCAGCTTCAGATTTTTGGGGAAAGAAAAATTTGTTAAAAAAAGAAATTCATTCTGAATGAACATACTTTTTGAAGGTCTTGGCTTCTTTTTTGGCTACAGAAAGGAATCGATAGAGAATTTTACCTCCTCTTTTCAATCTTTGATGAGAATGACAGCTGGTATCTGAACAAAAATATTGAAGCATTTACTGGAGACCCTTCAAAAGTAGATGAAAATGATGCTGATTTCAAGGAATCCAACAAAATGCATGGTATGAAACGCCTAATATATATTAATGATACCTTTTCTTCAATCATATTAGGAAGATGAGTTGGCAGAAAACTCCAGTGCACTGAAGAGTGAGGAGGAAAGCTGTCAGTCAGCTTATGGTCAACTCCTGATGTCCTTGGAGTACATGCTGAAACCCCAGTCATAATAGCCCTGAATGCATTCACCTACCAGCTATACCTGGAGAAAGGAAATAGAGTGCAGTTTTTAGATACAATATTTAGGTCTGTAAAAACACATAATGCCAGAAACGGGCATCAGCTGCAGAAGAAGCCAGTGTGCACTAGTTTTAAACTTTTCCACTGGCCTTGGCACTGATTCAGACAGTAAAGGTCCACCTGCTCTGCTCTGCCATCTTCCACTTGGGCAGTGACCACATCTGGGAGAGGAGAGGCGAAGACTAGGGGAATGGCCAGTAATATTTTAAAACATCACCTCTGTATGTAAGTATCTGACTTCAGCATGGATTTCCTTCAAGGTAACCCTGACATGACAGACGTGAGCAGATTGCATAACCTGTCTTTGCTTTAGTTTTCTGAAGAGCACTGAGACTATATATTTTTAGAGAACCCTAGGACTTTCTAGACCCATCTATTTTATTCTTTTATTATGAGGTGGATCTCATACTAAAGTTTTGTTCTGTTACACGTCTTTCATGCACTGATCTCAGTGAACATTTGAGGATTAGGGGGTTTAGCCTCATAACAGCCTTGTAAAAGAAATGGATGCATTTAAGAAGTAAAAGTGGAAGTCAAAGATCAAAATAACATAAAAAGGCTCCATCAGAACTGAATTTATAACCAAGAGTCTTTGTGGCTCTCTCCATAGCCTTGATGACACAGTTATACATTCTTCAGTCTGAAAGGAGGTACCTAATTTATACACTTAACTGGTGTCTGCAAGGTACTCTGAAAAGCTCAGGAGTGCTACATCACTGCAAAAGTCTATTACAAGATTTTACAGGCTAAAAACAAAAAGGTAGAGGGTCAGAGGTTATAGGAATAGTACTTAGATATTAATTTGGTGTCCTCCAGCACTGCCTTTGCTTCACAAAATGCCCCTTTAATGCTGTGACTTGCTGAGCCATGAGTCTTTTGCCAGGAAGGTGGTAGCAGGCTCTGTGATGAGTTTCTGTGGACTTGTTGCTAACTGGGATCTTTCCTTCTCCTCCAGCTGTCAACGGCTACTTGTATGGTAATCTGCCAGGCCTGACCATGTGCAAGAACGACAAGGTGTCCTGGCACCTCATCGGGCTGGGCAGTCACTATGACATGCACGGGGTTCATTTTCAAGGAAACACCATCGACCTCAGAGGGACAACAAGGGATGGGCTGGCCTTGTTTCCTCATTTATCGGGGACAGCACTGATGCAGCCAGATCGTGTGGGTATGTTCATGATCTGATTTTGGTGGTGTGGCACTTGCAGATACCACTTGGTCAAAATAACAGTCGGTGAGATGCTGTGCTCTGCACAAGGAGCCTGAAAGTATGGAGACTGTGGAGACCCTGCATAGCTGAGAATTCAGTCTGGGTTACTTTTCTGGGAAGGTGCTATAAATCAAACATGCATGTGCATCAGAGAGTGGAGGCTTCAATGACCTTGTGATAGGAAGAGCAACAGGCAGAGAGATAGCTAAGAGGATGCTCACAGAATTTCTATAATTCTTAAAACAGGCATTTGTAGAAGAGCAAATAAACTGCTATGTGGATAGTCAGCATCATTTAAGGTATTTTAGGACTTCAACCATAACTTTTCAATAATAGTCAGTGTTTAGGAGTTTCTTCAGAAGCAAACACATTAAAGACACTTTTAATTCTCATGGGTAATCCAGTGATTCATACTTCAAATTAAGAAGGGGTGAATTGTTTGTGGGAGACTTAGCAAATAAGTTTCATAACCAAGACTGCAACATTACTTTGCTTTATATTGGTGTAACTCTATTTAAATCATCAGAGTCATCAGAGTTGTGCAAGGCTATGCCAAGGGCCATCCTTGGCCAGAGAACCTGATAGCTGGTATGTGTTGCATACATGCTAGGTGAGTTCTCTGGTGCAGGTGTCTGTAAGACAAAAGACACTTTTCTTATGCATATCCCAAACATTTCCACCATCTATCATGAAACTACATTGCAGGACTCACACAAAACAACTATTCTAAGAGATTATTAATTTTACCAGCTAACCTTCTACTGGTAATAATGGAAATTGAATTAATTATCAGATCTCTACAATCACCAGTGTATGTAATTTTGTTTAACTGCATGTTATTTTATCGTTTCATCACTTTTGCCCTAGAAGCACAAGGAATAGATTGAGATCCAGTCTGGACAGAGCTATGTTTCTAATTTTGGTTCCATCACTGACTCATATGCGGACCAGCTGTGAAAGTTCAGCACTTCACAAAGTGCTAGCAGGTGGAGCTGTGTAGGATAACATAGTGGTCAGCTTCTGCTTGAGTCAATGGGAAAGAGAGGAGGAGAGTATAAATATTAAAATCTGCCCATGGACATGCCAAAAGATGTTCCCACCATCACTGCAGCCTTTGACCATCAGAGCTTCCAAAAAAAAAAAAGAAAGGCCTATGGTGGCTTGGCCTTTTGTGGAGGGAGTACAAAGAGTCAGAAAGCTGCAGTTTAGCTAGATTGTTTTTACACCATATGGGTGCATATCAAGAAATGGTTATAAGCAGGCATTGTTGTACAGTGTGTCTGTGTCTGTACTGCAAAGAGGTCTCCATTAGCCTGATTACACCGAACAACTGCAGGGTCTGAGTGGGAAGTTTCTTGCACCAAAGGCTGGTACAGTCGCTCTGTACTCAAGGACAAGGAAACAGCATCTCTGAAACACACCCCTTGTTTCTCCATGCCTTTATCGAGTTTTGCAATGAATGCCTCCTCCTACATCTTCTTGTGTTCCTTGTTGGCACATCTGCAGCACAGGCAGCATTGGTGAAGGCTCACTGGCAATCCTGTTCCTGCTGTCAGACATCTAATCGATTGCTTTTTAGAGTTTCTTGGCTAAACTAATCTAACTCAAATTGTTAGAAGTAGTTTATGGAACAGGCTAATGGTTCATATGGAGCAAAACAAGGCCATGTTCTGCCAAGTCCTCCATGTGGGTCACCGGCTGATCGACAGTGGCTGAACATGAGCCAGCAGTGAGTCTAGGTGGCCGAGAAGGCCAATGACATCCTGGCCTGTATCAGCAATAGTGTGGCCAGCAGGACTAGGGCAGTGATTGTCCCCCTGTATTCAGCATTGGTGAGGCTACACCTTAAATCCTGTATTTGGTTTTGGGCCGCTCTCTCCAAGAAAGACATTGAGGTGCTGGAGCAGGTCCAGATAAGGGCAACAGAGCTGGGGAAGAGTCTGAAGAACACGTTTGATGAGGAGGGTCTGAGGAAGCTGGGGGTGTTTAGTCTGAACAAAAGAAGACTCAGGGGAAACCTTATCACTCTCCACAGCTACCAGAAAGGAGATTGTAGTGAGGTGGGGGTCAGTCTCTTCTCCCAAGGAACAACCAATAGGACAAGAAGAAAACAGCCTCAAGTTGCATCAGGGAAGGTATAGATTAGATACTATGAAAAAATTTCTTCACAGAAGGGGTTGTCAAGCACTGAAACAGTGGAACACTGAAACACTGAAACTTGCCCAGGCAAGTGGTGGAGTCACCATGCCTGGAGGTATTTAAAAGACTAGAGGTGTGGTGCTTAGGGACTTGACATAGTGGTGGACTTAGTGCTGGGCTAATGGTTGGCTTAATGATCATGGAGGTCTTTTCCAACCTCAAATATTGTATGACTCTATATAAACATCCCCTTACTTGACTTTCCATACAGTATCACAGATTAGGTTTGTCTGTGGACAGATTTTGTTTGTTAGAGGACAGATCAGAGATGTACACAGAGCCTAATTTGCCAAACTGCTCTTTATTTTTTTAAACTGATTAAATCTCATGTCCTTTTTTTCCAGGCACATTCAAAGTGGTTTGCAGGACTTTTGACCACTTTGTTGGTGGGATGAAACATCTCTACGAGGTCAGCAGCTGCCACAATACCACCCAAGCTAAGCAGCAGTACGGAACCATGAGGCTCTACTACATTGCTGCAGAGGAGGTTGAGTGGGACTATGCCTCAAATAAGAGCTCAGCACCGAAGATTTACAACGTCAGCAGCAACGAGGAAAGGTACTTAAAGCAAAAAACACTTGCGGGCATGGGACACACTCATAGTGGAGGGGAAAATTTGAAACATAATTTCACAAAGCTAGCCTTGTACTTTTTAGGAGGAACTCCTTGCAGAACAAAATAACAGAAAACATATTTATAAAGTCATAACCTCTCAGACTAGACTAGTTCATAGGCATCAGTTTCAAATGTTTTCATCTCCTGTAATGCTGTTGAACTCAAGAAGGCTTCCAAGTCCCTAAATCCCTGTGTGTGTTTCACCCATGGCTCAACTGTACAGTGATGCTCCCCAATACTCTCCTCTCCCTCACTTTTCCCAGTCTCCCCATTACAGTGCTGTAGTTTTCACATAGGAAAAACCTAGATACCTGTCCCAGATGTGAGCCCCTGTAGGCAGTGCAGATGCATGAGGGAAGTGTTGAGCCTACTTCTCTGCACCATGGTAACCCCTGGCTCCCCTGAAAAGGTCAGAACATAGTAAACCCTGCAAGCAAATGACATCTACACTGCACTGTGCTAAGGAATAAAAACCTTGTGCAGAAAATAACTGTTTCAGATCATATTGCATAGACTGGTCCCTGAGGACACTTTCATGAAAGTGAAAAGTAACAAGGAACATATTTCAAAAATAAACCTTAAGCATCTGGGAAACTTCTTCCTGTAAAGGGGAAGAGGAGTCTGTAAAAAAAGATACCTGAAGAATCTCAGGTGGTGAAGTGAGTTTAAAGAAAATATTAACTCCAGTACTGCCAAAGGCTGCTGTTGCAACACAGTCCATTACTGCAGTAAGCAGTATCCCTGGGGCACTTTTGGTTTCATTTAGTATGTTGTGAGCCAACCTTGCAACTCCCCTGCCAGGGGCACTTTGGAGATGAGCTGCCAGGAGACAGAGCTGCTCTCAGAAGAGGATGGAGTGGATGGCAAGTGTCCTCTGCTGGCGAGTCAGCCCTCTAGGATACCATGAGAGAAGCAGCAAACTGGGGGTGAATGCGTAAACATGGAGGGCATAAAAAAGCATCCTACACCAGGTGCAGAAGGGAAAATACATTTCTCACTTTATTGTCATGCTGGGAAAGCATCCAGCCCTGCACAGAACACAGCAGCAAAGGCCAGAGTAAAGCAGCTCCCTCTTATCTCAGATGATGGCATTTGCTTTCGAAGGTCAAGCTTTGGTTATCATCTTCCTGTGGCTGACTAATAGCCAAGGTAGTGAAAGCGGACACTGAGATAAAAGGATTCAGGTTTTCAGGAACAGACAGTATCTTTTTATGGAGAGAAGAATGCAGCTGGAGAGAGTGGCTGAACCCAGTCTTACCTTGAACTTCACCTCTGCTCTGACAGCTCTGGTGAACGAACTCCCAAAAGTTTGTGGTGAGTGCAACTTATCCTCAGCTGTACCTGTTTAAAGAAGGTGTGTGTTTGGTGAGGATTATCACTCTTATTATTTGCTGTTTAAAATCTCTTGCAGTACACAAGGATGCATATTCTTATCAAATCTTTTGTGAGTAACACAATAGTTAATAGCTTTTAGATGTTTAAAATTTAGTGGTTTTATTGCCTTTTTATTTTGCAGCTATGGGCGTATTTTTCTGAGCCAAGCAGAAGATCTGATTGGTTCAAAATACAAGAAGGTGGTTTACAGGGAGTACACAAATGGCAACTTCACACATCGCAAAATGAGGACAGAAGAGGAGGAACACTTGGAAATCCTGGGCAAGTAACTCTCACATCTCTCAGACCAAGCTTGGTCAGTGAGAGGATTGCTTTCCAAAAACTAAGAGTTTTACCAGCTTTGTTAGGATGGAAAACAAGGAACACAGATTATCAGTGATTTTACAGACAATTTAGGTAATTGCTGAGAGAATTCATTCTTGAACATGAATAAGGAATTTCCTAAGGAGTAAATACAGGGAGGATGCTAAAATGGCAACTCCAGGATTCACCTTAGCTTTAGAGCTTGTAACATAGGGGAGACTCTTGTCAATATAAAGGGGCTGGATTTTCGTCCACAATTGGGCAAGACATATTTTTACATGTCATAAAATAACAATCAGCTCGTTTTTTATGGGGTGAGAAGTAGGCAACAACTGATCATAAAGTAGTCACAGAATCAAAGAATATTCTGAGCTGGAAGATCATTGAAGTCCAAGTCCTGGACCTGCACAAGACAGCCCCAAGAGTCACACCACGTGCCTGAGAGCATTGTCCAAACACTTCTTGAACTCTGTCAGGCTTGGTGCTGTGACAACATCTCTGGGGAATCTGTTCAGTGCCCAACCACCCTCTGGGTGAAGAGCATTTTCCTAATATTTAAACCTAAACGTCACCTGACACAGCTCCATGCCATTGCCAGGGGACAAGACTCTCTAGGTATGTATTTGATGTTTCCTTTTTTCTTGAAATACAAAAGTAAAAAAAAAAAAAAGTTAATCAAAAGCGGTTACCAGCTTAAGATATAAAATCTTAAAAAATACAAAAACCATCCACAAGAATTTTCTTTAAAAACAAGCTGTCCAAAAACCTGCCTGAAGAGTGAACATTATTCTGCATTGACCAAAAAGAAAAGAGATTATTTTTATATATGAAGCTTTCCATCAGCTGAGATAACTAACCAATTTTAATGGCTCTTCTGAAAGAATAAAAAAGCCCAAGAGTTTTGATAAAGAGCTTGGCTCCACTCCTAGATCAACCTATTGAAAGTTTATTGAAATCAGAAAAGCAGCGTTAATCACAAGCATTGTCTGTTTGAATTTAGGGCCGTTACTCCATGCTGAGGTCGGTGACTCTGTACTGATTGTATTTAAGAACAAAGCCAACAGGCCTTATTCGATAAGTGCACATGGCATAGAAGAAGTGGGTTGTGAAGAACAGCCTGAGACACCAATTACCCTCCCTGGTAAGCCACTTCTTTTTTTATTTTTTATTTTAGTCTCTTTTCTTTGAGCTAGAAAAGTTGCATAGAAAAGAATTTGAACACATGAGTGATAATCCCTTTTTCAAGCTTGCACATACGCATATGTTGACCCAGGCATAATATGCTCAGTGTTTACTCAGCTATAATTGTGAGTTGTTACACTTGTAGGTTCCTGATCAAGTGAGCATGTTTGGGCAGAGACTGAACTTTTGTTCCTATCAGAGGTAGAAAAAGGAATGTAACATTACTGGAAAACATCCAAAAAAAAGCAGAAGCAGGACCATCATGGCAAGAGAAGTATAAGCTAGTACTGCATTGGACTCCAGACTGACACTAACAATGTTTTAAAACTTTTAAAACTCAGTGGTAGAGCTGCTTATGGCAATATTAACTCTGCCTCTCTATTAAGCTATACATGTTATAAATTACCCTTCTATTACAATACAGAATTGGCATTTGAATTCAGAGCTGATGCATAAAATGCAAGATGTAGCTGTCATACAAATTAAAAATCTTTGAAAAAGTGTACCAAATATGCCTCAGTTGCATTTCCTCAGTTGAGGAAATAAGTAGAAAATAGTTCTCACAGCACTGAAATTTTTTATATAGAAAAATTCCCATTAAACTTTTTGAACTTCAATTTTTATGTTGGGTTTTACACTCTGGTAGGAAATTACACTCAAACCCAGGCATTATAGTCAATCCAAAATGTACATACCTTTGCTTTCCAACACCCATGCAATTTTTTTCCACAGTATTTTTGAGCTTCAGTGTGAAACTGAGTGAAAAGAAATTCTGATGTAATAAACCTCTTTGTAAGCTGAATTTTTTTTCCTGTAAGCAGCACCAGTACAGTACAATCACACAGAAACTCATGGCCAAATGTGAGCCAACATCTGCCTTGCTGGATTTTGGCAAACAAATACCTGTGGTTAATAAATAGGGGAAAAAAAATACAGCTGATTTATATGATTCCTTTTTTTTTTTTGTTATTTGCTCCATAATGATGGTGCTGACAATTGAGGTATAACAATGGGAACACTACTGCCATGTCTCCTGTGTCCACATGGGAGCAGGCTTGAGATGAGTTAGATGAGGGAAGGAGTCTGTGAGAGTTAGCCAAAAGCATTCGTCAGCAAGATCTAAGGACAGACTTCTCCTCAGGAGTTTGGAAGAAACGGTTAACACAGAAAACAAATCCCTCAAAAGACAAGAATAATTCCTGTGCACTTCAGTCCCTGCCACCGTCACCTAGAAATCATCGCTCTCTGTCTTCTTAGGCCAGGCTGGACTGCTCACTCCAAGCTTCTCAGAGTTCCTATAATTCTCCTAAATCAGTCATCAGACAGATTTATATCCTGATAAATTGTGCTCCTGAGAGCACTGCCAGCTCCCAAACAGACTGTGGGGGGCATGGTAAATAGATGCAGAGTGCAGATTCACAGCAGCCCAAGCCAAGCCAGCTCCCAGCTGCCACAGCTTTGTCCTCTCCTTTCTTTCATCTACCCAGCAACAAAAAGGGAGAAAACACCAATTTTCCTCATGTTTATCAGTCTCTTCACGAGTTATGCTTTATTTACACTTCAAAGATGGGTCTTCAATGCCTTCTGAAATGTCTCAAGTTTTAAGTAGAGTGGAAATTTTTTCCATCAACAGCCTCCAAGCATCCTGAAGTGGGGAGTGAAAAGTAAGGAAGTGATGGAGGACCATGACCTGCCTCCCTTCTCACATCACACCCTCTAAAAAGAGGTGATGACATGTAGGTTAGATACAGGTGGATGACAAACTCTTCCCTAGCTTATGTCTCCATGACATGAACGCTCTGGAGACTGAGGGCTTTCTTATTGGTGTTTTCTGTCCTATTAGTGTAGCCCTGTGTCTTGTAAGCCTTTCTGATCTCTGCTGAGGTGTGTAAACACGTGCTATAATGAACAGAAGGTGCTTGTCCTGTAAGGTAAAAAGACACTGCAATACTTTGTGAGACCCATCTCAATACAGTATGACAGTTGAGAGGCACGTTTTGTTTTTTTTTTTAGTTATCTCTGTGCAATAATACCTACTATTGCATCATCTGTCAAAACAATGGAGTGGGTCAGTGACACAAAGCTAGTCTCAGTCACTTCACAACTATTTAGGCTTAGAAACTCCCCTTGTCTTGATGCCCACAGCTGTTGGCAGCTGTTGGGTTGTGGCTGTAAGACCATGGTCTAGAGTTCTGTGATTTCCTTGTTTTACCCTGACTCATAACATGTCCCAAGATGCTCTTGGCTGTTGTCGTCGTAGAAGAGTTTTGGGCCTGAGGCTGCCTGGTTCAGCATCTCTCCACCACTTAACATGGCAACCTGTTGACCACATCTTGGCCTCCTACCTTTTGCTGCAGTACCAGCAAAAAAAAAAAATAAAGAAAAAAATGCAGAGACACACAGCACAGGCACATCTGAACACAGATATTTGTGTTTAGTGTAGAGAACTGATCCACACCCAAAGAGATAATTTCCTCATCAGTTTGTTCTGCTTCTTTTTAAATCAGAGGTCAGGGAATTTCTGCTCAGGGAGGATGTAGCAGATGTGATCACTCTGGGGAAGGGACAGAGATTCTGGTAATTGCTATGGAACAGAGGCTTATGTGGTAGAGGACAGGAGCCCCTTGCAGCTCCCAGTCAGCAGGTTGTTTGTATTTAGCTCCCCTCAGACTCCCAGGTGCTATACTGCTGCAGCACCTTCTGCAAAATCCCGGTGGCAACTGCCATGTCTTTTTGCCCTTTTCAATTGAAAATGTCAAAGAAAGCTTGGCTCCCAACATCTTCAACTGACCTTAAACATCAGCAGCCAAGATCATTGAATTGCTACAAGTTTTGCCAAGGAGGAAGATGAAGAATCCTGTCTGTAAGCTTCCCTCTGTGAGATGCCACTGTTCTAAGTATCATTTGCAGATCTTTTCAAGGGCAATATGCCTTCATTTACACCACTGGAACTTCAATGACCTCCTGCAAAGCACAGTCATATTCCTATCCCATTTCTGCATGCTTCCACAGAGAGTTTTGATGCAGATCTTTTTTTGATGAGGAGGGTAGCAGATCTGAGTTACACTCTCTTCAAAGCCTCTGATATCCAGATGCTCATGGTAAAATTGTTCTCTCTGTTTCAGGGGAAATAAACACTTACAGGTGGAATGTCCCAGAACGATCTGGTCCTGGTAAAACAGATCCAAACTGTATCACTTGGGTTTATTATTCAACGGCAAATTTTGTAAAGGTAACCAACAAATGGCCCTTAAAGCTTACATTACTTTGGCTAAAGCATCCTGCCTTGCATAATGTTTCTGAAAGGATTCTGCTTCTCATTTTGGGGAGGACCACAGGCTAGAAGAGCCCTTTACCGAGGTAGATGGTTTGTCCTCTTTGATAACAGTTGCAGATGCCTGGGTAATTTCATCTACTGAAATCCCTAGGGATACACCATGGTAATGTAATTTCCTCCTTAAAGAATAATTAAAGGGATTTTGGGTGAAGGCAAAACATTATACACAACCACAGAATCACGGAATGAGTAGGGTTGGAAGGGACCCCTGGAGGTCATTGCTTTGGTAAATTAACACAGAGACATGTAGAGAAAGAAATTTTTAATCAGACAGAGTACTGATTTTTTTTTTTCTCATCTGATAGGAAAAAGGAATTTAATCTTTAATTAGTCTGTATCTATTCCATGACTGGAGGAACTGAGAATCTGTAATACATATATTTATTTTATTTCAGGACACATACAGCGGTCTGATTGGGCCTCTTGTAGTTTGCAGAAAAGGAACTCTAGATGAAAGAGGTCTAAGGAAAGACATTGATCGTGAATTTACTCTTCTGTTTATGGTGTTTGATGAAAATCAGTCCTGGTATTTGAAAGCAAATATTGAAACATATCTTCATAAGAATCCTGATGATTTTAATTCCACTGAGAACTTTGTAGAAGGCAACTGCATGCACGGTATGTAGGACTCGGTGGCTGCAGCCAAGAAGACAGAGGTTTATTTTTAGGAAAACATTGGACTTAGCCTGCAGTTACTCAACCATGTGACGACTTCATAAACTGCAATGCTGGAAACAAAAAGATTTCCTGAGGCCCAGCAAAGATATTTTTCTAACAAGATAGTTTAGTCGTATACACTTGGGAAGAGGCTGGCCTGCCAGACTTCCCTTGCTGTTTGGGAGCCATGTTCCTCACAGGCTTGTTCTGTAGTAGCATAAGGATGATATTTTAAAACTGTGGCTGTAGTAGCAACCAGTCCAGGAGCCAGACAGAACATTCTTGATGGGGACATGAACAGCCCTGGCAAAGAAAACTTCTTTCTACAGGTGTCACCCATTTTGGGCAACAATTCTATTTTCCTCTTTTTCCATGTAGCTTCTCAGCAAAAATCCTGTTTGTTCAGGAGTTCAATCTCAACTAGTAAAAAATTGATTTGATGCTTTTCAAGACAATGTTTGCTGATGTATACTTACTTTATTTCCCCACAATGGCAATGGGTCACTATGGAAAGCCCTTGCCCTGACCACACATGCCTGTCCCCTCTCTGTGTGGCCACTCCTTCTTCTCCAAAAGTCCAAAGGGTGCCTCAAATGCACAAGTGCCTCAAAAGGTTATCATCATCCATAAGATGGCCAGTTATTAATAATCCCTATTTTGTCATTCTTCCAGCAATCAATGGGAAGATTTATAACAGTCTCTTGGGTCTAACAATGAATGAAGGTGACAGGACAAACTGGTATTTGATAGGAATGGGCAATGAAGTGGATATCCATACAGTTCACTTCCATGCACAGACCTTCATCTTCAAGGTTAGTAAAATAAATCAAAGTAAAACCTTTATAGTGTGATGGGAAATTTCTGAAAAAACCCAAATCAAAACAAACCAGGTTCCAGCTTTGTTTTGTAGCTTGGGCACAGAGCCCTGGGCTGATGCTGAGGTTGGTGGGAGTTTTGCATGTGAAGGTATTAGAAGATGAATGATATCCTTGCAAAGCTTCTATAACTCTGAGCCATATTCATGTTATGAAACATGAATACAGGGCACTATTAGAGGATATGGTTAAGTGAGTTAAAATACATGTTTACCCATGGGTATAAGGAAAGATACACAGGTAAAATCAGAGCTACACCTGCTTAGAGTATGGTTTTATGTTGTAACAGCTTGCAAGCAGGACTACCTAAAAAAATCTCTTTCAGAGAAACACCTCTGCTCATCCAGTATCTGTAGTCATCAGAAGGAGTCTCCTGTTGTTATTTAGTGGATTAAATGAGAGGTGTCCACAGACCATAGTTTACCTGGATGAGGCTCTCTTAGAAATGTACAAGAAGAAGCATTTCATCTGCCTTGAGGAGCTGGAAGTTTAACTAGAATATTTCAGTGCCTGTGGGGGTATTTGAGCCAACTCTCCACTTTTTCCTCGCCACAGACAGATAAGGACCACAGAGGAGATGTATATGACCTTTTCCCTGGGACTTTCCAGACAGTTGAACTTGTAGCAGAAAACCCTGGAACTTGGCTTCTGCACTGCCACGTAGCTGATCACATCCATGCTGGCATGGAGACAACCTACACCATCAATAAATCAGGTGCAGTATCAGAAAATTCCTAGGACTCAGAGATGGTATTGCAGCATAGTTAGATGGATGGAAGGCAGAGAAGAAAGGAGGAGATCCAATGTCACTGCCACACCCTGCACACTGGTGGGAAGCACCTGTGCATTACTGCCACGGCCAGTCAGCATCATCTAGGGACAGGACGAACACTCCCAATGACATGGCAAAGACAGTAATCTTTGCTGCACTCTGCAACTTAAAAAGATTTGGCGCTTCACAAGTGCCCTTCTGACACAGTGGCATCCACAGGTGGTGCAGAAAACATCTGCAAAGCTGGTTTTAAGCCCTTTTTGCCACACAGTGTGGAAGAGCCTACAGACTGGCATGGTGGTGGTTCTTCCTTGTGATAACTGCTGACTCACATGGGCAGACCAGCTGAGATAAAAGATGTTCCAGAAAATGATTGTTCAATCTTGTCCAAGAAATAGGCGATCTCTTGACTAAGAAAAGTTGGCAAACCTTTTGAGCGGTGCTGGTCCCTTCCATCACATGTGAGTGAGTGAAGCCAAAAGTACATTGTGAGCCTCTCTACATCACGTAACTTCACTAAACATCAGGATCCAGCATGTCCTGCTTGGGTCCCCACTATGCTGTCTACACTCCTCTGCAGGGGTTGTAACAGTGCCAGCAGGCACTCATACCTGTAACCATGTAGCAGCATGAGGAAAAATGTAATGGCCAAATGTATCCAAAATACTCCTCCTTTGGATTAGGGGAATTTATTTTTACCACATATTCCTATGGGCTGTGAAATTTTGAATGAACAAGCAAGTGCAGAACTGAATCATGGAATGGTTTGGGTTGGAAGAGGCCTTAAAGATCATCTGTTTCCAACCCCTCTGCCATGAACAGGAACACCTTTCACTAGGCCTTGAACACTGCCAGGGACGGGGCATCCACACATTCTCTGGGCAACCTGCGACAGTGCCTTATCACCCTCATCATAAAAAAATTATTTCTTATGTTAAATCTAACCCCACCCTCCTTCAGTTTAAAACAGCTACCCCTTGTCCTATCACTACAGTAAATAGTAAATAGTAACTAGAGATGCCTACAGAGAAGGGGGATGTTGCCCATGGAGCTGCCCAGAGAGAGCAACAGCTGTGCTGATCTAATCATGATTTCTGTTCAGATCAACTAGGTAGAAATAATTAAATAAAATCAGCACTATTTTTTTTTCGAAAGAGAAAAAAATATTTATTAAGGCTTTTGACTTAACTATGCTTTTCTTCTCTCTGCACAGAGTGGAAAGTTCCATCAGAAGGAGGACTCACAACTGGAGTATACAATACAACTACTGCAACAAATAGAACCACTGAAAAGGGTAAGGATTTTTTAAATTGTCATTTCAAATTCTTCAGATTCTTGCGTAGCTTTCTTATTTACAACTTCTCTTTTAACA
Source organism: Pyrocephalus nanus (assembly GCA_038380795.1). Lineage (NCBI taxonomy): Eukaryota > Metazoa > Chordata > Aves > Passeriformes > Tyrannidae > Pyrocephalus > Pyrocephalus nanus. Next base: position 37,627,885 of record CM076259.1, read on the forward strand.
GATGATGACAGCAAGGGGAGCAATTTTTTTGGCAAAACTCTGAGCCCTGGAGAAACTAGCCTGATACTCGCAGCTTTTTTTTTCATTGGACTTGTTCTGCTGTCAACAGCATTAATCTTCTTCTGCTTCGTCACCCACCAAGGAAACAGGATCCATTACATGGCTCTGCATGACAAAAGTGCATTTCTGACAGAGTCCTTGTAAATCCCCGTTTTTAATCATTCACAAGGCCTCACTGGATTTCACAACATAGAATCATAAAATCATTAGGGTGGGAAAATACCTCTAAGATCACTGAGTCCAACCATTAACCTCATACTGCCAGGTGACATGCTGCTAATGAAACTGGAGCAAGGCATATGCTGATAGTCCTACCCACAGTCAGCACTCACAAGAGTGAACATGAGCAGTAGGGCTCAGTTCTGAGAGCCACTTACCACCCACCACCATTTCCACTTCTCTGGAGTTCAGCTGAGCTTTGCCTGAGATCCAGTACAGCAGCTGAACAGAGCAGCACACCTCTTGGCATCTGCATCAGCTACATAGGATTTCCACAGGAGTAAGGAGCAAGCAGCAGGGCATCCATGTGCTCTGCGCAGAAACTTGGGGCTCACACTAGGAAAAAACACCACCGGGGACTGTTTTAAGTTGTTGGCTTCTGAAGGAGCAGGTCTTAATAATAAAGTTCCTACACTTTCCCAAAGTCTGACTCAACAAATTCACCAACATTTAAGGGATTCTTCCTTTTTTTTTTTTTTTTCCCTGTCAAATGAGGAAACTGCACTAGGACAGATTTTTGAAGGCATTTAGGGACCTATCAATATATTTTAGCACCTGATGGGTTCAGCAGTGCCCCTGCTGTTAGTTTTCAACAGCTTTTATTAATGTCTTTAAAAATGTAGCCCTAAGCAACCTCTAGAAAGTTAGTTGACTTTGTAATTGCTCCTTGCTGTGGTCCTGATTCTGTACCTCTTCTTTGCACTGAGCTCCCCACCTGTAAAGAAGCCATCGGGAGGCTGACCTTTGTGCTCTGTGAGGGAGACAGGCAGAATCAGGCCATGTTTAGTGATACTTGAATGTTTATAGCTCATTTGTAGTTAGACAGTGCTCATTCTTGCCTGCTCACGCCAGCTATAGGTCTTGCAGAGAACTCCACAACAAACGTCTCTATGAAACTGTCTATCCAAATTTAATTTTGAATGTAAATTCAAGTTGCTGGGAGTTTTTTTAATTTTATTTTTTCCACTTCTATATTTTGAAGTATATTCAAATGCAGGAAACTTTACTATGTTTCACTCCTACTGTAGCTTAATGGTGTCCTGCACTGATGTTCAGTCAAACAATATGTTGAAGTTTCTTGGATGTTTTACAGTTATTTCTTGATTCTTTTTTCCTCAGTCATTTAAGAGCGCACATGTGAGGTAGAACTGCAGGGCTGAGCCGTAACAGAATTTATATCATAGCAACAAACACTTACAAACTCCTTCTCAAAATCTTCCATTTGAGCTGGTGAAACCAGATGCTGTAATCCCTTTCATTTTCCTGTTTTGTAAGCATTAAAATTGGGGTCTACTGTTCTGTGCAAAAAGACTGTCTGCACAGAACATTTGTTCTCTCTTTACATATAAAATTAAAGCCTTTCACTTAAACATGCAATGTTAAGAAAGAAAATTATTTGGTACTTCCCTTCCTGGGTAGCTAATGCGCCTGATGTTTTAGAAACAGAGTTATAAATATCTTTTGACTGTAGAAGCTAGCCAGCCAAAGTGATTACAATGATAATAAAAAATCCAGTTATTTGTATGAGCCTCCTGGCACAGTTCTCAGCTTGCCAGCTGGATGGTGGCCATGAAACCAGAGCGGAGCCTCCGAAGGGCCCCAGGATATCACCGCTGCTGGACCAGTGACACAGCCTGCCACAGAGATCATGAAGCATCACAGAAAGCATAAAGCACTGACTTTACCATGGCCTGCCTGGTGCAGACAGCCCTGTGCCAGCTGTGCCCTGACACTTGTGATGAAGAACAGCATCTCTGTTGGTCTGAAGCACCAGCAGGAACAGAGTTAAGCAACAAAATGAACAAAAGATCAAGTCACCAGAGCAGGTATTTTCTCCACATATTGCTACAGGCCCTCAAGTATGAAAGATCTGGATTATGAACTGGGGTAGCAGTTGGGAACTGTCCTAGAACCGAAAAATTTCCAGAGCATAAGGCAGCTCTATCAGTCCCACAATGCGAGCTGGCTGAAACCATTTAAAAAAAAACAGTTCCAAAAAACAAATAGAAAAGTGGCCAAAGGAACAAAACAGAACATGGAAGAATTTAAACTGGTTGTTTGTTTGTTTTTTGTTTTGGTTTGTTTGTTTGTTTTTACCATAGAAAATTGTGCCTTGGGTAGGTTTTTGAAGGACTCGGTGCATAGATAAGAGACTTGGATGAATATAACCTGCTTACATTTCCATAAGATGTTTGAGAAGGTCTTTAGTTAAAGCTTCTTAAGGAAATGAAATCACAGTGGGATAAGATGAAGAGTCCATGGAGGTTAATTAACTGGTTAAATGACAGTGAAAAGTGGTCAGATTTCATACTGAAAGTCACTCATGGAGTGCTACAAGTACCCTTGCTCTTCAGTATTTTCTGTAATTGTTGTGAAAAAGGGTGGCCAAGTTGAGGGAGAATCATAAGTAAATGTAGCACAAAAAAAAAGTTATAAAAAGACAAAATTTAGTACTGATACGTTTACAATATTACTTGTGGAAAAAAGCAATCCCAGCCTTATGTGCGTCACACTGTCTAAGCATCTCAAAAATGGGATCTTATTTGTAATACTTTAATGGCAACATTATCTCCAGTGCTTTTTAGAGGGCAGAAGGGCAATTCAGCACTAGGATTCACTAAGAATTGACACAGCAAAACAAAAAAACACTTAGTACCATTACAAAAATATCTGAGGCACCTGCATCTTGAATGCAGCATGAGTCAAATCCCCAACTCCATCCAGACAGCAGCACAGGATCAGGACAGAATGAACAAGAAAGGGAATCAGTGTTGTAGAAGAGTTTCCATATGAAGTATGATTTCCTTGGATTATAGCTTGGAAAAAATAGAAAGGAAAATTGAAAACAGATAGGATAGTGGCTTTGTAAAAGGGAGAGTTGAGTGGAGAAGGCAACAGTTTGTCCTTTGGCAGAGGCAATGAGCTAGGGGAGCATTGCATGAAAGCACAGCACAGGAGTTAGCTCTTCATGAGTCAGACAGCCACCTCTGTGACTACTGGGGTGAGAGGGCTGAGGATACTCCAGGTTTACAGACATCTAGAAACCACCACAAAAAATACAAGGGGAAAATTAAGGTTATTGAAGGTGAAGGCACCCCACTGACTCTTCCAAAAAGTGACCTGAGAAGTGGTGATCAAACAGTTTGGGTGAGGAAAACACCACAGCACATGGTGGTAGGTTAGTGGCTTGGAGCATTTGTCCGACTGCTGTTGGGAAGTGTGTGCGGAGACAGCCGGGGCTCATCAGTCTGGAGAAAGTGGCTCAGTGGCCTTCACAGTGTGTGCAAACGGTTGATGGGAGCATAACATGGGTGGAGCCAGGTTCTTGGTGGTGCCTTGTGAGAAGACCTGAGCGGATGGACACAAAATGTGACCCAAGAAGTCTCCATTCAAACCCTGCACCTGGGTCAAGGCAATCACAGATATTAGCACAGACTGGGAGAAGAGCTCATTGAGTAAGTCTCCTAATTGGACGTTCTCATGGACAAAAAGCTGGACATGAGCCAACAGTGTGCACTCACAGCCCAGAAGGTTAGCTGCATCCTGAGCTGCATCAAAAGCAGTGTGGCCATCAGGGCAAGGCAGGTGACACTACTCTTCTACTCTGCTCTCATGAGACCCCACCTGGAGTACTGCATCCAGCTCTGGGGTCCCCAGCATAAGGACATAGACACGTTGGAGTATGTTCAGAGGAGGCCACAAAGATGATCTGAGTGAAGGCTGGAGCACCTCTCCTGGAAGAGAAACTGACAGATTCAGAATTGTTCAGCCTAGAGAAGAGGTCTCTAGGGAGACCTCACTACAGCCTCCTAGTACCTAAATGGGGCTTATAAAAGAGAGAGAGAGAGCGCAACTTTTTACAAAGATATGCAATGATAGGACAAGGGGGGAATGGCTTTAAACTGAATGAGGTTTGGTTTAGACTAGCTATTAGGAAGAAATTATTTACTGTGGGGGTGGTGAGACACTAGCACACGTTCTCCAGAGAAGCTGTGGATGTCCCATCCCTGGAAGTGTTCAGTGCCAGGCTGGACAGAGCTCTGGGCAACTTGGTCTAGTGGGAGGTGTCCCTGCCCACTGCAGGGGATTGGAACTAGATGATCTTTAAGGTCCCTTCCAACTCAACCTATTCTGTTATTCTGTGACCCCAGGGGACACCCCACGGCGCCCGGCACGGCCCAGATCTCCTGCGCCGAGCCGGGAGGGCTGCACGGTCCGAATTCCCGCCGTAAGGAGCGGTACAACCCACGCACAGCTCCCCCCACCCCGCCATGGCCGGGCGGGGCCGGGCCGAGCCGCGCTGGGCGGAGCCCAGCCCAGCATAGCCCAGCGGCGGCGGGCCGGGCTGTGCTGAGCCGAGCCGAGCCGAGCCTGTCCACGCCGTTCCCGCCATGGCCATCGCGCACATCGCCACCGAGTACGTCTTCTCCGACTTCCTGCTGAAGGAGCCGCCGGAGACGCGCTTCAAGGGGCTGCGGCTGGAGCTGGCGCTGGACAAGATCGTCACCTGCATCGCCGTGGGGCTGCCGCTGCTCCTCATCTCCCTTGCCTTCGCTCAGGAGGTCTCCATCGGTAACCCCGGCAGCCCCTCTCCCGGCCCGCGGCGGACAAAGGGCTCGGCGGGCGGGGGGCGGCGGAGCGGAGCTCAGGGCGGGGGGACAGCGCTCCCAGGGGCTCCGCTGCCAGGGGTTCCCGCTCGGGGCAGGGCGAAGGGCGCCTTTGAGCCGCGGGGAGGAGAGCTGCCTTCCCGGAAAGCATCCCAGGCAGCAGGCGGTGCCTCCGTGCGGCTCATCCAGGTGTGCTGGGCTTCCCGGCCAGCCGTCCCCGCGCTTCCCGGTGCCCTCCTCCTCGCTGGGGCATTCCTTGGCCGCTGCCGTGCTCCAACACCTCCCGAGCAGGAGCCGTGTCAGCTCAGCCGCCGCATCTTCTCCCGTGGGAGCGATGGGGAGCGGTAGAGCCTCGCTGCCCTTTGTTTCCCAGCGCAGTTTCAGCCTGGAGCGGCCAGCCGGGATGTGCCCCGGGAACTGCCCGTCTGCTGGCGTTCCCGGCGCTCGGGGTATTTTGCAGTCAGATGTCGAGGTCGTTCAGCAGCTGTCAGGGACAGGTGGCACGGAGAAGGGCTGTCGGACCTCTGCGTTTGCACTGCGGGGGCACGGCGGTACCGTGAGGCTGGTCACCCGCAGGACGGGCAGTGGGAGAGCTCTCCAAAGCTTTCCCCTGCTCCGCTGCGCTTCTGCAACTGTTTAACTTGGGGTGGGACTTGGTAAATGAAGCTGTGCTTTACAGGAAGAGGGCCAAATTCCAGATTATTTTGCTATTTTTTTTCCCCCCTTTCCCAAGTTACAAATGTACTTGTGCAGCAGCCCTTGATGCAGGGAGTGGAACTGGATGATCTTTAAGGTCCCTTCCAACCCAGGCCTTTCTATGATTCTATAAGAGTTGCTCTGCATTTTAATAGGACTATATGAATGAAAATTTCAAAGGTGAATAAGCAGTACTGTCCATTTTGATACAAGTGTGAATCACAGGACTTCCACCCTTTCTGAAATAGTTTGATTTGCTGCATGTACCTGTTGATTGTCATTCAGTGTTGTATAGCTGATCTAAATAGTCTATAGGATTGAATCAAGTGAATATCAGGAGAGTGGAAACTGGAATAGGACTGTGAATTAGTGGTGAATCTGTGCATGGCATTAATCAGATACCAGACTGCTAAAGAGATAAGATGTCCCAGACTGCTGTATTCACATCTAGCTACACACTTGTTGCAGCAGATGCGGGTTTGACCCAGAGCACTGTGGCCCACAATAACTGCACAAGGGAATGAAGGACAACCAGGCTGGTAATACTAAGACCAGATCTGAGCCCTCTGGCTGCTCCAGTTGTTCAGAAACTGGATGTATACAGCTGTATTCTGTACTCTTAACTGGCTGCTTTTAGTTTTAGATCTGCTACTGGTATGTGCACATTTCTTCCTCTTTAAACAATGAAAAAGAGAGTTTGCACTTCTACATGCTACCTTGTATATGGGCCCCTTAGTTCTTCTTTCTGCTTCTACTCTAAAAGTGCTGGATCCAGTTTGAAACAATGCCTGTGTGTCAGGGTTTCTTTTAGTTCTTTCATTTTCTTTCCTTACAGAAGGAGTGAACACACAGTTGATAGTTCATAGTAAATGTGATAGTTCAGGAAAATGTACCTTTCTTTTGGATGAGTTAAGTTCTCACCTTTCAATTATTTCAGTATTAAACTATTTCAAATTGAATCTGTGACTGCAGTAGATTCATAAAGCAAGAATTAAAATGTGTGCTACATCTTTCTTGTGCTATATTTTGCTTATAATCCCGAAAATCTGGTAGAAGAAAACATGAGATTAAAAACTGAGCTATTTTAGTTGAAAAAATAAATATGAAAGTAAGTACGAGAAATACGTCCAGCCCCTGGAGTGGGAGAAACTGCACCACGTGGTTTCCATACAGAAAGTGATAGTATATCAGCCATGCTGTTGTTAGGGCTGTTGCCTGTTTCCCACACAGTCCTCACAGTTTAGCAGGCTGGCTGCTTATGGGATGTCCCAAAACTGTTTCCATTAAGGCTTTTGAGGAAACAGAGAGGGTCTTGAGGTCTGGATATGCCTGGTTCATGAGTTCTGATGTTCAGCCAGTGATAAAATAAGAGAGCAACAATTGGTTTCAAGCACTTCCTGATGTAATCATGCTTTGAAAAAGCCCAGGAGTGCTAAACTGAGCAAAAATGTCAGGGTCCATTTTTAGGTCTGAAAAAGAGCAACTCAGAGGTGGATGTGAAAGTGTTTGGTGGAAACACCTGCCTCCGGGTACAAAAACTGAATACCCTTTCCAAAAATGAATGCTCAGCTCCTATTTCTGTTGGGATAATTGTATTCTTTCCACCTCAGATTTTCTTGGTGCCTCATCCTTCCCTCTCTGCTTTCCTTTCCATTGCAGTGTGGTAGCAGCTACCTGTAATTTTCCTCCTACACCCAGTTGCTCTTAATTGTGAAAAGTGATTAAAATGTTTACAAAGGCCACGGAGGTTTTCTGAAGCCATGAAGTAACTTTTAGTTTTGATAGAAGTTTCAGGAAATAAATGAGATGCCAGATGAATTGCAGAGGATTTCTCTGCCAGAGGCATGGAAAACCCAGCTGCTGTGCCCAGCCGGGGAGCACTGAGGAAACTTCTGGGGTTAGTGGCCATACCCCACTTCAGCACCCTTTAGGGGCACGAAGAGAACTAAGCTGAGTTTACTTTTGGCTACATTTTAGAAACCCGTGGTCAGCTGCAGATTTGTGAGCATTTTAAGCTGGTTCTGGTAGTGCTTAGCTGTGACTGAGCCATTCTCTACTAGCCAGGGGAATCTCTGCTGTTTGAAATCCTGCACCTGCTATCTCTTTGCAGCTAGACCTTGTTTTATACAATTTTATTTCATTTTATATATACTGGAAATTTGAAAATGGAAATAACAATAGAATTGTAAGTATTGTGTTGTACATGCTTATATTCCTTAAGTTAGGCTTGATATTATTTCCTTATATTTCCTTATATAATTTGTCAGGTTTATGGTAAACATGATGATCAGTATTATGGTAACAGAAGCCGTGTAAGTGGAGCTAAATCATCCATTCTATGACCCTGTTTTTGATAAGAATAGCTCTGCGTCGGGATTGAGACTTCAGTTTTTTAACTCTGTATGTGTATATTGTGAGATGTGCTTTCTTACTGTAAACAACTTGGCTGAAAACATAGATATTTATTCCCAAGCCACTGTTTGGAGCAGGATAGCCCAGCCCTAAGCAGGTAGTCAGACAAGCAGAGAAGAAATGGAAACAAGTTGCTTAATTTTGACAGCTGTTTCTAAGTTAGTTTTGGGGAGAGGAGCAGTGGCTGTCTTGGGTTGAAGCTGAAAGAAAAGCTGTTGTGAGAGCTATCCACTCGACATTTACATCTTTTCCCATAGGAAGGAAATTGGGAATTGCTCATCTGTGCTTGTCACCAAATGATGTTGTTTGACCTTTTGTACACGACAGCTTTCAGGCACTGCTGTGCAGTGGGCGGGTGTGCTGCATGCTTTCACTGCAGCTTTGCATGGGAGGTGATGGCTGGGATGGGATAAGAGGAGGGAGGGAGAGAACTGGAGAGAGGAGAGGAAGGGAATTTTGTGATTGCCACAAAAAGCAGCCTTTACTACATGTTTGATTTGGGTGTTGGTTGTGCATGGCTCGTACATAGCTGGGATGAAATAATCCTTATGTTTTAGCATCTCTATTTGTTTTATCACATAAGAAAACACTTTGGAAACCTTTTCCAGGATACATAAACAATCATATGTTGAGTAAAGACACCTAAGAAACTTGGTTATAATCATGGTGAATGCTTGGGTGGTGCTATTGGCTTATCAGTTGTGGCAGGATGTTGGGTTAGAAGTGCCTGGCCATGGACCAACCCACAGCATGTGCGTGAATCTGTCAAAATGTCAAAATGAAGATTTGCTGCACTAAAAGCATCTCATTTCACACTGATGGTTTCTGGTGCATCCTATCCTGCTGGAGGGTGCTCAAAGGTGGGAAGATGTAGCCTTGCCCTACACTCTACACATTCACAGGGTTAATGTCCCCATTGACCACTTTGGGCTTTCCCAGTGGTGACAATCCTTTCTTGCCCTGTTCAATTTCCACCTAATTTCTGGGCAATTTTTTCCACACTTTGTTTTTTTAGTCCCCATCCCTGCAGTTGGCTGCCTATGGGATTTGAGGTGCTTTGGCCATCAGGAAATGCAGAGTGGAGGGTGTCAGTGGGGAACTCTGGGTGCTGCATCCCAGCAGCTTCTGTGGGTGCCATGATGGCAGCAGTGCCCACCTGCAGTAACCCTTATTGCATGTCCAGCTGTCTCTCTACACAGGTTCGTGGATGTTTCTCAAACAGTCATAACAATAAAATGTATAAAAGGAGAAATTTGTGAGACTAAATCACAACAAATACACAGGAAAAAATGGTCTTAACTCTTGAATTAGGCTCCTTTCCTCTCCTGCTATCCCCTCACTAGCCCTCGCTGCTATGTCCCTTTCCCTTCATGTTCACAAGTTGCTGGGGAGGCTTTTGGGAAATATCCTATCTTGTGACTTCTATAAGAGCCAGGGGTTAAGGCTGGGTTCAGCTTAATTAGGCCAAAGACTATTACTATGGCAGCTGCTGGCTGAGAGCTTGAAAAACGCCTCCCAGTGCTGCTGAAGCAGGCTTTATGCTAATAGTTGATGTTTGCAGACCTTGCATTTAATTCAGCAGGATGCTCTGAAACCCAGGGCCTTAATGACAGAACTGAGTCAACAAGTGTGCTGAGTAGCCTCAGTGGAGCAGCCAGACAGGCTGTGAACTTCTGTAGTCAGATATGCAGACCCCAGAAGCATGTGCTGCTCTTTGGCATGTAAGGAGTGCTCAGGACAAACTAGAAGTTCCAGCATCAGGCACAAGCCTGCCTGGGGAGACAGGACAAACTTGAAAAACATTTACTTTAATGTCAACTCTAAATTGTCATTGGGTGAACATCTTCAACTGTTGGTAAGATTTTTTTCTGTTTAACTCCTGCAGAGCCAGCTTTATGTTTCCAATGGGAATGACAGTAAGCTACTTTTGGTGCCAGAGTAAATTTAAAATGCATCATGGACCTCTGGTATTGCCTGAGATTTGGGGTATCACCAATGTTGGCAGTGAAGCTAGATGGTCATTGCCACCACCTTGAGAAGTTTCTCCTTCAGATGAAGGGAATTTTTTTTCTTTTCCTGATGTCTCACAGATGTGAATTTAATTCACAAGGTTTTTTTCCCTGCAAATCAAAAAACTTATCGCTCTGAAGGCAATCCTTCATGAACATCCAGCTTTTTTATCACTGCATGATTTTGAGACTCCTCTGAGAGAAAACTGGCAGCCCTACGGAGAGAGAAAGATACTTGCTGGCTTCTCTGACCCACTCCACTTACACATTGCATCATGTGAGCTTTACGTTCTGCTACTGCTCCATAGCCAAAGTAAACTTTAGGGAACAAGTTCTTTTCTCCTGTGCACCCGTTTGTGTCTGTCCATACTTCCTTCTTCAGCATGGTGTCTATTATGTTTCACCCAACCTGCCACTTTGGTCTATGAGAAGTGTCTGTAAATCTAATAAAATAATTCCTTCTGGTTTGCCCTTAGTGCTTGTGTGTACTCCCACACGTAAATTTCATTCTTCTTTGGCATGCATTGAGATACCTTTTGTCAAAATTTGTAATACTTTTTAGTATTGGTGTGAGGGATGTAACTTTGGATGGTGCCTGGCAGTCTGTACATTGTCTATGTGTGCCTTGATTTTGTTGTTTGGGTTTTTCTTTAGTGGCTACTAAAGTGTATAATTCTTGCTAGATAAAATCAGATGTTTGGGTATCATTGCTAGTTCATTTTGCCTTGTAGAAAATTACAGCACTAATTAATGGCTAGGTTTTCCTCCAAGCTTATGCAAATCTTTTTTGCAGTGTATTAGGAAACACATAATTACTGAATGCTTAGTCCTGTCAACTACAACCATCTGATCCTGGTTTGGGAAAAATAATTCAGCATCTGATTAACATGGATTCTTGGAAGTACTCCGTTGCAGAGAGTCAACTCTGTTAATTAGATGTGTAAATCAGCAGGGGAATGATGAGCCACTGGAGAGGAAACCAGTCTGGCTTGCTGATTTTGCGCCCTCTTTGGTGAAGGATGCAGCCAGAGGATGCTGAGCCCTTGGCTCATCCTACCTTGAACCCCAGCAAAGCAGTCAAATATTGAACAGGGACTGTCCTTCATATTTGAGACTTTTCCTTGGGATTCTAAAAGTTTATTTTTGTACGTAATTTTCCTTTATTTGGAAAACACCTACAGGGTCAGTAGGGTGGGAATCACAGAAGTGTCTTGTATCCTGCTCATTTAGCACTGATAGCAAAATTTCCACCTCCACTGGGCAAAAGGAGCCAGAGTAGGTCCACTGCTTGCATCTCAATTCTGCGAAGTCCTAGCTGGGGCTGAGACATTTTCTTTTCAACACCTGATGGAGGATCCTTTCCAAATGAACTTGCAAAAGTTGCAAAGTAGATGCAAAGGTGTTACGTCAGGGCAGAGGATCTCCACCTGTAGTCACGCTGGCTTTTGCAGTGCTGTATAAGAGCTGCAGAGGAGCCAGGTGCAGAAGTAAAGGGTTGTCCTGGTATATACCTAGAGGAAATAGCTGGAGGTTTGTTGGCAGAGCACCCATGAAGACATGCCACAGCTGGGTGGGGTGACAGCTCGTCCTCGGTGCGCGCTGGCTGCAGTGACTCAGGCTTGTACTCTGCACTTGGTTCCATGCCTGCAAGTAATCCTTGCTGCCAGCGAGCAGCTCCATGTGGCAATCTTATCACACTTATAAAAGTGACATTTTATTATACGTGGCTGTACACCTATTGCTGTCTTAGGTTTCTGCAGCTCTTTTGGGAGGTCTCTCTTTAGGATAACCACAGTAAGTGGAATTTTTTTAATCCTTATTTGTTTGCAAAAGTATAAATCAGTTGCTCCCTCTCCAAAGCTGATTTAGGACCATTACCAAGTGTAATGATAAATTGGCCAAAGACTGTTGTGACAACTGCTTAACAAATGCAGTCATTTGTTATTCCTCATCCTTCTTGCTGTATATTTTAAAGCCATGTTGTTATTATTAACTTGGCTGCTGCTTTTTTTTCCTCATCTATTACATGTGGGTGCAAAAGATGGGAATGGCTTCATTTCACCAAGCCTGGGCATTTTTCCTTTGATAGCAGAGGACTAATAGCCATTCATAAACTAGCTGTGTGCATGACTGTGCACAGGGTGTCTGTGGAAGGCATTTGGCCCTTTGCCTAATTTCTCCTCTAATGAAAACTACAGATTTTATTTTCAACTTCTTCCAGAATAGCCCAGCATTAAGTAAATCATCTGTATAGATCTATTGCTATTATTCCTTTGGAGGGGAGAAGGAAGGAAAAAAAGATGGAAAATTGTGACCATGTTCAGAGACATTTAATGATCTGTGTTCTGTGCAGATTATGCCCAAACGTATTCTCTGTTTTAAAGTCATAACAGTACCACTATTACTGCAAAATTGTAATTTACATCAACAAGTGTTTACAAATAAGACTGCATCTACTTGATTAAAAACCAGTTCAACAGCTGGAGTGTCCCCAGCTTCTGCTTGATGTTGAGCTCTATCTGCTTGGCTCCCAGGTCAAGTTACCAAAGGTTTCCAACCTGCATGCTGAAACACTAGAGATTAGAAGGGTGATGTTCACTGCTGTGCTGCAGCACTGGCATCACTGTAGCTATTCTAGTATGACATTTTGGAGAGGAAGCTGGTTGCCTTTTTCGTCACTAATTTTGGAGAAGGGCCCTGTTTGCCATTTTCCTCACTCCTGCCTTTTAAATACTCCATCGCTTTCAGTGGTGTCCCACCCCTTAACGAGAATGAACACATGGAATGTGTTTCTTGTTGTGGATACATAGACATGAATAAGACAAAGCAACACTCCATTCCTCTCCCTTTGAAAGGGTCACTTGTTTGCTGCTTTGCACTGAGCACAGCAAGCAGCTGGAGGTTGGTTAAATGATGAGAGCAGGGCATAAATGGTCCCTATCCAGTCGAGAGCAGACACTCTAATTGCCTGCTTTTTTATTTTCTTTTTTCTCCCCCCTTTTTTTTTTTGTTATTATTCTGCAGTGTATTATTTCTTGAGATTCCACAACTAATGGAAATCTTCTGGAAAGTAAAAACTCACAAAGCTTTAGGAGAGAGCAAGTGTTTGTTTGGTGCCAACTCTGCTAAATCACATGAACTCTGCTCTCATAAACAGTAACTTGTTTTCCATAAAGGAGGCTTGTGACAGGTCAAACCATGATGATCAAACCATGTTCTCATGATACTGCAGCTTAAGAAAGAATTATAATAGTGACTCATATGGAAAGGCTTTTATTCATAAAGCTCCTTGGCTATGCTACATTGTAAAGAGCCTGTACAAGTGAGTGTGGTTGGCTCTTTTTCCAAAAGAAGTTCTTATTCTCTGAAAGCTAAACTAGTGAAAAGACGTGACAAATGATGCAATCTTATATTAGATGCCTATTCCCATAAAGCACACAGCAATGCCATTAGCACTAACTTTGATAGATATATTGAGGGGGGGGAAAGGTAGCAATATTTTCCCTCTTTTGATATTGGCAAAAGTGTTGGAAGTTGCTCTTGGAACAGTTGCCTCATGAAAGAGCCATCTCCACTTTGTGTAGTCATTTGATGAAATAGCCGCCTTATTTCAGTATTTATGAAAGTCTACTGGAAATGTGTGTTTGAGGGGGTGTTGCTTCCACTATCAAAACTTCGGAAGGAAAATTGAATCCCCTCATCCTGTTTTGCTGGCCTAATCTGAGGAGCCACTGATACTCCATGTCCAGTAACCACTCTTTCTCATTGAGATATGCTGCAGGAAGTGTCACTTGGTGCCTATAGCTGGTCAGAGCAGAATTTGACCCTAAGGCTGACGCTGGCTAAATAGATGTTCTTGTTGTCAGTTAATCCCCTGATCTTAATTTGAAGTTCTGAGCAGCTGGAGAGGTCTTGAAAATGAATGGGGATGACAGTGTTATGCATGACCTTGGGCACAGCACATCTGTGCACTGGTGAGGAGGGGTCTGGCATCCTTTGGAGATGTCTGAGGCTACAATTTCTCTGCCAGAAGTTACAGGAGGAAATCCTTGTTTTCACAGATACAACTTGAACCCCTCGAAATAATTTACAGTCTCAGAGGCAGGAGAAGTGGCAGCACCCTGGGCCAAACTTGCCCTTCAATCATTGCAAGGACTGCCAGGTTGCAAGAAAGGTGTTTGAGGTCTTGTTTCAATTGATGTGTGAGCTGTAGGTTGTGCTTTTGGGCACGATGGTACATGATGGCAGCTGTTTACTCAGGACACCAGCCTCATCTGGCCACACTTTGTATCTGCTCGGTCCCCTTTGGCCAGTTAAGTGCAAGTGAGACAGGTCTTCAAGGCCGCATTGCTCGCAAAATTTATGGAAATCAACCTGAAAGATGGGTGCTTCTAGTGTTCTGTCTCAACCCTTAGGAGACATCAGAGAGTCCCCATGGGAGTTTTACCCTTTGGATGCGGTGGGAACTTAGTGACCCTCCTCCCTGCAGATCTGCTGTGTTTTGTCCAACTGCTTAACCTAATAACTTCGAATACCGTAAAATCTGGAGTGTACACTTTTCTTCCTAAATTTTTTTTTTTTTTTAATCTTTTGAGGATGTGATAACCTTTGCTTTGTTTTCACAGGTGCTCAGATAAGCTGTTTTGCACCCAGCTCTTTCTCCTGGCGACAAGCTGCTTATGTGGACTCCTACTGCTGGGCAGCTGTGCAGCAGAAGCAACCATCCCAGAACAACTTTGAAAACATACCCCTGTGGCTGCATAAAGTATGTATAGATGTCCATCTCCTAGAAGACTTATTCCCACATAGAAATCTACCTTTGCCTCAGTTTTCTTGCTCCTCTGCTCTGCTGTAGTCCTTGGCTTTGAATTGACTCTCTATTTTTAGAACATTTTTTTCCCTCACTTCCAAAGATGGTAGTAGTGGAGAAGGTATTTTCTGCTTTTGAATAAAGGGTCATCAGTTATCTGACACAAGAATAATGTTAGGGTTGCTATGTTGTCCTGGAGCTGAATGCTTTACCTGGCTTTAGCCAGGAACTATTTTAAAACTGGAACACAGGACACAACAACTGCCTTAATGCTAGTATCAAAACCTTATTTTAGGAAAACAGGGTGGTATATTTTATATTTTTATTGTGTTACACTTGGCCAGTTATGCATGGAGAGAGACTTACAGCAGCTAGGCATTTTGGGAGAGATGAAGTTAATCACTGGTACCAACAGGTGTAACCTCTGTCTTCAGTGTTCTCTTCTGTGTGTCCGCAGGCTGTTCCCTTTCAAACCGTGAGCTGGCTTTCACTGCTTCAGGTAAAGCAGCATCACACTGAATGTACAGAAAGAGACTTGTTTTATGGGTAAAAAGTGCAGTGGGTGCAAAGATACTTGAGCTGGCTCAAAGCAGTTAGCCGAGCTTTGGCAGGAGTTACAAACCAAGTCAGTGCCGTGCCAGTGCCTGGAGCTGACTCAGCTCAAGAGGCAGCATTGGCTTGCTTGGGCAGTGCCAATGCCAAAGTAAGAAATGCTTTTGGGGCTCTGCAAATTTGTGTGCTGCCTTCCTCAGCCCTTTTATTGCTTGCCCCAGCAAATAAACCCCTGGCATCTGGGAGTGGAGGAGAAGCTGGTGTTAGAGGGAGCTCAGGTGTGGGACCTGCAGCACTTGTATTTCAGGGTTTTGCTGCTGTATCCTGAACAGCAGGATTATTATCAGTTATAATAATATTAATAATATATAATATTATAACAGTTTTATTATCCAGTCATCTGATGGTATCTTATCTGAAGACTATTCAGTGCTGTCTCTGATTCATTTGCTGACTCAAATCACTAACTGAGGATTTACTGCTGCCTTCCCCAGTTATTGCTATTCAAAACCTTGACCCAACAGTAGTGTGCTTCATGAGTATTAAAACTGGACATGTTGGTTTCTATCCTGAACTCTTCCTTGCTCAGTTAGGGCTCCACTGCATTTCAGCCAGACCTTCAACAGAGGCTAGTCGAAGCTGCTGGGACATCTCACAGTGCAGGTAGCTTGCACACCTGGAAACTCCACCTGCAAACCTGGACACTTTGCTGCCCCTTTCTCTTGAGGGAATGAGTTCTTGTTACCCAAATTATTTATGTTGAGTTTTATGTGACAGTCACCTGCTGACAGCTCTAAGACTGCTAGTTTGCCAGCTATGACAAATAGCTTAGGCAGTCATACTTTTATGATGCAACTCATGTTATTTTGCTGACTAGTGCTGTCTCAGGAATTGTTGCAGTTCCTCCATGACAGCTTAGTGGTATGTGATGTTTCCTTGTAAATACTCTGCTGACTGCCTGCAGGAAGTATGTATGAACAGCAGAGTCAGAGGCTGTAGCAGAGGTTGGGCACCTCATCTTAACCTCCTAGATCTATGATTAGCCACCCACCCTTCTGATACAGGCGTTGGGAGCTGCAGGTGCTGTTTGGAGGGCATTTTTAGTTAATATCCTTCTAGTGGTTGTTCATCAGCTTCCATGCTTTACATGTTTATAGGGAAGGAGTGGTTACAGCTATTAACAGTGAACTTCGGTTCCCAGTGTGGTATCTGAAGGTGTCTGGTTGTTCTTTGCATCCAGGGCTGACAGGTTCTGCACGACATGGGATCACTTTTGCATGAAGACAGTGCTTGCTTGGGTTGTCTCCCAAATCTTGCACTGCAAGGTACATGCAAGCTCCTTGCTCTGCAGATTTTGGCTAGACAATGAATTTAAAGGTGGGCAGAGCAGACCCTTTTGGAGAGCACAGTGATGTTAATGAGAAAAGGGAGCCTTCCTATGCTCAGGTTAGTGGAGACCTGACTCTGCAGTGCAAGGGCAGGAATGCACACAGAGGGACAGCAGGAATCATTAGTCCTGGTTCTTCTGAAGACGACACTTAAAACTCTTTCTGGTTTCTGGGCAGCAGGGCTTTTATTTGCAGAGCATCTCAGGTTCTTTCCAATACTCTGACTCAGTATCTCACTGTGTTGGCATGCTGGAAAGGCTCCATAAAAAATACTTAAGGAGGTATTATATTGCAGTTTTGGGAGAATGAGGTTGTAGGTGCCAATTCCTGATTAAAATGGATGGATTTCCTTATGGCATGCTGTCTGTGCTCTGTCAGAAGTGCTGTCAGGATTTCCTTATGGCATGCTCTCTGTGCTCAGTCAAAGGTTTGCCTCTCAGGGCAACGCTCAGGGTGGTATGGAGAGCAAGTAGGACTAGAGAGTTCTTTAGTGAAGAAGCCAAATCATAGCAAGCTGCTCTGCTTTTTTTCTAAGGTCTGGTTGCCTGGAAGGTTGAAGGTTCAAACCCAGGTTTGAGAACTTCCCATTTTCCTCCTATTTCAGAATACAAGTTTGTGCTGGAATTTTTGGTTTTTTGAACAGTAGAATGTATGTTTTAGTTCTGGGCAACCCCCAAAGCTTGGCAGCTTTACTGGTTGTCCTTTCTGCTGTGGGAGAGATCTCCCAGGGGTTGGATTTATCAGTTTGGAAACTTGTTTTGGAGTGAAGGAGCACACTACAACTTTCTGGGTTCCTTGACTCTCTAGAGGTCTGTGTGCTCCTAGAGGGTGCCCAGGACTTTTCTCCATGCAGGACAGGAGTTCTGAAATTTCCAGTGATCCTGGAATAACTCTTCACACTGGATAATCCTGAGGAGAAAGCAAATGAGTTGTGTACTCATATGCACAATTCAATAAACAAAATACCTCCAGGTAGATAAATGTAAAGAAGAGACCATGGTAGATCCTGCCCATATTCTTGGTTTAATGGTAAGATTTCCTCCTCTTTGTCAGTGAAAGAGCTGTCAAAATGGTTATACAGTTGAGTCCTCTGACAAGACTCCTCTACAGGTTTGTCATTGATGAAACCTACTGTGATCAGGCTTCACTCTTCTGTCTCTTTTCTTTTGAGATTGTCCATTCAGGCTTAATTCCCTTAAGAGGTTTCTTGTGTCTATCTGAAGTGTCAAAACAGACGTACTGGTTTCTAAAGATGGTTGGTAAATAGAGACAAACAGTGGTGAGGTGGGATAGAGGACACACGTATTTCTTCCCCCTGTGCAGATAGTTTGCTTATTGTCTCCAAAGGTGAATGCTGCACCTAACAACTTATTTTGGTAAAACTTATGTTGATCCTTAAGTGGAATAGAGGCAAGCTTTTGGCCATTGTGTATGAGCAGTCTAGTGGAGAAGGAATCTGCACTATGAAGCCTTTTTAATCCATAGTGCACAGAAAAAATTATAAAACTCATGCAGGAGAACAGTGAGCATCATCTTACTGGGTCTTGATAGCCACCAGACATGATAGCAACCAAGCAAGTTGAGGGGAAGTTGAACACTGAGTGATGACCTCTTTATAGCCCTGAAATTTGGATTGCTAGGATGGAGCTGCCTATGGTCAAGAGTCTTCTAGGGATAGATCTTTATGGTCTTAAGCTCTGCCAGGGGAGGTTTAGGTTGGATATTAGGAAGAAATTTTTTACACAGAGAGTAATCAGACATTGGAATGGGCTGCCCAGGAAGGTAGTGGATTCACTGTCCCTGGAGGTTTTTAGGATGAGACTGGATGTGGCACTTGGTGCCATGGTCTAGTAACCACAGTGGTGTTGGATCAAGGGTTGGACTTGATGATCTCCGAGGTCTTTTCCAACCTGGTTGATTCTATGATTTTTTAATTGCACTATTTTGTAGTCTATTATAAGTTAATAACAAAGAGGAAGATAAAGGTAAGCAAAGTAGAGGTAAAGGGAATAGATGGTTGTTCAGAAGGTGGCAATTTGTACTATGCAGGCAAGCAGTTCATGTGACTGACAGCAGAGAGAAGAGGTCTTCACACATGGCACAGCTTGGAGTGTCAATCATCTGATTCAGATCTCTCTCAAAGTGCAGGGCAAGTGCTGTGGGACCTGCTGAAAGCACTTCATATATAGAGTGGGTCTGGAGTCTTTGTGTGCATGAAGTGAAATTAAGTTGTACTTTTTGTAAAGGAAGATTTACCATGGACCTTGTTCTTTGAATTACTTGTCTGTGAATACACCAAAACACCCCTTGAGGTTATTGATGTTATGATTGTTCTAGTTATTCAGTGTTTGTACAACTTCTTAGTTGAATGAGGACTCCTCAAGTTTCACCTATAAACCCTACCCAGAGGGATTAAGGGCTGTCAGAGTAAGGAAATCTGAATGCAGATGCATTATGAACAATTATTTGAGAGTGTAGTGTTGGAGCTACTTCAATCTGTTGCAGTCATGCACTTCACTCTAAGAGAGAAGCAACAATCTGTTGATGTAAAATAGTGAGTTAATATAGTTCAATGGTAAATGAGACAGTGGTTTAACAAGATTCAGTGGAAAAATAAGCTTCATTATTTAGTGCATGGAGGATAGAATCAGACAGAACTGTAGGGGGATCCTGCTGTTGAGTCATGAGGTTCAGAAAGGACTGCATTGTGTTCTAACTCCTCCTCAGAGGGGAGTTTAGACTTAGTGGCTAGATTCAGACTTAGTCCCAGACTTTGGCAACAGTTTATCTCTAAAGGACTGTGTGTGCACAGTCAATCCTTTATATCACTTAGCTAAGATTTCAAGGTGTAGCATATTATTGATCACTTACTGACAATGTGCTGTGGTGAGGAATCTCCCAGCCTTTCGGAGTAACCATGAGAGTATCCGTTCTCAAGGGCAGAACCTGGCATGCAGTCTGCAGCCATGCAGGAAAGCTCAGCAGGCCCTGAGCTTGATAATTGACTTATAGTCAGTCTGTATACCAGCAAGAGGTCTGGGTCACCATTCCAGACAGCCCTTGACTACCAAGTTGCCATCTGTCACCTAAAGTCCAGAATAAGCTGGATGAAGCCATCACAGCCTCCACTGCTTAAGCTAATTGAAACCGGAGAAATACAGTTTTTAAGCTATATCAAAATAGAAAGTATTTGAGAGGTGGGATATGGTGTGGTTTGAGATTTACTAGAAGGTTTGAAGACAGGATAGGATCTCAATCAGAATGATGAGTCATTTATAGCTGTTTCTTCTGAACACCAGTGAAACATCTCCCATTGCTGCAAACAGGAGTGGGGGTGTATCCAGAGGGAGCTTAATACCTTTGCTTCTGGAAACTTAATTGCCATCATTGGCCTATTTACAGAAGCCTTCGCTTAGGCTCTTCTCAGTGACACACAGAAATTTGGAACTGAAGAGGCAGACATTTCACCATGTTCATATATTGTAATGAGAAATACTGTAATGTCAAGTGAGAGGAGACAATTCAGTGCTTCCTTCTTTGTTGAATACTGTCTGCAAATTAATTTTCTCAAACCTGTTACTTAGACCTGTGCAGCTTAAAGCTTTGTGCTATGGTACTTGTGCTATTGTTAGTCTTTGACTGTGGCCAGATATGGTAGAAGTCAGAATGCTTGCAATCAACTTGAATACTATTTGCCCAGAGAAAATAAGGACTGAAGATGCAGTAAAATTAGAAAACTGTAGTTTTCTAAATACCATTAAAGTGGTTTCCATCTTCTGCCAGCCATCTTTATCCAGACCTTTCTATAGACTAGGACCTTGAAAATGCCTTTTACATCAGTCCACCAACACCACCTATATTTTCTTTGGATGATAAAAACATCTTTGAGGTTATAAAGAAGTTCTTTAAATGCCCTTAAAACTTATTTCTGCATACATACTGTGTTTTAGAACAGTTGAAGCTGGCGATGTTACGTAACAGGCTGTTTTGTGTTTTAGTCTGATTTTATCTTTCACCTTCAGGAGAGTGTGGTGCCAAATGCATCTTTAAAAGACAGTTTTGTGATTCCAACATCTTACGTGCATAAGCACATGCAAACAGATTACTGGAACACTTCTTCTATACCCATGCTTACATTCTGGCTGAACAGTTACTAACAAATTTACTTAAACTGCCTATAACATACACAGACCTCAAAGGCTTGTGAAATGAACTGCAGCAGTACAGAACAAGGGGCAGCAACCTCTTGGCTTCCTATCCCACCCAGTGTGCTGTCAGACTAAGGGTCAAGCAAGGCAGGAGAACCTGCTTCCATCGTCTTTAGCTTTGAGGAGCTCAGCAATACTTATCAGAAAACATACAGGGGACTGCCGTTCAAGTCCCTGGTGCGTGAGGCACTCGTTTTGTCTGCCTCATACTGAATGTTAATCAAACAATACCTGTGTCTAGTACCTTCCAGAATCTTAGATTAGCTTACTCTGCTACTCTGTTTTTGAGTGCCAAACTCGATGGGGTCTTGCCTGTCCCTTTCTCCTTGCAGCTGGGTGGCAGGGAAGACTGAACATCCAGGTTGAAGATGTGTTGTAGCCCTCAATGTACTTTCACTAATGAAGTTCAGAAAGGACCATTTTGGGCAATGGGATGTTTTATCTATTCTAATGTATCTGTTGTAATCTGGTTTCAGAGGACCTTTCTTCAGCTAGCAATCTCATACCATCTTACATCCAACAATGTGAACTTTCTGTTGAAAAGGAACTTGATAACTACACACCAAAGGAAAAACTGAGTTTCACTTCTAGGCCAGTGTCTTTCTTTGGCATGTCTTTGACCACACGGTATTTGAGGTTGGTGACACTTCCCATTTAACTTCAATCCTGCAAACTCTCCAGGACTGAAGTAGCATTTCCTCCTTGTGTATTTGGCACCTTGGAAGCAAATAAACTATAAAACCATAAACCATAAAAGAGAGGTGGGTGGCACATGGTCATCTGTGCATGAATACTGTGGAGTCCTCTTCTTAAAATGGCGAGTCATTATGTGTGACTGTAAAATTTAGTCAGATGAGCTGGATAATAACCTGAGTCTGTTGCTCTCAAACCTAGGACTCATGCCAGATGACTTTGCATTTTCACTTCTGCCTGTTGGTTCAGGGCCTTAATTTTTAATGATTCAAAACAATTTGCTAGTTATCTAAGCCTACTGCTAACAAATAGAACAAGTTCATTTTCAAAAAAGCCAGAATCCGAGAAGGATGGAGTCGTGCGTCAAGTGCTGTGGAAGGGCTGACAAATACAGGCTTTTGTTTCCAAACAAAAAGAGCTGGACTAATGGTCACACTGCTGCTCTGGTTTTGAGACCATTCAGAACAGAGCTGCATAGTGTTTGCTCACGCTGCCATAAGCTACAGCTTTGGGAGTGATGAGAACTTGGCGATGGGAAGCCCAGCAAATGCATGGCAAATGTGCCTTTGCCCAAGTGGTGTGATGCTTCTAGGTGAGGAGGCAATGGTGAAGGAGTTAGGGAGAGGAGGATGTGCAAGAGAAGATGGCAGAGGATGGTTTTCTTAAGGCAACAGCCCAATGAGATAGGGGAGATGGGGGGACTGGAGGACATCTAGGGTACAATAAGAGGGCTGATGCAAATTTGCTACAGAAGTGCGGAGTGTACCCACAGTCTTTCAAGATATAAAGGAGGAGGTGGAGACTGGGACAATGGAGGTTTGGGGCTGTGACTTCAGTGTGTCAACTATCTTGCCTCTTGCCACATGTCTTATAGAACTCGGGGTAAAGAGATCTCAAGGATTAATGGGATACTGCTGGTGGCATTTCCAGTTTTGAGGATCAGAAAGGAAATTCATAAATCTCCTGATGCCTGTAAAATTTTGAGTGAGTAGTAAAGCCAAGTGGTATAAACCCATGTAAGGGGCTTTGGTTTACTAAATCAGATTTACTAAATCAGATGTTTCTTCGTTGTTTCTTTCCCTACGTGGTACCAGTGGAAGGGAGCTCAGAGGTGTATGACACAGAAGTAAGCGTACTCAAACAGGCTTTGCAGCAATTTCTACATAATACAGAATTCATAGAACTGACAGAGCCTGGACATGAAACTATAAAGCTGTGGGTAGGCCAAGGCATCCAGGACTCAGACCTGTGAGACCTAGTGGCATTGTCCACAGGGGTAAATAAGGAGAGCAGATTCTTGTGCTGTTGGGCTTGAGTTGATGAGATGTTTACAAAAACATGTTTGACCTGCCAGAGCTTTACATCTCAATTGGGAAGACTAGACCTGGAAAAAAAAAAGATGATCTGGGGTTATCTGCTTTGTGCAAAGAGGGAAGAGAGGTGGTAGTGGGGCCAGAGCTCTGGACAGTTTTTATGGGCTGCTGGGGGTAGGGGAAGTCAGTTTTTATTTATGATTTAATACATCACATGCATTCCTACTATCAATAATAACACAGGATTTTGCTTTAATGGTAGATGATATTAGAAGTAGCTTTCCTGAATAAAATGTTCAATAACATAAAATTACCTATTTTATGCATGCAAAACTTTAATCTTTCTTAATTAATGCAAACACAAATTAACATTGTAATATTAGGTCTAGATTCTTACCTTGTTAAATACCTGCAAATGTAAGTGGAGCTTTTCCACTGGCACTGATTAATGACTTCGGTCCAAGTTTCCTCTAAAATTGTCCTCTGGCTTTTTCAACGACTATGTATGTGCACATGGCTGTAACACTTAAGATGTATTACATCTGTTTTGCATTTCTTCACTACAACTAATTTAAAATTCCTTTGGAACTGATGCTAGGTTTGAGTTTAGTGTGCTTGTTAACAAAAGGTGAATGTAACTAATTGGAGTTTGGACAAATTTGTAGTACATTTCATTAACTAACTGCTTGTCTAACCAGATCTTACATCATGTCTCTGTAAGGGTAATGTTATATATGATCATACTCCTTGAATTTAATGTGACGGTAGATAGAAAATACCATCTCTCCAGCATCTGGAGGGAACTAAAGTTAAAATCTCATGGTGAAAAACTCCTACTTGCTGAAGGGTAGAAGGAAGATGGAAAGACAAAACTGTTGTATTTTATACCCGCTTCAGCCCTTTCCCTAAGCAATGGGGACTGCATAAAGGCTGACTTCTCAGTGCTGCATTAACACTAGACCATTCTGATTCTTTGTATTGGTTTCCATTTAGGAGTTACTTGAAAATAAATACTCTGAAATATTACAGCCAAACTTACATCCTTTACAGTTGTTGTACATCATGCACTCTGAACAGACATGTGTTTGCAGACACATGCAGAGCTATTATGGGTCTATTAATTAACCTCCTGACAGTGATGGAAAGCAGGAGAGATTTTGCTGGTGTTTGGAGCATTCTAATTTCTATGAACAGTAATGACATGTCTGGGAGGGGGTGTGACACTATCCTCTTCTTCCAGTCAGCCTCTCTGATAGCTGCTTTGCTTTGCTATGTGCTGTTGCCCAAGTTAGTGCTGTGCTTCTCAATGTCAGCTGGAGCAGTGCAGTTATTAATATGTTTGTTTGTTTGCTGTGATTTTTTGTTTGTCTGCTTTTTGTGGTGGGGAGCTCTAAGCAGCAGCAAGGTCACTGGAGCTGTCTGGAAAGAGATTTTGCTTCCTGCATATCCTAGTGGGTTTTACTAGAAGGATTTAAATAAACTGTAAGGGAATTTAATAGGCTTATAGGGAACTTAATGCTTATAGGAAATGATTGGCTGACTTATTTTATATACAGATAAAGCTTAATGAGGGTTTTTTTCCTCCCTTCAGTTCTTCCCATACATCCTTCTGCTCGTCGCTATCCTGCTGTATCTGCCATGTTTGTTCTGGCGCTTCACGGCAGCGCCTCACCTTTCCTCAGACCTGAAATTTATTATGGAAGAACTTGACAAAGCCTATAACAGGGCGATCAAAGCTGCTAACAGCATTCGCAGTGGAGACCTCAGGGATCCTACTGACTTGGTTCCAGCTGTTAGTGAGAACTTGACACAGAGGTAAGATGTTGGGGCTTGGCTTTCTTTGCTCTTTTCCTCAAGTTCGTAACAGATGTGACATCTGTACTCTCTTAGAAATTTATTGCAAAGGTTTGAATGGTGACCTGACATACTTAAATTTGATTAAAAAAAAAGAAGATACCTGAAATGATCACTGTGGGCCCTTGGAGCTGGAGCTTGTAATGTTCTTTTTTCAAAGAAAACATTTAATGAGCTTTTCAGATTACTAACTACATGAGATGTTCTGATTTCTTTAGTTGTAGCGGGTGTTAAGTAGTTTTACCCACCACAATGTAAGAAAACAGAGATGCTTCAGTCCTCAGTTCTTAATGTTCTGGCACACTGTGAGTCAGTAACTTGTCATCTCCTGTCCTTGAAGATCTAGGTCTGCAAAGCTTCTGATCAAATTAAAAAACAATAAAAAACAAAAACCAAAAGCAACCCCTCCCCTCTCTGATCAAATTGGTGCTCTGTTCTGATCAGATCCATGCTTCCTTCTACATCAGGGTACCTATTTCTCTCTGCATGGGGGGGTATACTGGGGACTTAGGTCCATTCTTTGAAACGTGGAGTTAGGTCTTAACAAGTGAGAAGCCTTCCAGTGTTCAATTATTGAACAAGTACTTGGGAAGTCTGATTTTTCTCATGGATTTGCTTACTAGACCTCTTTTGTATTGGAAAAGAATAAAAATATTTTTTTTGCCATGAGGTCTATACTCCTTTTCAGTTTTCCAGTGTTTGAGCTGTTTTGTCTCTTAAGTGACTTTTCTGTATTAGAGTGACAATATTCTTCATTTATTTGCTATTCTGTTGGTCTTCTGCTGACTTCAATAAAACTACCCTTGCTTTATCCCAAAAGAGGATGTGGGCCTGTTGGAGCGGGTCCAGAGAGGGTCACCAAGATGATTAGAGGGCTGGGACACCTCTTCTGTAAAGACAGGATGAGAAAGTTGGGGTTGTTCTGCCTGGAGAAGAGAAGGGTCTGGAGAGACCACATTGCAGCCTTCCAGTGCCTAGAGGGGATCTACAAAAATGATGGAGAGGGGCATGTAGTGACAGGATAAGGTGGAATGGCTTTAAACGGAAAGAAGGCAGGTTTAGATTAGATATTCAGAAAAAAATTCTGTGAGAAACCTGTGAAAAACCCTGTGAGAGTGGTGAGGCTGGCACACATTGCCCAGAAAAGTTGTGGGTGCCCCATCTCTGGAAGTGCTCAAGGCCAGACTGGATGAAGCTTCAAGCAACCTGGTCTAATGGAAGGTGTCCCTGCCCATGGTAGGGGGGTGAGGCTTGGTTGGAAGTATATGATTTCTAAGGAACTCTTCCAACCCAAACCATTCTGTGATTCTATGATTTTGAGAGGGATTTCAATCTTGTGTCTCTTTTAGATTACTAGATTTTATTGATATTTGAGGTAAGTGAATGCAGCATCTGCTCTGTATGATTTGGTGGTTTTTTCTCTCTTTTTCAGTTTGTGGGAAATATCTGAAAGCCACTTTAAATACCCAATTGTTGAGCAGTACCTGAAGACGAAGAAGAATTCCAAGTGTTTAATAATTAAATATATTACCTGCCGTTTACTCACACTAGTAATTATTTTCATTGCATGCCTCTACCTGGGCTACTACATTAGTCTCTCCTCTTTGAGTGATGAGTTTCTCTGCACTATCAAAACTGGGATCTTGAAGAATGACACAACTGTTCCAGAAGTGGTTCAGTGCAAGCTTATTGCTGTTGGTGTTTTCAAGGTACTCAGCTATATTAACCTGATAGTCTATCTGCTAGTGATGCCACTGGTAGTGTATGCAATGTTTGTCCCATGGAGGTGGAATTCAGGTATTCTCAAAGTGTATGAAATCCTGCCAACTTTTGATGTTCTGAAACTCAAGTCAAAGTGTTTTGATGACTTAAGCCTTTACCTCCTCTTTCTTGAGGAAAATGTGAGTGAACTTAAATCATTTAAATGTCTCAAAGTGCTGGAGAACATTGCTGTTTCTGAGAAGTTTGATGTCATGCAGCTTTTGGTAAACCTTGGTACTATTAAGACTGATACCATAGACGGGAAGCCAGGGACAGCTGAGTTGGAGAAGCCTGAAGAAACAACTACAGAAGATCTGGAAAAAGATGCAACAGAGCTACAAGGTAAGCCAATCTAGATATGTATTCCTACCAAAAACATTTTAATATATTCTGTAAGACAATGAATCCACCTAGTCCTTGCTATACTGTCTGCAGTATAACTACTATAACCTCACGTCTGTGCCAGAAGATTGTGGTGTTGAACTTCAGGCTAGACCCTGAAGTGTCTATTAAGATGTTTGGCCTTGCTGACACATCTGCTGGAGCACCAAGGGGCTTCAGCTCTTTGAACCTGAACTTCTTAAAACCCCCTGCACAGTAGAAGAGCAACTAGATTGATCTACAGTAGGTTGTGCTTGAAGAAGCTCCAGTAAGAAATCTGGTGCTTTCAGGACTTCTTTTTTTTTTTTTTCCCAGAAATTAGCTCTAAAGTGTAGAAACTGCTGCTTCTGCTTTTCATTCAGGCTTTGGCAGAAGTCTTAGGTGAATGTAAAAATAAGTTTGATGCTCAGAAATGCTGTTGACGGAGGAAGAGAAGATGATGAAGGAAAGGAAGTGGGACTGGGGCCACTGAACAGGTTCCTGTTCTGTTTTACAAAGAGCAAGGAATATTGCATGTAAAGGGATTTTTGCCAAAGAGGTCTGAGTCATTCTGAATTGGTGCAAAGATTTTCTGAATGTCCCACCAGTTCACAGACATGATAGGCTCTGAGCAATCACTCCTATATAAGCTATAGTCTAGGATTCTGTCCTAAAAAGTGTGGCATATCTTAATTGTGATTCCAGTTCCATCCTCAAGTGCATAATTAGAGATGCCAAATATCCAGGGAGAGGCATAAACCAAAAGGTTTTACAAAGTCCTTCACTCCTTGAAGTGATAATGCTTTAAAACATCTGGCAGCTGGCCTGAGTAGGTGAGCATAATGTTGGGGGCAAATTAAAGAGCTGTTTCAAAGGCAGGAAAAAAATCTATTTTCTCTTGAGAAAGTCTGCCCTGTACTTAATAAAAAAGAAGCAGCAATACTCAGGTGCTAACTGTTCCTCTGTACTTAGGTCAAGCAGTTCTGGTAGGCTGACATTTGAAGGCGAAGTCAACTTTAATAAGCAGAATTAGTTTCAAACTAGAAGAAGCATTTCTGGCAGCCAGCTCTAGTACAGCAGTTGGGAGTAATTCTGCCAGAGTATAGTTTTTCTTGTAAATGTGTCCCTTTACGAAATGACAGGTGGGTGGATTTTGGTAGGTGAATGTAAGAGCCCTAGGTGAAGGAGCTCAAGGAGCTGAGAAAGTTAACAGAAAATCTGACTCATTTTTAGCTGAAAGCAGAACTTTTGAAACTATTTTCATCTCACAAAAACACTCATAAGACTTACTTTTGCCGAGAACAGAACAAACTTATGCTTGTAGCTCTGTAAAAATGCGTTGCAGAAAGAAGCTGCCGTTTCGTGACCAGCTCCGGCTGGTGCAGCCTTCTCCTGCCTGGGGGAAGCTGCAGGCTTCACTGCCCATCATCAAGGCTTCATGCATGGCTCATCAGCTTTTCTTCTGTCCCTAGTGGCATCAGCATGTTTTAATTAATAATCATGTTAACAAAACAGTGGTAGATGCTGTCTGGGCTAGAGATGTGCGAGGCATCCTGTGGCTGGGTGCCACATCCAGGGGCAGCTGAAGGCAGCACGGGTCAGCCAGCAGTGCAGCATGGGCGTGGGTGCGGTTCCTTTGTACTCAGGAAGATCTTGAGTGGTTTTGTAGCTCATTTGCTTGTAAAGTTTTACTTTCTCTGTAGTTTTGACAGACCATAATGCGAGTGGCAACGTGAATCCGAGAGAAGACAAAAGGGTTCGCCAGAGACTTATAGATTCTTCGTGCTGATGGTTCCCTGCTGCAGGAGGCAGGAACTCAGTTCTGCGGGAAGGCTCCTCCTCTGCCTCTGCTGCACTCAGTGCAAGGTGCTGCTCTTTGAATGCAACTGTCTCCATCGCCTGACAGTTCCCCAGAGGCCAAACCGGTTTACAGACTACTTGATATATATTCAGGAGCCATGTGCCTGAAAAAGCATTTTATAGACTTTCATTATTTATTAAAAAAGACCCCAAACAAACCACACCCAAGGAGCAATAAGAATAAAAAAATATCTCTCGTGAGTGACAAGTGACGCACATTGAATGCAGTCGAAGCTGGCAGCTGGAAAGAGCTCACACCACACTGTACAGGGATGGCAAACGTAACCCTGCATTGTAACAAAAAGAGATGGCCACGTTGCATCCCGAAGTGTTGGTTTGCTGGGAGTGGCCATCTCAGTTCTGGGGTTTAAGTAAGGTAACTTTCGGCCCTCTGCCCTGGAAAAGGCAGTTGGGAGTGGGTTTTTTTAATGAGTCTGGTTAATCTGTACCAGGTGGCGGCTGGCCACTGATATTGGCTGTGTCTTCATGGGAAAAATAGAGGTTGCTCTGTTCAGCCTAAGATGTCTTGGTTAATCGTACCAACATTAATGTCTGGCATTAAGTACTTGTCACTGGTGGAAAAGAAACTACCAACAGGCTTAGAATAAGGGAGTACTGTAAATATTAGGGATTTTGAATTTTCTGTATGTTAATAAATTAATAATGTCTTAACGCCTTTTTTTACAAAATGTACTGGTATGTAAGCTAAACACTAGTTTAATTTCTCTCTCTTAGTTGTTTTGGTCTTAGTATCTAACAGAACTGCTTTGGAGTTTTGGACTGAAGATCAGTGGAGTTGGTTCCATTTTTGTAATGCTTTTTTGAAGTTGTTTCGTAGGGTTTTTATGTGTGGAAGCTCTTTAGACATGTTTGTAGTATCAAATGCAATATTAGTCTTGCTGTTTTCCAAGCCACACTTGAGAAGACAGACTTTGTATTACAGTAGCACCCGAAAGCCTCAGCAGAGCCAAACACCTGATAGCTAAGGTGAGGTAGATGTAAATGCGATGAAAGGTGGTTCTCCCCACACACCATGTGACTGTATTTTAATTAAAGATAAGATGCTGAAGTGGATTGGAACAGACAAGGGGGAGTGTTTTTACACTGGAAAACTCTCCTGGATTGTTATTGGACTCTTTGGAGAGAGCAGTATTCAGCTTTAATGTTGTCCCCTGGGCCCAGGACCTCAACGTTCAGTGAGTATTAAAATGTCTTGTCTTGAAATTTTAGATACAAGGTAAGGTGGGCGGTGAAGCACCACAGTAGCAGTGTGAATGTTTCACAAATGTTATATGCTGGTTTGTTCTTTGCTGATTATGTATTGTCCATGTAATTGAAATGATTTGCCTTTTACATCTTCCAAGTTGTCTTTTTAAACTGCCCAGAAGTGGGACTTCTTTTATAGCTAGATAGGTTGTCCCTTTTCCAGTTCCTCTGTGTCACCCGCTGTTGTGATTTTGTCTGCTAGCATTCTGCATGTGGCTGTGGATGAGGGAGAAGCAGAAGTGATTGGTGTTATCATTTTTGCACAGAACTCCTTCAAAGAGAGAGTGCACCTACTTGAATTCAGCGGCTGTTTTTGAACAAGTGGATCCAAAAGTGCTGTCATACTATGGGCTAGCATTACAAGAACTTTTCAGTTATCTGGCTTTCAGCTAAGACAAGCCTGATTTTAAAATAAATCTTTAAAGCCATAGTATTATGCTACCTCTGCACAGGAGAGCAGCACAGCTGCAATCCTAATGTCTGTTGCATTACCAGTAAGAAACAGGGCTTGTGTTGGGTAGTGGTGGTCCAAACTGCTGAATTTTATTGCCATACTTCTGACAGCAAACCTACAGTTCCTCTGACCTTTTCTAAACTCTGTGTGGCTGTGCTGATGTGTTGCTGATGGTCCTTTGTATATGGGCAATGCAAGTGCACATTATGCATTGTGTGTTTTGGGCAAGGAGCTATAGTGCAATAATAAGATTTTGTGATGTGGATGTATTTGAACTGTTTGATGTAAGTAGAGTTCTCAGTCTTTAAAATTCAAAGCTCCTGAAAGCTGCATGTTCATGTTTCAAGTTGGATATGTACCTAACTTTTTACTAATTCCCCTTTTGTATTTTAAAATATGACTTGCAGCAGTGAATCTCTTGTTGTCTTCCAAAAGTGCTCAATAAAATACACATAAATTCTCCTTGGTTATTTAAATAAATCAATTCTGTGAACTACAGCAGCGTAAGTAACTGAAGGTTCCAGGAACAGTCATGTGTCACCATCTAAAAACATGTAGTAAAAATATGTGGGCTGATGCTAAAACCCTGAGTGAACATTTGGACAGTAGATAAAATTCTGTATTCTCATAAAATTGTCAGAGCAACATGAATGGGTTCAAAATCTAGTTAACCTTTAAACACTATTGAGGAAATGTCTGCACATGATAAATAGACTATCCATCCTGTGAGTTACTATCTAATAATTGGCCACAGTTTCAGCATTGCACTTTTCAGCTGTATCTTCCTGTTTTAAGATGTGTTTCTGAACTGCCTAGCTCAAATCTACTTACATTTTAGTGGCACTGCGCCTGCTGTGTTTTGCTATTTTCAAAAGCTGGGCTTAATTCCAATCTAGGCCTGCATGCATCTGTCCTGTTGTAAATATGCCAGAAAGTAAAATGGCAATGTTAAGATTCAGCTTTGGTCCATGCCATCATTTTTTGACTCCTCTCTCTCCATCACTTGGATATTAAGAGTTGCAGCTAGTGCCTCTGCACGCTCTTTGCTCTTCAGAATGGCTCTTAGCTTCCTTGTGAGATTTAAAACTTGTGATTTAAATGCAGAGAGACAGTAAAAAATGTTTATTTCATTAGCAGATGGTGTGCCTCTAAAAGCAGCTGTATCCTGCTGTTTTTCCTCCTGTGGATGTTGTCAGTCATTTTTAGAATAAAGAGTATATTTTAGGTCCTTTTTTCCCCCCTTACTGAGAGCAGTGGGTGTTGTTTTAGTAGGAGCTTTAATGACTAGTTTAGTGCCCAAGCCTAGAGTCCCATTAAATGAGCCTATGAACAAAGGATGTCCTGGCTGCACTTTGTGAACAGGAAGACAGAATCAGGTCATGAATGGTTTTCTGAAGATGGAGGTAGGAGGTATTTAATCCCTACCTCCACCACCACCACTGTCTGCTGTCTATGGTGGCTTCCATCTATCTGAGTTAAAGCTTTGGAAGAAGGAAGCCACTTGGGTAAAACTTTATTTTTCAATAATGAGTATTATGTTGCTGATATGAGTAATCAAAAAAACACTATTGTTCCCTATGAACTAATTAGCTGAACTTCCTCCACAGTGTGCACAGCCCACAGGAAGCTCATAATTCATTATTCTTCTTCAATGAGTTCCCATTAAGCAATGTAAGCTGGTTTTGTTATGCTGGATACTGGTTGGAATTTTAGATTGCCTGAGGGGAGAATGTCATTAAAGCCATGTACAGCCACCTGCTCTGGAAGGGACATCTGTAAAGCCAGGAGCGAGGCAGCTCAGCCCCACCACTTTGGCGATGAGCTGGGAGATCCTGCAGGAGCACAGAGATGTATATGGGTCTACAGGAATGCTGTGTCGTATGAACATGGGGGACTCTGAGTTGGATCACTAATCTCTGACTGCTCTGTCTTTATCACCCTTTTGCAACATGTCCATGTTGCATCCAACAGCTCATGGAGTAGCACTGCACACAGCCTGGCTTCCTGCAATCCTGTGTTTGCAAAATAATCCCTGATTCACAGAAAAAAATGGAGCTGCTGGATGAATAAAATACTGCTGAAAGACAAATAACACATTGTGTCCCAGTAGCCAAGTTGGGGGGCTTGTTCAGTAAAGAAAGAGATGAGTTTGTCACACAAGGGAGGAAGAATTGGATCTGTGTCACTGGGGTAAACTCTTTCAGAAATCTTTTCTTTGAGCACCACTTGGCAAGACCACATGAGTGGCACAAATCAAAATCTAGCTGTGTGTTATGGATAATTTGTGGATTTCTGTCCTGCAGTCTGTATGTCTGGAAGCATTGGAAGAGTGTTTTCCTCATAATAGAATATTTGACTTAATATACTAAATTACTAGTATAATGATAAAAAGTAATTACTTTTATTAAACACTAAAAGATAGATTTCTGAAATGACAATGTAATGAAAATAGTAACTCTTATGGCTTTATATCAATAAGTATTCAAATATTTATTTGCTTAAAAACATTTTCATGTTATCAGCTCTCCCCTGAAGGACTCCCAAGTGACACAGAACTCCCATTATAGCACTATTTAGTCTTTTTAGAGGATAACGTTTACACACTCTCTCTTCTGTTTCTTCAGATTTTTCTGATGAGTCAACTCAAACTTTCTATAACCATTGAGATTAACCAAACACCTTCATATAAACAAAATTCCTTGCCTACAAATGAACTCCCACCCAACTCAGGAGCCTGCTGAATTAGTCCTCTTGAGTCAGATTCTTGCTTCCCCACAAAGTCCAGGGAAAGTGGTAGGTGCCTTTGAAAGCATTTGAATGAGGATGAAAATAGCCTGGGCTCACTCTGGGCTACATTTTGAATTGCTTTAGCACACTTACAAACTTCATGAACCTAAACTAACAGAAATGAAATCTCTCAACTAGCAACAAAAGAATTGTGGTTTTGTTTGCTTTTTCCCTCTTATTTGTGCTAAATTGGGATGATAGAAATACATGCTGTTGCACAGTTCAGAACAACATCTCTGTGCTGGGAGTTTGAGCTGCAGGATGAGAAGCAGAGCCTTGGGCTGCTTGTCTGTTTGACATCTCGGAATGTGTTTGCAGAGCCAAACAGAAATACCAGGGACCCAACTGAAGGGTTTGGTCCCTGCTGTCCTCATTGTTCAAGTGTCAGATCATTCCTGAGCCCTGTCTTGGGCTTCTTCAAGACAAATTCTGGGCAAGGCACTGAGAACAGTTCACTTCTAGAGCAGCTCCCAGGAGACAGTAGGAATGTGACCATAACAACCTGGTTCCCACCACATGTCCCTCCAACAAACCCCACAAAGTTTTGTACTCTCAGAGACTCTGATGATGTGCTTTTAGGACATCTGATACGTCTTTAGCTTCATCCTATTAAAAACTGGTGACCTCTAACAAACTTGTCACATTATAGTGGTTTTAACTGAAAAAGCATACAAAAAATGTAATTCCAATGTCTTAAAATCCCCCTACCCCTGTGACCTTAGGGGCTTGGAGTCAAGGACTATGTACTACCAAAAACCTGGTCTGCTCTAGATGGAGCTAGCCCTACATGCTGTGGAAATAAGTGAGCTAACACCTTAGAGCCAGAAATTGTTTGTAGGCCTGTAGTTATTTGTGTTCTGGTTTTGTCTGGTATACAGTTTCTTTTTCTTAGTAGCTGGCACAGTTTTGGACTCAGTATGAGAATAATGTTGATAACCCACTGATGTTTTAGTTATTGCTGAGCAGTGCTTACCCTAAGCCAAGGACTTTTCAGTTTCCCATGCTCTGCTGATGAGCAGGTATGCAAGGAGCTGGAGGAAACATGGCTGGGACAGCTGACTCAAACTAGCCAAAGGCATATTTCATACAATAAAATGCTATGCCCAGTTTATAAACTATGGGCAGTTGGCCATGAGGTGCCAATTTGTTTTGTAGAGAAAGGCAGTTTTTCTGCTGGTCAGAGATGTAATGATGACTGGATTCACTCCTGCCTCTCTAAGTATCATTAAAAGGCTTTGAGCCTAAGGTAGGGGGTGGGAGGTTTCACCCTACCTTGATTCCCAGAAGAAGAAAGGATGGGCTGAAGATTTTCCCTGTTTCTGTGTCATTAATGCCAGTCCAAACCTTCTCCCCTGCCCACTGTGTCACCCCCAGGAAGGAGCAGGGGCTGCCCTTCTGCTGGGCTGTGCAGGGTGGGGAGAGCAGGGGAGGATCCCATCCTCGTCCCCCTTTGGTGGCACAAAGAAGATCAGGAAATAAGAGAGTAAGCTACCCAGTCCTGATGGACCAGACGCAGAGGCTGTGGGGAGATATGACCTGTCTCAGGCAAGCCTCTGATAGCTGTTAGATCATGTAGGTACCTTTGCAGGGGCAGGCTGTTCACAGCCCCATGGCTTCGATGCAAGGCTGTCAGACTGCGTCAGCAGCGGAGCTGGCTATGCTCGCTCACCGGCACTCAGGAGATTTATGAATAAGTCAGATGTGAATAATAGTTAGTCTCCTGGGAAACAGCTATTTTAAAGCTCACTCTGCGTGTCCATATACAGTTTTTAGGTCAGTCTGTTTAGAGGACTAAGACATCCCTGAAGTTCTTGAAACAACTAGGTCCCTGCACGGCTCACGGCTCAGCACTGTGCAGATGTATTTATTCTCATCCGAGAGCTGTACAGCTTCATCCAAGTGTTGTTGAGCCCAGCATAAGCTTCCTACTCAGTAGCTTCACTGAACTAATGTAGCTGCAAGTTGGAATAAGCAGATGAGTGTGTAGCTGGCAATGGTGTTGGGGGCTCACACTGTGATCCGTTAATGACTTCTATGGAGTTCATAGCCAGACTATTTTAATCGTGGTCTACCCAAAATGCATAAAAGAAATGTTGAAGTTTCACATTCAATATGTAAATGTTGAAGACTCAGTAATAGAATAATCATAAAATATCCTGAGTTAGAAGGGACCCAGAAGGATCATTGAGTCCAACACCTTGCCCTGCACAGGACAACCCGAAGAGTCACACCATGTGCCTGAGAATGTTGTCCAAACACTTTGTGAACTCAGACAGACCTGGTGCTGTGACCACTTCCCTGGGGAGCCTGTTCCAGTGGCCAGTCACCTTCTGGGTGAAAAACCTTTCCCTAATATCCAACCTAAACCTGATTGAGCTTCATGCCATTCCCTCAGGTCCTGTCACTGGAGAAAAGAGATCGGTGCCTGTCCCTCCAATTCCCCTCAGGAGGACGCTGTAGACCACGAGGTCTCCCTTTCTCTGGGCTGAAGAAACCAAGTGACCTCAGAATAATGGGGGTAACTGCTCTCTTTTTGTGGTACCAAAATGTAGACAATTGTATCAACTTTTGTTAAGGGCTTTTTTGGCTCCAGAGATAAAAATCACAGCTGTGTCAGCAACTAGAGGCTAATTAATACATTCATTAAGGAAATTATTAAGAGATTTATGCTTATCAGAAGAGTGTAATTTTGAAATCTTTGGAGCATTCCACTATTTTTCTATAAGAGGGGTGGAATTAAACAAAGATAGCTTGGAAACAGTGCCTGACACTCTTTGAAAATGCTGGAGAAAAAATGGCATTAATGTGTCTGAAGTTACAGGACATTGTTACATTTTCAGCAGCTGCCTTCTCACCTTTGAATCTGTCAGCTGAGCGGAGAAGATATTCAGCCCACACTGACAGGAAAAGGGGTGGGCTACCATGCAGTCAGAAACAATATCAATCAAAGCTGAGGTTCCTTTCTTCTGTGCTTGTCTTGAGAAACTTGTCATCTTTTCTCTGCATGATCTCAGCATTTTTCAATGAATCTCACCTTCCTTTTATGTATAAGAGCAAGAGGCTTTGACTCTGCTATGCACTGTTAGTTTTGCCTGTATGCTATGAATTTCCTCTGATGGCTGCAGGTATAATGCTTGAGCTATTTGTGCTTCCCTTTGGATGAGACAGCCTCTGACTTGGCTTACTGATAATTAAGGCAGGGAAAGGAAAGCATCCATGAAGAAAACACCCTCCATTTATCTCAGCTAGGGAGATGGTCTTTGCCATTTTTTGGCTATGACAGAAACTTCTCTGTCACAAAAAAAACCCCTATGTAGTGGAATAAAGAAGTAGATTTTTTTCTGCTGAGCACCACAGTGTCTGATGGCAGCAGCAGCCTATGCTCTACTGCTAAAGACTTTCAGACTGATACTGAGGGTGAGAGAGTGGGACTGCTATGGAGGGTGATTCTGCCCATCTACTTCCACTCTCCTGAGACACCCCCACCCCTCCCCTCAGAGTGCTGCATCCAGCTCTGGGGTCCCCCAAATGAGAAGGACATGGACATGTTGGAGCAAGTCCAGAGGAGGCCACAAAGATGATCAGAGGGCTGGAGCACCTCTTCTAAGAAGAGCAGCTGAGATAGTTGGGGCTGTTCAGCCTGGAGAAGAGAAGGATCCAGGAAGACCTTGTAGGCAACCTTTCAGTAAAAGAGGGCTTATGAGAAACACTGAGATAGACTTTTGACAAGGGCATGTAGTGACAGGACAAGGGGGGGAATAGCTTTAAACTGAAAGAGGGTGGGTTTAGATTAGATATTAGGAAAAAATTCTTGACTGTGAGGGTAGTGAGGCACGGGCACAGGTTGCCCCAAGAAGTTGTGGATGCCCAATCCCTGAAATTGTTAAAGGTCAGGTTGGATGAATCTCTGAGCAACCTGGTCTAGTGGGAGATGTCCTTGCAGGGGGGATTGGACTGGGGAGATGATCTCTTAGGTCCTTTCTAATCCAAACCATTCCATGATTCTATGAAAGAGGGATTGAATGAAAAGTGGAAGCTAAAAACCTGATCTGACATCAAGAAGGGCAAGAAAGGTTTCATGGATTTGTTTTCCCCTGAGTGCTATTCAGAATAGCATAAACTGCAAAATAGAGGCCGGCATTGTCTTTGTTCCCTTTCAAGGTCTGTGCATAATTCTACACAGAGAAAATTATTAAAACACTAAGAATGTTGTTAGAAACTAAGAATTAACATTCATTAATTTCTAAAACTTGCAAGTTAATTTTCATAGGCCTGTTGTGATATTTTTCAAGGAAATAGAAAAATAAGAAAACAGTACTGTCAATACAAATAATTTCACTTCCTAGTAGAAAAAAACACACACCCCAGGGGAGGACAGTCCATACTTTTAAGTATGTGGCTGTGAGGGTGGGAGTGTGAGAGTGGACTTGGAAGTCAGCTAAGTCAAAATAACCTTCCATTTCCATAAAGCCTCATGTTTCACTCTGATTCATCATATTCCCAGAGGGAAAAGAAAAGCCTCCCAACACCATGATCTTTACCATGCTCCAGAGCAAACCATCCCTTCTCACACCAGTGTCCCCCACAGGCTTGTTTCTGAAGGTCTGTTTTTCTTCGAATAGCTACTAAACCATCTGTTTCAGAGCCCTGCACACCTCCAAAATTCAAAAGGTAGCAAATAGTCCAGCTGCAGCAGGATTAAAATAAAAAAGCAGAATTAAAAAATTAAAAAGGATAATCTCCACCCTGTACATGTATCTCATTTTATCATCAGTCAGATTCTTGCTTCACATTGACCAAGATGGTATCTGAATGCAGTTTACACACCAATGGCTGTATTAGCATTTTAAAAGAACCTTCTAGTCTGCAAGAGAGATGGGATAGAATGAAAAAATACTTATGAAACCTGGATGCCCAGGTTATATTGCCCAGGATGTGATATTTTTGAAATAGCTTGCATCATACTGCAGCTTTTGTGCACAGACCACAACCCCCCACTGATTTCAGCAGCACCGGTGAATGCAAAATATTTCTCCAGAATTCCAAATCTGATACAAAGAAAATGAAAGATAGCTAATTATCAGAAATTGCCCTGTGCCACATTAGGCACGCTGCAGCACAGTATATGATGTACAGTTCTCAAGGACACCATTTCTAATGCTTTAACCAAGTACCTCTCTTGCATGGTTCTGTCCAGTTCTCTCTGAAGCTTGTACCTCTGCTGGCCACCAGCCACCAGTTCATTTCTGGAAATGCTGTTAGGGCTCACTGTCCAATCTGCCTCTTTTTTTCTTTTTACCCAAGTCATACCTCCTGTTCTTTTTAATTAAATCAAATGGCTTCAACACTTCTTGCACCCCACCCCCCATGCCCAGATTCAGGACTGAGCAGAGCCCAGAGGAGAAAGGTTTGCCACCAGGTGCAGCAGTGCAGGATCCAGAGCTGTAACTGCAGGAGCCCCGCTCAGACTCACCTGGACCATTTGAGTGGGCATCTGAGGATTTTGCCTGCTGGATTTACAGCAAGGTTCTTGCATGTGTAGCAGTTTGAAGGATGATAACTGCATTCAAAAATGATGGATCTGAAGATGTTTCCTTCGGCCTCAGAAAGAACATCTTACTGAGGTACTCAGCACTCCCAAAGATTTACTTGCTAGTAAAGAGCTGGGATTTGCTATCACTGGAATGGAGAGCATTGTTCACGGGCTGTGCACATTTGGGAAATGAATAGAATAGAATAGAATTAGAATTAGAATTAGAATTAGAATAGAATAGAATAGAATAGAATAGAATAGAATAGAATAGAATAGAATAGAATAGAATAGAATAGAATAGAATAGAATAGAATAGAATAGAATAGAATAGAATAGAAAGTTGGAAGTGACCTACAATGACCATCTAGTCCAACTGCCTGACCAGTTCAGGGCTGATGTGTTGCAAACGCTAAGGGAGGAAATGGGACTTGGCATAAGGGTTCAAAGAAGGCAGGAGGAAAGGTTTGATTCTGCAGATCAGTGATACAAAGTACTGTGAACTCCGGGGGCCTTGATAAAGGGCAGTGAAATAGCACTGGATTCACAGTGAAAGACTGATAACATCTAGTGAAAAGACTGGTTAGCTGAAACGATTGGTTGCTATTTCTGTCTCTTCAAATACTCAGGTGTGAAAGTCCTCCACAAGATTTAAAATTATTTCAGAAATTTAAGGTTATTACAGGAATTTGGGAAAAAACAGTTTCTTTTTTTTTCCATTTATAAAAGAAAATTTTTGTCACTTCATTGCTGACTGCTGCAAGATGAATGGGGCACCCTGGTGTGATGTTCAAGCTAATTTCCACAGCACAGGGAGTTATTGCTTTTCTGTACAATATAAGGTACAGTTTTTTGGACCACCATGTTTTTTGTTATTCAAACCCATATTTTTTTCTGCTAAGAACATTAAGTTCTGCAAAGTACTTCAGATAGCTGCAGTCGTGAATTTTCTTAGCCACCCCAGAAAGGACACATCTCAGTTATCTTTAAATGCACTGAAATTGTGCAATCACCAGAGGATAACTTGTAGAGAAATGTTCCACTTTCATTACTTGCTATCAGAGATATCATCCCTTCTCTCAAAGTCATTCATTTATAAACTGATTTCAGAGAGCTAACATCTTAGTTGAGATGAAATATCCCAAATGTCTGAACTGACAAGTATACAGGTGCTTTACAGGGTAAGAGAGTAACATTCAAAGGCAAAAGAGAAAAGAGTCAAACTGTGGGATCCTTTAGCTGACACTTGACAATAATGCAAAGATGTTCTGATCAAAAAGTCCTAGTCCAAACTCACAGTAGCATTTAATTATCCGTTCTCCAGCTGTGGATGGTGTGTCCAGCTTTCTCCAAAGTACTTTTTTTGGGTTTAGTTATCTATTGAAGAAAAGCTATCTATTTAAGCATGGAATAGGCATCCATTTTTCTCCAAATCTACCTTTAGAGCCTGCGATGTAAGAGACTCCTCTATTTGTCAATGCCCATCATATCCTCCACTTCTTTATGGGTATTTCCACCACAAAAAAAAACAACCAACAAATTTGTGAATTACAGCTGTTAGTTCATTCTGAACAGAACTTGACTTTTCAGACCCTAGTTCAGAGAGGATGCTTTCCTACCCAGTTGCACTTGATCTAAGCCAGCAACCTAAAGGTCTATATCTCAGTCATTTCCATGTTGCTAGGAAGAGACTTAGAAATGGGAGAGGCCTGATGTGATTAGACTGTTGCTTTAGTGTTTAAGTACCAGCAAAACACACACACAATCCTAGTAGTGAAAAGGCTTAGTCATGCAGATAGCAGCGACATACATGCAGACAGTCCCATACTGTAAGCCAGTCCAAAGTCATCTTGACAAAGACAAAGAGAGTTCCTTCCTGGGAAGAGTTTGCTTTCTCCCATTTAGGGGCTCCACACCTTTGCCATCAGCCTGCATCAAACATGCAGCTCTTTCATATTGCCTCCTGCAGAACCTGAACCTCCTTCTTGGTTTTATCACATGTGGTTGCACAGCCTCTAATTAGGACAGGGCTCCACATCTTCAGACCATTTTAGCTCTTGCCAAATCTATGTGCAGTCCTTACATATTTCCCAGGGCCACTGTTTCCCAAACACTGTTTAGCTCACAGCTACTATTGGCTCCACTGCAGAGATGTCTGTCTTTCCTGACTGGATGTTGGAGGATGATGGAAGGGTATGGGAGACCTGCAATCTCTTGAAGTTGCCATTTTCTGGCCAAGCCAGTCGGTAGGATGGGACCGTGGAGGGAAGCTTCTGTTCTGTGGGCCTGGGAGGTTTTCTGCACATGCTGAGCAAAGCCTTCAGTTCTGATCGGAAGCTGTCATTGAGCCAGCAGTAGATGAAGGGGTTGTAGCAGGTGCTGCTCATTGCAAACCAGTGGAAGACAAAGTACAGGGCGTTGTTGGTGTGGATGGTCTGGCTGGAGAGAAGGACAACGTAGCAATTCAAGGGAAACCAGCAAACTGCAAAGAGGATGACAACAAGCATCAGCATCTTGACGGTCTTCTTATTCTTTTTGCGGAGGATGAAATACTGTTCAGTGGTGACATCCCCGATGACATTGCGCAGCCAGAGTTTCTTTGCCACTGTCATGTAGGCAGCAGAGATGATCAGAAGGGGCAGGACGTAGAGCAAAATGAAGGTTGTTAAGTCAAGGTACTTCCAAAAGAGGTCAGCAGGCTCGGGGAAGTCTGGCAGACACAGGCACCGGGTAACCTCCTCACTGCAAATGGAGGTATGGGACAGGGGATGAGAGGACATATGGCTGGGCACGACGGGAAAAGTACATCAGAAACAAGGAAGCAGGTGGGAGAGGGCTCCTGCCATAAAGCCAGAAAGCAAATCCTTTGTCTATCTGTTTATCTGTGATATCTGTCAGAGCAAAGCAGAGCTCTGCTGTCCAAGGATCTGAGCCACGGAGCAGCCAGTGAGCAATGTGGTGGTAATTTCTCATGGGCATTCATGACCTTACCATAATGTTATGAATTTCACCAATTACAAAATTTCCAGCTGCGCATAAGCAGGTTTTTATTTTCTGTCCTTTGACAAACAGGAACACAGTCTCTGCACATATTAGGGACCTTTCCCTCATTAAAGCACTTTCCAAATATTAAGGCTCTTGACAGCATTT
Source organism: Pyrocephalus nanus (assembly GCA_038380795.1). Lineage (NCBI taxonomy): Eukaryota > Metazoa > Chordata > Aves > Passeriformes > Tyrannidae > Pyrocephalus > Pyrocephalus nanus. The sequence continues at coordinate 37,669,874 of CM076259.1, forward strand.
TATGGAACAAGCAGCTGAGGCAGAGTTTTCTACTTTCCCGGGCTAAAGAGTAGATTAAAACCTGTTGGGTTTTAGTTTGTTGGGGTTTTTATTTGTTTGGTTCCCCCCCCCCCCCCCATTCCGCTCGCATGTCTGGTCTGCCGAGATTGATATATGGTGTAAAATGTCAATGCATAGAGGTAATGGGTCCAGGCCAGACTCTTTAACTTTTAGCCTGTTTCATATGATTAGTGTGACAGAATAAAGATAAAATAATTAAAAATTGAAAGGATAGGATATCAAACATACCAAGAAGAACCAGATGAAAATTATAGACTAGATCCATATTTGGCTGACCTTGACATACGCTCAAAGGCTTTCAATAGAAGATCCCAAAGCAAGACTGCTGAGAGTTTGGCCTCCAGGGAGATTGTGGAGGAAAACAAAGCACATCCTTACCTGTATTCAAAGGTAAAGAGCTTTTGATAGATAGCATGTGGTAAGGAAAAACAAGCTGCCATGATCCAGATTACAGAGATGTAAATAACACCTTTTCCAGTAGATATGCGAGGTTTCAGAGGGTGCATTATAACCTGTGCAAAATAAACCAAAATTCAGGCTTATTACATTTCAGGAATGAATGATTTTTTTTTTTAATACAATCTTCCAGCCTTTAATCTATTGCTTAATGTGGAAATTCAGCACGCAAGCAGTACAGTCTTCATACAGCTCCCACCGACTGTAAGCTGTACATAAAAATTTGAAGTTTTCCTCTGTGAATATGGGTCAAGTGAGATCCCAGTCTAACTCTCAAATATCGGTATCTGCATCTAGATGAGAAAAACTGGGTACCAGCAGTACCCAGTCTTGACACATATTCATTTCCAGGTTCCATTTATTTTATAGTAAAAAAAAAAAAAAAAAAAAAAAAGAAGAGGAGAAAATAAGTCCCAGACCCTTCAGTATCAGTGACCCAAAGAACCAAAGGGTTGTGACTTAACCAGACCTCCCTGGGAATGCTTCTGACAGTCAGTGCATTTTCTGGAAACAATCTTTCTAGCAGAAAATGCCAACTATCAACTGTTTTGTGTGGTTGTTGGGTGACTTCAAACTGATAATGCCCAACTGTCCCCAGTTTTGAGCCCATTATCAACAGCAAGCCACAGCTCTGCTTATGACAAACAGCAGTGTGCTACAGTTAGCTCTCCAGTATTCAGGATAACAAGGGGCAAGACATCCCAGAGCAGCAGGAGATGGAGCTGAGAAAGCTAACTGGGATATCCCTACAATCACTGTGCTGGACACACCACCCCAGAGGAGAGCTGGCCATGTGAATTCCTATCAGGACCTTTGACTTTCTCCTTGTTTAAGAGCTACTGGATTACCTGCCACATAAAAGCTCCGTTTACCTAGCTGGAAGTGATCGCAAGGCAGTGGATACTTCCCACCTCCCACCTTGCTGCAGGCTTGAAACTATTCTCTCTATCTGATAGCAAGGACTGCCCCCTACCTCGGGAGCTGAGAAGGAAAGGATATGGGATCATCCTTTCTCAGTTTACTTATGCCCTTCCAAGTTTTCCATCTCAGCTTCAGAGACCTCTCACCTGGTGCCTGTCCACAGCAATGGCTGTGAGGGTCAAGGCAGAGACATGGAGGGAACAGTACTGCGCAAACCTACTGACATGGCACATCCCCTTCCCGAATATCCAAGTGCTGTTCACAAAACGAGCCTGAAACCAGAAGATCATTAGTTTTGTGCACCCCCACAACTGCTTATAGATACACCCCCATCACATAGATCCTTGTGCTCCATAAAAGATACTTTTAAGATAGCAGGTTCTTTGTATAGTTGTATAATTTTCTGCCTTCTGAACTCTGAAGAGGCAGGTTAGTGCTGCTCAGTGGCTTGGCAAAATCCTCCAGGACAATACAGCAGCGTGATAACAAAGATGTTTGTTCTGTTTTATTCAAAGTGTATCCTTATGCAGCCTCACTACTGTAAATACATTTTAAGCTTTTTTAAGCTCTCCTTGCAGAGGAGGGCTGACCTGTACATCCTATCTCACTTCAATGCAAACTACAGCTTTTCAACAGAGCTTGTAAAATGATGGTGACCATTTATCTTTTTTTCCAAGAGAATCATAGTATTATCTTGGAAATACTTCGGAGAAGAGAAAGTACAAAGTACTAAGTAACCACTGCAAGGTTACTATTGTTCAAGTACTATCAGGGCCACTTTTAACAAACTGATAATTTCAGATCTTCAACTAGATAACAGGAAAAAAAATAATGTGGAGTTTTCCAAAGGCAACTCCAATGACTATACTTTGGAGTGGACAAGTATCTTGCAGAACATCCACTCCCTGCTTTACTGCAGTATAGAGAAGAAAAGGCCACCAAAGTGCCTTTATGGCATCTCTGCCCCAGTCTTACCAATGTAAAAGGTGTGTTGAGGAGGGTGATCATGATATCAGCTACAGCCAGGTTCACAATGAACAAGCTGGTGGCAGAGTGCATCCGCTTCGTCTTGATGACAACGTGACAGACCAGAATGTTGCCGAAGAGGGAGAAGACAATGATGAACGAGTATGCCACAATGAGCAGGGCTTTCACCGTGATGCTCTGTGACTCTGCTCCGTACCGGCTCCTGTCCACAAAGCTCTGCCAGTCGGCCAGGCTGTCATTATCCCAGGAAAAGAAACCCGAGATATTCGGGATTACAAAAGTCTTCTCCAGGCTCCCATTGAGGGACAACTTCCCCGGGATCACAAAGGCTTTAACCAAGTCGGGAAGGGTGAGCCAGACGAAACAGGACAACATCTCTGAAACGTCGCTCTGCTCTTCCAATTCGGAAACAGCTTCGGAAACAGCTCATTTGCGAGAGGGCAGAGCTCACGCCGTGTGCTGGGAGAGCCGTTCTCCCCTCATTCAGCCCGGGCGCTCTCGGAGGATGCAAACACGGCACACGAGCAGCTGGAGCAGGTGGATGCTCCTGTCTCCCGCAGCCTGCTTCTCTCCTGCTCAGCTCGCAGCTACTTTTGCTCCTTCAGCCAGCTTTATACCCCCGGGCGAGCTCCGAGCCGCGATCTTCTGCAGTCATTGGGCTGCATGGCATTATTTCTGCTCTGACGTGCTGCTTTCCCATGCAGTTGCACTCCCCCGGGCGCTACTCCAAGGTAAGTACATCTGTGGGAAAGGCAAAATCAATCTCTTCAGCTGTCGGAATCCTTCTTTACCAGCGGCCCATCTCATACAAATTCTGTGCTATTTATACGCCAGATGCGTGTGTGCCAGCTTTGCTCTCTTCCAGGACTGGTCAAATCTGAGCTGGTTTAAAGGTCTGGCAGGAAGTTTTCAGCCTATTTTACAGCATGACGCTTACACAGAATAGAAGAGCATAGAATGGGGGGGTAAGAGATGAACTATGAATAACAAGCTGGCTTATTGTATTTTTCCAAAGACCTTTTCCCCTCAGAGAGACAAAGAAATACTGAAGTTTTCCCTTGGCTGGTATTTCCTCTTGGCGAAGGGAATAAAAGTTTGATGTGAAACTCCTTTTAAGGGTTTGTAACTACTTAGTTATTAAGAAGTGATTATATGGGAAAGAGGACAGGAATGGATGTCCTAGCCCAGGGAATTCAGTATCCAAAGCAACAGGCAGCTGTACACTGGACACAAGCACTGATGAGATGACAGCACGTGTGTTCCCTCTGCCTTCCTCACAAAACATAGTAGGAAATAGAAAATCAGTACCAGGAGACCAAGAGCCACAAATTCTACACAGCACAGAAGGATATGCCACCTCCCAAGTGCAGATGTAGGGTGCTGCCCTGCTGCTGGGGACAGATCTGCTTGGGTGGTGTTAACCAATTTCAGCCAGAGGAACTCTTGTATGTAAAAGACTTTATTTAATCATTAATAGAAGACCATTATCTGAAAAGCTTGTATTATAAGCTGGTCACTCTCTGGTGAAAATAACACTTCCAGAAGATAGTTGTGACTCCCCCAGTGAACAGCTCAAGCTGCTTTTCATCACAGGAGTTGTACGCAGCAGGACAGGTGGAATGGCCAGCCCACGGTGCTCCTTTGCAAACTGCTGCCAGGGCCTGTTTCTTCCACCTGTCCAATTTGAGCTCTTTTGGCAGTTTGCCTGTCTCAGAGGAAGCTTTCCGGTGAACCTGCTGGAGCTGACAAGGTGGCAGTGACTTCTGGTTATTCAGACAGAAGAAAGGAATGTGTGTCTCAATCAGAAATGGTCAGGAAATCCCAGTCCACATAAAGGCCCAAGAAAATGGAGGAGAGTGGGACAGGGTAGTGTTCTAGTATGGATTTGGAGTGAGAAAAGAGAGGTTAGTGGCATATGTTCCTCTTCTTGCTGGGCTGCTCCAGCAGCTCCCAAGTACCCCTCCTTTTAATTGCTGCTGGTCAGTGCATAAGGGCATTCTGTCTGGTGACACTCAAACTCCAGCTCTTACTGTTCCATATCTATCAGATCCTGTTCCCATGTACTATAACACATATTCCAGAAAAATGTTTACTTTTATCCATTTACCTTACTTGACCTGATTCTTCATTTCTAGCAGGGTACCCTTGCATGTGTTACCAGAGCTGCCATTATCTCTGAAGACCAGGTGCATCCAGGAGAGCAGCAGGTCTTCTCATCTCTTCAGACAGGCTGCTGGCAGGAGAATGGGAATCTCCTCCCACTCAGCTCAAGCCCACCCTTCTCCAAGCTGGATTCGGCACCTTGTGGTCCAAAGGAGGTGGTCCAACCGCACAATGTGCAAGCTACCCGAAAATATCCACATAGGGTCATAGAAGAAGCCCAGTGGAACCTCCCTGGGTCAGGACTCTGCCATGTGTTGCTGGTGTGCCCTTCTCTGCTTCACATCTTTCTGATTTAGTTTGTATTTAGACATTCCCCAGTATGAGCTGTCTAGACAGCTCACCTGTGGGTGGTTGTTACAGAGAACAGGCTGTCGTAGATTTGGCAGCTTTGGTACCTGCTCCTGCCAACTTCACCCTTGCTCCACAATCCCCAGCACCCACTGACAGCAGAGGAAGCAGCACTGCACAGGAATGTCAGGATTTGGTATGCTGTATCTGGTTTTTGTAAAAGGTATCTGTGAAATGATGCAATTTCTAAGGTTAAAAGTAATGTTTGAAATAAAGCCATATGGATGGATCATGAACTCAGGTAATAAAAAAAAAAGTCATCAAAAAGGGCAAAAGAACCTTTGATACAATTCCTAATAATCATCTATACTTTGCTAAAATCTTTGCTAGGATGTGTGCGTAACATTAGAATATAAGTCCTCTTCGGTACTTCTTGAATTACAGGGAAGAATTCATTCCCACATACTAACATGACTAACAACAGTGCAATACTGGGTTTAGTTCTCCTAGTAGAGTTGAAAGCATTAAGATGTTTTCCAGTTTCAATACTGAAAACTGTATTTTTGTGTCCAACTACTATTTTTCAGAGTTTTCAACAGTATCCCTAGCAAATTGCAAGTAAGTAGAAGTTCCACCGTGTTGACTTAGTCTGTGTCCATATTCATACTTTAAAACAACTGTAAATTTACTTATCTGCAAAATTCAAACCAAAGAGATGGAGTTTTCTACAAAAGATATAACCATTAATTTTATTATCATCCCAGAAAGAAAACTGGGTTTCATGTTTTAGAAAGAACTTGCAGTTTCAGGCAGTACTTCAGAATATTAGACCCTCTAGTCTAATGCATTAAGCAATGTAACACAGAAATTATACCAAATTTGGTGCCGCTGGAAAAAAAAAATCCCAAACCATTTCACAGAAGTGAAAATTGAAGGCAAGCCATCATTTACAGAGGAATATCATATAGAGAATGCCTTGCAAACTGCTTTCCACTTTCTTCACCAGCTTCCACAGTCTCTCTTGCATAGTGAACCAGAAGTCACTTAGTTCTTCTTGATATTGCAGGGGTCATGAATGCATCATCCTGCAATTGGCAAACAGATATGCATTACTAGGACTAGCATGCATTCCAAGTCATAAAAAGCAAAGTCACCTTTAGATTAAACTAGAAAGCCTGGTCACAATATTTTATATTTCCTGACAGACCTGGTTTTGTTGGTTTTGATACGAAAGAGATTATCTATTAATTTAAATGTCTAGGTCACAAATGTGCAGAGAATAATACCCAAGTTTCTGTCAATATGATCAGAACAGCTACTCTGGAATGAGGAACAACCTATATTTCAGCTGTTATCACTATGAGCAGCACATACCTTAATAAAATTATGTCCATATACACATCACACATAACAATTTACTGAGACTTGCATGAATCAAAAATACTGTTTCTTTTTGCAAGTTCAGGCAAACATGGAATTTTTTATTTCAGGTACAAGAAGAAATAGCACAGCAGGGAGAAAGGATAATAATGTAACATTTTCTTTGAAGTGGCCAACCTCTGACATTGTTAAGGAATGGATTCTGACCATGCATGACAGTCTGTGAAAAAAAACTGCACAGTGCTTGACAGTATAATGTGTATTCTATTCAGCGAAAAGCTGTGTGTAAAGTCCTACTTGTTAAATTATTGAAGAAACCATTTCCTACCAGTTCAAAGATATACTGCAAAGACAGACATCTTAGACGTGAAAAGAGTGTTAATTTTTTTTAAAGTGTGTTTACATAATTTGCAACAATAAACAATAAAGTGCCCTAGAAAGTAGCCATTTTAGATGCAAAAAAATATAACCTTGCTTCTTCCAAGAAAAAAATACATAAAAATTAATTCAGCCAAGCATTAAAGGAGATTATGATTACTTTATCTCCCAGGCAATTCCTGGCACACATTTCAGTAGTGACAATTCACTGATTAAGAACTGAAGGGAAAAAAGATTGTTATTTTTGAGAATTATGAATAAAGTCTAATTAAAGTTGGTTGCAACAATCTAGACCTGTTAGTGATAAAAACAGTAAATTCAATTTTACTCTAAAATGCTTTATTCAAATAGCTGTAAAACAGTAAGCTCTACAAACTTACATGTAATAAAACTAAAAAAATACTACTATATACCATACCTCATCTGACTCAAAATCAACTCCTCTAGATGTTTGGCTTTGTGAACCTCTTTTACTAAGTGAAGATGTAGTTGACCACCTTGAAACAAACAAGGAGAAAAAAACAAAACAACAGCATCATCATGTTCTCAGTTACCAGAAATTCCAATAACTTTCCCTTCAACTTAGAGCTGGACCACCAATACACAGACTAAGAATAAACAGAAGTAAGTAGAAAAATAAAAATTCTCAAACTAAAATATTAATTCTAAAGTTCTGATCTAGGTTACTTGAATCACTAGACCAATTCTTTTGTTACAGAAAGACAACCAACTTTAACAAGTAAAAATTTATATAGATTCTCGAAGTAGTATTTCTTACGACTTTCTTAAAAATCTGTTTTTTCAGGTAGTGGATCAAATCCCCGGACTTTGCTGATTGCCAGTCAGAAATAAGGCATTCAGGGTAGTATTCATGAAGCAAACCTACTGACCTTTGATTTACTCTGGAAGAAGGAACAAAAGAAGTGTCTTCTGGATCAGAGTCAACATCTATAATATCCTGAAAAAAAATAATTATAAAGCTTTTCCACAGAATGTATTTTTAGAGATAGAGTGCATAATGCTTCAGTATTATAGCATAGAACCTTTGGGGTTTTTTCCAACTATAAACCTACTTAGTTACAATAATATACACTTGACAGGGCTCCGGGCTAGAACTGGACAAATTTGCAAATATAGCACAAGTTTGCTCTTCAGATCTTTGATCTTGCAGAACCCCCAAAATACATATGTATATACACTATGTATCTTAGACTATGGCCACAAATAAAACAAGTTTTTTCTCAGACAAACATCCTACAGGTGATATAAAAGGTCTCTGAATTAACATGCAGAAACCTACTGCTGGAACTGATAGCTTGGGAACATCTGCTCATTTAGGCTAATGTTATGACCATGCATTTATTTTTCAAATCAATGGCAAAAGCAGCACAACTTCACTCATACAAGAAGAGGCTTACCTCAGAGTAAGCCTGAGATGAATTCAAGGAGGTGTTTGGTTTCAGAGGCTTAAAGGCTAGAATAAAACATATGGAGTATTTTTAACATGCTCACACAATTAAGTGCAAACAACATTACATTGTTCTTTTTATTTAAGACCTGCTTAGCATGCATTGTCTCTGCAAAATACCCTGTAAAACAAACAAGCAAAACCAAAATATAAATTAAGCCTTTGCTGGAGTCTAATAACCCAGGGATATAACCCTCTGTGCAGCTGCAGGTGCTTCCCAGTCTGGCTGAAAAACCATCAGGAACTTTGGTTCAGAAGAGAAAAATATTACTATAATTGATATTCCTGTATGTCTAGCAGTTTAGACATCAACACATCTGCTAAAATTTATTTCTCTGCAGTATTTTAGGTCATTTGCTGACCAATTTAAAATTAGGGCAATTTGCTGATCAATATAAAACTCGCTCTACCTTTGGGCATTTTGTGTGGGATTCGTGTACAGATTTGTGAGCAGTATCTTTTCTTTAATACTCAGATTACCTTTGCTGTTTCCTCAGAGCCTGTTCTCCATAGCAAGCAAGAGCTACTTTCACATATGCAGGTGGCTTCTACTGCAGATAAATTTTTCTTCCCTGGTAAAAACTGGCATTTCTAAAACTCACTACAATGTAAGACTAAACGGATTTGCATTAAAGCTTACTACCTTGTAAACATCAGCCAAGTTTAAAAATTTTTTATCCCCTAAGGAATATTCTTCATAAAATAATGCTATTAAGTCACATTCTTTCTATGCTTATTTCTTCAGAAACTGCATACAGTAATATGTTCCCTCTTTCCAGTTTAAGCCATAAGTTCCTGAACATTTCATTTTACACCATGACAGAAGAACAGTGATATTCTATTTTCCCTTTCTTTTTGCTTTCTCTCATCACTGTTAAGTTATTCTGTTTCATTAGAGCTTAAAGAATCTCTCACAGCTGAATTGGGCTAATAGAAATAAAAGCAATTAAGGCACTTCATCATTAAACAAACACCTGTCTTACAGTTTGAGAGAGCAGACTAGAGTAATGGACAGATGAAAAGCCTACCATCAATGATGGTATGCTTGGCAGGCACAGATACAGGCTTGTAGGTTCTGCTGCTAGAAGCTGACTCTTGGCTAGTGCTTCCTGTAGAGACAACAAACAAAATGCAAATCTGTTCAGTTGTTTTTTTTTTCCCCTTTAGTCTATCATTACTGAGTGGGAAGTCACACAAAAAATCTACATTCCTCTTTACTCCTCACTTTCTTCCTGAAATCAAAGGCCATCCTTACATGCAGAAGAACTGCTCTGGGTCAAGTGTTCAAAGCTCCACAGATACAGCCTCTAACACACAGAGCCCTGCTCTGATGGGATCACAACAGTGTTGGAGCACAGGCTCACAGAAGTAGTTTAAAAGCACCAACCAAATCAGGCCCAAGACAACAGCCTTCATTTCAACTCATCCTGCTCTGAGACCTTTGGCTGTGTTAGTGAGATAACTCAAAGGAGTATACTGCTGCAAGACCTCATCTTTTTTATTTTACTTACATATATATATATATATATATTTAAAATGGAAGTACATCTATAAAGGAAGAACCACTATCCCTGTAAAGTGCACAGGCACATAGCCAAGGAGCTAGTTAACTCACTTTGCTTAGAAAACACTTCCCATTTTTTCAGTCACTAGAAATACTGAAGTCTCTCATAAATTACATAATAATAGAGACAAGCTGTACTTCTTCCCTATACTGATCAAATGCATTACCATTAGCAGTAACAAAGGTTTATCCATTCACTTCATTGTACAGACATTCTCAATAATGCATTTTTTAAGAGGCTACTGTGTTTCCACAGCTGGGAAGCAAGATATTTTTCTTCTAAGCACAGTGTGAAAAAGTCACAACTTAAGCTTTGTAAAGCTGTATATAATAGGATACCACAAGTATTCGAGAAGAATTGTTTTTCCAGTAAGAGTCCTTAAGCAGTAAATTTCCACTTGATGGAAGCATCAGAAGATAATCACCTTTCAAAGAAAAAAATGTCAGTAACTGCAGTACAAAGTGTGAAGTTTTTCTTACCTCTTCCCCTTCGAGATGAACCTCTTGCTGTTGAGTTTTGTGCTTTTGCACCTCTTCCCCTACCTCTTGCCCGACCTCTTCCTCGGCTCAGTGTTGCAGAAAGGCCTTCACTTGGATCAGCAATGCCTACCATCTCCATATCCATGGAATCTTCATCACTGGAGGCCGCAACAAGAACTGCATCCTCAGATCTGTGGGCTCTAGCCCTGGTCATTGCCTGACACAGAACAGTAAGTATTACAAGAAAAAGAACCTTAAATGATGAAATGCACCCTAGTTGTGATACATAGTTCTAAACCACTGAGGTTCAGGACCAAATCCACAGCGTTATGGAAGCAAAGGATGTCTGTGAAAAAGCAGGGACAGTATTTAGTCCATTTAATTGTATGTGTACATATAGAGTAGTTAGCTAAGCTCTGATGACAGAATGGAGCTAGTAAATATGATACATTATCGGCAGAGTTTGGTGAGTAGTTCAGGTCATCCTGCATCAACTACGTGCATCAGAAAAGCACCCTCTGGGCTCCACTGACTTGCCAGCGGGTGCTTAAGACAACTAGTTCCTGTGAATATACCCCAGAACAGGAAAAGTAAATCTCACCCCAGGTGTCCTTTTTCTCAAAATTTCATTCCAGTGCTACACAGCTTATAAAGACAAAGGAGCACCAGTGCTATCAGTAGTGGGCAATTCTTTCTGGAAAAACATAAGCAATCTAGATACGAGTCTGTGGGAGATCTAAGACTCTCAGATTTAAGATTGCTGATATGGATGCAGCACCTAAAGGCTTACCAATCCTACTACCAATTTGTTCCAGTAACATCACTCAGTACAGTCCATCCACACGTCCACTGGTAGATGGATCACAAGTAGCTTAAGCTGACACATTTTTGAAGGTCACCTGCCTGGTCTAACCTCAGTTAAAAGCAAGAATAAATGAACATTCAGGTTCACAAATTTTTACAAGAAAAGAGATCTCAAATGCCAAACTGAGCAATAGCTCAGGCACATATTATACCAGTGAAAATTTTAAAAGAAGTTACTAAGCTTATAAGGCAGACGGGTACTTTCTGGCAAGGACAATCCTAAAGTATTTATTGCTGAAGGATTGCTACATGACTTCCTTTATATGCAGAAGTCACCATTCCCTTTTTTAGCCTATGTTCAAAATTCAAAGGAATTACCTCACGGACTTCCTTATCCTCTTCTTCAGTATTCTTTTTTCTAGTCTCCCTAAATTTTCGCACCTGAATAAAAGAAGAGTTCCCATCAAAATAACAGTTCATGTCATACAATAATCAAAACACAGTAAGTGAGAAGCTTTGATCACTGAACTATTAAGTCGAGCTCATGTGAGAAAGAAGAGTTCAAGAATAATTGAACAGTTTGATTCATGCCATTTCATGCCATTTCATTGATTCAGCCCTTTCATGCCATCCTATAGTTTAAGGCTCTCACATTCTATTAATAGTTGAAGCTATATCACTGGGGAGAAAAAGGCTTGGGACATGATGAAAAGTAGGAGATACTATGTTCAAGAGAAGGAGTGTATACATAATGTTGACAATAAGGGACATTGAAAAATGAATAACAGGAAAAAAGGGGTAGAGATGAAGAAGCAGGATAGAAAACATTTATATTCAGAAGAGATGAATGTTGCAATATGTGTACAACTATGGAAGCTCAACTTGACAAGTATGGAAAAACATATGAGTTGAGAGGGAAAAAATATTAGTTCTAAAGACAAACAACAACAACAAAAAACCAAAAAGGGGCATAGAAAACCTGCAAGCACTGATTTTTTATGGTCTCTTTCAACCTCTAATGAATTAAAGCAACCAGCACGAAAACGGGTAGATGCAACCTTCCTTCCCCCACCAAATTTTTCTTTACAGAGTGAAAAGATAAGCTGCAAAACAACTTTTCATACAATTCTTGAATATTAAAGCGGAATACATGGGCTCATTTGGAAGCTCAACAAGTTGACAGAAACATCTAATAAGGGTTACTCGACACCCGTACACCAGGCTTGTCTTGGGGATACCCTAAGCTGCAAGCAGTTATAAGCCAGTAGAGCACCCGAAGGGCTAGTTTCCTTTATGTTTACCCTCTTCTTGTACTCTTCCTGAAGCCAAAATAAAAAGCTAATATGATATTATATCTACCACCTTTCTCACAGTAGTGGTAAATGTATTAGAGCGACAGATTTTTTCTGTGTATATATGTGCAACCTAAACCCCATTTTCAATACAAGCCTTTAAAACAACGTATTTGAAGCTTCATCACCATATTTACTAACTGCAGAAAATGAACAGAGGCAAGTGTTACACATGCCTCACAGACAGGCAAATCTGATTTTCTACTGTCTTGACCTCTCCTGAGGAATTACCATTAACAGAACATTACCTCCTCATCTATTTTTTCTTCCTCTGCATCAGTGCGACGCTCCCTAAGAAACTTCTGTGTTTTTTCTAGTTGAAATTTCACCAGTTCTTCTATGGCATCTTTTTCCTCTTTGTCCACAAATTCCTGCACTGCTTCTCCCATTCCTCTTTCGGTCAGAAGTGAAAGCTGTACTTTCTTTAGAATTGGGAAAAGTATTTTGTTAAGAAGCATCTGCCATTAAAGAAAGCAAGTAATATTCCTGCTGTTTCAGTTATATATTACATTAAATTGGTTGCAAAAACAGTAACATGCATTGAATATTTCAGAGAAAACCATAGCAATAAGCAAACGTTACTTGTCCTAATATAGTTACAACTCTCTTCTTACTAGCACGTCACGCTTATTTACCATAGTATTTTCCAGACTTCTCCAAGAAAAAAGCTCTTCACAAACAGTAAAGGAACTACATTGCTAGTCATATCTAAAATAAAAACTTCTGTGAAACAATGCTGCCCAGTGGAATAAACTTTACAGCTATTTTAAAAAAAGACATTTATAAAAAAAAAGGATGTCAAAAGAATATGATTTATGCTGTCCTGACAGCTAGCATGTGTCCAAGTTAGGCCAGATGAAATAATTTGGGGGATCTTTACCTCAAAAATCCTTGCTCCAAAGACCTTCTATAAAGCAGATTCTGAAGTAGCTTCTGCAAGTTATGCTTGATCATCTTGATCAAGCATTTGAGCACCTGATTCACTATTTTTTAACTCTGAGATGTTTCTGCCAGGGTGTTGGGAAAGGGAAATATATCAGATTTAAAGTCAGGGTGGGAAGAAAGCAAACTATTGGGGGTCTCTCTTCTCCCTGCTCTGCTTTAAATATAATGTGACATTGCACTACATCCGAGGACACAAATATACAGCAAAGTAACAAGTTACTCCAAGTCAGCTGGTAATAGTAAATGTTACAGTCTCACATTTGCCCTATAGTAAATTAAGGTGGTTTCTCCCTCAGAGTGTGCTGCCTCACATTTTCCTCCTTACCTAAGTACATGACACATTATTTAGTACAGGACAGACACTGCAGGTTCCTGTGAGGAATTATCATAATGTTCCCAAAACAGCATGTGTTCACATACCTATACAACCTATAAACAATTACTTGTTAGTCTAAGACACATACTGCATGAGGTAATTCACACACAGTTATATGGGAAATAAATTCACTTCTCAGTCAATGCCAGAGTGTTTTCAGGGTGCACTACTTCCACTAAGAAAGTCAAGTAAAAGAAAAGATAAAAATATTATGCTATATTAAAAAAAAAATCTTAAAAGGTAGAGAAATACCTTCTCCGCTGTCTGGAAATACTGCTTTACTAGGTCTTCCACCCTCAGTGTTGTCTCCTCAGCAGGTCTGCTAACCCATTTTCCAAAGTTAAGATCAATGTCTAGAACAGAAAAGCCCAGTGGCACCATCATCCACATTTACAGCTCTTAATTATTACCATCCCACTGATAGTAACAGGAAAAAAGGTTAATGCAGGCCTCTTTAAGAACTGTGGGTCCTCTTCATATGTAAAGCTTTTTCTTCTAAGTGTAGAATCTGTTGTCTGGAAATACCGTAAAACATAATGGATGCAAGAACTGTACAGACAACTTCACCTCTAGGAGTCATAGAGTTCTTCTAACTACCACGTCTGGAATTATTTATTGAACACTATATCCTGAAGGTTAATATAACTGAACTCTAGAAGATCATAAACTGAAGAAAATCAAAGAAGCCATCAAAGCACAAAGGTTTTTTTATAAGTAATTCATTTATTAGAGAAGAAATTTTGCTCCAAAGCACGCTGACTGATTTTCAGTAGAAAATGCCCACAGCTCATTAAAGCTTGCCCTCCATTCTCTGGCAGCAAGTTAGAAATGGCAGAAGAATGAAAGAGATAATCACCTGAGTTTAGCACGTACCACACAAAGTAATATAAAGTGACTACAGACTGATTTAAGAGAACTGCCACATGAAAGCACAGAACAGTGTTTTGTTAGCCTGGTTATATAAGCAGCTATGCCAAAAGAAACATTAACAACTTCTGAACTACTGAACCTATCACATATTCCAAAAACGTTGAGATTACACAACTATGAAAAAAAAACCCAACAAATAAAAGTAAACAAAGATCAATATGGCATAATTTAAAAAAAAAATAACAAAAAGTAGTTTTTATTCAGTAAACGATATTTTGAAGTTTATAGAACTGACAGTGTTTATAAAAACTGTCAGTGGAATTGGAGTACCTACAATGCACTAATGTGAACTATTAACAGTGCTTTAGCACATTATGTTCTTGCACAAGCTGCATCTTCATTAGGGACCATTACAAATCCAGTATTTGGGCAACATCTGTTAACCATTTATAAAAAATTCTAGGCACAGTGAGAAATGCTGCAATAGTAACAGCTATTATTTGTTTTGCACAAATGCTTGAATAGAGACATACCTGGAACAGACAAGCCAAGAGCATCTAATACACATGATTAATCAGGGCAAACAAAATGCTGTCATACATCTGGACCATTTTTAAAAAATATGAAAACATCTCTCAAGCCCTTCCCTCCATTACTATTTTAAGGATAAACAAACAAACTCCTGAAGAAATAAAATTAAAAGACAAAGGGAAAAAGCACTACACTCATCTGTTTTCCTGCAGAGTGACCCAAACAAACCATCTCATTCTAATAAACCTCAGGAGTAAGCTGATAATTGCCTTTCATGGTAATTATCACAGAATCAGAGTAACTCAGTCTGGTATGGGGCTATATGTATTACCACAAGCAACTCAATACGGTTTGAGGCCAAAATAAAAAGGAACTGTTTATGAATAACTGTCAGCAGATGCTGTGCTAAATATCAGAATTTTAGACAAACCCAGAAATAGAAAAGAAGTACTTGTACACTTAAATGAGACAATGCATTTTTACTCCTCCTATAACATATTAGAAAGTAAGACACCAATCTTTTGCAAGTGCTGGACAACAAATTAAAGGAGAAGGAAAACCAAGGCAAGCCAATTATTCCTTTCTTCATAATTACCGTTTTTCTCTTTTTGTTCACGATGCCTGAAAAAGTGTATGATGTCTTTTGGGTTAGCCACCCTATGCATGTACTTCTGACTAAAGCGATGGACACTGAATGGTTCAAAGCCACCTGCATAATCAACCTAAGAGAGGAAAGAAAAAATTTAAATATGAAACAAACAGAAATGGAGAAGCCACGCAAATCAAGCTGATTTTGTTACCCTTCAAAGAAAAAAATAAAGTAAAAAATAAATCAACCTAAAATGAACGGCTCAGATTCATAGCTTGATTCTAATTTGTTTCATTAACTAGCTTTCGGGGAAGTTTCCATAAATTAAGTTAGGAACACATGCAGGATAATATGACTTAAGAAAGACTTATGTATTACGTGCTCACACAAAAAGCATGACTTTGCTTTGAAACTTACCGCAGTCACCTTTCAAAACAAAGCAACTCAAATAAAACAATTTCTTACTCGTAATCTTATGAGAGGCTTCTCTGGCTGGCGTGGATTTCCCAAGCGTTCTCTTTCTGCATTGTCCAGCATCAATTCAACCTGTGAAGGAGAATCAGAAATTAAGTTCTGCTTTCTCTTACAGATGCCTGAATGTTTCAAATTTAACTTAAAATACATCCAGTTGCAAGGGGAGCTACAGAAACAAATAATTATAGGATCTGCTCTCATTCCTGAACACATATGTACCAGTATTCAGCCAAAAACCCTAAAAATGACTGAGAAAAACATCACAATGGAAGGTTCATCCTTCAGATATAGTAGTAGGAGTCCAGCAGTATCTATACCACTGATCACTCATACTACTTTACTTTATAGCCATTATGCTTTGCTAAATTTCTAGTTCCAGGGAAAAGCAGGAAGAGACTTATACAAACCTAAGAACCAAGAGCAATTAATAAACCTAGTTAGTTACTTCTGCCACTTCACACTGCGCAGCTGAGCTTTCAGGGTTTAGGTCAACGTATTTATGCAGGTTCCAAAGCACACATCCAACCCTGCCCCACTCTTAGGGGGCAAGTTTTTGTACAATGATGATATGGAAACCCATAAAACAGTTCCAGCCTACTTTATTAGGTCATCCCGGTCAAGGAATCTGGAAGCCAAGGCTGCAGAGTGAATGGCATGTAATTAGCTTCCTATGGAAACACTGCCTAAGTCCATCTCAAATAATATAAGGCAAGACAAAATACTTCTCATCTTCCAATCTCAAAATCAGTCACAGATCCCATCCCCTGACTGTACACTGTTATCTATAAACTAGTAGCATTACAAGTTACCTTTTCTGTGCAGAATGCTTCTATTGCCTGAGTAACATTAGGATTATCAGGATTAAAAAGATCTGGATGATCAGCTAGAACAATATCCTCTATGTGGAAAGTTCGCACTGTCTCTAGAGCAATCTTCTGCATTTTCATACTTTTCCCTTTAACATGCAGCAAACCAATGTGTCTAGAAGGAGAAAGGTAACTTACTATAAGATAAACGTAAGAGAACTATGGTATAAAGATTTGTTTTAAATTCATGTTTACTTTTCAGGGGTAAAATTTTAAAAGCTATAGGAAGTTCTTCGATCTGTATTTCAGAGTTGGACGTGTCAAACTTCAGTTTTATTATATTTAGGTTGTGCTTGTTTCATACACAAGCACACGTACTCATTTCCTTGTATTCCAGTTTATCAAGGAGTAACTCCTCTTAGATAACTTCCATTTGCTTCAAATGTTAAATAGTAAGCAAAGCAAAAATTCTACTAGGCCCTGATTCCATCTACTTTTTTATATCACACTCTGAAGCTAATCCACACCATAATACAAGTCCTTCCATACTTAATACAAGTGTTTTTCTGTTCTCAGCACAACATCTGAGAGACGTAAGACAAGGGATAAACAAGAACAAAAAGAAAAGCTCACGCACTTCTTCACAGCTTCTCCAGGGGATAGAGATGTCACCACTGAACTTCCTGGCTGAGAAACATAAAAACGTTGTTGTTCATTTTGGAATGGAGCTATTTTGCACTCATGTTCATGACCCCACACCACAAGATTAATAAAGTCATCTAAAAACTGCTCTGGAATGTAGTTGGTAGCTCCATGTTTGCTCCTGTTCAAGATAAGAAAAAAATAATGGGTGGACAAGGAGGAGTGAAAGAGGAGAAAAACATCAGTGTGATTTAAAGCAATACAGAAACTCCAGCAATAATATCTGACATACATGTCATGTCCTCTTCACATTTATTCCTTACACAATTGTTTCATGTTTGGTTAAACAAAAAGGCAATTTATACAGTCCACTGTTTTTTTTTACACAGCTCACTGTCTTCTACCCCACTCCTTTTATTTGAATCTCTCTTTTCTCCTTACATGGCTTGCAAGACTTTATTTCTTTTCTATATGAATGCTTTTATAGCACCTCATGGCCATTGTTTTTGTTTGGTTCTTTGTTTTGTTTTTAAATGGTGGGGTAAAAACCACTGAAATAAACAGATACGGGACACATGCCACCCGCAATCCCTTTCCAGAAGGCAGAGGACATGAAGGAGGAATGAAGTGAGTTCCTTCAGCCTACTGGACAGCAATCAGGACACAGGGTTATCTGAGATATATTTGCTTATGCCTGCCTCACTACTACTTGAACATGAGGATTGCCCTATTCCTCAGGAAAAATTAGAAGGATCTGGAAAAGAACTCTGCCTGCTCCTACTACCCCTGCTGGGAGAAGTGTGTAGGCAGACAGAACATCTGTAAAGCATAGCAGTGCAAGGTAAGATAGATTGTTGAAGTTCAAACAAGTATAGAAAATACAATATGAAATTTATTGTTCTTCCAGTTCTAACAAGCAGACAAGGATTATATGCACATTACACTACAAACCCTCAATGCCTCTAACTATAAAAGTTTGGGAAGAGATTTCCCAACATTACTAATTCATTTATTTCAACCCTTTTCCTTTATGATTCTTCTGCAAAAAGAGCTGTAAAAGAAAGTTTTCTTTAAGGAAAATCTTAAGAAACCAGCTACTTACAAGAAGCACCAACTAATGCATCTGGCTTTCTCACCTATCCTTTGTGAGACAGTTTAATGAAGTAACACAATAAGTTTAAAAGTCACCATAATTCATTCAATACCGTTACCTATTTTGATGAATCACAAACAAGTTAAACCAACTATCTTCATCTTCCTTTGGTCTCAGCATGGTTACTTGTTTACTGACAAACATACGATACAATCTCTCATCTGGAATAGATCCTGGAGTGAACAAACCAAAAAAAGATTAAATCATTTTTGTGCGGTAAACCAACTCTGTATTTTATAGATCTTTATTAACAACTCTACTAAAAACAGCACAAAGAACAAAATGCAGCAGCCTTGCAGTACCTAAAGAGGATTTACAAGAAAGTTTCCTAAGAGGGGTTTTTTACCAGGGAAAGCAGTGACAGGACACGGGGGGATGGCTTTAAACTGTAAGAGGATAGATGTAGGTTAGAGTTTAGGAAGAAGTTCTTTACTGTAATGGTGGTGAGGCACTGAAACAGGTTGTCTAGACAAGTTGTGGATGCCCTATGCCTGGAAGTGTTCAAGGTCAGGTTGGATGGGGCTTTGATCAAACCGGTCAAGCAGAAGGTGTCCCTGCCTATGGCAGGGGGTTGGACCTAAATGTCCCTTCCAACCCAAACTATTCTGTGATTACAAGATTCTATGATTTTCGTGACCTCGGAAGTCTGAGGCATGATTATGAACAGATCAAAATATAAAATGGGTATTTTTCTATACAGACCTCTGAAAATAAGATAACATGAAATCTGCCTTAAAACCACTGCTAAAAGTAGTTTCACAAAGTTCATCTGCTTTAAGACCTCGTGCTAATTTTCTGTGCTGAACAACTGACTATGGGCAGAATTAAAAATAACAGAAAGGGGTGTTTTGTTTCTTGTTGACTGACTAGGAAGCATATTTTTTTGTAATATGGAATTTAAAAATAGATACTTAGTAGAGATGGATTTCTTAAACGTACTTCAAAATACTATACAAAACAAGAAATAAGCCATGAATTCTACAAAGTCTGTGCTTTTCCACAGAGCAGGACAAAGTCTGCTGAACTTCTGAACTGCTTGTTGCTGATTATTTCCCTGATGTTTTTAACAAGTAAAAAACCTCAAATCATCCACAACCAGGGTTCATGATGCATTTCAGTAAATTCCCATACAGAGTTTACTTATTTTGTTTTACAACAAATGCTCTCTAAATAAGAAAAAATCAAGAAGGTATCTATAATCCTGGCACAATCTCAAAGAAACATCTCAGGAACATTTTCATGCAGCAACACCTGTACTTTAGAAAGTTGTTGCATTTCTCAGTAACCATTTTGGGTATTGAAAACTTATATTGTGGTGTTAGAACCTTCACCAATAACCCTTACAAAGTACCTCATTAAATACATGAAATCATGGCCAACTAGAACTTAGAGTTATAAAAGTTGCTTAGACGTGTTTAAGCACTCATGCCTAGACATAAAATAAGGGGAAAAATTAAGATATTAATACTTAGCTTCTGTAGGCAGAAAGCAGTCAAAAATAACCATTTTAAGTAAGAAGTAAGAATAGAGGGGAATCTGGTGGAGAAAATAGAAAGCAACAAAGCTGAAGTTGAAAACCTAGCACTGAACACCTTTGAAGTATGAAACTCTTCATAAGTTTCTTTAAAGAAACTGAGGTTACCCGTGGCAGATGTTACTTGTGAACCACTTCAGACAGGCATGTAAGACATTAGGTTTCTGCTCAGACAGTTTACGGTTTTGAATATAAACAAAATGGCACATATACGTACAGTGTTTAAGTTTTACCTAAATAGGCTGAAGTAGGCTTAGTACACAACTGAGAGAATTTAAGAGTGTGATTGCTCTGACTAGATACATGGGTGCTATTTATGGCTAACTTATGCAGGGTTCATTTAAGACCAATATAAGTACAAAAATCAAATAATTGAAGGATTTATTCTAAACAAAAAAAAAGCAACACAACAGGAAGAGAAAACTGACACTGCCACAGAATTGATATGCTTTAACTTAGAATTACTTAGACCTTCATGTTTGTTGTAGCCTTATAAGTTTGTTACAACTTTATTTAGACCTATTGAGCTTCAGTAAGACATGAACAGTCTAGTCACAGTCTGGCAGACGAATACTCACCCAAGCCATACAGAGCAATTTTTGTTCTACCCTTACGCAGTAAAATGGGACTAATATCTATTTTCTCCACAGAAGTTGAACGTCCAAAGTGGTTCAGCAATCCTGCACAGCTTAAAATGTCCAATGCACACAGTGCATCTGCCTGTAAAAAATATTAAGAAACAAATATAAAAATTTTGAACATTTGGTCTTCAATGTCTATGTGAAAGTGTCAAAAGGGAGAGAGAATATCTTTCCTTAAGTAACTTCTGCAGTTGATACACCCCACCACACGTATTAGTTTTTTTTTTTTAAGTATTCATGGCTACCGAGGCAAATCCCTTCTCCTTATGTCCCACTTAATTTGAACAATGTGAAATTAAACATAAAGTCATTCAGAAAAACAAAAACGTAAGAAACCACCCCAAATAGACAGTCTCTAAACTACTACAAAAATTATCTGGTTAAGCTAACTACCTCATAATAAGTCCAAAGTTAAACTTCTGCTAAAACACTAATCTCCATGATACACTGCTATTTGATATAAAATGCAAAATTATTAGTTCAACACGCACACTTTAATGCTTTCTAAATGTCCATTTCCTGCTTACTT
Source organism: Pyrocephalus nanus (assembly GCA_038380795.1). NCBI lineage: Eukaryota > Metazoa > Chordata > Aves > Passeriformes > Tyrannidae > Pyrocephalus > Pyrocephalus nanus. The sequence goes on from CM076259.1 coordinate 37,691,265, forward strand.
TTAGTAGCTTATTTTTAAGCTAGCAATTCACCACTATTAGATTATCTTCCCTGAAAATGCAAGATGACATCAATTGCATATGCCCAAGTCAAAATATCAAAATTCTACTCCTTTAAGAAAAAAAGCTTTCTGTTTCTACAGATAGATTGTCTTAGAAACCTTCTGAAAGACTGTAACATTTTGGCATAAAAAGTGATCCTATTCTCAATGACAGAAACCTATATAAATTAAGAAATTAAATGTAGTTCATATGGATCTCTTAAATTCTTTCCATTGCTTTTTTAATGTCACACTTACCCTTTGTTATTTATTAACATTCCTAAAGATATACAAAATATTTACACAAAGATTGGAGCAACTGACTAAAACTAGATCTCCAAGAACTCTATTTCTATACAAGTCTCTATTTCTATAATATCTTTGTAATGCAACAGTATTGTACAATTATGATAATAATTACCCCTGTGGGATCATCATGATTGCCATGAATACTAAAAACTGGAATAGAAATGTTGAGGTTTTCATCCTGATAATTCACCCATGGAAATCTGAACAAGAAGAGGAAAGAAAGTTAAAATATGTCTGCAAATTTTTGGATGATGAATATTCTCTTCAAACTAACACCATCACAAATGGATCATGGCAGCAGCACAAATGAGTACAAAGCAGCTATAAATAAGCTAAAGCTAGACAGCATAAGAAGATTCTTATTCATGGACTGGAATGGCACTTCCAACTGGGAGCAGGGCAAAAAGGAGCTATTCTTTTAGAACAAGTCTATGGAAAGAATTGTACAACATATTGTGTGGTAGCAGCAGACTAAGCTGCATAACCTTTGCTTACACACAAAGAACTCTGTTGATTTTACCACAGCAATTCATCTAAATTGCTTTGCTTTTAATGTACTTGCAAGATAGAAACTGTAGATTACATAAAGGTATCAAGTGTCCCAGCACATTCAAAAGTTTCTCAAAATACTGTACACATTCCTTTACAGACTTAGGTAAGTGAAGTTATCCTGTAGACTGTCCCACAGAGACAGGCTTAAAACTTCACGGTTCCAGTCATGGAAGACATAAATTAAAAATCTCAACATGTTCACCCAATATGCAAACCCAGCCTTACATGATAATTTATAGGAACATACTTACTTGCTGTAGTGAAAATTAACTGCCTGATCACTCAAAATTTCAAACTGAACAGGACGATCACCCATGCAGTATTTTCTTAGCGACTCCAAACAAGAGTGTATTGTTTTTCTGGAAGGTTTGTTGTCATGAAAAAGGTCCCCACCTAATAAAATAAAGTCCACCTGTATGTAACAAAAAGCTTTATTATTTTAATACAACACTTCGTATTACCTTAAAAGACTTCTAAGAACATTGATTAGATTAGATCTTCTTGGGATTTCCACATATTTCCTCATATCTGAGGAAGTATACTCCTAGGCAAAAGGAGTTAGTAGTAGTAGACACAAAATTTTAACTTCCTCGTGAAAGAAAAGGTAATTAAATTACTGATTAAAACAAAACCAAACCCAAAAAGACCATTTATGAAGAGCCATAGGACAAAGACACTGATAGTGTTATAAAATAAGGTATCAGTGAAGGTGAAGTATTTTAATAAGGGTCACCAAATTGGCTCCTGAACAGTTTTTTGACAGGCATGAAGAGATACATTATTCTTTCATTGCTGTGACTCCTAGTGGGAAGAAATCAGTAGCTATCACCACATTATTTTGAGAAGGTACTAGTTGTGGTTTCCACATATATTGTATAGATTTAGCTTTTAAAAAGCTAAAAAATGGGAAAAAAACCCCATCAAAATTACAAGTAATTTGAACAACAAACATTAATTCCTCAAAAACTGAATCACAGAATCGTTAGGTTGGAAAACATGCCTAAGATCATCGAGTCCAAACGTTGACCCAGCACGGCCAAGTCGACCACTAAACCATGTTCCTAAATGCCCCATCCGCACATCTTTTAAATACCTTTAGAGATGTTGACTCCACCACTTCCCTGGGAAGCCTGTTCCATTGACAGGCAACCCCTGACAACCCTTTCAGGGAAGAAACCTTTCCTAATACCCCGTCTAAATCTCTTCTGTCACAAATTGAGGCCATTTGCTCTTGCCCTTGTTCCTTAGGAGACTGATGTCCCCCTGGCTACAATAGCTTTTCAGGCAGTTGTAGAGAGCGAGAAGGTCCCCTCTGAGCCTCCCTTTCTCCAGACTGCACATGCCCAGCTCCCTCTTCTCATCAGACTTGTGCTCCAGACCCTTCACCAGTTCTACTGCCCTTCTCTGGACACACTCCAGCACCTCAATGTCTTTCTTGGAGTGAGGGGCCCAGAACTGAACATGGGATCTGAGGTGTGGCCTCACCAGTGCCAAGTACAGGTGGATGATCACTGCCCTGGTCCTGCTGGTCACACTATTGCTGATACAGGTCAGGATGCCACCAGCCTTCTTGGCCACCTGGGAAAACTGCTGGCTCATGCAAATCAAACTGGGCCCCAGGGATGCAGCCCCACACCTGTTATGCCAGGGTACTTGGGAAGGTGGGGCAGTCACAGAGCAGATGTGCCTGCTGAGCCAGTCTGGAATGTGTTGCCATTGCCTCCTGTGCTTTAATTCAGTGAGTTCATCCAGCGGGAGAGAGGACAGGAAATCTTCTGTATCATGTGTCCTGTCTGCCTTTCAGGCTCATTGCAGGGAAGGCATGGTGTGATTCCAGTAGTGTCTCTCTTACATCCACCACACACACACTCACACACATGCTCCCTGATACTCCTCCACCTCCTCACCCTCTCCCTGTGCTCTGTCCCTAAGTGGAGTTTCCTTGCCCAAGTGCATGTCCCACAGCTGTGCTCAACTGCTGTCAGCCAGCACTGGTGGAAAAGCAGGGCCCTCCCTGCAGCTGATGCTGGAGTGGCAGTGTGTTCCCACTGAAGCTCCGTCTGGGAAGCTGTGTCAGTTGTGGTGGATGCAGCGCTGAGAGAGACCAAGGCTTTCTGTCAGATGGATACAACAGCTCACTGGTGGAGCTGGCAGGCTTCAGTATCATTCCTGCATTAAATGTTGTGCCACAGCATGTCAGCCTGTTGTGTTTGCGCGCTCCTGTTTGCTGCCACTCCCCATGGGCTTCTTTCACAGGTGGGGAGGTACTTGGCTGCCACTGCTCCTGGCCCTGCTCAGGTCCCATCACCTGCTGTTGTTTGAGATGCAGGCTCCTGGCAGCAGCTCTCAGCTCCTCATAAGCTTGCCCTGGTTTGGGAAACCCCCCTCTGCACCACTCCAGAGGATTCTGCTGCTGACTGTGCCGGCACCAGAGCTGGTCATGTCAGCAAATCAATGCTCTAACAAACACTTCAAAAGCTTCTAACATTTCCTCTACTTTCCGATTTGAAGATCTGAAGACTGTGTATTATCAACCTCACTCTCCCCTACTATTTTCCCTCCTTGAATTGATAAACCCTCTGTAAATACCAGTGAAACTGGTGCGGGCAATCCAAAAACACAGTTAATGGAACCAGGGTCCTAATTTAACATGAATGCTCTCCAAAATGAACAGGCACTCCTTTCACTAAAACAGAAACAAAACTGGTTGCAATGAATAGCTTGAATGCTCTCTCAAAAGAATAGGTATTTCTTTTACTAAAACAGAAATGAAACTGGTTGCTATAAATAGTTTAGTAATTTGATTTGATATTACTACAGATTGTACCAGGACTAAACTTTACAGCTTTTGGCAGATTGGAATGTTTTTTCAACAGCCTCACTCCTTCCCTTTCCAAAAAGTAGCACTTACTTCATTTTTTTGAGCATGGTCCAGAATTTCATTAAAAGTTACAAACGTATCATTTCCACGAACTGGATCTTTCTCCATATAGCCAAGGTGAATATCAGTAGCAACAAGTATTTTAAAGGTGTCTTCATCATCCCTGTATAAGACAGAAAAACTTGTGTTACAGAGCAAAACACATAGGAAATTTCAACAGAGTCTTTATTAAGGTAAGTTGATCTGTCCACAGTCACAAAACACACAGGAGATCTGCCATAAAACTCCGTCAAATGTCATTCCTGTAATGTTCTCAAAATATTTCCCTACTTTTCTGCAAATATTACGTCACCAAACAAACCAATTGGCAGGTTCATCACAGTCATTCTACTCTAGTAAAGGGCTGCAGCCACCTCTCAGCAGTATTTAATGAAAAACCAAGGAATCCTCTGTATATTTTCTGCCTTTAAAAATACGTGTTGAACGAACATTCAACTTCTCTCTCTGCACTGGCAGTTTGCGTGTATATGACGGCAAGCATGACGATCCTAAGAACCTGAGGGAAAACACAAATGATGATCGGAGCTCTCCTTAAGTCATCCCAAGCATACGAAACACTCGCTGTCTGAAGTGACAGGACCGCACGGCGATGCAAGCAACGGGAGCTTACTGTGAGTTGACGGTGCTCATCTTCGTGCCAAGGCTCCTCAGGTCAGGGAGTCAGCTTCTCTCTTCATAGGCGGTATGTGCAGCCTGAGAGCCCGGGCCAGACGCTGGGGTAGCGCGGGGGCAGAGCGAACGATCCCTGACCCTGCCGAATCGGTCCCCGCCGGATCGCTGCCCGCTCCCGCCGCTGCCTCGGCCCAGCACGTCACGTCCGCCGGCCGCGGCCCGGAAGCGCCGCTGGGCCCCGCCCCGGAGCGCCGGCGGTGCTGGGGCCGCAGGTACCGTGGGCCAGGCTGGCCCGGGCCGGGGGGGCTCGGCGCGGACGGGAGACCCGCGGGACGGGATTAGGGCAGAGTGTGGCTGCCCGCAGCCCGCGGGCACGGGCCAGGGCAGAGGGAAGGCACGGGCGGTGCCGGCCCCGGCCCAGCCGGCGGGGAGAGGGGAGCGTCCTTCTGTGTCTCGGGGGCCCGTCCCGGGGGGTGCGGAGCGGAGCGGGGCCGGTGCTGCGGGCCGGGGCCGGGGCCGGGGCCTCGCTCGGGGCCGGACGGGCGCCGCGGGGCCTCGCAGAGACTCTGCCCTGCTGTCCGGACTGCTCTGGCCCCTTTGTTAATAAAACGGGCAGCGTTCCGGGTGCGCTCTGCAAACCCCCGCGATGCCTCTCGCTGCCCGTCCGAAAGTGGTGCCGTTTCGGGACCGGGGTAACACGGTGCTTTTCCAGTGTGGGTATTGTCTGGGAGTTCTGGCAGAGCTGACAAGGGCCGGGCTAGTGGAGGAACTTTGAGTTTGCTCTTTAGTTTTCATGTTTGTCGATGTCCACAAATTCCATTTGTATTGTACGACAGTAAGATTGTACATCTGCTGCTCACAGATGCTGACTGAAAATGAATAAAGACGAGCAAGTCGATGAGGACGACGATGACAGCGAGTTGTTTGAAGACTTCACAGAGCATTTTAACCAGCTTGAACTGCTGGAGACGCACAGGCATTTGATTCCTGTGGGAACTCAGAGCTGTTGGTCAGGACAGTCCGATGATGACGATGATGAGCAGGAAAGAAGTGAGGAATGGTATGAAATGCAAGAAAAGAAAATGGAAAAAAATCCAGAAACATTGCTTCTCTGGGCAGCTGAAAACAATCGAGTAAGGCATTTGTTCTGTTCATATGTATCACTTAGAAGAATGTTATTTTAAGCACGTATCTAACAACTCATCCCCAAACAAAAACTTACCTACACTTTCCTGTCCTTCTTTAAGCCATTTTGATCTGGTTTTGCAAGGCACTGCATGTAAAACATCTCCCTTTGTAGCCCACGCACACTGAAAAGTATCTGAATCCATTAGCTTTCATAAAGAAAGCTTTCATTTCAGTTTAAAGTTCAAGGAACAGCACTTTTCTTTAACTTCTATAAACTGAAAGCATGCCAGGCTCTTTCTTCCTGGCAAATAAGCCTTTTAACTGAGGTGGAGAGGATGTATCTGAAATTTTGTTGTTTCAGAAGCTCCATATGCAGATAGCAGGTGACTGTTTTGTATATTTTTATGGAAAAGAAACACAACTTTATTTTTGAAAGTGAGGGAGAGACAACCAAGATTCCTGTTATCTTATTATACCCTTGTGTACACTTATTTTCATTAGTTGCCTTTCTTACACACAAAAGCTCTCCTCTACAGTTCTTTGGAGGTACTTATGTCTTCACGGTGAATGGGAAGAAGGTGTAAGGTTAAGGTACTCTTAAGGCATTGCAACTAATATTCATGTTTTAGCTCTTTGAAACCAGAACAACCCACGGAAAACAAACAAACCCACAAAATCCCCCAACCCTAGTAACAGTAGCTACTTCCATTTTAAAGTCTGTTGTTGCACTAAAGCGTTTTTTGACACTGCCAGAAATTGCTTTTCCACTAAACTTACAGATGGGAAAAGCCATACATCCTGTTTCACAGAATCACATGAAATTAACTGTTTTCTTTAAACAGCTGAGTACAGTGAAGAGGCTCCTGACTGAAAAGCTGGCTCCAGTGAACGCTCGTGACGAAGACCAGTACACTCCTCTCCACCGAGCTGCCTACAGAGGGCACTTGGACATTGCACACGAATTGGTGGCACAGGGCGCTGACATCCACGCTCAGACTGTGGACGGCTGGACACCCCTGCACAGCGCCTGCAAGTGGAACAACACAAGAGTGGCCGCATTCCTGCTGCAGCAGGGCGCAGACATCAACGCGCAGACAAATGGTTTGCTGACCCCGCTGCATATTGCTGCAGGAAACAAGAACAGCAGAGAAACCCTCGAGCTCTTGCTGATGAATCGCTACGTGAAACCAGACCTGAAAAACAACTTGGATGAAACTGCCCTTGACATTGCTAGGAGGACTGATATGTATCACTACCTTTTTGAAATAGTAGAAGACTGCATAAATGCCGTGTCCCCTTAAAAGCTGTGGTTAGGCTTATGAATGTGGGGTTTGATGCTGCTTTCTTGTCTGTGTTGTGCATGCTCATCGGTGGTGGTCTGTCTCTTTGCAGCAAGGTTTTAATGTAAGATACTTTAGTGTTTTCCCCAGGCAAAATGTCACCTCTTGCAATTCAGCTCAGTGGTCTCACTCGTAATTTGAAGTGTTACTGCTATTACTGAAGGTATTCACAAAGCCTCAGTAGTTTCTGTGAGTTTCCATTTAATTAGTACAAATTTGGAGAGGGCCTTTCTAATTTTTCTGTAGTGTCGTAGCAGTAAAGAGAACTGGAATATTTACTTGATGTGAAAGAATTCTGGCTTGGTTAGGCAGAGTTTATTACAACTCACTTTGAATTTTTTGAGAAATTTTAACTTTTTTAAAACTGCACGAAAGCTCAGAATGAATGTAACTTATTTGGGTGATACACAAAATATTTAATGATCTTGGTATAAGGCTTATTCTAAAATAAAATATTTAACCTAAAGTACTTTGTCATATTTTTAATTGAAGGCTCATTTTGCAATGCAGGCGCCTGTTCATAAATATGAAGTGTTATCCACAGGATGAGAAAGGAGTTTTGTTTTTTTTTTTTTCATTTACTTTTCAAGAAAACGATGTTCTGTCAAGATCCTGTTTACTTTTCCCTTGCAAAATTAAGTTGCTTAAAGATTTAAGGTCATGGACGTGGCATTGGTTGGAACAAATGAGCCTGAACTGTGTGAAGATAAACACACAGCATACTGTTGTGTCTGATTAGTTACAGCTGATTTAGTTACAGGTAATTTAGTGGTTCTCTTCCACTTTTGAGTTAGTACATTGTTACAGCTTTATATTTTGTTACTTTTTCCTAGTGATTTTTCACATTCCAACAGCTCCTTGCCAGCAAGCTAGGACTCTTATTGTTAGGCGAGCCCTGGATATAACGACTGGTTCATTGAAATGCTAGATAACCTCGGCACACCAGCTAAATCGGTAAGGGAGAACCCCCACCCCCCCCGTAGCCTCAGCTGGAAGTAGGGAGAGCTCAGGGTTTTTTTTTCCTCGGGGGGCTGGATTTGGCTTTTGCCCGGACTCAGAGAGGCTGTGTGGAGAGTAGGGGTCCGGGGTTTGTTGTTGTTTTTTTTTTCCGGCCGGGTCATTTTTCGGTGTCTGGTCCCGAGGGAGGTCCCAGTTCTCATCGTGAGTCCTCATGCTCTGCTCTGCCCACTGCCTGGACTTGCCTCTGCGGTGGAGTCTTTGGGCCAGCGCCCCCTGCCGGGGGAGGGGGGTCATAACTGCGCCGAGAGGCGAAAGGACTCGCTTGTTCTCGGTGGGAGTTTGGTTGCGGGGTCATTGCTTATTTGTTTGTGTTACATATATACACATATATATTCGTTAGTGTCCTTTACTAAAGAGCTGTTATTTTCTTTTTCACACCTTTTCGACTGGAGCTTCTTAATTTCGAAGTTGTAATTACTCAGAAGGAGGATCTTGGTTTTTCTCGTGTCCCACCCTCCTTAGCAAACGCTTCTGTCTCGTTAAACTGAGACATGCATTAAAGATTTTCCCATGGTAATGGCATGCTGCGTGATTTTCAGCTTTGCCGTCTGTAATTTAGAAGTGGAGAAACTTGATTCTCTCTGTTAAACAAATTGAACTGAAAATTGAATGTAAGGCCTGAAGTTCTGTCACTCAGTATGAGAGCTATAACAAAACACTTTGTTGTCCCGTGCAGGTTTCTTACTGAGTGATCCCATGCTCCTTCCAGACACCACTAACACAGCTGAAGCACAATTGTCACAGCAGCAGCAGGGCTGGGGTATGTTTGCCCACATTTGGTGCTCTCATCAAGCAACTGTGGAGGGCATTTCTGTCGCCCACCTTTTAGAGGAAGTGTGTAATGTGCAGCACTTCTGTTAGAAAATGAAGAACAGCCTCTGAACTATGAATGGTATAAGATGATTTTAATGCTTATTGTTTTTGAAAATTTGGTTTCAGGACATCAGTGGAATATGAATATACCTTGAACTGTGTCAAGGAGTAATACAGACGTGGATTACATCATGGATTTGTGTAACCAGACTTGGTTTGTATCTTATAAATTCTCACTACCATATGCAGAGTCAGTTTCAAGGAAGCTTCTGCAGAGGAAAGCTTTCAGTCAGGTGAGCAGGACAGCTTCCCTGTGTGCCTGCTGGCAGCATCATCCATTGACTATTGTAAACGGCAGCTGTTCCTCTTACTCAAAACTGTAACTGTGCCAAAACAAGGAGAGTCAAGTATACTTCAGACCTATAAACAGCGTCTCAAGATGCCTCCTTTTATGACCAAGCTAGTACTTTTTAGTATCAGTAGATCTACATCAGTTAAACTGGACTCTTCTCTCATTACTTCTGTCAGTCCACCATTGCCTTTGGCAAGAGTAACAAGACATCCTTCCTTGAGGCAGGCCAGTGGTGACACCTCATGGGTGTACATGGTGATGTGCAAGCCCCTCTCCTGAGTGGGGTCACGCTGAGTGACAAAAAGGAGTAGCTGTTAATGGCACCCAGAGCTGTCACCTACCCGTGCCTCAAGCAGGCATGAGGTGGCCACAGCCTGCTGGCCCCTGGGGATGGCAGCTGGCCGCGCTGGGCCTCGGCGGGCACCTCCGCGCTGATTCCTGGCCTGTGGAAGGGGTAGAACACCCCGCTGTGGCCAGAAATGTGGGACCCGATTCGCCGGCCCAGGCGCTGGGCTGCCCGAGGCGCTGAGCTCCATCCCTTGGGAACCCGCATCCTACGTGGCGGCCCCGCCTGCGCGGGCGGCCCGGCAACCTCCCGTGGCAACAGCCCGGCTGCAACGCCCGGGCACGGCGGCCATGAGGGCGGCGGGCCGGCAGCTGCCGGCGGCGGAGGCCGAGGAGCCGGGCAGCGATGCCCTCGGCGAGCAGCCCAGTGAGCACGGCGGTCCCGGTCCCCGGCCGCCCCTGCCCCACCCCGGCCCGTCCCGCCGTGTCCCCTCGGGGAGCAGAGCGGGCCGCCCGCGGCTCCTCACTGACGCCCCACGGGCACCTTGGCGGCCACTCGCTGCCCCCGGCACCGCGGCCAGAGACTCCCCTGCAGCCATGAGGTGCTTGCATCCCTCTTCAGCTCCTTGGAGACCTCCTTCAGCGAGGACATCTCCTTGGATGCCCTGCCTTGGGATGTCTGTCGTGTCTCCCCGAATGCCCTGGGTGGCCTTGGCTACCAGCACACCCCATATAGATGTTCCCACCTCTTGTCCTGTACCATCCTCCTGTCCTGAGGAATCACTCGGTTTTGGGGAGCAGGGCCTGGCTGAACATTATCATGTATTTGTAAATGATTTGTCTTACAGTGTATTAAAGTTACAGTGTATTGAAATAACAGTATATTAAAGACAGAAGCAGAGCAGCATAATTTGACAATCCATTCAGCAAAGCACGTCAGAATTCAGGGGATTTCTAACAACTGTTTCTTTTGTAATATGTTTTACTAACAGGGAAGAAATGTGTATATGTTGAGCCATCTAGGAGAGTTAAAGAAATACTTGAGGAGCACCTTCGTTTTCAGAAAGAAGAATGCAATGTTAAACATCCAGTTGCAGGTAATCCCTCCTTATGAGCAAAGGGCAAGTATTTGTCAGGAGAAATGGTTGTTTTAAGGAACTGCGGCAAAATTATTCTAAAAAAAGCAACCCAGAATATTTATGTGATATCCTGGGGAACATTTTATGTAAAATACATAAACAGAAGAGTTGCATATAGTCTTTATTGCTTTTTTCCTTTTTTGTCAGAAATTATGGGACCACAGAGAACATGGATAATTCCATATGATCTATCAGTTTAATAAAGCTGAAATAAATGCCAAGCAGTAGGAAGAGATTTTATTACCTTTTTCTTTTGAAAGAAATGCTGAAATTATTAGAATAGTTTTTCTTGTGTAGGATTGAGAGACCCAATTCTAAACTCAGTCAAAATGAATTTTAAACAGTTGGATTCACAGACAAAAGTGTACATAAATTGGGTAATGTAATCAGTATCAGATGTAAAGACTAAATGAGCCTGCACCTGTATTATTGTGATTAATCTTGTTAGGCAATTACAGCACACACGTGCAAATGACTGACTTATGTAGGTTCTGTTTATAGTAAATGAAGAGCAAAAGGTACTTTGAAATGCAATTCTTTTGGCTTGTCCTAGATACCTGCTATTGCATATGTCATGCTCTAAAATGTCCTTTTCCCATTTATTCAAAAGGGATCTTGAACATGTAGCTCAATTGCAGATGTTAACATTGATCTGCTCTATCTGCTCATGTTCCTAATGTTACTAGGAGCTGAACACAACTATTTCGCTGCATCCATCTGTCAGCAAATTAGTTGCCTGCAGTATTTTGGTCGGATTGTACAATTGGATGTTACCTTATATGTTCTCATGATTTCTCAAAAGTCTCCCAGTGAAATGTATGTTACAAAGGCTTATAGTACTAAAGATAACATAGAAACATTACAAAAATACTGATTACAGGAATGAATAATATGGATCTATAACAAGCTCAGTATAGAAATGGTATTATATATTCAGTATAGAAATGATATTATAGCATAATGTTATAGGTATAGTACAACAACACTATGAATAATAAATACAGTCGGATGGTAGTATACAGACTATTCAGTAACTCTTTTTCATGTGTTTCATCTGGAGAATTAGACATGCTCCCTAAGTGGCCTGGGCTCTGATAAACAACACTTGTCAGGTTGGATGGTTACGGTTTTATACAGTTTAGATTATAAAAGTGTATTGTTTTACATAAATTAGATGATTAGTAAGTTGGAACCTTTCCACAAAACGAATTAGCTTTTTATATAATTCTTGTGGTGTTGACTTTGTTTTGGTTTGGTTGGGTTTTGTTGGGTTTTTATTTTTGTGGGTTTTTTTTGGGGGGTGGAAGGGGGCATATTCTTTTGTCTTTTTATGAGGGCATTTGATATTCCAGTATGACCAAAACATGATGCTGGATTCATCAGTGATATTACTGATGTTTCTTATATGTTATAGCCAAGCTATTTCCTTCTTCAGTTAGGAGCCTTAGTAGTCTTAATCTGTTCTACAGACAGTAGAGAGCATTGTATGCCTTTAGCAATCTGAATTGCTCTCTGAAGATGTCAATCTATTTTCATTAACTATGGAAGAATATTGTGGTGTATTATTACATTAATTCTAGAACATGTTGAAGAAATCAGTTATAATGCTATTATTTTGCCAAATTATTAACAGTGGCTCTAGAAGGAGTTTGGGATGTGAAGAACAATTTCTCCATTAGAAGCTTGAAAGCAGTGTCACAGAACAGAAGCAGTTTACTTTTACAGCCTCAATTCTACTCAAGACATGCAAGAAAGAAAAGTAAGAGTTAAGAACCATTCACTATAACACATCATTTTTAAGTTGCAGGGCATCTTTCTGCAGAGCTAACCCACCTGTTCCTTTAATAAGCAGCCAACAGACTTGAAATCTTTGCATAAGAAATCTGTTTAGGACTCCTATATTGAGTCACCATATTTCATATTCTAAAACCTTTTGTAAATGTATTGAATAATCACTTCCTACTGATAGGTGGTGAGTGTTGGTTTCATGTTCACAATGAACCTTACTTGCTATTCTTAACATCCAGCCTTAAGAAATTCAATTATTTGGAAAAGCCCTCCTCCAACACATCTCCTGAAAAGAGCTTGATCTAGGTAACCTTTCAGGCATTTTAGTATTTGCCTGCAATGTCAGCTAGTTCTATGGGGAATGTATTTCTTTCTTTACAGTCTATGAAGTGTGGCTTTTGTGGAGCAAACCTGTTCCTTGTAAGCTGGTGGATTTTAGCCTAGTCTTTTAAATGTGCCCACCTTCTTTGCTTCGGTGAAATGTATTAACTTCATAGTAGAAGGGGAAAGCTTCCAACCCTAAGGAAACACAGCTTTGTAAGAGGAATATTTTTAGTGTCACAACCTTGCAGAGCACATGAACTCAGTATATTTTGCCATTAAATGAAGCTCCTTCCCATGTTCTCAGGGGTTGGTGATTTAAAAATGCAGGTAGCTCAATGACTAGCACTTCTTTCTTCTGATCTTGATCTTGTGAGATCTGGAGATAGTGGTGTCTTAGTTACAACAGTGGCATGAATTAAGTTATTACTGGTGTAAGAACTGTTTACCAGTACAGCCTTCTGACATGCTCCTTTACTTTAGAGTTACTACTTGTAGGAATATTTTGGTTATACAGCAGGCCTAAAATACAACTAAAAAATGACTCAGAGTTTTGAGATGTTGACATGATTTTAAAACTCATGTTAAACTGAGGCTTCTAATGAAGGCAAGCAGAGTTTTCAAAAATTATGATCTCCACTTCCTATTAAAATCTATGAAGAAAGAACAGTTTTAAAATAAAGCAGTTTATTCAAATTGATGTAGGTGCTGAAATTTATGGAGTCTGTTGGTTTTCCTTTGGGAATTCAGATGTACCTTCCTTCTCAGGGACTGCTGCTAGAGACAAGTGGTTCTCTCCTCACTAATGATACTGAGTGTTCTGAATAGGCAGGTATCATGAGAGAGGAGGTGACAAAAAAGATACATGATAGGAGAAAAATTAGGAGCAATCCGGCTTAAGCTCCTATAGTCACCAAACTATCTTCATTCACACCCCCTGTTCTGTGTAAGAACCTGGGGAAGAAATAAGGGAGTAGTATGCTCCCTTAAAATATAGCTGGGAGATGCAGTAGGTACAGGTTATGGAAATGGACAAAAAAGAACAGGTGTTTCTAGAGATGAGCCCACTGTGTTCAGTGCCAGAAGGAGAGGATCTAGCAAAAGGAAAAAGAAGCAACACTGACAAAGGGAATGAAAGGGGAGACATAGAACAGAAGGTCAGGATTTTCTGAAGTTAATGCATTTTGGCGTCTCCCTTTTAATGTCTTTCTTAAAAGTGACTACTAGTCTGGGGGACTCAATATCTAATGTCTCATCCATCCTGAGAGCAGATCTTGTTTTTTTACAGATTGCTGAACTTTAGTGCTATGAAGACCTGAGTCTGCTTTGATGTGTCAAGTCAAACATCAGAATGACTAGCTACCTTTGAAAATGTAGATCTGTACTTCCAGAATTTTGAATAAAATTTTGCTTGAATATGGAGCTATGACTTCTTTTTTTTGTTTTATGCATATACTCATGATGCTTTTCAATCTGATGTTTTTAAGTAGCCAAATCTGATCCATCTTTCAGCCAGCAATGAAGATGCCATAATCCAAAGATCACAAAATGCTCTTGCTGACAAAAGTTCAACTGTGAAGCTCAATATTTTCATAGTCTTCTCTGTTGCAAAGGAATTCTAGGTTCCAGCAGAAGATTGTAATGTAATTGAAGACAGGCCTTATAATGCTTTAGGCTGAATTCATCTATTAAACTGAGCATTTCAGAAGGCATGAGTTTGTGATTTGGTATCTAGCCTGATTTAATGAAAGTTTAACATAAATAAGCCTCTCTCTATACTATCATAGTATCAAAGAACCACAGAGGCAGCGTGAAACCTGAAATAACTTGCCACTTGCTCTTAAACCACTATTACAGCAAGGTAACACCAAATGATCATTAGTTTGCTTTGTATTGTGATGTCACTTATGAAACAAATGTGGATCCTTATAGATACTGTATAAAACCAGAACAAAAGATAGTTTAAAAGGTCATGGATGACTGGAGGGTGTATCAGAGACAAGAATGGCCCTTGTAGCTCCATAACATAAGCTTCAGTGCTTTGGTACCAGGTGAGAGGCTGAAAGCTCTCTCCAGCAAAGCATTGGAGCTGGCAGGGCCTAATCTATGCAGGAGGAAGTGAAGAGTAATAGAAGACAGACTCCCTACTGTGGGAGAGGGAAGCTCCCATTTGTTATCCCAATATGCTGTCTGGGGAGATCTACTGTGGAACAGATCTGGAATGATGTGGGGAACATGCTGAGCCTTGTCTGGGCCTCAGACTTTTACTCCCTGCAGCCCCTCCCAGGGGAGACATGAAGTATGTCAAGCATGATAGTGCAACTTAATGATCTGTCTTTTCCATGTTACTGGAATAATTGTAGTGCATTCCCAAATCAATAATACTTAGCACTTATCTTACAGTTTCCATTGCCAGAATTCTTCCCAGACAACTCTCCAGCACATTTGTAGGGTAAACAAGTGCTACTGACTTTCTAAAGGAGGGAATTTGGGAAAATTCCAGTGAATTTTAGACTACAGTGAAAAGATTAACTAGGATGGATGGGTAATTTAAAACTAAGGAGCTCCTTATTTCCAGCTATACCTCAGACTGAGAATTCACATCTTTCTTAAGGGGTGTGTGTTGGCTTGACCTTGGCTGGACACAGTGTGCCTGCCAAAGCCACTCTATCACAGCCTCCTTCAGGCATCCACCTGCTCCAGCAGGGAGTCCTCCAGGGGCTGCAGGTGGATCTCTGCTCTCCCATGGACTTCCATGGGCTGCAGGGGCACAGCTACCTCACCATGTTCTGCACCATGGGCTGCAGGGGAATCTCTGCTCCAGCACCTGGAGCACCTCCCCTCCCTCCTTCTGCGCTGACCTCAGGGTCTGCAGAGCTGTTTCTCTTACATATTCTCTCTCGTCTTTTCTCTGGATGCAGTTGCTTCTGTGCATTAACTTTTTTTCCTTCTTAAATTTGTAATCCCAGAGGTGCTGCCACGGTCACTGAAGAGTGCAGCCTTGGCCAGCACTGGGTCCGTCTTGGAGCCTACTGGCACTGACTATGTCAGATATGGGGAAAGCTTCTAGAAGCTTCTCACAGAAGCCACCCTTGTAGTCAACCTTCTGCTACCGAAACAGTGCCCAACAGGTGGAGATGGTATTTGTTTCTGAGGCTTTCAAATCCTCAGGAAGTATCTAAACCACACTGCATATTGTTAAAAAGAAAGTCTCAGTGACAACTTTGTGAAGCTAGACTTTGTTTTCTACTGCTTTTTTTACAATTATCTGAAATTAAACTGGATGTTTGTTCTTCGATTGTCTGCAGTTCTCTGACATTAAGGTTTTTTTTTTAATTTTTGTATCAGTGAGAAGGGAAAAAAACACCCAAACCCAAAATCAAAACAACCACTCACTTGGCTCCAAGCCAACTCTTTCCAGCATCTCCATTCGATTCCTAAATGAAAAAAATTATTGGCACTGAAAACTGTACCTTAGGCACTAGAGGAGTAGCTGCTTTTGAAAACATTATTCTCACTTTTTAGATGTAAATTTGATCGTGAATCACACAAAAATATTTGAAAAGCACTGGGTTTTCAGATAGAGGCTTTGATTAAGCTTGTTGCATCTTGCTTCTGCTCCTTGTTTTGTTTTTATCCTACTTCCTTCTCCTTGCTTTGTCATTCTTTTTCATGATTTTGTTTCAAAATTTTCAGAATGAAAAGACTTTCTCGTTCTATCTCAGATTCCTGCACTAGCTTAGTTTTGCTGCAACAAAAGTAGATTTGTGAAGCTTATTTTCTCCTTTTCTCTCTTTCCCTTTTTATGCAACCTTGTACAACAGAGAAATGCCTGTTAGGTCTTTTCTTTGAATATATTACTTCAATTATGAGGCTTAGGTAATTCTTACCTAGTCTGATAAATTCATGTTTGTGACCTTTTTATTTGTCTCATCTTTTAGTTGAATAAAACAAAGCAATTTGTTTAAATATAACATTGCATAATATTACAGTGATGTTACTGATATTAATATGATATTTATAATACTTCATTAAACAGGGTATTGGTTAATTTAAATTAACTGTGCTCACATTTTATCATAGTGACTTTTTACTGTCTAACTGTTCAGCTCACCTTTTCTATTTTTAATTTTATTGTTTCCTAGCCAAACTAAACACTGCTGTTTTGAAAGACAATTGTTATTGTTGCTTATATTAGTATATCCTTGCATGTATTAATATCAGTATTTAAACATTTACATTTTTCAAAGGCCACATCTACATTATTAAGTAATGAAGCACAGTAGAAGAAGGTCAAGTTATTAAAGAGACTGGTATTGAGAGAACCATAACTAGATTATATGTGGTTTAGGAGATTTACCTCAAATCAGGGCTAGTTTTGTCTCCTGGACTGAAACATGACCTCAAAGCTTGCGGTTCAAAGATGTTTGAAGAGAAGCTTTACAACAAATCTTGCCCTCTGGCTTGGGGGATGCTCACTGGGTAAAATGAGAGCATCAGTCCTGGTTGCACATCACTGTAAGATGCGTAAGATGCAGTCCAGTGCTCAAAAATACCAAGGAAGATTGAAATTAATGATAACTGCTAACACATATCCAAAGGGACAGATTCTGGCTTGCTGGTACCCATATGTGTGTCAAAGAGTCTGAAGATCATGTGAGTTTGGCAGGAAAATCTTCTGCTCTGATTTTGGCTCTGGTCTACACTGGTGAACCACAAAGCCATGTGCTTCAATGGAAGATTGAAGAGTGTTCTGGACAAGATCCTCCATTCACAGAGAGCACAGCACATTTGTTCATGCCTGTGCCTTGATCTGGAAATGTCAACTTCACATAGTTTTAATCCAACCCTGCTCACAGCCACAAGTGGAACTGTAGTGAGGCAGAATATTTTAACATTACATTTGCTGCATGTGCAGTAATGGGAGTTTGTCTGCCCAGAAGCTGTTCATTCACACAAGACAGGCATCGGCTTTCAACCCACTTTTATATCTCTGGTTGTGTTTTAGAATTTTAAACTTCCAAGCAGAAAGATCATATTCCTGAACATGAAACACTAGGTAATCAAATTACAGGCATTTAAACTTTATGCTGAAATACAGGGTGCAATTTATACAGAAAAGAACTTTTATCTGTTTATTATTATTATAATAAATTTAAAAACTTTATTATTTTTTTCATACAAGATTTAGGTTCTTACTTGCCAAAAAATTGCATTGAAACCATGGGGACTATTTATGAAGAAGAGATTTCAAAGTCATTCTTAGTGTCATTTTGGTACCAGATAGCATCCTGCTACTCTTTGAAGATGATCACGTTTTCTTAGGATGAAAAACTCCACAAGGTTTCCCTGGTTGAGGAAATGTCTGGATTGATAGCTCTGGCTGAAAACACAACCATGTGTTGCAGTACCTTTTAAACTGCATTTGTAAGACAATTGACAAATAACTTCAAAGACTTTTCTAGGCTTAAATATTTCTAAAGTGTGACAAAACAGAGTGAGTCAGAGTAGAAGAGGAAGCCAGTTAGGAAGCTCAGGGCAAAAACATTTACTGCTGTTAGAAACGGCAAATTTTTAACCTTCAAATAAGCAAAATATTTTTTTATTTTGCAGCAGCTTCATTACTAACAGACAGCATTTTATTTTAAATTCCTGACTATTAGCAACATGAGAACTCACTGTGGTTTCCACAGAGCAGTTAAAGCACAGTTCCTCAAGTTGTGTATGCAATGCCAAGAAGTCTGTGTGGTCCTCAGTACATGGGGCTATCTCCTGGGCTGGTTTATCTCCAAAGCCGACAAAGCCAGATGTGTTGCCTGCGGTAGGTCTTCAAGCTTCTGGCAGTGCTATTCAACCTTCATCATGCTGTACTTCTCAGTGATGTCTGTGGAGTTTTTCCTGAGTCAAAGGGAAAAAACCTGCTTGACAAAACCCTACCAGCACAGAGAACTGATGTGATTGTGCCACAGATGTGCCAGGGTGAGGTGGCACCAGGAAAAAAAAGAGGTAAACTAGAGCTGATGTGTGTTACTGCCAGGCTGGTATATATTCTTTAGAAGACAAATGAGATGTTAAAAAGGCAACAGAAACTCCTCACCTACTCTCACATCTGGGGACACATAACTTCTAACCTTGGTCCTGACAGTGAGGTCACTCTACAGCAACACATCACATCTGGCTTTTAAGCTTAGCACACTAAAATTTCTAGGAGGCTGCTAGACTTGTAGATGAAGGCACATCTATCAGTAGTGACTGTGATGGATACCTGATTGTAATATATTTCTGCTATTTCCCATATTTAGAGGGGTTTGAAGACAGCAGCAACAGAACAGACAGATCTGTAATTGGTAAAAATTCTAAAATATGCCTTAACTATAGGTTTTATCACACTCTACATATAAATTCTATAAAGATTTTTGAATGAATGAATTACGTACACCATGTAAATATAAATGTATCATCATCATCATGGCTAGGCTTCACGAACGAAGATTTGAGAAGGGCTCTACCCACGCTTGCTACAAGCGTGCTGATGGCTAAAAAGGCCAATGCGAGATAGACAAGTCCGGTTGCAGAAGGCACAGCAGAAAGACTCCCCAGGTGATATTGACGAGACGCAATTCTTTCTGCGTTGTCTTTTCTCCTCGAGAGTGATCCTGCGTGTGTTCTCAAAAGCAGCAGCAGCGTTATAGATGGTAAATATAAATGTAAACACGCATTGAATTTCCACAGAGGCAGGTGTAACATGAAAATTAGCTTAAGGTGATAATATTACTCATAGAAACATTTTAGGCTACTGTCCTCTCATCTTGAATTGATATAATTCTTATTTATCACAATAAAACAAATTTTATTTTAATACTGGATGTTTATGCTGTGTATACGTCTCAGCTAATGTGGGTTTCGGTAAGCTTTCAGAAAGCTTTCAGCTTTCTTTCATGCGCACTATAGGGCTTTAGCTGATGTTGTGTTGAGGAATATAGAAAGCCTTGTTTGGATCTCATGCTAAATAATTCAGCAGATTCGTTTCTGTATGACAATAGTCTTAATATGGATGCCTCTGCAGTGCAGCTGAACATCAGAACTGAAGTTTCACTGTGACACTGCAAAAAAGAAGTATCAAGGCAACTCTTGCTATGAATCCTCACATGGAAAGTGCTTTTTTTTTTTTTCTTTCAAGTTTTTTTTCTTTCAAGTACTTGGCCTATAAAGATTTCCATATTGAGTTGTCCTGAAACATTTCTTAAATGCTAAATTAATGCCAACATTTTTGTTGACTTACCATATGTAGGATCAGGCTTTGCACCATTAATGTAAGTGGTTAGGCTTTGGGTTTGGAATGGCTTAGCAGCAAATCTTCAAGGAATGGAAATGAAAACACTACTAGACAAAGACTCCTCCAAAGTCACATATCAGTGCTGGAAGTTCCTGAAGAAAAATAAGAACTGTCATTGCAGCTGATATGATCAAATTTATTGAGTGACTCAGAACTCCATAGAAGTCAATTGAGCTCTCCTGCTCACTTTCATGAGCCCCAAATTTCTCATATAATTTGCAAAAATGTCTAAATACACAAAATTACTAACAGAAGAGTTTTTGGACAACTTTGAATCTTTAATTAAGCCAGACTAGGGATTGTGTTCCTTTTAGGTAATGTTCATTGTATTGGATGTGCTCTGGATTGAGCCTAGGTACAGCTCAAGGCCTCAGAGGATTTTATTCTCCCTTAGCATTGTATTTCTGTATTTGTTTGCAGTTTTCTACTGTGGTAAAGTAACTTTCCCATAATCCCATTTTGTGACTAAAATCAGTGTTATTTATCAAGATAGATGC
This sequence comes from Pyrocephalus nanus, assembly GCA_038380795.1. Lineage (NCBI taxonomy): Eukaryota > Metazoa > Chordata > Aves > Passeriformes > Tyrannidae > Pyrocephalus > Pyrocephalus nanus. The sequence continues at coordinate 37,711,737 of CM076259.1, forward strand.
TGTGTTTATGGCCCTAGGAGACTTTTGGGTAATATTAGCTATCTCACTATTTTTCAGAAATTACTAGGATGGAAATCAGGTTTGACATCTTGGTTTGTAGAACTTCAATTCAGAGAGGCCTTAATAAACTTGGAGTGAGCCAACAGAAACCTTGAGAAGTTTGGCAAGTAGAAAGAACAAGTTCTGCATGTGGAACAGAAAAATCTCATCACTGTACAGGCAGGGAACTGGCTGGCTGATAAAGAATCATGCTGGAAATGACCTGGGGCCTACATGAACATCAAGCTGAATGTGAGCTGTGGAAAGTGAGGAGTCCTTCCCCTGAGGAGGAAGGAGCAGCAGAGAAAACATGTGATGAACTGACTGCAGCCTCTGTTCCCCATCTCCCTGTGCTGCTGCTGGGAGGAGGTAGAGAAATCAAGAGTGAAGTTGAGCCCAGGAAGAAGGGAGAGGTGTGGAGGAAGGTGTTTTTCGGTTTTGTTTAATCTTTCATTATCCTACTCGGATTTGACTGGCAATAAATTAATGTCCCTATGTCGGGTCTGTTTTGCTCATGACAGCAACTAGTGACTGATCTCTCCCTGTCCATATCTAGTCCCATGAGCCTTTAGTTATATTTTCTGTTTCCAGTGCAGCTGAGGAGTGCAGTGATACAGTGCCTGTGACAAGCACCCGGCACCCAGCCATGGTCAATCCAGCACAGGTCGCAAGGTGCCGATGCCCTGACACGCCTGTGAGCGTCCCTACGACCCTTCCTGTGCTTTCTGGAGTCCCGGCTCTGCCCAGGGGGACCCTTCCCGATTGCGGGGACACAAATCCCCTGTGCAGCGCCAAGCCGGCGGATGAGCACCCGAGCAGCCCGGGGAGCCGGGGCCGCTGTCACCGCCCTGCAGCCGCCCGGCTGCCGTGGCGGAGCGGCCGCACGGGGGAGGCGGTGAGGCGGCGGAGCCCCGCCGAGAGCCCGAGCTCCGCTCTTCCCGCAGGCGGAGCGGCCGCGGCCGAGCGCGGGCGGGGCGAGGCGGCAGCAGGACCGGGAGGCGGCGGGGGGAGGACGGGCCGGCATGGCCGGGAGGGGCGGCGGCAGCGGCACCTCCCTGCCGGGGCCGGGGCCGGGGGTGGGGGCTGAGCGGCGGCGGCGGCAGCAGCCCCAGCCCCAGCCCCGCGATGCGCTGCCCGGCCCCGGCGCCGCCGCTGCCCTGCGAGGGGCAGAGTGGCGGCAGCGGGCGGAGGGGATGGAGGCGGTCCCGCGGCGCTGCCCCGGCGGCTGCTGGCGGCGCTGGCGGCGGCGCTGGCGGCGCTGGGCGCTGGCGGCCGGGCTGCTGGGCGCCGCCGCCGCGCTCGCCCTGTTCGCCGCGCTGCGGGAGCCGGCGCGGGCGGGCGGAGAGGCGGTGACCGTCCTGCTGTGGTGGGAGCCCTTCGGCCGCCCGCGGCGCTTGGCCGACTGCCGGCGGCACTACAACATCAGCGGCTGCCGGCTCAGCGCCGACCGCAGCCGCTTCGCCGAGGCGCAGGCGGTGCTCTTCCACCACCGCGACCTGGCGCGGCACGGCCCCGGGGGGCTGCCCCGAGGGTCCCCGCCGCGGCCCCCGCGCCAGCGCTGGGTTTGGATGAACTTCGAGTCGCCTTCGCACTCGCCCGGCCTGCGGGGGCTGTCTGGGCTCTTCAACTGGACCATGTCCTACCGCCGCGACTCCGACGTGTTCGTGCCCTACGGGTACCTCTATGCCCCGCCGGCGCCCCGGCCCTTCGTGCTGCCCCGCAAGACGCGGCTGGTGGCCTGGGTGATCAGCAACTGGAACGAGGAGCACGCCCGGGTCCGCTACTACCGCCAGCTGAAGGAGCACCTGCCCATCGACGTGTACGGGGCGCGGGGGCTGGCGCTGGCCGAAGGCGGCGTGGTGGAGACCATCTCAGCCTACAAGTTCTACCTGGCCTTCGAGAACTCCCAGCACACCGACTACATCACCGAGAAGCTCTGGAGAAACGCCTTCTCCGCCAGCGCCGTGCCCGTCGTCCTCGGACCCCGCAGGGCCAACTACGAGCGCTTCATCCCCCCCGACTCCTTCATCCACGTCGACGACTTCTCCAGCCCCCGTCTGCTGGCTACCTATCTGAAATTCCTCGATAAAAACAAACCCAACTACAGGCGGTACTTTGCCTGGAGGAAGAAATACGAAGTCCACGTCACCTCTTTCTGGGATGAGCATTTCTGCAAGGTCTGCGAGGCCGTTAGAGCAGCTGGGAATCAAATCAAGATTGTACAAAATCTGGCCACCTGGTTTGAAAGCTGATGTGCCTGGCTGTCAAGGCTTGCCTGGCCAGCGTCACGGTATGGGGAAGAATAGGTCTAACAGAAATCATTAGCCGAGGTAGTACACAGATGGCTGTCATCATCGAGAGAAGCATACAGGTACAGGAAAACAAGTTGTGAAAAGCCTAAAAAAAGGAAGATTTTTATTAAAGGGAAAATTATGAAAGGACAAAAAAACACATTGTGCCAGATGATTCTTAAAGAGCCACGTTAAATTCCAAAAGTTGCACAGATCTGAAACTTCTAAAGTTCTGCACAGCTCAACATAAACATCTCATGCCAAGTTCTTCAGCTGTACAGCTGAAACTAATTTTGTTGGCTATGACAACTTCCTGGACTGTGAAACTTTCCTCTGCTTACAGGGGATACATGATCAGTGTTGGCTTTCCGTACTCCTAAGACAAAAGTGAATGTTTTAAACTGAGTTTTATGTGTGTGAAAGCTATTTGCAGACATTTCTGAGCCGCAAGTTTTGAATGTAAGAATGTAATGATATAGCAGCACCTTTTAGCAATGTTTAAAATTGCAGCAGCCAGCTAATAATGCTTTGAACCAAATAATTGTTCCATTTAGGAAAAAGTGTATGGGAGGAAACTGAAGCTCAGTGGACAAACAGCTCAGATGATGTAAAGTATTTCTTCCACTACCTACTGAAACCATGGGCATGTTTATCATGTATGAAAGTATAGTAGAATTTCAAGTACAGGAAAAGAGAGACTGTGGGGAAAAAGTCGGTACATTTCCACCCTCCCTTTATTCAGGAATTAGAAAATGTTTACAGGAATTTGCATGTTTTTCTCTGCAAAGTTATTGCCATACAGAAAATGCAGGGAAAGACTGAGAATGGCAGGGGTTTTATGACTATATTCAATATGTATACAGAAAGGTTAACTTATTTCTCGAGTACCAATAGACAGTGCTGTTGTGTAGCAACTGTTCAGGTTTATGGCATGTGTTTTTAAAAATGCTGGGTGACAGACTACTCAGAACGCTGCTTTGCTGTTTGTAAAATAATAATTACCAAACTCCCAAATCTCTCCCTTTCAAAAAGAAAATTACTGTAGAGAATAAGATCTAGACTGTTGGTAAAATACAGACTGTATGAAGAAAGAATATCAAATGGGAAGAATTCACAATTTTTCTTCCTCTGCTTTTGAGGGTATTCTTTTCTGACTCAGTTTTTTAATCGATAAATAGGTTCTTAAGATAAAACTTCTTCTCTCAGTGCCTGTTGGGAACATTTACAGTAGTTATTTCCTTTTAGACTGATATTTTGCTGGAGTCATCCTAGTAGTTGATGTGTGGTTACTTTTTGGTTACATGTAGCCTCAGTGAAATTCATCAAGAAACTTCAGTTACAATTACGAATCCTTGGGAAACTGAGCCCTTCATGCCCTTTGCAACTATAAAGTTTGGTAGGAAAAAAATGGTAACCCACAAGTGTCCTGCCCAAATGATTAAGGTATTCCTTCAGCTCCTTTTTAAGGAGCTGAATAATCCATGGAGTTCCTCAGAGACTTCATTCAGAATAAAATCGTGGGCACCAAACATGTGGGAAAAGAAGAAAGTCAGTTGCAAATAAGAGATGAGCATAAGGATAGGTGAGTTTACTGGCATTTGTGAGTCATATTAAGGTTAGAAAAGGATTAGATTTGACTTTAGCAGTATGGGATGTTGAATGAGTACTTTTGTGAGCTTCCTGTAATATATTTTAAATTAAGATATTCCCCATGGTTAGTAAGCATTAGTAATCCATTAGTAAGGATTACTGGAAAATGAACTAATAATAATAATGAAGTTAATTAATAATTTGTATAAGTTTACCAGATCAGATCTTGCAGACTTCTATGTTTATTCCCTTCTGCTTTTGTGCAGGGAAGGATGGCTGAAAGTACTTCATGAAGCTTTCTGTTGTTAATGCCAGAGTTGTTGTTGAATATTTACTGGGAGAGGAAAGAAGACAGTCTACACAATGCGGGATGTAGTAGGGATGGTACCTAATGCTGCACTTTCACTTCAACAGGTCTAAAGTGATTGTTTAAAGTAAAAGCATGTTCTTCATGGCATGCTCATCTGTTTCTCTACCAGCGGTTGCTACTCCCATAACATTGCTTTTGACATTTTAAAAAGATCTAAGTAAAACATTAACAGTAATAGCTCAGTGTCGGGATGATAGCATCTCTCTCCCTTTGAATTTGCAATTTCTTTTTTCTGTTCATTTTTTTAATCACATTTCATATAAATGTAGACAAAAGCCCAATCTCAAAAGCTGTGAACTAATATTTAAGATTGCACTACTTTTTATCACTCTGCTGAAAACAGTGCATTTTTTTCAGTCCTCCTAATTTTTTTAGCATTTTCCTGAAAGTTTCCAGGTACACAGTTCTTCTGTGTAATCATTAATAATGCTGCAAGCAGAAGATCAGGCTACAGGAGAATGGAAATTTCCAGAGATTGCAAACATTAATTGTATTTCTCAACCTCTCTAAGAAAAACAGTTGAAATCTTTGAGGAACTAAAGTTTTGTAAAATTCAGAAAAGAGCTATGTAACAATTAAAGCATCACATTTGAATTAGGTGATCACAATTGAGCAGTATTTGTAAGTTATGCACTGGGAATTTTCAAGACTTGTATAGTGAAAACTGCAGGTTTTTTTAAGTAATAATTGCAGAGCAATTGCTCTGGGAGAAGAGAAGCCTTTTCTAGTTTCATCATTCTTACGTTAGTGATGCACATTTTTCCCTTTACACTGGGGAGGAAACTCAGCCCAGGCCTACAACCAATGAAGTCAGTATTACAACATCTCTATAAATCTCTGATTCTTGGCTCATCCACTCCACTGGCTGATAGTCTACTGTTACAGGCTAGGGACCAGCTTTTGTAATTTGCTTTGTCAAGTTCAAGTTCAATGATAAAAAGAAAGTTTGCCGGAGCAAATTGGACCATAGATCAGATACCAGACTCTACAGGACATTGCAGATGATGTATACAATCCATCTGTAAAAATCAAGCAAAGTTATTTTCTATTTTAAGTAGACAAGTCTTTTTGAATACATTTTGAAAGAGTGTTTTATTCCATGCCTTAAAATACTGGGGTGAAGGGAGAGAAAGGAAGATTGTTATCTTCTGGGTTTTATAAGGAAAAGAAATAACATTGCTTTTTGATTATAATGTAAATGGAATAGAGAATTATGTGATCCTTCAAGCTGCATATTATGTCTCAGGGAATTTTATACTGTAAGGTGTCTTGGTCTTCATAGAATGAAGTACGTTGTATTTGTATTAATTATATAGATTTACATTCAATAAAATTAAAGAAAGGAAGTAGAGCAAAATGACCCTATTTTTTTATTTGTCTTCTGTGTTGCAAAAGCTATGGAAAACTGCTTTTAAAAGAGAATGAATGTCTTTTCATGTTTGTTTAATCAATAGAAGTGGCTGATTGTTCTTAAAGTAGTCAGACCATTTGAGGTTAGTCATGAAACCTGGTTGTGCCAGGAGAAAAATATTTTCATAGGAGAGTCTGTGCTGAGTTATTTTCCATATGAAAAGGAGCATTTATTGAAGTTGGGTGTCTGCTGGAAAACTGTCATTTTAAACAAAATCAAAAAAACCCTGTCCCTTGACCTACAGAGAATTTGAATGTGGTTAGATGCCTCCCCCCCTCCCCTTAAATTTCTCAATGAGACTATGTTTATTTTGGTACTCAGCACGTAGGGCAACACCTGCCCTTTTAGCTGCTGCTTTTTTCATGGTTGTCATTACTGTCTTCAGCTAAAGCAACAAAAGAGCAAAGACCCTAAGGTTTTGTCAATACTTTATGATACAAATTATCATACAGCTGCTATTCACCTCTCGCTTCATATATCTTCTATATTGCTTGGTGCACAGTATCGCGAAGCTTCAACATTTCTGAAACTTCCTGCCCAGCCATGGTGAGGTCAGCGCTACAGTCCTCACTTTTTTCCCTTAAGGAATTGATGTTGCATCACCATCCCAATTAACTTTTGTAAGCAGAGTTTAAACTGACTGCTTGCTTACTCCTGCCTGAGATGGGAGATTTTTTTGCTTATTTTCCAGATGTGACTGAACACGGGATTAGGCAAAGTGGTGTAAATATTTTTCTGCCAAACACTGGGTACCATTTGTTCAAGCTTGTTTGGTGACTCTTAGGTGAGTTATGCCTGATTAAACTCGCTCACACAGCTCTCTATCCAACAGTCATATAAAACGGTGTTTGTATTAATTGTAAATAGCCCTTTGTAGGGAGCATAAAGCTGACTCATTCTAAAATCTGTTGACTAGAACACAATGACTTAATGTGGATTTAAGTGGTGTTTAACTAAAGATAAATCAGGATCCAAGTATAACAGCCTGTTTCTAATTAGTAAAAAAAAAAAAAGTGATTATTCAAGTAACTCAGGTGTCGCTTGCAACTAGCTCAGTTTATATAACAGTCTTGGTTTAAAAATTTGTATAATTCCATATTTTCTTCTGTATGGTCATTTTAAAAACAATACCTGAGGCCATAGTATCTATGTCTTCTCTATATTCTGCAGATGTTTTGCTTTATGGTCTTGAGCTAAATTACTTAAGCCTAAATTTCAAACAGTGGCAGCTGTTCCTTACAGTCTCACCCCAAAAAGTATCTGAGATGAACAAGTCAAAGCCTGTTTTTCAGGAGTACTTGGAGAGCTGCAGGGATTTCCCACTGCCAGCAGTAAGGTGCTCAGTATGCTCAGGAAGCATCCTGGAGCTATGAGCCCATTTTAATTGAAAAATTTTCTCTTAAGGAGTATATACTTTTCTGAAATCCTTCAGGGATTTTAGGTCCTTGCATGGGTTTAATTTTTGCAACAGAGTTAAAACTGGACTTTATTTCAGTAATGCTCAATATTTTAATAATATTCTTTTAATAACTGTGAAAAGATGGTTCCAAATTTGTAATTAGAATTTTTCTCTATTTATTAAACTGTCTTTTAAAGTTAATCAGCCCGCAGGTTGGCTGTATGCATCGGGGAAGAAAATTCTACATTTCCATCCTTGAATTTGCCACTGATGTAAAAGATGCTGTAGGTATTTTGGATTATGAGAAGCTTAGTCCAGGAAGACACAGAGCACTAGCAATGCCCAAGTTGTGGCATGCTATGGCTTTGAGATCCTGATCACGTGAGCACTCATGACTGGAAATTGGCCATCTTGGTTTTGAGCAGAAGGCAGAAAGATGATTGCAAATAGAAAGCATAGATTATCGGATTGTAAATATATTTTGGTGCATTCATAATGCTGCCAAATAACTTTGTGTAGCATTAAAGATGATTGATTTATTTGAAGCAAGCTCTAAAGGACTACGTGAAATACAGCAAAATAATTGTCTTAAAGGCAAATTTGGATTTAAAATGGAAAAATGATACCAAAATTACATTAAAAAAATGAAGAAAAAACCCATGCAATTGCAGGAAAGCACGGATAGACATTTTAAATTGTTAACTGGGAACAAACAAATTTCCTTGGAAATGCTGACTCTAGCTCCAGTTAAAACCAGAGAACACAGGTTCAGAGTCATACTTGTGCTCATGCTTACATCTATTTCCGGAATGACCTCCTGAGGTTGTGGCAGAGCTCTGAGCGTTTTTATTTCCCCTCCAGTCCCAAACCTATATTTTGCTCGGCTTATTACTAGTTTCCCTTCTTTTTCATTTACATGTTGCTCCTTCAACATGCACAGATCTCTGGCTTCGATGGCCTTCAGAGAAGCAGAGCTTAGAAGAAATAAGTTAATATATGGATGTTTGCTGAGAATTTTGGTTGTATTCTGCAAGAGTCCTGGGGTAAATGCAAGTAAGCAGTAGAAGCTGAATACAAAACAGAGAAGCATGTTTTATGGCAGTATCCTGTTGGACACTCCAGCCTGGAGTGAAATATCTCAGTAGATTTTTAAGGCTGAGACTTTATGTTGTGAGTTTTCTATTTAGTGGTGAAAATTATTTTGTCAGGTATTCCCAAATAGTCCAACTGCTATATTATCTCAGAATCACAGAATCACAGAGATGAAGTATGAACACAGCGACTTTATTCAATATGTCTGTGCTGTGAAAAAACGTGTTAGGTTAATTAGAGCAGAATTTGTCCTGAGTTCAGGCTCTGATAAAGCATATTAACACAAATCATTGATGAAAAAACCCAGGTTCACCACTTTATCTGTTACAGTATATGTGGTGAGGAACGTTTTCTGCGCTCTTTGTACAGTTTAATAATTTCTGTTTCTAGTAGTGAGGCAGTTATTAAAGTGAGGAGTAATCCACAGGAGCTGTTGATTTCTTTGGAAACAATTTTTTTATAGGACTGCTGAAACAGAGGAGATGAAATCTGACCTCCTGCTCAGGCAGGAATGAGGAAGACCCATGTTCTTATTGTAGCTCTGTTTCATGGTGGGTCGCAGATCACTGAGAAGCAACTATAGGATACCATGATCAACTGGTTTGTCAGAAGTGATTCGAAGTCCAATGCACACCCCAAAATTGTCTTCTCACCCTTTAAAGTTCCTGACAAATCCTGCCAGCCCTTGCAGCAGTGTTGTACAGGGCTTTGGGGATGTAATCTGAGTCTGCTCTCTACTGGGTGGTAGCTGGGACAGGTGGGATGGAGTGATGGGAGAATTCTGGTTCACACTTCTGTCCATACAGTAAATAGGCAGATGCTGAAGGCATAGAATCATAGAATATCCTGAACTGGAAGGGATCCACAAGGATTATCAGAGTCCATCTCTTGGCGCTGCACAGGATACCCCAAGAATCACACCATGTGCCTGAGGGTGTGGTCCTCATGCTTCATGAACTCTGTCAGGCTTGATTCTGTGACCATTTCTCTGGGGAGCCTGTTCCAGTGCCCAGCCACCCTCTGGGTGAAGAACCTTTTTCTAATATTCAACCTAAACTTCCCCTGACACAACTTCAGGCCATTCCCCTGGGTCCTGTCACTCGTCACCACAGAGAAGAGATCAGTGTCTGCCCCTCCTCTTCCCCTCACAAGGAAGTTGTAGACTACAATGAGGTCTCCCCCTCAGTCTTCTCCAGGATGAACAGATTAAGTGCCCTCAGCTGCTCCTCACACGACTTCCCCTCAAGGCCCTTCACCATCTTTGTTGCCCTCCTTTGGACACTCCCTAATAGTTTTATATCTAATAGCTTTATATCTTGGGATGTCTTTGTTTGCTTCTAGACCACTGGCTTAGGTCATTCTGGAGCAGCCCCCAAGGCACCATCACTGCAGGTACTATGAATGAGTGGCAGACCTGGGCTTGACTCCATGCATGAGATGAAGAAGATAAACAAATGTCACCAAAGTGTTGGGATTTTTTTTCCCCCCAAAGTTAGTAAAGTTCTCTGAACCCCATTGCCTGAAGCATTTGAGAAATGCAAGGAACTTCACAACACAGCACAAGAGGAGACCCTTTTGCTCACAGGCACAGACTTTTCCATAGTCTCAGAATGTTCACATGGCTGCAGAAACAAACTGTTAAGGCCCTATAAGCTTTTTCCCATGTGCAACAGCTGGAAGAAAGCAGGAGAAGGCAAGGACATCCCCAAGGCTGTAAAATAAATGTATTAGATGAAAAGTTGGCAGCAGCATGGGAGGCTGACTGGCAGCCTTGGTGACCTGACCAGGGCAGGGGCTGGGGGAGGGTTCCTTTTGTATTTCACATCTGGGAGTAATTTTACCTGGAGCATAGAAGCAAGATATATGATCCACTCTGCCACTGGGTTGAGTATCATCAATAGGGCCATCAGGCACTGGGGAACAAGTCAAGGTACATCTCCAGTGTTTCAGAAGAAAGATGAATCTCACTCTTTGTTCTGAAGGTGCATGAGGCACAGAGGCGTAGGCCACTTTCCTTACAGTGGTTACTGACTTGTGATGTATTGTGGGAAAAATCTTCTTCCCAACAATGTTTCAAGGAAAGAAGTGATTTTAACTAACCTTTTTAAATGTCCAGTGGTCTTAGAACTTGACAAGCTCTCAAGACCTCTCCAATCTGTCCAGCTGGCTAAGCTATGGACTCTTTAAACTGGTTGTGGGACAGCTGAATGTGCTATTTAGGCATTTGAATAGGCTTTTTACAGTTTTAAATGCTTGTTTTCTTCCTTTTGCTCTAGTGATGGATGTGTCTCCCCGTGCACTTGTCTGTTACATTTCTGCTGTGGGCCACCTTCCACATCTTGCTCTCATTTCCCTCTGAATGGACTGCTGGCCAGCTCAGCTGCTTGGGCAGGTTAATCTGGTCTGGTGGGTTGTGATAGTCAAGAAACAACAGGTATGTATGTGTTCTTCTACTTTGGTGGCCTTTTGGGATTGTGGATAGTCAGGCTGAGGAGTCACCAGATTTTGGGAAGAGACAAAAAGTGAAATGAAGAACTGAATGATATACCTCCTTGCTTTAACCAAAGCTAATCACACCCAAAGAACAGAAGAGCTTCTAGGAGACAAGTATCCCTAAATGCCAAGTTGAAGAAACTCTCTGAATTTGCTCTGTAATATTGCCCATGACAGTAGCAGAAATGGTGATAGAGAAGTCTCAGTTTCTTTTTCTCTGAACGCCTGCTTCTCTGCAAATTTAGGTTTGATCCTTGAGTGCCTCAGACCACTCCCTCATCTCATGTTGCTTCCCGTAACTCATTCACCTGCTTGATCCCGCTGAACTTCAAGGGAATCTGGACTGTCCTTGAGGCCATTTGCTTTCCTCTGGCAGATGCATAGGGCCCAGAGGGGGCAGTGAGCTCTGGGTGGGAGTGCTGGTGGCTCTGATCTCATGCTCACATCTACCTAGAGGGTGTAGAGACAGACTTGAGAGTACCGTTCAGCTTCATGAGACACCTGCTCCTTCAAGGTCTCCCTATGTCTCTGCATCTTGTAGCTGATCTAAATACTTGAGCTATGTTACTTGTGGGTGTGCTGGCTCTGCACAGAAAAGCTGTCAATGCAATAGCAGAGCATATCTTGGCCCCATATCCTTAATCAAGCCCACAAGCCAAACCCGCAAACTAGCACAGCTATGTCTAGGTACACTCTTTATGAGGCACCAGATACATGAGACAGACTAGGCCTTTTCCAGTTTGCTTGCTCATTAATAACCCCATTTATTTTGCAAATGCTACTTTAAGAAGGCAGAGTGCTATATTGTCCAAAGAGAAAGTAGTTCGCTTTTTTTTCCCCCAGTTGTTAACTGCGGGAGCATGGGCAGGCTGTCAAAAACTTCTGGATGCTTGGGATATTGTTGAGCCACACGCTGCTTTTATTGTGCTATCAACATTCATGTATTCCACAGATTTCTCAAGTAATTTTGAAGTGTATAAACTGTCATCAGCTCTTTGGGAAATTCCTGCTTGTTATCAATCTAGACCACACTATATGCTACAAAGCCAGCAATTTGGGCAAGTGTTAAAAAAAATAGATAATTTTTTCTAAGTCATGCCCATCTCTCTTGGTCTAGATTGAGATCTGTGTTTTAAATCATGCTAGAAGAGTAAATTTACTGCACTGGTGTACCATGCTCTGCTGCTTTTGCATATCTGGCATGGTCTAGCACCTTTAATGCTGCCACAAAAATAACTGCAAAGAGATAGCACAGATTTCATCAGTTCAGACTAAACTGTCCCTTCATAACCATTAAGTTAAAACTTAAAAATGAAGAGGATAATTTCAAATGGTTTGTCTGAAGTTACATAAATAAAAGGCAGCTCTGGGTCTGGGAACCTGCTGTCTTATATTTGAGTGAGTCTGCTGTCACTTCCACTTAGAAGTCTCAATATGACCTTTTCAGCTTCAAGACAGACTGGATGAGAGCCCATATGCTAAGACAGGGCTGGTTTAACAGAACATAAGTGAGACAACAAATTTCATCATTATCCTGTAGTTGCCTGTTACTTGTCATCACTTTTTAGGCTGGATGGCAGCTCTGTCTCTGGTGAGGCTATGAGGTTTTGTGCTTGGTGTTCTTCGTGTGAAACCAGAGATCCTAACCAGTGCTTATTTGTTTGCAGTTTTAGTGTGTCATATTGATGCATATGTTGATTCCTCATGGCTTAACTATTGGCTTCAGTTTGAAGTTTGTTATGAGAGTGCCACAGATATAATGTTTACAAATCTGTGTTTGCTGCAAAATGCTTCGGCATCAAAGATCCCACAGGCAAAGCAGACTGCTATACCATTAAGGCTTGGACCCAGAAGGGCTTGGACATTTCACCTGATAATGAAATTAAACCTAGCTTGCACATCTCTAGGAATCTGTATTTAGAATAGAAGCATCTGCTTCAAGTCCTGACTCCATGCATCCCTACTGCATTCACCAGGGTACTCTCAGGAATACTCTTGGACTTGCAATCTAGATAAACCTGTGCATGTGTAAATGCCGAAGGAACATGGTCTGGGTGACTGACAGGTGAGTAACATAACGAAAAATATCTGTTTTGTCTTCCGAGCCTGAATCTGACCCAAGACATCACCACAAGAAAACACTGCCTTTTTTCTCACTGAGGAGTCTGACCATGCAGTGCCTATTTGGTTCATCTTCTTTCTTATTGTGTTTCAGCACACTAAAGCCTTCTGTACTGATCCTTCTGAAATGCTGCTGCATCAAAGTAAAAGTATCCATTAGTTTCTGTGGTATCTCACATGTCTAGTGTTACCAGAGCAGGATAAGAGACATCAGTGAGACAGTCTACTCAATTTAATTTCCAGGGTTGTCCTTCATTGGATTTTACAGATACTTCTTCATTCTGCTAACAGAAAAGAATTTCAATTACATCTTGTGTGGTTTATATGATAAAAACTCAACATCAAAATTCAGCTGAAAGAACATCTGGCTTTAATGAAAATATCACAGAAATTTATCTTTGTTTCAGCCTCCACAAAGTCAACAGAAAGGTATCTTAGGGGTTCTAAGTCTTGTGACTAGCCATGACATCTCTTAGGATCATATTCTAGATATCCTATGATTCTATATTCCTTTTTAAAGAGAGTGTCCTGTGAGGGATAGTCCAGGAGGCATAAGTAGATTTCATCCTTTTCTGAAGTCTTACATATTCCTAATTCTTTGAAAGTTATTCTTGTCTGATTTTCCTGGAGACAGCAGTGCAAGTTGTGAGGATGACACTTTCCCTGCACTTACCTCCTCCTTCAGTTGGTGGCCCAGTGTGTGAGTTGTAGTGGTGAGGGTCTCCACTCAGCCTTGCACTTCAGATCTGTGTGCATAGTTACAACTTTCCTTCGCACAAAACTGTGCTCGAAATAGACAGATGTAACTCATGATCAGTTCTTATCTGAGCTCAGAGATGGTAGTAATTAATGGTGGTGGGTGCTGGGGTGTTTGGGACAGTCTGGTTCTTCCCCTAAGAACTCTACAGTGGAGTAAGACTGGACTTGCCCAGACCATTCAATTTTCCCCTCACTTTGATCATAGTAAGCTACGTAGTCAAAATACTTAGCATCCTAAATTTAGTATTGCAGGATTCTGGGCTGTAAAATAAGCTTTGTTCTGCCTTTAAAAGGCAACTTTTCTTCAATACCTCCAGCTGATTCTTAAGAGAAGCAATATATAGATGAACCTGGTCTGCTGGGAGGTGTCTCTTCTCGTGGCAGGGGCATTGAAACTAGATGATTTTTAAGATCCATTCCAACACAAACCATCATAGGATTCTATGATTCTGTATGTCAGCATAGGTTCTTTGCAAAATTTTAGGGAATTTTTTTTCAGACTGATGAAACAAGGAAGTTCAAAGAGCCAGAGAATTCCCTAGCCCCAGAGCAAAACACAGGTTTCTGTTCTTCACCATGTAAATACAATTCTTTGCTATAAGGGAGAAATGTTGGTTGGTCATGTCTCATCATGTTTTTATTTTCAGGGGACATACCAACATTTTCAATGACCTGATGTCATCTGCTACATTTCACTTGCCACCCTGGGGACACACACACTGGCAATGGGGAATGTATTTGTGTCTTCACACAGCAAAGCATGCACAATGTCAGGGCCATATGAAGAGGAGGTGCTACATCAGAACAATGGACCATTGCCTTTTGGAGCAGACAGCAGTGGTGATGGTGGCAGCCACTGACATCCATCCTTGGCCAGGCTACTACATATTATGGGTAAAATAAAGTGATTTTCTTTATCTTTAAGGTGGTGTTCCATATTCTCTTCAAAGGTTAATAGAAAATTAATTTGCTCTCACATCCACGGTATCCCAAATAAAACCGAAAAATAATAGACTAAAGTGAACATGACCTACAAAGTAAAGAAAAACTTTTCTCTATCCTCAGCCCAGCTTTGTGTCCTGAAGAGTAGTTCATGTACTAGTTAATGGAGCTCACTGCTGGCAATGTCCTTTTATAGGAAGAGTAGGCTTCTAGTTCAAAAGCTACTACCCATTTTAAATAAGACAGCACTGAGCAAGAAGAATCACAGACTCTTTGGTAGCCCATGCCAGGTACCAAAGACCATTCTGGGGTGTTTTTTCGAGTAGAAATTAGTGTCTTGGTTTTTATCCATGGTTTGAAATGGTCAGTGTCTAGTAGAACAGAAGGGTCAAAGACACAGGTGTCATTCAATTACAGAAGTGAAATTCAGAGCCATGGGGTCACCTCAGAAGCTTTGTTACCACCCTAGATCTCAGTTGACCAGGTTTTCATACAATTGGCCTGAGAGCAATTTTTCTGGCCTGGCCACATATTGCCTTCTGTTGCTGTAATCCAGTCCCAAGGTAAGATAAACGCAGGTAACTGAAACAAAGCCTGCATAGAAAAAGGCATGGTTGGAAAAATGCCTATGTACACTGAGCACACCTCCTTCTCCAGGAGCAGGTCAGGCTGCCATAATAATTCTATTTTGTTATGCACTTGTATTACAAATGGCAGCTGAGTCCCATCAGTTACCTGGATATAACTTGTCACTTTTGCTTCTAGTTCCTTTCCAGAAATGAGGCAGGTTATCCCAGTCCTTGTTAAGGCATTGCCAGACAACTCTCACCCAAGGCCAGGACACACCTGAACACTGAATCCTTTGTTCCACTGCCCTTCCTTGGCAGGACAAGGAGCTAATAATCAGATCACTGTTTACTGACTACCTGTTTTTCTTAGAACATGCACAAAGGTTTGAGATCAAAAGGTTTGGCATCAGGGACCTTTACTTTGACAAATCTTCATCTAGCCTACCATTTTTCAGCTTAATTAAAGTGATTAGCTCCTAAGTGGACACAAACATACATACAGTTAACTGCATGAGTGTTTTACTCCAAATAGGATGTATGCCCATGGATAGATACACAGTAATATTGATTTCCTTTGTTTGGAAAACACTTTTCGTCTGTATTAGCAGCAGAGTTATTTTTCCTCTCACTCTCACACCAGAGAGGACAGCTGGAGTGTACATGCTCTTGAAAACAGAATGGTCTCTATTTAAAGTGAAAAGATATGGCTTCTCTGCCCTGTGTATATCAATAAATGCACTTCACTTGCTTATCAGTTCTCTTGCAGTATAGCTGTGCTTGGTTTAACCGAGCAAGGAGCTAAACATGTCCCAGCTGTTTGCTCACTCCCCGTGGTGGGATGGGGAGAGAATCAGAATGAGGGTAAAACCAGTGGACTGAGATAAAGACAGTTTAGTAAGACAGAAAAGGAAGGGAAAATAATAATAATAATGATAAAAGAATATGCAAAACAAGTGATGCTCACTCCAGTTGCTCACCACTTAGTGATCAGTGCCCAGCCAGTCCCTGAGCAGTGATTGGCCCCTCCTGGCCAGCTTCCCCAGTTTTATTGTTCAACATGATGCCATATGGTATGGAATATCCCTTTGGCCATTTGGGGGCAGCTGTCCTGTCTGTATCCTCTACCATCTTCTTCTGCACTCTCAGCCTCCTTGCTGGCAGGGTAGTGCGAGCAGCTGAAGAGTCCTTGACTTGGAGTAAGCACTACTTAGCAACAACTAAAACATCAGTGTGCTATCAACATTATTATCCACATTATTCTCATCCTAAATCCAAAACACAGCACTGTACCGGCTACTAGGAAGAAAATTACTATCCAAATTGAAACCAGTACAAGCTGATATCTCATACTTTGAAGCCCTTTATGTGCATTAATAGTTATAAAAAGAGCAAAGGATTCTTCTAGGACTGCCTGTATCTCACCTCTGTTAAAAACATAAGGATTTCATGTGTCAAAAAAGAAGCCATCCAGACTTCCTGAAATCTAAAATAAGAAAAAAACCCTCCATAATTAAAGCAACCTTTCATTACTGAGCTCAGCTTTTTCAGTTGTCCTTAAAAGCCCAACAACAGAGCTGAGCACAGCAGAAGGGTGTGGATGTTATAAGATTTGAGTAATTTTTCTTTCAGAAGGTGAAGAACTGATTTCCAATGTCATGTTGCAAAATCCACTTAGCTAGCACCTGCCAGAGCTGCTACAGGAGCGTGTTCCCTAGTGTAACGCTACCCAAATGGCTCAGAGACCTCAGATTTCAGGCATTTCAGGTTCAGTAGAAAAGAGCTCAAACTCCATTCCCAAATCTGCATGCCGGCAGTACAGAGTACAGGATCTGGGATTTTGTGCAGCATAGCGATGCTACAAATTCCTGTGATCCAGCCTGGTGTCCTGTCTGCCTACAGCTGTATCTCTAGGACCTTGTGAAGGGAGAGTCACCAGGCTGCATGTAGCAGGGTGTTAAGATTGCTACTCATAGAGAAACCTGTGTTGTCTTGTGTACCAGGAATAGATGGGACTGGGCAGGGACGTCGAGTTCAACAGGCATCTACAAGTGCAGCTTGGCATCCTGCAAATAGTAATTAATGCCTGTAAGCAGTTGTGGACGGGCAGGAGAAGAGGTTTTAACCTCTTTGCTCTTGTTATTGATTTCCTCTCTTCAAGCTTGTTGGTTTAGCTGAAGAGTTGTGTATTGAATATCTGTTCTGTTTTGTTGCCTCTTTCATGGCAGTGCTTTTACACTGTCATGGTTTTGGGGTGTTAAAGCTTTCAGTGAAGAGCAAAATAAAGCTAGGCTTTGATGGTCTTCTTGTGCATTGCTTCTTTAGTGTTCTGTTTGTATAAACTAGAGTGTGGGAGTCTGGATGGGAGGATGGAATCAGTGCTCATGTGTATTAGCAGAAGGTGACAGCAGAGCCAGCTCTGCTCCCCTGCTCCTCTCTGCTACAGCAGAAACCAGATCCACATAGATAAAGCAAGAACAATATGAATTAAGATGGTGTAAATAAGTAAAAATGACAGTCCTAATTCATTCCCTATGTAGATACAGATATTATGAAAGGGCCCACTCTACATTCCTCTAACTGAAAAAAAATGAAAATAGCTCTATTAATTTATGGAAGACTTTTCTTGTAACTCCTGAAGAACAGTATTATACTGAATATATAATGAATACTGTGTTTTTTGTATGCTGCACAAAAATGTGTATGAAGAATGGATATTTCTAATCCTTTAGCATCATTTAAACATGCCTTTCCAGCCAGTTATTTTTAGGATGAGATGAACCATGGCCTGTTTCTGCCAAGTGACTATAAAAGGAGTCTAAAATGACTGTCTTAGATGCAGGTGTCTTTTGTAACCATTTTTGTTGTATTCTTCCATAATTTAGTTTCACAGTTTGGATAGAAAAAGCTGCTTGTGAACCAGGCATCAGATCTGTTAGGCCAAAACTAAGCACAAAATTATTCGATTTTATAAAATAAAATGTGATCTGGAGGGTATAAAAAATTGTAGGTGATAAAGTAACCCATGCAAAGATCTCCCAAGCTGTGGTTTGCTGAGGTGGGTGCTTTGGCATCTCTTGTCTGCAGTGGGTGGTGTGCACGTATTGGTATCAGGGCTCTCCCTGCCCATCATCTTGCCAGCAGCACGCCTTCCCACCCCCAGCAGAAGAAATAGTGTTTCTCAAACTCCCCTCTGACCTGTTTCAGACATCTGTGCTGAAGTGAGCTGAAGTTGCTTGGAGGGCTTATTTCCATCCCTCTGGGCTCTTGTGGCAATTGGGGACCACCGCAAAGATGAGGTGTCTGCAGAACCAGCATTTCTCTGCAGAGCTGGTCAGAGGTGGGATGAGGCAAGTGAGGCAGGGTGAGACAAGGCTGTGTCCTGGAGGAGCTCACCTGGGGGAAACACGAGGTGCAGAGTGCTAGGATGGTGCTGGCAGGAGGTTGTGCATCATAAAGCACAGATGTGGCATGTTGTTATTTGTGGTTTTGCAGATGAATGATCAGCATCTTGCAAGATCACTGGACGTGATGAACCAGTGGCTGCTCAAGCTCTGCAGCTTGAGAAAGGAGCTTTCAATTGGGCTGCCCTCAGGAAAGCATCACACCTGCCTCTAGAATGGGATCGTGCAACCAGCCACCTTGTTCTGCCCAAACAAAATCAACAATATAAGCTCATTAGGGCAGGGAATTTCTCTTTTGTTCTCTGTCTTGTTCTCTGCCTTTTTTCCTATACCATCATAGCAGAGATAATAATGCTGTTATTAAGCATATTGCAGGATTGGTGAAATGTATAATTTTTTGACCCAAGGTAATGGTATTTATTAGTCTTACGCACAGAATGCTGTAAATAAATTAATTTTAATGTGCATACAAATGAAATACTTCTTGTATTGCAAAATAATTTACCCTTGTTTATAAAATAATTTATTATTTTCTCTTATTTTGTAAAATTTTGTAGTGTTTTGTAAAGTAATTTGCCTTCTGCATTTTTGAAAAAAGAATGAATAGATTTTAATGCCACACTAGTAATTAAGCTGATTGTCATAAGTTTAGAAAGATTAATTTTGCATTCCAATGCTGAATAAATAATTTGCTGGGCAAATAAAAACCAATTAGCTATAACAAACCCTCAGATTTGCTATTCATGTTGCAAACCCAGGAGAAACAGAAGATAGCAATACTAGTTGCATCTAAACTTCATTGACACCACTGGACCCATTAAGAAAAAATAATTTTATATTTTCTCTGTATTTCTGTTTTCTCCATGTACTTTTTCTGTGCTGCATGAGAGAGGGGGTTCACAAAGGCAAAGAGGGGGAGGAAGGCTCAGGACTGAGAAATAAATACCAGGAAGACAACATCAAATGTTAAAGATCATAAGCCAGGTAGAATAGAGGTTCTCTGTTGCATTACCCTGCATTTGTGGGATGGGGTTTGGACAGTGGCTGAGCACTGGAAGGAGGGGACCTCACTGTTTTTGCCGTTAGTGACTCATAACGCTGAAGCTTTAAATCAGCACTTGAAAACACAAAAACAGTCTTGCGCAAAGTCCTCACGTCTTGTGCAAAATCCCTACCTCTGAGATGGTGCTTAGAACATGTGTAGGAGTTTCCCTCTGCCAAGTGGATATTTTGAGATGTCTGCGTTTTGACAACTCAGTTTTCTTTCCACGCTTCAACTCCTTCCTGCAGAGACAGTTGCATCAAACATTTGCAATTTTTTTGATTCAAGGTATTAGTAAGTTCAGAAAGGGCAAAATCCTGCTTAAAAAGTAGTAGAGAAGGTTTTCTTTTTTTTTTTTTTTTTTTTTAGCAAATATTATTTGTATTTTTTAAATACATGTTTAAAGTACAAATTTTAATTTTTTTTTTCCAATTTACATTCACAGCTGCTTGTCATCTTGGTTGTATCCTAGGATTGCTCAAAATAAGAATGAGATACTGGGATTATGCAGACCCACAGCATCAAAGTGATTGATCCCCTGTGTGTCACCCACCTTTCCCTGGCAAACACCAAGCACCTTCCACATTCCTCATGCACCCCTACGCTGTTAGCTTATCAGCAGCCTCTTTGCTCCTTAAAAGCAGATGCATGCTGCTGTTTGTTCCCTGTGTTCTGTTCACTATGAACATCGGCTTGTTTGTCCCTTGTAAGGCGTTTTAAATCTGCTCAGATTATTTGGTTATCTTTAGAAAGACTATGGTTGGGGTTTTTTCATACTGTTAGTGTGCAGAAGAAAAATGTAGGCCCATTGCTCCAGGCCCATTGACTGAAGGACATTTTGGTTTAGATCTTTGGAGGGAGATAGTGCTAAAAATCACAGTGAGGTGCAATGGGATTCTGCAAGGAAGCACAGCAGGCTGTGTTCTGTTGCTGACTTTCCATCAGGAGCTGTTTGGATAGGATGTCCCCTCTGCGCCTCTCCTAATCCTTATTCTGGGGATTATGGCATTGTGCTTCCTGAGGGGCATTGGTTGATGTAATCAGCTGCCATAGGATGATGCTGAGATGCAAAGTAGTATTTTTTACTCAAAAGATGCTGTTATGTTGCAGCAAGCCCATTATGTTTGGAGCTATAAAAGGTCCGTGCCATGTAACAATGTGTGCTCGTCACAGTGCATGTCAGTGGGAATTTGGGTTCTGTGTTGAACATTTCAGTGCAGACCCATTTCTCTGTTATATTTTAACAACATGACAATAACTGTTTTATAGCTATCTGCTTCCTGTGACAGAGATTTGCAGGGTACTTTGGTTTTGCTTTCAGTGCAGTCGGTTCTTGATTCTGAGTCTTGTTTCCATCGTCCTTGATGGAGGCCCCTAAATGTTGACTCAGTGTCGATTACCATATTTAATTGTAACTTTAATTTCTTATTTCTTTCCTTATTATTGTTATCTTTACAATTTCTGCAAGGTATTAAATACTGATAGTGGAAAAATAATTTTTTTTTTATTCTCACTTCAAGCTTCTTAAGTTTTCTTATGTTTCACCAGAGAAGATAATGTTACCACAAATTAATAAAAACTAAGGTATTTCTACCAACAATGGCTTAAAATAATTTTTTCATTTAAAACTGACTTCTGTAGCGGAATTGAAGGGAAGGCAGACACAAGCCTCTATAGTCAAGGTTTGCTAAGGAGGCTACAATTGTATCAATTACATGTAAAGATAGACTCAAAATTTGGTTCGAAGTGCCTGCTACTTTCTTGGCTTTACAACACTGAAAAATTTCATGGGAAAGCTGGAGCGCCTGGTGGTGCTGCCCTTTTACTGTCACAAAACCCAGAACCTGCTGAGGTAGAGAAATAGGCTTGCAGTTTTGCATGTGTGTTTGGCAAGGAAAAAAAATTGTTTATTTGCTTTGTGAGCACCTTAAATATTACACTTTCTGGGCCTGAGTGCCCCTTCCAACATAAACCATTCCATAATTCTACCTTTTTCAGAAACTATGGGATCCACAGTGCCCATGCATCTAAAGCTGAGGACTTTAAAACAGCACTCAGTAAAGTCTAGGATAAAGGACTTTGAAACAGCACTCAGTAAAGTCTAGGATAAACAGAAAGAAGAGGAAGATGCACTGTGTTCCTCAGTGCTAATCTTGAACAGAAGCTGAATGTTTATTTTCAAAGTCAGGTTTGATTCTGCTTTATTTTCTAGTAGCAAATTCATGGATTTACTGGCTTTTTTAAAATAATGTTTATTTCAATCATGTTTAACCAGTCTAATCCCTCATAAAGTATTTGACTTTGTAAATCACATACTTGAGTTTATATATAATCAGTATTTATTGGGGGCAACCAGCAGGGAAGAGAAGGCCAGAGAAGCACAAATGGAAAATTAAATGAAAACTGGAAAAAAAAAAAAAAAAAAAAGAGTGTGACACATGTAGCAAAGGTAAAATAAGGTTTAAGAGCTGTGTGATAAACGAGACATATGGAAAAGGCAAGGAAAGTGGGGGTTTGGTGCTGAATGAGTCCTTTTTTATTTAAAAGCAACGCCCTTCTCAGCTAACACTGGGCTGCCAGCTGCACATGCCTCTCCATGAGCTGAGCCGTGGCTCAGTCCCCTAGGTGGTGTTATAGCACTGTAATTCTCGGCTACCTCCTGTTGCCTGATCTGCACTCTGGAGGGACCAGCTGATAAAATCGGCAATATCCTAATAGGGTCTTTGGTTACATCATTTTGGCAGACGCTACCCAATCTTATCAGCCAGTATTGGGCTGCTTTTCTCAAGTAATAGTGTGAAATACAACCAGATTCTTGCTTATTTGGTAGCTATTTCTAAATTATGTTAATGTGCCCTTAAATTCTTGTCTTCTACATCAAATAAAATGCTTCTGCAGAAACAGAGGCTTGTTTATATCTGCCCTCGCAGCTTGTGAGCTAAATATCTTTGAGTGAACAAGCTCTTGCAGATGACAAATCTTAATAAAAGAGCAGGGAGTAAGTTCACAAACTAAATTTTCACCATAAATTGTCTATTTCTGTGTATCTCCACGGTCTGGAACAGCCCATCAAGTGTTCTTGATTGTAACACACCTGGGCTTTCAAACCCTGGGGAACAAAGTCTGCTACCAGAGGAAGGCCAGTTATCTCCTTGTCTCAGTCATAAAGAAAAAAATAGATGGTCTCTGAATGGACATAGGGGATTGCTATTTAATGTCACACAGCTTGTATCTATGTTCCCACGAACAGAAGTTCCTTGGCTGCAGGAGCTGCTTAAGCTGCTGGTCTGTAGGGAATGATGCTGGATTGCCTTTTGATCAAGGTGCAGTAGACCTCAGGAATGACAGTTCATGTTTTCTGCTGGAGGAGGTTGTTTATGAAGATCTCTTTGTGATTAGGTTATTTTTTTGTCTTTAAAGACTTAGTAGTTTTTGTGTCTTTTCTTAAGCTTTACTAAGTTAGCGCTGGTGACCTGTTAAAGGGCACTGAAGTACAGCTTCAGGGCAGGAGGGTGCTGTTGTGTTTCTGCAGAAGAGCAGAGCATGCAGATCTGTCTAAAATAGCCTGAATGGAGACAAGAGACCAGTGAGATTTTTCATATGAAATACCCCAACTTGTAGGGTTTCTCAGAGGTCTCTCACTTTGCTCAGCAGGGTTGGCCAGTCTTGGTGCTTTATTACAGACAAAGTATAGTGTTTGCATTCATGGGCCTATTGAATCCATAAACATGTAAATACCTTTCACATGCTTTTAAATTAAAAAAGGTGGCCACCAAATTTTAATAACAAATGAAGATGGTTTTTCCTTTCATCCAGCTCCTCTTTCTCCAGTGCTGTGTTTGCTTTTGGTGTGCTCCCCACTGAGTAAGCAGCAATCCCAGCCCACATGGACCAGTCTTCTCTTCGTTTAGACCTTATCTCTGAAGATGCTTCCTTCCTACCATAGCTATTAAACTGCATTTTCACAACAGATGAGTAGCAGCCTCAGGTAGGTGGAGGGGCACTCCTTCCTCTTCCGTTGTCCTCCCCGGGACTCCCGAGGTGTCTGCCTTCATGAACCCTGAGCTGGTTTAGGTTTCAAGCTGTTTGAGGCAGCTTCTGCTGGACTGGAGATGCTGTGGAGCCAGAGGCACGTTCTGCAGCTTAATGACTGCCTGCTTGCCCACCGAGGCAGTGCAGTGTCTGTGTGTGTCCTTCACAGGTCTGAGCTGTGAGCTGTCAAACACCATCTCTCACATCAGCGTTCCCTGTAGCTCCAGGTGTCTGGCTGGATGACACTCATGTGGGCAAGCAGTGATGTCGAAGGGATGGGCAACAGTGGGGTCAATCACAGCCGCCTGATTTGCAGTTCAGTCCTGCATTGTCTGCTGCATTCCAAGCTCCCCATGCAACAACAGCAGTGAATTACAAACTCTAAGACAAATTGAAGTACAGCTTTTAAGGTGCAGAACGTCTCACCTGTGAGTAGACAAGGAACTGATCACCCTGGGGTATGCTGTAGCATGTGCTTTGCAACACAGTGACTTAGCTGTGTTTGAAAAGGAACTGTGCTAATTGTGGAAGTGTGGAGAGGTAAACAGTAGGCAGTAAGGCAGAGACAACTTCTTCAAACTGTCATATCTTTTGATAATGAAATAGGGAAAGCTAACTTTAATGAAAAAATTCTCCTGGGCTCTCAGGACGCCAGTGGAGCTCCACAAGGGCTAATAGATAAAAATGGGCCAGGGTTCTCCCTGCCTCTGAGGGCAAGCTGCACAGCGCAGCCCTATTACACATGGTTAAATGCTTTCCTTGCCCAAAATCAGGTGATCTGAGCACTGCTGCCTACCAGGGAGGTCTCTGGCCTGTGTGCATGCTTTAAATGACAAAGCAATGGTGACAGCAGCTGCAGGTGAAGTATCTTTATGTCCTGATACCCTGGTGCTCAGAGCTCATCTGGAGCTGACTTGAGAAGGAATGAAATGTGACTGATCCTGGACATCTTATCTTTTTTGTCAGTAGCCTGAGCTCCTATCTTGTGTTTGGAAACAGGAAAACAAAAAAAAGGGGAAAAGAAATTAAACTAGAAAAGAAAACAAGATCTGACATTATTTTTGAGTTTCCTGATCCTGTGTTCCTGGCTTCATGTGCACTGGAGATAGTCTCCAATTACGTGCTCTGAAACAGTTGCTGGAGTGTGGTGGAGCTGGTTGCATCTCCAAGCCAGCCTCTGCCAACAGCTGGCACTGCCTTCGTGCCTCCATCAGAACGAAACCATGCAGGCTGGAGAGCTGGTTTAGTTCCAGCTATGAGCTCCATGTCCACGGGGAACACTGTTCTGGCCATCCGCATGCATCCCCCAGTAAGATCATCACAGGAGTTCTCTTGAAACATGCTTTTATTGCATTGCCATGTTTAGTTTCTTGGTCTTTTGAGCTGAAACTGGAATGTGAGTCTTTGCTCCATGATTCACTTACCTACCCCTCTCGGAACATGCCATTAGCTCCTGCTGGGCAGGAGGTAGGTGCAGAGATGGATGTCCCTTGGCAGTGATAAGGACAGGCAGTTCAGTGCTGACTGCATGGCCACCTTCTTCAAGGTGACCATGAGTGGCTTTGTGAACTACCCCATGGATTTTACACAGCTCTGTGACACCTCCATTTTCTTGAAAAGTTACAGTCATGCCCAGAGGAGAGCTGAGGTGGCAGGGCTCAGTGCAGATCTTGTTACTGTCCCAGCTGCAGGGACCTGCCCATGGAGACAGTGTTGGATGGAGGCTTGCACAGGTCCTGCATCCACAGCTGCTATGCTGGCACCTCTCTGTTTTGCTGGTGCTTGTTACTGACCATATTTCTCAGATGCAGCTCCTGCTAGAGCTGGGCTTGTTTGGGGTAACTGCTTTTGACCAAAGAATCACAGACTGGTTTGAATTCAAAGGAACCTTAAAGATCATCTGGGTCCAGTGCCCCCCCCCACCATGGACAGGGTTGGATTCCCAAGATCAGATTACCCAAAGCCCCATCCAACCTGGCCCTGAACTTTTGGGAACAGAGCATCCACAACTTCTCTATGCACTAGCCTGTGCTAGTGCCTCACTTTGCTCATAGTAAAAAATTTCTTCTTAATATCTAATCTAGACCTGCCCTCTCTCAGTTTAAAACCATCCCCCGTTATCCTGTCACTGCATTTCCATGAGAAAAGTCCCTCTCGGGCTCTCTTGTAAACCCCCTTCAGGTACTGGAAGATGCTGTAAGGTATTCCCAGAGCCTTCTCTTCTCCAAACTGAACAACCTCAACTCTTTCAGCCTGTTCTCATAGCAGAGGTGCTCCCTCCTCTGACCTCACTTCCGCACATATATGTTTGAGTGAGGCATGTATGTCTGCAGAGACTCATTTTACAGGGTCACAGCGGCCAAAGTGACCACTGACACCTCAAGAAGCTGCTGTTGTCCACACTACAGCATGGAGGTATTACTGCAGCATCATTTATAGACTCATTTTGGAAGCAATTGAACTAATTACCCCAAAAATTCAGATTTTACAAAAAAACCCCACAAAACAAAACAAAAAACCACCAACAACCCAAAACACAAAACTGGGAAGTTTCTGAGAAGTATACTTGGTAGATGTGGTATCACACGGGTGACTGGTCCTCATCTTGGAGGACGAGCAGCAAAGTGACATTTGCATCAGTGCATGGCTGATGTGTTTACTGCAGGTGATTTTGTTCAGATTACAAGTGTCTGAGTGCAGGGTGGCATTCCTGTGGGCAAGGCAGCAGCACTTGAATTTGATGCACAGCTGGGGATGCTGCCTTTTGTTTACTAAGGCAACCGGTTCTTTTGCATTTGAAGAAAATGCAGCCTGACTCCTGGCCCCCAGGGAGGAGAGATGGAGAGGGAAGTGAGTGTTGACAGTGCAGAGATCAGAAACCTTAGAGCAGTTATTTTGGATGCTGGTACCAGCATGACTGCAAGGGAGGTAGGGGCTATGCTCTACCCTGCTACCTGCACTGGAGGTTTGCTCCCATGGCTGGGCTGTGACTGGTTTTGGAGTAGCTGATTGAAAGCTATACGCGGCATATTTGTGCATGGTACAGTCATTTCTTTATTTTTTAGGTATCTATGATGAGGCTGAGGAGAGAGTGGACTGGAAGTGCTGTAGGTGCAGGGGCAGCAGCTACAGGGACACTATGTCCTGATGCACTTCTAGTGAAGTGTATTTTCTTTATTTTCCACCTAGAACTGGATTAAAGTGAGCCTGCTTTGTTTGCTCCCTGTCCTGGAAGCACTGCTATCACATAGGTCTCCCCTCCAGTGCATCTTGTTTGATCCTGACAGGATTTGGTCACTGAGTCACGGGTTTATTCAGCATGGTCAATTTGGGCAGATACCTTCAACTCTGCTATATGGATCTTTTTTTCCAGCTGTCATCTTGTATGAAAAAGAAATTTACAGGATAACCAGATCAGTCAGAATTCATAAATCCTTCCCATTTCATGAGAAAAACAGTGTATGTGTTTAAAATAGTGGAAAAACCTCACCATAAGGAAATGTATGGAAGTGGAGCACTGCACCACCACCTCCACGTCTCTTGGGGAGGGACGTGGGTTCTGTGACATTTATATCCAGGTTTAATTATAATATGGCTTGAATAATAAACACAAAGGCATCTGAGACTATCTGTGTAATGGGTAGGAAGGGGCACATGGCAGGGACAAGAGCAGAGAGCAGGCAGTGTCATCCCTGAGACTGCCTGGCCAGGGACGTTGTCCTCCTGTGCATGTAGGAAGACCAAGTCACAGACAATCTCTCCTTCTACAAACTGGATGCTGGAAATATTTTAGCCTTTTCTTCAATTACATTCCAGAAGCATGGAGGTCTGCCAAGCGATGTAGGAGATATTAACAGGCAGACTTGACTGTGGTGAGGTACCAAAACCAGTGAGAGTGTCCCATGGGGTCACCATTTGTCCTGCTGGCACTGCAGAGCTTGAAGTCAGAAGGGGTTGTCTTTAGGATGTTTCAGTCAGGTCATGTGAAATAGCTGAGAGAGGATAGTGTAAAAATAATGAGTTTTTTTCATTCACCAATAAATCAGAAGTTAATTCTATCTCCTTTCCTAAGTGGTCATTTGAGGGTGGATAAAGCCTACATTAAAATGTTTCTTGATCTTCAAAAATAAACAGATGGTTTATTTAGACAATTAGACAATTATTTGCACTGTGATATTGTACATTTTATCAGTGTGTTAATAATTAGAGAAGTTTGTCCCTATGTTACTGGCACATCAACAGGAAATCAGTCTTTCTCTGCCGTTTTTTCTCCCCCATATCAACTATTTCAAAAAGGTTTGGCAGCACTGTAGAAGTGCAAGCACCAGTATAATTGGGTCACACCTTTGATTTGAAGTGACCCATCACTCAGTGTTGGCTTCATTATTGAAATCTGCCTGTTTGGTTTGACTTTTGTGCATGGGGATATCAGGGGCCAACTCCAGTACTGGCAAGATTCACACTTCAGTTATAGCCTTTAAGCCAAATTATTTCCTTCAGAGCCTCTGTCATCACTCAGAGGTTGTGCAAGGTGCAGGAAGTGGCATCAGGCATTATAAAAATCATAATGTAGAAAATGTAATAATGCATTAGCAGCCCATAAAAACCACTTTATCACTAAATCACTCAAAATTTAAAGATGTCATTTCTTGTTTCACATCTCTCGTGCTGATGAATGTTGGTAAAGACCCCACCAGTGCAGAAGGCTGGGTAATGGGCTTGGTGGCCCACCCTAATTCCAGCATCATGAGGTAAGGGTTTGCTAACATTGCTGCTATTATTGCCATGTCTGCCTTCCATATTAGGGCAGTCTGAGGTTTGATTTCTCCTTGGACTGCCTCAGACAAATCAGATCATAACTGAACTGGAAAATGGCAAAATCCTTACTGTAACACTCCCAGCTGACCCAAACTTCAGGAAATGGGTAAAAGAAGAGGGAGCACAACCTGTGGATGCCAAGACTACCTCCAGCCATGGCCAAATTCTTACTGAAGAGTAGGAGGTGGTGACTCATCCTCTCAGCCTGGTTATACAGCCTGGGGCTTTGGTCCTTCCCGAAAGTGTGTGACTTTGAGAAGGAACCAAGGGCAGCCCCAGAGCCTAGAGGGAGGGCACAGAGAAGCACAAGCCAGGCTCTGCATGGCAGTGCAAGGCAGGAGTATGAGAGGCAATGGGCAAAAGCTAAACTATGAGACGTTTGGATGGACGTAAGGAGAAACCTTTTCCTTATGAGGAAATCCATCCTGCCTCCCAAAGAGGCTCTGCAGCCTCCCTGCTTGGAGGCTTTCAAAGGCCCAACTGAACGAAGCTCTGAGCACCTGGGGCTGATCTTGGAGATGACCTCCAGAGGTCCCTTTCAGCCTGAATTTTCCTCTCATACTGCAGAAAAGCCTAAGGTTACCAGGTGTATGGCAGGTACACACGAAAATACCAAGTAGGACTAGATGAGTTAGTGCACCTCCTCATTTGGCAGTATTGTGGTAGTCCTTGAGTGTGCTGGTTTCAGTAACCATAGAACACTGGGACAGTTTAGGGGTGAGTCACAGATTTAATGAAGTACTGGGAAAAGTGCCTTTGTTGTGAGACTCTTAACGAGCTCATGTACTTAGCTTAATGAAGCAAGGATTGAGAGTCAGCTTTGACCCCTGTCGCTATTTATTTGAGGAACAAATTGGATTGCGGAGTTTCCAGTGTATTAGATAAAGTTGCAACAAAATCCAATGGCTGAAGTGAAAGTTAGATGGATTCAGGAGAGAGGTCATTATTAATCACTAATAAATCATTTTAATACAATATTTGATTTTTGGGAAAAAACTGCTATGGGTTATCATCGGTCCTCTGCTATGATTCATCTTCAAATCAAATATGTTTATTTGGCAGATATTACCTACCTTAAAGGAGGGCACATTCAGATGAGTCCCTTGTCTCACCTGATGCAAGCTGGTTGAATGGATGAACCTGAGCAGCTGGTGCTGGCCTCGTCCCCTGATCTAGTGCGACCCAGGGAAGTAACGCAGAGCTGCATTCGAGTGCCTGGCACAAAACCACAGCTTTGTCTCCAGTGATCTGTTAGTTTCTTGGACAGAGATTCAGCAAAATACTTAGTCTTATTGTCAGAGTGTAAATGCTTCCATCATCAAGAATCAGCCTAAATTACATTTAGTTCCCATGTCTTGGCCACACAGACAGTCTAGCTTTTCGTGCTTCACTTTTTGCAGCTCTCAGATACAGATGATGATTCACCAAAATTCAGCATTTCATTACTCATGTCTCTGTAATTCACAAAAATGTGAAGCACTTTTGATGAAAGCCACATATGAGCATTACTGTGCTGCAATTAATTGACAGTCACAGGCTTAACCTGTATTGCAAATAATGTATACTTAATGTGAACTCACAGTAGAAAATACCTATACTTTTTTCTTGGCATCTTTAGCTGGCACTCAAGATGTGCTCCACTTCATAGGGTAGTTTTCATCAAGTTTAAATACATTTAAATATTAATTAATGGACTTCCCATTTTTATGAGAAAGAAGGATAAGCAAGGGAAGGTAATGGTTTGATTTTAAGAGCATGTGCTGAGGATGAGCAGTACGTTGAGCATGGTTCCTCATGGTAACACTGGTCTTTGCAGCCCTGGGCACTGTTTTTCAAGAGGTTTTGGATTCAAAAAAGTGAATTTACATTTTAATCTACCTAGTGTGATGGTCCTCTTGCAATCCAACAATTCTTCTAATTTAACTACACATCCTTCAAGATTTATTGCCTACCCCATTGGAATGAATCCTACATTGGTGAAGAAATTACTGCAACACCATGACCCTGCATAAACTACTAGAATGCCTAATAACAGGTTGTCCAGAGAAGTTGTAGATGCCCTATCCCTGGAAGTGTTCAAGGCCAGGCTGGATGAGGCTTTGAACAACCTGATCTAGCATGTGGCATCCCTGCCTGTGGCAGGGCAGGGACAGAACTAATATTTAAAGTTCCTTCCAACGCAAGCCTTTCTATGATTCTATGGTCTGAAACCATGGACATATGGAACTCTAATCACTATTTATAATGATACAGAAGAGACACACTGTGTCTCGGAAAGAGTGAAGAAAGATGGAGAACATTATGGTGGGACATCTTATTCAGATGATTACTGACAGCAATAGGAACTCTAAATGCAATGCTGCATTCCATTATAATTTTAGTTATTTCTGTTCCATTATGCTTGTTATTGAACATTATTCTATATATAGCATTTTTGCAAAGACCTACTCACATATATGATATTGCTCAATCATGTTTAACAAAATATTGGTAATTAAGTAATGTGATCAGAAGTTTCCCCCCATTCACAATCAGAATGTAGTATTACTTCTTTTATAGGCACAGAGGCTGCAGAAAACTAAACTGCCACTCTGTGGAGCACAACAAATTGATACTAGCGATGGGGTGGATTGCAGTGGTACATCCTTCCCCACTCTTCTAGGACACTTCATAATCTCAGGAACACTCATTAGGCCTTGGCTTTGAATAAAGGCTTCCTTTAAAGGGCCAGTAAGCTTCTCTTGAACTTATCAGGAACACTGTCTGCTCCCAGGAGCTGCTCTTGCCTAACAAACTTCTGTTTTCTAATGGATAGCCCTGGAACATTATTCAGCTGAATCATAACCCTAGTGGAACAATATTTTCTTTTACAGGATTTGTGAGGAAAATTCCAGTAACTACCGTCTCTGACTATGGCCAACGTGAAAATTGACAAATGTGTCAGTCAGGTCCCAAAGGAGGCCCTTTGAGCACTTCTGG
This sequence comes from Pyrocephalus nanus, assembly GCA_038380795.1. Classification (NCBI taxonomy): domain Eukaryota; kingdom Metazoa; phylum Chordata; class Aves; order Passeriformes; family Tyrannidae; genus Pyrocephalus; species Pyrocephalus nanus. Next base: position 37,743,085 of record CM076259.1, read on the forward strand.
ATCACAGTGACTGTGCCAGCACCTCCCTCTGAGTGAGACATCTCTCAGAGCTCACCAGCTGCCAGGTTTGTGATACTCAGAGGACTGAAGGTGACAACGGAGCCTGAGCTGACATACCCATGCCTAGAGGTTCACAACTTACCTGTTAAAAAATACCAAGGCATCTGACATGAGTATCTCCCTGAACTCAAGGAAGCTTTTTCAAGTCAAAGGGGTATATCTTTGTACATACTTCTTTGTTCTGTGTGCGTATGTGTGAGAATAGATTTAAACACTCTATAGCCAGTATAGTATGAATGTTGTCATATTGGATTTATAGTTATGTTACTGCTGTGTTTACAGTAAATTTTACTGAATCATTTTGTAAATGTTAAATTAGTCAATGATTAGCTGCTATTAAATCTTTTAAGACACAAACCATTGACCACCTCTGGTGCTAAGTTTGGACTCAGCCACATGTAGGCTCCATCAGGAGTTTAGAAAGCATGGAGGTCCTCTCTGAACCTTGTGAGTCTATGGAGGATCCTGTCTTATCCTCTTGCACCCTTACCATTTTGTATCCCTGTGTAAATCATTCTAGATTGATTCTAAACTGATTATCCTTGGTGTGCTTTATCTATATAGTAACTAGTAGAGTGAACCTTGCCACTCAACTTTGTCTCACTTTTATAAGCTCATATTAAACTTCTTTTGCTGATACCTTTGACAGTGATTCCTTAAGCCCCCTAAACCACTCACTGGCTATTGACACAATAACTTTCAGCTGACAGTTGTCACACAGCTGAGGTGTGAATGGGTATTGGGAAGCACAGACAGATAAGCAAAGTCATGAGAAACGACTCATCTACAAGTTATGGGATGCAGGAACAGAGCCCTAACTGGGAATCAAACTTCTCAGGCCACCTGGGATTTCTAACCCAAGGTATCACAGCTGTGGTCTCATAGAAATGGATCCCCTGGTTCCTCTGAATGGCAAGGAGAGATTTACACCACAATGAGTAAATGTTTGGCATCTGTATAGAGCCCAGTGCAGAGAGCCAAGCTAAAGAAGAATAATGTGGTTCAGAAGGTATCTGACATCACTCAGTGTTTTGAGAAAATATTAAATTCAAAACCAGACCATATACCTGGACTGAATGAAGCAGTGTATGACTATTTTTAGCATTTCTTCATCTCATAAAACTCACCTTGCCATAATTATTTTACAGAAATCCTCATATTTTAAAATCTATAAATATAAATTAAAATTCTCATATGGAATTTGCTGACAGAGTCATTAGTTGCATTGCAAAGGGTGCATAGCAATCCATATTAACTTTTTTATTGCTTTAGGATGATCACAGTTCATTAAAAATAGAAGACATTGCATATAGAACAATTTCACACATAGAGTTTTAGATTTTAAAGACAGTTTCTAATCCATGTTCCTCCTGGAAGAGAAAATTATAACTTAAAATAATTCACAAAAATCTGATTCCACAGTTTCTCACAGCAGTTCTGCCCTGCTGCCAGTACAGTTTTAGAGTGAAGTGTAATAATAGCCTTGATGGCCAAGAAGTGTGCATTTAGATATTTCATAACATTTAAAATCAGAAATGAAGGTATCCTGGAGAAGAAAAACTAACCTAGAATATACACAAGAGGGTTGCCACACACCTCATATACGAGCCAGGAGAGAGGAGGTGAACGTGGAGCCAACAGCAGAGACAGAGGCACTCTGTGTGTGTGACAGTGACACTTCACTGCAGGTGCAGCCTCTGCATCTGAGTGACTTCATGTTCATGTGCACAAAATGGTTCTCCACGTCCTGCAGTGCAGGTTCAGTGGGCACAGACAGCGCTGCCTGCCCTGAAGCTCCTTGCTGAAGTCCAGGGGGTCCAGGGGAGCCTTGGGGCAGCTGAGCAAGATGCAGCTTTCTTCATGTGGTTCCTGGTGAATCAGAGGGTTCATTTGGGGGGTGTATGAGACAGGATGATCTGCCCAGGACGGCAGTGGACACAGGGAAGGGAGGCATCACCAAGCTCTGAAAAGTCTTCTCTGCTGAAAAACTGTGGAATGTGCCCATGGTCTGAACCTATTAGTGTGCCTGTGAGGGGCATGTGAAGAGCATCACTGGTATCTGCAGGAGAGGACCTAAGCTAATAGTTTCTCTTTCTCTGCTAGTGTTCAGGGGAGACTGAAAGTCATGGTGAGGGCTAGGCTGGAAGCATGCCTTTGGAGCCTGGGTCATTTGGAACATTCCTTCCAGAACAAGAGAGCCTGTAAAAACAAAAATTTAAATGTATTTGCATATCTGCACACAACACACGTACTCAGGCAGTCTGATGAAAGAAAAAAAAAATTACAAATATTTAAATGCTTAGTCTCACTTGTCTTGAAAGATGACTAAATGTGGAAGGCATCACAACAGCCATCCCACCATGGTGCTCAATTGAGCATCACAGCAGACATCCCACCAGACACCATCCCAGTAGCACAGCAGGCATCACTGCAGGCAACCCACCAGCTCATCTCAGCAGGCATGGGAGCTGGCATCTCACCAGGCATCACTCCACATCATCTCACCAGGACATCACAGCAGGAACCACAATAGGGTGGTGCTTTGCTGCCAGCCCTGATTTTTGAGCCTGATGGGGGCAGATGGATGAGGAAGGCAGGGCTGTTTCATGGGCAGGCAGCACAGGTGACTGACCATTCACCAGGTTAACCTGAGTGTGATGAGCAAGGCCTAAGGAAGGGACAAGCATCCGAGAGCATCCAGTTGTGCTGGTGGAAAGAGAAGTCTGAAGGATTCATGCCTTCTCCTCATCTGATTTTCAAGGAACTTTAAGCATGTTTAGTCCAAAAATGGTAAAAAATGGCTTTCCTTTCACCAACTATATATATCAAATGTGAAAAAACACAGTTTTCATTGCAAAACTGAGCTTCTGGCTGAACATCTAGAATGCGACCTTGGGAGGCCTATGCCCACCAGCGAAGGGGAGAAAAGTTCTGTGACAGCACTGTGTACAGGAAAGAAGAAAAAGAAGTAGCAGAGGTGCAGATAAGAAATGTCTATTTACTTTTCTCAAATGTTTCTTTCACAGGATCTGGTCAGCCTTTGAGTACCCCATGACCGTGAACAGGGAGACAGAGCAGCCCCAGGGAGCCAAGGCTGGAGCTGCCTGATCAGCTTGCCTGCCTAGTGAAGGGGATAACCTCATACTGAAAAAATTATTTTCAGAAATCTCATTGGAATCTCAAGGCTGCCAGTACACTTTTGCTCCAAATCTCTCTCACATTAGCGAGAGGAAAACATCTGGTTTTATATTTAAAGTGAGAAATAATCTGTTCTCTGAATTAGGATAGCTGAGGACTTTGTATGCCCTGGGTGGCACAGCATCAGGAATTATGATATTTAAGTACAAATTCTGGTGTTCAGGGGCAACCCCCTTACTAATGCCTTGATACTTAGGGCATAAATAGACCATGCCTTGCTCCTCGGGCACATATATTTGACTTCTGGATTCCTTTTCAAGGTCGCTTCTCTATTTACAGAATATACAGAATGTTTCTTTACAAGAGATTTCAAACAGTTCTTAAGAAATAAAGTTTCGTTGCATCATAGGAATATTTTTGATACACAATATGAACATTGAATTACTAAAATATATTATGTTGAAACTTTTTCTAAACTCATTCTGTAGTTAATCTGCATACTGAGGTAACCTAGGTAAGGAAATGGGCACTGGCACAGATGTTTTGGAAAATGAACCCTGATGTTGATGCAGTACAAGGTAGGAACAGATGAACACAATAGACTGAGTCTAGCAGTATCTGACTTCTGGGAATCCCCACTCCTGCCTGGATCAAGCCCTTGAGCACTTTGGATTTTGGACCTGCATGTGGGCATGGGCATGGCAGCCACTCTGCTCCTGAAAGCAGGTTTCCTCAGTAAATTGGTTAATAACAATAACGTTTCAAAAGCCTTTCTGTTAACCATAGAGAAAAAACAAAGCCAAAAAACAGATGTGAGAATGGTTTTATTCAGGACGGGTTTGAATTCAGCATCTATTTTAGCCAGTATACTTTGAATTATATATAGACTTAACATTTACTCTTCAGAAGTTAAGGTTCTTTAAAAGGTCATATTTCATTTTGTATTAGAACATGGTGTGTTGGCTTTCTGCTCGTAGTTTTTTGCACATATGAATGCTTAAGGTAAAATGCTTTTGATTTCCAAAAGCAGCAAGTGTATGGACACTTAATAAAAAGATGATTTCTTCATGCCCATTTCTAGTCAGTAGGAACTTTTCCTGTACCAAGCAGCAAGGTAGAAGAATTCAGGCTGATTGCTTCAGGTTTCCATCTCCAATTCTCCAGAAAATGGTGGATATCATAACATTACAGAATTACTCTTTATGTTCAGCACCATTCCTCAATGATTTGCCTCTCTAACTCAGCGTGCCAATCTCAGCTGGCCACTTTGTTTTTATGAGTTCTGGGAAATCAAAACACAAACCAATTTTTCTTTAGCAATTGGGACTTCAACCAGACAAAAAACAAAGCATGTGTGAGTCCTCCTCCCTTCCCCTTCAGGTTTAGAAGCATGACTGAAGTCCGTGGAGTCGCTACTGTGATTTAACTACCAGAGTAAAACAGAAGAGAACAAGGCCCATGATATTTACACTAAATTTTACAAGAGTGGTCTGGTTTTGACTCTGTTAAACTGAGTATGGACCCAGCTATGCCATGTCAAATGTTCAGTTCTAAACTTAAAGATGCATCTGCCTAAACATGCAACATTATACTGGTTTAACTAAAGCAGCACAACCCTGGGTGTGCATACTTCTTATAAGAGTGGCTGCCTTGTAACTTTTGGCAGTAAAGCTTTGGCAATTTGACCTCTTTTTGGTTCAAGTAGCCAAGAACATCTGCCTTCAGGTCCTAGCTGCAAATGCAGGAGGCTGTGCTTGAAGCAGGGCACTCACCCACACAGTTTCTCTGGAGGAAGTCTTCTTTCGCAGATGAGCTACAAAACTGCAGATCCTGTGTTTGAAGCTCCAAATTAAAGTATTGGGGAAAACCAGTACAGTCCCTGCAGTCATAGAGCTGTAAAACAAAAATCAACTCGGAAGCAGAGAAAGTGTGACTTGTCATTAAGTTGAAACAGAAATCAGTGTAAAGTGCAAGAAAAACAACTGGAGAATGCAGAAAGATAACAACATGCATGTGCAAGTGTGTGTGTATGTGTAAGAGAGAGATAGAGACATGACTATGCTATGGAAAGAAATTCTGTCTTCCACCTGACCCATCATTAGCAGATCACTTTTTACATGGGCAGATAGTGATAGAACAAAGGGGCATGGATTTAAACTGGCAGAGAGTAGACTGAATGTAAGGAAGACATTTTTTATGCTGAGTGTGGTAAGGCTCTGGCACAGGTTGCCCAGAGAAGCTGAGGATGCCCCGTCCCTGGAAGTGTCCAACACCAGTTTTGATGGGACCCTAAGAAATCTGATGTAGAAGAAGGTGTCCCTGCCCATGGGAGTGGGGTTGGCACTAGATTATCTTTAAGGTCCCTTTGAATTCAAAGCGTTCTGTGACTCTATGATTTAGTGACTTCAGGTTTATTAAAATCACCTGCTAATTGCAGTCCAGAGAACAGCCATAGTCTCCTCCTTGCTTCCCTAGATGTTTGTGGGTGAGTTAATTGAAACATGATATTTTTGGTTTAATGGTAGGCAAAGGAATACAATTTTTATATCATATGAGTCTGTAGGGAAGCATTTCTCTGGAGCTGGCTGCTGCCTTGTGTAGATGAAGCTACTGCATGGAGCATCTCTGTGCCATGCTCACTGACACTTCAGTCTGCCTGAACACATCAGCAGCAGAAACAGACTGAGGAAATACCCAGAGGGAAACTGCAGAGCATCTAAAAATGCCAGGAAAAATCACAGTTTGCAAAACACCATCTCTTCCTGGGAAAACCTTCATAGCTCATTATCATGCCTCAACTAGCAGGCACGGGAGGATCATGTGCACACCTAATTTAGTTTTGCAAGTACGTCACTGGGCACTGGAATGGAAACTTACCTAAAGTCTAAGACACTGAAAGAATTTAGAAGATCACAACCTTTAAACACAAGAAATACAAACCAAAGTTGACTGTAGGTGTCGCAGCTCCCACCCTCCTGGAATACAGGAACTGCAGGGAGTGACCGCCTTCTCCCAACTGTAGCTCATCTCTACTGGCTGGCTGAGTGCTGGTGCCATCGAGGTGAGAGAGGGACGTAGCTTTTGAGGTGAATCAAACCATCCTAAGTCAGGAATTTGGTGTCATTAATCTCATCCTGAAAGCAGGTTCCTCCCTTCTCGTGGGATGAGTTTTGGAGCTCAAAACAGGTGAACCTTTCTGAGTACCCCTTCCCAATTAGAAAGCTTTGAAAGTAGCCTGCAATTGTAAATGCATTTTGTGTGGCAATCATCTCCCCTCTTTAGGGCACTCAGAAATCAGATATCCAAGTCTGAAGTAGTTGCTTCAGGGTTTCTTTGTCGTCAGTGGAGGAGAATGGGCACCTCTGGTGGGAAGACATTTTAGGAGAGTTGGTTGGCTGAATCATCCTCTGGAAATGTGCATGCCTTCTGAAAAGGCAGGCCACTGCTAACAAAAATAAGGAAAAAAAATGTTTTTGGGGAATATGGAGACTATTTTATGAGATGAAAATGCAGGGGTTTCCTAGCAGGTGGAGAGCCTGGCACTGATTTTGTAGTTGCCATTGCACTGCTAAAAGCTTTGGACAGAAGTGGAGGGGAAGTGAGTCCAAAGGTGACTTACATATGTGACAAGCAAATAAAATCCCACAAGTTCTTTGATCTTAGAAAAAATAATGAGCGTGACTCCCAGAGTAGTCCCTGAGGACGGGACTTCAAACACTGTCCTAATCAGGGTATTTGTGCAGCAGTGGACATTGGATGCAGCTTCACAGGGCTGACACCTGAGCTAAGGTGCCTACCTATGAGTTGGCTGTCTAGCTCTTGGAGGGCAGAGAGAGGGACAATGAGAGAGACTTCTGTATATACATACACACAGAGAGAATTCAAATGGACTAGCGTGGAAGGACCTGCTGAAGCTCACTTTATGCTCCAGCATACAAGTTAGAAGAACAAAGCGATCAATAGGGTTGCATGAGACAAACTAATTTTCTCCACTGAAGTCACTGGGCCAGTGGATGAGAGAAGTTGACATGCTGCACCATGTGTAATTCATATTTCCAGTTATTACAGGCTGAGTCAGTGCTTGTGCACTCCAGATTTAGGAATTCATGTTGGTAAAATAGCAAAGCAGTTTTATCTGAAATAGATACTTCTCTATCAGAAGTTCATTGGAATGTAGCATGATAATTCAGGTTTGTGCCCAGGTACTGTGTAGGGGAAGCTGGTGGGGAGTGATGGTTGCCTTATCACTCAATAAATGCATTTCTGTCAGCTACATGCTAACCCATGTGTAGGTAAAAGTGGTGTATGCTCTACTTTTACAGATAATGTGGTGTTAACTTGGCCAAAGTTTTCCTACCTTTTCATTATTAAATAGCGTGCAAAATCCATAAACAGCAAAAAGAAATGAAAGAGTGCTGCACACTGAACAAAAAGGAGTAGTCAATCGACATCTTTCTGGATGAAGAGTTTTGCTGGTTGAAGTGTTCTGGATTTGCTTTTGTATTACTCTAACCACAATATTAGTGAGACAGCACTACAGCTTCAGACATCTTTTAAACCCAAGTAATTGTATTAATTTGTCATAGTGCTCTGTAGTTTCATAAGAAAAGAAGACAAATTAAAGGATATTAATTTCTACTGACAGAAAATACATATTATGACACTTTTGAAAAGAATATATTTTTAAATGCAGAACACACATAGATGCAGCTAATTATACAGCTTTCTTGCAAAGTTATGTTTCATTTATTTCTGAGTAGTCTCTTTAATTTTAATAGGCCTACATGCTAGAATAAAATTAAGCAGATGAATGGTTGCATGTTGGAGCCTTAGGGGTCCTATCTATACCAGCCAAAATGTATAAAACAACTCAGTGCTGTATATACTTGTTACAATTTCTCTTTTAAAAATAGATTCCTGGGTTAGAAAAGGAGATAGAACTGAACTATTTAAACTAAAAGAGAACACAGGCTTGAGAACAAATGGACACAAACTGCCAGTGAATGTATTTAGACTGGAAAGTAGAAGAATGTTCTTAACCATCAGAAAGTGAAAACATCCTTCTAAGAGTAAAAACAGATAGAGAGGCTGTAACTAGCTGTGAAATACCTGGTTGGTTTAGCACAGACTTATGATGTGATTCCTTGTGGCAGACAGCAATAGAGTGTGATGACCCAGGAGTTCTGCTGCAGCATCTTCTGGTTCAAGAATAACATAATAAGTACTCTTTATGTAAATAACCACCATAGTTCTTCACAAGGCATGCTTGGATTCACAGTAATCACCACCGAGCTCATTATGTTCAAGCACTTGGACATGAAAGCTGTGAGCTAGAACCAGGTGCCCTTCGGCAGAGATAATTGGGCTGGTGGAAATCGCTGATGACCTGCAGTGACTTCTGTGGGAGGTGGGAAGATAAAGGTGCTTGTGACGTGTCCCTGAGCAGCATCAAAGACACATTAATCAAAGGGGGAACAAAAGAGGGCAGAAGAATAACTGATCTGTGAACAATACTGTGTCTTTCCTGTTAGCTGGAAAGTCAAATTACAGCAAATGTCCTCAGCAGTCACAGACTTTGAAAGCCTGGGAGATGACATACGGTGAAAGGTGGTTGTGAAACAGATAAATTAATGTCTAGATGCACAAGTGGCAATGCTGGAAAGAAAATGAAAGTGATGGTACCTGATTCTTGAAGATGTCAGGTGTTTGTACCCCAAGAGTAAATATTTAAATTTAAAAATATTTGAATTTTGCAATGGAAATTATTCCAGAATTATGAGAAACACATCACCCCCTGGTGCCATGAGCTTACTATTCCCCTGCTCCGTGCTAATAAGGGCCCATGTGGGATTTGCTGTGGAGGGAGCGCTCTTGACTTGAATATCCCACATCCCACAGGCATGGAGCAGCTTCACAGGCTGAAGCTATGGTGATGATTTTCCTCAAGACAGAGAAATCTGGAAATGCTGTCAGCAGCCCTTCCACATATCTAATAAATTTGACTAAGAGCTGAAGAAAGTTTCATTATACTAACAGTAAGCTCTACAGACTATATTAGCATACTCTTAGGCATCATTAATGTCAGAAACAAGAACTTGCTCAGCTCCACTGCCTTCTGCTCTTACCACAGGCTAGGGACAACTACTGAGAAAGCAATCAAGGGTTCTCTTTTTTCTCAGGATATGGCTTGGAATTTAGGTGCTTCCTATGACTGCTATTTCACTAGCTGTTTGGTGGCTACAGGGCTACTGCTTCAGGAAAGAAAAACAGATGGTTCTTTCCTCGCACCCAAAATACCCCAGTGTCCATTTTTCAGGTGCCACAGGACTGCAGCAAAACAAGGCAGTTGCTTATGCTAGATGGTACACTCAGAAACAGAAAGCTGCTTCTGGTCATGCCACTCTTGGGTGTCTCATGATCTCCATACAGAAGACGTGAAAATTCAAAGGTATTATTGTAAGAGCTTCCTGGGATGTTCTTCAAACAGAGATTAGAGAGGGCTTTGCAAGAATCAGCAAAGAATCAAGAGAAAAATAGTGTCCATGAAGTACACCATAAACTGCAGAGGCCATCTTCTGTAAGGACTAAGGCTGCCAAAACCAACTTGCATTACAATTACACAGCTACATCTTCCACCCATCTCTATAAACTTCAGATGGGGTTGGGATTCAGAGACTTCTCTTGAATTTTAGAATTTTCTCTTCATCTTTTCGAGGGAGCTGCCTCTTTTGTGACTTTTCCGCCTTCCTTTTCTTTGGAGGTACTTTCCTGTCAGGGCTGGTCTGGCGGGTGGGAGCTGCAGCACTCCCAGGGGAGGGAACGAGGCAGCTGCACAAGGCTGTTGGAGGAGTCTGTGAGCTGGGACTTGTTCAGAGTTACCTCCCCTCCCACATTATCATCACGTAGGGGGCATCTCTGTCACCCCACAACTTTCCACCTGGACTAGCGGAGCAAGGACAAACAGCTCCATGGGGCTGTGAGATTTCAGGGAGGGTCCCTTTGGCCATGTCATGGGCATGCCTTGGGAAGCTGTCTGTTTCTGTTCTGCAGCAAAGCACAGTGCACCTTGATGGGGGGTTTTTTTGAAGGGGTGATGCAGCACAGCAGTGGGGCTGGTGCAGAAACTCCTGGCTCCATCCCATACCCTGTGCTTGGTGGGGGAGGTGGTTTCAGGATGTTGTCTCTTTCCTGTCAGTCTGGCAGTAGCTTCCCTCCAGAGCATTCTGGGACCATGCTAGTTCCCTAAATTTAACCAGTGATGTCAAAGGCTCATGTTAGCTCCCTGCACCAAGCCTTGTGCCCACACATGCCGATGTGACCCAGGAATAACTCCACCACCACATAGATTTTAATTCTGTCCCAAGCAATGGCACCCAATGTCCAGTTTCGTAACAGAGACTCCTGAGCCTTTGCTGTGCAGGTGGATCAGCCCCACAGCTGGAGGGAAAGAGATGCTGGGGCTGGGAAAATTCACAGCAGGAGAGTTGGATACAGCTGCCAGTGCAAGAAGAGACCTCTCAAGGTAAGCTGGAAATGGAATGCTGTTATTTATTGATCCAGCAGTGACTAGAGAGCGGGCATGGGGATGGGCGTGCTTGGTTTGGCTGCTGAACTGACAAACTGGAGGAGGAAAGGAAACACACTCAGGTGGGTATCTAAATTGATGTTACTTTTTGTTGGTGGTGGTTTTGTCAGTAAAATGACAAAGTAAAGGACAGAAAGTTCTGTTCAAAACAAAATATTGGATGGGACTGGAGGTAACAGTTTCATTTTGGGTGCCAGGTAAAGGAAAACAAGGGAAATAAAGGGCTCATTTCACAAAAGTACTGGAAAGGTGGCAGCCCTTCCCCCTTCTCCTTCCCCTGCAGCTCCCCATCCATCCCTCTCCCCTTCCTGTGCCAAAGAGGCAGCCGTGCAGCACCCCACCGGTGTTCAGGGTAAGGACTAGCTCCCACCCGTCTCCTCCCTGAGCTGCCCCATGAAGTGAAGTCCAGAAAGGCTTTTTCCTTTGCTAGGAAAAATTGTCTGTTTTCAGACAGAATATGCCAACCACAGTGTGCTGGCCTTTTTCATCCGATTGCCTGATGTGACCCTCTTTCTCTATTTGCCTGCTTTTTTCGGGGGAGAGCAGTGCTTGCAGCTGGGCAGATGTTTAGCAGAAAACCTTTACCCCACCAGTTCAGAAGAACTGGTAAGCAGGACGAGCTGTGAGGAACTGGAGTTTTGTCCTGAAGGTGTTTCAGTGGGGTATTTTCATTTGTGAGAATGGACTCAGTTCGGTGCCAGGAGGGAAAAGCAGTCACAGCCATGTGTGGTGTTTTGCTGCCTGGGCAGGATGTGCATGGGCAGAAGGGCTGAGCCAAGTTAGCACAGAACATCCATCACCTCTACATTTCAGTTTGGCTTCAAGCTGTTAAACACCCGCTGGAGCCTGGAGCCCTTCTCATCTCCCAGAGCTGAGCAGCGGAGAGGCTGGATGGTGCAATCCTGGCCTGGGACATGCAAATCATGGAAAATGTGTGGAGAACTTCCCCTGGCAGTAAAATAGTCCGAGCTATGGCTGGTAAAAAAACACGTCTAGCTTTATGTAGCTTTTGTTCCCCTTAATTTCACAGGAGGATCAGATCTCATCTTTATATTTTTTTATTTATTAATTTTTCTAGAAAAAGACTTTGAGTTTAAGATCATAACCAAAGGGTTAAGATGATGATTGCTGCTGCCTTCCAGGTGGTTTTTCCACACATGGACTAAAAATTTTAGCCTAAGAAACTTTTCCTGGCAGAAGCTTTGTTGAAAGTAGTACATTCCTGAAATGAGGAATAAGGAAAAAAAAAAAGATTGGCTGATATTTTCCAGAGAAATATTGATTCCTCTGCCAATTCGGAGGCAGTGGGGTAGGCACAGAGGCTGCAGAAGCTGCTGCTGGCCCCCATGTGTGCAAGTGCTGGGTTGACAAGGCTCTTCCATGCTCAGGGAGCATCCCTGCAGCCCATGTGTGTCCTGGCCACTGCGGACACAAATGACAGCCCTTTGGAAAACTTCAGAGACTGGTGTGCAGGCTACAGTGCCTGGGAAAAAAACAGCAGTGGAAACCCCACTGGCACGGCCCAAGCTACAGACAGCCAAAAATGAGCTGTTATAACTTGCTCTTGGGGGGAAAGAGCTAGATTTGGTTTCCTTCAGCCCCCATACACAGCACAGATGTCAAATTTCATCCTTCATAAAAAAATCTTGAAGGAAAAGCCTAAATCTTGGTGTTGCAAATAACCCAAGCTGTACATCCAATGTGGTTCATTATCCCTATAGGGGAGGAGAAGGTGGGCTTGCGAGGGACCCTGTCTGCTTGCTGGGGAGAGATAAGGCTGAGATATGGAGGGAAACAAGGACAGCCATAATTTCTTGGGGGGAGCTTGATTAATGTGACTACTGGAAGGAAGGAAAAGCGAAAGGGCAGAGCCATGAAATTGCTCTATACCCTCCAATTTGCTCAGACCTACCAAGAATGCTTCCAGCATATGAGTTGCAGAAAGAACAGAAAAAGGCACGAGAGCAGTTTCTTTCTTTGGGGAGAGAGAGTCAGGCAAAAATAAATATATTTAATAGATTTTAAAGCTTATTCTTCATTTAAAAGTAGTAGCAAAAGAGAACCCTAAACAACCCTCTGAAAAGAGTTCATCTGTACAATATTTCTGATAAGAGAATTATAGTGACCAATGTGGGTAGGACTGACTGTTAGAGTGAAGTACCTGGTAAAGCCATAGGAAGCTTTTTTAATTTATTGGCAACATCACAAACATGTTAGCATTAATGGAGGTGTCTTCTTGGCTATTAAGAAGTGTAGGGCAGTTGTTGTGTACCATATGGTAAAAAGAATGAGCTGTTCCCATCCACTTACTTTGTTGCAACTGGGGGGTCTGGTCCATCATCTCCTAAAGTCAACAGGGAAAACATCACTGACTTGACAAGGTCTCTCTTTGCCCCGTACCTGAAGCTGTTTCCATTTGAGAATTTCTACCACCAATGTTGGATTGCTGATGAATTTTTCAGTAATATATATGTGAAAGCAATACTACCTCAGGGGATGATTAAGTCACCTGGTGTCTCAGTCTCCAGGATGCAGCTGAACACATCCTGTTAGGCACTGTTATTCCATAATTGACCTGAGTAGACAATGTTTATGGTTGTTCCTCACTAATAGTTCATGCTGGTTACACGGCATCAGTGTGTTCATCAGAGTCTCTTGTGAATCATCAGACCATGGCGTGGACAGTTGTTACTTTGCTTCCTTGCTGAGAATTTAAATAATATGCACAAATCAAAACCCCGTTATTGCTACAAAATGCAAGTCTAACAAATACTCAAGCAGTAACATGAAAGGAGAGGAGATGACAGCTGGAACAAATGCCACTGCAATGCTGATATTTTTCTGTTGGCAACAGGGTTTTTCTCTTAACCAGCAAGTAGACCTGGCTGGAAAAACGTATTTCTCTTTTGTGAGCTATTTAGAAGCTTCAGCTTTTGGCAAAGCCAAGATCTTCTCCAGTTTTTCATGAGAACCAAAGAGAATGAGGTAGGGGCTTGGTGACAGGGACTCAGCCACCACCATGCTGGATGTAAGACTGGTGACCAAACTCTTGTTCAGTGTGATTAGCAGTATGGGTTATAACTGTGCCATCCTCATGCCCAGTGAGCAGTCCTGGCTCGCTGGTGCCACTGGGCAGAGGGGACCCTGAATCAGGTGGGGCTAAGCCTTGGATGCATCCAGGTCCTTCTGCAACTAGAGGAAAGACCTGAAGAGGATATGGGGTTGAAGGTGACCACAGCATCCCACCACACAGTTTGCAGGGAAGGGCAGGCAGCAGGAGAAAATCAGGAGAAAGCAGCTGGTGGTCACAGTTCTTTGATCCCACTGGAAGATGTTAGGTGTCTGTGCCTTGATTGACCCCAAAGGCAGAGATTGCACCCTCATAAGTCAGCACCAGACTCTTGGGTAGGAGGAGACAGAAGAGGTTTGTTTCTCCTCTCCCTGGTACCACAGCAGGACTTTCACATTCCATTTTATGTGGTAGACATGAGCAAGCTTGCAGCTTACTGTTATACTGGGGTCCCATTTGGTCTGCTTTTTAAACATTCCAGCCTACCAAAGCAAGACTTGATTTTTCCTCTTTCACCTGTGTGAAACCATCAGTGAACATCCATCTGTGTGTCTGTCCCACAAAGTGTACCATGAGACCAGCTAGAGAATCAGCCAGGACCCAGGGCCCCCACACCAGCACCTCCCTAAAGCCAGCATCTTTCACTGGCAGGGCTGGGGTTGGGATGTCCAGTGCTGGGCTCCTGCAGCCAGGAGAAGCACGCATGTGCTGGATGAGCTGGCACGGATCATGGGCTTGCCCTTGGATGGAAAAATATGGGGCTAGGGGAGATCAGGGCTGTGCATGGTTGAGCTGCAGGAAGTCAGAGGAAGCAAAGGTTCCAAAACAGCCCTGAACTGGAAGAGGAAAAATTAGGAGCTAGACCAAGTGTGGGATGCCATAACACCTACAAGAAGTCAGATAAGGAAGGAAGGACAAGGCAACCTTTACACAGGCCACTGAGGTATGGTTTGGTCATTAATTCTTCCTGCAGTCACCAGTATCACCACCACATTACCAATCCCTTTTCTTATCTTGTCTGATGCTGGCAAAGAAATTCGTTGAGACGCTGGTTGGATTCCCTCTATATTTTTCCTTTCAGAGCTCTGCTTTTGTTTGCTACAGAATGACAGCCCCAAAAGCAGCTTTCTCTGAAGAGAGAGCTGTAAATATTTTATGTCTAACTCAGTCCTCTGAAAAATACTGCAGCTTTAACAAGAAGTTTAAGTATTTCACACCTGCCAGCAGAGATCCTGCACGAGCCTCAATTGCGTTGAAAGATATACTCGTGTTTTGGAGCAAGAAAGTTTCCTCAGCCTGCCCTGCCCTTCACCAGGGATAAAACTGAGGTGCTTTTCTTGCTGTCCGTCAGAACTCCTTTCTGACACCCACTACTGAGTAATACAAGTGCTGCCCATCTCTGCCTGCCCCACAAGTAACCTGAGACCCCCTGATGTCTGAGGCTGGCCTTGGATTTGTCTCCCTCCTACCACTGGTCATCCTTCCCTTCTCTTCCTGTCTTGGCAAAGGTAACCCAGCAGTATTTCTGAAGGAAGTAGCATTATATGCATGGCATGGTCTGGGCATGGGGACAGGGAACAAAACAGCCCTCAGCCAAGAGACTCTGCTGCTGCTCGAGAAGCAGCAGTGCAGGAGCCCACCAGTGTTCAGGATATGGACATTCTCCCAGCCTCATCCCTGAGCTGCACTGTGAGGTGAAGCCCAGAAAGGTTTTCCTAGGAAAAAGTGTCTGTTTTCGGACAGAATTTGACAACAACAATGGGATGGCCTCTCTCATCCTGTTGATCAGTCTGACCACCTGTCTCCATTTGCTCCACTCTTTTGGGGGGGTTGCTGTTTTTGCATCTGGGCAGATGTGTAGCAGAAGACCGGCCGTGTTGTGAAGACCTTTCCCCCACTAGTTCAGAAGAACTGGTGAGCACGATGAGGTGTGAGGCATGGGAGTTTTTACATGGGCACCCAGACTCAAGGTTCAGGTGATGTGGCTGGAGAAAGAGCAGGAGGCTGGTGATATCCAGCACCATCCCCTGTCCTCAGCACAGGATGGGAAAAGAGGAAAGACCCCCCTTTGTGAGTAAACCCTTCTGCAGCACATGCAACACTGGAGAATGAAAGCTCATCTTTGCCTCGCTCCGACTCACCTGGGAGCTTGGCTTGGGCTGAAAATATCCGCTCCATTTGTCTTTGAGGCAGATTGGTGCCGCTGGCTGTAAATCTGCTGGGAAGCTCATGACTCACAGCATAAGAACTGTGGAGCGCCATGAATTACACGGCACCAGCTGCTCACCTTTCTGAAGGCGGTTTTGGCTCCCCGGGATGTTTGTGCGGGAGCAGATGAGCCTGTGCCATGGTGGGGTGACCACAGCCCTGCACAGACATGCTGGGAGAAGGATAAGTGCATGCCCCGAGTCAGCAGGCCTGGAAAAGCTGTCAGGACTTGGTGTTACTGTAATTGCAAGATCACTATGTAGGATTTTTTCAGAAAAAAACAAGCCTAACCCAAAATCTCCATTACACAAATGTTCATCAGTTGACTTCTACCCAAGCAGAGTGGTTTCTCCAAGTTTATCTCACTAGAGAGTTGAAGCCTTGTGGCATCCCCATCCTCAGGATGAATCCTGGTGCACCAGAACCTCAGAGGCTTGGTGGGAGAGCTTTGATGCTGCCAGGGCTGCTCCTGCTGTTTTGCAGCTGCAGTGAGTGATCCTGGATGTGAGGATGGCCTTGTGACATACCAACATAGCCAGGGCTCCTCTCAGCTCCTCACCTATGCATAGGTGGCAGCACAGCCAGAATCTTTCACTGCTCCACACACTGCCTGCTGCCACAGCATGCTGGCAGTACCCTAAATGCCTCTTGGTAAGAGTCTGAACATTTTTTCCTTCATGGCCAGAGCTGAGATATGCTTCTGGAGGAGGTATAGGAATGCAGGATATATGCCAGTCTTTGTTAACCTGACTAATATCTGCTGCTCCTGGACCTGCTGGCTTCTTGAATACACAGACAGAGTGCAACACACCTCATGCCTGGCAGCATCCCAACCTTCCCTCACCACATGAAGGTGCCAAACACAGCCAGATACTGACTGAGGATTAAGCAGTGCTAGCCAAAGCTGGAATGGGGTGATAAAATGAAGCCCCAGAGTTGGCTGAAATGCTGCACAACACATTTCTCTTTGTCATTCAGTGCACATGGGTGCTTGAAGCCCTCCTGGCCCTGGGAATGGGAGCTGTTTGATTCCCAGGTGTGAAGTGTTCTGTCTAATCTGGTAGCTGGAAGTACTTAACAGCTAAGCTCAAAATTTTGAAACAATTTCCTGAGTACCATAAGTCATCAAGAGAGATGATGAATGGAGCTGGTCATTCAGGAGATGGAGCAAAAACCAAGATCTGTTCACATCTGCCAGAACTGCTTGACTGCCTATGCTCAAGTGAGCCTGCTGCTGTCATGTAGGATTTAGAGCTTCACTTCTGAGATGTCCTTGTTTTAAGTCATCTGGGAAAACTGGCAACTCTGAAAAAACATTGCAGAGGGTGAACATCTGCTGGAGCCATTCTCACCGTGGTAAGACCATGCTTTTCCTCGTGAGAAGGTGGTGGAATCAAGGCACCCTTCTCTGTGTGCTTTTCATTCTTGGCCTTATTTCCTTTCTTATGCTTAGTACAAGAGCCTTCTTTGGAAAACTCACCTACGTGGTATACCATTCTCTCATATTACTTATTCCTCTTCTGAGACTGCCTGAGGTGGCAGTTGATCATGGCAGATATTCCTTTCCTGGTATCACTTTCCCCAGGTGCTTCTGACTCAACGGAAAACCCAGAAAGACACCCACCATCCTTATCAAGATGTAACTAGCCCAGACACTGCTGCATCACATCATTTTTTCATTCCATGTCACCGATGACTCAGCCTTCATTAAGAGCAGTCATCAGGGACTATTTCACCCTACATTTCCTCCTGGCTGGAGGCCACCCCATAATCTGTGCAGCACAATGAGCTTTGGATTGGCTCTTCCAGTGCTGTGGTTGCTTTTGAAACTGTGCTGCTCCTTCTCCTTGATACTTTCTGCATGTGGTGCTGCAAACTGCTGAGGAAGGCAGGAAGAGGACAGCCCAGCATCTCCACTAGCTTTGCCAGTGGGGACATAGGGATTAGCAATGCCTCTGTTCGAGGACATCTTCTTGCAGGGCTACTGCTGACTATTGAGAGATTTGTATGGCTGGTTGGGTTTTTTTCCCTCTGCCGTTCTTCTGAGGGTTACTTTCCCAAAGATAATTACGTGACTCAGGAAGACAGACGCATACCTTGCATACTTGTGGGAACCATAATGCGATAGGTGGTGTAGAGCATTTTGAAGCTCTTTGAACACACAGGAGCAGCTGAATTCCCGTAACTTACCTACCCAAACGAAGCAAGTCCAGGCAATGGCTACATAGTTTTTGTGGAGCTCTTACCCAACAGAGGACAAACATTTCCCAGGAAAGCTTTGGTCTTGCAGCACCGAGGAACAGACACTTTTTGTCTCCAGAGAAATCGCAAGTGTTTTGTCAGGTAAGATTTACCATTTTTACTTAACCATTTTTTTATACAGCTTGTCTGAACTGAGGCTGGAACAGGAACATTTTCTCTTATGACTGCAAAAAAAGGGCAGTTCTGTGTTTTCTGAGAGGTCATGGGAACAGCAGAGAGAAATTATTCTCTCTTAAGTAGATAAGTGATTGTTATGGCTAAAATAACCTGGCAGCTAATTGCCTGTGAAGATAACTGGCACAGCTGAGGCGTGGTGGTGTTTAGGGCTGTTAGTTTAGTACAGACAGATCTGCAATGGACACAAAGGGAGACACAGGCTTTGCTTCAAGCACTTTAATGTTTGAATTGTTGAGTTGCAATTCAATTCACTGATTCTGGAAGAAAATCAGAGAAGCAAGAAAGAGAAATTTTATTCCACATGGTGACTTGGAGCATCTTAAACCCACCTAAATCTGTGTAGATATGCACACCCAGCACCTCCTGTACTTTGTAATCAGAGCAGTGGTTCGGGAGCACTGCAAGGTGGACCCTGGCATCCTGCCATACCCGTGGGATGACTGGGACAAGTTTGTGAACTCCTTTGGGACCATTTTGGGGGGTACCCTTGCTCAAGGATGAAAGTAAGAGCTTGGCTGAAATTGAAGATAGTATTTTCCAAGGTTTTCAAGATTTTGTCTGGTTCCTGGTTATGTATGTAGATGGTTGTTCCTAGGTAGCAATGAGCTTCAAAATAAATCATGACATGTAAACAGGAATGTATTCATTAATTTGCCTCCTACCTTTATATCCAAAGGGATATAGAGAATAGAGAGGAGCTTCTAGCACCCATCCCCAGTACTGCAGGTGACCTGAAACTACCTACTTGCCCCCTGAGACCAGACTGGGACAAGTCCTTCAAAAAGGCTTTGTCAAACAGAAAGCTTATAAAAAAGGCCTTGGGATTCCTGAAAAATGGTGGCATCCTGACCCTGAGCCCCTTCCTGCTCTGGTCATCCTTACAGCCCTGAACCAAGGCAGGGGGACAGTGACTATGCTTTGGGGAAAGCTTACTTTGGAGGAGATCGTGTATTTCCCAGCTCCTGAATGTTTTTGTTTGTCAGGGTGAGGGGAGCAATACAACTTATAGCTTGCCCTGACATGTGCCTGCCGTGTGTAAACCAGCAGCTTTTATAAAAAGGGCTCTGGTTCTGGGGACTGTGGAGCCTTCAAGTCCTTCTTGGCTCTGGGCATCTCCTTTAGCTGTCGTAAGATCAGATTAATGATGTATTAGTTCGAGATAAGTGCCATGAGATCATGTAATTAGCTTGTGATCATGCTCTGTGCCAGCTGGCTGAAACTCGATGCTTTTAAAAAAAAGGTCTTTCAGACCAACTACAAATAGAGCTTTTTGATTGATGACATTAACAAATAGCTCATTAGTCACCTTTTGGGCTAATTAAAGGGGAGCACATCCAAGGCATAAAGAACAGCTGTGGGTGATTAAAGGCAGCCATCAGGCTGAGGTCTGGGGTACTGGGGAAGCAGTTTATCACTTTGTGCCTTTTGCTGTGATCATCGTGCTCCAGGTTAAATGAATTTGTAATGTCCTCCTCAAAGTCCTGATCCTGCCCTGCTCAGCTCTATAAGACTCATCAAACCTTTTCATTCCCCCTCTTGTTGCCGTGGGGCAGATGAGCAGCTGCAGGAAGGCAATGCCTTCCCAGGGCAGCGGTGCCTGCTCAAGAGCAGCTGCTGCTTGCCCAAGCAACGCGACTTCCTCTCAACGCTGCTCCCACATTTGGCACACACAGCCTTTTTGGGGTGTTTTACTCTGAGCAAAACTATGGGTCAGGGGATACTTTAACTTCTCTGGACTCATTGTGAGTGGGAAGAATCTGGATTACTGTGTGGGTACCGTAATGACATCTATATCACTTTAGTGAGCAGGGGGCTGGACATTCCCAGCACATGCCTGAGGAGAGGAAAGCTATGTTGCTGTCCCTGTGTTATTGCAGGGTACTGGAAACATCCCAGGGAAGGGGATCTGCCTGGAAGCATTTCATCCCACATATGGCTGCTGCAAGGCTGCTGCCTGAGTCCTTCTCCTGCAGTCTGGCCAAGCTCTCTCCCTCTGCTCCAGCTGGACAAAGCTCTTTTCTGCAGTCCCTGTTTCTTCTCTCAGTCTCAGCCCTGTCTTGGCTGCCCACCTTGTCCCTTTGGTGTGGTTAATATCAATCCCAAACTCCTCAAACTGCTTGGAGGCACAGATTAGGGTCAGTGCCCTCTCTTGCTGGAGAACACACTAGCAATTCCAGTCCCCACCGTAGGGTTTGCAACATGAACAGAAACAGATTTTTCTCTCCTATCCCAACCTCCCTCACCAAACTGATACCCAAACCCACTGTCCTCAGTGTCCTCTCTGCTGCCCATCTGCCAGGCCTTCTGTGGCTTGTGACCACCTCAGCAGTTGTGTAGCCTTTTCTCTTGCCACAGTCCCTGCCAATGCTCAATCTTACACCAAACTGCAGCAGGCTGAAGGTGGCTCTGCAGTCACTTGGCCTGGCCACCAAGCAATGTGGTGGTGTTGCTTGGGGCTGCTATGGTCCCAGCTGGCTGTGTATACCCCACAAGGCCTGGCTCAAACAGGACAGATGCTGCTCAGAAGGGTTCACATGTAATCCCTTCCTAGGTGCTACAAGGCACTGGAAAAGTTCATCTAAATAAATAAATCACTGAGTGCAAAGGGATGCAGTGTGCTGCTCAGAGGGCTCAGACCAGCAAGGTGGTGTGTTAGTATCAGGAGCACTAAGTGATCACCAGCTCCAGCTGGTCACCAGCTCTAGCAACGTCTGGATCAGATTGAACCAAGCATCTCATGAAACTGCGCCCTGCTTTGTTCCTCATGGAGAAGAGGAGAAGTAGCTGAGTCCGTGTATTCTGGAAGATGCCTCTGCATTTTACCCCCAGTCAAACAGGTGGATGCAGTTAAATCTCCTCAGTCAAACCGTATGCAAGGAGAGATGATAACTCAAAGAAATGTGGTATCCTTTGTACAGCATCTGCAACTCCACTCAGCAGCACCTGATATTGGCGAGCCACATGGATGAACCCAATTTTGAGGGCAGTGCTTGTGCAAACACTGCCAGCCTTTACTTGTCCTCCAGATCAAGCCCCTGCATGCTGTAGCATTGAGGGTTTGACACTTTAATCTCTTGTTTGTCTGGGTTAGTCCAGGTCATTACTGTTTATTTTCCTGCTGTTCTGGCCATGTGAATTCTGCAGTTTATGGTATTAAAAAAATATATCCCTGCGCAGCTGGTGAGTGCCCAGAGAGGCTGCATGGCAGATTGTCTTGAACTGGAGATGCTCCAGAAAAGGAGCTTAACTGGAGCTTGTGCTCCAACAGCCACTTCTGTCAGATTTGAGAGGTTGTAAAACTTTGCTGAAATAATCATCACAATATTATGCAATTTTTTTCTGTGGTTGGGAAGAGATTTGCGGGTTAGGCTGAAAATGGACAGTGCTTTGAGATCTGCATGGGTGTTATTTAGGTATAGTAAAACTGTGGAGTGAAAAGGGTCTTAATTCATCCAGCCCCCTTTTTTTTTTTTCTTTTTAAATCATATCATGATATGACATAGAGCAGGAATGTGTCTTTTCTCACCTTGTTTTTCCTCAGAGGACTGATGGAAGATGTAGGTGTGTAAAACAAGTCCCTCTTACTCTAGGAGGAGACTGAGAATCTTCACACAGGCCTTTTGGAAAAAATCTCACAATTGACTTTTCTTCTTCTTCAAAGACAGAGGTAACAGGTGCTGATTATTGAATGCAGCAAGGCTGAGCCCTTCAAGCAGCTGGAGCTGCTCACGTCCCAGCTCTTGTGAGACACCAGGTTGAGTGGTGATGCATCCCTCTTCAGTTCTGCATTTTACTGAGAGGTCTATTTTAAGAATGTCAGTGCAGCCAGTGGGCCTTGTTCTGTGTTAATACTCATCCCTTAGCCTCCCATCCCACCCTGTTGGGCAGCCACAGCAGAGGATGGGCATGATGGATGCTCTGTAGTGAGACAGGGACCACAAACCTATTCCTGATCCTGTGATGCTGGCTATGAAGACCTGACATCACCAGGCTGTGCTGGCACCAGGCTCTGCTGTGAAAGGAAGTGATGGATGCCCCAAAGCTATAGCAGGGACTGAGGTTTATGGTCTTTTAGGTGTTTCTCATTGATGGTGTTATTGCCCCCACAAAAATTTGGGCTTTGCTTTCTCTAATATTGGTTGGACCTTATGTGTCAGTGAAGTCAGAAGGGTTTACATTTGCAATTAATTTTCTGTGTGATGGGAGCTTAGGACGTGTGTCTGTACAATTTTGTTTCTATATGATTCTGAGCAGAGTGGGAGAGCAGGCAGAGAGCTGAGGTCCGTGGGTCTGCAGGTCTGCTTTTTCATTCTTTTAGAGAAACGAGTAAATATGGAAAGGCCATTTTATCTTCTGTGCTACGATGCTAAATTGCCCCTTCCTTCTTTCCCTCTTATATTGAATTCTCAGACAAACCCCTCCCTTGGCAGGTAAAAAGAAGAAATTGCTAGCAGTGCACATTTATGAGATGCTTTTCAGTAGTGTAACTGTACAAATAATAGGTTTTTCATTTCAGTGGCTGAAGGGAAAAATTGAAAATACTTTTTGGTTTGGGTCACCCCCTGAAGGAGAATGTTTCTTTTCTTCTTTGATTTCTTTTCAAAAGCATTGCACGAGACATTCTGGTTTGAGATTATTTACTGCTTTTCATAACTTAAAAAAATAGAAGAAAAAAGAAAAGAAAAAGCAAACTAGGTCACTTTCAAACCAAAAATGACATTTGAAAGAACAACAAAAAAAAGTTTTATTTCTTGAATGTCAAAATGATGCCTTGCTGCTCTTCTCAGAACTCTTTTTATTCTCTTTCAGCTAAAACTAATTATATATCCAACTTGAATTCTCCTGGAGTCTCAGTACCTCTTAATTGCACTTCAGGTGAATTTACTACATCAAAAAAACTCCAGTCCAGCTCTGCCTGCACACGCAGTGACCTGTCCTGCTTGCTGCTCAGCAAACATATACAGACAAGTATTTAATTCTGCTTAATTAAGGTGTTGAGCAAGAGACTGTGTGAAATGACCTGCTGCAGGTCTGGCCGACCAGGGAAGCGCTGGTACAGTCATGGTTCACGCTGGTGGGAGTTGGCAGTGGGCTGAGGCAGCGCTTGGGCCGTGCTGTGCCGGAAGCCATTGGGGCAATCTGTCCATGTGAGGCTGCTGCCCCTTCCTGCAGGCTCTTGCCCCCATCCCACCAGCTGCAGCATCTCCCCTCGATAGGATAGTAGCTAGGGGGTATCAGTACTTGGGAAATGCAGTGGCATGGTTCAGCCATGCTTAGCTTCCCTGGGGAGACAGGGCCCCAGCCCATCTCTTTCTTTGCCTCATTGCCCAAGGAGATGGTGCTGGTGTCATGATGTCCCTCCATCAATATCTGCCTGTTCCTCCCAGGAGTGCCTTGAATTAGGGTGACAGCACTAAATTATAAAACAATTCCTACAACAGGTGATGAAGCAAATCAGAGGTTGAGATGACCAGCTGCTAGTGTGGTGGGTCTCATTGAACTCACCTCACCATGAAACCAGCTCTGCTGGTGACATCTGGGGTCTTGGTTTGCTTCAGACAGCGGTAGGGAAAGTCCTTGTTGCTACCTCCTTTTCATATCTTCCCACAGAGGCAGAAATGCTTTACAGTAACCTGTTGTTGCATCCCAACACTGTTGTGTTCTTCCTGATGTTGATGCTAGAAGGACTCTATTGCCTCCCAGATCCATGTAATCCTGAAGACCCAGGGATGCATTAAATGCCCCTGTGTGTTTACCCCAACAGGGATCATAGAACTACAGAAAAATAGAAAGGCTTGGGTTGGAAAGGATCTTAAAGATCATCCAGTTCCAACCCCACTGCCATGAGCAGGGATGCCACTCACTAGATCAGGTTTCTTAGGGCCCCATCCAAGCCTTAAACACTTCCAGGGATGGGCAGATGCTGCTTCTGTGGGCAACCTGTGTCAGTGCCTCACTACCCTGTGAGTAAAGAATTTCTCCCTAACATCCAATCCAAATCTCTGCTCTTTTACTTTAAAACCATTCTCTCTTGACCTATCACTATCTGCCCCCTCTTCTTTATAAGCCTCTTTTCGGTACAGGAAGGCTGCAACGGGGTGTCCCCAGAGCCTTTTGTTCTCCAAGCTGAACAACCCCAACTCTTTTAGCTTGTCCTTCATAAATGAGATGCTCCAGCGTGGACCCTCTCCAACAGATCCTTTCTTGTGCTGAGGACCCCAGAGCAGAACACAGCACTCTGGGTGGGGTCTCACGAGGGCAGCATAGAGGGGCAGAATCACCTCCCTCAACCTGCTGGCCACATTGCTTCTGATGCAGCCCAGGATGCAGCTGTCTTGCTGGGCTACGGGCACACACTGTTGGCTCATGTCCAGCTTTTTCTCCAGGAGAACTCCCAAGTTCTTTTCTGCTGTCTCCATGTGGATTCCCAGATGCAGCAAACCTGTAGGTTGCACTGAATGACTGATATAGTTGTGAAAATAATTCAATATCTATACCAGAAAGGATTGTTTTAGGGTAGGGAGCTCAATAATCTCCGTTGTTTTTCCTGGTGACTCACAGCACCACTCCAGGGCTGGGGCAGCTGCAAGAGCCAAGTGTCCAGCAGTAGCATTGCCTTGTAATGTGTAACTGATCTTAACTCCCAGCCTGTAACTCCTGTCCATGGAGGGGATGGGATGCAGGAGCAAGGGTCACCGCTCCTGCCTACTCCCCTCACTGGTCAGGACCTGATGGCTGGGCATGTACAGCCAAGACACATATCCCCTATGGATGCACTCATGAAATATCACCCTATTCAGAAATAAACCCCCATCCCTGCAAGTATCATAAGGGATTAGGAATTTCTAAGTGTTGGTCAGACTGATAGCAGAAAATGGAAGAGGTCCTACATTGTTGGCCTTTGGACACAGCAGGGAGGCTTGTCAATGTGATAAGCTGAGGCTTGGCAGAGTCAGCTTCTCCTTGGTCCAAGAGTTGCCTGCAAGGCATGTGGGTTTTTTTTCTCTCTCTTTTTTTTTTTTTTTTTTTTTTTTTTTAATATATATTTTTCTTTTTTTTCCTGTAATATTGACATTTTCTCTGTTGGGGTAAGCTTCTCACAGCTGACCCTGGTCTAGCAGCATGACAGACACTCAGAGTATCTTCTGGTTATTCCCCAGAGAGAGCAGCAGGAGGCACTGCAAGCAGATCTTTGATGCTGTGGATCAGAGATGGACCCTGGTGAAAACTGGAAGCTGGATGAAACAAACTGGTTGTCTCATGGTGGGATCCACCCCTTTTCCAGTGTGAAAGGAGGTAGGATATAATTGCTGATTTTTAATCCACCTGGTGAAAGTGCTAAGAGCCTTCTCAATGTGCTGCTACCATTCACTGTGCTTGCAGCAGTCCCAGGGATTTTGTTGGGCTATGTCCAGAGCAAGGCAGCACTAGGTATGAAAGTGGGAAACGTCTGGTCCAAACAGTCACTTGTTTTCCTTCTCTGGAGTGGCCATTTACAGGAAAAAAAAAAAAAAAATTGTCCCATCATCCATCTTTTGGCAAGCTAATACGCCACTTGTGTTGAATGTGACCACCCTCACTCTCCACAAGCAGGACTCTGCAGATGACTGTGTTTGGGGAACAGTGACAGGAGAGCTGATAAAATTCTCTCTTCTCTCTTCAATCGTGTTTATGTGGGAGAATTTAGGATGGCTGAATGGATACATGCTATCCCAGCTCTGAAACGGGGGCTGAGGACTGTGCTAACTAGTGCTTCCTGTGCAGGACCATTCAAGGTTTCAGCTCACCTCAGTATGGCACAAGACCTCCCAGCTCAAGGCTAGGGTCTACTGCTCTCCAGAAACTGCCAGTCTCAAGAAAGCTCTTGGGGGAGATACAATGGGAAGTAGCCAGCAGACCTATTTCCTCTACTGATTCATTTTTGCTTAGTTTCCAGCCAGACGCTTTTATTAGCTTTTTAATCCCCGTTTGAACGTTTGGCAGGAGCAGCCAGAAGTGCTCCTTGCTCAGCCCCAGCTCATTTTTATCACCACAGGTCCCTGCCCCTTGGGCCAGCACAAACTGCCCCTTCATGGGCGAAGCTCCTTCTTTGTTTGGGATATGTTGTGCCCCGGAGTAAAACCAAAATAAACCCACAGCCTTCCAGATGGCAGCACCTTGGGAACGGAAACATTTTGCTTTGGTAAAGTGCTTGCTTATCTCCATCTGTTTCCTTTGGCTTCCCGCTGATAGCCCAGATGCTGGGGGAAGGGGAAAGGGACAATCCAAGATGTGGCATCGCCTCCTTTTCCACGAGAACTGAATTAGAAAAGTAGCTTTGTGCTTTTGAACCCATAAGTAGATTTATGTTGTTGACTCCCGGGTTCAGTCTCCCCAGACAAGCATGACTGGGCAGCAACCTTATGATAGCCCATCTTCTGCTTCTGCAGGTACCCAGCCCAAGATTCTCCCAAGGGACCAGCACAGGAATGCTTACTGCAGTCCACCCTTTTCCCCCATTAGAGCAATCTCTGCTTCTGTTATTTCTTATAAATCTTTGCTACATGTGTGGTCTGTTTTACTGTTTATAGATGTAGTCAAGCACCTGTTGAATGCAGGATCACACTGTGCTTGTGTGTGTAAAGGCAGACGATGGCAGAGTCGCTGCCATCAGGAGTTTATAAAAATCCAAAACAGTTGAATGTGAATATACAATGGCTTTTGGTGTATGCAGCCCATTGGTATCCTAAACCAGTGGTTTATATCTTTTTCTAACTGGTGGGCCTAAGAGCATTTTATAGCATGGGGCAAGAACTCTTAGAAATGGCACAGGTATGGATTGGTGTATGGCATATGCACCTTCCCTTCTTAAACATCCTCCTGGAACCCCTAGGAACACAGGAGTCCACAGATTCCAGACCAAAAGATTTTTAAATCTGGTCCATGCATTGAAAAAATGCCATGAACCATAAAGGAGAAAACAACCCGAAACATCAAACACCCCAAAAATCAACAGAAAAGACCCCACCCTCTGCAATTTTTTTTTTTATTTGCATTGAGTTTTTGCAACTTAGCAGAATGTTTGACATTGAAAGAAATGTTTGAAAGTAACAATTTTCCCACCAGAGCCAGATGAACTAGAGAAAGGGAGCAGAGAGCCATGGCATGGCAAAAAGAGGAGCACTGCTGGGGATACCAGTGAGGGCAGAGGTAGAGCAGAGGAGTTCTTGCTCTTCAGTGATGCTGGAAAGGGGATAAGGATTCATCCTGGCAAGTCTCTGTCTTGACCTGATTCTGCAGTTTTTTAATAATAGATTTGAAAGAAAACCCACAACACACACATGGAAGCTGTCAGGGTAACTGGAATCAGGCTGAGCAGGGGCTTATCTGCAGTGTGATTAAAAGAGTGTTGTCACCCCAGCTCTCCCCATCTACCTCTTCAGCTGACCTTTCCAAGCATTTGTTTTTCTTCCCTCAGACAATGAGCTCTCCGAAGGTGCCCCAGCCCTCTTTGCTCTGGATCAGCTGGGTAAGTCTACACATGATACATTTTCCTCTCCATTTTTTTCTACGTTGAGTAATTAGAAGATGACTTAAACAGGGCAGCTGCTGAATGCTTTTTGCTGCATAAATTTATCAGCACTGGTGCCACCTTTCTGTGTTGCTTTTGAATGCCATCCATCAGAGAGATGGAAGAGCTCAACACTAGATATGTTTAATACCTTTCTCTGTTAAATTGATGCAGGGTTTTTTTTGCCTGGGAAAAAAAGCTGTCACCTTTCTAGTGCAGAGCACTGTAGGATGGTGCTGCTTCTTTTCTGAGGGTTTGAGCTTAGCCCATAGCTGGCACTAGAGCTTCTGTGACTTTCTGGCACCTTGCAAAATGATGAGGGATTTTTTTAAACTCCAGGAGGCAGAAGTAGAGGTGTGCAAAGCAAGAGTGAAGAGTAAGACATTAAGGGAGAAAACAACCTCAAATGGGCAAGGGAAGCTGAAGGTTTCAGAGGCTGAATCTATGGTGGAACCCCATCTGGCAGTGATCTCCATTTGATCCCTGGGCACCTATAACCCTGGTTATAGGTGCTTTAGGTAAGGTGGGGGTGAGGACTTGAACTGCAGGATGGGAAGCTTTTGGAGGATGGCTTCTGTCCCCGCAGCCCTGGAAGTCTGACATTCAAGGAAAGGGGAAAGTCACAGAACCACAGAATGTGTAAGGTTGGAAAGAACCAGAGTGGGGTCATCTGGTCCAGCCCTCCAGCTCAAGCACTGTCAATTGCACAGGATTGCATCTAGGGAAGGAGACTCCACAGCCTCTCTGGGCAATGTGTTCCAGTGCTCAGTCACCATCACAGTAAAGATGATCTTCCTCATGTTCAGGTGGAACTTTCTATACATCAGTTTCTGCCCATTGTCACTTTTCCTATTGCTTGGTACCACTGAAAGAGTCCAAGTCCATCCTCTTGACGCTCTCCCTTCAGATACTTCTAGACATCGATGAGGTTCCTCCCTCAGTCTTCTCAACATTGAACAGGTCCAGCTCCTTCAGCCAGTCCACATAAGAGAGATGCCCCAGATCTTTAATCCTCTTCACAGCCCTCAAATAGACCTGCTCCAGGAGCTCCATGTCATTCTTGTACAGAGTAGTCTAGAACTAGACAAGCTGCCAAGTCCTCCCTGGAAAATTGGTGAAGGCTGGAGATGGAATATTCACAGTGTGAAGCAGACGTGCTGGGAGAAATGCTGGTCTGAGGACCTGGCACCCTGCTTTGCTCTTTGGCAGCACGGTGGGACCACTGTGGCACACCACAGTGTCCATCACTGTAACGTGACCAAGCAGAGGCTCTTCCTCTCAAGGAAAAGACACCCTCCTCTTCACTTTCAGGGCAGGGAATTCTCCATACTTGGAGATATTCCAAAGCTGTCTGGACATGGACCTGGGAAATGGGCTCTAGGTGGCCCTGCTTGATCAGGGGGTTGGACCAGATGAACTCAAGAGGTCCTTGCTAACTCCAACCCATCTGTGATTCTGTGACTTCCCTACCACTCTTAAAACTCACTTTGCCCCCAGTAAAGATGATCCACATGCACCCACTGGGATGCTCCCCACATATGACACTGGTGAAAACTTGGGATAGGAGGGTAAATCTGCAGGAACCCAGAGAGTGATTTTTATCACGTATAACTATCTCCAATGTATATTTCTGCTGCTAGGAGACAGATTCTTGAAAGAAAATCCTGTAAATACAAAAAATGTATGATACCTCGCTGGTGCTAGAATTGGTGGCACATCCTGTGTTGTCCCCGCTGGCAGTTTCATACACTGGACTGTATTTTAAAGTAGTCTGTGTGAACTTTCTCCACTTGGTGTCAGGATAGAGACTGCTCTGACATGCATTCACCCAGAGGAGTGTCTTTATAGGGAATGGGAATAAAGCCAAGAGCCTTCCCTTGGCCACCTCATTCATTACGTGATTGTGGTTAAAACAAGTCAAGTAACTTTAAAGTGCATTTTCTGTGACAGAATTTTCACCAGCTCCTTTTTTTTTTTTTTTTCTCTTGATCTTCCTTGTCTTATTCCTTGAACAGTGTCTTTCCTCAGTGACATGTGCTAATTTCTCCTAAGTTTGGCGAACCCTCCAGGTCTTAGCAAACATATTTAGTGACAAAGAAAAAGCTCCCTCTCCCAAATAACAAGATTTGGTTGATTTTAGTTGAGTAGCAAATAAATGCAGTAGCAGCTAGACAGATGATTTAGATGTACAAAATGAGGTGATCCCTGGTCAAGGGGCAGGACCCTGGAGGGGTAGGAATCAGGGCTGACACATGGGACAACTGGTTGCTGGCATCCTCCTTGTGTTAACAGGGAAATAGTCTGTACCATGCAGTATGATCCACTGCCATATGAGATGGTGGTTGTCATCTCCCAGGGCTTCTGCACAGCCCTGATCTCATCTGAGGGGTAGGAGGATCTCCTCGGACACCACTTTGCTCAGCAGTTTAGACAGCCCTCAGTTTGGAAATGATTATTCAAACCAGTGCTTGTATCACCTTACATTTCCACTCTGCATTCCAAGCATAGCACAAGATGTGATTGCTCCATCCAAGGTAGACAAGACAGACAAAGGATGTGAGATAGCAGAACCAGTAATGGAAAATTGATCTCTCCACTTGCCTCTCTCCCAGCTGGTGAGTTTTCAGCTGGATCAGTCTCCCTGACCCAAGTCAGGCATAGCTGACTGGTTTGTGGTCCCAGGCAAGCCAGGCAGTAAGAGCAAGCACATTTTGGAGGGGGATAGGACAGTGGCATCCTAGTAGCAGCTTGGATTTATGCTGTGTTAAAATGATTGTGTACTTAGAGAATACCAAGCCAAAAACAATCACCCTTGGTCAAATCAGCCACCTGAACAGCAGGAGTAGAGGAGCAGAGAATAAAGCAGTGTTATAATAACAACATCAGAAGACAAAACATCGATATTGTAACAAAGGATCATAGAGATAAAAATCACAGAAAGGCAGGTCTGAGCAGGACCTCAGGAAGACAGCTACACTCCTCTCCTGCCTGAAGGCAGGGCTAGTGCCTCTTGTTCATCCATCACCCTGTGTGGAAGACCAATGTGTCCTAGCAGCCTTCCCAGGCAACCCACCCCAGTGCTTCACTGCACTGGAAGCGTTTCCTCGGTGTCTAATTAGATTTCTGTAATTTAAGCCAAAGGCTTAAAGCAGAGAAAAGGCCTTCCATGGGTCATGCTGAGGGTTTCTTGCCTACTCTGCAGGGGCTGAAAGGGAATCCAGTGGAGGATAAGTGAATTGTATCCCTTTTTCCTGCTCATGCCTTCCTTGACCTCTAGTCCCGTGTCCAGCTTTCTGGCAGCTTGTCCCAGCATGGTGTACCCTGCAAATGTAAAAAGATATGCTTGGATTTTGTGTCATTTATGGAAATGCTGACCAGAACCAGATTCATAAGAGGGTTTTTGCATCACATCATACCATGAGTAACTAACCTCTCAGAAAAGTTTTGACTGGTCATGCATCCATCTTTTCATATTTTGTTGTAGTCCAGGTGATCCTCTCTTGCTTATAGTGATACCATATGACACAGTATCACAAGCCTTACTTACACATCAACACATACAGCATCTGCACCTTCTTGCTCATCTGCAAGGTTTATTACCTCGTTGCAGAAGATCAGATGAGTCTGTCTAGCTCTGTTCTTGCTGAATCTGTGCAGGATGTTATTCATACTCTCCTTTTCTACATGTTTTCAAAAATTTTGGTAATTCTAAAGCTTCCAGTGATGGAATTAACAATGACTGAGAAATCACTTCCTATCTCTTCTTTCTCTCCTTAACCTAAAGACTGGTGCTCAGCTTGCCATGCCTAACCTTTGGAAACTTCTCTGTGGTCTGCTGCTGTGTAAGTCAGTGCATGGCTCATCTGTACGTTGAGCAGTGAGCATATTTCTGAGGTTACCTGGAGAAGTACGAGGTAGGGAGCCAAAGGGGACTGAGGGAGAGAGCAGCTTCTCCAAAACAGACACTGAATAAACTACAACTGGATGATGTGGAAAAGAGATACTTGAAGGAAGATACAGTAGAAGTACAAGAGTGATCAATGGTACAGAAGTAAAAAATGCAAGAGAGACATGGGCATAGTGGAGATAGTCTCAAGGATGGTGAAGGGACTGGATGGTGAAGGGACTGGGACACCTCTCCTTGGAAAAGGCTGAAAGATCTGGATCTCATCCGCATAGAGAAGGGATGGCTCTGGGGGATCTCACTAATATCTATAAATAACTTTTAGGGAGATTGTAAAGAGGTCAGAATCAGACTCTTCCATGGTGTCAGTGCCAGGACCCGAGGCAATGGGCACAAACAGAAACACAAAACGTTCCCTTTGAACATCACCCTCACTTTTGTACTGTGAGGGTGACCAAGCCCTGGCACTGGTTGCCCAAGGAGGCTGTGAACTCTCTATCCTTGGAGATATTCCAAAGCCTCCTGGACATAGTCCTAGGAAATAGGCTCTAGGTGGCCATGCTTGAGCAGGGGAGTTACACCAGATGACCTCCAGAGGCCCCTTCTGACCTGAACCAGTCTGAGATTCTGTGAAATAAGGAAAGACTTGAAACAACCCAAAGGAAGTATGTTTTCATTCAGTGCAAAATTCCATTGTGCAGCTCACCGCCACAGAATGTCCAGGATGCCAAAAGTATGAATGAGCTCAAAAAGTGATTAGAAAACATCACAGAAGAAAGGCCTGTGAAGGGCTCTCAAACTTGATGATGTGGCTAAAACCTCTGGCTCAGGAAAGGAAATGGGATCATGTACTAGAGGAAACAGCACTTGCAACATTCCTTGTGTTTTCTCTGCAGTCATCTACTGGAGGCCACATCAGAGGACAGTAGGAGCTCTTATACTTTGCAATAATCCAGAGTCGTCCTTCTTGTATTTCCTTAGGTCCACAGTGTCCAATAAGAAGTAAAAAACCAGTACAAACCCACACCTTCTCTTGCTTTCCTTTTTTTATCTGTCTCTCCTTTCCCACAGCTTTGGCTGCTGGATTTCAGAAGATATGAATCAGATGGTGACTGTTGTGTTCCTTTTTTTTCTGTGAATGATTAAAACAGAACATTTCACACTTGCTTTGTGGCCCAGCAGAGGAATGCTGCATTGTTTCCTTGGCAAATCCTGAGGTGGAATTTCTGGCTGTGGAGAAAGTGAGGTCAGGGAGAGAAAAATTCTCCCAACAGGGGAACATGTACAGACTGCTTTTGTCTCTCTCCTGTGCTTGGCATGTCTTCTCCCCATCTTCCATTCCCTCATTCCTCCCCTCTTTTTCACCTCCTTCCCACAGCACTAGCAATTTTTCTGCTTGCTGTTTTAACATGATTTAGCTGAATATCACAAAAAAAGAAAGAAAAATGATTGAAAAATGCAAGGTGAAAGCCCTCAGCCCAGAAAGCCTTGGGTAGAGTAATGAGAATGTGATGAAATGGAAAAATAAAGTGGGAGGGGAGGATATGAACCTCACCCTGCCAAAATCAAGGTGAAAATGTTTGTGTTAGGAGATGCAATATCTCAGTGGGAACCCCTAGGACCTGCGCCTCACATTTCCCGGCAGCCGACAAGAGGAGGGATTAGCTGGCTGTGCTATTTATATGTTCACCCTGAGCCCAGGAGCCTGCTGGAGGAGGCTCCCCACAATAGCAGCTTGCAGGAAACACTGCTTTGGTGAT
Organism: Pyrocephalus nanus; assembly: GCA_038380795.1. Classification (NCBI taxonomy): domain Eukaryota; kingdom Metazoa; phylum Chordata; class Aves; order Passeriformes; family Tyrannidae; genus Pyrocephalus; species Pyrocephalus nanus. The sequence goes on from CM076259.1 coordinate 37,776,799, forward strand.
TCTGTCTGCCTGGGGAATAAATACGCCCAGAAATGAAATCCCATTGGATAAATAAAAAGGGAAGGAAAGAGAAAGCCCTGGTCCCTCCCTGTTTGTTCCCACTGCTTCATAGCCATCCAGCTGTTTCTTTTTCTTTGTTGTCCTGACCTCATCCCATACTGGAGTGAATCCAGAGAGGGAGTGCTCTGCTTAGCTGTCTTCTGCCAGAAACCAAAGAGGTCAAGTTATTAGAGAAAAATGAAAGCTCTTTGGCAGAACTGGAAAAACAGATGTGCAGATATATTTCTGCTGCCTTCAAATACAATGCTGTCTGTGAAGTGTGTATCAGAGGAGATCTGACAAATATGCATAGTTGTTGTAGAAATCTTAACAGTGGCTAATAATTTACTAGGATGTATTTCTTTGGGGCTCCCCAAACCACCAAGTTCACTGGCTGCCAGAGTGCAAGATTGCTTAAAAACCTTCTGCAGATGTGGTTTAAAAAGTGCTGCTCCAGTGCTGCAAGAGGATCTGCCTCTGCTCAGTAATTAGAGATGCTTTGGAGATGGTGAGGGTGGGGAGATGTGTCTCTGAGGGGCAGGTGAAGCCTATGACTACTAAGAAGAGATAGGGTATTTTCCACGTGAGATAATGGTAAGGGCATCTTTCATGTCAAAGGTTTTGTGGCTTTTATTTACTAAATTTACCTGGGTGAAAGTTTCTGTGCAGTGTATTTCTTGATTCAGCTCTTGCTGTGTTCTCAGCGTCACAGGGCAGTTATTCGTGCCCTCCCCAGCGGTGGTGTTTACAGGGCTAATAACTCTCTGGCTGCCCATCAGCCATTGCTAAAAGCAGCAGTGACAGCAAGAAGTGGAATTGTGTGCAGGCATTTGGGGTTGCCGCAGTGTCAGGCAGAGCGGGACAATTATTTGTTTGCTTGCAGCATTAGGAATCTGTGGGATTACATGCATGGTTGGCTGCAAATGTAACGAGCATCAATACCCGGGTGCGCTCGTGGTTTGGGATGGCCACATCCCTTCTGCAGGGCCTCAGGGATCCGGCCCCAAGTCTGTCAGTAATGGCTTCTGAGAGATCCACAGCCAGCAGGTGTTTGGGTTGGTGCAGGGGGCTGCTAATGGCAGAACCATAGTGGCACCTGGGAATGCTTCTCCCTTTCCGTTCAGCTCACCAAAATGCTTGCGAAATCCACAAGAGGAGTTTATTTTCCACAGCAGGATATAACAGACATGGGATACATGGATGATGTGTGTCTCCTGGATCCATAGCTACCAGGGAGAAGGAGGAGGGAGGCAGTGGAAAGAGATCGCGCTGTCACCTCCACTCTGCCAACCTGACAACTGGAGTTGTAGTGGCACCTGGCCCTGGCTGAGCAGGTTAGAACCAAAAAGAGTGGAAGAATTAATTTTTTGCTTCCCCAAATTTATTAGAAGAACCACATCAAATAAACAAACAAACAAACAGAGACGAAGAAATATTAAAATAGTGGAGTTACTCCCAAATTAGGAAAACAATATATTTTAATATATAAATAAATAAGCAAATTAATAAATATACATAAAATATATTAAAATAGTGGAGCTGCAAGGAGAAGCTTGAGTGACGGTTGCCTTGGCCTTCTGGGCAGACACAGCTCCCCAGAGGTTATCAGATGTATCAAATCACAAGAGATTAGAGAACTCCCTCTACAACCTATTGCCCTTTGTGGCCACTTACAAGTTTATCAAATCAAAATGGAGTTGAACAGGGAAAAAGATTTTGAAAATCATGTGGAAATACACACCAGAAAATGAATAATGTGGGAGAAAATTTCCTTTAGCAGAAAAAAAAAGGGTCTATTCCTTGGAAATGTAACAGCATGGCTCACCAGGTCCTTGCAATGCTACTGAAAGACAAGACAACAGATAATCCTTTTTCTTGATGTATTTGTTTCTCTGTCATTGAAATAATCTCTGATCACCACGCAGTAGTTGGTGAAAGGGGAGTACAGACTCTGGGGCCAGTATGAGAAAAAAACCAAGCCCTTGAACAGGCTGGATCCCCTTGGCCAAAGGCAGTACAGCCAGATTGTCCTCAGTCCCCCATGACACAGACTGGGAAGCAGAATAACCAAAATAATGTGTCCCATTTTGCTCAGTCTAATGATAAAGTTGGAACATGACAAAAAGTAGTACTTGAATTGCTACTTTGAACTGGGTTCAGACAGCAGTGCCCTCATCCCATTTCATCCACCGCTGTGAACAGGCACCTGACAAGCCAAGGGCAAAATTTCACTTTCAGTAATAGCTGAGCTGGTTCATGGTTCATCTGTGTCTATAAGCAAAGCCAATGTATACCTCTTGGGAAGTTAGGAGAGGTCGGCTATACAACCTGAAAAATCCAAGGCGAATTCCTCCAGGGGACAGAGATGTCTCATTACCATCAAGGTTTTTGCAGAGAATTTAGGCATTTAAAAACCTGAATTTGGGCTTAATTTGCTCCCATATACTCAGGGAATCTGCAGGTGACAAGGGAACTGAACATCCCTCTCTCATCCAAGTCTGGTACCCTAAGCACTATTAGCCTGCAATTTTCTCCTTGAATAGGTCAAGGATGCAATGGTTCCCCTTAGTCCCCCACCCCTGCAAACAGCAGCACATTTGCAATTCACTGCTCCCCTACTTGAGTGTAAACCCAGCCTGTAGTAGGTGACCTCAGGGAGACAGATAATAGATACCTCAGTTTCAAAGTTTCAGAGACACCCACAGCAACAGTACCACAATGGCACCTCACTTTGGTGGGCCAGCATGGAGGCAAGGGCACATCTGAGGGTGCTCAGCTCACACCAGAAACATTATTCTGGGGTAACTGCTGCCACGGGAGATGCACCGATGTGGGTACTGAGGAACCTGATTTCATCATCACTGTTTTTTCCTCCTTTACCTGTTCCCCATATACTATAGCTTCCCTTTGTCTTGCACCTAAGCAAAAGCCTCAGATGGCTGTGATTCAGAGCACTCTCCCAGTGCCTAGAGCTGCCAGGAGCCCCCTCTGCATCTATCCAGCCCTGTGGTGATGGCACTGGGCCAGCTCCTGTCTTGCTGTGCTTATTCACAGGGCTGCAGCGGTACTTGGTATGTTCTTCTTCAGCCTGTTGCTGCATTTCTTTCTACCTGCTTTTATCCCTTTGGCACAGTATTTAGGGGGCAGAAGCCACCATCAGTTCTTGGGAGAAAGAAGTACAAATTGACTGGATAATTCTGGGATCACTGGGCAGCTTGCTGGACTGAAGGAGGTTGAAGCACTGAGATAGGGAAACCCAAGCAGTGTCCTGTCAATGCCAGTTGTCTGAAAAGATGCCTACCCTGTGGGGTAGTGCTGGGAAAAGGGTATGGTGGGAGTGCCCAACCCAGTCAGTGCCCAACCCAGTCAGGCCCACACAGCTGCAGGGATGCGTACAAAGTGCGTTGCCAATACCCAAAGAGCTCTCCCTCCATGTTCCCCTCATCAGACCCTTGGCAGCAGGGTTGGATTGGTCTGAGAAGACAGAGCAGTGGCTTGCTCCAGCCCTAATGAACACTTATCCTGTGGAGCTGGTGTGCCAAATCACAAAGACACCCTGAGATGGCAAATGTCCTGTGTTACCGTTATCAGAGTGCTTGTGTTTAGCATCAGCTGTAAATCCTTTGACACTGAAGATGTGCACATGTCACTCGTGAATATGTGTGATGGAGAAGGTGAGCAGCAGGGGAAGGGGCTGTCCCCAAGAATGCATGGTTGGTTTAGGAAGGGGGTACTGCTCCAGTGATATACGGCCCAGTCACTCCTCCAGGCACAAGGAGCAACTGAGGCCCTGGGAGACGAGAAGGATGCCCGGGGTTAATTCACGTGAGTGGGGTAACCCCCATCAACTGCCTCGCGAGGGACCAGGGAGCCTGTGGCGGTACCGAGGACGCGATTTAGGTCTTGAGCATCCCCCGGCATGAGGCGGGGCGGCCGTGCTGCCACACAAGCTCACCCTGGGCGCACTCAGCTGTCTTCACTGGCTCCGTCTGAGGTGCGAGGCTCCAGCAGAGAGCTCTTGGCCCCGCCTGAGGACCGGAGCATCCTGCAAACGCGCCTGCCCCACAGCCTAGCCCGTAGGACCAGCAAGGGCGGTCGCTGCCCGGGCGGGTGTGAGCAGCTGGCCCGCCCCGGGAGTGCTGTGCCCGCCCCCTCGCCCGCCCCCTCGGCTGTGCCCGCCCCCGGCTGTCCCCGCCCCGGCCCGGCCCGCGGCGGCCGGCGGAGCGCGCACGGGGCGGCGGGGAGCGGCGCGGATGGCCGCGGTGCTGCCGGGGGCGGCGGGGCGCGGAGCCGGAGGTAACGCCGGGGGAGGGCGGTGGTGTCCGTGTGTCTGTCCGCGTACGTGTCCGTGTGTCACCGCACAAGTGCGCGTCCGCGCGTGCATGTTCGCACACACGTGTGTCCGTGCCCACCTGGGCGCGTGGGGGGTGCGTGTGCCCACATCCACGTGTGTGCCGGGGAGCACGCCAGGGGTGCGGGAGTGCCGGTGCGAGATGTCCCTTCTCCTGCCCGCCCGTGCGCGGTGCCGTGCCCCGCCGCTCCCCGGGAGGATGCGGGAAGGCCTGGGCAGCCCTCACCCGGCTTCTGGACCCAGGGCACCCCGCTGCCCCCGGGATGCGTGGAAGCCCCAGGCGGTGCGGGAGCGGGGCCGAGCCCGTCGTTCCCCGCCCCGCCGCACCGTTAGGGCCGAGCCTCCAGGTCGGCGGCCGCCGCTTCTCCTGCTCCTCCGCTCCCGGAGTCCTCCCTGGGCACTCCCGCGAATTTTCCCCGCTCCGGGAAGGCAGAGCGGCGCGGGGCGAGTAGCCCTGGTTAGAGAGTGGGGTGTCCGCAGGATATCCTGAAGGAGGAACGCGCCGAGGCTCCGCCGCCCCGGCGCTCCCGGGAAGAGCGAAGCGCCGGCCGGGACCGCGGGGAATGTTTCCAGCGCACCCGGAGCGGCCGCCGCCGTTCCTGCAGCAGCGATCGTAGCGTCCCCCCGGGTCCCCAGCACCGGGCTGTCACCGCCCGTCCCAGCCGGGAGCACCCACCGGGATACCGGCACCGTCCCGTCCCGTCCCGCTGGGTCCGCGGGAGCGTGGGACGGCAGCGCCGGCCACAGGAGACACGCAGGAGGGGCCTCCCACGCCGGGGGAGCGTTTTCTCACGTTGTTGTTGTAGGGGGATGGTGAGAGGGAACTTTTTTATATTTAACCTTCTTACCCATGCAGCGAGCAAAGCTAAACTTCGGCTGAAAAAAAAAAAAAAAAAGGCAGCATTGAAAAAAGAGAAAAAAACCCGCGTGAATTTAGCCCGAATCTTTCTGCCAGGTTTTGTGATTCATAGTTTTAAGTACAGGAAGGTCACTGCTTGGGCTTTTTCCTCTTTCGATGGAAAGAGTTTTTTTTTTTTTCTCTTTCCTGGTGCTATGTGAGCATCCCGGGAGCCGTGGGCAGCTGCTGCCTGAGACTGGGATCTGGTGGCTGGGGGTCCGCAAGACCCTTCTCAAGCATCCACAGAGCTCAGGTTTTGTCTTTTTATGTATAAAAATAAGCCTAAAAGCTTCCTGAGAGAAGAGTGGCTGTGAACATGAGTCCTATGATTTTTCCTGGGTACGGCTGGCTGGCAGTGCCATTCCAGGTGTACATGGAGATACATAGTTACATGTATATGTATATAGATATATATATTGAATATGTATATAAATATATGTAGATATATATTTATGTATTTTTATATATTTACATATATACGTAGGAATATGGCTACATATATATAAATAAAAATACATCCCATATATATATATTTATATTTATTTCTATTTTTATACATGTTTGTATATAATATAGATTTTTGCATATATTTGTAGTCATTGCTAATGACCGGAAAAGCTCTTTAAAAGGTCTAAATACCTTACTGAGAAATGTCAGAGTGGTGAGGTCAGGGAATATTGGGTGGTTAAGAGCCGTGGCCCCACATGGAGGGGTCATTTCCTGCCTAGCCTTCCTCATCCTCAGCCCTGACTGGAGCGGAGGTGTGAGAGGGTGAATTTCGGGGAGGCTGGTTTTAGGTTGTTAAATAGGGAAATGTGTGCCCTGCAGCATTGCTGGGGCTGGACCCCCATCTGTTTCCCCAGGCTATGTGGGGCCAGTGGGAGTCCCTCCTGCCCCAATCATCTGCATGTCCATCCTCCTCAGTCCTGATGTCTGTCTCTCCTCTTTGCTCTCTGCCAGCATTTGGCAAGGGGAACTTTGTTTTCCCTCTTCTTTTGGAAAGCGTTCAGCTGCTGGAGGAGGGCAACTTCAACCCAAAGTGGCAAGTGTTGTCTCTGGAAAGCCCAGATATCTGCAGGATTGGTGGTTGCTCTCATTTACTTTTTATTTCCACCTGTGACATTGTGGACAAGCATGGGGACAGTCCCTGAGTCCTGGCCCACCCAACAGTGATCTGGACCAAACTGTCTGCACATTTGCATCCTGAATGGAGGGATGGGTGCACAGATACAGCTCTGTGCTCCTTTGTGAGGAAACAACAGCAGAGAACTAAAGCTTTGCATTTCTCCAGCGAGGAGACATGGAAGGGGGTTTGTAGGAGTCCCAGCAGCAACCCCAGGGGATTCAGGCACAGCTGGACTCTGTATGCACACAGAATTTCAGGATTATGCAGAGATGTTACTGATGACCATTGCAGCTTTCCTTCAGAAAAGGGAAGCCTGAGTCCACACTTGCTGCTTTTTTCACTGATAGGTGTGTAACTTGCTTTAAAGGCCATGTCTGGTATAAATAATATTTGGCGTTAAGGTGAAAGTGTGTGCCTTGCACAGCTTCCTTGTCCTGGAAACGATTAGGAGAACGGCTGCATACTTGGGTTTTCACACACAGACTATCTGCTAATGTAATAGTCCCAGTGGAAACTTTAGTGCTCGGGAATATTTTGTGGATTTGAAAAAAATCCCAGGAGGATTTTCGGTTTCATACAGCAATTGCTTTTTGGCAGCTTTGGGATAGATGTAATCTGGTTCCCATTTGTGTCCTGAATTTTTAAATGGAGCAGCCTGCCTTTCACTCAGAACAGAAGTAGAAATAGACGGAAGTAGACAGAAAACAAAAGTAATAGTAACAAGAACAACATCACTTCTATTAAAAAAAAATCTTGGGGTAACTTTTCTATTAAAATGTTGCATTTAGAAAGAGTATCTCTTCTGTTTTCGCCCTTCTTGTGACTTTTTCAGTAGGTGAGATGTTGCTGTGGGTATAAATATGGAGTAAATCTGCAGAAGCTGGTGAAATTGCTCTGGATTTGAATCAGCACATGTGAGAACAGAGTTTCGCCACACAGTAAGGTGCATCCCTTGAGTGACAGGAGGTCCTGCAGCATTTTCTGGTTCTCAATGGCCTTGTCTAGCTCAGATATGCCTCACCATGGTGTGTGGCTATGCCCTTCTGGATATGCGTCTGTGCCACATCTTGAAGTTGTGGTGTGTCGTTCTTGTGCGAGCCAGGCAGGGATGGCCAGCATGTGTCAAGGCAGCACCTGCTGAGGAGGGGGGCGTTCTACAGGGGGATGCCATATCTCAGGAAAACATAGCGTGGGATTAAATAATTGAGAAATACTTGGGATTCATCTGCTCTGACCATCTTGGCTAGCACAAATATAAGTGTGCTTTAGACAACGGTAACTCCAGTGATCAAGTCTCAGGCTGGAAAAAAATGCCATTGTTAATTTCATGTAATGAATGATTTAATGAATTAAAATGCTTTAACTGCAATTCAGTCTCTATTTAAGACCTAAACCAAATGAAGTAACTGTTATACCTCTGTTCTCTCACTTTATTTGGTATGTTGTGAGCAGATATTTCAACGAAGTCCCTGCTGGGCTGGGGTATTACATGTGGGTCCTCCAAACTTCAGGGAGGGCAGGAGACATCCAGGTCTCCCCCAGAACCTGTTCTGGACTGCTGCGTCCCTCAGAAGCAGGGAGGCACTTCTCAGGAGGCATTCCTCCCCGTGATGGCTGCCTGGGATGTCAGTGGCATGTCCTGTCAACTGGGATGTGTCTTCCCTGCCTGCAGTGTGCACTGTTTTGGGGCCATTTTTGAGATGATGGCTTCACATAATCAGCTGTTAGTGTGATTTTCCCTGTTCTAAATCTGAGCTGAGCCATCTGGGAGCAAGAACTAAATCTTAACATTTCTATGTATAATACCTTTATTAAATTTCTGCATTTTAAATGTTGCTATATACATGTTGCATGTAATGATTTAATAAGGGAAGACTCATATATTCTGCTGGGAAGAAGGTCTGATTTCTTTTTGCATAAAGTTATGATGGTTAAGGATAGTGCAGAGACTCTGCTCTGTGTAGGGTTATCTCAAGCAGTTCTTCACGTGGATCAAATGAATGTGGATCCTTAGCTGATGGTTTGTTGCTTGTGTTAAAAAAAATTGAAAAGCTCTAGAATTCTGAAGATCCATACTATAGCGTTCAATGTCTGCCTTTTCAGTTAGAGAGTACTGTACAGTCTTTGTACTATTTTTGTTCTGTCCTTATCCCAGGCTCCTTTGTACGCTGCAAGTTTGTGGGAATGACTCAGGGAGAAAGCTATTTAACCTAAAGGACACCACTGGCAAAAAAAAAAAAAAAAAAGATGGATAAAGAGCAATGTCAGTGACTGTGAGTGGGAAGCAAGAGGAATATTTGTGTGTATCTGAGGAAGAGAGATCCCGAAACCTCCTCCAAATGGTCTGAAAAAAATTCCTCTTCTTCAAGATGCTGTTTATTCAGTTCAAGTAGAGAGTTTTATGGTATGGTTACTCAAAGTAACAAGGAACTAGACTGAATGATCCACAGTCCTAGGTCCTATTTCACTTTTGGTTAATTAATGGAAGGGCTTAAATATCCAAGTGACACGGATCATGCCAGTGCTTTTCTGTAACATGATCATTTTTCAAGGCAGTAAGTACAGCAAAGTTAATCATAGCTTAAACTCCTGCTCTGCAAGTGTCTTGTCTGTGTGTTGTAGGTGATTGATGATTTTTTTTTCCCCTCCCAGTGGAAGAAAAAATTCCTTCCCTAAGAATTTACGTGATGAATTTTATCTTGGAGGCTTTTTATTGCTTGGAAATCAGAATTTATGGTATAGTGAAAATGTCTGCAGACAGTCGTTGTGCTGACAAGTGGCGGGGCTGTAGCAGAAGCATTGTCTCACTCGTGAGCTCCATTTCAGCCTTTGTATTTCACTTTTTACTGACAGTTTCTTCCCTTACCTTCAACTCTCAGTAGTACTTACCCTTTTATCTCAGAGCAGCAACGCCGACATGAGTTGTCATTGTGCCCCTGGCAACTTGATCAAAGCAGAAGTTTCAATTATTGATTCAATTCTTTGAATAAATTTAGGCAGGCTTCATATAGTAGACTCAGTGTTACAGCTGCAAAGGCAAATTTGTAGCTTATAATACATAGAGACCTTAAAAATGCACATATTTGTGCAAAGCCCAGCGTGGCTGCCTAAGGAATATGCATCCTTTCCTCTTTCGGGTTAATGCCCAGATAACTGTTTGGTGCCTGGAAGTGTGATGATAATACTCTGCCTGCATCTTACCTCTCCTCTGGGATGAGCCTGGGATGGGGAAAAAAAACCAGCGGGTTGTTCTGACGTTATAAAATCTGTAACCGTCGGAGATGAAAGAGCAGTGACAGGCACTGTTTGCCCCCACACGCCCACACACCTGATTTCCATTGGGAGGGCGGAGAAGTGCGGGCATCCAGGGGGATCTCCCAGGCAGGCAGACTTGGCTCCGTGCTTTCCTTTATCCATTTGATCTCATGCCAGGTTTGGGAGCTGCTTTCAAGGCACATTTGCTTTGCTTCTCCCATAGCCTTTTTTCTTGTCTGCCTTGGTTTTTGCTGAGGGGAAGCACATATGAAAATAAGCACGTGAGGCTGAAGCTTCATGGAAAGTGTTCATCCTTGTAGGCAGTTAAATTTGGATGTGTTAGCACTATTCCTTGGGAGAGGTGGGGCTTGGCTGCCTCCATTGCCTGTTCTTATTAGTCTTTCTAGTGCTTTTTTGGACAATGCACTTTCTGGAGAGTGAAATGACAGTACCCAGGATGGTAGACTACAGGAACTCTTCTTGAGCAAGGGAATAGCACAATGTGGATGCTGGAGCCAATACTGGAATGAAGATTTCTTTCCCCAGGGTGGTGAGCTGTGGAGGGGGAGCTTGGTCTGGTGAATCCTGCCAGGCACAGGGGTGCGGCTTCTCCCGGCTTTCATGTGGGAAATGAGAGGTGCTGTTTGCTCACATCTGGTGTGCGTTATATGCGTTGGGTTTCTGTCCTGCAAGATGTTGCTCTGCTCCTGTGAAAATAGCATTAGTGATGCTTTTTAGTCCTCACAGGGCTTGGGAGCCCTGGCAGCAGATGCGAGGTTCCCAAGGAGAATTATGGGGTGTGAGAATGAATTAGCCACCCCAGAAGTGACCGCCGGCCACCCCAGAACTGACCTAGAAAACCTGTGCATTGACTGGGGACCTGCTCATGCGAAACAGTCACCAGTGGCTGCCTGAGTCTCTGCACTTCATCGGAGCTGGGGCTGCAAAGGAGTCCCAGCACTACTTAAGGAGAGCTGCTGGAGGTACCAAGAGCATCCCTTATGACTGTTGGAAGTCTAGTTTTTTTACCTAAACCAAGAAGTGACACACAAGTTGTTTTTTTTCTGTGCGAAAGGAAACTCAGATCTTCCTCCCAGCCTAGGGAGAGTGGCATGGCTGTGTGGCTGAGGTATGACAATCCCTGCTCTCAAAACTGGGCCAGTGCTTAGGAATAAGGTTCCTGGGCCAGGATGGGGTGTCCAGCTTTGACAAGGTCCCTGTGACCCACTGGAGGGACTGATGGGTCTGTCCTGTGCAATTCATGTCACAGCCTTCATGCAGCCCCTGGGACCCTGGAATGCTTTGACTGTCTTTTTGTTGTTTCCCTGAAATAATTATCTTCCTTTGTTGACCTGAGATTTTTATGCAGCAAGAGGGAAGAGAAAATATTTTAAATGTGGAATAAAGTAGTTCTTTTTGGCTTGGCTATGAGACAGAAAGACAGATGTGGGCTTGGAAACGATGTGATTTTTGTTCTGTCATTTTTGGACTTCCCTTACAAACTGTGGCAGGGTTTATAGGAAAGTGCAAAGCCGCCTTACTTTTTAATTTCAGATGATTGCTTTGGATGGTATTTGAAATACCTCAGTCTTTTTTGAACCGCTTGGTCATTAGGGTACACATTGAAAGAGGATTTTTTGGAGGACAACTCTGCGGTTTTGTTTGGCTGGGTGGGTTTGGGTGGCAGAGAAGGAGCTGCATGTGCTGGCAGCATGGGCTGTGCTGCAGGCAGCCACAGTGTGGTACCTGGGTGGGCAGTGGGGTGGAATGCAGAGACTCATTACCTGGGCTCTGCCTTGAGGTGTTGCCTCTAAATAGCACCAAACTGTCCTTGCACGATGGTGTTTTACTGAAGATGAGAGTAATAATATGGTTTGGCTGTAAGAAAACCATCTTCTTTGACTCTTTTTGTAAATTTGTTTCTTGGGATGCTGTTATTACTTCAAAAACACGACTTTCCTCTAATGTTGCAGCAATGAGCTTCCTATGAGGTTTTGCTTTAGATCCTTTTCAAAACCAGACTGAAACCACATCAGAAACAGGAAATAGTTAAGTTTTGCTCCTCTGTCTCTGGGTCCTGGATGACTGACTGGTGTTAATCTTAGCAACTGATTCATTTAAATAGTTCTGAATCTTCAAATGAATTCTACTGCTATGCTGTCACCTCCAGGATAATATGTCTGCTTCTGTACAGTGTAATGCACCCTTATCTAAAGGAAAAAGGAAAAGGAAACAAATGAATTGGTGTCAGGCAGTCACTTAGATGCAGGAGAGCTGGTAGAGATGCGGAAGTGAAGGCCTGAAGCAGCTACCCAATTTAGAAAGGACTGAACTAGATGTGATCATGTCTTACAGAGCTAGCTGTAAGGGACACTGGATATATGGCAATTGAAGACATGGTGTCTATGGACTGGATTGCATCCTGGCACACTGGGGCTGTAGGGGGCTGGGCTGGCTTTGAGAGGTTAGAGGAGAGGGCACAGCACAGCTGGCAGCTACCTGAAGGCACCTACAGACATGATGAGGCCAGTTCTCTTTGGTAGTGGTGGTCACAAAAACACAGTGCAGCAGCTGTGGTTTGTGGCTTAGGATGTTTGGACTAGATATGGGTGGAAAACCATTCCCCAGGGACAAGTCCTTGGAGCAGTGATGGTCTTCATTCTAGGTTGCCCTCCACTAACTGCTTACTCATGGCTGCTGAACACCACTGGTTCAGCACCAGGAGTCAGTTATAGGGATGAAAATTGCTCTTTTGGTGAGCATTGTAAAGGAATGAGGATGTTTGGGGAAGGAACAAGTGCCTGCACATGGGACGGGCACCTTGCGTCGCATCAGAGCTGGGTGTAGCAAAGCCTTTCCCTTCAGAGAGGGGAACTGGGATTTGGGAGGCTTCAGTGACACCAAGGGGGGAAAGAAAAAAAGTTTTTGCCATGCTCCAAATGGCTCATGAGGCTTCACTAAACTTGCAAGTGGTACCTTATTGCTCATGACCTGGATTGTGGCTGTGTGCAAGCACTGATCTTTTGGCAACTATTTTCTGTGTTACACAAAAACTGCCTTTCTTTGCCAGTTACATATGACATTTTATTAAAACCTACTGTGAATGAACATAAAATATCGTTGCATCATTTTTAACATCATAAAACATCATGACATCATTTTATGATGATAAAACATCAACATGGGTATAGCAAAGTGCAGTAGTTTTTGGCTATGTTGAAGCTACTTGATTTTGACTCTGATGTAACAAAGATCAGAAACTGATCAGTTTGGAAAATGCTGGAATTTACCTGTCCTGATTGTAGTAGAATATCATTTTGCCACAACAACCAAAGGCAAGTTTAGGTGAGAATTTCTGCTCTTATTGTAGAAAAAGCACGTCTTTGTTCTCCATCTTAGAAAATTTGAAGCCGTGACTCAAGGTTGACTACAGACTTCAAAATGCAGAAGGCGAGCAGACAGTGTTACTAGCAGTTTATTTCTTTTGAATTCTGTTTGGTGAGTGGTGAGGCCAAGCCAGTATCTGCAGGCTGTTCAAGTTGCCTGTAATGCTTGAAGCTGCTCATCTTCCTTGGGTGTGCAGATTTTCTTTGTTTCACCCCAGTCTACTTTTTATTCATAAAACAGGCTCAGGTTCAAACTCACTTGTTTCATCCAGGATTTCAAGTTCCAAGGCAGGACTGTGTGTGTGGAGAAGAAATGAAGGGTGTCTTTAATCCTATTCTCTACCAGAATAGGCCAATAATTTTGGAAAGTAGGGTTCTTGAGATTTTTCTTGAGTCTGTGTCAGCATCAGCACAATTTCCAGACCAGTCTACCATGCTTGTTTTCATAAACATATTTGGCTTAGATCTACTCAAGCAAGCAGTCTTTCCCTCTTGCTCTCTAAATATAGATAACTGCCACACACATTCATGCATAATATGAATGGTAAAGTGATGAATTCATTAACATTTCGCAGAAATGCCTATTTCCTCTCCTCTGGGCCCAGAAGAAAATAGTATCTTCGTGCCTGTAGAAAAGACAGGCTGGATCCTACCCTCCCATGACCCTCCTGCTGCCTTACTCCATGCAGGTGCATGGGGTTAGCGATGACCTGTACCTAAGGAGGGGAGCAAAGCAACTTCCCTGTATCATACACGCCAGTGAGCACGCAGTTAGTTGAGCACGAAGCAAGCAGTCAGGATTAATAAATCCAGATCATTCATGGCCAGTTGTTTTTCCTAAAGAGCAGAGTGCTGCAGATCTCTGTGGGCTTCCTGCCCCACAGGGGACATATGCCCCATTGGGACAGATGGATGCATCGCTGGTGCCACTTTGAGCACTTCACCTCCTGCTCAAGCAAGTCCCTTGGAAGTGGCCATGGCAGTGGCCATGGCAGAGATCAGTGGCCATTCCCTTAGTCTAAACCTATGACAGTCAGTGGGGTAAATGGAAAGTGTTTCTGCTGTGTCTCTGCTGTGCCAGGTTCTTGGGGTCAGGAGATGCTCATCTCCAAGATTTGAACCTCAAAGAACCTTCTCTTTAAAAAAATGAGGGAATGTTCAGAAAAAATAAGTAGAAAGTAAAAAATCATAGAATGGCCCAGATTGAAAGGGACCTCAGCAGATCATCTGGTCTAACCTTTTGAGGGAAGGGGGCAACTTAGATGAGATTATCCAGGACAATGTCCAGTCGCATCTGGAAAACCTCCAGTGATGGAGAGTCTGCCACATCCCTGGGGAAGTTGTTCAGTGAACAATTGTTTTCACTGTAAAGGATTTAATTCTTATGGCAAGATAAAACATCTCATAGTGCAACTTGTACCTGTTGCCCCTTGTCTCGTCCATGTGACTCTTTGTGAAAAGAAAGCCTCTGTCCTTTCTGTAGCCCCCTTTTAAATACTGGAATACTGTGGTGAGGGCTCCCCTCTAGGCTTCTCTAGGGAGGAAGGACCTAACTCCTTCAGCCTTTCCTCATAGGGCAGGTTCCACAGCCCACTTTGTGGCCCTCCTTTGGACCTTGTCCAGTCTGTCTGTGTCTTTCTTGAATTGTAGGGTTGTGCCGGTCATTTGTGACTTAAATTGTGAGATCAAGCCAATGTCGTTCCTGGCTTAACACTGTTATGATGCATTTTGTATCAGCTTGTTAAAACAAGCACACTGGAGAGTATCCCTGAGAACAGATTTAGGATGAGCTTTGTTGCTTGCCAGGAGAGCTTATTCTTACTCACTGATTGTGAAGGGGCTGGGGCACTGTAGTGACTTAACCTCAATAGCAACCGAGCCCCATCCAGTCACTTTCTTGCACCTCCTTGGTGGCATGGGGGAGAGAATTGGAAGGGTAAAAGTGAGAAAACTTGTGGGCTGAGATAAAGGCAGTTTAAAAGCAAAAGCCACGTGCAGAAGCAAAGCAAAACAAGGAATTAATTCATGACTTTCCATGGGCAGGCAGGCATTCAGCCGTCCCCAGGACATCATATATAACACTGACTTGAAAAGACAAACACCATCACTCTGAAAGTGTCCCCGTTCCTTCTTCTTCCCCAGCTTTTTATTGCTGAGCATGACACCATATGGTCTGGAATATCCCTGTGGTCAACTGGAGTCAGCTGTCCCAGCTATGTCCCTCCCAACTCCTTGTACACCACCAGCCTTCTTGCTGGTGGGGTGGAATGAGGAGCAGAAGAGGCCTTGACTCTGTGTAAGCACTGCTCGACAGTAACTAAAACATCCCTCTGTTATCAACACTGTTTCCAGCACAAATCCAAAACGCAGCCCCACGCTAGCTACTGAGAAGATTAACTCTCTCCCAACCAAAACCAGCACTGTCCAGCCATCAGTGTCTGTGGGATGCTGGAGCTGGGGCATGCAGCTCCTGTGCAGTTGGTCTGCCAGACAAATTCCCATGGCTCTCCAGCTACATCTGCTGCTTACCTTATTAAGAACATCTGGACAAAGTGATTTATAAACTTTCTCCCTTGATAGCACTGGTTGTATTTTGTGTCTCAGCAATTTTCTGTATTGCTAAACTATTACTTATGAGCAGATTTTGTGGTAAAGCCTTTCCCAGACTTTGGCCCTATTGACTGTGTGGCTGTGTCCTCGCCTTTCCTACTTTTTATCCACTCCTTCTTTCAGTTTTACACAGGCTCTCTTGGCCTTATTTCCTGGAGACATGCCTTGATTTGTGAGCTTGTGACTTGTCACTGTTAGCTCTTATAAACCCTGCTTTTTACCTTGAAGACCAGGCTGGTGCATGAAACAGCACTGATGACTTGGTATTTGCCTCTTGTTCCTCAGAGCTAATTGTTATCTGGGAGGCGAGGAGAGGAGAGGAGAGAAGAGATGGTTTGCTCAGTGGCCTCAGAAGGGTTTCTCCACACCTAGCCATGCTCAATAAATTTTTTTTTAGGCTTCTGTCATAAGTCATGGCTTCATATTTTATCATTCAAATGGTTTCTTTCCTGACATCCTGTTCGTCTTTCTTACAGGCTCCACATCTGTTTGTTACAAGCCTACTAGCCCAGTCCAGGTACTGGAAGACGCTGGCTTTCTTTACCAGGATCACCAGTTGTTTGCTGGCAGGCATGATGTTTCTCCGCTAACAGCTGAAGTGATCAGTGCCAAAGAAAAAGCTGGTAAGTGCGTGGCCACACTTCTGTATGAACACACTGCATTTACTTCCCAAAGCATAAATTGAGCAGTTTAGACCATTTAGAAATAACATTTATGGAGTTGAAGGCAAGCTTCTAATCCTTGGTAGAGTCAAAGGGGAGTTACCTTTGACTAGAGTGTTATGGCCCGTCTTCACTTGTCACCTGTGCTTGTAGAGGTGCAGCATTTCCACTGGTCCTTCGGTGGAATGCTCTTCACTGCACAGCTGGACCAATGTCCATGGCTCTTTTGCTGATGGAGCAGGCAATCAAAGTACATCTCCCAGGATGCTGACATGACTAACTGTTGCGGGTTTTGACTCTGGCCGCATTTTAAACACTTACTGAAAACCACTTTCCCCCCTCCTCCCCCTTTTGTTCTTCTCTGAGTTAAGGGAAAAAAACAAGTCAGAGAATTCCTGAGTAGAGATAAGAACTGGGAGATTCACCCACAGGAGTGGAAATCCTGTATTATAAGGAGCTGCCTTGACCATTGCCTTTATCCACCTTGATGTTGGCTTTATCCACTTTCCTCAGGCTTGTCTCAGGCACTGCCTAACAACCTAGACTGTAAGCCTTCTGGTATGTTAGGGAGACATTATTGCCTTTCTGTAAAAATGTCCAGTATGGTGAGGCTGCTGTGTGCTGTCATAACATGAATAAAGCTCTAAGAGTTTGCTGTAACTGCAGGGAAATATAAAGCAAATGGATACTGGGCTGTTGAGCATACAGGTAGATGAAGATGTGTGTGTCTGTGTATCTTCCTGGCTCAAACACCATTCCAAGGAGCTGACAGACCCTCTGAAAGCTGGTGGCCAGGCTGCAACCCCAGTGAGTCAGGCTGGCAGGCAGATAATGTTGTTTCAGGGAAAGCAGGAGAGGTGTATCTCGTAGGGCTGGCGTGGAATGAAGCAGTCTGTGAATATTCTCTCCCTCTTGAGTCCCCCACCATCATCTTTAAGGCTTTGCCACAGAATTGTTAGTGGTAATGACCTATTCTTGTTTTTACGAGTCAAAGGCTTTTGCTTCCCTCTGGCCTCTGGGTTGCATGTAGGTTATCCCACAGCATGTGCAGTAACTGATGAAACCTCGGGGAAATACCTGACCTCAAGAGAAAATTTGGTTTTTAACTACTTTCAAATGCCAAAAAACAAATGTCCTTCTGATGAACTCCTCTGAGGATTGGAGACAATATGAAAGAGAAAGTTACCAAGAATGATCTCAAAAAACTCAACTGCAGTCAGCAACTCCTCTTGCCTAGGACCATTGGAAGACTGTCTGGAGCTGCTTTTTTCTCACTTTTGTCTGTACTAGAGTCTTTTAGGAACATCCCTCTGGGCTCAGATATTGCTCAGGCAGATATCTTAAAGCACTTTTGGGATGGGATTGGAAGGAGGGCTCCAGGAGGGAGAGAGGGATTTCAAACCTCTCAGCCATGGCTATATCATACAATCATAGAATATACTGAGTTGGAAATGACCCATCAGGATCATTGAGTCCAACTCCTGGCCCTACACAGGATACCTCAAGAATCACACCATGTGCCTTAGAGTGTTGTCCAAATGATTCTAGATGCTTAGCTCCAGACAAGCTCCACTGTGTATATGGTGCAGAGATGGTGCCATTGGCTCTGAATTACTTCAGTAGCCGCTGTTAGGGTTGTGCAGCTGCTCTTTTGAAAATGCTAGTGTTACATCTACGACCATAATGTCTTCCTTATGCTGACCCAGCAAAATTATGACAGTTAGTACTGACTCCCTTAGAAACAGCATTATCAGCCAGAAGGGAAATGACAGTTTTAGAGGAAGGTGCCAAAGCACAGATTATTCTTTATTTAGATGGTTAGGACCCTTTTATGCCATTTCACAGTTTTTCTGTGACACATTTTACAGTTTATTTTGTCATGGCATTCAGTACACTTACGACTTTGGTCATCAAAAATACTGCATCTTGTTTAGTATTGTCATACAGGCTGCCTCTCTAAGCATTTCCAGGGGTGGGTCAAACACTGGAACAGGCTTCCTAGAGAGACAGCCCCAAGCCTGCCAGAGTTTAAAGAGAGATTTGGAAAATGCGCTTAATAAAATGCTTTAACTTTTGGTCAGCCTTGAATTGGTCAGGCAGTGGGATGAGATGATCATTGTAGGTCACTTCCAACTGGACTGTCTTATCCTATGCTGTCCTATCCTATCATGTGCATTTTAGAAAATGCCAAATTTCCCTATGACATAGCCTGTCCCTTGTTGACTTGGAAGGGAGTTCAGAGCTCTGGGTATGGGATGCACGGAGTATTATGGAGGAGAGGGCCAAGGAGGGGACTGGAATATATTTTTAGGGTTCATTGCGAACAGAATTAGGGTCTATGATTGGGGGGGATGATCAGGGAGCAGGGCCTTGCCTCCTTTGTTGGCTTCTAGCCATGCCCCTCTGCTGTCAGGGCACTGGCCTTGAAGTGCATCTGGGACAGTCACAGGTGTGGGATGTAGCGGGTAAGAAGGAGTGGGAGTATTGGAGCTCCTGGGCAGCAGAGCTAATGGCCACCTCTCTCTCCCTGCCCAGCCGAGGAGACCCTCTGCACCCTGCGCCCACCCAGCTTCCGCCAGGTCCCAGAGACGGAGATGCGAGGGGCAGAGGAGGTGGCAGCCGGCACCGTCCTGCAGCGCTTGATCCAGGAGCGGCTGAGGTATGGCAACCCCAGCGAGAACATGAACCTGCTGGCCATACAGCACCAGGCGACGGGCAGCGCCGGCCCTTCCAACAGCACTGCCAGCACTCTCTCCTCTGCAGAAAACCTTGCTCCCGAAGACCTGCCAATGGTCCAGCCGTCAGGGCGGCAGGAACCACAGGGGCAGGAGCACCAGGGGGACGGTGCTGCGATGGAGAAGCAGCCTCGGGCCCCGCAGCCCCCACATGGCACTGAGGAGCTCCCCACCTATGAGGAGGCCAAGGCCCAGTCTCAGTTTTTCCGTGGCCAGCCCCCGCAGCCGGCCACCACTGCCGCCCCAGGTTTTTATGGCTCCTCCAGCCAGAAGTCCAGGACGGAGGGGAGGCCGACAGTGAACCGGGCCAACAGCGGGCAGGCTCATAAGGATGAGGCACTGAAGGAGCTGAAGCAGGGCCACGTCCGCTCACTGAGCGAAAGGATCATGCAGCTCTCACTGGAGAGGAATGGGGCCAAGCAGCACCCTCCAGCCCCGGGAGGCGGGAAGGGCTTCAAGGCAGCCCCACCACCTGGCAAGGCAACAGACCCACGGGGCCCACCGCCCGAGTACCCCTACAAAGGCAAGGCAGCAGCCCCGGGCAGCAAGGCGCAGGAGCATGGGCTCTTCTACGGCGAGCAGCCGACACAGGACGTCCTCAAGGCCACCTACACCGCCCCACAGCCTGCCCGGGCAGAGCTGGCCCTGGTCCGCTACCAGCCACCCCCAGAGTATGGGGTCAGCAGGTAATGCCCATCGGCGGGGGGGTCTGCAGGGCAACTGGTCCTGCCCGTGCTGGAGGAGCCAGCATTCTGTGGGTCCTGAGCCTGGTGTAAACACAGCCATGGTGGGGACCGCGTCGTGTGGACATCACACCCTGTGGTGGGGACATAACATCCCATGGCCGGGCTGGCAGGGCTGGCTGGTGGAGGCACCTGCGTCTCCCAGAGGGCTCTATAAAGCTTATACACCACTTACACCCTACTTAAATCTTCCCACAGAGCTCACGTGGGGTTTTCACACTACTGGGCCCCTCATGCCAGGCCTCCCCGTGAGCACGGGTTTATTCCAAGCGCATTAAAAATAATCCAGAGTGTTTGCTGGCTGTGCGCTGATCCCTGTAAGCAGTGCAGGTCCTGCCTTCAGAGGCGAGCCCATGCATTAAGGGCTCCTTTTCCTTGCAGTACCTGAATGCAGGTGTTTCTCTGTCTCATCACTGTCTCTTTGACCTCCCGGACAGTTACTTTGCTAGATTTGGAAGGCTGGAGTTGTGTGGTGTGAATGTGAGTGGTTTTCATGTTGCAAACTGCCTCACTGGGTCTTTCTGACCCCAGAATCTCCAAAGCTTTTGTTGGCATTGCCTTAAGTTGCATACACTAAATTTATCGTAGCACAGATGCAGAGAAAAAGTGGTGCATCTTGACTTGGCTCTTCCTTTCCAAAATGTGTAAGGCATGAAATGCAGGAGGGAATGCTCTGCCTTTCCATGTTTGCAGAAGTGGCAGGCTTTGTGTCAAGACAGGGAGGAACTCAGAGCATGGCTTTGGTGTCTGTTGCAAGGTGGCTGTAACAAGTGGAGGGCCTGCACTGAGCATCGCTGATCTTCCTTCAGCTACACGTAGGTTTTGATTCCGAAATCGAACATGTGCAAAGTTTATGCAATTTTTTAAGAGTGAGATAGTACTTTTAAGACCTCAGCAAAACTGTTTATGCAAAGAAAGAGCTATACAAATGTGAGGGCAACAGGGGCCCTACTTTCCTGCAGCTGTTTGTGGTGCCAGCAAACATCTCCAGCACCAAGCAGATTCATCCCCACAGAAAAGGGGCTTGTTTGTTTTTTTTTTATCACTCTTGGAAAATACTAGTTCAATACTCACAGAGTCTGTTCTGCTGAGGCCATGTAAGTGAGCAGACCCAGGTGCTACATACACTGCTTCAGCTAACTTGGAATGGGGGAAACCCTTTGGGACCACTTCCAGAGCCTTTCCCAGGTGCCTGGTCAGCAAGGTTAATGCTGAGAAAACCCTTGATTTCAGTGCTGATTTCCATGCCAGTCCTCAGCCTTTGCCAAAGCACTGTGGAATTACCCCAGCAGCTGTGAGGGTGATGGTGTGTAACTCACTAGCTTGTGATGGTTGTCACTGCTCATTCTTGATAAGGCAGCACAGTTTAACCACCACTGCAGAGAGGATGCCTGCTCCCCCTGTGTGCTGTTTTCTTTGCATGATGGCGGAGAAATATCCCTCTAGTCAGGTGCAGGGGCACCAGTGGGGGTATGCTATTGCAACAGGGATATGCTGTGTAGCAGAGGACTGTCAGCATGGCAGAGCAGAGCTGCTGAGTTTTGCGGACTTATTAAAACAATCTTCAGTGGTGTCTGTTTTGCAACTCAGCAGGGCCCTTAATGCCTCTCGGTCTGCATTTATCTCGTGCTGGCTACTCCAGCGTGCTTTTGCAGTTGTAGGTTAGCAAGTTGGCATGATGGGGGTTGTTTCACCAAACCTAGGTTTGCTCTAAGGTGTATGGTCTCTTATGTGCTTTCTTTAAGACAGTTTGGGTCTTAATATGCAGATGGGTTTTTTCGGGTCCCTCTTGGCTCCTTTCACATGTTGCCTGGATTTTGGGGGATGTTTCCTGCATACATGTTCCTGCTGGCTGCCTGCAGGCACAAGCAGGACCGTTGTTGGTTTGCAGACTGTATCTTGAGCTCTTGCTTTGCACAGTGTCAGTGACTGGGGGGAAATTTGGCTGTGCAGATGTCAGACAGCAAGCCTCTGTGTCTCAGCCAAGTGGAGGTCTTCATCCTCATCTCAGGCTTCTTTCTGTATTTTTTGACACAGGGATGCCAACCTTTCCCATTGCTTGGTGCACTGCAGTATTCATTGCTGACATTACCTGGACTTGTTTGCAATTAGTATGAACTGGTTTGTTTTCTTCTGTGCTTATCCCAGTTTATAACTGGCCCGATGATCTGCAGGATTCCTGTTGTGGTCCTTTTGTCAGATTTGGCTGACAAAAGCTTTTAGGAAGCGATTGTAATCCCTGTTTGCCATTTGTCACTTGTCATTTCTCCATCTGTCGCGGCTGTGCTCCAGTGCATCCCTCTGCGCACCTCAGGCTCTGTCACAGGATGGGCTTGCCCAGGTCTAGGATGGTTAAAATGCAATTTCACAAAGTGATCTCTGCTCCAAATATTCCTCTTTGAAGAGGATAAAGACAAGTTAACCTTGGGGGGCATCCAAGGACGTCAGTCTCTACTAGAGCACTTGTCTGGGCAGCAGCCCCTGAACGCTTGCTGGAGAAGGGATGGGGGTTGTGTTGTACTGCTGGGTTGCTCCCTAACACAAACCTTCCTGTGGCTCTGTCCTTGCTCACTGCTTCCCCCCTTACTTGTGCTCTGTGGAGGCTCACCGCCAGCCACCTGGCTGGGATGGAAAACCTTGATAGAAGATGTCGAGGTAGGGGACTACCTGGTTTCATAGTGTTAACTGAAGGGGTGGAGTTTGTTTTTTCTGTTAGAGAGCAAGCGAGGTGAGAAATTCCAGCTTTCAACTCATCAAGAGGGCCTGGGAAAGAAGCTAATGGAAACAGCTTGCCCATGGCCAGATGGGAATCTCATGTATCCCAACATCTCCATTCCTCTGTCTTGATCTTATCAGTTCCCCAGCCCATCCATCCTGGCATCCTCTGGACAGGGACCATGCAAAAGGCTTCTACCTTCCAGAAAAGAGAGAAGAGAAGCACAAAGCTGCATTGATCCAGAAGAAGCACTCACAGATACACAGATCACAGGGATGGAAAAGACCTATAGGGTCACAGAGACCCCTCAGTCCTTCTTTGACAAGGGAAACGTGGCTGAAAATGGACAAACACTGGCAGGGAGCTGTCAAAGGAGATAGGATAATTGTAGCTGCTGCTTAATTTCCTTTTTGTGGTTTGGCTTTGTTTTTTTTGCACGTGACTGGTTTTAAAGGAAACATTGCCTTTATAATCAGCAGGATGAAATCTTGAAATTTATTGTAATTCATTTTTTCCTAAAGAACTCCCAAGGTCATATGATGCTGCAATAATCTCAGCATTTATATAAATTAGATTTAGTGACTTTTGGTTTATGGACATCACAATTGCAGAGCAGAGCTTGAACCTTGGAGCTCAAAAGACAAAATAGCCAGAAGGCAAATAAAAATGAACAAATATTTTTTCCTTTTAAAATATCAGTATCTTTAAGCCAGTTACTTGATGCTTAGAGCCTTGACTCACAACTTCTGAATGCTTTAAGCTGGCCAAGTATAATAATCTTTAGAAAACGTTTCCTTTCCTAGATGTTCAGCTATTCCTTAATAGTGTCTTTGCTAACTTTCCTTAGGTGCATGTTCAGAAAATTACAGCTTGTTAGGTAAAAGGGCTTGGAACTAATCTAAGTTAGTCTTTTGCACAATGCTGTGAATTAATTCCAGTTTGTGAAACATTCAGTCCTGGTGATTATAACTCTCTCTGTCTGGAGAATCCATCACTGCCTTTACAGACTTGTTCCACTAGCTAATTGCCATCTCTGGCATAGATCTGCATCTTAGTTTCCGTCTGTATTTTCTAGTTACCAGGAATTTTGCAATATCTTTGTCAGATGCACCAAGGAGCCCTGTGCTATCAGTACTTTAATATATTTAACAGATGGAGCCTGGAGTCCTGTACTTATTTCACTGTTGTCAAAACCCCATTTTTCGCTGTGGAAAGCTGACCTGAACACTGTTTCACTACCAGCTGGACCAGAGGCTAATCAGATGCAATAACACCTCTGCGATGCGACTCAATGTTCCTTGTTTATGTAGCTCATTAACACTTGCTGTTGGCACCCCGGGATCTCCCCATATAGCTTGTTATCTGGTCAGGCATGTGAGGGTTGTCACAGCCCAGGATAGTATTTCCCACCCTTTTACTGTAGCTTGCTGTATTTTTTCCCGGGTGGATGAACTTGGACCTGCTTAAGTCCATATTGTTTCTCTGTGTCCTGCTTAAGCAGTGATCCAGATCACTTGGTGCAATGAATCCTCTTCGTTGATCCCACTGGCCCTTGTCAAATCCTGGTGTCTTTTATCCTGAATGATTTCTTTCTCTGCACTAATTAATAAAAAGTGTGTATAATGCAAATGAAGCCTTGAACTGGAATCACCGCTGCTTACTGAGGGAGCTTGATTTGTGGCCACATGCAGAAGACAATCATACAGGCAGCTTTTAATTCTGATTTTATCCATGTGTTTTAAAAGACAGCATGGCGAATTAATGAAAAGAATAAATCTGTGCTGTTTTTATATGCATCCCATTTCTTTATGTTCCTCATAAAATTTCATCCTGCCAGGATATAGAAGCCTATATTTAACTGCTGGAATAGTCTGCGGCTTCTCTGGTTATTTGTGTATTTACCACACACACACATACTCCCGCTGTTTTCAGACAACCTGTTGATATTTACTGATTCGACCACATGTCTGTGACTGCTGACAGAAGCTTCCTTTCTTCCCTGAGACACCCCAGGCAGGCGGATGAGCTGGCAGTGTGGCCGAGCCGAGGGATGTCACACCCAAGCTGACTTGTGCTGGCATTTCTCTGCGAGGATAGCCCAAGCTTGAGCATGGGTTGGAGTCGCACTTCCAGCTGATGTGGATGCTGGCAGCCCTGCAGAAGAGCTTTGCTTTTTGTCCTCTCCTGGTCTAATATGCCTTACATTAAAATAAATAAAAGAGAAATGAAGCTGTTCCCACAGCCTGGGTGATGCCCATGTCGTTCCTCCTTACCCTTCTCTGTTATTATCCCAGTTGTTTCCTCTAGTTGTGCAGAGCATTTCTTTTGCTGAAAATCAGCTGGGTTTAGAAAGAGGATCTGTTCTGGGTGTGAGTCTCCCTGAGGAAATACAATATCCTATTCTTCTCTGAACTACGGAGGATGTGTTTAATGCGGTGTCTTTTCAGATGATGATTTTGCCCTGCACACCTTTATGTAATCGCCACAAAGAAGCCAGGCCAAATCTTTCCAGCACTAACAAATGTCGCTAACAAAACAGTGAATTCAGGAGATGTGAATCCCAGTCCGCAAAATGGCTTTTGAAATAAACTTTTGTGTTTACAAGGTGCTGCAACTATTGCTGATTCCAGAAGCCAGAGAATGTACTATAGGGGCCATGTCTGAGCTATGGAAAATGTTATCCCATTTCTGGCTGTAGCAGCATTTAATGATGGGTCTGTTTCCTTGTGCCATGACTATCAGACTGGGCTTATTGACATTCCCAGGATCTTGTCTTCTTCCTGCATGGTGATAACACTGTTTCCTCTATGTTAATGAGAAAGAATAGCATTTGAAATCTGCTTTATGACTGCAAAAGTCATAGTGAAGTCAGGCAGACACCTGAGTCTGAGGTTCATATACAGACTGAATGCTCCCAGTCAGTGGGCAGGAATAAGCATTTTTCACACGCTTTTTTACTCTCATTGTAAGGTAAAAGTCTAAGGCAGTTTCAGAAAACTGCACCCCAGAAATACCTCTTTCTCTTGGCTGATTCATCCAGAGCATCCCCAGTAAATGCATGTTGGGAGATAAAGTTCCTTGGGAGAGTCTTTGAGAGATGAAATAGGCCAGTCTGCCCTAGAGTCAAAGGAAGGCAGAGCATTCAGAGAAAGATGAACTAAATGGGTTAGAGGAGGGCATTTTAATTAGGAATGTAAATGCCGTGGTATGTTGGAAACAAAGCCTTTCTCCATGGACCCCTCTCCCTCCCTACATAGAAGACAGCTTCATTGTACCTGTAGCAGGGCAGAGGTGGAATTTCCTTTCCAGAGCATTTACAGGCATTTTCACTTTGTTCCTAATACTGCCTGGCTTTATTGAACAACAGCTCTTCTGTATTTATGGTTTCCTGACCATTAGTAGCAAGTGGACTTTATAATTAGTTTTCCTATTGGGGTTTCTTATTCCTAGATACAGCTACAAATTCCCCTCGAATTCTTCTGTGTTGGTTCATTCTTGCTCCCAGGTTTTCCAGTATAAGAGGTGTATTAAGATATCCAAAACTCATAATGTTCTACAATTTTGTGCTTTTAAGAAGGATGATTTTTGATGAGACTGTGTTTGGCTGAAAGATTCTAATGTATCGTAATGCCAAATGAGATCAACATTTAAAATACAGTGGAAGCATTTTGAGAATGTCATTCTTTGCTAAGCCTGAAGGAGCTCAGGATAATCCTGATTGCTCTATTTCTTTGGAGCTTTACATGAAAAGTTGGATGGGAACTAAGCTGATGTTATAACACTGCTATTTTTACAAATGTTGATTTGTTAATGTGAACTGCTGTGTTGATTTTATTACATATATACTCAGAGATTTTGCAGTTGGCTAAGTCAGAACTAAATTGAGACAGAATAAACAAGTAAAAGGAAAGTAAGAAACATTTTAATTATGTTGAACAGCCATGCTTCAAAATTAATAAAGTTGATTGTACCCGTTCAGTTTCCAAGCTGGAAAACACTTCAGAGAATCCCTCCTGTGGCTGTGGCTGCTGAGACTTTGGTGGCTGGCTGCTGCTACAGGGTGTAAATCTTTAGTCACTCAAGAAGTCATTTTCAGTTCAAGAAAATGGAGATCCCTGGGATCTTTCCTTCCTCTGTAGTGTAAAGCTAGACAGACTAAAGTGATGAGAAAAGGTTAAACCGATGGAAGGTTGAGATTTCCCAAAAGTGCAGTGTGAAGAGCTCCTGCAAGGGTCTAAAGGGTGTATCGATGAACAAAGATTGCTCTGCTTCATAATGACAAAGAAAAATTGATATCTCCACTGCTTTAGATTCAGAGTTCAATTCAATTCTATTGCTCTACACTATTCCCATAAAGAAGAGAGAAAATATTTACCTGCAGCAAATCTGTGTCTTAGTAGGGCGTAACTGTGTCCAGGCAGCCAAGCTTTTTCTTGCTTAAAATCATATCCTTTTTTTTTCAGTAAAGACAAACAAATTCACACTGAGCTGGATTAATTGCTGTGGTAAAACACGTGAGTGCAGACTGGCTGTCAGCAGCGCTGAGGAGGTGCTGTGTGCTTGGCTGCATTCACATGTGCTTGTGGAGCATCTGTGGCATTGTGAGTGACATCCCTCACTCATGATGTCATTTATTCTTCAGATTTTTGAGCAAAAAAGTATGTGGAAGTCCCACAACAAGCATGATGTCCCTTGCCATGTTTCACATGCTGGAGCACCAGAAGGAAAGGGGTACTGTGGGGATGGTGTGAGAGATATGGTGGGCTGTCCTGGTGATTTGCGGAGAAGGTTGGCACAAGGCTGCCTGGGCTCACTGGCTCGCATGGCCTCAGGTCACCAGCCACTGCCAGTAGACATGATTTTGGTCTAAGGAAGGTAAAACAGGCCTTCCAGGTCTGTGTGATCCCCAGGGCATCCTGCTGCAAGGTCTCAGCAGCAGGCAGAAGTGATGAGGCTGGAGAGGCAGTAAACTCCAAAAGGAGGGGAGCAGGGAGCAGTATCCTAATCCACTGCTGGTGTTTGGGAGCTCTGAGGCTACCTTGGGACTATGGCCTTGAAGGGGAAGGCCTTTTGCAGACGGTTGAATTGCTAGAGGGAAGAGATGCCATCCAGAGGGACCAGGAGAGGCTTAAGAAGTGGGCCTGTGTGAACCTCATGAAGTTCAAAAAGGCCAAGTGCAGGGAACTCCATCTGGGGCAGGGAAAACCCAGCATCTGTAGACTAGGGAACGAGGGGATTAAGAGCAGCCCTGCAGAGGATTTGGGGATGAAAAATTAGACAAGGAGCCAGCAATGTGCACTTGCAGCCCAGAAGGCCAGTTGTATCATGGTATGGCTAGCAACTGGAAGGAGATGACTCTCCCTCTACTCTGCTCTTGTGGGACTACACCTGGAGTACTGCATCCAGCTCTGGAGTCCCTAGTCCCAAGATGCACCCGGAGGAGCAAGTCCAGAGGAGGCCTCAGAGATGATCAGAGGGCTGGAGCACCTCTCCTATGAAGACAGACTGAAAGTTGAGGTTGTTCAGCCTGGAGAAGAGAAGGCTCCAGGGAGATCTTATTGCAGCCTTCCAATACTTGAAGGAGGCTTATAAGAAAGCTGGAAAGAGACTTTCTACCAAGGCCTATAGTGACAGGGCAAAGGGCCATGGTTCTAAACTGAAAGAGGGCAGATTTGCATTAGATATAATGAAGAAATTTTTTATACTGAGAGTAGTGAGGCACAGGAACAGGTTGCCCAGAGAAGCTGTGGATGCCCCATCATGAGAAGTGTCAAATGCCAGGTTGGATGGGGCTTAGAACATTCTGTTCTAGTGGAAGGTGCCCCAGCCCATGGCCGGGGTGTTGGACTAGACAATTTTTAAAGATGCCTTCCAACCCAAACTATTTTGTGATTCTGTGAATTTCTGTATGTTTTGTTGTGAAGTGTCATACAGCACCTTCTTGACTTCCTGTCTTTGTGAAAGTTTTATCCACTTTTAGTAGACTTTTAGCTCCTTAGTTATTAGCCTGTACCTCTACCAGAGAACTGCCATTCCTGGGGCTGAGAGCAAATCCTTCTGGCCCTGGGAGCTGCCCAGGGGGAATGGCCCCTCCTGTGCTCTTGAGCTGCCTCCATGGATATTTAATTTACCAGGAGAGACACAGCCTTAGGGGATGTCCATGCTGTGCAGGTAAAAGCAATCCCAAGGCCAGAGCAAGCTCAGCACAGGCTTTCTCAATGCTGGCTGCATGAAGCTTGGCTGGAATCTTCTTCCTGAGCACACTGATCTGTGCTTCTGGACAGGTTAGCAGTGTGCATGTGTTTGGTCTTTACCCCATTTCAGTATCTTTTGGTGCCACAGGTGATGCACTGGGCAAAGCTGGGATGGGAGCATGGGGCTGTGTGTGTTGTGTCTGGGGGCCTGCAGAGCCCCATTTGCTTTCACTCTAGTTTGGACAGAAGATAAGACTGAATTGCTGTCTTTCTTTGCCATTGTGTGGCTTGGTGGGGACAAGTTTGTTAGAGCAGTGCTATTCACTTTTAGGGCAGGACGTAAAAAATTGCCTTCACTTCTCAGCTTGTTCTGCTGCAGTTGAAGATAGTGGTGGGTTACTGAGAGCTTTTGAAAGCCCTGTTTTGAGAAGCTGTGTAGGTGTTGAAGGCAACAAGTAACCATAATTACTATGTATTAATATAGCACAACATTGTCTGTCTAAGAAATAGCATTCTTGAATCTTTGAGGCCAGGTGGGGTAAATACATCTCTTCAGAGTGTCCTGTGCCTTGTGTAGGGTACGGAAATAATGGTAATGATATCTACAGCCTAATAGCTTGTGGTTAAGCTAAAATACAAGTTCTAGAACGTGCTTGACTACAGACTTCAGTTGGGGTCCAGCAGCCAGCTTATTTTCTAGCCAAACTGGGCTCTGACACCAATGGCCCACATGGTCTGGGTAGAGTCTCTTAAACCAGCGCAGTATAGAAATTTCACAACTTTGGCCTCTGGTCTGAGGACTGGCTCAGCTGTGCAGGGTGAGATTCTGTGTGGGGCCGCTTGCCCTGGCTGAGGCTCTGAGACTGCCTGTGCAATGGATGAAGATGTCTACTCAAGCAGACAAGCTTTGAGCTGTGCCCTGCCTAAATTTTCTTCTTTCGAAAGAGGAGTCTTCTCCCTTCTTGAGCTTACACGGGTGGGATGTGGGACAGAAGGGAAGGACTTCCATTCCACCTGGCCACCAGCTGCAGGGTTACCCTCACTGCTAAGAGATCCTCCTAGGTTATGCCCCAGCCATTGCAAATCGTGACTCTGGTGGATTAAAGAGCCCTGCCCCATCAGCAATCCTTGGCCACAAGCAGATCTGCCACCACATCACTTCTTATTCTTCCCTGATATGAGCCTGGTGAGTGATGGATGCTCTTAGTCGGGGAGTGACACAATGAGGTCTCCCACTGGAAGATGGGTTTTGTGGCTCACCGTGATTGACCGAGGCTGTGCCTCCAGCAGCTCCTCAGCAGCCCTTCCCTTTGCAGCTTACTAAAGCCAGTCAGGGACACTGCTTCGCTCACATCACTTCCTTTTGCCTCCCAGCTCGGCTGATCAGTTGGTCTTGCTCTGGGCAGGGAGTGGTGTTCGAAGGGTGAGTAATGCATCTCTTGTGTTTCCTTCAAGCCTGCCGGCTTACGCTTCTCAGCAGTGGCGTTTGTGGCAAGGGGAGGCAGGGAGAGGCTGGCTGCTGCTGAAGTATTAGCTGTGCACCTAGGCAAAAATACTGTTTTTGAGTCAGTGCTTCCTTTATCTGTTCATGCCGGATGTGTACGTCACTGTCAAGGGCAGGCGAGGAGACAATTTACCCAGTCCCTGCTGTGATTGTTGGTATTTAGGAGTGACTGAAGACCATAATCGTGACCACACAGTTACAACACTGTTAATAAACCGTGCAGTCATTAGGTGAAAGCTCCTGCACGCATTTCGAGGGCTCTAACGCCTCCTCTGTGTGTGCTTTCCCGCAGCCGACAATGCCAGCCACCCTTTCCACCACCGCCAGCCCAGCAGCACAGCCCCATGTCCTCGCAGGCCGCTGCAGGCCCTCTGCTCCCAGGCTCCTTGCCCCCGCTGCCGGCCCCTGCTGCCGCCCAGACTCCGACGCTGCCGGGCCAGCAGCTGACACCCGACGCCTTTGCCATCGTGGAGCGGGCACAGCAGATGGTAGAGATGCTCTCTGAGGAGAACCACATGCTGCGT
Organism: Pyrocephalus nanus; assembly: GCA_038380795.1. Classification (NCBI taxonomy): domain Eukaryota; kingdom Metazoa; phylum Chordata; class Aves; order Passeriformes; family Tyrannidae; genus Pyrocephalus; species Pyrocephalus nanus. The sequence goes on from CM076259.1 coordinate 37,807,542, forward strand.
CAGGAGCTCGAGGGGTACTATGAGAAGGCAGACAAGCTGCAGAAGGTATGTGGAGAGGTGGGGATGGGGCCTGGGCAGGACAACCGTCTGGATGTCTTTGGGTCCCCCGAGCTGTGCTTCGTAGTTGTGTCGCTGCAATGGGGATGCACCAGTGGCCATCTCTAACCACTGCCTCTCCGTGGTGGTCTCCCAGAACTGTAATCCTGTGTCTTGTGAGCTCCCCTGACTTTAGGGCAAAACAGGGCAGCCCATCAGATATCTCTCAAGTGGGTATTTTCCCATTCCATCCTTCCATGCTGGTGTCACTGAAGCTTTTCCTGGAATTGTCCCACAGGCAGAGTCTGCTCCTGCTGCAGCTGGGTTCTGCACCATCTGCACAGGTGTTAGAGCTGCAAGAGAGGACCATTTCAAGAGCACATCCATATCTGTCCCAGGCAGTCTTGTTCACCACAATACGTTTGTGTGGTCCTTCACGCTCTTTGGAAGTGCAGCAGCCATCGGTGGGGTTGCCCGTTATTTGGAAATGCATTAACTTCATTGTCTTAGAGGCTTTCACTGACTGCTCTGCGGGTCTTTAAGAGCTGATGTTAGACATCCATCTTTGAACATGCTGGTTTTAAAAGCACTAAAGTACTGCCCCCTTACCTGAAAGACCATTTGGTAAAGATTTTACTCAAAACCCCCTTTTTAAGAGATCCTGTACCCTCTTTTCGGTATGCATGCAGGTTTTTTCAGTGGAGAAGGGCAATGTCTTGAGCACTGCCTAGGGTGAGAAGATGAAGAGTGAAATCAAAAAAGTAGAAGTTGCTTAAAACTGAGACTCACTAAATGCAAAGCAGAGATACTCCCCAGGTCTGCTGACTTTGGGCCCCAAGGGCTCAGACCAAATAATTTATCTAGGATCCTACACTGCTACTTTATTTCTGTCTTCCCACCACTTATACACCAATAAGCTTAGACTGCAGGTCTTTTCTCACTGAATTTAGGAGTCTAAATAGGAGCTCAATTTTTTTCTCTGGTGTGCAGATCAGGGTGTTCTTGGAGACACCCTTTATAGGAGAAGAGGAAACTCTGAAAGACCGTGTCCCAGCCTCAGCTTGGGGAAAAATCTGTGACAATCCGGTCAAATAGGATAGGAAAAAAGACCATTTGTTTTGTAGCTGCTGTCTTCTCTGCCTTCTTCTCTGCAACAAGATGAGTTGAGTTTATTCACAGACCTTCCTAAACTTAGTTGAAAAATTTTTGCAGCAACATTAACTGTTTGTGAAGACATCTGCAAAGACTTTAATGCTAACTTCCCTGTGGCCTTTGCGGGCAAAAAGAAATATTCCAGCTATTAATTTTACAAAAGCTGCGTTGTTCAGTAAAAGGTATTTGAGTGCAGTGCCCTATAAATATTCCAATTTTCTTTTTCACTCTTGGAAATTACTCTCTCTTTATCTTGGATGCCCTGCAAGGCGATTGCATCAGACACCAACAGAAAGGTATTCAAGCATGGGCTGAAGTCTCACTTCAATCAACAGAGCATGGACTTGAGTCCCATTGACTCTGGGGGAATGTAAACGGAGTATTAAAGTGAAACACATACTCAAGTGCATTCTTTCTTCAGGAGACCAAATCCTTAACACATGGTATCCCTCCCATGCTTGTTTTTTCTGTGTTTGAACACAAGGACAGGGCAGGCCTTCCTCTGTTCCCACAGTTTCAGCTGAACATCACCTCTGAAAATGTGACTGAGTTAAATTACATACTTTGGGTGTGAAAACTCTTCTCTCTTGTTAGAAGTGGAAGGGTCAGGAGGAGTACTTCTTGTTTATTTGTGCATAACAGTTTTATTCTAGGTAGAACCACCCTCCTATCACTTTTATTCATTACAGAATAGAAGAAATTAGAGAAAATCAACTTGACTAGTAGGGCTCCCTGGACATTTGGATGAGCAGATCAGCCCTGAGGCTTGTCATATTCTCAGTCGTGTGTGAACAGACTTTTTTGCGGAGAGATACAAGGTGGTGGTTGATCCTTGTGCTATTTGAAAAGTTGCCTGGTTTTCTTACCTAAAAGGAGTTGGAAGAGGAGTCGTGCACATTTCATTTTGAGCTTTTTTTTTTTTTTTCCAAAAGCAAAGTATTTACTTTCCCTTTTCTGTGCGGTGTTATCTTGCTGAAGTTTAATTGCCAGGCTGGGCTGGCTCTTCCCCATGCCATGTGTGTGTGGGTTGCTTGAGTGGGTCAGCTCCAGGAGCTACCAGGCAGAGAAGAAGCTGAACTGGTTTTTTATCTCCATAAAAGAAGGAGAAGGAAATCCCAGAGCTGTTGAGAAACGCCGACACAATTTGTGGCTGTTGTTCTGCTCTCCTTTAATTTTATTCAGTGCTGATGGAAGTTCTTTCTTTTTGTACAGTAAGTTTTTGCCTTCAGGGCTGCAGGAGACTTGCGTGGTGATGTGCTTTGGGAAATAACAGAGGGCCAAGCAGAGCCCTTGTGGTAACCAGCAGTGTTGGGCCAGACTGCTGGGCTGTGGAAGCCCACTGCGGTGCTGGCAAGTCTGCTTTGCTGTGGTAGGAGCTCTCTGGAGCAGGCATCTTTTCCTCACATAGTGGCTCACCTTGGAGAGGGGGAGCATGGGAACTGGCGGGTGTCAGGGCACCCAACTGAGCGTGATGTCTGATTGGGATCACGTAGTTAACAATTCAGGAAAGTGCTTTGATTCTGGAGGATTCACATGAGATAGGCTTTTGATTGTAGGTCATAGTCACAGACTGGAATAGACTATTTCAGTTGGAAGGAACCTACAGTGGTCATCTAGTCCAACTGCCTGACCAAATCAGGGCAAGCCAAGTTAAAGCATGTTGTTAAGGGCACTGTTCAAATGCCTTGTAAACTCTGGCAGGCTTGGGGCATCAAATATCTCTCTAGGAAGCTTGTTCCAGAGTTTGACCACCCTCTCAGTAAAGAAATGCTTCCTCATGTCCTGTTTGAACTTTCCCACATGCTTCAGCTTCTGTGCTTGTGATTGAGCTGAAAGCAGAAACTGGGGAAGATAACATGGTTTCCCCATTATGGCTCTGCCAAGCTCTCCTTGGTGTGTGGTTTGGAGGTGCTGCCTACCCATGGGCTGTATCAAGACAGAGTGATCCCAGTGTCATGTGAAGTGCAGGTCCAGGCTTTGGAGCCTGGCTGCAGGTTCCTATGCAGATGGTGGGGTGACAGCTGCAGCGTCCCTGGCAAATCACACCTGAAGCTTAATGAGGGACTTAACTCCACAGCAAGTGGAGGTGAGCTCGCACCCTGGCTTCAAAAACCACGAATCTGTACCACCCATGATGCAAGAGGCCAAAAAAGTTCCAGATTTAGAAAGGTATGTGGGAGGCTATATATATCTTGTGGTTTTCCAGCCTGTGCACATTATCAAGCTTTTCTTCACAAACACAAGGGCCAGGCATGCAGGAGCGGATTCCCACATCAGTTGATCATTCCTGCAGCAAGGATTTTACTAAAGCTGTGTCACTTAACATGACAGGGCGTTTGCAGGGGTCCCTACTGCAGGAGCCTCCAGCATCACTGGGGCTTCACACCATCCTCTGCCAGGGGAATGGGTCATTTGTAGAGTTGGTGCTTGGTGTGACACGTGGCATGAGCATCACCCTTACCCCCGTGTCTCACTGAAACACACTGGACAAACCTTGGGATGAGACACGTTCCTGCAGGGCTTTAAAAGGAGCTCTCTCTCCTTGCAGTTTGAAATAGAGATTCAGAGGATTTCAGAAGCTTACGAGGGCTTGGTCAAGACCACCACTAAGAGGGAGTCTCTGGACAAAGCAATGAGAAACAAACTTGAAGGAGAAATTAGGAGACTTCACGACTTCAACAGGGACCTCCGTGGTATGTTACAGTTGCTTGTGTGTTTTTTTCCCTCTGTTTGACAAAGTGTTTCACTTATAAGCTCCAGAGCAGCAGGCTTTGGAAAAGTGGTTTCACGCACTATTTAGATAAATGTTGTTAGAAATAAGGCCCTGCCCCTTGGCATAAGACAAAACTGCTGTCACCCCCCCCAGTGGCAAAAAAACCTGGCAAAGTATGAGAGCCACTTCCTGATGGTGCCTTTGTGTTCAGCACTTGCAAATACGGATTTGTGACAGCAAGGCCACCAGTCACAGTGTCGAGTCCAAAACTAAGGAGCTGAAGAGCAAATTGCAATGTAGTGCAATGCTGTGCAACCATAAATCTCCAACTTCAGTGCCTTCCCTTCCCAGACCAGTAGCGAGTACCAAAGGCCATCTCTTTTTTGTATTAATAACATAAAATTGAGGGTGTATCTTTTTGAGGAAGGAAGTGGAGCATATATTGGATAGCAATTGCCCATCCAGGTTCCTAATGGGGTGCTTTTGTACCTGCTCATGCAGTGAGATGCCTTCTGCAAACTGACTTACCCTTTTTGCAATGGTGCAAGGTGGGTCACATGGTCATTTTGGAGGAGGGAAGAATCTGAAGGCATGATCTTCCTTGGAAACTTCCCAGGAAACTATCCCTGGCTGCAAAACACTTCTCCTTTCCTGTGGGCATTCCCAGGAGCTGGCATCAATGGGGTAGGGGCTGCCTTCCCTCAGGAGGCACCAGGGGCAGCTCTTCACTGCAGGAAAGTACCCATCCCATTGCAAACCTGGTTAATTCAGATTGCAGATGCCTCGTTGCATTTTGGACAGTGTGAGAGATGAACTGCCTGGACATGTCAGCTGTGAATGGCAGAGGCCTTTCCCCCAGTTTTTGTAAATCTGAAAGGCACAGCTTCATGGAAGAGGTCAAAGGCTTCATCTTTTATGTATGTGTCAGCCTACATTTTAATGTCCTCCTTCAGAGAGTCTATTTATACTGCTCTGCTGGCATGCATCTTATTTTCTTGGTTGGTCTACAATTTTATATACATATATTTATACTTAAAGTATTTCCTGTTTTTTGCAGAACGACTGGAGACGGCCAATAGGCAGCTAGCCAGCAGAGACTTCGATGGGCACGAGGATAAGGCAACAGAGGGCCTTTATGCCACTCAGAGTGAGTACTGTGCCTATCTGTTTAGAAAGTGCATATATGTATGGGTGTGTGTATATAAGCACACACATGGCGGAGTGGAGGTAAATACTCAGCAATTAATTGTTATTGCGCTTGTGGCTTGGTTTTACTCAGCTAATTCATCACATACTCTTATTTCAGCTGCAGACTGGATTAGTTAGGATAGGTTGTTGTTTTGGTTTTTTTCTCTCTGAGCATCAGAACCAAGCAGTGTGAGTTAATGGTAACACAGCTTATTTTTGAGAAATATTTATCTGAAATTATGAAGTGTTGCTTGAAGGATCATCTCTAGAGATGCATGCTTCTACGAGAATCCAAAATCGTCTCTTGACTGGGAAAAGCCCAGAGCAGCCTCTGCTGACTAGTTATCAGTGCCATGGTTTGACCAGCAGGAGAAAGTGCAGAGCTGGACCTTACCTTTCACTCAAGGACTCAAGGGACAAAGATTTTACAACTTGTGCTATGAAAGCATCTGTTCCTAACAAATTTTAGGCTTCCATAATGACTGGGCACAGTGCTGCAGATTTCCTTGCCATGCACTGATATGTGTGAGATCATCCAACCCAAAACCCGAGCAGCTGGATGCTGTGTGACAGTGTGTTACTTCTTTTGTATCCTGACCATCTTTAGCACACATCCAGAAGGTCTTGATCACCTGAGAGCTGTGCAGTATCTTGAAAGCTGTTGAAGCTCAGTGCTGCGCACAACTAAACCTTAGGTTTTATTTATCACACCAAGAGCTTCCTTGGAAGATGAGCCACAACTGCAGTGCAGAACATCCACCTCCATTGGCAGTGCAGCGTTTGATACTAGTCAAAATGCTTCACCACCAGCCTTGCAACATCCACCATCTGCTCCAAGTGTTGTGGAGCCTTCTCCTGGCTCCCACCAACAGCAGTGATGCCAGCACAGCTGATCATTTGGTGCATGTGTGCACAAAACAGAAGAGAATCTGGTGATCTTTTCCATGACATGTTAGCTTTGCCATATTAGCAGATGGCATAAGGATGTGTAGATACTGCTGTGAATGCAAGGGGATGATCTGTTAAGGAAGTAGCATTGCTGTGTAAGTCTTGTCATCCTTGGGAAGAGTTCAAACGGATAAGCTGCACGGTGGAAATTGGAGACTGGGATCTTCTCTCTTCGTATAGAAACAGCCTGGTAATGTTGCTATATATTGTTGGCTACAAGGGGGAGTTAAATCCCCAAGATGGACTCAATTTGAGTTACTTTCCAGTACATAAACGTGCTCTGTGCTTCTGCTGATAAATAAATACCAGTGAAACTTTGTGCTGTGCACTCAGCATATTACTGCAATCGATTCACAGCTTACAAACAAATATAGCTCTCCATATCCTATCTCATAAGACAGTCTGGATGCTTGGAGTGCCTCCTGGCTAGGCCAGAGAGCTAAATGTTAGTAATGCAATGCAGAGTGCTTCCGAGAATAGAAAAATGGGCATGTGTAGAGCAGGTTCTCTTCAGTCATGTTCTTTGGGCTGCTGGGACACTCACAGAAATGACCTTGATATCAGGTTGACTGCCTAAAACACCCTTCTGAGAGTCCATAAAAGGTTTTGCTTCGAAGTCCTCTGTTGCTGGCTGCATTTATATGCTGATGGTTGTGAGTCTTCCCCAGGGGCAGACCATGACTGGGGTTGGGTTGCACCTCACTGCCAAGATGAGGATTTTCACAAGCACCTCCTCATATCTTTTAATGGGATACACAGGCAGAAAACTCAGAGTTGGAAAACTGAGTTTCATCTGCCATATTTACACTTATCTACTGAGATTAAAAATAGCCATTTTTAGAAGAAGAGAAAAAAACATTTTTTCATGAAACTAATTTTTTTGGTTTTTTCCTAAGGGTCACACCTTATTAAGACAGATATGTACATGCAAATCTTAATTTTCATTAGGAAAGGAAAAGCAGATCTCCATCCCTATGTTTGTCAAAAACAGTCTGGAAACATGACCCTTAGCTTCCCCAATCCAAGTTATATAAGAAGACTCCAACATCAACAGGTTCCTAAAAGTTATAATTTTTAAGGCACTCTCATAATGAGTTGAAGAAGGAAAGATAATATTCTTGAGGATGGTAATGCTGCAAACAAAGTTTTGTGTGGTAAAATTCCAGTAATAGGAAACAATCTCTGAAAAACAAGTCTGGCAAAGCAGGATGGGCAAGGATCATTTCTCAGTTCCTCATAGAACTCTCCATTAGCAGTGCAGCAGTGCAGGGCAGTCGTGAGCTCCGAGATGGAGACTGGAGGTGATAAAAAAATTCTTTTTCTTTGTAATAATAATAGGCAAAGCCAGGCCACATGCCTGGAAGTATTCAGTGCTAGGCATTTGTGCCTAAATGCTACTGTTGTATCGGGGTAGGAGAGATATTAGTTTATACACTATATTAGTTTCCTGATAATTATGTGATGTTTTGTCAGGGGAAAATTTTATTTTAAGGAAAGACATGAAGCAGCAATTGGTGAAGGCATATGTGCCCATACAGGCAAGAGAAGAGATTGGCAGGAGGAGCCTAAGAGGTACTGTGGGAAGGGAGGGGCAGGAAGACTGAGGATGGTTTCAGGGGTATAGGGGAGAAAGAAATCTTATGATTCAGCATATCATGGGAAAATACGTTTTGGAAAAGTCTGAGAATTTTGCGTGTTTTTGAAGGATTTCTGGACTGTGGGAGCAGGATCCTTGGAAGGTCTGTGTTTTTTGGGTGTCTGAGACAGATTGAGGTCTATGCCCATCCACTTGGCTCTTCACCCATTACTGGGGGTGCATGGACAGTTTTGGCAGTGTGTTGATAGAGCCTCATGCTCCATGGGAATGCTCAGTTCATGTGCTGTGAACTTGTGCATATATCTCTGTCCCAAATAACCCAGGGAAATAAATATTCCTATTTAATGTATCCAGCCAAAGAAAATGCCCACAACAGATGTTTTTTGAAGTGGGGTTTTGGACAGACTAAGTGCCATTTGGTATTAAGACAGGAAATAATCTATGTTACTGCTCCTGGCCTCCCTTGTCCCAGCATAGTCAGCTTCAAAACACTTTTTATCTAATGTTTCTGCTACAAAGCAGGGTCAAGACTTATCTACTTTTGGTGTACCTACCCAGCTTGACAACTCAGAAAGCCTGCTTAAGAAGCACTGAAACAGGCTTCTTGCTTGATCTCCTTTCTTCTGTGTAGATGTAACGTCCACAGTATGTGGAGGTACAACAGGCAGAGGCAGTGGGTGGAAAGCTGTGAGATTACAGCTGTGAACATGCAGCAGAGAAGCTGTTTGGGAACTGTTCTGCAATGGGATGTGGCAGTGACCTACCAAAATATAGAAACAGTTATTAACTGGAGTCCCTTAGTTAAAAAGGTGTATGCAAGTGCAAGGGTAGTGCAGTAAACCAGTATTTTTAGACTTTAGGGTACCTTGTACGCACCTGAAGAGAACTTAAGGTATGTTCAGCCAAGTTCCTTCTTTACTAAAAATTAATGCAAGTAACGCATTTATAAAATGTACCCCTAGCATTTTGCAGGCTGAAGCTGACATGGAGAAGTGCTGGGAGCTGTTCAGGGAATTTTTCTCACCACATTTCTAGTGGTGGTTATTTTGTGTACAGCATAATTTTCCTCCCTTGGGGGCATAGAAAGCATAATGCAGCAGGGCAGGCTGAGTGCTTTAAGTTCCCTGAAAGGAAGTTGAAAGTGAAGATCCCAAATCCTGTTTTGCTATGTCTTATCCCCATGTGAAATATGAAATATGAGTTTCAGATCGGGAGGAGAGCACGTGTGGTCCCAGCACAATATGGTGAAGTGCCCTAGGGCTGAAACAGCATTTATCTTCCAGCGTCCTCACCCTCTAACGACATTAACTCCTGGATAATTTGCTCACATGTACACTTTTGTACAGTAGATAATAATGTTCCTTCTGGTCAATCTGATTGAAGTAAATGAATTTGCATTGAAGGAAGTGGTCTGCATGTCCAATATAAAATTCTTTGCCAAAAAGGGAAGATTAAGACCACATCTTACCAACACAGCTTGTGGTGGCAGTCATTGGTGTGGTGTGCACTGGGCTTTGCTTGTGAAATTTCTGACCCTGCTTGGGGCTTCCAGCTTGAGTGGTCCAATTTGGGTGGGATGAGCTAGATATTTAGGGCAGATTTTCCACATTTCAGTGTTTTTGGAGAAACTTTTCACTTCAGTTAAAAATAATAAATTCTGTAATGATGTGTTTTAAAAGTCAAAAATCAAAACAATGTTTAATTGATGCCAAATAATTTTTTGAGGAAATTTTCCTTCCTGAAGGCTTTCCAAGCGCTCTATTTTTGTTGTCATTAAGAACGAAGGCCAGATTTTGAAATCTCGTATTTCACTGAATGAAACCTCGATCCCCTGCTTGCTCCAATCATTAACTGCTTGCGTTCTGACATGGGGGATCCAGTGATTGGCCCGTGACACTCGTGTTCCCTGAAATGGCTTCTCAGCACTGACAGGGCAGAAGCAGATGGAGCAAAGTATTTCCCCAGGCAGCTTGCCAGCGAAGTCAGTGGTGGGCCTGCAGTTTGTTGCTGAAGAAAAAGATGTGAGCAAAGCTGACTGAATTTAGCCAGTTGTGGTTTTTTAATATAGTTTTAAATCTTACCCAAGAATGGGATAATTTTTCAGCACAGAAGTTTAGTCTTGCTTGTGATGTGTTAAGGTGTTTAGTAGGAGATGAGCACTGATTGCTGGATCCTTAGGTCATGCAGGTCTGGAAAGTTACCCCAGGCCCCTGTGGAGTTGACGTATGTACCACAGCCTCCATTTCTCCACTTCTCTGCATGCCCAAAGAAAGCCTGTACAGATGCCTTCTATCTTACTCTTCCTTATTGCTTTCCCCTCTTTACATTTTCAGGCCGTCCAGCACAGATTGGTGTTTATTATTTTGACATTTTCTGTATGTCATGATCTCTGTCTTTGCAAATAAAAAGGACGAGGCACAGCACAACCCACATCCATGGGTCTGAGGTTTCTTGCCCATTGCAGAAGGGCAGCAGCATCCAAGCTGGCAGCTACAAGCAGCCCTTGGCGTAAGCTGTTCTCAGGCAGGGCTTGGGTGTTGTGTGGGAAAGGAGGAGTTGGTGCAAGCCAAAATTTTCCTGGGCAATGTGCTAGCAGTTCAGCAGAATGGAAAGCTGTGAGGCAGTGCTCATGTCCACAAGCTCTGCTGTTGCAGATGCAGCCCAAGCTGCCACTTGTCTCTGCTGCTGGTTGTCATGTAGGGCTGGGCACTGAGGGGCTGAGCCCTGGCAGTAGAAGCTCCTTGCCCGCTGTGTCTCAGCTCTGTGTTGTAATGGCCCTACTTGCTGTTGCTTCACATAGTTCTTGCTTTTCTAGAAAGGTGGCAGCTCACCTCTGATGTGTGATCTTAGGCCCGTGAGCTGTCCTCATGGAGTGGCTCTTCTCCTTGTCTTTCTTTCAGACAAAGAGCACTTGAAGGAGAAGGAAAAGTTGGAGATGGAGCTGGCAGCTGTGCGTTCTTCCAATGAGGACCAGCGGAGGCACATTGAAATCCTTGACCAGGCCCTAAACAATGCGCAAGCCAAGGTCATCAAACTGGAAGAGGAGGTGAGACATGGACAACATTTCTGTGCTCTGAGGATAGATGTGGCTTGCAGTTAGGCCTTTCTCCATCCAAGTCCTGATTCCCTTCTAGCCACAGTGTGGTAGGTCTTCCTGTTTCGCTTGAACTGGTGCTCTTACAGAGAAAATGTGTAGTTATACAATCCTGAGACAAGCAAGCAAAGGAGACCACAACCATAGATGTTTCCAGAGCAGAGCTTTCAACATGTAACCAGGAGCAAGACCAAGCTCAACTAGTTAGTTGGTGGCTGAGGTAATGGTACAGCTTAACAGAAAAATCTAATTTTAAAACTGGCCTGGGACTGTGATACAGACATGTGATGTTGGTACATCCCTTTTCTCTCCAGAGAATACCAGGAGGCTTTTGAGATGTGCACAGCAACACAACAATGCAAGGCTTGATAACTTTACATCTTAAAAGATCTGGCTGGAAGCAGGCTGATGGGGATTTAGGGGTACAGAGAGCTAGAGGTTTTATTTGAGAGCTGAAGAGAACCTGTCATACCATGTCTTAATGTATTGTATTCCTTAAGGACCTTCCATCAGGAGGTGTGGATTTAGTAACTAGTTCAAAGTCTATGCATTCTGGCAGACCAGGCAAGACTGACAAAACAGGCCTTTTGGGTTCTAAAATATCTGTCAATGGGACCAACAAAGAGGGATAATGTTTTATGGGAAGTAAAAGAAACAATCTTTACCATCTGAGTGGGCAAGTCATTGGTGAGGGAAAGGCCATTGGTGAATCTCTACCCTTGTGGATTCGGTAGGGTTTCAGGATTTGGCACAAACTGTTGGCACGATCTTGGGCAAGTCTGTTCCCCTTTAGAGCCTCATTTTCCACCTGCACCCTCCCCAGGGTTGGCCAAAGGGGGATTCCACAGGACCCTACTGGGTGTATGGATGCAAGGGGTCTTGTGAGGAGCCCAGAAAGCTTTTCTCAAACACCTGCAAGTAACTTAGATGCTGTTCATTGTCTTGGAAAGATAAAGGGTGAATTGACCTCAGTGATATTTGAATGTTTCCTATCAGGGTATCCAGCAGACAGACCCCCTATTAGGCTAACTAATGGTTAATTTGAGTCTTTAAGATTTGTGGTACTGTATGTAAGTGCTGAAGGCATTGCTGTTTTGTACCTGATAATTGAGCCATTCAGATTTCCTATTTAGAAACACTTTAAAAACTCCCATTTCCTCTAGTGGATACACTGAGCAGCAAGAAGAGGATCGCATTAAGTTTAACTGCTCCTTTGTTAGTAAGATTAAAGCCTGCTCACTGCCCTGTGTATTTGGGGCAGTCCCTTTGGTGCAGCTGCAGGAGCCAGCATACCTTTAATCTGTACATAATTCACTTGACACTGTTTGGCTTAAAGGCAACCCAAGGTTTTTTATTTGCATTTCATTACAAAGTGGTTGAATAAGGGAATGTTTTAGGTGGCAACACATGCTCCTACAGTCATGACATCATGCAGAGGATGGGAAGAAATACATTTAGCTCCTGTCTGCTTCACAGACTGTCAGTGTGGTGTTGGCAGGTAACATTGATTTGCTGAGTACACACTAGTGAAGGCAGAAGCATAAATGCCAATTCCCAGGCAGGTGGTGCAAGAAGCTACCTTGTGCCTGCTGGGTTTTAGTAAATATGTTTGCAGCCTTATGCCCCTGTCTCTACGAGCTTGGCAGTAGCCAGGTTTTAGTCTAGTCCTACAGCATAAATGTACTTCTGCTGGATCCTAGATTGTTGACTGGTGGAGCTGAAGAAGGGTTAAAGCTTCCCCTCTAGAGAGCTCCTAACCTCCTACTAGGGCATGGCAGATGTTATGGAGGTGGTAATTTCCTGCCTGGGGCACTGTATGTGTTACAGAGGTGGTAACCTCCTGCCCAGGGCATGGTAGGTCTCAGAGGTGACTTATAGGAAAGTGATGCAACTGTATTTGCCAGAGTCTGTCTGACAGCCCTCAGCCTGGACAAACCCATTTGACCTAGTAGTTTTTAACTGCTTTTTTCATTCTAGGGGGAGTCCAAATGAATTTTAGCCCAGCTGCTGTGTTTTAATTGTTCAAGGCAGTATCAGGCAGCTCGGGTGAAGTGCAGTTAATCTGAGGCTTCTGGCATGTGCCCAAGCGCCTGTGCTCCCTTTCCCTTGTTTTAGTCCCGTTTCATAGCTAAATCAGAGCACCTTTTCAACAGTCTCCAGTGTTTCTGGGTCATAATTTGAAACATGCAGCAGATACAACTGTAGTATTAAACCTTCATGTTAAACTGGGGATTTTTACTATAATTGGGAATATATTGAAGGAAACAGAAAGTCACTCAAATCAAAATGACTTGTTAACAGAGCTCTAGCTCATGCACTGCTCAGTAAATCCACACAGATTTCTTCTGTCACCAGAATGTAATTAAGTTTAACAGCTTTTTAAATCAAGCCTTGAGAAATAAGCCGTAGCTACTAAGTTGAATTAAGATAAGATAGTGTACTATGTAAATCTGCATTATCCTGAGTGCCTGCTAGTAGAAGGATTTAACTCAAAAATATGTAGGTGGCATTAAGGCCACATGTCATTTAGGAGACTGCTGGTGGAATTGTGTTGTCCCATCCATGCTTTGGATAGCTGCTTTTCAGCAGGTCAGTCCCCAGCCTGTACTGGTGCTTGGGATTATTCTTCCCCAGAAGCAGGACCCTGCATTTGCCTTTGTCATATTTCAGAGCATTCTTCTGTGCCCATACCTCCAACCTGTCGAGGTCCTTCTGAAGAGCTGCAGAGACGTCTGGGGTATTGGCCACTCCTCCCAGCTTTGTGTTGTCAGTGAACTTGTTGAGGAGGCATCACCCCCTTCATCCAAGTCACTGATGAATACGTTAAACAGTGCTGGGCACCTGGAGAACACCACTACTGACAGGTCTCCAAATAGACTTTGAGCCACTAATTATGACTGTCTGGGATCTGCCTTTTAGCCAGTTCTCAATACCCCTCACTGTCCACTCATCCAGTCCACACTTCCTGAGTTTACCTCTGAGGATATTGTGAGAGGCAGTGTCAAAGGCCTTGCTGAAGTCGAGGCTGACAATATCCACTGCTCTCCTTTCATCCATCCAGGGATGGATGAAGAAGGGATTGCTCTCAGACAGATTAAAATTTGCTATTTAACAACATAAGAAGAAATTATGAGATCAGTATTTGGGGGCTGAAGCTGAGCAAATCAGGCTGGAAATAAAGAGTTAGAGTAATGAACACTGAAACTACCTACATAGGTGATAGTGGGCTCTCCATCTCTCCATCTCCATCATGTCTTTCACTCAAATCTCTTATCTCTAAAATTCTGTTGCTCAAACTGGAGTCACATTTCTAGTGTAGATATTTTTCCAAGACCTACTCATCTTTACTCAGATTTATTTGCTTGGATCACCCCATTTTAGCCTCAGCTCTTCTTTGTTTTGATTTTTCTAATCCCCAGGACAAGGGCAGTGTTCAGGCAAGTTTGCTGATCTTGTAAATAAGAGAATTGTTTAATTAAATGCTTCTCGCTCTAGCAGATCACAGTTTGGAAACAGAACAAGAAGTAATTTGCCTAAATTGCATAAGAGAAATCCAGATTAGGCATTAGGGTAAAATTTTTCTGGCAGTAAAGGAAATTAAGCCATGAAGTAGTTTGCAGGGATAGGTTGTGGAGTCCTTACCCCTGGGGGGTTTTATAAACTGATTATACAGACATGTGCCAGGTTTTAGGTAGTTGATCCTACCTTGCAGCAGGAAGATGGACTGGTACTTCTCCAGGTGCCATTCAGCTTTTTTTTTATTGGAGTCTGTGTGTCTGTGAGGTGTTAGAGCTTACTATCACATATCTCTGATTGTAATCCCTCCTTCTTTATGAATACACACTTCACTGACAACCCATTAATTCAAATTAAAACGTTTTGTGCCTAATTTTTTTAATGTATGGGTGATTTTTTTGCTTATGAATCCAAATGCAGGATCGAAAAGTCAAGAATTGGCTCAAAAATCTCCCTATAAATTTATGGATGTGAGAACTGTCTTGTTGCAGATCTCCTACAATATTGTTTTCAAAAGCAGAGGACATGTGAGCATCGCTTCACCCACATGGGCAGAGGTGCACTCATGTGCAACTGTGTGAACCCTGGGGCTCAGAGGGCTGCTCCAAAGCCAAATTGTGGCTGTTGTGACACAGATGGACCCTGCAGCATCTGGCAGGACATGGGAGAGCAGATGAGGGATCCTGAGGAGCTCCCTACCCCCCTCCAATCCCTGCCGGTGCAGCGGGGAGGTGACACAAACACCTTCCTACTGCCAAAATTGCACATTCAGCAAGAAGCCACTGCTGTGTCTGTCATGCCAAGTCGTGAGCTCCTGAGGAATGCAGTCTTCGTGCTGCTGCCAGAGACTAGTGGGGATTATAATCTCATTAATTTTCATGGAAAGCCCAGGGAGCTATAAGCATTAGCCTGGATTGCAACAGAGCTAGAGAGGTCACACTGCCAGTTGTTGGCTCTGCCTGGGGAGGTTTGTTTAGGCCAAGCTTTGCTTTTGCTGTGAACAATCCTGTATTTCACTTCACCTGTGACATGAATGGATTTAGGGTGGCAGAAGAGGAATTCATACCCCTTTTGGGGTATGCTTCTTGAGCAATCTCTGGCTGTACAACCCTGTATTGGAAATTCCTTGTGTCGTGTTTACCCCTTCAGTAATTGCATTATGTATGTAACAAAGGCCCAGCTTCAGCTGCCAGCACATCTACAGATCATGGGCAAGACTGTGAGCAGGGCAGAGCAGATGGAGCACTTCTGGCTGCTGGCACTCTGTTTGTTTCACATGTGTTGAACAAATATGCAGAAGTGAAAAAACCCTCTCTGTTTGGGCACAGGCAATGTGCCAAGTGTCACCAGTCAGTAAAGCCCACCGGGATTTCTCTTAACTGGGTCCAACCTCTGTGTTTGCCCAAAGAGTATCCACCAGTGTGATGGCTCTGGCTCAGAAATGGCCAGGGAGGTTCATGGTTAGCAGATCCCCGGTGGTTGGAAGATCTGGGCAGCATTCCCTCCTAAAGGGGTAGCACTGCCCTAGCAATGCCTGCTGTGCACATTCCCAGTCCATCAAAGAGGCACCATCCTTCCCCTAGGGAAACTCTCAGAAATGAATGGCTTGAGTGCACAGGGGTCCAGCAGCCCAGGGTGGGGGTGCAGGGCCCTCCAGCACTGCTGATCCCCTGTACCCCACAGCTGCGCAGGAAACAGGCCTATGTGGAGAAGGTGGAAAAGCTGCAGCAGGCACTGACACAGCTGCAGGCTGCCTGCGAGAAGAGGGAGCAGATGGAGCGGCGGCTGCGCACACGCCTGGAGCGGGAGCTGGACTCACTGAGGATGCAGCAGGTGAGGATGGGGCCTTCGGTGTTGATTTTAAAGAGGGGTGGTCACTTGCAGGCCTGCCAGCTACCACCTTGCTTTTGGGTTCAGATTGTTGTGCTTTCCTCCCAAACCATTCCTTTGGGTGGGGTTGTGGATCAAGTGTTCAAGGTCGTGTTACATGGGGCTTTGAGACTTTTGATCTCATTAAGTTTTCCCTGCCCATGATGAAGGGAATGAATTTAGAAGATCTATGAAGGTCCCTTCCAACCCCAACCACTCTATGATTCTTACTTCAGATATCCAGCAGAGGATGGGGCAGCTCTGCTGTGGGGCTGCTGGACACAGCTGAGCCTGCCTGTTGCAGGGCTGGGAGGTCCTGGTTCCCCTGCCCAAGGGCAGGCAGGGCTCTACCCTTGTGTGTTCCCCCAAACCTACCAGGGGGAAACATCTTTCCAGGTTTCTCTCCAGCAATGACAGACTCTGCAAAATCAGCTCCATGCAGAAGGAGAGGAAGGGTGCGGTAGACATGGGTGTGAGATTTAGCCCACAAATTTTGATCTATCTTTCATTGAAATAGCAAGGTGGGATGATGTGGGATTAGTAGGAGCAGGACCTTGGGCCATATTTGTTCTGTGCAAAGCTTGATGTATGTGGTTGATAGTAACCTCAGTCCATGACAGGTCTGGTGACAAATGGTATAATCTTTAGACAATAAGCTATTTATTTATCAGTCCAGTCCAGAATGGGCTATAAATGTAGATTTGCATTTCTCTGTGTGTCCCCTTGATTTTTGGCAGCCCTGTGTCCTTAAAGGGGTAGTGTTATGCTTGTATTTTATGCACAGTCATTCCTTTGTTATAACTCCTCTTCCCTTAAGTCCCAAATTCTAGTCATCTGTGAAAAGGAAAATAAAAAAAACAAACATGAGGAGGTTGTAGGAAGAATTCTCAGGCTGCAGCCCGCACTGAGTGCCAAATACATGGGCATTGGCTCTTGAGGAGAGTGAGCAGATGTGTTAAATGTATCAAACTACAGCTTGGGGAAGAACCAGCAACATAAGCAAAGCATGATGCTCTTGCAATTCTTGAAGGGCTCACTCATATCTGTCATCGCAGGCATCTGCTACTATAACCTTTCCTTATTTATAAGCCATTAGTGGAAACCAAAGCAGCTGTTACACAGAACTTGTGCTGCCAGAAAGCAGAGGGGCTGATCCTGCCCACAGGATGGGATTGGGAAATAGCTCTACAGTCAGTGTCAGTGGTTTGCAGAGTCATCAGGTGGCCAGACCTGAGAGCATCCCCTTCTTGCCAGCAGCCCCAGGGCAGGGCAGATCCCTCCAGAACCCTTCCGCTCTCACTGCTGGTCCCTGGAGACTCTTCTCATTCATCCCGACTCCTCCTTGCGGCCATCTAAGTGTGTTAAGTCTTCCTTGCCCTGTCCACCATGGGCTTGCTGTTCAAGTCCTGTTCCAGAGGCTCTTCTCAGTTCCCCCTTAGCCAGCTTTCCTCCAGTTTAACAAAGGAATTACTTGTGGTATGACGTGATAGTGTAGATGAAAGAACACTTGGGAAACATACAATTAAAATTCAAGTGAAGATAAACTAGAACTAAGAAAGGCTGGAATATAGTGACAAGTTGATATATAAAGTAACTGGGATGGACTGTTGCTGAAGTTCTTGTCTTGGAAGTTCAGGCAATATCTGTTGTTATATATATTTTGGCAGAAAATTCCTCTGTAACTTACAGATTGCTTAATTTTTAAATTTCTTTGGCGCTGTAACTAGCATTTGGATTTTGGGTTGACACAGTTCTCAAATACCTCAACCCATTCTGTCTAGTGAGTTTTAAGAGGAAAGTTACTCTAACTTCATGTCTCACCTGTCAGCTTTGAGAGGAGACTTTGGGTTTTTTTTTACTATTGTTATTTACACTTTTGGTTTATGAGCCACAATGCTGCAATGAATCATGTGGCATCAAAATACCTCAGGTTTTTGCTTCAGAGCTGTCTTCTCTGAGTTATCAAAATTATAGCTACTGAGACATTTTCTAATTGCAGGGGAAAAAAAAGGAGATTTTTTTTTTTCTCTCTTTTTCTGGATTCAGCAGAAGAGATGCAAGGAGACAGTGAGCCAGCATATATTCTACCCCTGGCTTGCTGGTAGCTGAGTCCAAATGGCAAATCTTCATTATCGCTGATGTATGAATTGGGCCCAAAAAACAATCCCTTTGAGTTAGCATTGCAGGCTGAGCACACAGGGCTGGCAGAGCTTTTGACTCAGAAGACAAGCATCCACGATGTCCCAAGTTGCCATTTGTAGACCAGAACCATGCTTCCAAAATATTACCTTCCTGCCAGAGATGTGACAATATTTTTTCAGGAGCAGAGTCTCAGCCATTGCTCCCAAGGGCCACTCCGTATTGCATTTCCAGAAAGCAGCTTCCAAATGCATTGTTACTGCACCAGAGACAAAGTCTACAGCCTTTCCCTAGTGTCTCTAGTTTCCGATATGCAGGAGGTAAGCGTCTAGAAGAAAGAAATGTTTGGAAACTGGAAATGGTTGCTGCAGCCCTCACTGCAGTGTAATGGTACAGCTTTGCCAGTGCACGTTCATGGTGTAGCATGGATGAGAAGCCAGTTCTCCTGAGGCACCATTTTGCCTTTAGCACAGTACTGTGCACCATGCAGTGCAACAAATCTCTTGTATTTTTTATTTAAAAATTCATTTATTTCTACTGAGTTCTCCCAGAGCTTCACACCTTTCCCCTTGACGTGCTCACCCCTCTGCTGAGCTGAGGACTCAATCTCCATCTGCCTGCACTCTCTCTCTGCAGTGAGAGGAGCTCAGGGCAGCTATCCACACTGCTTAGGTGACTTAATTAAGTGCTGTAACTGGATGGGATAAATCCTGCCTGGGTAAGCAGTTTCCTTTCAGCATAGATGCAAAGAGTAACTCACCCATTGCTACTTGTCAGCATCCCGTGGGAGCCACCCCACAGTGCCTCTGATCAGAAAGTTAGCTTCTACACTGCAGAAAGCATCTCTTGAGGGCACTTGAGAACTAATGTGCCAGAAGAGGCCAGAGTAAATGCGTGTCTGGGGTATTTTCCCAGCTGCTGTTTTAAATGGGTTACATGTCGCTTTTCTTTCAGCTTTTGTGTATGGGTAGTAACTGCCTGTCCATCCTGAGCACTGCTCAGCCATGGGATGAAGTCACAGCAAGAAAAACATCTTTCAAAGCTTCATTGCTTCTTTTTCCAACTAGCTTTTTTCCCCATTTTTTCCTTGGCTTGGGGTATTCCATAAGATCCCTGCAGATCCAGGGAGCAGCCTGTCATCATGATCAGGGGAAGCATGTGCTGGGGTTGCCCGTATGCTCGACTTTCCTGCTCTCCTTCAGGCTAAGGGGTTTAGCCTGGAGTTTCCACCTGCCCCTGTCAAAAGACATCGGGATGTCTTTGCATACTCCAGGGAATTGGGGAAAAAAATATCAGCAACTCCCATGCTTGACAGGGCATGAATGTCTGTTGCTCTTTCCAACGGCAGAGGCAGGGCAGCTACCAGGCAAGCAGCCTCCCGGAGCACAATGCCCCAGCCCTGATGGAGCTGGTGCGGGAGAAGGAGGAGAGGATCCTGGCCCTGGAAGCTGACATGACCAAGTGGGAGCAGAAGTACCTGGAGGAGAGTACGATCCGGCACTTTGCCATGAATGCTGCAACCACAGCTGCAACGGAGAGGTAAGATGACCTTGCTGTAAGCAGGCAGCTCTCTTCACCATGGAAAGCATGGGGAAACAATACAAAATGGATATTTGTATCTGGGTGTTGATTGCCTTTCCCTGCTGAGTTGCACCACCAGGGTTAATGCACCCCTCTGCGATATCATGCCAGCGAGATACAATATTTGGTTAAGACAGGATTTATTCTTCCGACTAGGTCCAAAAGTTTATCAAACCTAAGCACCTTATTCAAGCAATGGCCTCAATGGCAAAGTTTCAGGGTGCCAAATTACACAGAACAGCTAAGTCAGCTCCTCACATCAGTGGAGTGCAAAGGGACTGTTGGTATATCGCTCCATCCAGGCAAAATTTTGCGTGTTTTTCAGCTGGCAAAGTGTAGAGCTTTGTTGCTGGTTTGCAGCGTAGTCTTGCTGACTTGGGACCCAGTGAGTGAGTCTCTTCAGTGTCTGACCCTGTCCTTCAGAATGGTTGTTAGCCCTGCATGGGTCACCCATGATTTCAACATGCTCTTTGTTCCTTCAACCCGGTTAAGTCAATGGCATTAATGACCAAACCCAAGCCGAGAGTAGCCTGCAGCAGGATGACCCAATGCCAGATAGCCCTCAACTTGACAGACAACCATCGCTAGCTTGCTCTTAGAACACGGGTTTGGGGTTTTCTTTGCAAGTGCCGATCTCACTTGCAAAAGCCACCCTCACAGTCTCGGGAGCCTGACTCACTGTGATGACCCTCTTTACCAGAGATGCCTCGGCCCCAAGCCACTCACGCAATGGCAGCTACGGCGAGACGGCGCTGGAGGTGCGGGGCTGGCAGGAGGAGGAGGAGATCGTGCAAGCCAACCGGCGCTGCCAGGACATGGAGTACACGTAAGGGGACCTCGTGTCATACCTGCTTATCGTGGTGTTTGGGCTGGGTTCAGATAAACCAGGATGCCATTCTGTTTCTTCCTGCATGCCTGGAAAGGATGGGCTTAGCTTTACGTTGACTTAGTTTTGCTCTGCAGCATTAAAATAGGGATTAAAGGCTTGTTGTCCTTAGATAACTTCCTTCCTACCTCCCTATGACAAAACTGACATTCTCACCAAACAGAGGGTGTTCTACAATTAAAAGTAGATTGGCATGCCAGGAAGCTGAGTGTTCATTTAATCTCTGTGAAAATCCCCCTCTGGAAACAGGAGCATCTGGCCATAAAAGCTGAAGTTGTAATCTCACTCCTACGTAATCAGCAACTTGAGGGCATTCCTTTGCCTTGCTCTTCACTCCTTGCCTGCTTATTGCTCTTTCTAGATATGCTCAGTTTTCCGCATTCAGGTTGTTTCTTCTTCCCCACAAAAACATAAGTCTGCAGACACTTTCCTAAAAAAGGTGTATTTGTTGCTTGTGGAAAATATCAGTGATTGTTTTTACTGGGTTTGGTTTTTGTTTTCCATTCAGATGGAAGCTAATCCTGCTTCTAGGGAAGTCATGGAGTTTTGCCATTGATTTAATTAAAGATAGATTAGCATCTTGTGTTTTCATTGCAAATTCGGCGTCTGATTATGAAAACTAATGCCAACATGAAGTTACTGTCTTATCTCCTTTGTATATAGAGGTGTTCCAAATGTGGCATTTTAGCTTTCACTGCTTCAGAAAATGCAGCTGCATTGTACTATATATTGTACAGCACAGTCAAGCTGTAGTCATCTGACTGTCATAGTGTACGGGGTTTTTTTAAATATAGTTTTGTAGTCTTTGAGTATGATGTGGTGCTAATCATTCCCAGAGAAGAATCTCAGATAATCCTGCTTTTGAGTGACTTGAGTCTTCAGGGTCTGTATGAGAGAAGTAGTGAGCTTTGCTTGGCTCTGCACACCATGTGCTGATTGTTTCTGCAGCAGTGAGGGAGAAGCAAGAGCCCAGCCCAGCTGTTAGGTAAACTAAGGGGAACCTTCCCCCTCACTTCAGGAGGTCTTTACTCCAGCTGACAACAATTGTGAAGGTAGCAACCTGCAGCCCAGTCAGGATACTGCCCTAATTGCTCCTGCTGGCTTGAGAAAGTGAGAGCATAGATGGGTTCAGTTAACCTTGCAGAAAAGTTTTGCCTTAATAGCTAGAAATACTGTCTGTTTTGAAGTGCATGGTTATCCTTGGAGGAACTGCTGGGAGCTGCCTTGTCCACGTAGCTCAAAACCAGATGGGACAGAGCAGCAGGGGATGTACCTTGGGACCTCCCTGCTGCTCCAGGGTATGGAGCCTTGCTCATATAAATGCTTTTTCCATTCCCGTTCACATTTTGGCAGAATAAAGAATCTCCATGCCAAAATAATTGAGAAGGATGCCATGATCAAGGTCCTTCAGCAACGGTCACGGAAAGATCCAGGGAAAGCTGACAGTGCCAGTCTGCGACCAGCTCGGTCAGTCCCCTCCATCGCTGCTGCTACGGGGGTGCATTCACGCCAGACCTCGCTCACCAGCAACCAGATGGCTGAGGAGAGGAAGGAAGAGAAGCTCTGGAAGGGAAGCATAGGTGAGCTCAGCTTTTGTTTAGGTTTTGGCTCATCCTGATCCTTCTGCTTGAGCTTAGCAAAAGTGCCTCAGCACACATTGCCCCAACAGCTCATTTCCAGAATACTTTCCAAGGTTAGAATGTGTGTACTTGTGCTTAAGTAGAAAATTAGTCATTTTTAAACCTTGCATTGTATCTTAATTATACTTTTAATCATCTTAAATAATTCTGCATTGATTATAGAAAGCCATAGTTGAAAGAAGTCCTCCCAGATAGAAGAACAACATGTTTACAACTTTTTGGGAGTAAATAACAAATCTGAGCTCAAAAAAAAAGCCTGGTTAAAGTGAGTCAAGAAGGTGAGCATCTCTGTGTGTAGGACTGCACGATGTGGCAGCTAAATGGGAAAATGAGTGTAGGACTGCCTGTGGTTTGGGACCATCCAGGATCGGTATGTGGAGGTGTGAAAAGATGTGCCAAGGAGTAAGTGCCACTGGGATGAGTGCGCAGAAGGGAACACAGGAAGGGGAACCTGCTTTCCAAAAGCTATTTGTAGGGAAGTACTATATGTATGTCAGAAAAAGAGCAACAGGTAACATCAAGGGGAAAACCTAATCCAAGCTAAGGGTCTGGAGACATACCCAGACCAGCACCTTGTAGCTGAGGGGTGGGACGGAGGGACAGCACTTGCATTTGAGCCAGCACATGACCGATGTCTATTTGTTTTCAGGGCTGCTCTTGGGGAAGGAGCACCACGACCACCCACCAGGCCCCTCGCTGCCTCCTCCTCTGCCCTCCTTGTCGTGCATGCCTGTCCCAGTGCCGGCAGCCTCCCATGCAAAGACAGGCAGCAAAGACAGCAGCACCCAGACGGACAAAGCTGCCGAGCTCTTCTGGCCCGGCACCGCCTCCTTCCCCGGGCGGGGACGGCTGGGTACCACCCCGTCACACAGCCCAGCCCCACGGCCCCCGGGGACACGAGGAGCCGGTGAGAAGCTGGGTGAGCTCTGCCAGGTCCCCACGTCAGGGCAACATGTCAGCACCCTCAGGGCTGTCAGCACATCCCCAGAGACACACCAGTATAGACGGTGGAAGGAGATGTGTGTGTGTGATGCTATCACAGAATGTAAGGCGGAGCAGAGGTTTCTCCAGGGAAACTAAAATTGTATAGAGAGAACTTTCCAAAGCTGCCCAGTCTGGCTTTGCAGAGCTTCATGCTCGACAGCTTCTGTAAAGCTCCACTCACCTGTGGCAATCAGTTTGCAGCAAATGCAATTATTCATGCTGCCAGATATAAAATTGCTGAGTTTCAAGCCTTGAAAACACTCCACACCTGCTCACATTCTCAGACTCTTCTCTTTTTTTTCAACTGAAACCATGGTTAGTTAGTGAAAGTACAATTTTCTCCCTAATTTTTAAAGGGAAGCTGGAGAGAATAGTGTGGAGAAAGTGGAAATCTTTTTTTAGGAGGAATAAAGAAATACAATTTTAATTATTTTTGAAAGATAGAAACAGCTGCTTGGCAGCCCTAACTCAGGAGATACCTCTTTTGTGCCCTTTGTTTTGAAAATACCCATTTCCTACGCTTTCATCTCCTCTGAAAAGCAAGCTTTCACTCTAAAAGCATGTCATATATCATTAAAGGGCTGACTATCACTGAATTAGGTGATCTTCAAGGTCCCTTCCAACCCAGACCGTTCTATGATTTTAATTAAAGAGGTACTTTGGTCTGTATCTCTTAAATACCATCTTTGTGCCTGCCCTTGAGGTCTGCGCACACTGACACGCTTGTTCTCACTGTGCAGGGAATTAAGCATTACATGTTCTCAGTGTCCTGAACAAATTTGGGTTTCAGGATGTAGGACGTACAGTTAGGACATGCCCCACTTTTGCTCCCCTAAAAATGGGTTGATACTTGCTTTGAACAACCTGGTGTTGAATTTGAGCTGAAGACCAACTTTCCCTTCTTTACATTTCAGAGAGCTCCAGCCACGCGAAGCTGCCTGACAGCAAAGGCAGAGTGAGCAGCTTGCTCCACAAGCCTGAGTTTCCAGATCAAGACATGATGGAAGTCCTTATCTGAGCAGAGGACAGCGTCTCCGGGGTTTCATGTGTGTACAGCCAGGTCCAAGATGGTCCTCAGTGTGCCAGCCTTGAAAACTAACCCTAACAGTTTGAAGGAAGAGAAAGTTTGTTCCCAAAATGAAGCTTGAGTCTGTTATGTGTAGACTTTGGACCAGGCGAGAAGTCAAGAGCGCTGAAGAGGAGCGATGAAATGAATGTCTGGGGTTTTCTAAACAGAGAGGGGCATTGAAAATGGAAGATGGTGTGAGAAGGGGATCATTGAGGAAAAAAGAAACTGAGTTTTCTGGCATAAAGAGAAGGTAGTGAAGTTACAGACTGGTTGCACACTGCCGCTTTGTTTTCCTGCCTCTCTGCAGCCAGGACAGGGAGCGAAATCCTGTCTCCTTTGAGGCCAGAAGGAGTTTCTGAGTAACCCAGGAAAAACTTCCATCTTCCTCAGTATCAGTGCATTTCTGAAAAGTTTCAGTCTCAAAAATTTCACTGCTTAGTTTTTGTGAATAATTGGTCTGTAGATGTACACGGCGGGTTCTTGTAAGTATTTGTTTGAAGTGGCGTGGTGAATGTTTTTCCTGGGCAGGCAAGTCAGGTGCCTCTTTCCTGGCTGGGCAATAGTTGCTCTTGTAGCTGGATTTACAATGCAAATATTCGTGTCTTGCAACCTCAGAGCTTGCTGAGACTTCTTTTTTTGGTAGGAGCAGTTGTTGGCTGGAATTCTCATGGAGAATAAATGTGGTGGGGGGAGGAGGACCTTGCTAAAGCAATCCTTGTTGTAACCATAGGAAGATTTCAGGAGGGGAAGTTAGGGGAGGATTCCAGCAGCTCCCTAAAGGGCTATGCACTACGGAGTTCCTTCAGAGAGGGGCTGCATGGGTGTGTTTTTAGAGATGTTAAGCTGGGTTTGTGTGTGAGATCAGAAGATGCCTCTTAATGTGCGCTGGTTCATAGCATTAGAAGAATCAGTGTGCTTGTGGTAAGAACAAGATTTTTCCTTATTTTCAATGCCTACAGCCAAATCCTAGTTTCCTTGAGCATACAAACCTGCTGTTCAAGCTGATATGGGACTGGGCATTAAGGGGTGTAGAATCAGGCCAGGAGGGCTTTAACTGCAAAGCGGTACATGAGCATCATGTATTTTCTGTGGTGAGCTGCGGTTTCTTGTCACCTTATTTTACCCAGGATGGAACATTTCTCATTTTCAGCTCCATCTCTGAATTTAGTGAGAGGCGGCGACTGACTGTAAGGCAGCCAACTCACCAGCTGTGTTAATCGTGGCGTACCGTTCGCTTTGTGCATTGCACACGCTGATAGGGAAATTTCCCTCTGTGAGGTATTTTTGTATTGGCTTTGCAGTTCCTGAACCTTGCGGTGCACCATAATGACTTTAAGAAGAACTTGGGTTTGGGAAAAAGGGTGATGGGATTTAACGTGAAGCTGCCTGGAGTGGAAGAGTGATGGGTGCTAGAAGTAATCGTGTGCTCAGGGCTGGCTCAAGGTCACCCCTTCCTTTAGGTATCAAATCAGAGCCCTTGACCATGCGAACACCAGGCATTTTAAACTCTGCTTTCACTGAAAACTGAAGTCCTTGCGAACTCAGAGCCTTCATGGGCAAGAGCCTTGAGGTCAATACTGTCTGGCTGATACCTTCCTTTTTTAAAGAAAAAAACTGCTATGTTAAAGCTATGCACTTATTTTTGTGTGCACATAGAATTAGACATATGTTGTTGTCACCCTCTTTCTGATTTTTGCACTTGTTAAATGCAGTAGTGGTAGGTAGGTTGTGTGGGCAAGTGAACTGTGTGTTTTAAGTATTAGCAGCTTTGCATCGTGAAACCAAATGTGTAACTCTTGGAAGATGTTACGCAGCTTAATATATGCCTTGTAAGATAATTTTATTTTTTTCCTTTAAGGTAATTTAAACGTTGTAATTGTTTGCATCAAAGCCAGGCCTGCATGTGACATCACTGCTGACTCACCTCCGTGGCCCTTCCTCAAGTGTCTATGGTAGGACTGGGGTGGGAGGAAGACAAAGCAAGGGAATACAAGTTAAGTGTTGGTGAATATTTCATTTCATCATTTTTTATCCAAGAAATAAGGATACCCAGGTGCTTGTAAGTCCCTAAGCATTTTATTGCCAGCTGTATTATTTCTTTTGATGAAACTGTTCAATAAGTTGTGTGCAGGTGGACAGGGAGGCATCCAGCAGAAACACTGCTGGATCAGCGTGCATGATAAGGCTTTCAGTTATGTGTGGTAGTGGTTCTGCTCAGCTTCTCCAAGTCAGCTAGAGTACAGCATTCCTCCTTCTCCTCGTGGAGACCACAATACCTCCAGTTTCCAAAGCTGTGTTTACAATTGATGCTGCCCCAGAGTCATGGTCTCATATAGGAAACTGTTAGATACTATGGTGTAGGCAACTCTTGGTGTAGGCAACAGCTCAAATAAACTCAAAGGTTCATTCTCCTCACTTGTGTTGAACTCAAGAGATGTCGGTTTTCCTGGAGGGAAGGTCTGGAGGACCAGCAGGTTGCCCCCAGCCTGAGCACTAGCAGGACTTGTGTGGAGTACTACTGCCATAGATCAGCCCCTCTCAGCAGAGCGGCACAGCTCCGTTTGTGCTGGTTTTCCCAGCTCTTTGAACTGTTTTGTGTTTTTGGGAAACTGTGCTGTAGCCATTCCAGGTAATGCTGGCAATTAGTTGTAAAATACTGTCATTTTTTATTGTTGTTGGTTGTATAGAGAAGTTTGTGTACAGTGTTGTACAGCTGGAGGGTTATTTGTACATAAGGGGGGAAATAAAGAACATTATGTGTCACCCCCAGCAAATGTTGATATTGTTGGTCAGCCAAAGATTTCTTATTCTTTGCTGTTTAAACTTGTGCCTTACTATTGTATATAATAAATGTATAAACATGTTTATTTTCTCACTTTTCCAGTGTGAATATATTCAGAAAGGACTTTTGAAATTAATCTCTAAGCTTTGCACACAGTGTGCTAAGCCTAAGAGAGGATACCGCGGGGACTTTAGGGTTGCATCTACCGTTTTTCACCATTGTTAATGAAAGGCCCCACGGCAAGTGCCACCAGTGGGTGTATGTGGGCATGAAATCAGTGGGTCTTGAAAGCAGAATATCAAAGTGGGAGCTGGGCCAATCAAGAAAAGCAGCATTCTGTTGAGATTATCTTCACCTGAAGGAGTTGAGGGTGGAAACTTAATGAGACAGTTTGGTGAAGATCTGAATATGCTTTAGCCCTACATTCATGCTAAGCAGAGGACTTCCACTGGATTTTTTAGTTTGTTCTTGAAGGTCTGGGGCTTCTTTTTTTGGCAGGTGTTGGGCCAGAGTGAGTGAGGTACCTGAACGCCTTGTAGATCTAGATATTCTTGAATTATATAACTATAATACCTTCAGTAAGGAATAAAGGTCAGATCTCATTTGAAGTTGTTGTGCGGGCAAAGGAAATTCTCCAGCCTGGTGGAAATATTGTTCGTATGTTTGTTTATGCAACTGAAATAAATGGGGGGGGAGGGGTGAAAAAGTTCCCCAAGTGTCTGGCTTTGAGTAAGGGAGGTTTGCTCAGCAGGCTCTCACATGCACTTGAAAGTATCTATTTGAAAATTCCTGAATCAGGTCCCAGGGAGCTGCAGGCATGAAAGGCATGAATGCCACTAAGGGCATCTCTCTCGTATGAATTCTCCTCTGCCTGTCCCAACCTCCTTTCCCCGAATCCTTGCACATGTTGTCAGCAAAGGTCCAGGGGAGTTGCAGAAACTTGAGCAGCAGTTTTGCTTCACCCACATCCCAGTACGTCACATTCCCCATGTGAGCACAGGTCAGCCTGACCCACCTGATCACTCCATCTTCAAGACATGGCAGCTGAAAGTATTTGTCATGCTCTGGCTCTTTACTGACGAGAACAAAAATTTGGTGATTATTGAGATTTGACAGTAAAATTTGGGGCTTACCTTGTTTTTGTGAAGGTCATGGGAGAAAAGAAACTAACAGAGGGCAAACCAGTACTAGGGTGGGAAAAGTCTCATGGCCATCTGTGTTCAGGTATGGCAAAGAGGGGGCTTATTCCATTTTTGGGTTATGTCTTCACCACAGATGCTCCAGCCAAAAATAGAGAGAATGTCAGTGTTACATAGTCTGCAGGTTAAGTACGTTTTGCATATTAACCTCAGGCATAAACATGCAAAGAAGCAAATTCCAGAGTCAGTTTGTTCAAACATTAAAACCACGATACCAAAAGTAAGTAAAGGACAGAGATCTCCTTACTTGCCACATAGAGGGAGAGAGCACAGAAGAGCCAAAAACATTAACAAAATTGCCATTTAGAAGCATTCAAAAATCAAGCCCCATCCAAAATGACGAGACCTTTCCGGTATTCACTTGGATTCAGTGCACTGTGCAGCTGCGAGGTCTTTTCTGTGCTGGTTTGTTACCATGTTCAGGACTTTCTCCTCCCTAAGTTTTAGAGGAGCAAATAGACAAACAGCAGTGAGGTGCATTCTTGAGGAAAAGATTGCTCACATCGCTAAATGCCTCTTGGGGTAGGACTTAGGCTATGCTGAAGTGAAACATGCACAAGTGCAGACATTAGTCTCCATCATGAAGGATGCTACCAGGTGTCTGCTTGTCATCAGAATCCCCAGTCTGGGGTCTAGATGCAACCCTACAATCCGGGCTGGGCCTGAGCACTGCATTGTGTTCCTGGACCACCATTAGTTAGGTTTTTGGATACCCTGTGAGCTTCTCACCCAGAAACAGGGCAGCATCGGTGTGGGAGAGCCACAGTGGATGGATGGTACCTGGTGGTGTTGGTGCTAGGCTGCCCCTTCTGATCATCAGCCTGCAGTGATGGGGGCTTGGGAGGCCAACTGCACATGAACCCCAAAACCCTCTTCTTACAGATCCGTAGCTCTTACTATACAGAGATCATGGACATTTGTGAAACACTCCTCCTCCTCCCCACAGTGCAAGAGTGTTGTTCAAACAGCAGCCTGGGGGGAAAGCAAAGTGCAGGGAAGTGCCTGAGGCTGGTGCCAAGCCAGTACTTGGCACTGTGTCAGCATACTGGTCATGGGCCCACCCCTTGAATGCCAGTACTGAAACTGGTGATTGCCGTGGCCCCACAAGCCTGAAGGTAGTAACCCCCGTCTCTGCTGACCAAAGCAAGTGGGTAAAACAGGGCACAATGTGCAAAGTGCGATACCCCCTGAGAGACGGGTAAAACACAAGCAGCTGTCATCGTCCCACTGTGATTAATGTTCATCCAGACCTTAAGCCGCGGTTTCGCAGCCTTGTAAAACCACCCTCCAGTGCCCAGCATTCCTGAGCTATAAAAGGCCCAGGAATTCATTGACTCAAGGTATGAAGACCACAAGCTATTTTCTTTCATACCGACCACTTCAGCTTTAGATGAATAAAATATCAGTGTGCATATTTTCCAGAGTAACCCTGTGTGGCCCTGCTGTAGCCCAGACCTCAGTCCTATTCCAGCGACCTACACTTTGACACAAAGCAGGGCAGTAATAAGAGATGAGACCCAGGTCAATGTTGGCCTCCCGCATCTTGTGAGGGGCTGAGGACCTGTTGCAAAGCTCAGTGCTGGATGAGGACTTGTTTTCCCAGGTACCACATGATGAGGCAGTGATGGAGCTCTCAGGAGGTCATAGCCACAACTGACTAGTGGCTTTCCTGGCTGCTTGGTGGAGTCTTTGTCTCCCCATTTATAGCTCCCCCAGTTCTTGCATGCCCTAGGAGTGCCCCTGCAGAAGCAGAGTGGGCAGCCAGTGACCCTCCAGGCATGCAAAGCTTCCTGCAGGACAGCTGGGCTTAGAATGAGGACGAGAGACTGTGATGGCATCTGACATCTGTCCTCCAGTCCCTGGTTTGAGACTTGATTAACACAAGTAGGAAAACCTGCTGGGAGGAAGCTCCAGGAGGGAGAAGGATGTCATAAGATGTGAGGAGAGGAAGGTCCTCTCCCTTGGCAGGTTATTCGGAGCATTTTTAAGACAACCCTTTCTGGTAGGCTTGCTCTTAAAATCACACTGCAATTTGGTGCCAAAAAAAATTGCTGCTAGTGTGAATTCCACCTGAATTCATGGCACACCCAGAAATGACCAGGCCAAGTACCAAATCCAGTGGTTTTCTGCATTTACTGGGGAATTGGTGGCCACCATGTCTTTACCGTGATGCTAAATCCCAAGCCCATCAAAGGTGGGACCTGGTAACCCCATGGAGCACCCAAATGACTTGCCTCAGGACTGCTGAAAGAGCAGAATTAGCCCATCATTCAGGTTCAGGCATCCCCTGTCATGGGGAAGCTCCTCCCTTCCTTGCTGCTGGGTGAAGCAGGATGCAGGGATGGGGCAGCCTGTGGATCCAGCCACATCTCACAGGGGCTGGAGAGGAGTCCATTTATAGGGCATGATCACCACAACCCCACAGGGAACTTATGTTGTGTGAGTTTGGTCCCAATAAGTTAGAGAACTGAAGCACCACCTGCACAAACCCATGTCTGGGGTGGGCATGATGCCAGGGGCAGCAGTAACCTGTCTGCTCCCTCGGCAGGGGAGAGTGAGTGAGCAGAGCTGGCTGTTCCCATCCATGCTCCTCCACAGACACACATCATCATCCATGCCTTGCTCCTCTGCATGGAAACACCCTCAGCCACGACCTGTTTCCTTGCAGGGATACATCCTTATCTGTGCCTTGTTTCCTTGTAGGGATGCATTCCCACCCCTTGCCTTGATCACCCATGCTGCACAGCTGGCAGGCTCCTCTTAGAATCATAGAATGGTTTGGGTTGGAGGAGACCTTAAAAATCATCTAGTTCCAACCTTCCCTGCCATGACCAGGGACACCTTCCACTAGACCAGGCCTTGAACATTGCCAGGGATAGGGCATCCACAGCATTGCTGTGCAACCTGTTCCAGTGCCTCAGCACCCTCACAGTAAATAATTTCTTCCTTATACCTAACCTTAACCAATGCTCTTTCGGTTTAAAGCCACTCCCCCTTGCCCTATCACTACACACCCTTGTAAAAAGTCCCTCTCTGACTTTCTTGTAGCATCCCTCTTGTAGCTCTTGCTTTTATCTTCACAGCATGTATCCCATCCTGACTTTCTACTGTCCCCCTCTCACACTTCTGCCTCCCACATCTTGTTCCTACTCAACCCTGCCAGAAACAAGCAGAAAAAGCTCAGGAAAATCAGATTCTCATGTGCTACCAGTTCCCCATGTTTCATTGTAAAGTTTTAAGGTTGAACAGCTGGTAGGAAAGGGGTGCCCTTATCTGGGTGTTTGTACAGTGCCTTACACAGGGAGGCCATGTGTGGTGGCCCCAAATACTTGTCCCAAGGTGTAAATAATTATATATGTTGCTGATTATTACAATTATTATTATCTTCACACCAGCTCGGTGCACTTTCCCTTTTAAAATGAAATCATTGTACAAGTTCCCCAAGCCTAAATCTGGTGCACGAGTCAGAGCTCTTTCACCTAGGTGTTAAATAATGCCTTACCCCCATGATAGGGCTTTTTTTAGATGGATGAGCCATGAGTTCCTTATTGTGTTACCCAGATGGCTGTGTGTGCTGGCTCTTCTGCCTGCAGGGCCCTGAAGCCTCACTTGACCCTGGCTGGGGCTGCACCAGCATCCCTTGTCCCTGTTGCCTTCTACCACTAACGGGTCCCCAGTGACATTCTCCAGAGGCCATGTGCCAATTTCTGTGCAAATCCAAGCTGGAAGCAAGGTGCCTGCCTCTGTGCTGGAATGCTGCCCTGTCCTGCCTGCTCTTCCATGGCACTTAAACTAGAACAGCTCTGAGATGGAGGTCACGGACATCATGTGTTCGTGCAGCACACAGCACAGATGGATTTTGTTCTGAAGGGTGACTCCAGCCTGTAATTATGATGCTAATACCAATAGTGTTATAGTAACTATAGCAACAGCAATAGTAGAGGAAGAGATGGAGCAAGAGGAATAAGACTAAGGCCAGGAGGAATCTGATCTAGTTGATGTCCCCCACCATTGCATGGGGGTTGGAGTAGGTGAACTTCAAAGGTCCACTGGAACGCAAACCCTTCTATTATCCTATGATAAAAATATAAATAATAGTAAGAATAGGAATGGGAACAAGAAAATAAGAAAACAAAAAAGAATAGGAATAGGAAGAAGCATAATAAAAAAATTCAATTAATCACGGGGAATCAGAAAATTAGGAAGAGAAGAAGAAGAGGAAGAAAAAGGAGAAAAAGAAATTTTTATGTGGCAAAAGAGAGGTTTGAGTGTGAAGAATTTGATTATACAGTGAACTATACATTCACACTAGAAGAAAATTGTCTGTTCACAGTGGCCAGGCCAGTTCAAATATAGGCCTCTCCAGGTAAAAAGCTCCATCTCAGCACAGGTCTTTGAGTTTTCATGGAGGAAATGGAATTGTGTGCTTGTGGGAACTGGGCTGCACTTGAAAACTTTTTATTACATAGCCTCTGGGTTTAAAAGTCCTCTTTGCATCATCATCCAGTTGAACTCTTCAGACCCAAAACAGCTATCACAGACCAGGTTCATTTCAGTTTTAGAGAGGAATTTCATACACCTCCCAAGAGCAAACATTTCCCAGCACTTGACAGCCTTCACCCAGCACATGTCGGCTCTCTCCTTGGATCTTTCACCAGTAGCAAGATTTTTCCCATGTGAAAAATGTGCTTGAAGTCCTAAGTAAAAGAGACTTTTTTTAAATGCAGCAACTCACACCCAGCTTACAGGAGAGGGGAACAGTTCTGAGGCCTTCCTCCGGAGCAGTTCCAGAGTTGCACTGCCCTGGGCATTTGTTGGTGGGACACTGAAGAGCTGCTTGGGCACTGACCAGCAGCTGGGAGTCCTTTTGGCAATCTCCTCCTCACCCCACCAGCTCCATGTATCCCCTGTGGGGGACCATCAAGGAAGAACCGTGGAGGCTCTACCCATCACCAAAGGCATTTGCATGGATTATCCCACTGGATGCTCTATGTGTCAAAGGGTTCCCTTAGCAGACCATTACAAAAAGAGGGAAAATTGGAAGGAACACGTTTGACTGTTCACTGTCTGTTGAGCAGCATGGGACATTCCTGGGGTGAGCACTGTAGCCATTCCCCTTTGTGCTGGTGAAACATCAACCCTTCCAGTCTTTTCTAAACCTTTCCTTCCAGACCTGTGAAGCAAATTGTTTTCAGTCATATTGATGCTTGTTTGGGCCTCAAGTTAGCAGTGTGCGCCTTAGCTGTAAAGAGAGCCACGTGTTTGGGAAAAGGGATCAGGGAGTCAGCCCTGCAGTGGTGGAGGCAAAGCACATTCTTGTAGATTTCAATACATGGGACAGAGATGGTCTATGGACCTGATCTTATCTCCAGAAAACCCACAGAGGAGAAGGATACTGGGTACTTGGCCGGTACTAAAGCAACATTCAGAAAAGAGGATGGAATGGTTCAGGATACTTCTGTCATTCATACAGCTTTGCAATCATCATTTATACAGCTTTGAAAACCACCGAAGAGAAGTGTATGGCATGTAGAGTTCTCCTAAACTGCCAACAGATACTAACTCATTGCAGCAGTATAGTAGTTATCCGACATCCTGTTAGTGCCTAGGTCCCAAAGACTTGAACCTTTCAAGACCCACAAGCCTGAAAGCTCGTAAAGCCTGCCTGGACAAGGGGATCAAGCACACTCTCAGTCAGTTTGCAGACAACACCAAGGTGGGTGGGAGTGTTGATCTGCTGGAGAGTAGGAAGACTCTGCAGAGGGATCTGGACAGGCTGGATTGGTGGGCCAAGGCCAGTTGTATGAGGTTCAACAAGGCCAAGTGCCAGGGTGTGCACTTGGGTCACAACAACCCCAGGCAATGCTACAGGCTGGGGGAAGAGTGGCTGGAAGCTGCCTGGTGTGAAAGGACCTGGGGTGCTGGTCCACAGTGGTTGAACATGATCCAGCAGTGTGCCCAAGGCCAATGGCATCCTGGCCTGTATCAGCAATAGTGCGGCCAGCAGGACCAGGGCAGTGATTGTCCCCCCTGTACTTGGCACTGGTGAGGCTGCATTTGGAACCTTGTGTTCAGTTTTGGGCCCCTCACTACAAGAAAGACATTGGGATGCTTTAGCATATCCAGATAAAGGCAATGAAGCTGGGGAAGGGTCTGGAGCACAAGTCTTATGAGGAGCAGAAGAGGGAGCAGGGAGTGTTTAGCCTGGAGAAAAGGAACCTTATCACTCTCTACAGCAACCTGAAAGAAGGGGTGGGTGACAGTCTCTTCTCCCAGGTAGCAAGAGACAGGATGAGAGGAAATGGACTGAAGTTGCACCAGGGGAGGTTTAGACTGGATATTAGGGAAAATATCTTCACAGAAAGAAGTCCAGTTCAGAAAGAACAGTTGTAAAGCTCTGTAAAACAGGCTTCCTAGGGAGTCACCATGCCCGGAAGTGCTAAAAAACCATGTGGATATGACATTTGAGGGCATGACACATGTTTAATGGTGAACGTGGTGATGCTGAGTTGACAGTCAGGCTTAATGATCTTAAAGCTCTTTTGAAACTTATGATCTTTAAGGTCCTTTGCCAACCCAAACTGTTCTTTTATTCCATGATCATTAAGGTCAGATGTGGATGTAGACAGGGATTTCTGTGTTGTCACAGAGCTGAAACTGTCAAGCATGTCTTTAATGAAGACCTTAACTTCTCATCACACTGGTAGTAATGATGAGATGTGGCTACTCCTGGACAAAGCAATCTGGTTTCTTTGGTGAAGTGTGATTAATCCAACAGTAGGGAAGACTTTTTTACTTGGCTCTGATAAGAACTAAGGGCATTATAAAGGAATTTGTCATAGAAAGTATCTTGGATTTAATGCCTCCATGGTATTTCAATTTAAAAATGAGTTGTTAGCTTGCTGCTAACTTTTTCAGAGGGGGAATTTTGAGAAATTCAGGGAATTAATCAGGGAAATCAACTAACTTAAAACAATCTGGAGTCCAATCACAGGCAAGAAGAAGAGACCTCTCAGGGGAAAAGCTAAATCCTTAAATGGATGAATTACCACAAAAAACCCACAACCAAACAAAAAAAAAAACCTATTAGGAATAACCACAAGCCAGTAATGGATGGAAAAAGAGATTAACCAGCCAAGAGAATTTTATGTTAAAGTTCAGGCAGTGCAGGGGTAACATGAGAATTGCCAAAGTCAAGCTGTGTTAGATATTCCCAAGGAAATTAAAACAAATAGCAAAAAGTTCCTGAATCATAAACCAAGAAAGAAACGTGGCTTCTGCATGCCCAGGGTGTGGCTAAAGATACTAAATCCCTCCTAATTACTACATCCCTCAGACTAGGTGGCTGTTTGGTGTCAGGCTTTGGGAAGAATGAGAACGCTGAATCTTATGCCAAACTGAAGATGGATTGATATCAGAATATGGAAACAACCACATCTAAAGGGGAAAGAAAACTCAAAGAACTCGGTGCATGCAATTTGGAGGAACTGGACTAGCTCCACCCCAGAGTTGGAGAAGAAATGGCCATGAAATTGCAAATCCAGCAGCAAGTATTTGGAATTAATCTACAATGGTTTAGAAGCAGTGCTGGAAAATAGTAATTTAAGGAAGGCAAGAAAGATGCCCTGGGAAACTGCAGCTCCGCTTGCCTGCGGCAGGCCTGCCAAATGGAATCCTTGCTAGGGAATTCTTCAAGCTTTCCTGAATAACAGATTTTGCTAGGCAAGGACAAGACATTCAGTTACATTTTTCTGGACTTTAGTACCTTTTTCTACAGTTTCTTCTGTGAAATTTTTACTTAAAATGGAGAAGACAATACCTGGTGTGAAGAAACTGTGAAATGGGTAGCAAAGGAACTAAGGGAGATACCAGTGCTCTGTCTCACTAAGAGCTTACTCAGGCTGCACAGAGATAATTCCTGATGATCCTCAAAGATCAGGCTTAACCATTTAGTATTGCTAGCAGTACCAGTGTCACAAAAAATAATGTGCTGATGAATTTGTGATAACATAAATACGTAACAGTTTTCACTAAAAACAAACAAAAAATAAAAAAGAAAAAAATTATATGTCACTTTGGAGGAACTGAACAAACCTATGGAGTGAAATAATAGAAATGGGATGAAGTGTAACAGGACAAAAAGCTTGAATTTATGGATAATGGCAATGTCTCCTAGCAGATAGGCATATATATACATACATATATATATATATATATATATATATATATATATCTTTGTTTCAAATGCTGAAGGGAGATGATGATACTGAACCACCGACACAGTGGTGTCCTGGAAAACCCAAGTACCCTCACAAGAGTATCAAGCACTTAAAAGCAGTCTCCTGCTTTTGCAGGAGACAGCCATGAAGAGAAGGGAACACGGCCCATCCACATTTGAGAGAAAATAAGTCTAAACCTGGACAGGTTGCAGGCTGAGTGAAGTGATGCAGAGCACACTAAAAGTGGCAGCTTAGCATTTCCAGCTTGCAGGACAGGGGCTGGATTGATGCTTTTGCCTTCTACCAGGGAAGCTTGGAGAGACACTGAACTACCAGACTGCCCTTGGGATGGGGGCCTGGCAGCTGTGGTATCCTTTCCTCTGACACTCCATTTCCCAACCCAACCCACCCCAGAAGGGTTGGAAGTAATCTCCTTCAGGGATGGATCTGTCCTCCTGTGTAGAACTTCCGTGTGTCCCTCAGTTTATTTGGTCTTGTATGTGTTACATAGCAGCAACTAAAGTCCAGAGATGCTGAACTAAGTGAAATTTGAGGTTGCAAGGGCCTGAAGCATTCCCCCAGCTACCACCTTGTGTCGCGGATCCCGAGGTGTCTGCTGAGCCTCTGAGCTGCCCAAGCTGCTGCAATGGCCCTGGGGGATGCACCATGCTTGGACCACTTGGGGCTCTGTGAAGGCCCAGGTAGTCCTGGTGACAGGAACTGCTTCCCTGCCACTGCTCTCTCCAACAGAGAACTGTCAGGAGCATCCACTGCTGAAGCCAGCAGGATTTCATTTAGGCATCTCTACCTTGTTTCTGGTAGGAAGGGTCAGGAGAAACCTCTGGGATTTGTTTCTCTTAGAGAAAACACTATGGGAGCACATTTTCTGACAGTGTTTTTAGCTGTAAATACCCTGTCTCCCTCCTGGGACCATCCTGGCCAGGATGTCCCTGGAGTCTGGACGGGACCTGCCAGTAAATAACCAAGCATGGATCCAAGGTGGGGGACCGAAACGATAGAAACCAGCCCTAAACAAATGAAAACCACCAAAAGACTGTTTAAGTGGAATTGTTTTTTTCCTTCCTACTTTGAAATGGAAGTGCTTTGAACAACGACACCTTGGGATGCTTGTGTCCACCCTCTGTGGGTGTACAGGCCTCAGGGTGGTGGAGCAGGAGATGGTGCCCTGAACATTAGGGTGCCTTCCCAGACTTCTTCCAGAAGGCTCTGGGGGAATTGGGCAAAATGTGCTGCTAACCAGAAATCCCAGGAAAGCTGCGGATTGATGGAGTGACTCCTTAGCCCACCTTGGGAAGCCTGAGCCTGCTGAGCATTCAGAAGGAGAGAGGGTGAGCCAAAAAAACATAGCCGTCTAATCATGAGTAACCTCAGCCTCAAAATGCAAAGTAAATTGCTTAAAGAACAACAGGAAAATGATCAAAAGTGAAGGCTTATGAGGTCAAAGTCAACACCCCAATCACTAGGCACTGTTCCTCAAAAACAACAACTTCTGAAAGAAGTTACTTATTGTTATTTGTCAGCTCACTATGGCTGAGATACAGAGGTCACAAGAAGACATCTCTCTCACCACCAAGCAGCACCTGGAGCATTGAGCCATAGGCTCTGACAAGCTATCTGAAACATGAAATAGCAATTAAAACTTGCAGTATAGTGAGATAACTCCAACAGGATCACCCACCCAGGAACTAAGGCATCCAAAGCCTTGAGTCACTTCTGCTCAGCTCAGCCCATCTGAAGATACCTTTTGCCAAAAACCTCTGACTTGTGTGTTGTGCAGCAATGGTCGTGAGCTGGTGAGAGGGAACCTCCCCAAGCAGCACCATCCCTGGAGACATCACAGCCTGAGCATGGGTGACACGCTGCACTGTCCAACTTCCCTGGACTCCCTACCAATGCTGTAGGCCTCTTCCCACCACATCCCTGACAAGAAAAGCAGTTGTTAAATCAAGGGGAGAGAATCAGATTTGCTGTGGCCTTGGTCTCTTTGCCCCAGGCCACTGTGCCCTGAGGCTTGTGGAAGTGCCTGCTGGGTGATGTTGTTTTGGATTGCCCACCTCTGCATTCCTAACCAAAAACGGTTGCTGCAAGGCCCCCAAAGCTATAAGTAATAGTGGTAGTAATAATAGTAATAGCAATATTAATAGTAATAACAGTAATAATAATAATAATGGTAATAATATCCATTCTTACATATCCACAAGAAAACTGATCAGTTTGTCACAGGTTGCTTATTTTCAACCAGAAGATGTTGCTATGGGCAACATGGTAATGCAATATGCTGTCTGGAGAAGCAAAATTGAAAAGGGAGCTGAAATGTGTCATTATATCTAATATTTTCACAGCAGAAATCCACACTTCCCCACAGCAAAGGGACCTTGCCCTGCACCTCCCTGAAGCGGCAGATCCCCGCCATCCCCAGGGAGCAAGGTGATCAGAGCCAGATCCTGAAATCCATGCTGTTCCCCTGGAGGTGCAAAGTTGGTCCTGACTCCTGCTAGCACACCTACACACATCAGAGCAGCCAGCAAGGCTAGAAACAAGCCCACCACTTCAGTGGATTTACTTGCTGTCCTTGAGACTGGCCCAAAGCACCAGCAGAGATCAGCCCATGAGCTTGTCTGAGGCTGTGCATAAATCACAAACCTTTCATTTTTCATCCAGAAAGTCATAAAAATATTCCATGCAGAGGAGCTGGAAGGTCCTGGAGAGGTTCCAGGGTTGGGATCCTCCTTTTTGCTCTCAGCCACATCCCCCTTTGGTGTCCCCCCACTACCACATACCCGGGGTAGCCTGGGGGACCTCCTCAGCCAGGATGCAGGAGGTACATCAGCACCAAAGGAGCAGGCATTAATCAACCACCAGCTGGGTGCAAACACTAAAACAGCCCCACCTGGCATGTTACATGGATGTTACACCCCCCAAAAAAAAGTGGTTGAGGATGTTAGCTCAGACTCTGGACTTTCAGTTCCCCACAGCACGAAATTATTTGCCTGTTGGCCCTCTGTGGAGCAGTGAGATCCTGCCAGCTCTGCAGGGGAATCTCTGCTCTGGCGCCTGGATCATCTCCTCCCCCTCCTTCTTCACTGACCTTGGTGTCTACAGGAATGTTTCTCTCACTTATTCTCCCTCTTCTCTTCTCTGGCTGCAATTGCTTCTGCACAATAAATTTTTTTCCTTCTTAAATATGTTATCCCAGAGTTGCTACCACTGTTGCTGATGGGCTCAGCCTTGGCCAGCAGCAAGTCTGTCTTGGAGCTGGCTGGCATTCATTCTGTCAGATGTGTTGGAAGCTTCTAGCAGCTTCTCAAAGAAGCCACCCTTGCAGCCTCCCCACTACCAAAACCTTGCCACACAAACCCAATATACTCTCCAACACTCACGTATGCTTGTGACCCCACCACCCGGACGCCCATCTCCCTTGTCTATCTGCCGGGAAAACCCCAACCCAGCCAGCTAAGGCACAACCCTCACTTTATGGTGGAAACTTCATAAAATAAAAAAACCCTCACCCATAAAACTACTCATAATGCCTGTGAGCCCCAGCAGTGCTGTAGGGGAGAGCTGAGCACTGAGTCGTGGGGACATGGCTTTACAGAAGAGAACAAACCTGGGAGCAGGGACATCCATAGCACCTGCCCCCCTCCTGCTTGGCCTTCACCCAGTGTCCCAGGCACACACCTTCACCTGGCACAGTCCCTGGGGATGAGTGAGGTTCTGCTAAGCTGGGCTGGAAGGTCAATCCATCCCATAGCACTAGCTCAGCCATACCATCTTGGGCAGGAAATATGGTGGGAAGCAGATGCTGAACATGACCTGGAAGATAAGTGCTCATGACACATCTCCCCAAATCCAGGAGCACCAGCACATGTTGGCATTTGACTGAGCTATTGAAATGATCCAACAAAGTGAAGGAGGTGAGGATTGCAGCGGGACCAGTGCAAAGCAACAGGCTGTGGGAGCTGTGGGAGGCCAAGGGAGACAGGAGCTTTGGGAGAAGCCAAGACCCCAGCCCACAGAGGGGACACCAGGGGAGCAGGAGGAGGAAGATGGAGGAGGAATAGCACTGTGGAACCTTTGCTTAATGGTGGCAAGCCATTATTTAAGCACCTCGTAAGCATGAGAGAGATTTCTTGCTTACTGGCTGACACGACACTTGTGATGAACTTTCACTGAACATTTTTCAGTGCTCTAAAATGCACAAGGTGATTCTGGAAATGCAGTGCCAAAAATAGGAGTGGTGGAGGCTCCTGAAGTCTGAAGACTGAAGCAAGGTCCTTAAGGTTGGACCCCAATACAGAGTATGGCTGCTGTGTGGGAGGAAGACTGTGCCTTCCCAATGGGGATGCTGAGCCAGAGCATCCCAGCACAGGGGAGGGGGCCATAGAGCTGGGATGGAGCCATCTCCTATGGACAAGGAGGGACTGTGGTGTGGGATGGGGTCTGAGGGGTCTCTGGCAGATGTGGTGGTACTTGGGTGAGAGACCAGGGCTGCCAGCTCTGAAAATGGCTCATCATTTCCAATAGTCAACAGGGTAAATCTTCCTTCCAGTTAGCTGGTATGGGGTGGGATGCTTGGTTCCACAGTGTGATCAAAGGGAAGAAGAGAGAGGAAATTAGTTGGAAAACGAACATTTATTTGATCTGTGGAGGTAAAAGGAAGGTTTAGCACTGAGCATGGGTTAATGCAATGGGGCAATGGTTGCCCTGCTTGTTGCCCCTCTAGCCCTCAGCCACCCTGCATTTGAGTACTTGAATGGGTCAGTTTTACATAAATAACAGCTTTTGCACTTTTCTTTTGGTTTTCCAAAGAAAGACAGTTCTATTCCTGGAAAAGATACAGAATTAATAGACATGACCTTCAAATAAGACATGACTTCTGTGTAATCAGAGATTATTATAAATATTATTAAAATATTAGTCTGTGTTACCACGAACCTTTTTTTTTTTTTTTTTTAATAAATGCCAGCCAGCAGTTTCAGCAGAAGCTGAAAGCTCAATTCTTTTTGTCTTCTGGAGATGGGTTTTCTTTGACCCTTCTGAATCAGTGAGTTGAAATGCTTTACTTGAGTCAATGTTTTATTTTTCCTCGAACTTTTAAAATACTTGGAGGCATGTGGAAAGGGGGAAGGGTGCTGCAACTTTTGAGTCATTTGCTCAATCATTTTAAAGGGAAAACACAAGCAAAAATACAATTTAAACAAGGCACAGAAGAATCTGATGCTGCCCTTTGTTGCTAAGGAGAGCTGTCCCCTGCCAAATAAACACTGGTTGCCAGAGAGGAGTCAGAAATGCAGAGTGTAAATTGAGCATGGACAAGGAAACGAGTAGTTTATATTAAAGGAGATTGTTTTCATTTCTTTCTCTAGGGATCTCTTGGCCTTGCCTTGACCCGTCGCGAGGTGTCTCACAGCCTGCAATGTGGAAGAGTTCCCTGGTTTGGAACAACAAAGAGGCTGTTGCAAGAGATATCACTGATAGACAAGTGAGGTTGTTTTGTCTTCACTGTGATCTCCACGTCATCCTGGGGTAGCATTAATGGTTTGCAAAGGTGCAGCCAAGTGGGGCCAAGGCTTGGCTTTGGGATCTGAGTACTTCAAAGCAAGGAAAAAAATGGTGGGGTGTTTTCATGAGCATTGGGCTCCTTCCATGTGCCTGGTGTTGAGGAGAAGGGCTTTCACATGGGCTTTCTCTCTCCCAGCTGCCCCTTGGTGAGTCCCACTCATTGGTGGGAGCCTTATGGGGACCAGGTTTTCGCTAATGGACATCCAGTGGGTAGCTCTGGGTGAAAACACTTGGAGAAGAAATAAGGTGTTGGCATAATAAAGAACAAACACATGGTCTTGGGGGAATTTCAAACACCGCAGCTCCAAAGTTGTTAAAATGTCATGGAATAGGTTCTCCTAGTGCGTGGGGAGGCAAGGTCTACAGACCTGGTTGCTGTGTGCTGGGTTTCCCCATCATCACTCTACCCATGCTCCAAGTCACATCCAAGATGCACTCCCCTGCCACACCAGCACTCTGCTTGGCAGTGACTCCATGGACAAGCTTGTAACCTCAAAATTAAGAGTGTCACACTTCCTCCTTATTTTCCCCTACAGCTGTGCCTGTACAAATACCAACCTCTGGAAACACCAGAAGCCAAGGATATGGGAGATGACGGGTAGGAGCTGGAACAGCCATTCCTGCTGCCTCTGTCAAGTTGGGTTCATTGGCATTAGTTGTTACAGCAGTTGTTCTAGCCTTGGTGTCCAATGCCAATTGACATTGTCTCCCACAAGGCAACACCTGTAGATATCAACCTTTTCTCAGTTTCCAGATCACAATAAAAGGAAGAAAAAGCTTGGGAGCATCTTCATACTTTCTGATTCCCCTGGATATTACTTTAAAAAAAATCAGCTTTATTCTGTCCCACTGAATGCTGAATTTAAAAAAAAAAAAAAAAAAAAAAAAAAAAAAAAAAAAAAAGAAACCAAAAAAACCCAGCAAGTCCTGGACTCACTGCCCTGCTGGCAGAAATTGGCTTAGCTGAAGATCCAGTGCTGGTCCCACCGCATCCTTCACGCCCCCACTCTACCATCCCCATGCCTCCTTTCTTTCTGCTGCATCAGGAAAGAAAACTTGCAGGGAGTTTTCAGCTTGCTGACAAATCTCTTTCCTTAGGAAGAGCAGCTGCTGGCTTAGTCCATAATGATGCTCTTCAGCAGCAACTCACCCCTCCTAAGCTCAGCTTGTCACCTCTGATTTGCATCTGGTACTCTCAGACACTCAGTTATTCACTGTCCCTGTGGCTGGTGGGGGCAGCTCATCCCACCAGACTCCCTACACTTGGCAGTACAAGACTCTTAGGATGTCCAGGATACTCAAAAAAAGTCTTCGGTTTATTGTTATTTCCACTTTGAAAACACACTTCACTAAAAAAGGAATTTCAAGTATTTAGAAAGATCTTGGTCTTGCTCTCACATTTACTGCAGCAAGGACCAAGAATAACTCCACCACAGCCAGTGGTGTAACACTGAGATAATCCTAGAACCCTGCCAGTCACAGGATTAATGTCTCACAGCACTGGATTTTGAGCACTCTGGGATAGAAATTAGAGCTTCAAAAGCTTCCAGCTCCCTTTCAGATGCCTCTTAACTGACCACAATCTCAGACATTGCTCA
Organism: Pyrocephalus nanus; assembly: GCA_038380795.1. Taxonomy (NCBI): domain Eukaryota; kingdom Metazoa; phylum Chordata; class Aves; order Passeriformes; family Tyrannidae; genus Pyrocephalus; species Pyrocephalus nanus. The sequence goes on from CM076259.1 coordinate 37,851,335, forward strand.
GCATTTTCTCGAAGACACTGAGTGCTTTGGAAAACCTGTTGACAGGCCCCTGAACTAGTTGTCAAAAAAGCAACAGTCTGTGTTGAGGCTCTGAAACTCATCCTTTGGGGCAGCTGAAACTGCTGCTGAGCTGTCAAGAGCAGACAAAGGAGCCCATCTGGTCCCACTTAGTGAGTTATCACCTCTGCGGCTAAGCCCCCTTGCAGGAGTGGGAAGAGCTTCTTTCTGCCTACCTTACTCTGCTCATCTTTCCTGCTCATCCGTCACACTCCTTCTGATCTCCTTATCTGTTTCCTTAATTTCATCCTTTTTTAAATTTTTTTTCTTTAACTTTCTGCATCTAGTTCTGCACTGCATCCGCCCCCAGTTGAGTGCGATCCAATCACCCTCCAGGTCTTCTGTCAAGTCTCTCCTCACATTCCCTTGCACCAAGGCGCCTCGTGGCATCTCTCCATTTCTTTGCAACACGCTTGCTCCAGTTCTCAGATTTGATATTCTTGGCAAGGATAATATCATGGAAAAAAATGGATGAAATCAGATAACAAACCCACTCCAAACCAACAAATGTTGAAGAGGAGCCAGCCAGGCTGCAGCAGTATGCAAAGGAAAGGCTTTATCCATAAATGCTCCCATCTGCAATCAGCAGTTGCTAGTAGCTTTCTATTAAAAGGAAGAGTAAAATTAAAAATATGTTTCTGAGACAGATCACTGCTAATTGACCAAAAATGCTGGCTTAGACAATGTGTCATTTTAATAAAATCCTAATGCCTTTGGCACTCTCAGCCTAAATCCAGACACGTTCTTGTGCTCTGCAGCTGTGGCTGAGCTAACAGGCATCTCAGCGGAAAAAGGCATGTCCCAAGCTCCATCCTCCTGCAGGACTCTGACCTGGAAAGTGTGAACTTACCCAAGGGACCAATGTTGAGCAATATTAACTCCTGCATCTCTCTTGTGACCACCTTATGCTCTAAGGTGGGTCCTTGCCTTATTCCCCATTGTCCAGCACTGCAGGGGTAAAGAAAGGTAGGTACACCCACTTCCCCCAGGAACAGAGCTGGGAAGTGCTGGGATGCCAGCACCCTGCTCTCTGCTCAGATCCAGGGTTGGGACTAGAAGGGTTTACATGCCTGAGCCACTCCTGTGAATTCACACAAACTGAAGCAGAGACAAAACCTGAACCCTGCTTCCCTCCCATCTCAGAGCAGGGCGGAAATCATTGCTTTGCCCCTTAGCTTCACACCTGACCCCACAAATATAACAAGTTCTGCAGCAGAAGCCCATCAAAGGGAATAAAATCCAGGCCACCATCCTAGGTTAGTGGCTGGAAATAGACTCCAGAGTCCTGATTACAGTCCCTGCTCTAATGCCTACATAGCACCATCTTGCTTTTATTCTTTACTGGAACAAATGGCAGAAAGGGGTATTACATAAAGAAGGACTTTAATTTGCCTTTTTATTTTTTAATTATTTGGCTCTGGAATTTTCTAAAATTATTCCTTCTCTATCTGCATTGAGAGAACATACATTTTTTAAAAGCTGCTGTTTCAAAATCAAGCATAAATTAAAAGAGGAGGTGGGCATAAAACAGCTGTACATTTCCGCATCTATGAATAACTTCTAAAGCTCTCAGAAAACATGATTTATTGTCATTACCATCAGCTTATCTATGCCTCCAATTGAAATGAATTCAGCCCTAAAAGCTTTAAACCAGAAAGGAGTTCCAGTGAAGTCTCATCTTCCAAAATAAATCACAATGCTGCACTGACCAAAACAAGTCTTGTGGTAAGAAACGCCATGAATCCGTGTATTGCTAGCAGGAGTAGGTTTTAATGGGGGAAGCTGGTTTAACAGTCCTTCCAGAGGTGCAAGGGACAGTTCACCAGAAGAAGGAAACCCAACAGGACCCAAACTTCTTCCACTCTCTGTCTGGTGTCGACAAGCCCCAGCTGCAGCCTCCAGCTGCGGTACCTCTTCAGAGCATGGGAGGAGACCAAGACTACCACACACTAAGCTTGAGGGCTGGCAAACAGCACACAGGACCATCAGCTTTTGCAAACCAGGTCGTGAAATAGGTGACAACTAATTTTGTTCAAGAGCATAGTTGTCCTCAGAGGGACCATGACATTTTCGTGATGTTGGTCTGCATCAGATGGACAAATTCAGCAAGAACATTCACAAGAACTCTGAATCAGTTTCCATAAATAACAGATCCCCATTGTGATCTTTAAAATGATACCCTACTACAATTTAGAAATCATCTTTCCTATCCAGATGATACTGATTTCAGAGAGCAATCAGATTTCTCTGTTGCATTTTTCCACCTCCTGTACAGTTCTGCTTCCCTCTACTTCAGAAGGTCTTTCTTAGGCTTGGTGGCAAACTGGGATTTGGATTAGGAGACATAATTTGTTTAGATTTAGATGACTCTTTCTTCTCATGAGAGCTGCATTTGCACCCACAGGCAATTTTGTGCTCGGTTAGTTAGTTTTTTTTATTATTATTTTTTAAATCACCAAAACTGCAGTTTCCCACTTGAAATGACAGATTTTGGTAAGATTGGTGATATCAAGCTTCTGCTCCTGAACTGCTGATTAGATACTGCAAAGGGAAAAGAAAAACATTCTGCACAGACATTTTTATCACATCCCTTTGGTATATTCCAGCTCTCTGAACTAAAGCAATTTAAAAACCAGACAGAGTCACTATTTCATCTTCAATTTTATTTCCCCAGCAGGCACGATACCATGGTCATTCTTGAATTACATCCCATGACATGCCTACTTATGCCAAGAAAAGTCTGAACTCATAAAGGCCAACCTGTATTGCCTCAGTCAAAGAAGGAAAGCAGCACAATGGCAAAATGTATCTATGATTGAACAAGGTAAGAATTCAGTGTGTTTGGTTTCTGTAGGTTTTTTTAAATGTTTCAAATGAGTGATTTGAACACCCCTGGAAACATTACTTTTCTTTCCACTTATCCCCAGTTCAAAAAGAGCTCAAAGAAGCCTTTCTTAGGAAACATGACTTTCCCAAGTGTGTCTACTTATGCTCTTCTTGCACTGTGTCTTAGGGGACATAAAGTGTGGTACCAAGGCTGAATTTGCTTTTATTGATAAATATGATGTGTCACTCTGCCTTCTCAGGGAAGGTGTAGCTGAACTTACACCAAAACACAGGCTTTATTTCTCTGGAAAAAGCATCCCAAAATTTTTCTCCCAAACGATCATGACAAAATTAGACAGGAAGTTTTGTTCTTGACTAAAAACCAACTAAACTTCATTGCAAAAGTTGACAGGAGATGGAATGAGGACTTGCACAGATGGAAACATTCCTGTGGGCATTTCCTTTCCCTCCCCCTGAATCCGTATCCCAGAGCACTAAGAAACGAGAAAGAAAGAAAATCAGAGAAGCCCCTACATGTGATTCTGACTTTCCTTAAAAAAATTAAGGCTTCAGGCTCCAACTAGCCCTGGCTGCAGATATGAATAAACGCTTTAATCTGAAGCACCTTCTGAGCATCATTGCATCCCTTCAAGGCTTGAATCCCAGGGAACTTCTTTCAAGTGAAGCACTTGAAGGCAACATCGATTTGATGGTTTGACCTTGTGCTCAGATCTCCCCTCCAGCATAAAAGACTTTCAGGTATTTGTAGTAGTAGAGAGAAGTTTCAGCAGCTCAGTGGGAACTGACACCTGCACAGCTGAAAGGAGACACCAGGCAGGCATCATCTGGGCTGCCCAAAAGGCACTCAAAGGCAAACAAAGTGAGTACGAGATCACTCCTGCCCTGGGATTTTACCTCAGACAAAATGAGTGAACAGAGGAACTGGAACTCACCAAAAAGGCTTTTTTTTTTTTTTTTTTTTTTTCTTTTTTCTTAAGTAACCCCCCCAAAACTCTCATTTCCAGGCATTCACAGGATGCCTACATGGTACCTTTAACCATGTGGAATCCTGAAAAATGTAGGTAATAATTCTGCTGGTTGCAACGTGCAGCCTGTAATATTCAGCCATCCGCTCAAGGAAGACAAATAAGAGCTAAACATTTCAGAACCCTGTATACACACAGCACAATTATTTCCAGCTGCAAGACTACCATTAAGCTTTATTCCTCACATTATTAATCCCTTCAGAATTTGAAGACATATTCCAAGAAAAGTTTTCAAAGACAAGGCTCTTTAAAAAACCTCAGAAGTTAAACTGCTAGTCCCTATGGAAAATAGATCCTGGTTTTCAGTTGCACTGCTACTGCAAAGATATTCATAAACAATGGGAAAACTGTTTATAAACCAAGTGGCTTTGTTTCAAGCTGCCATTTACAGTGAGTCCAGGTGTTGCTTACAAAAACACAGGATTAAACAATCCTGACCATTAAGAGCTGCAAAATATTGCCTTCCTTGAAATGCTGAACGTTAACTTTCGTTCACTTCATCTTCTGAAACAAGCTGCCTTTGCCAGATCCACTGTCCTTGCTGAAAGCTATTTGTCACACGGAACAGGGGTTCCTGGAAAAAAAACAAACCTCTGCTGAGAGCAGAGGTGTAGAATATCAGTCTAATTTTTTTCTAGGAACTCACAGTCACATTTCAGTTTTACAAAAACAAATGATCTGCTTTGTTTTTTCCCAGATCAGTACAAGAAACACAGTAGAAAATTAAACATCAATACAGCATCCATACTGAAAGCAGTTCCCCAACAAAAAGCACCGAGTGCTTTAGATTTTCTAGTACTGGTGAAGAAAACTCAGCAGTTAATGATGCAAAACCCACCAAGAGATAAGGCTTGAGATTCCTTAATTATCATATTGTGTTGGTGTATTGCTGAGTCCTCAGATTATGGGTCAGCTTACACTGCAGGAGGCTAAAATACAAAAGCTTTGAGGGGGGAGGTCAGAGATAGGATCTGCAAATTCTGTGGTGGAGCTGAAGAACAATGCTGACAAAAAACCGCAAACGAAGCTGCAGCCAGCCCGGAGCTACACGGTCCCTGTGGCCCTTTCATCAGAACCAGGGAGGGAGAGCGTGCTATTGGGAAGTGACTGAGCACACCTACGCATTATAAAGAAGTTTAAGAAAGGGATGTTCCTGCAGGTGTGGAGAAAACTGCCTGCATGCCTGAGGAAGACCTCATCCAACCCCAGCCACCCAACTTCTCTGAAGTATTATTTTCGCCAAGAAAAGTTGCGTTACTTCAGGAACACAAATGATGGCATCACGCACTTATGATTTCCATGAGGGCATTGAGCTGGCGTTCCAGCTATGTCTCCCCTCTCCAATAAAACTGTACGCTCGCTCGCTCCCTTGGCACAGTGATTATATCTTGGAATACTGCGAGACCGACGTATTTTTTTTTTGCTGTTGCCATGACAACTGTGCTGTTAGGTCAGACCTAAGGCAGCAGCTGGCTGCTCCACTGCCAGACCCTGATAAGTATAGCTCTTAACTTCAACACCCTCTCTGCCCCCACTTCTAAGTATGTTGCCTATATACCAAGATTTTAGTAGCTTTAATTTAAAGAGAGCGAATTACAAACTAAAGCCATTTTTCTTCTTCCCAAGAATCAAGTCTATCGTGAGGCAGGGAGCAGAAGTAACACAAACACATATTCCTCCGGTAGCTGTGGGAGCTCACATGACCTTAAGCATGCTGAAAATCTCGTTTCCAAGTAAATATGGGTATTAGCTTCTGGCATTAGTACGCTATGCATAGCTTAATGAAAGGGTGGCAAATACAGATAAAGCTAAGGAAAGCTTTTATAGGATACCAGAGTCATGCCCAACAAAAACCTAAAACATTGTGCTTTACATTTACTCTCTTCAAAAAGAAAATCAGATACGTTTTCAAATTAAGAGCTTAAAAGTGATACTAAACCACAGTGTCTGTAAGAATGAACTCGATTGAGCATGACATAGGCAAGGAAAAGGGCTAGAATTTTCCACAAACACACTCAAGTTCTGCCACTGTAACCTTCTAGGCAGAGAGGTAACTACTACAGTATGAAAAAGTTATGTTCATACCCAGTGCATCACTTGGCCAAGACAGAAGAGTAGAAAAAAAATAAAATAAATCCCTTCGCAATTGAGATTTTTTTTTGCAGTCATTCATATATTATTCTGTCCAATTAAGTGTTAAAATGGACATTTAAGGCATAAAGTGTACTATGGTATCTTGAGATCACTTGTTTGATAAGAACACTGGCAAGTTTCTGTCAGCGCTGCTATTACCACAGAAGGACACACACACAGGCTGAACCTTGTGGCCACGTGGTTGTGGCTGAGGGATTGAGCACTGCAGTCGTTTATTAAGGAGGGAAAAAACCCCATGATTCCACAGAGCATTCCCCGCTCAAGGCTCCCCTTGGCATTACACAGCATGGCTCCAGATGTGCTGAGACAAGAGAGCCCAGAAAGCAGGAAAGCTGCTAAGAACTTGGAGCTATCCTGCCAAATTTTAACTCGCTTGTCTGTAGGAAGAAACAAAAACCGAAGACTAAATTTTTAACTAGCTATTTAGAGGAAGTCCAGTTTGCTAAAGCAAGGACAGCTCTTTTCAGTTCACACTGCTTACCATACTCGGCTCTTCCCCACCTTTGATAATACTGACATTTATCTACATTGTGCAAGTTACGAGACACCATCACTACAAATACAGGGCATTTTGGAAAGCAATTTAAAGGATCAGCAGTGTTTATTGCAAACCAGTTTCTCTCTTCTACAGTTTACAAGGTGGCCAATAAAAGTAAGCACACGTGAACAGAAAAACATTCATGAAACACAAACTGGTTTAATTAAAACTGAAAAGGAAAACACATAATGCAGGAATAAAAACTCCAGGTACATAGCAATTATTAATTGTGAAGCTGCTGATGATCTTGGAAAAGCATTTGGGAATCCATGACCAAATATTCAGACTTAAATTCTGAGGGAAAGGGAGGAAACGACCAAGACCTTCCAAGTCCTTCCGCACCACTCCACATGAAACTGTACTACTTGATATATTTTTCCATGAACTTTTTGTGAAATTCTGATCGCAGAGTATCATTCACGAATCTTTTGTCCTTTTTTGTTTCATCTATCCCCTTGGCACAATTCTTGAAGACAACATCATCATCCCACCTGAAAACAAAAGTTTTTAACTTCAGTAAGCTTGTATGAAAATTAGGTGCAATTTACAAAAAACATATAAAAGGAGTTTGATGCTCCTATTTAAAGAACAACTAGTCATTAGGACTAGATTTCAGTCTTTCAGAAAAGAAGATCTACTTTTCTATTCTAAGGCATCTCCTACATACTCATGAGTTAGAAGCAAGGTGAGCATCAGCAGATTAAAGGCTATCTTCACAGAAATTAATGACAATTTGAACAGAGCAGAAAAAAATCCTGTAATCTGATGGGCCTAATTTTTGATAAACACAACAGTAACTGGAATACCTGCAAACAAGAACTGTGTTGAGAAAAAGGCTTGTATTTATTAATTTTAATAGGCACAAGACAATCACTACACGCATCACTATCCCAATCCTACATTACACTGCTTGTGATGAGATCTGAGGAAGGAAACAAAAACCAGAAGCAGTGATAACATTTTCTGACTGAATAGCAAGAGGGAGTAAAGAGATGGGTATCAGGAAACAAACTGTACAGTACCTCCTCTTCACTTTGAAGTTTGCCTGAGGCTGTGCTGGGCCGGTTAGGTTCAGCAGTGGGTTACCACTCAGAATGTTCTCCATCCGAATTCTTTCTTCTTCAGCCTTTTGCTCTTGTTCCTGAGAATCAGAAGAGGATATATTACTTTTCTAGGCCACTTTTCTCCTCTAGTTGGTAGAGATAAACATTATTTAGTTGTGAATACTCGCACAGATGGAGCTTTAATTTCTAGCTCAGACTTTTCAGAGTGTTTGGCACTTGCTTATGAGGATAGAAGCAGAGATACTCTAAAGAGCTTAACTTTGCTAATAAACTGTCAAACTAGAAACACTGATATCTACTCTACTTAGCTGTGACGCTCCATCAAATATTCATTTAAATTCTAGCTTTACCATTTACATATTTATTATATTAAAATTTGTATACAGATTAAAAGATTTTCTTTATCCTCATGAGAGAAGAGAGTACATCGTACAATATTCACTAGGTAGAAGAAACCTTACAGCATGTTGAAACTTCTCTGTTTTCAGCAGCTGTTTGGGTTTTAGAACTAAAACTTCCCTAGGGACCAATTAAAAAGAATATTGAGAATTCCTCACTGAAACTGAACAAAAGATGCCATAAGACTATTTAAGAGTTCCAATATTAAGGAGCAGAAAAATTTTCTTCTCCTTGTACTGTCAAATGCATGTAACTCAAGCCTAAGTGAAGCAATGCACTACAAGCAACACAAAGTAATTTCACTGCCCACGCTTCCAAGATCTATTAACATATCTAGTGACTTAAATGTTCACAGAGTTCAAAATGGATGTGTAATATTCATTTTATGTCACCGTACTTTTCCACAACCTTTCACAAATATTGCCGGGAGTGATCTGTGATGAAAGAACCAGAAGGAAAAAGAAAAATTTAAATTTGGATGACTAACCAGGTCTGAAGACATTCTAGTTAAAAAATTAAGTCTCATTAGCACTGCAGGAGAATCAAACCAGGACTTTTAAAAATTATATAAACTAAAGGCAAAGAGATCACAAGGTTTGTGGGTTTTTTTCCCCAACTGCAGAAAATTCATGCCTGAGGACTTTTACAGGATCCCCAAAGAGGAAGCCATATCCTTGATGCAAGTGTTTATCAGGTTTAAGTGCTAAACTTGATGCTGATGCTAGCCAGAGCTCTCTAGCTTTAAATATTTAATCAATACTAAGTGATTTATTACTAACTACAACTTACAATATTTTTCAATGAAATTGATCAGGTATGTGAAATTATGGATGGATGACCCATCCCTGGAAGTGTTCAAGGTCAGGCTGGATAGAGCTGTAAGCAACCTGGTCTAGTGGAAGGTACTCCTGCCCATGGCAGGGGTGTTGGAACTAGATGATCTTTAAGGTCCCTTACAACTCAAACCATTTCACGATTCTATGAAATTTTCTTTTAAAATACCTCAACTCTCCTAAGAACAACACTGATTTCACACACTTAAAAATACCATATGATTACCTTCCAAAATCTACTCAAGTTTTAGTTATGAAAAAACACCCACCATTACGCTACTTCTCACAAATAAAATGTAGAACCAGCTGCAATTAACTGCCAGTGCGATGAGAAAAGCTCCCCAAAAGGGCATATTGCTTAAAAACATGGCACAGCTTCAGGACGAGCACTGTAATGCCCTTATTAAAACATATGCATAGGCAAAACTTGCCCTTGCTGCTGTATCCATGGAGCTTTAACACAAACCACAGCAGTTAAGAGTTATTAACATAAATCAACTAAACTTTTGCATTTTCAAACATAGCTCTAAATCCAACATTTGCATTCCAACTTCAGTTATTACCACCACAGTAAATAAGGAAACACAGAGAGCAAAACTATTTCTCCCCGTATTTGAAATAAGCTCAAATTATACTTTTCTCTGTGGGTAAGAGACAAGACGTGTATGCAGCTTCTCTGCATAGCATGTCAAGCTTTGATTTACCATCTCCTTTCCCTGTAACATGGAGGACCAACAGCAGTGAAATACAATTTACTGCAGTCTGTGTCATGTCTTTCCACCAGAAATCCAGCAGCCCTCAGATTACCGTACAGCACATGCATGCAAAGCACTGAGTCAAAACCAAGAAAAATCTAGGATACTGGTACAAGTGAAAAAAAACCCAGCACTGATCTTCAGGTGCCTCCTGGGAGGTGATCACATTCTCTTTAAGACCATTAAGCAAATTTACAACAGGATGCAAGCATGTGAACTATCTCTGTGTTGTCCAAAGTGAGGTGGGCTCTGCATCATTAACTTTAATCTTCAATGCTCCATTAAAAGTGAGACTTCGAAAACACAGGAAGCCTGGGACAAACCTCAAAAGCAAATAAGAAAGCTGCATACCAAAAATTCATACTCAAGAGAAGGTAGCACTAATAAGACCATTGTAAGAAAATAATAGTCCTCTGTTGAAAAATGCTTCTGTGGAAAGAACTTCTTCCAAGTCCTATATATGCAAACAGGCATGGCAGTTTTCCATTTCAGAGCTGAACTCCAGGTGAACTCTTCTGAAGGTGGCATGTAGAGCACAGCACAGCCTTGCCCTCAAACTTCCAAGACAGTAACCTCAGCCGTGACCCAAAGTTACTAAACCTGTGCATCACACATTACTTTATCTGACGCAGACATTACTATCTTAGGCTGGGGTTTTATGATGCATGAAAATTCATCCACAGACCACTGACAAATACAGAACTACAATATCCTCCACACATAGTGTTTTTTTTAATGATCAAAGGTCAACTGGAGTCAGCCAGCACCTTTTGGTGGAAATTACAGTTCTTCTTCCCTCCTTTCCCCCATTTAAGATTTAATCTCAACAGTTCCTACAAAGCTGGGAGTTCCAGCACTCTCTACCCTACATGAAAAGAAGTGAAAGGCACTCAGTCATTTGAATTGTAAACACTCAGAATCACTAGGGAATGATAAAGCCAATATTAAGAATCATAAAAAATATGCATACAGTACTCCAGTGTTCTTATTACATAAAGATGTACATTCAAATTTTTGATAATAAGATTTTAAAAAGGCATGTTACACTTCATCCTAACTTTTATGTGCTTGACATAACCCATGTAATATCCTTCAGCCTCAATTAGCCTCACATAGTTCGCTTCCTGATAACAAAGAAAAGCATTATGAGACTGAAGTGATAAAATGTGGTGATAGAAAAAAAACCACCAAAAACCAAAACAACACTTTTAAGAAGTGTAACACTACAAGCAATTGTATGAAACCAAAACAGGGATTGAGGTCTGGGTTAAGACACAGCTAGACATGGGCCCACAGGCACCTGAGCTCTCATCTCGGCAGAGATCAAGAGGATACAACACGGAGTCAAGATGGTCCTTCTGCCCACACTAAACTACTCACACAGGAGACCAACCACACTCCAGGCTCTACTGGCTGCATTTCCACGGCACCACTGTGGAGGATGGGATACATAACCTGTACAGTGACCCCAACAACTTGGCCTTTCACTCTCAACTGAATTCTGTCTAAAGCTGGTTATTGCTAACAAAATATTGCATTGACTTAAGTCAACTACAATTGCAGAGGGTGGCAAAAACTGCATTATAATTAAAAGAAGTGGTAGGGGCAATCTTGGGAATTTAATATGACTACATTTTACTTTTGCACCCATTAAATAAATAAAACCAATTATGAACATAACATTAATAGAAACTGTCAAATGTCCTTTTATAGTGACAATAATACAGAAAAAAATTCAGAAAATACAAAAAACCCCATGTTTACTGTATTTGCAGTAGGAGACACTGCAGAGCCCATGGGCACTTCGTGTGGCCCTTCACTGCTTCTCAGCTCTGTTCACAAACACAGCTCTGTTGTCCTTTAGACCGGCAGAGGCAGAACGACTAAAGTACTAACAAACCGCACAGGTTTATCTTTGTCATTAATAATCAACAGATTTAGAGTGTGAAAGCAAAGAAGTATTAGGAATAAATAGGTGTTCTTGCAAAGTTTGTAGTGTGGTTGCATTTGGTGGTGGGAAGTGACAAGTTACTGGCTGTTCAGTTGTCAGTTCCAGAAAGGTGCAGTGTGCCCAGAAACAAGGGGATTTATCAGCAGCAAAGGATCAGGAACCTCCATTTTGAAAATGCTGGGGACCACACCCCTAATGACAGTGGAACGGGGGACACATTGTAGGCATGTCAGGAGGCCTGTAACGCAGGAGTACCTCAGCCAGTGGGGAAATGGGGAGGGACATGGGTTTCAGGCAAGGGGATAAAAGAGGCTGTGACCTCTATCAAGTAGAGAGACCTCACCGGGGATTGTCTAGTGTACTCTCCCTTTTATTAGAATAAAAGTTTTAATTAGCTCCTCTGTCTCTGAAATATTTTTGAGGCTCATAATACCAGAAACAGATTTATCTTTCAGAACAGAAGGAAGCAGATCTGTTGACTAAGGCATCGCCACTTTTAGTCACTTTACAAAGAAGACCCAGCACACATGGTAATTTATTTATGGAATTCAGTTGTTCAAAGCTGTTCTAGGTTGGATGACATTTCAATATTTTTGCTATGATTTTCAGGAAACACGCTAATTCTGAAGGCTGACCTCAAAGATGTATTTTTTTTTTTTTGCATTATATAGCTTCACTAAAATCTCCCAAAGAAGGTATTCAAGAAAAAAAAAAAAGAAGATAATTTACTAAGTTTTGTATCTTAGAGACATGACATGAAGAAAATACTAAGTGTAATTCACAGCGTTGTAAAGTTGACATTTACACTTAAGCTAAGTGATACATTTTGGCCAGAGATACAGAATCCCTCATTTCCAGCCAAAAGAGGTTTTCATTATTTTTCATAATTTTCCACATAAATCTTCCACTGCCCACTCCTCCACCAAAAGCTGGGATGCTGCAGGCGCTGGAGCATGGGTTGTATCAAATCAAACAGACCAGACATAACCTTCATAGCTGTCTGAGCTTCACACCTCTGAGGCACAATCAAGCACAGCTGTTCACAAAATAAGCGGCTCCCAGTGCCTCCCTTGTTCTCATGTGTGGTGGAACAAGGCCTTATTAAGCTACAGCACTATGCTTGCAACAAACCCACAACAGAAGAAAAGCCTAAGGGGGAAAACAATACATCTGTATTCACTCCCCCCTTTCTAAAATAATGCCTCTTTGCCTGCCTTTCTGTTTCGCAACACGAGGTGGTTTACAACGCTTTTCCTAAGCCATTTTAGCAAAAGAACACGCTAGGGATTATTCCCTCACTCCAGCCAGCAGCACTGTGCTGTTCAGAGGCAGCGTGCTGCACCAGCTCTCTGCACAGATCAATCAGACATCAGCCACATAGCCACCACCATGTTAGGGGCAGAGGCAACAATACACGAATATTGTGGGGTGGGGAATACAGCGGGACTGGCAGAGGGAGCCCCATACCCCGAGCAAGCAGATAGACATGCTGCTATGTAAATTGGATCTCACAGCAAGCCTTCGCTGCACGGCTGCACTCACCACGTAGCATCACAGCTGGGGGGAAAAAAGCAGACAGAACTATATTAACCTTAACTAAACAGTTATTCCTTATCTTGCTGTAAGATTTAGCAGTCCCTGGGCATATTTGTTTCTGACAGCAAAGGAAAGAAAAACAGTATTGTTACCATGGTTATTTTTCTTTTAGTATAGTTCCTACCCTTAGCACAGAGCAAGATTACTTTTACAGAAAGTGCTGAAATTCTTGAAACAATTCCACTGTATTGAAGTCAGTTACCTTACTTTGTTTTATAGATGCTGAGTAGCTAAAAGAAAACCTGAAATACCCACATTTCACTGAAGGCTGAAAAAAAAAAATCACATAACCTGATTTGATTGCTAATTTTTGAGTGACACACTGTGACAGCCCTTGCCCTTAGCAGCAGGGAACTAAACTCAGTAATGCAGATTCACCCCAGTTATTTGATCCTGTGCAAATTACTAACTGTGCAACACAGCGATTCAAATAACTGACTGAAACTGCTTTTGCCTCTTTAGTGAAATTCTTTCTTATATCACCAATTTGATATTCTAGTTTTAGTCAGACCCTTAAGATTTAAGAGGAAAGGTTAATATTTACCAAGACTTATTTTCTGATGTTTTATTTGAATGCCTGTGACATGGCTAAAACACATTGCAGAGCTAAGATCTACTGTGACCACTGGTAAAGTAATATATTCAGTTACAGAGAAACATTTGGTGAAATAAAACCATCAAGAAAACATATCAGAAACTTTCAGTCTGCTCTCAACTAAGCAAAAAATGACTGGATGTTCCAACAGCTTTGCTGGAACTGCACATGTACATTCAGCTGCTCACTGATTTGAAGTTTGTTTTTAATTATTTCAATTCACCTTTTAGGGAAGCACTTGAAATTTGAAAATCAGGAGCATTGTAAAGCTGAATTTAGAACACTAAAATGCTTCCATGAAACCTATCCATGGTTAACACAGACACAGACCTAGTGTTTGCATAGTTTTATAAAGGCCTTCAATTATTCCACAGAAAAGGTTTTCAAAACTAGACTTTCCTGGTCAGTTTAGTGTCTACTAGAAACAAACTGAGATTACAATCGTGGATGTCGTGAAAAAAGTCAGGATCCCATGCTCAGTTTTTAAAAAACATGCATAGTATTTGTTTAATGATTCTACGTAATTCAAGAGAATTTAAGCATTTTGAGAAGTTAACGAGCTTTGAGAGGAATTGCTTATTTGGCTGACAAACTATTACAACCTCTTAAAACTAATATTGTCAAAATTAGATTTAGAGGATTTCTACGGAAACTGGTATTACCACACAAGGGAAGTTAACAGGGAACGCAATGACCTGAGAAAAGCAGATTCTCTTATTTTCTTTTTAACTGCTGTCTCACCAGATATGCACTTTGAAAGGAGCAGTCCTCCTTTCACGGCAATGCAAGTCATGGACACCAAAGTGACAAGTGAAAACAATTAACAAAAATACAGTTTACTCTAACTGAAGTCTCAGAAATAACTGGACTAGGATTTTAATAAATCAAAATAACTAAAGTATCCAGGGAAAATTACATATCGCACAGGTTTGGGATACATTACTTACTTTACACACTTAATCTTTTTAAGACCCTGGGATGTTCCAAGAAGATGACAAGAAAAGACACATTAATGTGTCCTTATAACAAAAAGATTCAAGAATGAACTGCAGAGTGGAGAGAGAACAGGCATTCACTCTGCAGTTTCCCTTTGCTTGGACACTGTTTTACCCACACTGCCTGCCATGGACAGCAGCATTTCAGCACATAAAGCATTCCTGGACATGGATTAGGATTAACAGCAACTACACAATTAAGACTTTACATGAGATGTTATCCTGAAATCAGCTGAATGATTAATACAAGGTTACTTACAAAATTATGTTTAAATTACGGCTTGCAATACATAGCTATATGAAATCCCCCATATCTGAAGGGAAAAGGAATTTACATAAAATTACTGTAAAATCCTTTGCCAGTAACACCTTATCTCAATGCCATGGAAAACAACGCATAATCTAAAGAGACTGCACCACTTAAGAGCCAACACATACATGCAGCCTTTCTGAAGGAGACCCTTACTTACCCTAAAAGACTCTTTCCAAGACTGAGCCCCACCCCAGTTTTTACTTTTTTCATCAACACAGAGTTTCCTACTCTCAAAAAACCCCAAGAAAATAAAATTCTAAGGATCTGTAGAGCACCCTCTACTTACTGAAGATGCCAGTTTCAAAGAGCACCTACCTGCCACCAACCAGTCAAAGGATGAACAGTGTAGGTCTAGACAGTGAGTGTGCAGTACAGGGCACTATTGCAAATAAATAACATACTAATTTTTAGAAAGACACAAACATTCATTTCATGTAATCATGCAAATATTAGTATGCACATAGCATTGGACATTATAAACTCTGCTTCTGGGGGAAGGAGAATGTCCATGACGGTAAAACATAATACCTGTTAAGAAAGCAAAATCAAACAAGTGCTATCCTTAAACACTTCATGGCTTTTAGCACCCTCTAGTGACAAAATTAGAATTTCATGGAGATTCCTATTTGCCACACATGAAAAGAGAAGCGTGCACTTGGCTGTCTGACCTGCAATTTACTATCATTATTTTTCTAATGCAAGTTCTCTAGACTGAAATGTAACAAGTTATGCTCTTTAATCTAGATGTATAATTTCAACTATCAGGCAAAATGAAAAATCCACATGGACCTAAGCTTTCATTTTAAGCACTGTGCAAGGACAGCTGAAGCCAAAGTCTTTCCTACACGTGGCTACACTGTATTTCCAGTTTTGTACAATTTCACACAGGAATACATGGAATAATTGTTGCCAGTGTTTTTAAGTCATTTTCACCATGTTGTTACTGAAAAAGACAATTTAATTTCTGTGTGATGCGCCTCAAATGTCCAGATAAAGAGACGAGAGATGCCTTCAGACATACTTTATGCAGGAGACCACTCACAGGCCAGATGGAGAATCAAGTATCAACAGTCTTCTACAGCAAAATTTCTGCACTGAAGCAGCATGGTACAGCTTTCAGCCTTCCATACTACTTAACTCCAAAACTGCAGAGCTCACTGGCTTTACAGGCCTTGTTGATTCTAAAGGTAAATTTCTGTATTTTTAGGCAAGAATAGGCCCGCACTACATTGCTGCCTACAGCAATTAAAACATCATCCTCTCCTAGCTGTTTCTAGTGTCTGCTAGAGGCTATGCCCCAGGTTCACTGCCAGCTAAGCATTCATGAGAAAACATTAAACTATGAATATGTGTTAAGCTACAGGAAAGTGAAAGGTCAGTGGCTTCAAAACATTAAGTTGACAGAGCAGCCTTTAAATGTTCAGCATTTAATGTGTTTATTCAGCATATTTTAAAAACATCTCAGACTAGCTTATTAAAAGGTGATAGGTGGCTTGGTTTTATGACAGATTTTTTTTTGTTTGTTTGCTTTGGGGTTTTTGTTTTGTTTTGGTTTACACTACAGGGGAATATACACATAAAAACATACAAAACTACTGCAGCTGAAGGAAGCAACATTTTACAAATGCACTGAGATGATTTAAGCCCTATTCAAAAAAAGAAAGCACTTGGTAAAAGTAGATGAGGGAATGCTGCTCATACCCACTTCTGTTGCACCCCCAAAGGCAGAGCGTTTCAGCAGTGAAGATTAAATACCTGGACTGTAAATTCTATTGCAATACAATGTTATAGCCAGTACCCAATATAATTCTAAATCCTGATCAGTTTGACAACACAGACTGCTCCCAGACACAGTCCCTGGAAGTCCTTTAATCAATCAAGGATTTTGCTAATTCACTCCAGCCCAGCAATCTCTCTTACACAAAGGAGCCAAAAGCACAGGATTTAATCCCACTCACAGGGAAACATCTGTAGCTACAGGGACTTCACTCCCCTTTCAAGGCAGAAAATGGTGGTTTTGTCTGTAGACAGATATTATTAGACAGGTGTGAAAGCTACATGTGCATTGAGTTTCCCAGTTCTGAAAAGACTGCAGCATTATTGTTCATTTTTGCAGAGACATTTTTCAAATTAATTTGCCTGTGTATAACCACATGGAAACAGTTCCACTCTTACAGTTAAAACTGGTGCTCCTTGTCAAGGCAACACAGCACCAATTCTACGAAAACAACTACTATATGAAACCTGCAGCCATAAGAAGCAGCATCAAGAAGCACATATCTTTATTTCAGAAATATTTTTTTTTTGTTTCATGAAAGCTAATTAACAAATTAAATTACACTGGATAGTATGCAGCTAATGCCACTTATACAATTTGGCAGGATAGCTGTCTTCAGACGACTTGCCTATGAAAAGCAAGACTATCTTGACTGACTGCCTCTACAAAGTGTAGGAAAAGTGAATAAAATGTTTCAGTGAGTAAAACATTCAGTATATCTACATTCTTGACAATTATTAGATAGAAGAACAAATACATCATACTTGAACAGCACTGTGTTTACCAGTTCTCACTTGTCCTAAGTACTTCAGGCACACCAGTTTTAATAAACACTAGTTTACAAAAAAAACAGGTGCTCTTTAATGGGTGAGATTTTACCTTTCGAGCCTGTTCCTCAGCTCGTTCTTTCTTGATTTTTTCCAGTTCAGCCAGAAGAGCTGCAGTGTCATCATCATCACTGTCTTCCAAGTCCTCATCTTCATCATCTTCCTAATAGCAACAAATAGAAGCAAGTATCAGCTAGTTCATTTCATTTAGTAAAAACAATCCTGGTCTGCCCAGCTAAGGCTGCAGTTTGCTGATTTCTGAAGTACGTGGGTGCTTGTAGCAGCAAAAAACACAACACAAATGGTTTGCTTGCTCTTGTATGGTGAAGCCAAGACAAAAATATGTTTGTGCTTTCAGGACAACAGCAATTAAAAATGAAGTGTAACTGACAGACCCCAGAGAACGGCCATCCTCAAGCACTCTCTAATCACTGTGACATAAGTTATTACGACAATGTGCTTGAATACCCCATCCTATACTGCTGGGACCCAGTATCACAGGATTAAAAACCCTAAGCTTGTTGTCAAACCTTTGACCTAGCTCCTAGACGTCAGCACAAGGAAAGGAGCCAAGGGTAATCATCTTCTGCTCATGCAGACAGTCATTTGCATGTATCCCAGCAGTTCTACCTTTCGGGAATTCTAACTAACTCAGGAGTTGACCAAAAAGTGACCCACTACCCACACTCTAAGTGGTATTTTCAGTTCCCTAGTTTTTGTGTGCTTTCCAAGAAAAGCATTACAGCATGGAACGGAATCTTCCAACCACTCTGGACTTCCACCAGTGAAGAAACTGTAAAAGGAAGATAAGCTGGAACTTCTCTTAAATCTTTAGCAAAGGTAAAACTACATATTCCATTGAGAGCAAATCCTGAAGGCAGGACAATAAAAGGAAAGAAGACAGACAGAAGATACATACATCTGTAAGCGGATCATCTGCATCAAGATTTGCTGCAGGAATCTGGTCTAGCCGAGGCTTCTTAGACACAGAAGATGATGTTGTATGTTCTGTGGTAGAGGAGTTTAAAAAACAAAAAAGGGACTAAGTCACTTCATTTAACAGCATCTAATGTCAGAAAGCAAAAATCTTCACAAAATATTTGTCTTGCATTACAGTAAGGGAAACAAGCTTATGCTCACTTTTTTTCATTTGTCAGTCTCAGTGGCCATGCTGATTCCTCCCCTGTAGATATCCTCAAAAGAAGCAATAACATCCCAAACTTACAATTCGGCCTCCAGACATTTTTTAAGCCAGGATTTGAGGCAGAAAGAATAGCAGAAGAAACAGCCATGGAAAAAAAAAATACGTATTCTATATGTCCAACTGGAAGATTCTCATTTAGGACCACCCCAAAGCATTA
This sequence comes from Pyrocephalus nanus, assembly GCA_038380795.1. Lineage (NCBI taxonomy): Eukaryota > Metazoa > Chordata > Aves > Passeriformes > Tyrannidae > Pyrocephalus > Pyrocephalus nanus. The sequence continues at coordinate 37,870,422 of CM076259.1, forward strand.
CTGATGGGTAGTTTTGCCAAAATTTGAAATCTGAAAGCCATGCAATACCTTTACACCTAAACTTAAAGTCTGCCAAGCTTAATGCTAAAAACGAGTATTTCTCAAAATGCTCTTTGATTTTAGTTATTACTTCCCTGTGTCTGAACAGAACTGTGTACTTTCAAAACAGATTTATTGTTACACTGGTGCTGTTAACACCAGAGGATGAGTCACTTCCCCTTCTCCTCCCTGTCTCGCTTGTCCAAGTACAAGAAAAAGCCCTTTATTAGCTGTATGTAGTTGCTGCCAATTCATTACAACCACACTGTATCAGCTGGCCTGCATGATGGCCTAGGCTTTTCTACTGGCTGGCCTAGATTCCTGCTAGCATGAAGCCAGAATGAAAGCCAGTAGACATTCCCTTGCAGGTCAACAGCTCTGAACTATCAGACCAATACCCTAAATTCTCCTCCCATGACATGCTGTCTGCAACCTGCAAACTTCTTACAATGCTAAGCTTCATGCAAGAGCGGTGTCACACAAAGCCACTGAGATTTTTGTTTCTCTGTTTTTACCTCTGGTTGGTCTGTCTCTGTTCTTCTCTCTTGCAGCGACCCGTTCTCTCTCCTCCAGCTCCCTTCTGAAATCACGGTTACGCACCTCTTCAGGAGCATCCTGAGTGGTCTGCCTAAAATAACAAACAAGGGTGAAAGAAAGCCTGAATTTTGACAGTCTGCATCTGAGAGCAATTTTTCCAAGGAGGCCAATAAATCCTGGGGTGAGCAGCACTATGGTGACCTTTCTTCACCATTTTATTCCCCAAAGTTGCTGCTGCAAACCCAGTCTCTGAGGCTTACAGACAAGAACAAGACTAGAACATCCTTTTCATAAACCTTCATAAACCATGACCACTAAAAAGAAGGCTGGGAGAATAAGCAAAACATGAGCTTTGGTGAAATATCTTGAAACACGTTTGTCCCTCTTTTATATAACACGCTGACCAAAAGCAATGAACTATGTATATCCGAGTCACACAAAGTTCCACCTAGAGAGTGCTGAAATTGCTGTGGAAATCTTGAAAAGAACTAAGGAATAAAAACAAGCAGCAATTCCTTTCACCTCTCTGTGAACCCAGTGCTGGAAATAAGAGTGCCTGGAAGAAACCCAGACTTGAGCCATTATAAACACATTGTGTGCACAGCCTGTCTTTATGATGAAGTATTTCATTTACTTTTGTAATTAAAAACCTGAACTTGGAATTCCTGTTAGAGCTGCAAAATCCCCCCAAACCCTGTGTCATTCAGGTGAACATGAGTGGGACTGAAACACTGAACTTTTCCTGCAATGATGCAGTCCTGGCAATTTAACAAAGACAACTTTGTATTAGGTATTTGGGAGAAAGAACAGAAGACACTTAATGCTCCCTCCATCTCTCCCTCTCAGACAAACAGATGGATTTGTTAAAACATACATTGTTTATTCCTGTACATACCTGTCCCTACACACTTCTTTCAAAGCAACAGACTGGTGTTCCAAATCCTACTTTTGTTTACAGAAAAAAAGCACCAGCAAAACCTGTCTGACAGCACTTTTTGTGCTGCTGATTTTGGTATCCTCCAAAACACTCCAACTCCCTTATGAATATGTATTCTTAAAAACCAAAGGGCCAGGATGGAAGAGGTGTCAGGGTAAACATCTACACAAAAATGCACAGATGTAAAACCTTGACAGTAATTTCATGGAAAAGAGCAACATCAGTTAGATAAAACGAACATTTTTAGGTTGCCACATTTAATATAAATTCTATGTATCACATTGACTCCAGATTTTATTTAATCTTTCAACAAAGATTTTTATGCATTTAAAACAGAGGAAAATATTCCTAAGATCACATTATCCTTCTCGGTGGCTAAAGCAATTTCCTCTCGTAGGACCTGCATGAACCATCTGCAGTGTTAAATATCAGCTCTTCCAATACATGGTACCGCCTGAGAGCTATTCCATGACTTTCCTGCCTCCTCTTAATGACATTATCAAGTGGTCTTTCGCCAACACCATGATGTAGTTTTTCTGCTTTTAAGACATGCTCAACTTGGCTTCTCCCATCCCATCTTGCTCTGCAAGTGACAACACTTTCAGTGGCTCAGTCCCAATGACAACTTCCTTTCCACTCCACTACCTAAAATCTCCAGTGCTCATACTCTCCTTCTGATGTTTCACATCCACAGGCAGTAAGAAATACCACTAAAACTAAACCTCTCCAATCACTTGCACTGCATTTGATCTCCTAGGTCTGCTTTTAAGACTTTCACTTTCAGCCCACTTGTAGAGCCCTGCTCACTGTCGAGCACATCAGCATCTACCATGAAAATTTCAGAGTACCACTCATAACAAAATATCTTTCCCAGCCTGTTTTGCCCTAAGACCCAAAACCCCAATACTGACCTGTATTTGATTTTAGTATGAGAAGGAAGATCTCTGCTGGAATATTGTTTGGATAGCTGGCTTAAGTCTCCTTCACCTTTTCCTCTTCCTCCTCTTGCAGGTTCAAACGTCGGCCTTGCTGCTGTCGTCATTTTAACTCCTAAACAATCAGGGGATAAACCCAGATGTTACTAAACGTGCAGTGAAAGACACTCATCAGAAGCTACTTTGCTCCTGAACTGTAAAAGCAGACAAGTCTCACCACAGAGCATCAGCTATCACTCAGTTCCTGGTCCTCAAAATTTAAGGAGCTTTTTATTGAACTGAATTTATCTAGATTTTCAAAATAAAATCTTTGCCAACATGCTTAAAAGACAACACACAGGCTCTAACAAGAATGTGTAAAGTACCTTTGTAAAGTAAATAAAACCGTCCAGGAGCTGGTCTCCCATCCTTAAAGCAAGCGTCTCAGTCTTGCAAACAAACTCTTTCTCCTCCTGAAAAACTGCAGTCAAAAATGACTGCCCGCAGGGAATGTTCCCTTCATTATTCCACAAACTGTATCTAGGTACCATCACCAGAAATGCTGGTGGACACTTAGCACAGCATGCCCAGGATGGTGCTGGTTGTTAAATACTGATAAAGATCACACAACCTGACCACTCCAGATCTGGCCACGGCCCTGCTCCATTCTCCAGTGCAGGCACAACCTTGTTATCGGTGCTGGGGCACAGTCCTTTGGGACTGACTTGTGCAGAGTTCCAATTGGCCAGCAGCACCTTCTGAAGGGTGGGATCAATGTTTTCCTGGCGGCACAAGGCTGACAGCTTCACCCTTATGTAAGCAAAGTGTAAGTACAAAAGCTCGGGAAAATGGAGAAGTTGTCACCAGCTCTCCCTGAGAAGCTGCAGGAACTCACATATAGTCCTTCAAAAAAACCTGGCTGATGCCCCAAAATTCCTCCTATCAATTATTCTGTAGCAAAGGACTGAAACAGACTCAGCCAGCCTCTGTTAGCACTCCCTGTGTTCAGTGCTGTCAGAGGAGACCTAGAGACCCTGCAATCCCCAACCACTGTGCCAGCCAAGAGTTGGAGGGGGTTAACCAATGCCAGAAAACCCTGGGTGATCAACCAGCACCTTCAAGACCTAGGTAACAGCATGATGCTGTGTCGGGGGGAGGTTGAATTGGATATAAGGAAAAGGTTCTTCACCCAGAGGGATGGCTGACACTGGAACAGGCTCCCCAGAGAAGTGGTCACAACATCAAGCCTGACAGAATTCAAGAAGTGTTTTGACAAAGCTCTAAGGCACATGGTGTGACTCTTGGGGCTGTCCTGTGCAGGGCCAGGAGTTGGACTTTGATCATCCTTGTGGGTCCCTTCCAACTCAGGTTATTCTATAATTCTATCACCTTAAATCTATCTGAAACAATTCTTATTCCTGCTTCACCAAGACACACATCCACTAACCACAGCCTAAAGATATTTAGGACAGAGACCTGCAGAGAATATAAAGGCACTAGTCCTAGCAACCAGAAGGTTGAATGTTGAAGGGTGACAAGAGAACCTACTAAAAATATTACAAAGCAAACAAAAAAACCCATGACATTGCTTTGTATGCTTCTGTGGTACAAAAATATTTATGCTCTACTTACATTATTTGTTATTTAGTCACTTTTAACAAGAGCACAAAGCATAAACTTCAGTGTCAAAATCACAACATAATGTGTGGCTGAAAGTAACATCCCATCAGGCAGAACACAATTACTGCCACTGACCCACTGAGCGGGTCACACACTGAGAAAACAAAAATTAACAGAAGGAAACACCCTTAAAAAGAAGTGAGACAGTAACTAGACTTGGCTTGTTAATCAAGAACAGCTGACACATTTCACTGATGCTGTGCAAGTTAGCTGAAGCTCAGCGAGACATTTTAGCTCAGCCTTGGCACAGACTCTGCCAGACCCATGATCCAAGAAAGTCATTTGCTCTCCTAACTTACCTATGCTAATTATGTGTAACAGGGTGAATCCATGAATTCAGGTGAAGAATGAGATCCGATGTGGCTGCATTAGTTTCATGAAGCATTAACAAATTGCCTGGCCCTGATTTGCTTAAGTCACAGAATCACCGAATTGATTAGGTTGGAAAAGACCTCTGAGATCACTGAGTCCAACCTATGACTGATCACCACCTTGCCAACCAGATCATGGCACTGAATGCGATGTCCAGTCTTTCCTTAAACATCTCTAGGGACAGTGACTGCAATACCTCCCTGGGCAGCCCATTTCAATGTCTAGTCACCCTTTCTGTGAAGAAATTCCTCCTAATGTCCAAACTGAACCTCCACTGATATGGCTTAAGGCTGTGTTCTCTCATCCTGATACTAATTGTCTGGGAGAAGAGACCAACCCCCACTGGCAATAACCTTTCAGGTGGTTGCAGACAGTAAGAAGTCCCCCCTAAGCCTCCTTTACTCCAGGCTGAACACCCCCAGCTCCCTCAGCTGTTCCTTATAGGACTAAGTCGGTCTGTGTTCACCTTGCCCTAAAAGAACCCAAACCCCACCTGAAACCACTCGGGAACCGTCACCACTCTGAAACCTCTGAGGTTTCAGAGACACGGGCCTGAAAAAGCCTCTTTAGCGCTACCAGGAATTATGGGCCAAGAGAGAGTGACCGGCTCGGCCTGGAGCTGACCTGGCTCGGCCTCGCCGGGCTGCGCTCTCACCGCAGCGCCGGGCCGCAGCCCGTTCCCTCGCTGGAGGAGCTCCCCCCCTGCCCAAGGGCTGCCTTTCCCCCCTCAGGGATTCCCCCGCAGCCCCCCAGGCCGCCCCCGAGCCGCTCCCCGGGTCACTCACAGCGCGGCCTCCTCCGCCCCGCCAGCGGGCCCTACACCGCCGCCATCGCTCCGCCACGCGCCCACAATGCACCGCGGCGGCCGCGCGCACCATAGAGCGGGGCGCGAGCGCGTCCGCCATGGCGGCCCTGAGGGACTGGGATAGTGGGAGGGGTCCCTTCCCGTAGCGGGGGGGGCTGGAATTAGGCGGTCTGTGAGGTCCCTTCCAGCCTAAACCGTTCTGTGATTTTACATTCACTTCTGTCTCTGTAAAGAAGCCAAAGCATGAAACGAGCGTCACTCGGGGGTTGAATTTCCCCTCTTAAAAAGCAGTTCTTTCCTTGTCTTTATCGTTCCCTGTGGATTGCACTCTACCATCAAACTTCTGCGAATCCACACGAAGGCACGTGAAGTAAAAGGCTCTTTGATGTATCTACAAATGAACGCGGAAACATTTTTTTCCCCAGCGCTGTGCACCTAACGTGCAGTTTAGAAGAGAGCCCACAAGAGGTCCCACAGACATTGCCGTGCAGGGAGCTGCTCTGCAGCAGCGACGGAAACTGCACCCTTTGGGTCAGCGAGCCATCAGAGAAAGCACTTGGAAGAAGTGGCCCTTTAGTATAGAAATAAACCAAGCAGTTTTTCAAAAAATGTTTAGCTTCACTCCGAAGTCGGGTAAATAGTAATAATAACAACTGTGTCATTTCCTCAGAGCTATACCTGTCAGTAACCCAAGTATCCACCATTGCACTTTCTCATCTGCAAGACTCAATCTGCTCCCCGTGAAATGGGTTTATGATTTCTTCCACTACAGCCAGTTTAGACACAAGATCACAGAGAACTCTGGCTTAAAGAATTTGGCACTGTTGGGCTCCAGATCACAGCAGCCTGAAATTCATGCATCATCCTACGATGGTGGGTGTTGTTCCTAGACTACAAATCTGTAGAGGAGCCGTTTTGCTCATTTGACTGTTGTGGTATAGCAGAATGTTGTATTTTTCTCAGTAACATGTCCTGAAGGCAGTGCCTCCTGTTCAGTTGTAATATCTATCTGGAAGAAAGTATCGAATCTCTATTACAGACCTCAAGAACCAAGGGGACTTCTGCTGTTGTGTTAGAGGAAAAGGCAAACATTCTGTGTGTGTGTGCTAAAACCTGGCACAGTCCCTGCTCTGAACAGACTGGAAGATTCTTCAAATACTAAAGGAATGGCCTAGTGTCTTTGGCCAAAATTGTTCCCCAAGGAGCTTTCCTTCCCCCACCTTGTGTGTATCAATGTGAATGAAATACAAATAGTTACAGATGTGTTTTATAGTCTAGGGTTTGTTTTCCTTGGAAGACTTGAACACTAAAGATTGGTGGAGTGGAGGTGCCTGAGTCCAGACTCCTGAAGTCTTGTTGCAGAGGCACCTAACCTTCACAGGCCCACAACTTTTGGGTTTAAAGATCTCTGAACATACAGAGTTTTTCCCAACCTTGAACTTGTTTGGACTCAGTTTAGGTCTAAGAAGTTTAGGATCATGCTCTCTTTGGGGCCTAACAGATCTTTTTCCAAGCTCAGGTGCTCAGGGAGCCTTCATCCAGTAATTATTCTCAGACCATGTCTGCACTCTTCAGTGTTGCCATCAGCCTCTCAGTCCCTCCAGGGCGCATCCCGTAGCTCTTTCCCAAGCAGGGCTGACTCTGCATGTGAAGAATTATTGCCCCACCAGGCTGGCCAGCTCTAGGCTGCTTTGCCATTTAGGGATGTTCTCCCTGTGTTTTTGAAGCTGATTAGTGAAGCATAAGGGAAGGGATTAAAGGTCCATCAAGAGAAAGAGCATGGATGTAGAAGGGAGCACGACTCAAGTTCAATGGCAAAGGTGACAAGTGTGAATTCCTGTATTCCAGATGATGCATTGAAATGTCATCAAACAGTGTAAACAACCAGACAATAATGAACCCCTGGATCTTCCGCCTTCCCATGGCTACTGTAATCTTTGCTGAGTGATTTGGATGTAGCAGCCCTTAGAAAGGTATTATGTACCGCATGGAAAATGTGAAAAGCAGGAGAAGTCACCACTTCCCTTGATAATTTCCTCCAGCGATTAATTACCCTCACAGTTTAAAACTGCACCTTATTTTTAATTTCAGTTGTGGTTCCAACCATGGGTGCTTGTTGTGTCTTTCTGTGGCAATTTTAAGAGCCTGTTTTCTCACCAGATATACTTTGTAATCTAGTCTTGCCTCTGCCTTTGGATAAGGTAAGCAGCCTGGGCTCTTCTGGTCTTAGGATTGTTTCCTTCTTCTCACCAATTATTTGAGGGCTTTTTCTTGCTCTCTATCCAATTTATAAACAACAAAAAGATAAGAACAGTTTCAGTATCTGCTCCATCAATATGAACTAGAGAGATATAATCACTTTTCTCCCCCAGCTTTCTACATGGTTGGTTGTCTGAGGGCCACACTGGCCTTTTTACCCACACCACTACCTTGGGTGCTTGAGTCCAGATACATGTCCATGGTGACTCTTGACTCCTTCTCAGGGTTTTTGTTTTCTGGATTAGAAAATTCCATGTAGTCTTTGAGCTGAGACAAATAAGCATATTTGGATGTGTTAAAGGCTTCTGTCTTGAAAATAAATCCCTTGCTGGTGCCACTGGCATAGCCTCTTAGTTAATGTTCCAAATTCTTTATGGTACCTGCACATATTCGCAGTGCAATTTTATAATAACTTGTGGATTGTACCAGGAGACAAACATTCTTTGGTTATCCCAGTACTCTAGGGTGCTGATCTCACCTAAATGCTGGTCATTGTCTGAGATTATGGCAAGATCCCAAAAGACATCGCGTCCTGAAAGAGAACGAAAACATTTATAAAGATCTTGTGCCTCTTACAAGCCTTAATAATGTTTTTCTCATCTACTTCTTGGCCTGTAGTGTAACGAAGATTGCTTATGTTCCTAATGGACTTTAAAAACTCCCTTTTAACCTTGCCAGTGTAGAGATTTTTCCCTATTTCCTGTGTCATTTTCCTGTTCTTGAAATCTTCTCCAGTGTACTCTTTGCTATCTGGTTCCCCTTTCTTCCATCTGTAACATTAGTCTTACTTGTTGATTTTCACTGATTTTTTTCTGAATCCAGACAGGAATTTAGTTGAGGCAATTGTCATTATTGAGTTTTTGTGTCTCTCACTGTAGGCCATCTTCTGCCCACCCTAAAAGTACAGCAGCAGGATGTGCAATCTCCTCTTTCAAAGGAGTGTGGTACTGTGAAGGTGAGCATTTTCCCCAACAGGGCAGAGGTTCAGTGTCAGAATGGAAATCTCCCAGCTTGAATTTTCCCCTTGCCTCCCTTCCTGTGAGAGCCTGTCTTTTGCCAGCTGAGGCAAAGCTTGTATGGGCCGATCAGCAGAAAATCCCTTTTCTGCTTTGGAGAGGCCATAGCACCATTTCCTCCCTCAGGACATGGTGTGCTTTGAATGATTGTGCCTCCTGCTGGGTAACAGACATGGAAGGGCACAGGGGATTGTTCAAGAGTGGAAACTTGCTGCAGGAATGCTCAGCATCCAAATGGCAGCCTTTAAAGAAGTTTGTGGGAAGTTGCTGTTTCCTTGATTGGAAAAAGAACAGAGGCTGGGCAAGGCTGTGACTCAGTCAGTGAGTCAGCAGGGGCTGCTTTCCGATGAGGCCATCTTGGCTCTTTAGCTCTCCGTCACACCTTCCCTGCTGCCATGGAACAGTAAAAATCTTTTACTGCTGCTTCTCTTTGCTCACAAAGTCATCTTGGCCTTTAACCTCCTCCCTGACGCCTCCCACTGCATTGTCTCTCCAACTTTCTGTTTCTGTGCTTCATCCCATCCCCTGGGCTGCTGTTTGTTTTTGTGCCTTCAGTGCTCCAGTTCTGGGTGGATTTAGCAGCTACAAACGCCTGCTTTGCAGCAATAGAGAGACATTGTGACCTATTCACCACATAGGGAAAATCCCAGGAGTCAGCAGTAATTCTCTGCAAGAAAAGACACAGGATGAGGACCTGATCTGGATCCTACGCAAGGCAGTCATGACTTTCATCAGAAACAGCAGACTGTGGTTCCTTTGCCAGACATTAAACAAGCTGGACCAGTGCTGCAGGTCCGACACACTGGTTTTGGATACGTCTTCTGTTTATTGTGTCTTTCCCTCTCTGCTTCCCCATGCACACAGCTCTCTGCTGAGATCCCAGTGCTTTTCAACATGAGATGTCAACCAAAAGGCACTCAGGGACCTGGGGAGGGAGAGTGCTGGAGGAAGGAGTGGTGCCCCAAGACATACAGTTCACGCTTCCTGTACTCACAGCTTTGGATACAGGCTCAGCTCCGTGGAACCTCTCTTGTTTCTACTGAATTGATTGTTTTTGAGCTTGGACAAAGCAAATAATTTTAGTCATGCAGTATTTACATCCAGGCAAGCAGCCAGAACATACCTCTGTCTATGGTTGCATCCACTGTTATGCAAAACTGTTCCACTGTTTTATTTAATAGCCAAACATTTCTAATAGCCAAGCTAATTTTATCCTTTCCTTAGTGATGGTGACCCAGTCTGGCTGGGAGGAGTCTCGGTAGCACAGCGCCCAGACTCTGAAAAACTGGCTGTCCATGCACCACTGTGGCTCTGGCTTTGGCCCTGCTCACTTTCCCTCTGTCTTCTCAGTGTAGATGTGGAACAAGGAACCAGTAAAGTATTCCACAAGTGAGGTTTCAGGCAGGGTAGAGTGAAGGTGCACTCCTCTCTGTAAGAGCCAGCTGTAGCTGTGAGTTTTAGCAATAACATCAGGAGGTGGTACCCACATTGCTCTGTAAGTTCTTTTATCAATATTTGTTCAATCAATAGTTTAGTTCCAAAGAGGAGATTAAGTTAGATGTGATCCATCTGAATTTAAAATTTCAGTTACTGAAAGCTTCAAGATGCAGATAAGTACTTGTCATAAACAGAGCTTTAAGGAATAGAGCAACCAAGTGTGAAAACACAGAATATCCTAATTTATCTCAAGTCTCCAAACCAGGAGTAGAAGAAAGAGTTTATAAGAAGAGTAAAACAGCTATATGTCATCCTGACCAAGTTAAAACGCAATTCAGTGTCCTTTCCAGGAACATCTCAGTAGTGCAGTCTTCAAACTTATTGAAAAGAAGGTCAGCCATAGGATCAATTTCCACTACGTCCAAAGATGGCACATGAATTTAACACGTTTTCCTACCTAAGAAGATTCTAGCTAGTATCAGCCAGCAGTGAGTTCTGTTAACCACTGTGATAACTTTTAGTACTCCTTTAGTTACTGAACTAGCACAGTGTGCAAAGGGTTTGCCTAGTAGAGAGGCAACTCTGGCTTTGGAAGAGTTTTATCCACTTGCATTGTTTCTTTCAGACGTGGGCAGAAGCGAGCTTACTCTGATTCAGATGGAAACAAAGAACAACAGCTTGGAAAACAATGAACTCTTGACCCACAAATGGGATCAAACAGGTTGTTTTCCTTTTAGCTCTTGATTGCAAATTCACAGTATTTTAGCTGCTGAGGCCTCAAGGGAGCCTTTTGCTTATGTGGAACTGTGTCAGTGCAGAGAGCTGGCACCCAGGAAACGGCTTTTTTCTTAGCACTCCCACTAGCCAGGGGACCTTAACACAATGATCCCCTCTCCTCAAGTCTTTTGCATTTCCTGCTTTGTAAAACCAGGAATAATGGACCAAAGGCATTTGCTCTCTGACTTATAGCTGCAGTGTCCAATGTAAGAGCAGGCTATGAAATTTGATTTCTTGTATTACAAAGCCTAGAGGGCTTTGATGTGTAATTTTACCATCAGAACCATCACCTCTATTTGAAGTAGACTAGTAAACTGAGTCCTGCTGTGGGACTCAGACTACAGATAAGGCAGGCTTCTCCTACAAGATAAGGCAGGCTTCTCCTACGAGATGAGGCAGGCTTCTCCTACAAGTTCAGTAACACTGAACAAAGCCCTTCATGGATGAGATGAGCCTGGAAAAATTTGTTCCCTTCCTGGGTTTTGATCTCTGTTTTGGGATTTGTGCAGAGGGGCAGGAGGTGTTCAGCTGAAGTTTAAGTGGCTAGTGACGGTTAAGAGTGTGAAAACCCAATTATCAGAGTGGATTGGTTCAGGATTTGTGGTGGCCAGTTCCTTCAGTTGAACATGGAGCTTCACAGTGGGTGTAAGCAAAGCTCTACCTGCAGAAGCAGGAGGCCTTCTGAACACAGCATTGCTTGCTCCTCTGAAGACTCAGGGCACATCAAGAAGGTGTGTGTGCTGCAAACACCTCTGCAGACGTGCCTCGTCTTGGCAAGACCCTGCCTGTTTCTGTATCATTGCTGCTGAGGATTGGTAACTGAAACTGAATTTTACATTCCCCTCCCTTTTCCTGTTCTCCTTGGCCACTTGCCTGCCATGAGCATGGTTCAAGCAGCCCCATCTCACGTCTGTCCCTGCAAAAACATGCACATCGAGCAGCTTGACCTCATTGCTTCTATCCATACTACCTCACTGCACCCCTAGGAACTTTGGTTTGCCATCCTTAAAGGTAAAACTTTAAGCAGGAATAGAGGCAGTAGTCCAGGTCATGTACAAGGTGCTGCATCCCACTGGTGGGGAGTCCCACTCACCACAGTACAGCAGTTCTGTGAGCAGCTGTGGAGGGAAGACTGATGGAAATGCTGCCTGTGGGGGTAGGGCTTGCACAGGAATGTTTGGCGTGTGATGAATGTGCTTTCTGCACTATTTACATCTCTCTCCCCTTCTAGTTTTCACTGTGCTGGAGCCTGCCTACTCCAACAACTGCAACTCCTGCAGTCTTTACCAGCTATGAGCTCTGTAGTCCATGACTGGTAGGCCTCCAAGCACTTCCCATCAGGTGTCAGGATGTTCAGTTAGAAGCACGTGGAGTGGTTATGCACTGGCTTATGCTGGAGGGATGTCAGAAGGTTGGGGTGGTCTCAAGCATTTGGTGCTGCACAGAGGTGATTGTCATGGCCTGTGCAGGCTTTCAGTTTTCTTTACAGAGCAGTGCCAAGGCCATATACTGTGTAATAGTGACTGTGTAGCTTAAGAGGGTCCCTGTGTAATGTACTGGCTTCTATGAGTACTGTTCTATTGCTTCCTGTGGGAAACCTATCCTGAGATCCTGAGTTTTACTGCGTGGAAGGAGATCTTGACATGAGACTCTACATCACTGAAGATTAGTGTACCCTGAATATCAGCTGATGAACCATGTGTTTGGGGACTGGCTGCTCCTCAGCCTGGTATATGACAAGTGTTACACAGACACAGACAAGTTGATACCACCTCCCAAGAAAGTCAAGTCAGCAGTTACACAGCAGATCCCAGCAGGCACTGCAAAACCCGATTCTTCTGAGCTAGTCCTGAAATCAGGAGGCTCCCAGGTCTGCTCTTCAGATGCTTTGGGTTTTGCACTTGTAATTTAAACTGCAGTTCCAGTAGCCACCTGTTTGTTTAGAGCTCTAATTTGAGGCCAATACTTCCTTCCATCTTGCTGTCAGGAAAAAAAAGCCCTGCTGCTTTTTTATTTTAGAGGAAATACCTTGTCCTGGCTGTGATGCACCAGTGCTATTCTGTGAACTCTAAGGGCAGAATCTGAGCCCTGTACTCATGGCACTGACAGGATCCTGGGACTGGTGACTGTGTTTTTCACACCTAACTCTTTCCCCAGGCAGTACTGGACAAGAAGCAATGTATGTGAAAAATATAGTATTATGTTTATGCCTAGCAGCAGTTGCGATATGTATTTCAGTAGCAAGGCTGAGGCCTGAAATGAGAATGGAGAAAGAGCTGTTCACTATTCTCTCACACAGCCAACATACTTTATTTTTTGGGGGGCTAAATCCCTGTGGTGGCAGGAGTACGTTAGGTCCTGCCTGAGGTTTGTCTGACCAGATGTGAGCATCCTAGGTTCACTTTAAAGCCAGTGCAGAGACAGAGGCACATCTGGAAGATTCCATCTTGTCTTCCCCTGGACATGTAGGATGATGCAAGTCACACCCTTGCAGTGCTTGCCTCTCTCCTTTGCCTGTTGGGATGAGTAGGCTCCATATGGGCATCTCCACTGACAATCCAAGTGGCACAGAGGACACTGGAGCTGGGAAGCAGCTGGAACTTCACCTCCACCTGTCAGGTCTGGCCAAACCTTTAATGCAGAACATCTTGCTCCTCCTCCCACTCCTTGGTTCCAAAAACACAGTGGTGTTAGTGCAGACAGTGGTGTTACTGGGTGTGGCTACTACCTTGCCTCTTGATTAAAGGTTCTGGATCCTGTCATCAGATTTAGCTTTCTCAAGGATTATGCCTTTCTACTTCCCTCCTCTGAGGTGATGCAAGCCTAACAAGTCTGAACCTCTAATTTTGTTCCCACCCATCAGTCTTCTGCCAATGCAGACTGTCAGGAGCTGCCTCAGACCTTGTTTTCAGGCAGCATGTAGCACGGCGAGCTCTCAGCATTGACTGAATCACACCACACTTCGGAAAAAATAAAAGAAATCACGTAATAAAAAATCAGTGTTAATACCTAGAAGAAAAGCATGTAAGTGGGTAACTTTCCTGTCCAAAACAGATTTAAGGTTATGGCTCTGACCAACTGATAATCTGCAAAATAAAGCCCATTACCGTTGAAACATCAACGCTTTTATTTTAGTTGTTATTGTGTTAAAAAGCATCTCCTAATTTAAAGAATAAAAGTATTGGAGCTTTCAGCACATCTCTAAATAACTCATTTTGACAATAAATCATTTGCACAATTGAAAACATTGCCTTATATTGCTAATCTATGTCTATCCCAGTTCCGCTGTCTAGCATGGGATTGTCATTGTGCCTGTTTCAAGCAGCCTGAAGATTAACAGAGATCTCTTGAGTCTGTAGACTGTGATAAAGTGTTAAAGGATGTAGCCTTTGGATTTTATTAATGTTATTCAGTATTTATGCAATGCATTTTTACTTCATGGTTTACAAGGTCCCTGCCAGGCTCCCAGTGTGCAAGGTTTTGTACAAAACAGAATATGTCCCTGTCCTAACTGTGAGCAGAGAGCAGTATGTTTGGGTGCTTCACTGTTCCCAGCTGTCACCCTTTTCCTCTGGCTCTGCACCATGGACTACCTCCTCCATAATTTTATGTTTGAAACCTCCCCATCTTTTTCTCCTCTGATTTTGGCTGTGACACTACTTTGAGGCATCCACTGGCTGCTGTGGGTTGAGACTGTGAGTCTGGACAGGAGAAAAGGCGCATGAGGAAGCAGAAGAGCCAGATCAGCATCCTCGGCAGTCAGAGGCAGTTAATGGCCTCTCACTGGCCCACCCTTGCTTGTGAGCATCGTGGCAGAGGTGAGCAACAGAGCAGCACAGTCAGTGGAGGGACATTCCTCACCAGCACCAGCGACACCTTGGGGAAGTTGTGAAGACAAAAGATTGCAAAGATTGGCATTAAGGCCTGGTTTAAGGTGGGAATCAAAATCCCAACAAAGTGTTTTTAAGCTCTTTCTTAAAGAGTTTATTGTCCTTTCGCCCACCCCCTCCTTTAGTCTTTGGAGATCTTAGTTATAATAGGAAAATTGTTTCCCTCTTGCTTTTCTCTCTAGCTCAGTGCTGGGCTCCTTTCCCAGACCAAGTTTTTAAACTAATTTTAAAAAGAGACTGTTTCCCCATGAGACAGTGAGGAGGCAGATACGCTCTCTGACTTGCCATGGCATGTTTGTTGGCACTGTTGTGCTCCAAGCCAAATCCTGGTATGCTGAATAAAATGGTGCCTCTCCAGTGAGACTGCTTGCCCTTTCTTTCTCCTTTCCTTCTCAGAAGAAAAGGACAGTCACATACAGCACTGGAGTCTCCCAGAGGTCATGGTAGGAGACAGGAGATCCAGCCCAGAAAAATATTTGGAGTCAAGAATGTTTTGAAAGACTAGAGTAGAGGGGTCAGGCATGTGAGGAGATAGATCTTCTATTTGTAGCAAATCCAGTGTAAGCCATGCAAACAGAGACAGGGCTGGAGGAGCAGTGTGGGAAAGCAGGCAGACAAGCCTAGCAGCTTCTTAGTGGCTAAAGGGTTTGGATGCTGGCATGCTTTTCAGGTTTGTTTTGCAGGGAGGTATTCTTTTCATTGAGACACTGGTCTTGATGCTTGAGACCCTTGGGGAAGAGGAATATTGGTCATCCATGTCAGGTCAATGAAGGTGGATGAAAACCTCCTTTCATTCTCCTTTTCCTGTCTTCCTCCTAATACTTTCTCCTTCTTATCACAGATGACTTCTCAAAATGCCCTCATGTTCTCACTTGACCTATCAACAATCTGCCTCCTGTGTTTCCTCACACCTGTTTCTATTTGTTTTCCTCCTTAACCTTTTCTTAGTACCCCAGTTTTTTTCAACTCTAAATTTTGCCCAATATCCTCCTTTTCCCCCTGGTCAACACCATATCCTGGGTCTTTATCTCTTTTCTTGCCCTTCCCTCTCTCCAGTCTCTTGGTCTTTATTTTTCCCAACAGACTTTATCTCTGTTATGCCTTGCAAACTCTGTGTACATGCGGTTTGCTACCTACAGCCTCTCCTGTCTGCCACTGAGAAATCATCTTCCTCACAAGGGGAAATGGAGGGGCAGGCACTGATCTCTTCTCTGTGGTGACCAGTGACAGGACCCAAAGGTATGACCTGAAGTTGTGTCAGGGGAGGTTTAGGTTGGATATCAGGAAAAAAATTCTTCACCCAGAGGGTGGTTGGGCACTGGAACAGGCTGCCCACAGCACCAAGCCTGACAGAATTCAAGAAGTGTTTGGACAACACTCTCAGGCACATGGTGTGACTCTTGGTGTGGCCCTGTGCAGGACCAGGAGTTGGACTCGATGATCCTTGTGGGTCCCTTCTAACTCAGAATATGCTCTATGATTGCTTTTCTCACATGCCCCTTTGACCACATCATCTGCCTCTTTGCATCTTCCTTGGGCTCCCAATGCTCCATCACATTAAATATTGGGTGCACTGCTGGCACTGCTGGGCTTGTTGTACTCTCACCCCTCAATGGGTTTGGAGGAGGCAACTCCACCTCCTGTGAGCCCTTACTGCTGCCACCAGCTCATGCTGCCACCACTAGCTGACATTGCCCACTGCCAACGTAATGAATATTCTCCCAGAGCCTTTCTGCTCAGGTAAACAGCCTTAGGGCTGTTTTGGATCTGATCTTAATACTCTTTTTGGCATCAGTCCATATAGGCCTCATTCCCTATCCCTACCTATAGGCATCACTCCCTGTTGTGCCCATAAAAGCACCTGATAGCAGATAAGCTACTGCAGCACTGAGTCATTAAAACCTCTGACCAACTGTGAAAATATTTTCTTCTGCTGCCCAGGTAAATGCAAGTCTGGGATCAGAAAGACATCTAATAGCTAAGATTTAGCTTCAGTTCTTGATTTACCAAGAGCCTTTTAACATGCAGGAAAATTAAATTTTGTGTCTGTGCTTTCCTTTCCGTTGCCTTTCCTGAACATGACTAACTCTTTCTGTCAGGCATGGGTGACCAGTCATCTGCCTGGACCAAAATCAAGCCCACTTACTACATTTCCTGCTGTTCCCCATCCTGTCCAGCCTGCCTCTGTCTCCCCAGATGATATCACCACACCAAGAGGTGCTGACGTATTTCCTTGTCTTGATACTTCCAGAAGTCATCCCTGAGTAGAGGAATTATAGAGTGCAGTTTATTTTTAGCCTTTTACAGGCTCCTTCTCTGA
This sequence comes from Pyrocephalus nanus, assembly GCA_038380795.1. Lineage (NCBI taxonomy): Eukaryota > Metazoa > Chordata > Aves > Passeriformes > Tyrannidae > Pyrocephalus > Pyrocephalus nanus. Next base: position 37,887,405 of record CM076259.1, read on the forward strand.
CCTTGGGCAGGCACTTCAAACTCTCATTGTCCCATTTCATCACTTGTAATATGGACTACTCCTACTTCGTAGGAGCACTTGTGGAATGGTAGCACTTGGACTTTTTTTTGCTTGGAAAACACATTTTAAAAGGAACTTGTGCTCTATTGGCACCCAGGATTTTTTAAATTGTTGGCAACACAGCTGATCACATTTCACTTCATGGGGGGGGAAAATGCCATTTCTTGACTCTGAGTAACTGCCCTGTAATCTCCTTTCCATCCCCACTATCCTGAAAACATCAATTTTCCCAGTCACTGAAGGAATAGAGCCTTTTACTCAGCAGCAGCCAAGGTATCATAGGCACCTGTTCATAAACTCAGAGGACCGGTTTCATTCCCTTTATTGCCAGTTCTACAGGTTTGGTCAAAATGTTCAGAGAGGTATGTGATCTGAGGGTCTTCATTCTTCTGCTTCTTTTTAATCTCTTCTGAGAGAGGATTTGCCACGGCGAGGTGATGCTGGAGGGTTTTGAATGCGCCATACAGCGCCAGGAGAGATGGGGGAGGCGAATGCCTTTCCCAGGCATCTAAGCAGCATGTGGCTGGCAGCAGTAGTGATTACAGTCACCCCTAAAAGGGGAAAAGTGGATTCCCAGCACCTCCAATATCTGCCACCTCTCTTCTTCCTCTCCCTCTCCTTTGTCCAGGCTCGCAGCTGGAGAGGACAACTAATACCTTCTTTGGGGCGGTGAATCTGACTTTGCAGCATCCCCCTTGACAGCCCCAGGAACATTTCTGGCTGTGTCAGCCAAAATTCCTGCCGGGGACTGCTGCAATGCAGCACACCACACCCCCGCCGGCACTGAGCTCCAGCCTGGACAGCCGGTGCTGCTCAGCTCCAGCCCTGCACTGCCACAGGCTTCCCTCCTGCTCTTCCCAACGAGCCGGATGATTTCAGGTTGCTCGGCGTTCTCTCCCGCGGGCAGTTGGCGTCCGCAGCGTGTGTCAGAGCAGCCCGGCGCACGGTCGGTTTCTCAACGTGCTGCCTGCAGAACGCGCTGGCTCCCCGAAGGGGTCGGCTGTGGTTTCATATTTCATTTCCCTCGCACGCTACACCCGAATTCCAGACGCTTTCTGGCTTCGCTGCTGCATGGACTCAGAGCATAGGTCTTTTGCCATACCCAGCGGAGGCAGACGGGGCTTCCCTCAGCGCCAGGGAGTGGACCATGAGGACGTCAATTGTATTTTTACTTTGCATCTCGGTTTTCCCAGGCTTTTCCCAGGGCAGAGTTGTTAGAGAGGATGAAACTGGTTTTGCTGAGTGTAACGTGTTCTTCCCTGGACAAGTCCCACCCGAAGGATTTACGGAGCCGTTCCATGTGAAAATCTGTCAGCAGTACAACAAAGAGCCACGCTTTGCAACCCTCTACAGTACTAAGGACAAAATCCCCCTTTATTCAGCCTTTAAGTTTACAAAGCCAGCCCAAAGCGAGGAGGAGAACTGGCTGGTTGAACCGCAGGTAAGTCAGCTTTTCCTTTGCTGTAAAGCAAGTGTTCCTGGTAAACATTTCCTCTGGGGTAAAGCTAGGCTAGGATTCTGCTAAGGAAGCAGGAACTCTGCTTGTTGAACTTCTGTTGGTATGAATTTCATATGAACGGAACTTATTCTTCTGATTGGAACTAAGCAAACAAATACTTTCTTGTCCCAGGTTAGTTATAATGAAAACTGTGAGGCTGCTGCAATGCCAGGAGAGAGGAAAGTCCTCTTTGACACCAGCTGATGTGTCTGTCCTGCCCAGCCAGCTCTTGGGGGCAGGGAGAACTGCCGGTGGGTTAAACATCGCAGTGTCAAGTTGAAGTTTATTCTGTTGCCAGTGTGATCGCAGTGTTGATAGGAGTTCTTTAGCTTCACTGAGCAGAGATAAAACATCCATTTGTGGTTCACCAAGTTGATGCTGCAGCTTTTTGGTGTGTCCTTGTGTTGCAGACTGTTGTGGGGAAATAACTTGCTGTGTCCTGGAGCATGCAGGCTTCAATCAGGTCAGAAGTATGCTGTATAAAATGAATTTCACTAGTGCCTCAGTGGTTTTTGGCTCCCCTGAAAGGATTTTTGGTCAATGCCATGGAGGCAGCAAGGTAAAGCTGCTGAGATCAGATCCTTCCTCACTTGCTTTAGGCACTGACACCTTTTGTAACCTCTAGCTCCAATATTTCCTCCTGCTTCTTGTGGTCTAACTCTCCAGACCTGCCCAGGCAGGCTCAAAAGCTGTTCCTGCCAGGGAGCAGTGGGCAGCCCTTCCACAGCAACTTTGTTTCTCCTGCACCTTCCTCTATCTGGCTTCTCTGCCCTTCTTTACTCCTTCTCTCTTTACCCCTCATCTTGTCTTTGTTCCTGCCAGCACTCTAGAGCCCCAAATCTTGTGTATCCTGCCACTAAAACCTACGGCAGTCTTAGAAATAATTGGCCAGGTGCTACTTTTAGTTGCTCTGGCTTCTCCAAAGCATCCCCGCAGGTTTAAACTTATTTGACACTAGTGGGTCCCCTTCACCCATTGCTCAAATGCATGTGTCTCAGAGATAGAAGGTAGCAGCTCTGCAGTTCACTGCAGGAACCTCCATGTGAGACGGAAAAGTACTAGGAAAAAAGTCTGCGGAAGAAACTGTTAGGGGAAGAAATCTGGACAATGAAAAAATGCCTATAACTCGAGAAATAAGTACATACACCCTTCTCAGGCACTACCATGCTGGATCTGGGGTGACAAAGTGGGGAAGAACTTTCACACCCATTATGTATGCTCTATCAAGGCTAGGTCAGATGGCTTCTGAAGGGAATCCTTAGCAACACCTGCTTTGCAGAATAGTTCAATGAGGTTATGCTTTCCTGGGCAATTCCCTTGCCAAGAGATAGCCAGGCATGAGCTGGTAAACTGCACAGTGGTATGTGCATGCACATGGAGATGCAGAAACATAGCAAACAGAAAGAAACCACGATAGAAACACACTCAGCACTTCGATGAGGGCCTCAGGCTTGTCATATGTTTTTTTGGGGGATAATGATGTAAGTGGTGAGGAAACTGTCTCACTCACTGCATGCCTACCTCCTCAGGAATGTCTGCCTGAAAAACAAATGCCAAATGTAGCACAGAGCCAGTAATTGGGTGAGAAGTGTGAGGAATGTCAGTGCCACCCACTGCCAACTGGCAGCTGGAAACAGTGAATTAATTCAGCAATTAGTGAAAAATTAGAGAGCAGGAAGGGTAGATTGATGAGTAGGATACTGATGGGACTCCCCCAGGCGCAGGTCTGAAAATCTGCTCTGCCACAGATTTCCTAGGGGTTGAGAACAAGTCACTTAGGTGTCTTTCACTTCATATCATTTTGGTTGTCTGAAAATCTGTATTTGATTCTTTCTGTAGCTTAGAGAGACATGGAAAACTCTGGAGTTGCTTTTTACATCCTATTATATGAGGGGCTGGATGAATACCCTTATGTTTTCATTTGGTTGATAACTACCACCAGGCAGATGACCAAGGTGGGATTGTGCAGCTATAGTACAGCTACCTCTGAGCTGCTCTTGCCATCTCTCCTGGTAGAGAGGCGAGAGAAACAGGTACTTCTAGAGCCATGTCTTTCTACAGAAACGCTGGCATAAGACACACTTTGCCTTCTCCCTGAGAAATGAATACCACACTAAGTTTGGATTAAGTATTTCCACTGCAATCAAATGTATAAGCATGCCTGAGGCAGTAGTAAGGGGAGTAGGATGGTGAAGTTCACTAGGGTGGGGAAGGTGGGAGGTGGCATTGTCCTGCCTTGTTAAATGACCAAACTCAATGGAAGTTGCCTGTCCTAATAACTGTGTGTTGCCATACTTTTAATCTCCCTCTGCCCCATCTGTGATACTGCACCCCCCACTTACGACACATCAATCTTGTTATGTGCTAACATCCATACAGGTGTTCAGGTGCGTAATTTTTTTAAAATCCCCGTCCTATGAGTGAGGTGTTTACCTGTCTGCTTGGATCTTGCCCTGAGCTGTTCCAGGTTATTTGGACAAGTGGCTTCATGGCTGACTCCATGAATGCAGATATGCTTTGAGGTGACACAAGCCAAAAGCTTTTTGAAGCAGTGAGGAAAGGTAGCTTGCAATGCAGATTAGATGCAGTGCTGGAGACAGCTTGCCTTTGGGGCTGAGCTGGAGGAGGCGTAAAAACCTCAGTTATGCGTGAGTTATTACAAACCATAATATGAGTTATTATAAGCATAACTAGGTGATGTCAGAGCCTTACACATCAACAGCACATAGCTCCGTTTTTATCATGTTCTTTTTTAATTGCACCTAAACAATCCCGATGGTATGTACTAAAGCCTGAAGCTGGGCAGGTAAGCAGGGACATATTTTCTTGATAGGCACCTTAAGATTTGTATGCAGCAGTTCATAAAGAGAGAAAAATTAAGTTTATACCATCTGTTTAGTGTAGACTGGGGATCTCTGCCAGGAAGTAGAGCTGATCTGCCTCGGGTATTCGTGTCCTTGTGGTATGGCAGCATTTGCCGTGGGAGCGAGGCAGGATGAGTATCTGTGTGAGGGTGTAAAGTTCCAAAGGGTCATAGCACTGAGGGCAGATCCTGGGCACAGCCTCACACCTGTGCCCTCTCCCCCTCACCTGTACTGTGGAATTAAACACACTAGGTGCATCCCTTGTCCCATGGCACACCATCATCTCATCAGAACAGGAAGAATGGGGTCTTAGAGTGGGCAGGAGGAGACTGATTTTGTTGAATGCTCATCAGCCAGCTGCAACTTGTGAGTTTGGTGTGTCTGAGCAAGAGGAGCAGAACAAGTCAGCAGTAGTGCAGAATAAGTCTTTTTAGAGCGGTACATTTAGAAAAAGCTATGACTTGTGCATCAGCACATGGAACTCACTATGTCCTTCCAGTCCTGAAGCAAGAAGCATCAGATGCTTCAAAATGAAGAGCAAGAAACCTCCTTTAGCCAGAGGTGGAGGCAATGCAGCCCTCTGCAATGGCCAGTCTTGGCACTGTGACCAGACTTGGTGCAGAGGGAGCTCTGTGCCTTGACTGCAGGGGTTTGGCTGATGCAGGAGGCCAGCGAGAGCTCCAGTTCCCAGGTGAGGGTGATGGACAGCTGCTGACACTTGCTGTCACTGGCCCTTTCACCCTCACTCTCAGCACAGGCTGGTGAACTTGAGAAGGTAATATGGATGCAAACTCTGTGTAAGGTTGCAAGGATGTAGCTGGATGTCTGTCCAAGTGCCCTGCAGGATGACCAGGGGACAGGGAATGACTGAGCAGTGATTCAAGGTAGACTATGAACTGACTGCCATAGATGTCTCTGAAGTACATATTCGTGCAGTAAACAGTTTATAGGCCAGGGGCAAAGGCAGCAGGTTTTATTGGGCCAGCACAGTGCTGGGAGCTGAGGGCCCCAGCCTCTGAAACAGAGACTATCCAGAGGCAGCGACTGCCGGAGATCATCTGGCACTCCCAAGCTTCTACCAACATGTTCACCCTCTAATTTGGGGATGAAAATGACAATCTGGCACAGCCCTCTGGAGCAGCTGCAGGCAGTGTCAGTCGGAGTGACTATGGAGGAGACAGGGTTGCAGCCACCTGGGAAAGACCGGACACACCCTGACATTTAATGCTTCTGAGAAAGACCTGAACACACCCTGACATTTAGTGCTTCTCCTCCCACTGCTGTTACTGCCTCCCCCCTACCCTGCCCCCTCCCCTCGTGCATGACTCCAGGACAAATTCCCACTGCAGTAATTGCCACCTCTGGCTCCACTGCACTCCAGACACAAGCAGGCAGCACAGATTCCATCGAGGACCTGAGGTAATGGCACCCTCATCCATGTTATGCCAGGAGCTGTGCAGTCACTAAGGATGAGGTTCAGACGACTAATGACAGGAGGATCAGACTACTAATGATCAGCCCAGCGAGAGCCCTAGGAGCTCACTTCTGTATCTCTTGTTCAAGGGAGGGAAGTTCAGGTCACCTGACATGGTGCCTGTCTTCATTCTGGCTTCTTAGTAAGTGGTGAGAGGTAAATGCCTTCTCTAGGCATCTTAGATACCATGGGTTGTTTTCTTTCTCCCATGGCTTGGATTTGATAGTTCAGAGGGACTGAATTAAGGTACCATCATAGCTTCTTAATGAACTGCATGTAGCACCATCATAGGAGGTGACAACATGGTCCTGAATCAAGCCATCTATTCAAATCTCTTCTAGAAAAAAGCCAAAGTTAGAGTCTTGGTGCAGGGTGGTTGGTGAGATTCTGGAGGCTGTGCTGTAGACCAGACTGGAGAGCTGCAAGTATGCTTTACAGCCTAAACCGATGTGTTTGGCAGGGAAGCTAAGTAGAGAATACACTCCTCTGAAGCACTGCAAGGAAAATAAGGAAGCAGTGGAGGATATTAATCAAAGGTATGGCATGTAGTAGCAGTCATAATGAAAAGTATATTTGAACGTCCATTTTATACATTGCTTTCTAGAAAGGTGCATCCAATAACTCTTCTTTCTGCTGTTTCAGATAGATGATCCAGAAAATGACTTGCATGAGATGGTGCGTGAAGCTGATATCATTGGCACTGTGGCCAACCTTGGTGCAAATCAAGCCCTGACCTCAGACTATGTGGGCTCTGGCTATGAGAGAGGGCTGCTCAATCCCAGCTCGCTTCATGAGGACGATTTCCAGATGGCCACTTACACGCTCACGAATGCCGTCCCTCTGAGCGCGGCTCTGAGCAAAAGCTGGCACAGAGACATTGGGAAAGTAGTGGAGCAGGCTCTGATCCCTCACTGCTCCAAGAAGGATCATTTGTATCTCCTCACGGGTGCAATTCCTTCCAGTGTCCGAGTTAAAGGCAAGGTGTCAGTGCCAGAGAGCCTATGGCTGGCAGCCTGCTGTGATGCTCCAGAGGGATGGTCCCTGGGACTAGTGAAAAAGGTTAATGATGAAAACAGCCTGGCAGACCTCACGGTGGGAGAGCTGGAGAAGCAGCTTCTAGCGAAAGTTCGCTTGTTCAAGGGCAACTGTGGGAAAGACAAACAAAACCAGGAGAAAAGAGAAGCAGTATTGCAAGCTGTCAGTCAGATCCGCTCTGGGGAGCAAGCAGAAACAACCGACAACCAGGAGACCAAAGACAGTGGCTGGGTGAGAAAAGTGGCTGGCATCGTTGCTACCCCTTTCATCAAACTTCTGGAACTCCTCATCTACATCTTTGTGGAGCTGGTGAAATTTGTGTTTTATTTTCTGTGGCTTGTTGTCAAGCGAGTTTGTGGTACAGTTTTGGATGGACTTTACAGCCTGTGGAGTGGGTTGGTGTCCTACCTAAAAGCCATCAGCATGGTCCTCATAAGCATCCCCTATGATTTGGGGAGGGTCATCATCAACATCTTCCTGGGCTTTCTGCAGATTGTTCAAGATGTGGTGTCTCTCACCTACAGGATCCTGAGCATCCCAGTGTGGTTTGTCCTTCACCTCGCTGCTTTCCCCTACCACTCCATCTGTGCCATTCCATCTGTCCTTAAAGACATAGCCACCGGGCTTGGGGGCACCTTCTCTCTGGTCATCGATGCCACAGCCGCGGTTCTGCATGGCTTTTATTACCTGGCTGCTCACATAGTCAAACGGTTTGTCCCTAAAGTCTCCTCTGATGACTGATCAGGATGGAAACCAAGGCTGCAAATACACGGAGTGAAGGAGTAGTGGGGCAATGCTTTAAGATACCTGGACAAACGCTGTCAATTTTGTTATGGTATTTATTGTAGTGACATTATGAACTGACTGGGGAATAACAGGGAGGGCCGAGGCAATGTCTCTGGGGGCCGCCACCATTGTAACTCAAATTCTGCCTGTTGTAAAATGTTTGGGTTTTATTGGTTCAGGCAACAAAGTTTCTGTGATTTGCAGGTGTCAAGATGCTTCCTCTGGGAAATGCTCACTAAATGTGGTACGAGGTTATTTCTTTCTGTCTATGATGACACTGAGATTTGCACAGTGGCAATGAGCTCTGCAGAAGCCCATCCCTGCTAAGGTGATGGTAGTCAGAGAAAGATTTTTGTTTCGGAGGGTTTTCTGGGACTTGAAGAAAACAGGAGACAAGAGACTTGGGGATGGGAAACAGCAGGGAGCAGGGTGGAATGAGGGCAAAGTCCTGCTGTTGGTTGCATTGCTCATTGCACTGGAGTCCCACTGGTGGAGGGAGAGCAACTGTGTGCATCTTGTGGTCCTCAGGCCCTTCCAGGTATCTAAAATGGAGTGGATCTTGCTGCAAGGAAAGACCCACTGCCCATTTTTTTGCATGGTGGGAAAGCATTTTCCCTTAGCCATACCAAGGCCATCTTCCCCCAACCCTTCCTTGCTCTCTTGGTGACCACTGAAGGTCTAATCCCTGAAGCTTCAAGATGTGATGTTCTCTGGAGGTCTAAGCCCCTGAATGTCTGAGTGTGGAAGCCCTTTTGCCTGCTCCAAAGCTCAGCAGCACCCAGGAATTGCACTTTTGGCTTCAAATCTGTTGCCACCTGCCTTGCCTCCCTTGAGAGCTGACTGCTCCTGAGGCACACAGGGGACTACAGACTCCCAGGTGGGAGGAGAGGCAGGAGGGGGTCCTGGGGTGCAGCACTTATTTTGCTCGTGTGAACACCCACTGAGTGAGCCCATGCACAAGCAGACACCTTAATATTGGAGGCAGATGCAATCCTTCTTCTGCATTGCTCATCATCTCACTCTTCACCCCTTCTCCCTGCCAGCACGAGCCATGTCCCCTGACATCTGGGTACTGGAGCTGGGGCACACGTGGGGGATTTGAAGGGGACTGTAAGGGGTTTGCAGCCACATGAGGGGTACAGGGACATCTGATGCTGCTGGAGGAGGGCACAGGGGTTCTTCCCCTTCCCCAGGGCTTTGGATCTCTTGGAGCAGTTGCCTGCAGGAGGGAGGCTCTAGGTCTCAGTAGCATTTACTTTTGCTGGACTCCAAGAGGCATTTGGGAGTCCTACATACATGGATCTTTCCCTTTACCCCCATCTCTGTCCCTCCCTTCAGCATCAGGTTGGTGTGGACCTCTGATGTGCCATAGCACCCCATAATGCGTTCCAGGAGCGAGCAAGCTGATGCTGCCATCTCATGGGGGACCCAGTAGTGCTCTGCTGGTAGTGGCCAGTCCTGGGTTGAAGAAAACCCAGTTACTAACATGGCAGCTTTGCCTTTCTGTGTCATGCTGCCTGCGGCAAGGCTGAGCTGGGGGTGGATTGATTAAAAGGGAAAAGGAGATTTACCTGGTTCATGATGGGACAGAGAGTTGTTTCCTTAGCTCAGGGGCCTAGTCCAAGGCAGTCAGATGTGTATGCATGTCCCAGATCGTCACACCCTGGTCAGGTGGCACTCTGTTCAGCAGTGATGCAAATGGCAAAGTTGGGGATGCCAACAATGGGGATGAAGTGGGAAGGCTGTGGGGTGAGTTGTAAAAAAGGATGACTCCTTGCCTCACCCTTCATGGGACACAGCTGGTTTATGGAGAAGGAGAAGCCATCTGCAAGCAGTGCTGGCTTTGTTCAAGAGGAAAGGTGGATTTGTATGCCAATATGGCTATAATGGGTAAAGTCAGCAGTGTTTTACTTCAGGGATTTTGGGTGCAAAGTGCATGGTCTAGGTCACTGCTCCCAGCAGGCCAACAGCAGCCTGCTGATGCTCTCCAAACTAAACTTTGTATCTCTGTCCACTCAAATATGCCTTCTCTGCTGCCGAGATAGGTGGGGAGCTGGTTTCCCACTCCTTCATGAGACCCTGTCTCAACCTCAGCACTCCTCTTGGGTTACATGGCAACTGACAAGGCAGAAAAGCATCTAACCCAGGTCCCAGGAGATGTCAGAGGGGGGAAACAGAATCCAGGATCCCCAGCAGCCTCTGAAGGCACCTGTCATAGCAGTAGCTCTCAAATGCAGCCCAAGCACTGAGGAGGAGGAGCTGCCCCCACAGCTGCCTCTCTTGTGCCTTTTGTGTGGCCTTGTCTCTGACCCATCTTAGCTGCACAATGTTGCGCAGCAGCCAGTGATGCACTTCTTGGGGGTTCTTCACCCAGAGCAGCTTCCCCACACCTTAACCCAGCAACCCCTGCATCCCAGCTCCACCAGCATCTCCAGTGCAGCACCCAGTCACAGTGATATGGGAGCTCGTGTGCTGAGAGACAGCAAAGCTGGGGAACCTCAAGAGGTCTGGATTGTCTCATCCCCATCACAGTCGCTCCCCAGCCTAGCTGGGGTCAGGCCATAGGTCTCTGCTGCATCTGTGGCTTCTGACTGCAAGTGGACAGTCCTTGAAATCTAAGGCACTGCAGCTCTGTAGGATTTGGGCAAATGTGTAACAGTGTTATCAAAATTGTCTTAACACTCTCAGATTTCAAATTCTAAGAACTGTAATCATCACGGGGCATTTTTCTTTCTGGATGCATGTCTGGGCAGGTGATGGGAAATCTGCCTCAAATGCTGAGCAGTTATCACAGAACAAGCAACATCCTGCTACAAAACACTGCTTGAGATTATTCTTATCTAGGCATGATTTATGGTTCCTGAGCTTTACTCTATCCTTGGAAACATATGGCTTCAACAAAATAAAATGGCTTTTCCAAAGAGGGGCTGGTATAACTTTCTATGGTAGTTGCAAATGAGATAATGTAATCCGGGGTGCCCTGACTAATCAAGAAAGCATCAGCAGCACAGTTGTTCCTTGTTACAGCTTGACATCTGATATTAATGGCCTTTTTGTGCTTTTAGTGCTTTAAAAACACCTTTCCTCTCTCAAAGGACTGTAAGACTCAATTCGTTAAGCTGCAGAATATGTAGGGAAAAGCTGAGGGGTTGCATGCAGCAAATTTAGCTCTGCATATGCCCGGAGAGGGGATTGTTTGATTTTTGTGAGATGTAGTAAGGTGCAACTGGGGTGCAGCATGATGGCCAGTTTGACACAGAAGTCATTTTACAGCATCATGGTTCTTTGCAGATGACAGAGAGGCGCTCCCTCTTGTACAGTGCTGGTCCCTGGACCGGCTTTATCACAGCTTCTTTAGAAGGAGAACAAGCACTCTCTGAAAGTGACAATTTTCCTTCTGTGACAGTATAGAGATCCTGTAATGAGTAGGCCAAATGTTGGCACCTACATTTTGCAAGTACCTCTCTTTGGGCAGATGAACCCCTGCAGCCAAGTCTATATGTCTCAGGTGGGAAGGAGCTGGTGAGGCACTGGCACAGGCACAGGTTGCCTGGAGAAGCTGTGCCTGCCCCATCATTGGAAACAGTCGAGATCAGGTTGGCAGGCTGTGTGGAGCTTTGAGCAACATGGCCTAGTGGAAGGTGTCCCTGCCTCAACCAGGTCACCCAAAGCTTCAACACAGGGGTCTCTGCACCTCAAGGCAACCCTGGTCTCTGCTGCATCCACCCTGGGACCAGGCATTGATAATGGCAGAGGGACTCAACAACCCCAGCAGCACAGCCCTGGGCTCAGGCCCTCTGGATCACACCTCTGCTGCCATTGCATGTTTTGGAGCTTCTCACCTCTGTGTGGAGCTCCATCACCAGCTCCGTCCCTCCTTCTGGCTAGGGAGCTGCTCCTCTTCAGGAGGGAATCGAACTATGCTTGTTCACAGGTTATCTCTCCAGCATAGTCAGTGCCAGAAAATGGGAAAGATATTGGAAAATAAATACCAGTGTAACTCGTTTGGCCAGGAGGGATTGTCTGGGAGCACAGAGGGTGAGGTGTGTCCAGAGTGCATGTGAAGTTGCAATACTGTGGGTTTGGCATGGGATGATTTCTCTTCACTGCACAGTCTCCTGGGCTGTTTGACTTACTTTGATTTGGGACTGGATTCACTGGGTAACACCTGCCATTGATTTCCACAGAACTGGTGTTTCTAGCAAAGCAGAAATGCCTAAAGACTTTCCAGTGGTGTTAGTGTTGCAGCTGTTTGGAAAATCTCCAAGGAAAGATATCCTGTCAGAATGGGGTGATTTATCAAACAGAGTTCTTTTCATGGCAGTTTACCATTTTTAGTGGAAAAGATTTTTCAGGTCCAGGCTGGAACAAGCAAGGACAAGAATCATCCAAGAGCAGCCCACGGTCTGGATTAGAGATTTGGATGTGGACATTCAGCACCCACTTTTGCCTAACAGGAGGTTTGGCATGAGAATGTGGCTGTCTGAATCTCAGAGGACTATCCTTCAGCCATGGCCCACCTTAGCATAAGTGTAATTTCTCCCTTTTGTAGGGGTGGCAAAAACCCTGTTTCCTTTCCAAAAATACTGAAATTGTGACAATATTCCTGGGAGGGAGAAGCCATTTTCTACTGAGCCACAATCAAAATTGCCTGCAAAACTGAAGCAGAGGCTTCAAAATCCTCTGTAGTGTCATCTTTATTAATAACTTGATGTTTTAAACTAATTTAACATGGTGAGGAATGGACATCTTGATTTTTTTAATATCACTGTGCCATATTGCAGATGTACACTGCAGTTTAATCTTCTGTGAGCTAAACACTGCATGTCAACCCTATCGAGGTGGATCAGAGTCTCCCGGGAGATAATTCAGGGCAGATGTCACCCTCTGGTGGAGTCTCTCCCTCTCTCCATGGGCTGTAGAGGAAGCCAAGAGAGATTAGCTAAGTAATTTAGCAAGGCAAATTAAGTGCCTCTATTCAGGCAGCATCATCTCCTCAGCTCAGCTCTTGTCCTGGTGCTCTCAGTGCATCCTGAGAGACACGGCACCACGAGGTCTGCATGGGAAAGGTAGTCTGGGCTGAAGCTAAACCCTTCTTGGTGGGGTCACATGCTGCAGCGGCAGCTGCTGGGGAACTCCTTCTTGGGAAATTCAAAACTGAACGTCACAGGTCACAACCACTGAAACGCTTCCATTTTGGATGAAATCACATGTTTTGTTGTATTTTCTGTATCCAGTTTTTGGCAACATTTTATTGGCTAAATATGTTGATATTCTGAACACCAGTTTCAGACAGAAGGAGGAGGAGAACTTCCCTTCTGCAAAAGCACTTTCCTGCGGGTCAGAAATGTTCCAGTTTTGCTCCAAGGGTCTCAAGAAAGCCCAATGACAAAAACCACATGCAGAGGACACAGAGGGTAGGTTTTAATTTAGCAGGAAATACAAATCCAGTGATTATCTTCTTTTATATATTGAGAAGCATACAAGAATCAATTATATTTAAATGAGCTTATTAGCATGATGAGTGATGTTACTTATAACCTCTATAATTCTACTTTGGGTTTCTAAAGCGTCTGCTCCTCTGGCCAGGTGCCTTACCAAACTGCTACATCATAATCCCATTAGAAGTTTTTGGGGGAAGTGTGCATGCTCCCCTTTTGCCTGTAATTTGGGCTAATTTCCTGTGTGTGGCTGAAATGAAGTCATGCTGGTAGGTGCACTTCAGCAGCAGTTCTTGTACACTTGGGAGAAGATACATCCACTGATAGTTTTGTACAGGGGTCCAGGGCTGATCACTATTTCTTCCCAGTGCCATGGAGGCATGAGGAGCCTGAGGCGATGCTGGGAAGAAGCAAAGGAGACCCCAGCACAAGTGGAAATCCACCCCTACAGATGTGGGCTTGCTCAGGCCACAAGTGTGGAGCCGGTCTCTGGTTGCGATGGCACACTAGTGCTGCTGCCCACCCTGCTGCTGCTCATGGCTCCTCGGATCCGTCTGGGAGCATGTGGGTGGCTGTACTCCCAGCTGATGCTGGTCATGGGGCACACCAGGATGTGTCCCCATGCTTTGTGAGAAGGGAGGGACCTGGCGTGGCTTGGGGTCAGCCCAGACAGGTGTCTCCCCAAGGACACTCAGCCCATGAACAGCCCAAGGCTGCCCACCCTTATCCTAGCCATGGCCCTTTCCCAGACCCCAGGGCATTCCCTGGGGGTCACCTATGGGCTGCAGGGAGGCTGTCCTGCAGCCACCAGCATGGCCACATGAGCATCCCTGTGCCATGGTCCCTGGTCTGCCACTGCCCTCTGGTCTCTGCATGTCTCTGGCCATGGGCTGGTTCCAGCGTGAGCAGTGCGGGTGCAGCAGGCAGTGGGTAGATGGCAGCAGAGCCATGGCAGCCAGGTGGAGGGTCAAGAAGTTCTGGGAAATCACCAACACACAGAGATTTTTTTTGGCTTTGGATTTCCTGGGGGAACCATCTGGAGAGGTGAGGATGGGCTGCAGGGAAGTGGGGCTGCCCTCTGCCTGTGCTGGGTACCCCATCTGAGCACTCACACCATGCACTGGGGGAAGGTGCAGGGATCAAAATCAGGGCAGGGCTCACTTGAGGAGAGCACCATCCTGCCCTGCTGCTCACCTGTCCTGTGGGACTTCTAGGAACTAAAGCAGGAATTCCACAGCAGCCCTTGGCTTTGAGGAATACTGAAAGTTTATTGTCTTTTTCCCGACGGTGCTGGACCTAAGATGACAGATATTTTCAGGGTTTTGAAATTCCCACTGAAAGTAAATAAATAAGCACTTTATGTACATATATATATATACTACTCTCTCTATATATAAAGAATATGTATTATATATGTAATTATTTTATTGTGATCAGTGCATTTTTCAGGACAGGATGAAGCTGACCCAGCCAGAGATGCCAGCAGATAATGGCTATCAGTCACAGCCCTTCTCGGGACACACACTACCTTTACATGAACATTAAATAACTTTGGGAGTTATTTCCATTGTGAAGACAGGCCAGCTGAGCATCCTACAGCTGGAGGATAAGATATACCTGAAACACCCCAGGTCTGCAGCTTGTGTTAAATAGTTTTGTCTCTTTGGAGGGGAGTTGAGCACCTCTCCCAACAAACTAACTGGTGATCGCTCAGCTCTAACTCACCCTTCCCTGTGGGCTGGACAGGGCAGAGGGCAGGACTGGGTGAACTGGGGGCAATTTGGCTCTAGATAAGATTGGCACTGCCCTGAGCCAGCACTGTTGGCACACATTTCCTCTCTCCTTCACATTTTGTTCATGGTTTTATGGCTCTCACCCACTGCTGCTCTGGAGTTCACCCTGGACACCCTGGAAGAGGAATTAAATAACCTCTGTATTAAATAATATGTAGATTAAAACCCACAACAAGGGCATGGAGGGGAAAGACACTTCAAGGACTGGATTTTGTCCCAAAACACAGGATGTTCTGCTCCAGAGACATGTTCCCCAGCACGTGGCAAATGATGGCTCAAACAGTAAACAGGTTTTATCCATTTTATTTAACCAATGAAATTCCTACTGATAACAATGAAAGTAATTTCAGCAAGTATAAATGCGATACAGTTTTAAACAAACCCCATTGTTCCGTACCTATAAATAGATTTTTCAAAACCTCATAAAAAGTGCAGATTTATGAATTGCTGTTAAAATGTTAATACATGATTCCTTTGTTTAAAAATGCGTTTTTGTCTCTTAACTCACAAAAAAAAAAAGTTCCTTCTGCATCTGTTCAGATAAATTCAAGTCGGGTAACTTAAAAACTAACAATAGTCACACACAAAAAAAATCCATCCCACTAGGTCAGTCTGTCCTCTGCAGAAAAAAACAACAAACCCAACCAGCAACAACAGAAAAAAAAAAAAAAAAAAAGATAAAAGCTGCTGTGGGAACCCACAGTGAGCTCCTAGCAGCTGCCTCACCTTGCAGGCAAACCTCCTGTGAAAGCATGGAGCCTGTAGCCTATCTCCAGAGCTCAGGGCAGGTGGCCTGGGAGGCAGGACAGGTGATGTGCCACCTGCCCACAGGATGCTGTAGGGACTGTGGGACCCATAGAGCTACCATGCTTCCTCACTTTGTGGTGGTGGGAGGGAGCAGCAGGATCAGAGCTTTGTCCTTAACCCTCCATCCTGAAATACCCACACGGCCGTGGCAGAAGGAGGCAAGAAGCTGAGAGCTGCTGGGCTGGGTACAATTTATCCCCTGTCCAGAGGGTCAGAGGTGGGAGATGCAACGAAACGCCTCTCCCCAGGCACAGCACTGCCCTGCCCTGCCCTGGCCTGCCTGTCACCACGGCCAAGGGGGCTCAGACCCATGGCTGCCAACGGGGAGCCAGCAGTGCTTCTTTCCCCGACGTGCCAGGCTCTGCAGACAGCAAATCAAGGGCTAATTTTTGCACTAGAGAGAGGCTTAGAAGCTTTTCAGCTGCAGGAACACCGTGACCATGTCTGCGGTCCAGCAGCTTGTCCATCCATCTCTCTCACACCAGCAAGGCCCAAGTTCTCCCCCATGCACTGGTAAGCAGACTGGGGCGGGAAGCCAGTGGCAGGCTTACAGGCACAAGGGGCTGAAACACATGCCAGACCCCAGCCTTCCCAGTGTTTGGGTCTCAGTGGAGTCAAACACAAGGTGGCCGTGCAGCTCGAATCATGCTTTTTGCAGAGAGGGGCTCAGCTCACCCACAGTCCAGAGAGGACAGCTGGCGCTCCTCCCTGTATCTACAGTGGTATTTTATCTACAGCAGGGTATGTTTAGCAAGAGCGGTTTAAAGTGGCTATGTTTATCAAGTTTGCTACTTTATGAATTAAAAAAAAAAACAAACCAAAAAACAACAACAAAACGAAAAACCAAACCCCAACAACTATAAATACAAAGACTCTCACACACCAGACACTTGCAGCCTGCGTGACTCATAAACCGCATCAATATTCTGTTAAAAAGCTTATTCTACTTAAAACTATACATAGTACAAGAGACCGAAAAGTGGCAGTCGTGTTCGGGCACGCTATCTGCCCCAGGGTGGCCCACAGTCAGGTGCTTCCTAAAAAATCAAGGATTTACAGTAACATGGCACAGGACTGCAAAGCCGATCACAGCTTCTGCTTACACTGCATACAAAGTACCAAGGGGAACACAAAAAAGAACTGGTGTTAATACTGATGGATTAAAGAGTAACTATAAAGATCAAAACAGACGTTCACAGCATGCTACATATATTGCTCACAAACTTTTTTTTCTTTTTTTAAAAAAAAAGGCTAATACAAAACAAGGAGTTGGCAGTCTGATTTTCAGTTATGTCGGATAGAAAGTAAAGCATATACATTCATCGTGTGGCTTTCCAGCAAAAGGAGAAGAGGGTAAAACTTAGAGATTTCAAGTTTACAAAATTCCTATTTTTTTAAGCTACAGTTCATATCCAGTTCCGGTCACAGTTGTGGAAAGATCTCTGACTGCGTTGCCTTGCAGAGTCCAAGGGCTGTAGCCTAATTATTATTATTTTTTCCCTAAAAGTGGCTGCATTACTCACCACCCTGAGTGGGCTGCTCCTGCAGCCACCTGGGTTGGTAGGCAGCCGGGTTGGAGGGAAGCGGTTTGGGTCTGGTGGCACGACATGAGCATGAAGTGAGGAATGAGAAACAGTTTTGGACAGTGCATGTTTGGACCTGCTGCTGTCGCTACCCCTCAGACCCCTCAGCTGGAGACACAATGCTTGGTGATTCACCCATCTTGCCTGAAAACTTCCTTCAAATGCCTGATGGGGGCAAGAAAATGCAATTCAACAGTGGCAAGTTTTTCTTGCGTGGAAGAACCTGGTTCCCTTCCCCTGCTCCACCTGTGGAGTAAGCAAAGGGTGCCAGCTCTTTTCCCAGAGAAGCCCTCTGGACATCTTGGAAGGAGGCATCTCCCACCATCTTCCCTATGCACAGGCATAGAAAAGAACCTCTTGCACACATCAATGAGGTTTCTGCAACGTCAACTCCTCCTGTGCTGGCTGTGTCCCCTCAAGAATGCCTGTGATCTGTACCTCCTGATGCCGATAGTGCGGCTTGCTCTCCACAATTAGTACAATAACTGGCATTTTCAGAACCACCTCTAACTGCTGTCAGGAACAAGGGCAGAATTCAGGTTTCTATTTTCCACAAGCCCTGATGATACTCAGTACCTGGAGAAACACCCAACCTTGCCGCTGTCCCCAGCAGCCACTCCATGGTGAGCATTTGGATTTTTTCCCATAGGTAAGTGAAAAACCCAAATCCACTTGTGCCAGAGGCTGGATGCAGTCTGCCAGGCTGCAAGGCACCTGAGGGGATGCCAACCCAATGGCCCTGTAAGCCTGCCTGGCACAAGGGGACCTCAAATCCCCCATTAGATGTCCCTCAGAGAAACCTGCACAGCTGAATAGCTCAAGCATGGGGTGCTTCGCCAAAGAAAGTGTTTCCTTAGTGGATCCACTGGATTTCTACTGTAACTCCAGAGATGAGCTCTGACATGCTACTGGCAAATGCTACCTAAATATTCTGAGTTTCATCCTTTCAAACCACATATAGAATTTTCCTGTCCAGAAATAACCTAATATGGCAATTAAGTGTTTCTAAACATAAGAAAGAGCCTCTGCACTCAACCCAATCTCGTTTTTTCAAGGTTAAGGCTGGGAGGTTGTCCCTGCATGGCTGCTCAGGGTTGTGAATTGGGAAGACAGGAAGCACTTCATGGAGGACAGGGGTGGTGACAGGTTGGAAAATGACAATTTTTGCCCCTAATGAGTGGCAGAAGGATTAAATGTCTACAAAAGAGACCTGATGTTTGTTGGGGGAGCAGCGTCATGACCACATGACAGGAAATGTGCTCTACGGAATAAATTAACACTGATCAAGATGCTCCTAAAGTTTCCTCATATTACTGTGCTCTCTCCACCTCCCACACCTGTGATCTATGCGGTAGGTATGAAATGCTAAATTAATTTTCATTTGGAGATAAAAACTTTCACTTATAATTCCTAAATACAGAAAAGCTGGTGGATGCATCTCTTGAGACAGACATAGTGCTGGGGGACATTAGGGACCATAAATCTGAAGTTCACATAGTGAAAACTGACATTTTTGTCCAGCTCTTGGAATGATCATTAACAGAAAATTAATTCTTACACCTTTATATTCAGATCTGCTCTGTGAAAGTTCATTTACAATGAATCCCCTCCCCTCTTCCTTTATTTTGTGCAACATCACCCCTTATGGGAGAAGGATCCAAACCTCTAAGGAAAGTAACTGAAAGAACATCAGTCGAGATCAAGAAGACTTGAGTATTTCTTTCTAGCCAAAACTTTTTAGTCCAGGCCCAAGCTATCCACTTACTACCTCCAATGAATCTTTTCTGCAAGTAGAAATTAAATAATACAGCTCTTCTGAAAGGGAGTCCAAATTCTGGAACATGAGCCTGAAATGCACGCCTATGTTCATGGAAAACACACATGCATAAGAAACATCGAGAACCTGTTCTGCAAGAGCAGCAGCTTACAGTTTAACTGCTTTGGGAGAGATTTCTCTATGCCTACATTAAGTCCCCAAAACAACCCATTTCATTAACAATTGCTGCAAATCACATGGATCTGATACACATTATTCCTTTAATCTCTATGGAAACTAATTTTATTCTGTTGAATTTAGATGACTAAGTTTCTTTAAAAATCTGACTCAAAAATGCAAGTGGGCACCTGCTAGGATTTTTCTGAGTGCCTAGGTGCTTAAATGCCCACTGAAATTTAGACAGCTAGCCGCTTTTTCCAAACCCATGAAAATATTTATCAGCATCACTACAAACAAAAATACTTTTGAAGAATTTGGTGCTTTGAACTTCTGCACTCAAGTAACAGAGCAGCAAAATGTGTTCATTTTTGTTCCGTTCTGATCTGTTTTACATTTAGAGAGACCCACATATATAATTGTTTACAATCATTGATTTTCCTGTCCTTAAAGGCTTTTTTTAATATGTAGGAAGAGCCGATAGTGGCAATTCTTTAACTCTTACAGCTGAAAGTACATCCTTTTCAAGGATCAAGGTGCTGGTCAGAGGAGATGATTGTCCCACTCTACTCTGCAGCTTCACTTTGAGTTCTGTGTGCAGTTTGGGGCACCACAATATAAAAAAGACACTGAACTATTAGAGAGTGTCCAAAGGAGGACAACAAAGGTGGTGAAGGGTCTGGAGGAGAAGCCGTATGAGGAGCAGCTGAGGTCACTTGTCTGTTCAGCCTGAAGGAGACTGAGGGGAGACATCACCAATCTCTTCAGTCTCGTGACCAATGACCAGTGACAAGACTCAAGGGAATGGCATGAAGCTGTGTCTGAGGAGATTTAGGTTGGATATCAGGGAAAGGTTTTTCACTCAGAAGGGGGTTGGGCACTGGAACAGGCTGCCCAGGGAGGTGGTCACAGCACCAAGCCTGACAGAGTTCAGGAAGTGTTTGGACAGTACTCCCAGGCACATGGTGTGACTCTTGGGGGTGGTCCTGTGCAGGGCCAGGAGCTGGACTCGATCTTGATGGGTCTCTTCCAACTCAGCATATTCTATGATTCTATGATTTTCATTTTAATGAAGGCTTTAGGGAAAGGATATATGTTTCAGTTCAGCCTTGGTGAAAATAAACCCATCTACAGCTCACCAAAATTCTCATATAGCAGTAGCTGTAGCAGCTATCTGCACAAACTGCACCCAAGTTTAAAATTATTATTTCTTTTAAAAAAATTATTTCTGTTCTTGTATGATGACAGTCTTGTGATGTTCAGCTGTGGGTAGAATGTTCAGGAAAATGTAAATGCTTTCTCCAATTGGCACCTTTTTCACTTCATTACCAAAAAAAATGGAGCAATTTCAGCAAGGATATACTCTATTGCAACTCACATTTTAAAGTGACTCTGCAATGATAAGAAGCTGTCCATGCTCAAAAGCTCTGTTCCCTGCTTACAGTGTTCCCTGTGCTAGTTGGTTAATTTGTACCTACCAAGCTTTCTCTTCAGTAGACAGGAGAACTGTACACTTTGTTTTTATGTTGGTCATGGCTGGGATTTTGTAGACTAACATTAATGCTGGAAATTACCAGTTTCAATAAGGGAACACAGAGGGAGAGGGTCTACACTTCCAATGATTACCATACTCTTAAGAAAAATATTAATGAACGAAGTGTGAAGATTCACATTCACAAGTGCTTAAAAATGCCAAAAAAAAAAAAAATCCAAGAACACTTGCACATTAAAATTTGGCACAGTGTGAACCCAAAACGTGCGTAAAGAGTATGGTAGCACTGTCTGACTTTAAACACCTATTCTGAACAAACATCTAATAAAAATCCAAAATTTGATTATAAAAACTAGGCTATAAATTGTTGCACTGTAAATGCAATACTTTGGAAAAAAAATGCCACGTGGAAAACATTTCCAGATGTTTCAAGTTTGCATTTAATATTACAAAAAAAAAAAAAATTGAAATAGCAAACTAGTTGTACAATGACATTTCCTATGATGGAATGTCTTGCAGGCCATATGTGACTTGATATGGCACCTTAAAAAACCCAAAACACTGGTTTACTACAAATTTTATGAAGCAATCCATTTATGGTTTCTGTGTTTCAAATCTGCTCATGTACTTTGCTCAGAAGGCATTTGAGCTGGCAAGTATATTTCATAATGAAAGAAGTAAAGGCACTCATGATTCCAAATGTAAAACTCAACCTACCCAAGAAGTCTTTGCATTTCTGAAGGGAAACTAAGCCATCATACTAATTATCCAAATCTAGTTTCACCTCTTTTCCAGAGCTCAACTGTGCTTCTTGAGAACTACTTGACTTTTCAAAACAAAGAAATTTAAAATAGTACTGAACAGATCACATCACTTGAAAAAAGCAAAAGTATTGCATGAAAACTTCTCTCAGCAGAACTGTTTTATGCACAAAAGCCATTAGGTATGGCCACTACAATCACAAGAGGGAGGAAAAAGAATCATAACAACTTAGAATGTTAATCTAAGTTCATACATATGAACATCTCAATAATTCTGAGAAATCTTTGCAGTTAGCTATACAAGATAAATAAATCTGATGTTCTACCCAATGCTCTCTCTAGAAGACAGTCTGATGCTGCCTGTTGGGTAGTTTTCTAAATAGCCAACATGACATTAAAAAAATTAATTACTGATTTCTTCCTCAAAACGTTTTCACATGCAGAGTCTGCAGTCTGAAAGTGCAGAAAAGTGTACAATCATTTAGCTTTCCAATCTGGAACAGACAGATAAAGCAGAAAAACCAACATGCGAAGTCACAGCAAGGATCATAAAAGGGAAGAAAAGAGAAAACTAACTTTAGTAGAGTACTGGTCCATGATTTTGTAAATGAAAAGTGTCAAAATATGACTGGTAGTATTTTTTTAACTATTCTGCAATCACCAATGAAAAAAAAACTGTATTAATTTCTACAATCCAATGGAACATTAAAAACAAACCTGTCTAGTTAGTTTAGAATGTATGCCACAGAAATAAAGGTCACCCTCTTGAAAAGAAATATGAAAAGTCCAAACCAACAGACAAAAGTTGAAGCAGTGACAACTTGTGTTCTACTGGGTAAATTTAAGCATCTCTTTAGGCACTTCACTGGTTCATTAATGCAATACAAAATAAAGCTATAAATATCAACATTTTGTGCTCTTAAAAATTAGTCAAAAGCAACAAAACCCAGCACAAAAGTGTGACATTTTTGGCAGCTTATTTCTTCCCTTCCCCAATATTACTGGTTGTCCAAAAATGCTTTGTCTTGGGGATGCTTTGGCATCTCAGTATCAGGTTGTCTTAAGCCATAAAAGCTAAAACAAAACTGCTAGGCCTTAGACAATAAAGAAATTTGGTTTTAAAATTTCTTTATGGCTATATAAGAAGGACACTTTAGCAGTGGCATGTCAGGGAAAAAAGCTTGCTTTCTTTTTAAATATTGCACTTTTCTTTTGTTCACTCACACTAATGCATAGAAACTTTTTAAACTTTGAATATTACAATTTTATGCTATGAAAAAGTTATGGGAAGTAAATTTCTATACATCCAATATGAAAGAACAGATATGCTAGCCTTCCTTTACTTTCCTTAGTTACAACATTGATAAAGGAGAGAGTGCAAAAAACCCCACAACCCTATTTTTGGTCAGCCTGTGTATTAATTTTATAGGTGCCAACTAAAAAAATTGCAACATGTGATGAGCATGGATATTGCCAGGATGACTGAGGGTGACTGTCAGTAAAACAAGGTTATGCATGGTTGGAACACAGTAAGTGTGACTGAAATGGCAAATCGTGAGGCCTCCTCTCTTGGGAAGGGGCATGACAAAGCAGATGAATTTCGCACTTCAGTAGCATGCTGTAGGATTTATCAAGATTAATTTCACATTAAAGTGTGCTCGATGTTTGCATCCACATCTCGCATCACCTCCAATTGCTGTAGTAAGACAGTGACTGGCAGCAGTCTCCGGGAGACACAGAAGAATCCAGTGGGCCTTTCAATGCAACACAGCCCGTGTGTCTCTGTCACGAGTCACGGCATGGTGGTACGTTCTCAGGACAGGCAGAACTGATCTTCTGCTGGACTCCACTAATCTGAAAAATGATTGCTTGGAAAAAAGAAGTCTCTAAGCACTTCACTCCAGTGCTTAAAGAACAAAGCGCTAGGATTGGATATAATAAAAACAGTTTCAGGATCCTGACCACTGCGCAGAAATCCAGGCGGAAACAATGCAGAGTAGTGCTCCTCAGTGTTACTTTTGTTATCATTAGTAATGTTAAGCATCAAGAAAATAAAACACGTCATTGCACATTACAGCCGCCAAGAAGCACGGCTAAACTTTGACACTAGAGAATTGAATAACCTGATGCTACATCACAAACAGCTTCTGGTGTGTATCTATTTCAAAAGGTCTTTACATACTCAGTAAAAACTCCTTTACTCCTGCCCAGCGAATCCTTCAGGTTAAGTGACGAGTTATGGCACGAAGGGCATACAGAAGTTCGGCTTGCATCCGAGCTTCCATTAGAAGTAGATTGACATGAACCTGTTAAAAAAAAATTAAATCAGCCACTTAGCTCACCTCTGAATGTAACATCCCTATTCGTTTGGGCTAAAATTTCCTACCTTTAGTAAAGTATCACTGCAAGAAAACTATGTCATTTCTTCCTGTACTTTCCTGAAGTATTACAGTTCCTCTTGACATAGTTGTGTAGTATGCCAATACAGACAACATCCCAAGACTGAAAGAAACTAGCCTCAACTGCTGCTTTAAACAATCTTCCATCTGAGAATTCCCAATAAAACCTTTTTTAAATCTTAATGGCATCAGTTCTTCCCGAATTGTATTTTGTTTCCATTACTAGCACCTTTGAGCACTATAGGAGCACAGAATAAGGAATAGTTTCCATGCCAGATAGGCTAGCAGGCACACAGGCACTGAACCCTTGTCATGAAGCATTTCATGGGGATATCTGAAGGCATGTTAACATTTTTATTGCTAAAAAACACCAATATATTTATATTACATAAATATATATATATGAATTTAAGTATTTTTTGATCCCTAAATCCCAAGTATTGGTATAGATCACCACTTCTGCACTCCCAAGTTTATCTACTTTTCTTTTACAGTTGTCCATTTTATAAAGAAACCATTCAAAATAATAATAATAAAAAAATGTAAGTATTTCCAGTACATTAAGAAATAGTTTTGTAAAATTGGTAACTAACACTCAACAAATTAATTTCATTTGGTTTTCTCTGGTTTAAAACAGTTCACTTGATAGATACTGCCATTTTTAGGTGTCCCCCTATTTTATTTCTTAAACAGCACAGGGGTCTCTGTGAAGACACTGGCTTTGAGATACACACCTTCTCCGAGTGCTTGAACTGACGCCAGTAACTATCGTACATGCGCTTGGTAGTTCTCTCTGGGTAGCAGGTCACTGTCTTTATGTAAACCTTCAGGCTGCGTTCAAGTAGCTGATTAACTTCCCCATAATCATAGTCATCATACCTAAAAATAACACAGGCAATCACTCTGTTGGATCTAAGTTTTTAAAAGCATTGTCTTTTGCAGCATTATGTTCTTAAGCCTGGGAATTGGAGCATTTATTATACATGACAGAAAACCACCTGCTAACATCTGAAAGGCTTAGCAGAATCATAGAATTGTTAAGGTTGGAAAAGACCTTTAAGATCATTAAGTTCACTGTTTAGTCAGCACTACTGGCATGATAAACAGTAAACCATGTCCTCAAGGTGCCATATCCACATGGACACTTCCAGAGATGGTGACTCCACCACTTCCCTAGATAGTCTGTTCCAATACTTCACAACCCTTCCTGTGAAAAGGTTTAATACCCAATCTAAACCTCCCCTGGTTTGACTTGAGGCTATTTGCTCTCATCCTGTCACTTGTTACCTGGGAGAAGAGATCGACACCCACCTGGCTACAACTTCCTTTCAGGGTTGTAGAGAAGGTCCCCCCTGAGGCTCCAGACTAAACACCCCCAGTTCCCTCAGCCACTCTTCATAGACCTTGTGCTTCAGACCCCTTACCAGCTCTGCTGCCTGTCTCCAGACATGCTCCAGCACCCCAAGGTCCTTCTTGTTGTGAGGGGCCCAAAACCAAACACAGGATTTGAGGTGTGGTCTCACCAGTGCTGAATATGGGGGGACAATCACTGCCCTGGTCCTGCTGCCCACACTACTGCTGATACAGGCCAGCATGCCCTTGACCTTCTTGGCCACCTGGACTCATTGCTATTCAGCCACTGTGGACCAGCACCCCAGGTCCTTTGACACCAGGCAGTTTTCCAGCCTCTCTTCCCCCAGCCTGTAGCACTGCCTGGGATTGTTGTGACCCAAGCGCAGGACCTGACACTTGGCCTTGTTGAACCTCATACAATTGGCCTTGGCCCATCGATCCAGCCTGTCCAGATCCCCCATCAGAGCCTTCCTACCTCCAGCAGTTTAACACTCCTGCCCAACTTGGTGTTCTCTGTGAATTTGCTTTGAGATGTTGTCTTTCCTGAACAAAGGTTTCAGACTGGCTTCAGAGAATATATTTCTGTAGCAATTTCTATCCTGATATCCTGATAATTGTTTTCTGCACTGGAAGGAGAAGTTATACTGATATGCCAGCAAACCCACTCTAACTTCCAGACCGAGGTATTGTCTTCACTTTAAACACCTATAGTCTAAAATCACGCTTTTCACATGGTTCATTTTTCTTTTTACTTAGTTTTAAAATGTATTCCTAAGCCAAGGGATTTTTCTCCATACCTGATTCCATACATACAGTGGACATAGTTAAATAAAGCTCTTCTTAGCGTCGTTGTATCAACATCTTCATGTGTTGCCATAGTGTTATATGTGAGGTTATATACCATCCGAAACTTCTCGTCCAGAAGATGCCCAATATCAGAATAAAGCCTGTTTACAAGGGAAAAGCCATGATTCTCCCAAGTATAGTCCTGCAGGAAGAGAAGGAAATATATAAATGCACAAATGAAGTGAATTCCCTATCTGATCCTTTCCATGGCTCAACAGTTTTTGTTGTCTGATAATAATAACTTTATTCTCTTCCAAAAGTTTTCATTTTGAATTCTTCATCCACATCACCTGCTCCATTCCCCTAGACTTCTTGGCAATGAATATCATATTACAACACCCTATCTCCAGCTGGATATCATTAGCCTATAGTAGAGAAAAACCTAAGGTTCTCCTGAAGTCCTGAGGGAATTTTCTTCTGCTTTGTCACTCTGAAAAGTATCATTTTATGTGGGATTGGTCTGTACATTTAAAAACTTGTGACTCTTGGAGGCTTTGATGCTTAGCTCTGAGCAGAGATGGAGTATTTACTTCCAGACAGGATGTACAATCATTGGGTAAAGTGCTGAACTGTCCCTGAAAAAACTGATAGAATCCAGGCTGCTTTGGTCTTAGACAATCACCTGGACTGAAAGGATAAAAGCCTTCCTGCTCCTATCAGGAATGGGAAATCTTTGCAGAGTGCACAGCATCAGCAGTGGAGAACCACCCTGCTTCAGAGCAGAGTGCAACCCCAGTCCATGCTGTAGTCAAATAGAACACGTTAGTTTGCCCACATCCTTGGCAAGTGTTTGATCATTCAATCACTGATGGCAGCTTTAACAATCGAGGGCATCATCTCCACATCCTTCCTGTGCCTAGCTGTTTTCAAAAGCTACTGCTGGGCAAGGGTCTTCTCCCAGGCACTTTGGAGCATATTTACTGTACTGTCCCCCTGATTAGCACAGTGAGGAAGAGCATGTAGGACATTACTCAGTTGCCTAACAGAGGCATTCAGTGACATCTGAAACATGCCACAACATCACACTGGGCCTCTGGCTGCTAGTACAAAAGACCAAAAGGCATGTGAGAAATATGCCCTACCTACACAGCCCTGGGAGGAGGTCCAGGACACCTTGGGCATCACAAAAGCCTCTGAAAGCCAAAAGGCCCAGAAGCGGTAAAGTGTTGTTCACTAACAGCGAAACAAACAAACAAACAAACAAACAAACCCCCAAGTTTAAAAGGCAGAATGTATATAGAATACTTTTTCCTGTTACTAAATTTAAACCCATAAAGTACTTTTGCTTTATCAGAATAAAGATTAGATTTCTTTGCAGGAGTTTGGGATACTACTGCAATTTAAATACCATTAGCAGCTGAGCATTTGTGAGGCTGTGGATACAGCCTCACAAATACACATAATTGTTAAGAGCAGGACATAATAAAGTTAAATTATCAAGTTGACTCCTTTCAGTGTAGGCCAGAAGCTCTTCTGTTTATTTAAGAGCAGAGATGTTTTAGTTCCAATTTCAACTTCTTCGGAGCTTTTTTTCCAAGGGACCCTGCTGCTCCTAAAGTAGTTAAGCAGAACGTTTGATTTAGAGGCACAGACTTTGCCTTATTCTTTTTGGCAGTGACAAGTTACTTCAGGCTCATATAAAGACCACAGCATAAATTATCCAGATCGGCAGAGACTGCTATACAGCTAAATACATTTCCTGAGAGTGATTTTGGATTCTGTATTTTACAGTCTTAGATACATCTTCTGACCATGAAGTTTTCCTGAACCCACTGTTGTTTTAATTGAAGTTCTCTGATTTGGCTTAGGGTTTCTTCCATTGCTTTCAATTTATTACTAATCTGCTCATTAATGTACTCTATAAGATGGAACAGAGCAACTTAAAATGTCCCTCCTGTTACATATTTTATAAAGTTCAGGATTCTGGCCATGGAAAAAGATGCCAATATGTAAGACAATGTACAGGTAAAATATATATGATGTTCTTTCAACAGCACTGAAAAAGATGTATAAAAATATAGCAAAAACTTCAGTAATCATTTTTAGGAACTCTTTTTCTTTCCCAACATCCAAAGTCCAGTGATGTGGTGCACATATGAGAGCTATACTCACAAAATCGCTCTCACAGACATATACATATATTCAGGTATTGATAACCACTGGGTAGAGAATACTTGATGAAATGAAAGGAATAATGAGTTCCTCCAGTGATTTTTTTTTTTTTTTGTACAACATCTGGAGGGATGGGAAAGAACTTGTTTCTTTTCTGCCTTTCATTTTCATTCCAGATGTAGCAATATGCTTTACAGTTTTAAAACATTAATATTGGTAATAACGGACATAAGACAGAAAGCCATGTACTACCTCGTCTGAGATTTAAAAATAGTAAAAGACTCCATCTCAGGGACATCTGTGGAAGCTCGTGAGTTATTTAATGGATCAGGACAAGAAAAGGAGAATGCAAAAAACATGCCCGACTACAACTGCTTTATGCTACTTGCCCTGTAGTGAGGTATATGAACATTCTTTGAGCGAATGCGCTTTAAAGAGATGGTACCTGAGCTCTGAATGTTGGCAGATGGTCTTCTCCTCGCCTTGCAAAGTCTTTGTACCCAAACCCAGGATCTTCAATATAACGGGAGACATCTGTAGAAACTATTTCATCGTCAAATGCTGTGAATAAAACAGCAAAATGCTTTGCTTTAGGCAAGCTCACGAGTTAGCGCTGACTTCCAACTACCACTCTACAACAGGATGAGAGGACAATTTTAGAAGTTGAGCAAAGGAGAAGAGTGATGCAAAGGAGAATAGTGGTACAAAAGAAAGAAATCCTAATCTGCTTGTATGGGATCCATCGCTTTCACTGAGGCTACTAAATGTCAGCCTATACCAGACATCTTAACATGCTTCTACAAAAAGGGAAGAGATGGGCTAAACTTCAGTCTGGAGCTTTGCTTTTCTCTCTGCTGACTTCTGAGGGAGTCTAGGTATCTTAAATCAGGAAAATTAATCCCATTAGTAAGGTCATTGTGTTTGGCTAAGAAACAGAAAAATGCACCCTTGACAATGGGATCGCTACACTGAGCAGGTATGGTGTCAGGAATCACACCAGCTCTGTTCCATAATCCGGAGTATGAGTAACCAGAAAGCAATGCAATGCTCCACTGTAAATATCACATGAAGAGGATATGAAAACAAAGAGCTCTACAGTACATCAGGGTGAAATTCTGCCAGAAGCTCTAGTAACTAGGCATCTTCAAAGAGCTCCAAAACATATCACTAAGCAAGCGCAGGTTCTCTATCAGGAATCAATATTTCCCTCACGAATAAACAGGTGGCTTGATTGTGTAACTACCTCTGCAGAAGTTGACCACTGCATAGCTGACTGCATTTGACCCTGATGTTAAAACTGTGGCTCGCTTCCACGTGCATTGACAGAACAGTTGCCATATGTCCCCTGTTAGCACCTTGAAAAGTCAGTTAATCTAAGAATTGCAGAAATGCTTTATCTCCTCTTTGCCTCATTAAACAATCAAAACATAACTGCGTAGGAAGAAGCTTGCACAACATCTGCCACAGTAAATTCTCAGCAAAGAAGAAAAAAACCTGTATACATACACTCCTCTCCCCTGACAAGCACTGAATTTCATGAAAGGGTAAAGGCCCAACACACAGACTCCTCAACTAAAACCAGCAGAAGGAAAAGGGAGAGGAGAGTCAACAAAACTATTAGCAACCTCCTCCAAAAAAAACCCTTCAGTGCTCTTCCTCATATGCCTGAAGTTGCAGAGTCACAGAAGTCATGATTTGATAATGCAGCTGCAATGGCTGTCTATCTGCACTGCTGACACTGCCTGACCAAAGGAAAACAGAGCAAGAATATACAATGACCATTTCTGAAAATCCAGCCACAATGTTGTTGGATGTATCTTCTTTCAGAGATTTTGCATGTTCCTAGAGATCCACAAAACAATCTCTCTGTTGATCCGCAACGCATTCTTCCTCCCTTTTGTGCTCATTGCAGAAAGACACTGATACCTTAAAACACATTTGATTTAAAGCTACTGAGAACTAAATTCACTAAGAACAGTATATTAAAATGTGAAGCATTTTATGGATGACTTCTCAAAATGTCCCTAGCAATCACCTTCAAGTAGCCTCTACTATGAGGAAGTAGCTGGAGGTTCTGATTGCCTTAATAATATTCTTTCTTCTAACACTTTCTTTGCAAAAAAAACCCCCATCTTCCTGTCTACAGGAAGCAGACTTTGCTCTATGTTTTTTTAGAGATGGCAGCCTCCAGAGTACATGAAGAATATGGAAAAGAAGGTTTCAGCTCAGAATTTGGAACATTATTTAAGAATAAAAAAATGCTATGAATCTCTATCACAACACAGACAGTGGAACAGCACAGCAGTATGATCACTCAGAATGGCAAGTTTTAAATGTCCTTTCCATCTGGGCAGTAAATGGTGAAGAAGTTGAGTCTCATCCCAACCTTATTCCTAAACTAAATGCCATATCTGAAGGCTGCTTAGGAGCATAATTGAAGTTCTAAGTGCTGTAAAATGTAAACCTGTGAAGTATTAGTGAATCTTTATATGAACGAATTATTTTGAAGATATAGAGCATATAAAGAAAGAGAAATTTACTCACTACTTTTTAAAGAAGCCTACAGACTTTTTTTTAATATACAAAAGCTAAATTTCAAGTAGTAAAAAGGATGGTGTTATTTGACAATCAAGAAATCTTAAGCAGATGAAGCAAGTGACAAGACCACCTAATACACTCCTACTTCATTAAGAGCCAGAATAAAGAAACAGAAGTTTCAGTCACTGAACTAGTCTCAAGTATTTTTTTCTTACAAAGCATAAACAAAATGGAACTGGAAAAGCACAAATACCTCCACTAATAACTAGCAAACTCTCCTTCTTCTCCTTTTCAAAGCGAGTTGCCATTTCTTCCTGAGAGGCTTCTTCGTCCTCTTTATCTTCTTGTAGTCTCTTCATCCTTTCCATCAAGGCCTCCAGCTCACTTAAAGAATCTGCAATCTGCAAAAACACCATGACATTCTGCAAAATTAGAAGATAGACAACGTGTGTCATCTTCGGATTTCATGCTTGACAACAAGCACTCTCAAAAACAGACAGCAGCAGCAAACACAAAAACTGAAGCCAGAATGCATTTTGTCACATACAGCACAGACAACAGCTTTCAGACAGAAAGAAGACAAGAGCTGGGAAGTGTTGATGTAACCTGTTGCAGTAATTTCTGCAGTGGGATTAACAGCATGGAGGTGGTGTTTGAGTGTGGAAATCATAGTCGCTTATACATTCCCCCATGTAGATAGCTCAGGAAAATCCATCTGTGGGCCCTACATCTACCAGAAAACAACTTTTAATATTAAGGTAACGTTTTTCAGTGTATTGGTAATGAAAATATGTTTCTGAAGAGATACGCTGCAATACTATAATACAGAAACACAACCTCAGATGGCAAATAAGTGCTTTTCATTATGTGTGATCAAAATAACTATTATGTTGACCCTTTTTCTTACTTTTGTGAGGAAAACAGACCACTTTTTCCTAGAAATACATCAAAGTTTTGGGTGCTCTGAAATGTACTTATCATTCAGATTTTTCATAAGGTAAATTGTTTGTGTGAGTTTTTTCCATCTTTTTGAGTCTGTTCTTGGGCCCACAGCTATAATTGTTTTCTAGCATGCTGCTCAGTGCTTAAGCAGCAGCACAGACTCAGCAGCAACCCTCTGCCCAGTACAAATGGGCAGTAAGACACCTCTGCTGTATGAGCTAGCATGTCTTACAGGCTAGAAGTTTAAGACACAGCAACTGAACTGAGTGATCATATGTTCACGTCCTACTGCTAACTGTAAAAATTATATCTAGCGAGTCTCTCGTAGTCCTGATCTTCCATCAGAGGCAATGAGGCTAATTCATGAGTCGGCATTAATTCAAGGACACGTCTTAAAAAGCGTTATAGAGCCCCTTTCAGGAAAAAATGTCCAAATTTAAGTTAATTAACTAGTAATCAAAGTTCTCTGTTGATGCAAGACTGAAACACCAGCATGAAGAATTAAGTTATTTTATTTCAAACGTTTCCTCCCATCTACGTGGAAGTGTTTCAGAACTGACCTGTTTTGTGATTGCAGGCCTTGAAGTTAAAAAAATAATCATTATTACTACTTCTACTATATTTTTTCATTTCTTTTTTTTTTATTCCACATGTTAGGAACATGGATGCTCCAGTCAATGCCACACTGTCTGAAGAAACTGGGACTTGAAGCTTTCTGCTGAAAGGAAAGTTTTAGTCTTGCCAAATGGGTTGTGAGATTAACTATCAAAATCACATTGCTCTGACTACCATCCACAGTTACGATCCTGGTTTTCCATGGATTATATAGAAAATTGCTAGACTGAATGTAAGAATTACCAGACTCAAGCATTCCCATAAAGTAGACAAAAACTTTCTAACTACCGTGAAATTTCAGCAGGAAAAAAAAAGGAAGAAAGTTTTCTAATGCAAAACAGAGGCAAGCAAAAGAATTTTCTTGCAACACTAACCCCAAAGTTGCTACTTGTGAGGGATGCATTTTCTATGTTGTTGTCATTGGCAAGATCACAGACACAGAAGTTGTTGACTGCTATAAGTCTGACTCCATTAGATGTATCCGGATCTCTCTCTGGATTAATGCCACTACCAAATACAAAACTTGCCAAGGCATGATAATGTGCCAACAGGACAACAGCATGCACCAGTTCAGGAAGAGACCAATTATTTTCCCCAGTCTTGACAAGTTTCTGAAATGAGAATAAAAAAAGTATAAATATAAAATTTCCTTTGGCCCCCAGCTTTTCTATAAATACTATGCATTTTAAAAAGGGATCAATTCTTTTCTTCCAGTAATACCATATTCCTCTTGCACACAAACTCTCACTGGATAAAAAAAAAAGAGACAACTAATAGATTACCTCTTTTCCTTTGGGGCCATTTTAGCCAATGCTATTCCTGAAAAGAAAATCTTGTTGGCTTTGTCACACAAATTCTACTGTCACACAGGAGAATTTATTAGCTTGTTCGATGCACTAGTACTTCCCGGAATTTTTTAACTCAGGGTAATGGAGCCTAACCAGACACCCGCATAGTGCTTGGCAGTCCTTTTTACCAGACATTTATTGATATTTACAGGGCATGACTGAAGAGGTACCTGAATGTGCTCTTTTGTGATTAGCCAGGGCCGGTGTGCAAGGAGTTTGTTTATTTCGTTCAGATTTTTCAGTCTTTGGGGAATGTATTCCAAGCCGTTCAACCACTCTGCAATCCCACCAGTCTTCAGAAACTCATCAACGTGCATATTAATTAGGTAGGAACACTGATGTCTGGCAGCAGCCTGGAATAATTAAACACAGAGGGAAAAGTGCAGCACATTATCATGTAATCTGATTTTGCTGCGGGTGGAAGACAGGTTACTAACACAAAACAATGTTTTAAGTACAATTTCATTACAAAGGGCCTTGTTTTATATTGCAATGCATTTCTATACAGTACGGAGGATTCACTAATAAAAATACATTTGATTAGTCTGAATTGCAGAATATATTTTAGATTGGAAAAGAACACTAGAGGAGAACCCCCTGCTCACAGTGGGGCTGACTTAGAACAGGTTGCTCAGAGCATTGTCCAGACAAGATCTCCACCTTTGTAGATCACAGAACCTGTCTTGATCCCCACTGTAATGTTTGAACATCCTCACAGTAAAAATTGCTTTCCTAGTGTCTACATGGAATTTGTTGTGACTCGAGTCCACCGCATCTCATCTTAGTGCTGAACAGTGACGTTGCCATGTGAGAAGTGTATCACTGTGGGAAACAGGGAATGAAGCACATTGCCTATTTTCCTTTCTCACTGAAAGGCATGCTTTATTCTAATAAAAATCTCCTACAAAAATTCACCCACTGTCAAAGTATCAGACTAACCTCTGCTTTCTAAAGTCTCCCTTTTTAATTCCTTTTTTAAATACAAAAGCCAAGGTTGCAGGAGACGATACACAGGCTGCTGGTACCTACCATTATAGCAATGTAGTGCCTATAGGGCAAAGGAAGGGGCCCATCCATGCGCAGCATATAGAACTGGCTGCGGAGGAAAGACTCCAGGTACTGAGTGTGGATACTCATGACCTGTGTGATGTTGTCCAGGCGACCAGACGTAGAATATTCTTCCACGAGAAGATTAGTACGTTCATCCAAACCGTTTGCTTGCATAACCTAAAAATAAGATGGACACATTTTAGCAGAGAAAGAGATTTTCTTTAGTTTTAGCCCTGGGGAGAAACATACAGCGGTATGAAAGCTTTCCTTGTGTACAGATTTAAAGGCAATGATGGAGATCTGGATGTATATTTTTAAACATACATGCTTGCATGCGTGCAAATACACACATACAGATCCTACTTGTATACTGAGAACTGAAGAGCACTTTATACAGAACTTCTGTTATTTTAATGTTTCTACAAAACCCAAAAACATTTTTTCTGTAGATCTTTCCAAAACAGCTAAAGTCACAGATGCTTAAAGTCAAACCTGTATAGAGAGCTGGAAGTAAGTAAAAACTAAATGGAAAGTAAATTCCTTGTGGAAGACAGCATGTATAGACACATACTACCCGAGCATTCAGCTCTAAAACCAATTTCAAAATTAATGGAGAGGAACTAGGTTATGTAACTAAATTATAGAAACAGCCTGGCAAGCTACCCCTTCTGTGCTTGTATAATTGAAGAGGAGATCAAATGCTAATTTGTCCATAACATTCAAGTATTATTTAGAATAGGAATTTAATGCTTTCTTTAAACAAAAGCTGTTCTTTAATTATTCCAACCAATCCAAACCTTGGGCACAAGATGAAATGAAACAGCAGAAGAATAAGTAGCTCTTGCATTGCAAGCCCTGACACAGTATTACTGCTATTACTCAGTGTTTATCACCAAGAACAGCCACTCTCAACATGTTCACCACTGAAGTTACAAGCACAAGACTAGAGTACTTAGTATTTATTCTGACACTGCATAGTAATAAACCAGCCAGTTTATTATTGCAAACACCATGACATGAGAACACGTTTTAGATGGCTTAGTGCACATAAAGCTAGAAAGTGGCCAAAGCCAAGAAGATACAATGCTTTTGCTGAAATATTCTATTTCAAATACGTTTTCTTTCTTTGTGATGGGGTGATGAGTGGACAGTGTCTCAAATATTTTTCTATCAGATCTTATATAGAAGTTACATGTAAAGAAACACCAACAACATACTACATTTTCACTTCTCAACGGTGTACTTTCCTGTTTTAATTTGTGAGCCCAGAAAGGGAAGAAGCAGCTACACAGTTAGGCAGCTCCATCATTTTTACATGTGCATCTTCATTATGACAACTTTTCTGTGCTTTGTACTCAAAATGATGCCTTCTCAGTTTTCCTTAATAATGCTTTTACTATCAGAAGTTTATTCACACATAAGAGATCATTTTATCTCACTTATTACTGTGCATCCCTTGCTCTACTGCAAGGAGTCCCCCTTATTCTTCAGCAAGTGTATTTAAGAGATCTTTGTCTCATTTTGTGGTTTCTTGGGGAAATCATACTTTTCAAACATAGGCTTCTAATCTTCTTCAGCTTGTCAGGGATTTTCCTTGTAACAGTATAAATTATGGATAGAATTCTGCTGACAGCATCAAAATACAGTCATGTAGGACTGCACTGTTGCTATATTAGGCCTAGCAATATGCTATGTTATTATTTCTAAGATTTATCTCTACCTCTATTACTATCCTGTTCATACTGTGCACATATTTCCTCCTGATTTATTACCATCCATAAACATATTTTTTTACTCTGCTTTTAAAGCCTTATGGCACTTTAACAGCTTTAAACGAACCTTTACAATTAAGTTGTTATTACTCTGCCCATATTCCTTCCATTACAACAATAAAGGAGGCTTTGGCACCAGCAGTGTTTTTATCAAGATTTGTGAGACATTCAGTCTCTAACTAAATCCTTCCTATTCGCTCCATTATTTCATGACAAGGAGTGAGGGAAAAAGGTAGTAATTTGCTTAACAAACCACAAATAGCATTTGTTTGTGATACTGAATAGATGTTTTATCCATACAGCTGGAGGGTCCCTGCTTGTACTGGGCAACCGCTTGGGTTACTCCTTTCTGAGATTTCTCCTGCACTCTTGGCTAGTGCCTGTACCAAGCGTCTCAGCTTCTCAGCTTTGAAATAAATTCATTAACAATTCTCTCAAAATACGTTACAATTTTAACTACATTTATTTTTCTACTTTTAACATAATTATTGACTTTATGAGAAAAGTACGTCATTACAAAGTTTGGCATCTCAATTTCATCTTGTATTTCATGCGAAAGGGTGGTGTTCTCTCCACAAGTTTGACTGTCTGGAACTCACTCTACTCCTCTTGTCCCAAGTTTAAAAGGCTCCTTTTGACCTCTCTTTCTTTTTGCTTAATTATGTTTTCTTGTTGGCATCCTTTACACCCTCTCTGTTTGCTTTTAAATTCAAATCTTGCTGGTGTATAAATGGAGAGAGACTCAGAGAACAGCAGCTATCTCATCTTTCACAATGTCTTTTTGGCCCTTCTGGCATGTGAATTATCTGTCTTTAGCAACTACTTAAAACAAAAGGTCTTGGTTTTATAGTCAACCACCCCAAATAATTAACTAATAAATAATACTCTGTGAAGATTGAGAACACAGGAGAACACCACCATAGCAAACTTTCTACCTGCTGCAACAAGCTGCAAATCAGGGCTTACCTCGAACATTCAGTCATGGGCAGAAGTCTTGAGTCTGAAATTCAACCATACCTTTCAACCATAAATTCTCTCAAGAGCTACAGCTACAGTCTGAGGAGTGAAGTCATACTTGCAAGCTCTCTCAAATTGAAGGTCAGACACTGCTCTGAGAGCTGTATAATCATTCTGCTGCAGTACCGGACAGGTCTCCCCTCAGGTCTGGCATTATGAGTAATGTGTTCAACTGCCACCTGAGAAGAGCAGAGCTGTCGCTCATGGCTGTCTCCAGGAGTGCTGGTGACTAAAAAGATGTCAAACAGCACCACTTGTGTACAAGGACAAGGTGGTTCTTACCCACTGGAACCTGCTCCAGAGAAACTATCACTTTTGCTCTCAAAGGAGCTCATCTGGGTACCATAGAACAAGCAGGGTTGTAGAACTGTCTTTCAGTATTTCGATTTTAAAAGCTACCACCTGCCTGGCCCAGCTAACTGCAAACTTACTTCATTCTCTGGTATAAAGGCACTTGGTCCTCTCGTCAGTGGCGGGGAGACTTGTACTCTCTTTTCCTGTAAAACAGTCACATAATTCAGTCAGCGTCAGGAATAACATACTCGCTTTATCTCACAAGGTCTAGATTCAGTTCTCTTCCCAAAGCCACTGGGTGTTTTACAGCCCACTGAGGAGGTGATGCCACCACACCGCATTTAAATCAGCTTTGCATCCCCTGTAATTTGCATGAAGGAACGGCATCAATGTTGGCAAGGGATAAGGCAGAAAAAAACTCCAAAAATCTAATCCCAGTTGGTTTACAGACGAGCTTGAAGATACATAGACAATAGCAACAGAACATCTGGCACGATGCTAAAATTAGCCACTTACTGGACTGAATGGAAGTTTGAAAACTGAGGGGGAAAAAAGCCACACTCGGGAAATTATAAGCAAGATGCTGTTTTTTTCCAATATCAGCATCTGATGAGATCTTTAGTGTTGCGAAGAGCATAAGCACTTTGTGTGCCAAATATTGGCAAGAAAAGCACAGTCCAAGCAAACCAGCAAGACCCAATTACAGGTTTGTTCTAGAAACCTGATGAAATGGCCACCTTGCTCACTGCCGAGCCTGGAGAAAAATGCATGCACTACAAGCCTTGGTGTGCAAACCCTAGCTACAAGGCATGAGGATATATTTAGTACAGAACAAGCTGATAATGTAACAAGAGCCAGAGAACTTTTTAGATTTATTAGGGATAAGAAACTGAACCAAGATAAACTCTGGAGCCTTTTACAACATGGCTGCTGTCAGCCAGAGGGCTGAAGGGGACTGGGGGAGGCTGCCTGCTCCTCTGGGTCACCAGAGGCAGGACCAGAACTGTCCATGTCATTCCTGACCAATGTTGATCTAATCCTCCTGGAGGTTCCTGTCTCCATGGGTCATTTATTTCAGTGACTAACCCCCCAGATTGTTAAAAAGTTTTCCTTACGTCTAACCTGAATTTCCCTTTTAGTAATTTAAAGCAGTTGCTTGTTGTCTTTTCTTCTTTTCCTCTTTATGGTTATTTTCCACCTATCTGGGTGACTGCACACTTGTCTCAAGTCCCTAATTGCTCTACTGCATTGGTGACTCTTAATATGTTATCCATAAACAGCAGTATTGGATTTGCATGCTAAATATTTCATGCCCCTAACATAAAGTCTCAGGTTTTCCATAACAAATGACCCTTAAATACCTCTACCAGGGGGGCTTAAACTTAACCACCATGAGCACAAACAGCAGTGCCAGTCCCAGAATGAATTTGCCACTGATTTCCACAAGGGAAAATCAAGCCACTGGAAGCTGCGTAACCATTGTCCTGATCCTTAAAAACATCCTGTCCTTTCTAAATTAGATTAAAAAATAACATGCAAAAATCAGCAGCGATTATTCAGGAAAGATGTTCCAAAGCAAACTCTCGCAGGACAATTGAATTTGTGACTTTGGAACAATTAGCTGCTAAAAGATGCAGAAACAAGCTGGATCAACTGAGTGAAACCTAGCAGCCAGGAGACAACTTACTGCATCTGCTGCCCGCTGCCACAGCCACAAAAATACTTGCATATGTATAAAATGTTCTCAGTCTAAAGGATGCAGAGATACCAGGTATCTGCACATGCAACCCCTTCTTCAGACAGTTACAGAAGGCAAAGGAAGACATCTTCTCAATTGAAATACACAATCTTGCCAGCAGCCAGTCATTTCTGCCAACACCGAAAAAAGGGAAATGCTTTCCAAGATTGCTAGTAAGGTTGCATTTTGCTTGTTTTGT
This sequence comes from Pyrocephalus nanus, assembly GCA_038380795.1. Classification (NCBI taxonomy): domain Eukaryota; kingdom Metazoa; phylum Chordata; class Aves; order Passeriformes; family Tyrannidae; genus Pyrocephalus; species Pyrocephalus nanus. Next base: position 37,926,655 of record CM076259.1, read on the forward strand.
AAAGGTTATCTGAAAAATAAAGTTTAAAACCTTCATTTCATATTGAATAATTTGGAGGAAGCAGCTTGCCTGAACGACACAGCTTGGACAGCTGCGCACTGTCAGCTCTCACTCGAGCACGGGTCTAAACTAGAGCTGAACCACTGAGTTCTCCATCTTGCTCTCTGATCTGTACCTTCTTCAGGCTCTGCAAAGCTGGTCCTCGAGGCCAGACCAAGGCAAAAAAAAATCCATATGTTGCTTCTAGCAGGATCTGGGCTCCATTGCCCTGTTTTCCCATTCAGTAAATCCTTCGACCCTGCAGATAAGCTACTGCTGAGAAGGAAAGGAGGAAATGGTACTTGGGTGGATGAATATAGGCAAGTATCAACAATTAATTCCTCTGAATGATGACAGAAAGCCAAGAAGATAGTCAGACATGAAAAATGTGTGTTAAATCTTTTACAAAAAGAACAAACCCAGCTCCTTTTGGGTGGTGGCAATTCTAACAAGCACAAGCCGGAAAAGAAAAAAAAAGACAAACAACCAAAAGAAGAACAAAAAACCAAAAGCTCAAACATGATTATTCAAGTTGGTGAGTCTTATCACTGCACACTTCCAGGGACCTTGGTTTTTTGCAGTATTAGAAGTGTATACTCTTCCCCCTTCCATCAACGCAAAATATTATTTTGCCTTCATGCCAAAGCTTTTATTTTATTAAAACTGGTTCAAACAAGCTTGCCAGAAGAAAAGGCGCAAACATCATATGGTTACACAAGTTCTCAGGATGCTATTAATAAAAACATGGTAAGTTTATAAGCATTAAGAAAGATAACTTTGTTGAGCTGTAGATAAGAACTACTGCTTCTGGGCATGCTTTATCTAGAACAGTGATTTAAGGTCTACCCAAGAACCCAAATATAAAAAACTGTGTATGGGAATTAGAAAGCAACATTGCAGATATATGGTCCTTTACGGCGAAAGTTCTTGCAAAGCTTCTTGTTTTTCAAGAAAGTGGTTTTGTTTTCCTGTCCAAGTAGCCTTTGCAGGTTACACTAGCTATCACTGAGTCAGCCAGGGTCCCAAGTATCTTATTTGAAATGGGATTCTTACGCTAACTGGCTGAAGCAAGAAAGAGGTTGCTCAGCAACTAAAATGCTGTATGCACATATACCAGCCATTTTCTGCGTCACGTTCCTCCAGAAACACATTGCTGGAGTAGGAATAAGAATCTTAAAAGGTTGGCAACCAATTCCATTTACATTAAGGCTAGTGCCTTTCTCCTGTTTCTTCAGGAGAAAAGAGAAGATGAAGAGCTTCAAAGCAGAAAAAACTGCACCTGAGCAGGTTACTGAGAGAGAGGCAGCTGCAAGCCAGAGCCTAGAAGCAGGTTTAGCAGTCATACACTGCGACATCAGACAGCAGAACGAGAGCTCTGCAGAGCTGCTACAGGAATTCATGAAAAAACAGGCCTCTGTCAGCTCTATCTGTGACTTCTTCCTGTCCTTACACTGCACTTGCAATGGTGTCGGGAGCTTCATCAGGAATTTTAACAGTGACAGAGTGGAAGCATTTCCCCTTTCCGTGTCTATAAATTGCAAGAAATACCTTCATCCTTGGGTGAGCTCTGCACAAGAGCTCAGAGACAAAAGCTGCAACTTGCCAATTCAGGGTTTATTTTCAATTGTGGCAGTGACTGTGCACCCTCTCTCCAGAGCCAAGATGGGCAGTGGGACATGGCACTTGCATTTCAAATAGCTGCTGGGCTGCCATGGCAGATCAAGGGATGCCAGAGACACTTGGTTGGCAATGCAGCCATAAAGTCCAAGTGGGAGCAAGCAAGAGCCCAGCTGGCACTGGAACAAGCACAGCAGCTTTCCTTCCAAAGCCTAAAGCAAAAGAAATAACCCTTCTTCCTCTTCGCTATCACATGAATCACTGTGTCCTCAGGCTTTAAAAAAATGGCTATTTTTAGCAAGCTGTAAAAGGAAGCTGTTTTATTTGAGGATAGAGGTGCTAGCTGGCAGGGCTGATCAAAGAGCTGTTTTAGGAAGTACTTCTGAATGCCTATGAATGCAGAAAACATGGGCAAGAAGCTAGTGGTCGCACTGCTGCAGGTGCACAGGCACTTCTCACACGCGTGGCACATAAAAACTGATTCATCCTGAACTAGACATCAAGGTGGTCATGCTTCTGGGAAAAGAAAATAATCATTTTGCACATCAAGACAGAATTTTGTAAGCTCTGGCAATGCTGCCACTTGTGTCCCCGAACTCCCAGGGCAGTTCCAAGAAACACTCATGAAGGGGCTCAGTCTCCCCTCTGGCAAAACCTGCCACAGCTACGAAGACATCAGCATAATAAACAGCAACAGATCAAATATAAACCCTAAAGGCACCACAAATTAGCTTTTCCTGAGGAAAAACCTCTTTTTTAAAAAAGAAGGAATGTTTTTTGGGGATAAGGTAGTGAGTATGTACTTTTTATTACACCTTTTCTTATATTATAATCTACAAGCAATTTTGCTACCATCCAGCATTTATAAGGATCTTTGCTATTTACATTCAGTGCTCTATCTCTTTCTAATACACATGATATCTGCAGCAATAATCTGAGTCAAGTCTGTCACTGAGACACCTGGGTGTGAGTGGAGAACTATGTATAGGACTCCCTGTCTGGGGCTGAATCTCCCCAAAGGCAAAACTGGTTTTCCCAGTTTCCCACCTTTATCTTATAGTTCTTCAAACTCAATATACACCAGTTCAATCTCACAGATTTAATGCTGCAGAGCCCACTTCTGGTTTTCAGCCTGACAGACACAAATGCCTTGTGTTTTGGTTCACACAGTACAGGCAGCACTGTTTGCTACTGTTGCTGGTTAAAACCCTACCTACAAACTGGTTTCTCCTGCTCCCACTGTTGCTCACTGAACACATTTTCACTTTCAGTCCTAAGATCCTGGAGCAGTCCACCTTCACTGGCTCTGGTCACAGTGAAATGCTCCAGGTTTCAGTAAATTATAACACAATTTTACAGTCACACTGGCCCATCTGCTCATTCCATCCTCACTCAAGACAGAAGAGAGCATGAAAAAAAATAAGTCTGAACACTGATTTTGTCTGAGCTTCTTCTTTTATTCAAATCCTTCCTTAGGATGCAGGAGGGATTTTGTTTCTGCATCCAACTTGCATTTCAATTTATCCACCTAACTTTGGCAGAGGAAGAAGAGCCAAGAAATTTTTAGGTAGAAGAAATGCTTTGGAAGAAACTTAGGATGCATCTAATTCATTTTAGATGGAAACTTTAATGCTTTATGCTTAAATTTACAGAGGATTAGTATAAAAGGTAAAGCTACACATAATCTTGCTGACTAAAAAGAAAATTAGGTAGCCACAATTTACCTGTCTTAACATGTCAGTACTCCTGTGAGGCTCTGATTGACAAGAACAAAAAAAACCACATTTATTGATGTATTTTTTTTAAAGAAAAAAAATGTTTATGGCAGATAATGTAATAAAATTGGAAACTTTATAGCTTCAGAATATATCTGGAGTTCATCTCAAATGAAGTTTGCATTGCAACCTCAAAAATTTGGATACACATTTGGAGGGTAAACTTCAATGTGCTGTTATTCAAAACCATTTCTGTTGAGAAAGAAAAGCCCAAACCCAAAAATTTGAAGAGGAATAATCTGAATGATGCACAACACTTTATTTTATGACAATCCAGAACTCCTCTTTATGACTGATCCGTTCCTATAATTAAACCCTGGACAGACCTCCAGAAGCAATAAGAGAGATGTTCAGAGCAAACAATGTCAAAATGTTAAGAGTTCACAAAGTAAAAGTCCTAGCCTACGGTCATTTGTTAGGGGTATTTCAAGTGATTTTGCAACAGTTTCCTCCTCTTAACAGCCTGTACAACTCCAAAAATGCAAACTAAGTCATAAAGATGAGAATTAGCAGAGGAAGTCAAACAGCAGGAAATCTTTTTTATGGAACAGCATTTCAAAATACTTAAACCAGTCACTTTTAACATTAAGAATTTGGCATCTTTGTGCCTCACAGCTGATGAAGTGGTGCAAAGAGCCGGGAAGAGAGCCAGTGTAGCACAATTGATGGGGAGCTTTTGCTTTGGTAACAGGTTACAGCCCTTTTGGATTTCACACAATAAAAGGAAGCCTATCCCAAGTTCCCATCCCTCCACCAGCTAATAAGAACACAATTCACACTAATTGAAAACCAAAGGGCAGCAATTTCTACCCAACCCAAGATGGATGGCCAGACAGTAGAAGTCCCACAGCAGTTCCTCATTCTTTGAAAGAGATACTTGGACCAGTACACTTGGACCTACAGAAGAAAAACTCAGAACTGAACATGAAGTTACTGGCAGAAAAGCCTATCACCTTTTTCATAAAAAAATTCTGCATCTGCATCCTTATTATTCCCACTGCTGTATTGCTCTCCTTGTCCTGGAGATAATTTCTGTGAACTAAAACCAACATTCAGCTGGGAGCAGACAGGCAAAGGACTGCAAGTCAAATGTCAGAGTAACAAATGTTCTGAAAAATACTTCTTTATTTAAGAAACCCGAACTGCATTTTGCATTTTTGTCAGAATAGACCTAAATATATCAAGTAAAAGTCACATCTGTATCTCAATATTGACTGAAGCAATCAAAGTACACAGTACATACAACTGGGAAAGTAAGGCTGAGGTTCCTGACCGGAAAAATGAAAAGACCTCAAGAAATTTGCTCAACTAATGGTGCCAAGTCAGACCTGAACATTGATTATTAACACATAAAAAGGATGAGAGACAAACAGCTACTTCTTCTACTTTCTTGTTGCTTGAGAATCACTTCAATTAAATTTAAGCCAAACCTCAAAATCCGAGTTCTTATTCATGCCCCAATCCTTATCAGATACCGAGGCTGAAACTCAACTGACCAAAACCAGACACCCAAATCAGAGTTAGCCAGCTGGATTCTGGTTACAACTAAAAAAGAAAGGTGATGTCTAACTCAGAATGAGATCAACTGTGCCATGGAAAGGTCTGAATTTCCTTCATAGACTAACAGGAATCCATGGGTAAGCAGGTAGTGATCTGAGGCTAGGGAAGACACTACCACCAGCAGACAACAAATGGTCTTCTGGTCTACTTCAGCATTCAAAAAACAACAATTATAAAAAACAAACAAACAAACAAACAAACAAACACCAGGGAAGAAGAAATTAAAAAGCGAAAAACAATCCTTCCGTTATCTGTCCCTAGAGAACTTCACCTCCTTCCCTCCCCACACACCAAACAGTAACACTGGAGCTTGTGTGCTCCTCAACAAATGCCCTCAGGACAGAAGATCTTGTGAGTGAGTGTTTAGATGACTCAATATATAACAAACACAGCAGAAGAGCATTTTCTATTTTTCAACAGCATCAGATATTAAGAGTAAAAGTTACAGTGGAAAACTTCAGTGGTTTTAGTTGGGACTTGTTTTATCTGTACCTTGGCTCCCTTCCACCTTCAGGTTTAGTCCAAATCTGACATACACTAGACAGACCAATATTATCTAGTTTGGAGAACATAGCCTTTAGCCATTAAACTGGCAAAACTGCACTGAGTTAATCTGCCTCTTCATCAGCCAGGACAAGAGTGCTCTGTGTTAATGAAGAGTGTCTCAAGCAGCATGGCATATCCTTTAATCCACTGCCTCCCATGCAGAGGGCTGCCTTGTCCTGCCTGAGCACAGCCCATCTAACCAAGCCTGGTTTCACTCTGCCAGCAGGGTCCCATGTGCACAGGAGGCTGCAGGCTCACTGTGGGTAAGGGAAGCAATGGTGTGGTCTGAGTGTGGTCTCCATCCTCCTACGGAGAGACCGTATTGACTTCCCCATTCGATCCATGCAGCAGATCAACAGGTACAACAAATGTTTGCTAAAAAGTGCAGATAGAGCAGCATCTGCTTTGACAGGCCTGAATAAATACCTAAATTAACTACTGAGAGCACAGCCTCTTTACAGTACAGTAACTGAATGGTTAAATACTTCAATTCATAAACGCACGCACATTAGATTTATTGGGCATACTGCCAACTGGAGAGGCCTAACTGGTAGAGATTAAAAAACAAAAAGAGAGAAAGACCCCTAGGGTTATGCAAATCCATCATGTATCCCTGGCAGAACTGTCTCCCAAGAATGCTCTACCGAATTTTTAGTAGAAGTATTGTCTGAAAATACATGCCTTGTAAGCAAGCAAAATAGAATGGTATTCATCCATACTGTAAACGTCTAATGGCATCCTCCTACTGTTAAGAAAGTGGCCGAGAGTATGGTGTTGTTTGTTTGTTGTTTTTTTTTTTTTTATTCAATGTATTTCCAAGATGCTAAATGTTTGAAATACCAGATTATTGTAAGAGCAGTACACAGCAAAATACTCCAACAATTTTTTATAGAAAGACTTAAATGGACTCCATTGCAATTCATGCTAGAAAAACCTCCGGTGCTACAGCATTTAAGCAGAGATCACCATCACCAAGGGTTTATAGGAAAGAAGATGCATTTAACTGCAGGTTACTATAAAAGCAGACTGGGAGAATTTTTAACCAGGGACTGGCATCAAGGCTACATTCTCTCACCTTTCCTCTTTGGTCTTTCCATTGCATTCAATATGACAAAAAGCACAGAGAGAGATTTTTCAGGTGCAGTGTGCCTTAAAACAGTGAGATTTGGATTTTTACCAAATAAGACTCTTACAGTTATGCCTCCACTGCAGTTACTAGTACAACTGCTGCTCTTCTATAAATATTTAAAGCTATCTTTAAAAAAATCCTTGGCTTCAGTGGTTTTGAAGAAGTCCTTGGTTAACAGTTCTTAAGTCAGGTGAGCACATGAAACGCAGCTGCACAACCAGCTTGAGAAACCATAAAAATATTGAGTCAGGCACTGACGAATTTTCAGTTGAAATGGTGAAGCTTGACAGTTCGGAGTGAACAGTACCAAAAAGAGAGCTGCTCACAGCAAGTATGGAGTCCTACCTCTGCACTCTAATGCAAAAAATAGTAACAATATTCTCCTCTGATTAGCATCCCAGTCCCACCATAGCTGTAGGGGAGGAAGCTGAGCTCTAGCTTCTTCTAGCCCTGCACCAGCTCTCTAAAATTGTTTCTTTCCCAGCTTCAACTACCTGCATGATAGGCTGTCAGAAGCAACAAGGCTGCACCGGTGTCCTGGCCACACAAGGTATTTTGATGGCTGACGTGTTAGTCAAGCAATGTTTGTGACTACTGTCAAATGCTACACAGAGTCACAGAGTATTCAGAGTTGGAAGGGTCCCACAAGGATCATTAAGTCCAACTCCTAAGTGAATGGCCTCTACTTCTTTATTACTACCAAAACCTGAAAAATATTCATTAGTAAAGCATGGAAATCTACCACAGAGTTTAACTTGAGAAGGCAAAGTTTGAGTTTTCCAATGAGAAAAGCTGTTTGATTTGTAGCTATGAGATCTCAGATCATGCAATCCTGTTTTCCAGGCACTTCCACTATTTTTCATGAAGCAGTGTCACTGTATGGTTACAGATCTCTCTTCTTGCAGCTGTTCTCTTAAAATTCAGGAGGAGATGCATTCTGCCTGCTTCCCTGATCAGCTATTGAAGCAGGACATTTAGATGGAAAGTTTGAATTTTATCAAGAGCAGCAAGCCTGCTGCAGAGACGCATTTCATTATGTGAAGCATATCACAGGTGCTTCTTCGTTGCATCTCAAGGAATGGGGACAGAAGGGACAGAATAGGGACAGAAGCCACACACTCCAGAAATAAACTTAGCATGTGTCCCAGCCAACACTCCCTTTTAGTAAGTATCCTTGTAATGTTTTCAGCTCGATAAAAACTTTTAGGACACTATCTATTTGCTGGTACAGCTGGTACAGAAACATCCTCCCAAGCACCTTTCACTTACCAACTACTATGTACAACCAAATTCTATTCTGAGACATAAGAAAGTCAAGCAAATGGCACTAGCATGGGTTTTCAAACTGTTTCCCCCACACATTTTATGTACAAAATGATCACAGCAGTTATTTTAAATCTGTGTGCAGGAACTATCTTAAGTGTCATGGAAGTGACTTGCAAAAATTCAGAAAACCAAATCCTGTCATACAGATTAAGGAGGGGAGTATGCTCCCCTCAGTACTGAAGCTCCCCCAGCTAGTTTTCTGCCATCTCTTTCACACAGGATTGTGAAAGGCAGTAGCTTCAGTCTTGGAAAGCAACTCTGAACTGCTGAGCTTGCTGTCATAAGCATGTCAAGAAATTTTAATTGATTGCCTCCTGGCTGTCACAGTCCATGCATAGTGTGCTTTTACCACCTCCAATAAAAGGATTAGGAGCCAACCAGCAGGTGACAAGCAGAGGCACTTAACCTTTTCCACTATGTGCAACTAAGCTGTGAAAATCCTTGCTATAAGATGCTGCAGACACCTGAAGTCAGCGTGTTTAAAAGTGTTCAAGTTCATGGAAGAGAATTACAAGAATGTTTATTAAATATGGAGAAATCACCTCTAGCTCAGGAAGTTTACAAGTTGCAGATACTTAGGAGGCTGGGAGACAGTGCTGTGGGAGCATCATGACAAACTGCTCCATTTTGTGTCCTCTTCCTTCAGTATCTTCCCTTGGGCACTGTCAGAGACAGGACATTGAGTTTCAACCTGACCTGCTGTATCTGCCCTAATGCTGTCATTTATCTGCATCAGATTGGTTCAACAATAGTACTTACTCTATAAATCCCATTTAAAAAAGGAATCGATTTTCTAACAGAGATAGGAATTGGCATCCCCCAAACAAGGATATACGTTTTAGCTAAACTGGATCATTATAGAAATAAGCATTGCTCTAATCCAGTCTAGAAGATGCAGCACATGTTATGGAGCTCCTTAGTGACTGGGTGAGCAAATTCCTATACTGTCTGTTCAACACAGGTGGTATCATACGATTTACTTCAGAATCTTTACTACATTACACTTCAATTCTTTACTAGCACTGCTTTTAGGAAGCAAGTGTTATTCTTCCCCTTTTCTGAATGCACCTTATCAGAAATTCCATCAATTTAGCTCTGAAAAAGGTGAAGAAAAAAGAATCCATAGCATTAAAACATGAAGACAATATACTTACAAACCCTTTCTACTCGACTGAGTAGATGATATTTGTTTAGATGGATGGTATCTAACTGGAAGAAAATAAGCCCATATTGGCTACACTACCCCACCATGAAGAACTTTAGCTAAGCTGTTCATGTTAACATTCAAGATAACATCAAAATATTAAAACATGAGGCTGATATAAGGTTTCTAATTTATAGCAAACAAAATTTGGGGTCAATGCTCCGTAAATTTTAAGTTAATCCACTGAAAAACTTTTAAAAGAAAATGAGAAGCACCCTTGGCACAAGTTTCTTGGACAAATGCTCATATACAACTGATGACCACTGACCATCTTTACTACAGTTCAAATAATGTAAGGAATGCTGATGCTGTTCTCCTAGCTCTGCCTGGAAAGGGATAGTCCTCCTGGACATCCAAAAGGAGCAATGCCCTCCTGCTTTAAGAGAAGCACCTTTTTTTGCCATCTTTCCTTGATCAATGACTCAAACAGAAAGAATGTGCCAGACGAAAAATAAAATCTCCCTGACTAATACGCTTTACCTTTAGCCTAAAGGTACGATTTCCAAGAGCTAGCGCCTTACTGTCTAAGCCAGGAGTTTAAACCTCTTTTGATTAGTTGACTCGTAAGCATTTTTCAGAAGGAGATGGCATCCACACTATGCCTCTGAGTTTACTGAGTAAGTCTTCTTACACAGTCTCCTTGAAAGAATTCCAGAAAAATTGTATAGGTGCTAGGGCCACAGATGGAAAACCACGGGTGAGCCATTTTGATTCTTCACCTGATAGGAAATCCTAAACTGGTCACCAATTATAGAAAATTACTTCTGCAAGGAGTCTTGTTTGAAAAGGCTGGAGACTGCTGTACAGTGAGCAAGCAGCTGACACACTAACTGTTTTGTATTTCATTAGTCTGGGAGAGGTCTGGGCAAGAGACAGACTGAGGAACAACTTCATCTTGGTAGCACATTCACAAGCCACTGACTTGCTGGAATCACAGTAAGACTATTTGCAGTCTGGCAGTTTCTTCCTCTTTCTTGTTCTTGTTTGTTTGTGGTTTTTTTTGGTTTTTTTTTTTTTTTTAAAGAACATTTTGCATCTTAAGCGACATCTTACCAAAGTGAGTCACTGGTGAGATGCAATCTCTAAAACATCCTGACTTAATGTAGCTGAGCTGGTGGCAGTGAAGACCTAAGGTACAAATTTTCAAAAATGAAGACTCATAACTGTTAGAGAAGATTTATTGCATGTAAATACAGAAACTTGTCCAGAGACAGATCAGCTATTCCTGCTCTCTCCAGCCACCTAGGCCAACAAATTGACAGAATTTCAGATTTACCTCCAACCTCAGAGCTGACAGGTGCTACCATCTCCTCAGATTATTGCCTACACTTTTACTAAGAGGGCTTTTGCTATATTTTGGTGAATTAACAACTCTACAAAAAAAGCACCAGCAAGTACTACAGAAATAATAAATCCACTTATTTTATACCCTGTCTGAATAAAGACTTCTGTAGCTATGGAAGAGGAATAACCTGCACTGCCTAATGAGGTCCTCCACTGCACTCCAGTTTACTTGCCGTTCCTTCTCACGAAGTCACCAAACTCAAACTGAGCCCTTTTCATCAGAGCAAGTTCACAGCCTATACTTGCAACCAGCTTAGCTCTATACGGACAAAGGTTAGTCCATGCAATGATTATTCCAATTTTTCTGTGAAATAAGAACCAACACCATAGACCTACCTTCTCAAACAAGACAAATTAATCATGTTGGAGGGCTGAATGCTGCCTCTGTGTATTCATGAGGTGCAGCTTAACCCAGAGGAGTGTCCCATACAAAACAGCAACAGCACTGGATAGTCAAACTGCTTTTGCTTGTACGACAAGTTTCTGTTGGATAAATAGGTCAAGTAACTACACCTTTATCTAATACCTTTTGCATAAGTGGCCTAAAGAGCAGGGGCATGGAGGGAGACCTTCCTTACACCTCCATTCCCCTTTTGCTTTACTAAGCCATGTATGAAAGACTGTTCCGCCATACCCTCCGTGGGTGCAGCCTGCTCTCTTTCCACTTATCCTCTGCTCAGGTGGAACAACCACTAAGCTCCGTCTTCCCTGAAGAACTACAATGCTGGCTGCAGGCTCCTTCAACCTTTAATTACGTTAAGTTGACCTTTTCAACCAACACACCTTTCCTTCTAACTACGTGTGAAGCGCCAGCACAGAAGCAAGACAAGTTTTAAATTGCTGGAATAAAAGTCACTTATTTCAAAGCAGATTCTACCTGAATGATCACTGATGTTACTGCCTCATCCAGTAACACAAAACTTGTGGTATGAATGTAATTGAACATTTTGTTTGGGTTTTCTGGAGGGAACAGAAGATGAAAATACTTTCTGAAGCATTAATATGGCATAAACTAGTTGAGAGTTTTTCTGGTTCAACTCTACTACTGCATTTGTTTAAATGTGGAGACTGCAAAATGTAAAAATACTAAATACGGTGGAGAAACAAAATGAAAAAAAACTCAAAACAAAAGGAAGAACACAAAAGGCCATGTCTGATTCTAGTGCAGATGCATTAGTGCCTGTCTTTTGAATTTCAGAGGGAAAAACTAATCAGTCAAAATGAACTGTTGACTCATGAACATCATGCACCTCTAGTGTTCCTCAAGTGTTTTAATATGTCTCCTACCACTAGGGACAGGGATTTTTCACCACAGGATACTAACAGAGTCCTGATTTAGAGTCTCCTAGCAGTAGCGATCTAGAGTGAAAATGTCTGCAAATGAATGAAAGAGGACTTAACATGGGTGCTCAAACAGCTGCCACTGCACCCCGTGGGTGTTTCAATCAGCTTTTGGAGGGAAAAGAACCAGCTCATAACAGGGAGAGATGCGGTGCTTTAAGATTTTATTTATGGTGTGTTGTTGTCGCCTTATTACCAGACCACAACAGTGACAAATTGTGAGCTTCAGCAATGTTCCCACCTCATATACACAAACTGTGTGTAATGCATGTGCACAGCCACTCTGAAGTCCAGTTTACAGAGTTAGAAGTCTGGGTGCTTCCCTATAAACAGTTGCCTTAATTTTCTAACCTTAAGCCAGTTATTGCAGTAAGTGCTCACTGGAATAATCAAATCTTGATGCTGATTTACAGGAAGGGTCAAGGTTTGCTCTGCCTGCTGAACAGCCAGTGAGTATTTGCATGCAGGCTGGTTGACTTCAAGACACAAAACATATTGTAGTAAAGCAACATTTCAAGTGTTCTTCCATGCTGGATGACATCCAAGTGGTGTCAGGTAGAATATTTAGACAGCGTGTAGGCGCTCCATTTCATTAGAGGTCTAATCAAATTTCTAAATGCTAGAACAAATTACTATTTCCACACCTCTAATCAGCAATGAGAGCGCTTTAGAGAGAGGAATGTCAATCAACTCAGAGGGAATATTTTTTATTTTTTTAGTTAATAGGCATAATTACTTTAAAACAGATTTAGAACCATATGTCCAAAACCCCTCCAGATACATTTAGACAATAATGTAACCATATTCCCTTCACCACATGCTAAAGCAGGAGTTATTCAACATATTTACAAGCACATGCTATTAAATTAGGTTCAACACTGTTAAGATAAGGCCTTATCTAATAATTTTTAACTGTGCAATCCATACAGAGGAGAGAATATATGCTGGCTGTTAATTGTTTTGTTAGCATCAGCCAGAGCAAATCCAGTGCAATAATAAACTGCCCAGAGACAGATAAAAGATGAATTTTAGTAACCAGCTCTGTATTGCTCTAAGAATGGCTTACACCAAGACAGCTAGTACTTCTTCGCTGTCATCAACATATCTCTGTTTTACTGAGATTATGTGGATCTCCTCAGAAGCACGAATACTTAATTTGAAAATGTTAAGTGAGGAGTCATTCTTGCAACCATTCCTCCCTTCCAAGGGACAATTTAATTGATCCTTTATAGTGTCAAATGACTCTAAAAGAATTTACAATTCTCTCTAGTTTCATGTCAAAACTAAGTTTGAATTTAATATGCTTTAAAACAGATACACAATTACACATTTTGATTCCAAAGTGCAGCAATTGAGACATATTGACTATATTTATGATTTTATTGCTCATTCTGAATAGATGAAAACCTGATTTTCAAGTCACCTTTTACTTTGCTTCCAAATGTATTTTGCAATTGAAGAGATAACAGAGACCTATGGCTCCAAAGAATTCTCAAGAATGCGATTTCTCCTGGCTTCTATACATGTTAACCTAACATTTGTAGATGTTGGAAGACTTAAACCACAATCCAAAGGGTGATCCACACACTGACTACACAATATTTCTGTGTGATACAGACTTATTACTTCTGTTCCAGTCTACTCAGAACACATGAGGTTAGGAACACTTCATAGTCCACTCCATTATTATTTTTTCCCACCTCATCCCCTGAGGAAAGGGACTCTTATAGCCTCACACTATTACCAAGTTCACTAGCTTGGAGTCCATTAGAAATCCATTGTTGGTCTAACAAAACAAGATGCTTACCTTAAGAGAAATATGAGAATCATTAACAACAACAACAAAAATAGGTGTTTAATCAGGAGGTTGTATCTGTTTATTCATCTTACCCTAACTTGGGTAACTAGGGACATTCAGGAAAGATTCATGATATCATGCTAGATTAAGAGCACTGACTTCTATCTCTTACACTGAGCACCATCACTTACACCCTGATCAGCCCTAACTTAAGTCCCTGACTGTCACATGGATTATGCCCTAGAAGAAAACAGCCCATACTTCAGAACACCTTACTCGCAATTTAAGTAAGATGTGAGAATGAAGATATTTCAATAAATCAGTAGTTGATATGGTCTGTAACAAGAACAAAATAGTTTCTCAGCTTCATAAACATGTAATATTAATTAATTTAATTAATTAAATACCATCTACACCAGTATTTTGCCCCAACAGATAGTTATCTAATGTCTGATACGCAAGAAGCATCCTGTAATAAAAGTCTGCAACTAGTGGTTAAGAGAGACATTTTAAATTAATACACCTTGATCATGGCCTCCCCTATTATCAGTAACACTAGTTTGCCCAGGATGGCATACCAAGAACCCCATAAAATGTCTTGAACCATTGTGAATGCATTTCATGGACTGACTGACAGGCAAACAGTCAGAAAAAAAATTGTTTGTGAAGAGTATCCCTACCTCCCTGTAATGGCATTTCACAAGATATTTGACTCCCCTGCATGATGTTCCCTATAGCTTCTACTTAAAGCACAAAGACTACCAGGCTGGGCTGCAGAGACAACAATGGGAAGGGCCTCTGCATACAAACAGGAACACCTGCAAAGAACAGAGAAATTCAACAGCATAAATTATTTCCATGCAGGTTTTTCCAAAGCCGATGAGGTGCAATTTCTCATTAACTGAGGTCTCCCTCTTGACAATACAAATTTCTTTTCTACTAAAAATGCCCCATTTCCCCCTAGTCTATTCTGACCCACTTAGACAAAAGCCAGTATTCAGCCTGGCCATGCAAACCATGCTTGAGATCCCTCCTTATTCTCCAGCCCTTCAAATGGAAATCTGATAATAAAATCTCCAGACCAACTCACCTGGCTACGAATAGCTAGGGGAGAAATACACCACTATCTTCTCTCACTCAAATCTCCCTAGCCAGGAAAAAGAGGTTCAAATAAAGAACTAAATGAGTATTAGAGAACTAAATGAGTATTAGCAGCTCCCTTGCCAATGTGGGAGAGAGAAAAAACTAAGGATGCTTAATGAACCATATTATGTTTTTCAGATTTCAAAACACTGCCATTTAAAGAGATGTGAGATTTGAAGCCCTAATTAAGTAATATGCATAAATTTAAAGCAAATGTTCACAGAGTCCACATCTCCAAACCACAGCCGATTTGGCTAATGCAACACTCCACTCCTACCAGCAGAAGTAAATTTTAGCAGAGGACAACCTCCACTCTTGAATAACCCACTCCCCAACACTAAACCTCAAAGTTTCTTTTGAAGAAAATCCTCCTCCCCACTTCCTTTACTTTCTCACCTCCATTCCTTCCCTGTAATTCAGAGAAGACTTTGTTTGTGCTTCTGTTTGTTTTGTTTTTTTAATAAAAGTGACTATTCTAAATGAGTGTGGTTCCTACAAGGCCACCTCTTACAGCTTTTCATTGCAAAACAGCGTCCTTCACCAGAGGTTCATTTGACTCATGACACTCTCATTACAGGTCTAATGAAAATTTAATACTTCTGCTATCTCATTTTCAGCCTGTAAGACTAGGAAGACACAAGGAAATTTCTTTACACTAGTTTTTAAGGCAAAAATCAAAGAACCAAGGAACTCTCAGGACCATGTGTGCAAAGAGCAAATACTGCACTTCGATTCCACGACACAAAGACAATAATCACATAGGAGGTGGGAGAACAATTACTTAAAGAGGTCAGATTCTGAAAAGATACAAACTACTGAAACACTTGAGAGCATGAAGAAAGAGATAAACAGGTCAACTCTGGATTTTCACTGCATTCATTTCACAGGAAATAGTCCTATTCTTGGTTGTTTGTTTTTTTCAACAAAATCTTTCAAGAAAAAGTAAGAATGAATTATGAGTGAGGGGCCTGTTGCTGCCATTTTTAACTGCCCTAAAAGGTTGGGTTTGTTGCTCTTGGTTTATATCTTTACACTTTTGAATCCTAAAAGACCCATCTTCTCTCTGCAGCTGTGCAGGCAGGAGTACTTGAAGGAGTGACCCAAGCTGGTTTCACCATGTTTCACCAGCGCTCCAGGGGACTGGAAGACACAAACAATGAAGGCAGACACCATGTTTTACACAAGAGAATGTTGCTAAAATTAGAACCAATGCAAACAGAGTTGGGTTTACATGACAGACTTTCATGACTATTTTGAGAACTCCTTTAAGAAAAGGCACACTTGGAGATTCAAAGCTATCTAGGCAACCCCTCACAACTGTACTGTAAAGAAACTATTATTAAGAGGCATCAAACTACAGAAGACATCATTTGATTCTACAAATTAGGATTCTCTGTGACAGCCAAGGCTTATTGGTCTGATTTCCAAAGCCAACTAGACTATGCAACTCAACAACAACAAAGACACTGCATCGTGGAAAACTCAGGGTGTTTTCCAAGCAACTTTGATTTGCCTATGCTCAGAATAGATTGAACCAGACTGACTTCCCTCAAAATAGTTGGAACGTCCTTGAAAGGCCTCTTGATTTCTACAGCACAGGTAACAGCATCTCCATGCACCTTCATGACTCATGGTGACACATATATTAGCTTACACAGGCTTATGAGACCTGACATTAAACTATTTTTGGTTCACTTTTAGGCTACTTTCTTACTCACCCACACAGAACAATAAAGTGAATGAAAGTGTGTCTTTTTTTTTTTTTTTTTTTTTTTTTGGATATGACCTCAACTCCCTGAGCCTAGGCTAGTGCTATTGTAAGCACTGCATCATTTAATGATATTCACATTTTTCTATCTTAAAAGTAGGTGCTTTTTTTGGCTGCAACAGACCCAGAACAAACTCTTCCAGAACCTCACCTCTAGACACTTCAATTTTCCAGCCTAAATGTATTAATAACCGTTTTACTTCCATCTACTCCTGAGCTAGTTTCTCCTCACAGGCTCTCACCATCAAATGTATTTATAGACATGGACCATATCCCCTCTCAGCTTTTGTTTTTGCTGGATTAGAAAAGCAAACTTTCAGTCTCCTTCTGCAAAACTGGTACTCTGTTTCTTCCAGCACCCAGCCAGCTGACCTCTGTGCCTGTTTAATAAAGGTCCATCCTTCCCAGCTTCCCTGCTACCCCACACCACAGCCCTGCAGGGTGACAGTAAGCTGCTGGTCCTCCTGCACCAACATCCTTCTCCTTGCTCCTTCCAAAGAGCTGCTTTTATTAAAAGTTACAAGTACCAAACAGCTAAATCTGTAATTCTCACATTTCACACTACTTAATTTCACACCAGTTTAACTATGCCAGTGCTCGAGGTATCCCAGTTTTCCATGAAATGTCCCTCTCTCCATGGACCAATAACATTTACCACTTCTGCTGTGTGTCTTTTAGGAATAGTCACACTCTCATCGTGATTCCAAACAGAGTTAAAGCAGATTAGTTTCAAGTGATCCTTTGAAAAACCTCTGGCATTCTCCTCTCAGCACAGTGACTTCTCCTTTCAGCACAGCCCATCATCATTCCCATAAGTTCCCAATCACTGTAATTAACAGGAACAGAAAACCACACAAAATGTGTCAGATCAAAGGTCCCTATTGCCCAGTAGCCTGTCCCTTCAAGGGGGCAATAGCAGATGCATAAGAGCCAGGAAAGCATACAGAAACTATACTGAGGGGTGCTGCTATTTAATATTTACAGGTCTCGTTTAATTTTTCTGTTATTAATTTGCCCAAATATTTTTCAAACCCAGTTAAACCTTTTGGTGTATAGAACATTTGGTGTTAGTGAATCTCAGAGTTTAATTTGAGCTGACTTGCAGTGACGAGTTCAACCTTTGATGTTACTTTAGATATTTAATGAAAGAAGTCTAGTTTTAGTCCATGCAAAGCTTTCAGAAGAGGACACTCTAGCATCTGTCTTATTAACAAAAGACCACTACATTAGCCTAGCGTAACCTACTTTTGGTGGTATCCTGTCATATATATTTTTTCATATTTTATTTAGTAGCTTTGTACAGTATTGAGACTTGTACTAAAGAAGGAGACTGGCATGGGAGGATGAGAAGAACTGAAAATTTTGTCCATCATATTGATGGGTATTCCCCCTCTGACTTAGGATCACTCTGACTGGGTAGGTCTATAAAAGCCAGCAACAGATGCTAGATTTCTTATACCTTTATGAGGACTGCAGCACAGAGACTGGCTCAAGCCAGGAGGGTCACCTAAGCCAGGTTAATTTCCGCCTTGCCAACAATGCAGTTTGCCTTTTTGAAACTGCATGCCCCCATCACCCATTTTGCCATTGCCCTTCTGGCTCCTTCACTGAAATCCAACACAAACCAAATATTTAATCCTGGAACCATGCTTATACGTATTTTCTTTTCTGTCCTACCGACCTGTATGTACATGAAAAAGAACCTTTTACTTCACATGCTTTGCAATTTGCAACTAAGCTTGAACAGTTGGCAAACCCTCCCTGTTCCTACACTTCCTGACATATCAGGATTTTTCCATCCCTGAAGACTTTTTGCTTATTCCTAAAAGCCTTTCTGAAGCAGTTAATTGTCCAAAGAAATACTGAGCCCTTCCTATATGTTTTCTTCTCACTTGCTTGGGCTACTGACTTTATTTAGGCAGGAGTACTTTGGGTTCCCATAAAGCTCCAGATCCCCTCCAGGGTTACACCCAGGAGCTCTCCCCTGCCCAGGAACTACCTGACATACTGCATTTTCAAATGGAAGAGCTGGAGCTGTCCTGGTTACTGCAATGGCAGTAACTCACAGCCACCTCTAGGAAATTCACGGGAACAGAACTCACATGCCATTTCAAGCACTTCCCCCCTCCCCTCCAAATCAAATAATGATGTAGCTCTTGTATCTATGACTGTCTAAGCCCTTCTGATTAGCAGCAATTGTTCTGCAAGTAGATCTGGTTATCTAAAGTGTCCTGTAACAATAAACCCAACCGGAAATTGTATCTTTTTAATATGAAAAACCTTCTTCATAGGCAAATTTAACCCTTGAATCCTTAGCAATACTCTTAGTGCCACCCTGATAGAACTTTCCAGAATAAAACGTAACTTGGATTAGTTTGAAATTGGCTGAAACCTAAAGTGCTGCATTTAGCTTTTCCTGTTTCCCTGATGAAAGGGAAACTTACCTTCACACATGAGAATCCAAAAACTTGGAGATTATTTCAAATTTCATTACATGCCACTGAGTAGAAAGCTTACCTTGCTCCTTATAATTTTGACAACAGCACTACCTAAACTGTGAGTGTTCAAGTGGCTTCAAATAAAGACTTAAGACTGAGGAGGGCAGAAGAGATTCAACACATTTCAAGGCCAATCATTTTTTCCCAGTATGCTATCACATGAGCATTAAAAAAAAACCCAACACCATCAAAAGAACAGATGAGGCAGCACTCATCTGAAGATTATTACTCTGAGACTCAGGTCAAATTTGCATCTCGCTTCCATCAAGCCTTCTTTTTTTTTTTTTTTTCCTCATGTTTCCTACTTGCATGCTTGCCAATGAAGTGCAAAAGGTTAACATTTACAGTGATTTTTATTATACCAACTTTTAAATAATTACAGATGTAGTCAGAAGCTTTGTACTTCTATGTTTATTGTTCAGCCTACAACACAGATGCAACAATGTCCCAATACAACCACTGAAAGCACAGAACAACTATGTTTCAAGAGGTTTTTACAGGCTGTCACTCAGTTTCTTTATTCTTTCCTCAGTTTTGCAATGAGAGTGGTTGAAATGACCATAGACAAAGCAAGACAGCGCTAAGCTGCCTTCCTCAACAGACCCAGCTGGGTACCTATGTTTCACCATCATCCCTAAATTACTTTAAAATAAAAAAAAAAATAATAATAAAAAAAAATCAAATCCATACAAGTTTCCTGTTACCAGAAAAGGGCCATCTAGCCCTGTCCCCCCCCTCCCACCTCCCACTGATATTAAAGAGGTATACAAAAAAAGTCCTACCCAGCAGGATGGGACTACAGCTTCAAAAAAAATTCAATAATTTAAATTTAATTTTAGATCTAAAAGTGCTGCCAAGCACCACTTTATTTGTCAACAAAACATTTTGATTATTTGGCAGAACAAAGCAAGCTCCCTCCCTGCTTTCTCCACAGACATATTTGGCACCGGTTAATTTGTATGTCTTTAGACATATGTCAAGTCTGAAGCTGTTTCAGGCTTTAACCCCGCAGAACTTCTCTCTTTTAAGTACTTGTTTTTCTTAAAGCTGTAACAGCAGCAAGCTAAAGCCAAGAAGGGATTCGATCCTGCAACGAAATGGTTAAAAATCAGACTCTGCTGATGTGTGCTTCTCTGATCCATTACATTTCTTGCAAGCTGAGCTAAGAGCTGAGCACCAAGTATCAACTGTAATATGATCCAAGAGTTTATGGAAAAAATAACTGCACATACCAAGCATGCACATTTAATAAGATTTTGTTTCCATTAAAATATTCAAGAAACATGATTTTTAAGATCTGCTTCTCTCTTTCACCGATTTTTAACGTTCCTCCTCCCCCTCCCCTAAATACACACCTCCTTTCCAAAAACCAAACCCTTAAAGAAAAAAAAAAAAAAAGGAAGAAAGAAAAAAGCAGTCCTACTGCAGGGAAGAGAGGCTTGAAAAACAACTTTGATTGGCACTTGGCCTGACCCACAGAGGAAGAAAAACACTTTTTGGACAAAGAGCGCAAATATTTGAGCTCATTGACTTACAGGCTTTCTTAGCAATTGCAAGAACCAACCTGGAGCAAAATGTGTTGGGAGAGATTGAATTAAAATAAAACCAAAACCGGCATCGCGTTCATCTTGGGCGCTCGGGGACTCGGCGCGTTTGAACAGCTCAGCAATTTTAATTCATTTGCACTGGACAAACAAAAAGCACCTCCACTAATGCTCTCCGTGAGGCAGATGTCGGGAGCAGGGGGTGCAGCCATCCCACCCCTCCGGGGGCACGGGGGGTCCGCAGGGAAGCGGCTGGGCACTGCAGGGATGGGGCTCAGCGGACTGGGGGGCGGGGGGTTCTTCAGTGCCTTTATATTTTTTAAAGCTATAAGCTCGGAGCCCCCCGCACTTGACGGAGATCGCGGTGGCGAATTTCATCGTAGAAATATATGGATAATAAACTTTCCAAGCGCGGCTGGGCTCCAAGTCACCCCCCCCACACAACCCTAGCCTTCAGGGAGGCTGGGCGCCCTCCAACCCCTCGGGATGGCGGGGGTGGGGGGGGCAGCCCGGGGCAGGGGCCGGTGACAGCCGTCCCGAGGCGGACGGAGGCGATAGGGGCCCGGACCTGGAACCCCTCCGCACCCCCTGGGGCTACGTCCCCCTCGCTCCTCCGCTGCCCCCCACCCCGCGCTCCGCAGGCATCCACCTCCCGGCAGAGCCCCCAGCCCACTGCCCCCCAGCTCCCCCACTGCCCTTCTCCATCCCCCCGCCCCACTGATGCCCTACGGCCCATTTCTCCTCACGCCACTGTCGCCGTCCGTGTACACCCTCCCCCCCGGCCCCAGCCAAGTCTCTGTCCCACCGCCGCCCGCTCCCCCGATCGCTCCTGGAAGCCTCTCCCACAGTCCCTCTGCAGCTCCCGCCGCCTCTCAGCGGGCGCCCTCCGGTACCTGTCTCGGCACCTTCCGGCAGTTGCCGCACACCCGGTACTGCCCGGCGGCAGCGGCGGCGGCGCTGCCCACCGGCCCGGAGCCGAGGCGGTTCATGGTGGCGGCGAGGCCGGGCGGGACGGGAGGCGCAGGACGCTCCGTGTCCGCGGCGCTCAGCTGCCCGCGCCGCCCGCCGCCCCCATCCCCGGCCGCGGCCCCAGCGCCCGCTCCGCGCCGCCGCCCCCCGCGCACACCCCCGCGGGCCCCGCCAATCCGCAGCGTCCGCTCCGCCCAGCGCCGACGCCGCCGGCCAATCACGACGGGCCGCCTGCCGCCGGCCAATGAGCAGCGCCCTGCCCGGCTCCCATCTCCGGGCAGCCTGCGAGAGGGGGCGGGGCCACGGGCGGGGACTCCGCTGCCGAGGGGCGGGGCCGGCCGCGTCTCTGGGCAGCCTTGGGGAGAGCGGGGCGGGGCCGGTGCCTCGGCGCGTGCCTTCCCCCGGCCAATAGAGTGAGCGCTATGCAAATGAGGCGGCGGAGGCCCCGCCCCCAGGGCAGGGAGCTCGGCGGCGGCCTCGGCTCCCCGCGGGCCAGTCCCGGTGCTCCCGATCCCTCTCCCCCTCCCGCTGTCTCCGGGAGGGTCCCCAGGGATCCCCAGCCTGCGGTCAGCCTCCTGCCTCGCCTGCCTGCTGGCCTGCCGGCCCCGGGGCCAGATCCAGTGCCCGGCCATCGCCACCCTCCTCCTGCCGGGTGTCCCCTCCCCGTGGCGGGGTCTGCCTGTGCGCGGGGCGGGCTGCGCTCCCGGGGCTGCACATGCAGGGACACGACTGCCCTGCTGCCAGGCAGAGCAGCATGAGGTGTTTGCTCTAGGGGAAGTTGAGAGCACGCATGCGAGAGTGTGTGTGTGTGTGTGTGTGTTTGCCTCAGGTCGCCGGGATTGTTAGGAATGATGAGTCAGGTTTTCTGGGCTCCATGCTAATGCGCGGAGATGGAGTGTATAATTAGGACAGAGGCAAATCTGTAATCTGCAGGCTCGGAGAGCTGGGCTATGAACCTCTCTTTTGCATCACGGCATCGCTGCAGTTTTCCTTGCCCGTGTGCTCCTTAGCTTTTAAATGCGCATAGAAGAGCTTTAACATGAGTAGTCGTACCGACGTCAATAAAGGTTCATTAAGTGTCGAGCGTTATATAACTCCTATTTTGAAACATGATGGTATAGAAGGATTTGGGTATTTTACGGGAACAGAACGCTGTTACCCTATGAAATTTCTGAGCAGATTTGGAGTGCTATATTGTTTTCAAGGTTTCTCCCGGCAAAAGAATTTTAAATCAGCTGCTTGAGAACTGTGATCTGCTTTGTCTGGGAATACTTTGTATTTTTGCAAAATGAAGCGTTGTGTAATTTAGTCAACTGACTGGCTAAAAAGGGCACAATGCAATTAGTAATTTACATCTCTTAAAGGAGACTAATTGAACCTAGATCTGACTGTCTTTGAGAACTTTGAAAAGTTTCTCAGATCAGACTTTGCCACTGTAAACAAAACCCCATCCACAGTAACATTCTCCTCCATCCTTTCCCCTCCATGAGTTTCCAAAAGGATCTTTTCCTCAGGCAATGAAGCCTCCAGCAGACGGGCGCTCTGTGGACTCTGCTACTGCCATTCAATTCGGTATGGAATGCATCCAAATGTTACAGGCACAGGCAGCCATACAAAATGCTTGGAGAGGAATAAATGGAGGAGGGTTGTCTCTAGTGTACTAGAAATGGCATCTCAACACGAGAAAACAGTTTGCTCGAGTGGAGGTACTTGCTGTGCCATGTCTAAATCCCACATACTGCAGCGTGGTGCTGTTTAAACAAGGGAAAAGTGTAGCCAAACAGGTTAGTTTCCATCATCTTATATGAATGTAATGCTAATATTTAAGTAAACAGTGTGAATGCTGTAAGTGGCTTTTTATTTCTTGCTGAACTCCCTTGTAATGTTATCTGAAATAAGAATTTTTAAAAGAAGCAGAAGAGGATCAGAGCTATTAAGCCACAAGCACAGGAGAGTTCACTCTTCAGCTCCAGTAAAATCACTTTGAGTCATTTGCTGTTAAAGTGTCTAGTTCAAAACTCAGACCCATTGGCAAAGATGGTAGCAGGCGAGTTTGAAACACATATAAGGGAAAGATTTTGTCTGTGTTACTCCTTATTTTTAACATTGGAACATTGGCAAATACTCAGATTTCAGTAATAGCATTCAGTCATTTATTTTATATCGACAATAGCATGTAGACATGACTAGACATCCTCAGAAATGTAGTTGGGTCCCATTCCCCTGCTGAAATTATTTTTGCCTTGAGTGACAACTTCAGATCTTTAGCAAAGTCCATTAAACCTGGGAAAATTTGGCATTAGCCAGGCATGAATGTTAGGCTGGCCTGTAAGGCAATTTAAAATTAAAAAAAATTGATATCTAGTCTCTGTGCTGCCGCAAAGGTCTTGTGAAAGAGAGCGGGACATGCATGCCCAGATGCTTGAAGCATTTGGTGGACTAACCCTCACTTAAACAATAAGCACTTAAGTACCTTTGTGGCTCCCAGTGTTGCCTTTCCCTACTTTAGTATCTGAGAAATGTCAAGAGAAGCATAAACTTTGAAAGGGTTTCATTGTTTTTGGAAACAATACAGCAAACGGAAGCTGCCTAAAACCCTTTCTTGCACCCAACAAAAATTCTTTCAGATATCTTTTCTGAAGTTCGTTTTTCCCACTACATTTTCTTTTTATAAAGAATTTTAATGTCTAATAGAGATCAGAAGTATACCTAACAGGGCCAGACACAGTGCTTACCCAGTATCAGATAATTAGTGTATAAACTAGAGAGAGTATCAGAATTTTCAAGTCTGTCTAGATGCGGTGTTTGGAAATGAACTGTCGTGATCTGTGTAACACTGATCCTGTAAAATACTGTGTATGTGCTGTATATGTGCCATCTGCACAGTCCTGCTGTGGGCCTGATTTTGAGCTCTTGAATCATTCCATTTTGAGTTAAACATGTGCATAAATACTGCAGAATAAAAGCCTGCCTTTGTACGAACTGGTTTCTTGGTGAACATATCCACATTCTTGAAAGTTTTCCTTGTAAACTTATTTCTCAAAGAAGTATGCAAAAATATCCAGTGCTCCCTTTACAACTGTCTGGCAGATGATCCAACTACATCTCACTTTCCATCCACTGCTGTGGATTTCCTTCAGTTTTTGCCCAGCTAATGAGTCATTAAGGAAAGCAGAATGCTAAAATTAAGATCTATTTGAGTTACAAGCAGCATGGCATCTTGACCTGCCTCAAAATTTTAAGATTAACAATTCTGTAAACCAAATCAGTCCTCTCAGCTGAGGTCACCTAGACAGACTGTGAGCTATTGCTGTGTAAGGATACAGTGGAGACTTTTTTTATCCATCTTGATGATATGGAGCATACTGGCTAGAGACCATCACATCCTGGTTTAAACAGACTTTTATCATCAATGATCAAAACTTTTTCAAAGTTTAAAAAACAAGCACCATGATGAAACAAGAAGGCAGGAACAAGCTTCCAAAGGAAGTAAGAATTTCTTTGCCTCCTGACATCATCAGATACATTTTTGGTAGACACATTGCAGCCAGGCATGGACTGCTGCCCTTGCCATAGAAGTGGATGAGGTGTGATGGCCTTTGCTAGAAGGTCAAAGTTTTCCTAATACCTTACGCAGCCTTCAAGCTAACATGGCTCAAATGGATCAGCTCAGAGACATAGGTGCATCCAAACATCGAGCTGCTTTTCTCCTTCAGAGCAAGTACTCATACTGTGGTTTAACAGTGTGATGCCAGCTTTGAAATTCTGCTGGGCTGCAATATTTCCACCAGGAATTTGGACACAATGCATCTCTGCTGTCTTCCAGAAAGCATCACACCCAACAACCATCCACTGTACAACCATTCTGTGAGAGAGCACAGAGTGATAAGCATCTACTTATTTCAAGAGCAAAAAGAAGATGCTCTGTAGATTGACTGTACTGTACTGACCACACTGTGTGTCCCAGGACAGTCAGCCTGGCTGCAATGTGCTGTGCAGGTGCTATGCGAGTGCTTGCAAAATCCACAAGAGGCTTCCCTAAGATATGCACCTACTCTAATAGCGTGTAGTGCTTTTGTTGTTCATACATTAATGAACAGCTTGATGCACCCTGAAAAGGTTGGACTGACAAGATCAAGTGTTGTAAAATCAAACTTGTTATGCAGTGAAAACGTTTGGGATACACAGACAGCTTGGAGAGAAAGGATGGGAGGGGGCAGCTGCCATGCAATAGCTCTGACTGGATTGCTGCAAGACTAGAAATCCCACATGAAATTGAAAGATCCTCAAGTTTTGCCCAGAAGCAGGAAGAGAGAGCATGCCTGAGCACCCAGCTCTGGAGCCTTACCCACTCTCCCTGTCTGCCTGCCACAGTGAAGAGCTATGTGCATTGGTTAATGAGGTGATTGACACATGTCACATGCCTTACATTTCATGACTCCATGAGTCACTCAGTAAAGCCATACTGAACAGGTATACACAGGAAAATAGATGTAGTTGCTCCAGGCCAAAAATCCAGCCCCTTGACGTGATGTCAATTGAGTGATAGTCCTGCTGTCATTATCATAATTTTTGTTGCGCTGTTTTAATATCATTTGCACAGAATTTATATTGTGTTGTTATGAGAAGGAAGGGCAACAGGTAAAGTTTGTGCCCTGAGTGATATTATGCACACTTTGCCACTACAAAATGACTTCCCATCCTTACAATTACACATCCTAATTTGCAAAATGGGTGTTCAGATAATTGTGTGAGACAGGGATATGGGATGATTTGTGGAATTCTTCCTTAAGGGTGGGGGTGCCTGCCTTTTCATTTGCAGAGTTTAAACCCTGACTAGAGAAAGCACTTGAAATTATGTTTATCGTAAAAAACAATTATAGCCTGGCCCATGAGGGCTGCTCTCACTGACCTAATATGCCTTTTTAATAGCTAATTTCTTTGACAGTTAAATAACTTTAAAAAATATGAAATCACTACAAAACCAAGAAACCTATTCTCCTCTCTCTCTTCATGTTCTTTTGTGGTCTGCATGATAATTCGCTAAATATATTTCAACATGTTGTTTACTTCAGTTCAGCCTTCTGAGACCACACTGGCCAATGCTGTGAGTCCATAAAGAGGGATCATCTGGAAAAAAAATATGTTATGCTTCAAGTTAACTTTGGAAGTATTTCAGCCTGTACAATTTTTGGGAGTGATACAGTGGGGAAATGCATTAAATGAAAAAAAAGTTTCTGAAAAGCAGAACAAAGGTACCCTGCTCTTTCTCCCTGCAAAAGGAGAATTGCAAGTAATCTCTTGTAATGTATTCCTATTAATATTGAAGGTGATCCTACCATGCAGATTTAATGACAGCAGCAGGACTACCTTTGGTGACAGCAGTGCCTCTCCCCTCTAGGACTGGAGGTGGAGTTCACAGAGATGCCTGGGGTCATGCACGTGGAGCAGGGACAAATCTGGATCTCAGCACTGGCTGCACAGCCTCAACACAAGGCACAAGTTGCAGCACTGGGAAGGATGTGCCCGAGGTTTAATCCCTCTCCTAAACGTGTGTGCCTGCATCAAAGCTGCAGTTACGACATCTCTGTGAGAGGTAGGTGTCCTCCAGTGCTGTGGGCCTTGGTCCAAGTGACAAGATTTCCTCATGAAGGCAGAAATGCTGCTGGCCTTAGGCTGGAAAGTGGGAGCTCCTGCCTTGGCTGCACTGCTTTGGCTACATTACATATCACTGAAGAGTTCAACCTAACCATGCCAGGCTGGATACAGCACCTCGAGCCTTCCTTTTGCAGACAGGATACCATGAGGCCAAGAGTTCAAAAGCCAAGGAGACAGAAGAGGGCAAGCAGGACGCAGCTGGTTCAGATACTTGCTGGTTGGGGAGGTGAACTGGAACATGGGGTTTTGCTGCCTGTTTCCTCCCACTGCTTTGGCTCGGGTCTGTGCCTGGCCAGTGAAAAGGACACAAATGTCTTTGTCTGACTGAAAACCCCTAAAATTTCTAAAGCAGTGAACTTGCCTATTTGTATTTTGAAAATGAAGCACTTGGTACAGCATGATGACACATTAAGGATGGAGCTGATCAGTGAAATTAGCTTCCTTTGTTCACTGGTAAAGTTATGGCTTTCATTATTTTTGAATACAAAATAAAAATACAGAAAAAAACAAATACAAAACCCAGCAGCTTTTGGTATATGGCACATAGTTTAAGTTAATTTCTCACTGAAGACCATGAGATATGATCATATACATGTTGAAAGATCAGGCTGAATTATGGCATAGTTTTATTCTTTGTTTCTGGACAAAGAAGAGCTGAAGTGCTGAAAGATTTGCATCTGTTATGGACTTGGGTTATTTTTATTTTAAAAATGTTTTTACCCTATTTCATTATTTTTCTGATAGTTCCACCCTGAAAAGCCAGAGTGTCAGTGCAAGTGGGATTTTGTCAGAAGGTACCACACTTATAAGCAATTAGGCATGTGAGTGGAGGCAGTTAGCACATGGGATCATTCCCAGCAAAATCAGCGAAGTGCTGAAGGCTTGTTTGCATGGTGTGTTTTCTTCTTTCATTGATCGCTGTCTGGATGCTGGGGATGTTTTGGACAGGAGAGGTCCCAAATTCTGAGATTCAGACTTAAAGAAAGACCCCTGCAGAGGAGCTGACCAACTGAATAAGCAGCACAGTGTGCCTGTGCAGAGCCATGCAACCTGCTAACCTTGGCACTTCTGCCTCCCTCCCTCCTGCACAGCCAGGTGGTGCCTGCTGTGATACACCAAAATACAGCAAGCACGATGAGCCCAGCCATCTGGCACTGCAGAGCAAGAGAAAAGGAGAAGCAGTTGCCCTGGACCAACATCAGCCAACTCCTTTCTGCTCCTGTCTCCTCTAGCCTGCCTGTTTGTCTGCTGCCGGATGGAAATGCATGACTCCTGCATGTAGATTTTCCTTTGAAGGCTTCCTGACCTATTTCAGCCTGGCGTTGCAGTAGATGTGAGCTCTATTTATAATGTCAGGAGAGGGAAAAGGGAGGCTCAGTCTGGAAGGAAAAAAGAAAGACTCTAATCAATACACCTTGTTCTGCTGGTGCTGGCAGTCACTGACTGCTTCACTGCTAGGACTCCTGAGTGGAAATGGCAGTAACCAACTGCTGTTTGGGAAAATAAACAAATAATAACAGAGGTCATTGCATCTTGCTCTGGTAACTGCCAGATCCGTCTGGTACAACTGAACCTCAGGCATACAGACTGGTCTACTTTACTACTGACACTGAAGCATTTATATTAAAAAGGGTTTGGGAGAATGCTGGACAGTAGAAGCAGAGGAGTTACTGCTTTATAGGCAAAGTGATGTCTTTGTACAGCACAGGAGCAGGATCTGAGATTGAAACATGAAAGGATTGTATTTCCACAGCAAGGTCATGTCTTAAGAATTTTATTTGTCCTCATTTTTATTAAAATTTCCATTTGCAGGGAGAAATAACTTATTTTAGTAATGTCGTATTGCTTTTGAAATTTAACCTTCTTCTATCTGGACTCTTTAAATCGCTGGAGATCATGGATTTTCTTGTAAACAGACTACAGATCAGCTTCCTTTTTGTATTATTTGGCTCTCTTGCTTCAGAAGCAGTATGGACCAAATTCTTCCCTGGCACAACTCCAGTCCTAGTGCTCTTATTCTGAGAATGCTGGGCCAAATTCCCGCTCTCTGTTTTGTCAATATACATTCAGACCCACTCTGCTAAAACCACTGGAGTCATATATCATAAGCACTAATCTACTGCTGAGCAGAATGTAGACCTCTCTATAAATATCACTTTGGTCAAGGGAAGTAAGGGAAGTAATGCTGAATGTGGCCTTAAGCATATTACTTACTCTGTTAAAAGATCATTCGCTCTTGGCCTAACTTATTTCAAGCATGACAGTCCTGGAAAATATGTATATCTGTGAGTGAAAGGAGACTCAATAAGAGTCGATAAGGCCTGGTGTTATGTGGTATTAATAAATGTATATTTGTGCTGAAGCGTGCTAAACCTCAAAGGCTGGGTATAAATATCAATGTCTATTGAATTTCAGGAAGAGATGGCTGGCAGTAACGATGCTCGATGTCATTCTGCAGTGTGCAATCTGTGTTTACTCAGGGTCTATTCATAGGCACGTTCCTGTTGGTAGGCAGAGAATTTGTCTCTTTCTAGTCAGTTTATGAGAAGTGAATTTCTTTCCTTATTTCTCTGGCAAGATTGTTAGATTTCCTTTGAGTAAAGCAGCACTGATGTGCTATCAAGCAAGTAATGTGTGAGCCAACAGTGCTGGAGAAAGAGTGCCAAGAAGTCCACCACTGGATGAAGATAGCAGTTGGCTAAAGGCAAAGGGGGTCCTGGTGCCTCAAGCAACTTCCTGAAGCCGGTGGGCAAAACATCCTCTGTGCAGACTGGGGATCCTCCAAACCTCCACGACGACTTCTCCCTGCGATAAAACATGGCATTCATGCATTTAATGTGAAAACACATAGTAAGCAGTGGGAACAAGTCATACTGCAGCAGAAGGATGTGGTTTACAAGCGGCGTCTGTAACAGGATTAAGCTAGGGGAGGCAGAAGAAAGTGACTGGTAACTGTTTGTCAGTGCGGTGAACAACTTGCAACTGTGCCAGGTAATTTTGTCGGTTGTGTTCTGAGCTGCCATGTGCAGCTGTTGTTAAAGCATTGCCAACTTGTTTGACTGTGGGTGAGAGGGAGGGTCACAAGTGAATAAATCACATTTTTTGGTTTGCAGATTTGTAGATAGCTGTCCCAAAGCAGAGAAATAGATATTTAATATGGAAAAGATTGGGAAAAATAGTTGTCTGGTAAAAAAAAAAAAAAAAATCGCAGCAAGTCCTATCTGCAGCGTTTTTTCCTTTTCCCACTGGGATGATGGACATGAGGGATCACCCAGAAACAAGAAGGGATGCTGCTTGGCTGCTGTGGAGGCATCTGTCTTCGGTGGGCATCAGGGCAGTAATGAAACTCCTAAATACTAAAAATACTGTCATCTTCCTAAGCCATCTGGTACCTGAGCCCAAGTCTCCACTTGCTCTGTGTGCTGAGGCTCTCTCTTAAAGCAAGGCAAAGGGGGCTGGGACAGCTGACTGCTGCCTTCTGGGACTGCCACAGACTTCTTGTGTCTTCTTTTGTGGAAGAAATATTCTTTAGAGATACAGTGCTCCACCTTCATCATGAAAAGCAGTCAGGATCTGTAATTCTGTGAAACTGGATACTTGTTTCCCATGCCTGGATTGCTTTGAAGGTCCTTAAGCTTTATGTAATTATAAAGGGCAGCATGATGCAAGTCTGAGAATTGACCCCATCTGTCTCCTGATACTCCCTTTCAATTCTTCCTAAAGCACATGGAGATCCACTCATGTAAGGTGCTTCATGAATAGTGAAAATAAAAGTCCAGAAAGAGCAATTATCTGTGGAGTTATCAAAGAACAGTGTCTGTACTTGATAAGCTGCAGAGAAAGTAAAACAGGAAAATACTCAAACTGAAAACAAAGCTGATGTGGTTGCAGAGTTCTTGACAGTGGCACTAATGGGAAGAACTCAAGAGATCATGCACAATGTGTCTGAAGTTATCTGAGTGACTGACAGAAATGAATTTTATTCTTCTCACAAGAAAGACTGTGATAGTTTTATCATGATCTCATTTTCTTCTGCTATCCACACTTTTCCTGCACTTTCTGCTAAAGTGATCAGCCAAGTCAGGGTTTCCCAGGACAGCCATGAGGCCTGGTGGGACATTAGCCATCTAATTAGCTGCCGCTAGTTAGTGCAGGGGAAAAGCTGTGTGGCAGATTCTCTCTCCCCCTCAGTACCATGGTTGCATCCACCCCTTAAAGATGGTGTGCTGTCAGAAGAGGAGATTACTTCTTGTCCTGGGTAAGCCAAGGCATGGCCATAGACTGTGCTGGAGCATGGTGCCCAGACCAACAAGCTTGTGTTTCTTAGAGCTTGTACTGACACACAGGACAGTGGTGTGCTGGGGCTGATTCATGAGCTAAGCCAGTTATTTCCTCACTGCTGGGTTAAATGCCTATCCCTCTTCCAGCCAATGAGCAGAACCATAGGCCTTCATCATCAGGGGTTGGACTTGATGATCTTGGAGGTCTTTTCCAACCCAATCTATTCTATGATTCTATGGTTCTATGATCTCATTGCATTCTATTTCTAGAGAGGACAAAGATCTGCCTTAGAAGAGCCTGTAGGAAGGCAAGCAGGTCCTCTGATCATGCTAAATGTCTTGCCAAAATGCTGCAAAATTTCCAGGGGACTTGGAGTTATGGAGATCTGGTCCAATGCCAGGCTTACCATGGGCACTGCACTGGCCACCAGCTTTTGGGTGCTTTACTGATCTGCAAAGTTTACATTTGGGCCTGAACATGCCCACAGTGCAGCAATAGCATGACAGGGGGTTTCCAGCCCTGACTTCCCACGCGCTGGAGCTGAAATGTGCTACCTGAAATCAGAAACAGACCTACTCTGTGCAGGACCATTATAGGCATGTGGTGGGTTTGCCATTTCCCACTTAATCTGTTGTGGAAGTATTAAGATGCCTTGCTCTTCATCTTTTAAAAGGATAGCAGAAATGCATGCTGCGGGCTCTTCACACCACTGAAAGCACTGGCAAATGTTTGGGGTTTGCCTAAGAGCTATTAAAAGCTGCTGGCTGAAGTAACATGAATGCTCATGGTATAATGAAAACTAAAGGTGGTGTGCATCTAGCAGAATATCCTGAGCAGCACTAGGAGAGTTGCATAAGTTCTCACACAGATATGCACTGGAGGGGAGAAATCCCCTAAATCTGTTTAATGTTTTCCTTTGCACTTCTGCTGTGTCTCTCGCCCATGAAGATCCACAGCAGACTTGCAGCCTAGGGTGGCTAGCAACTTTTCTCTTTGATAAGGAAGCAAAAAAGTAGAAAACGAGAAGACACTCCAGAGGTAAGGACAGGTACTCTGCCATGGCAGGCAGTTTTCAAATGACACTGTAATCGCAAGTGAGGTCACAGCAGTGAATTTGAATGAAACTGCAGGAAGAACTAGACATTTTAAACAAACTGCACCATTTCTGCACCATGTTTCCTGTGCCTTATCCAAATGGCCCCTGCTCCAAAGGTTCCCCATGGCCAGAGGCTGCAGTGCTGTGAAGCAAGAGTCCTGCCGGTAATTGCAGAGGTCAGGCAAGTGCAAGGGTTTTGGCTTTTGGCTGCTGAAAATGGGACTCTCAAGCCGCAGATGAGAAACAGCGATACTGAAACTTCATCTGAGACAATCGCTACCAGGAAGATGAAACCAGCAGTTAAGGGTGTCAGCATGAAATGAAGCAGCCAGTCAAAGAGGCACGTTGGCTTCAGGCACCTATGAACAAAAGGCCACTTCATGAAGGCGATGCCCTGGGAACAGTGCTGGTGGGGGGAGGAGGGCAGAAATCAAAGAGTGGGCAAGAAGTAAGGTGGCTGGATATCAGTGGACAGGGTGACTCCAAAGGCTGCCAGTCCTCTCAGCTGAGATGAATGGTTCCTTTCTATTTACGTAGATCCCTATGCAGAAAAACATTATAAGTATGATCTAAGCAGAGTCACAGACATTTTGGCGCCTGGGCTGGTTCCCTCCTCCTACTCCAGCAAGCAGGGCTTGACCCGGGTGGTGAAACGCATCCCGCGAGTCCTGTGCGTTGCACCCCACACCATGCTGAGCCCTGTGTGCAGCACGGGCTGCCCTTCGCCTGCCATTTCATACCTGGGCTCCTCCTGAGGGGCTGCCTGCACTGGGGTGACCGCATTGCTTGGAGCCCCAACAGTGCTGCAGACTGCTACCACATTCTTTACAATGCATCTCTGCGTGCATTTCACTTTGAATCCAACAAAGCCAGCAGAGCCTCATCTGCCATCCCAAGTTGAACATGTGCTAAAGTGCTCTGGGAGCAGCCAGCTGAGTCATAAGCCGATCCAGCAATTCCTATTCAAAGGCTGCTGTCTCTGCCCTTGTGGAAAATGCATTTATTGTTTTGGCTTTTTGCTTCTTTGTGCTAAGGTTCAAGCAGCGCTTTGCTTGTTATTGCATGTAATGGTTTGTACGCAGCACACCAGCACAGCGAGATCTGACGCCAAGTTAACGCAGAGCTGGGACTGAGCAGGTACCAATGGGAGAGCACAGCACAGCGGTGGCTGGCACGGTGGGGCTGCGCTGTGCACCCATCTAGCATCAGATACACAGGGAAACTCATAAACCACCAAGGTAGGATGGATCTGAGCACAGTATGACTTGCTTACCTCAAGATTAAATTTATCAAATAGCTTACCTCAAGATTAAATTTATCAAATTATTTGTAAGTTAACAAGTTTTTCCCCCTGCAGTCTCAGGATGTCGTATGCAGGTGGATAAGATCTGAGGAAGGTCTCGTCTCTCACTCCCTACACAAATCTGCCTGCAGGCTCGACTTTGTCACAGGTTCCAGGGGTGACCCTGGGGCAAGCAATTTCTCTTCCCACTTTGGGAGGGGCAATTCCATAAAGCTGCTTTTGTATTTTATTCAGGCAAGTCAATGCAACGGGAGGCATTTGGCTGTGGACTGCAGCCCTGCCTCTGGGCTTCCCACCTCTCCCCAGTGCATTGCACTCTGCTCAGCTCTCTGGGGTGATGATTCCCACTCCAGAACCTTCCCAGAAGGGCAGTGGGTGAGGTGGCTTTTGGGAGGTGTCACCTTGGCGGCGTGGTGTACGTACACCCTCCGCAGGCACCCAGTACTCACCCCAGCTGCTTTGCAATTGCTCCCTGTCACCCACCCTGGGCCATTTGCATCACCTGCTGGCAACCAGGGTTCTGGGAGGAGAATTAAATAAAGATACACATTGTTATTGGCAGAATAATGACTCATTATCTCCATTTTAGAGGCAGGCTAGCGGACATCACACTCTGTAAGAAGCCAGCCATGGAATCAACAACAAAAAAATAGAAAGTCTATGTTTCCTCTTTGCCAGCCCCTTTTCTAACTCTCTGGAGGGCTGCCCTGTTCAGCACATAGGGAGCAGGCAGATTTTGGCTCAGCAGTGCTGTTTGGAGGAGGGGAGGAGTTCTGGGCCGCCAGCGCTGTGTGTGGCAGAGTGCAGATGAGCGTGAGGCTGGCCTGATAAACCATAATAAAATCCCACCGACAATCCCACAGCCTTTGAATGGCAGCATCTTCCTTTGTAAAGAGAATATGCAGACCCATTATGCAACCCCTGGTAAATTAACTGGTTTTCCATACTGTTAAAAACATGGTAGTCAGATGTTTGTTTGTCTAGTGCCTTTGAAACAGGAGCATTTTGACTAATTTTACAGTTGTGGGCATGTCATTTGTGCTCTTTTTGTGTCACTGCCATTCTGCTAACACCAAGTGTTAAAAATAATGATTATCATACCCAAAATAACACCACCTCACCTCTACATATATTCTGAAGTATGAACTGCCAGTGCTTGCCTTTTCAAGCTTGCTTAAAAATCTACTTTCCTTTTCAATGAAAAATTAACTCAGTACAGCATCCCAGGAAAGGAGACTTCAGGAGAGCCTCCAAACATGCAGATCTTCAGTAAACCCCCAAGAACTCTAACACTGGCAGTGCCAAGAGGCACAAATCAGGCTGACAGCTCTGGTTTAGTATGTATTGTGCAAACACAATGAAACTCATCTGCCCAGCTCACAAGCCATAGAGATAAATGCAAAAAGGTTGGAACGGAAATGGAAGCATGAGAAGATGAAGTGACTTGGCACAGGTCACAGCCCAGGTCATGGGCACAGCTGCGAACTGAACTTTTGGATCTGTCTTTCTAAAGTGGTGCGCTCCAGAAACCATTTGATTTGACTTAAGTACTCTTACTTATATTATACTGTGAGCTCTCCCCCACCAGCAGAAAAATCAATTGCCAGCAGAGATGCTCTTTAGTTAAGGGCATAGCACAAGATACCCCAGTGGTACTGCAAAATCATCATCTAAAGGGGTAGCATCCAACAAGTGAGATGGAGATTTTGAACAACAGTATTTTTATAACAGCCACTGCTATGAGAAGTTATTCTTGTTCCTGTTTCTGTCTAGTTGTTTCAAATAAAGCAGGTCCTTGGATGTAAACCTAATTTGAAAAATCCACGATGGAATAAGATGTTCAAATGGCTGCTTTAATTGAATATATGCAACACCAGCACTTTGCTACAAGCTGCTCTGGTAGGCATTTGGTCACTTCTGCTGTAGTTGCTGAAACATAGAGCGTGGTGAGGGACACAAATGACTCACAAAGGGTGCTGCAGTTCCCCTGCTTACCCTCTACATTTGTCCATCACGTAGAAATCAGGTAGGATAAAAGAAAAGATGTTTAGGCAACTTCGAAACTGAATTTGTATTTAAAGAAAAAAAAAAAAAAAAGCCTCAGGCTTTCTTTCAAACCAAACCGCACCTTCGCTTGCAGTTCATACCCTCCTTTTGCCACCTGTTTCAAAATGCCACTGCATCAAGAACCCCTGTTTGGCACACAGAGCTGATCTCCATTCCTAGTCCGTCACTATTCTTGAGTCAAATTCCTTGGCCTGTTTTAACATTTCCAGTGCACCAGATAAGGGATCAAGGAATGAACTAACATTTTCCTCTCAGGAGTTCATCATGTGTTTGCACAGTTCATGGACAACTCTTGGGCATTATTCAGCTCACCTAAGTTATGTGCAGAGCAAAGGCGTTAGTAGTTAGGAGCACAGATATGCTGGACTCCCTTTGCAGTGAGCTTGGATGAATGGTTCTTTCCAAAAGGTAAATCAGCCTATTTGATATCCAAAGAATCACTGGAAATTCCTATAATTGTGGGTGATATAGGATGAGCGTAAACCTTACAGTATATCAGTATTTCAGGGTTTACTTTTGTCTGACCCTGGCCTTTGGGTTCCACCATTAGCCTAAGTGCAAAGATCCCTGCTTACACTGTAGATGTGTTCCGTGCATGTAGCCATGCTCCCACGAGTACTGCAGTCAGTGTGGTTTGGGGACACCTCAAGGTTCCTGGGTTGTTCCGCGGCTTTGTCCTGCAGGAGGTGATGAGGATTCAGGGTGCTGCAAAGGCTTAAAGGATGCCCCAGACAGTCCATCTGCAAAAAATACTGCTATTGCAAGTCTGTCCTCCCATTTCCAGTTCTGACTACAAGCTGCTATCCTTTTTGAGATCCCAGAATAGCCCTTTGTCAACTGCAGTACTTATTTATACAGACAAATGAAGTTATGAAAGAGCTTGATATCTTTTAAATTGGATCTGATGAAATTTGCCCACAATGGACATATTGGGGAGAAAGCCCCCTTGGCACCCTTGGAGCCTTTTGGCCCGCAGTGCTGGGCTCATCCATCACAGCCACTTCATCAGCCCTAGCTCAGGGCCCTCAGCTTCGTATGGAGAAGTCCCTGCCCTCTCAGCATTCGTGAATGTTTTCTCCAGTTTGTCCCATGTTCACCACAAAGCTGGTGCTTTGGACACTGCAAAAGGGAGTGGCTAACTGATGGGCCAGGGCCAAATGTGGAAGGCTCAGAATTTGCTTCTCTCTCTTTTTTCTTTTTCTTTTTCATTTTTTTTTTCTTTTTACATGTACAAAGTATCCAGCATTCTTCTGAAGTCAGTAAGAGACTTTCAGGTGACCTTCCATTGCCTTAGTTCAGACTTCAGACTTGGAATTAATTTTTGAGGCAGTCCCTTTAGCATTCCTTTAATGATGTACTTCATACAAGCTGATCATCCTCAGTGCAAATACACATGTGCAGACCTGGGAGGAGATAGAGGTGGAAAAAATAGCAAAGTGAATACAACACAAGTAAGATCAATACGAAAAAAATAAGGGTTTTATCTTAACTTCAAAAATTATTAGAAATGATGCAACATGAAGAGGTGAAATTGTTCTCCTTGCAGGCAGCCTACAGACAATCCAAAGATGACAAGGCTGTACTCTTGTTGTATGTAACAGCCTGTTAAAACTGATCATATTCTCTTAGTAACAAAGAAGCCCAAATGAAAATAGATCCTTATTTTCCTATGTGCTTTCCAAACCCTGAGCTTTCCCTGCACTGTCTCCTTGCACCGTGTTTCCAGGGTGGTGTGCTGTAAAACAAGGTGCCCATGTTGCTAGGTGGATGTTCCTGCCCTCCCCTGGTGCCAGTATGGGCACGTGGCTGTGCCCATGATGACCTGAGCTGGCAGGAGACAATCTTTCTCCTAGACCTCTACACTGATGCATCTCAGCTAATGTGAGTGAAATTTATGTACTTAAATATTATTGTACTTAATCCCCTGGTTGCTCCAACCTGCAAAAATTCCTGTGAAGCTTAAGACATGGCTGAGACCTGACTTTCCAAAGTGACAGGTACCAGCAAGTTTCATTGTTGCTTGGTGGATTTGGGAATGCAGGATGATTGGGAAAATATGGGTACAGATGCTATGTATAGGTAGAGCTTAGGATTTATGGTACCTAACTTTGGTCATCTATAAGTTAAGTGCCATGTTTTGGTGGCCCATCTCCTCCAGTCAGCTGCAGAGGCAGGAGTCATCACCAGAGGGTTTTTCCCTTCTGTTTAAGATGCTCAGGACCATGTGAGTCACCCTTTCTCTCTGTGAACTTGGGGAACTCATGGCAGGTTACTCCTGCAGCACTGCCACTGTCCCCAGTTACAGCGGGATGTTAAGTGAGTCTCAGGACAGCTGCTTATATTTGGGCCAGACCATACCAAGGGAGAAAGTAACAACATGGAGCTGTGCTGGCCAGACCTGGGAAGCCAGGCTGATTTTGTGCTGATGTGAAAACAAAATCTGCTCTGTTGTTCCTCTGCAGGACTGTGAGCGAGGGCACAGGCTGTGCTCTGCCTTCACCAAACAGGTTCAAGATCTCCATTTTCTGCTCACCTTACGGGAGTGCTAAAGATAAACATCTGCACTTTTCTGGGCTGAGAGTGCTAAAAGCAAATGCCAGCCCTGCTCAGCTTTTCAGATGGTTGACAAAGCACTGCAAAGGTCCAAGATTTATTTGGAAATGAAAAGATCTTTGTACTAAACAGAATATAGCTTGTGCGCTGCTGAGATCGACAGCCACTAAAAGCAAGCACATCTGCTGATGCAACCTAATTGCTGTTTTGATTGCCCAGCCATGACGGGGCATAAAAATATTGTCTGTCTACAAAAAAAGAATGAACCTCACTTGACCGTTTTGTGCCCAAATACCTTGGCACCCCGCCCTGCCGAGCTAGAGTTGGGCAATCTGAATTCAAAAATTCCCCAGTGGAACCAGCTCCTAACAATACAAAGCTGTCTGACTGGGTGGACTATTTTCATGACTCTGAATAAAAACCATGTCTAGAACACTGCATGTTTCTGTGGGGGCTCTGCAATCAGGCAGGCACACAGGCCTGTGCCCAGGAGCTTTACAAGTTAAGTAGGCAGAGAATTAGCCATGGCTGAAGGTCAGTCTCTTGAGGCTCATGGGCTTTCTGTTTGCTTATGGACAATACATCCTTGCAAAATGCTGAAAAGAACATTCCTGAAGCAACATGGTAGAGTTGAAGCTTATCTCCAGTCAGGACAGACCACATCTGCATACTGAAAGAGGTTCTTGACCCTTCTTGTGAAGCTTCCACCATTGCTTGCTGTGGGAGACAGAAGAGTAGCCCCCTCAGCTGCAGGTATAAATCATAAGGATGTCTCTCCTTCACTTGATTCTGATCAACACCAGGTGTTGTGTCTGACCCTGATGTTTAACAGTTTGATTTTTTAACAAGTTATACCAGCATGGCTGTCACTAACTTCCCACCTCCCTGCCCCTAGTTATGTGGCCATTGCACAGCCCAAAGTTCAGTGCCAGGGGCTGGTAAGTACCAGCTGGCTAGACAGGGATGGAGTGGGGACCTCTACCGCATCCAGCACAGCCCAGCAGGGTCCTGCTCCAGTGCAAATTTTCTGGGCCAAATCCAGAATCCCAAGTCCAGCTCTTCTGGATTTACCTGGTTATAGGAAGTGAATACAAGGGAGCTGGGGTAACAGTAAGCCACAGAATCATAAAAACATAGAATTGTTTAGGTTGGAAAAGACTTCAAAGTTCATGGAGTCTAACTGTGAACCCAGCACTGCCACATTCACCACAAAACCATGTGCCTAAGTGCCACATTTACACATCTTTTAAATATTTCCAAGGATGATGACTCCACAACTTCCCTGGGCAGCCTCATCCAGAGCTTTACAGCCCTCTTGGTGAAGAAATTTTTAATATCCAATTTAAACCTCCTCTGGTACAACTTGAGGCTGTTTCTTCTTGTTCTATTGCTTGTTCCTTGGGAGTAGAGACCAACCCCCACCTCACTTTAACTTCCTTTCAGGTAGTTGTAGAGAGAGATAAGGTCTCCCCTCAAATGCCTTTTCTCCACCTTAAACGAGCTCCCTCAGCTGCTTCTCATAAGACTTGTGCTATATAAACTTCACCAGCTTCGTTGCCCTTGCAGGGAAAGAGAAAAAGATTGATCTTTCCTTCCTATTAAAAGGGCTATTGATTGATCTGTCCATTTAACAGACTTCAGCTACTAAACCCCAGCTTGCAGCCTCTCTCTGTCCCTTCAGCCAGCTCCTCATACCACTGCTTTTGTGTTTTTCTTTCCCCATGGTGGAGCCTTTCAAGTTTTTCTTTAAAGAATGAACCAAGTGCTTTCGATCAGCTGCCAGCCCAGCCCTGTACCAGTGAGGGGCTTCCAGCTGCTCCCTGGCTGTGCCTGGCACTGCACCATATGAAATTCCCAAGATCCACCCCTCCCTCAACACAAAAATGTCAGACTGGCTTAAAAATTACCAGATGTTTTAATGTGATTTTTTTTTTTTTTTTTTTAAATTTGGGGTTTTCTTAAATTCCTCTTGGGAGCCAGCGTGTTTCACGCACTTGGTTAGAGAGAAGCTGCTGAGCAGGAGAGCCAGGCTCTTGCAGGGCTCTGACTGCAGCATCCATTGAACACTCTGGGACTTCACAGTCACCTGATCACAGGTGAGAAAAGAAAGGAAAATATAGGCTGCCCCTTTTCACAGCCTGCTGGGCAGACCCAAACTCTGCAAATATGTCTGTGCCACTGCTGTAATCAAACCCATCAGGGAACAAGCACGGAAACTAAAATCAGTTCTGAACTGCAGTTTTCCACAAATTATGAGAATGTACAATCCAGTAGTCAAAAGAGCTGGCATGTCTTTCACCATGTCTCTATGCTGCCACAGTCACCCTCATCTCACTTTTGGGTTCCTTCTGGATTATCCTTGGCAGTTTACCAGTCGGTCTCCTACAGCTGCTGACCTGTGTTCTCCAGCCCAGAGGATACAGTGGCATGATTTAGGCCACTGTAGACCTGATAAAAAGAATGGAATGCTGCATCTTGCTGAATAGCCTTTCCTTACGGCCACAAGGACTGAGAGGTTGTCAGGACTAACACCTTGTGGTGGCCCACAGTCAAGGGCCCTTTGGGAGGATGTGTGGGGAGTGGGATCATTTGTGGAGATTTCCCAAGGAGAAAGAATGAAGCTGCTGAGGAGAGGTCATATCTAGTCCCAGAAGCATTTGCAGGCAGTGCAGCAACACCTCGCTGTTGATGGAGTCAGAGGTAACTGGTAGTTTGAACAGATGGATCTACATTTTATTCCATGCTCAGTTCCACAGATGGAACAAAAAAAAAAAAAAGT
Organism: Pyrocephalus nanus; assembly: GCA_038380795.1. Classification (NCBI taxonomy): domain Eukaryota; kingdom Metazoa; phylum Chordata; class Aves; order Passeriformes; family Tyrannidae; genus Pyrocephalus; species Pyrocephalus nanus. The sequence continues at coordinate 37,967,993 of CM076259.1, forward strand.
TTACTCCAAAGGCAAATAAACATTCAAAATGGCAAAGTTCCAAAAGTCACTTGAGAAAGTGTTAAGACAGTATTTTGTGTGTCAAGTATTCCCAAGACTCTCAAGGAGAAGACTCAGGGAGGATGGCTTTCTTAGCACGACAACCCTGAGATTGGTCACTTTTGCTAGGCTCTTTTGATGTAGCAGAGGAAAACTCCAGGAACTTGCTGTACCCACAATCCTTGTGCCTGGGATTCAGCAGGGCAGCCTGCCAGGGGTGCTGTGCGTGAGCTGACAAGAAACAGGGAGGGTTTGGAAACCCACCTGGCAAGTGAAGCTGCACTGGAAACTTGCCTAGATTCTGTCACGGTATTGTCAAAATCATCCCATTTCCAAAGTCTGTTTACTCTGTGTCAGGTCAGCATTTTCAGTGGGAAAAAACCCCAACCATCCCCCACCTCCCCCCCAAAAAAAAACCACAAAAAACACCCCAAACCCAACCAAACACAAAAATGAGCAAACAAAAACCTTCATTTGGAAAGTTTGCAGTCAACAATAAGCCCAATGGCAGTATGTCCCTGGTGATTCCAAGTCTCCAAAAGGAGGTTTTTAAGCCAGGGCCATAGTGAGACTGAGGAGGGTGAAGGAAAGTAAAGGCACTTGGCTCCTCTGTGAGCTGCCTCTCCACAATCTAATCCCAGAAAGAAAATGCTGTAGCTGAGAGTGACAAGAATTAAAAATACTCAGCAATGACTTCTTGAGCAAAAACCACTTTATTGACTCCTTCAAAGCACAATTAACCTGTCTTCCTCAAAAGTAGAGCTGACCACTTCTAAGTCAAAGAGCTGATAGTTCTCCACCAGCTCTCATCCACTACAGACAGCACAGATGCAAGACATTATTTTTTTCCAACTTCTACAATATCTTAGGAGTACCCTCCACAAGAGAAGATTAGTACTGTGTTACCCTGTGAGTTTGTTTCACCACCAGATCAGCCCTATCCACAAAAAAGCAACTCCTTATAATCACCTGGCTTTGCTGTGAGATCAAGACCATCCAGACTTACCAGTCTATCTAAAACCAGAAGAAACCTTTCCCAGGATTCTGGATAGTGAAAAGGACACAGCTGTAGCATCAATGGAAAAGAGGTGGTTTCTGGAGGGATGTGCCTCCACTCTGAAATGCTGAACTAGTGGTTGATGCATGATGTAAGATCTAGTTTGCTATACTCCACTCCCTACTTGAAAATGAGACCAAAACACTCATCTGCTGGTAATCACTGAGACACAGGTGCTTTGATGATCAGAAAATTCACACTGGCCTTCCCAGTTCTGTCATCCCCAGGCAGGTGGACACTGCCCCAAGTGACCATGTCCAGTGTCACTGCACTGTAGAATTCATTTAAGTTGTGAAGTGACATGCACTAACCTGATGGTGCATCTGAGGAAACAACATACTAAACCCAGTCTCATTTCATGCTGAAGTAGACATTTTCATCTGCAAAGAGAACCTCCCTTCAGGGATCAGTACAGCCTCCTCCCTAATGGCCTTAAATCCTGGTTTATTGCTAAATGACAACTATGTTCAGTACTATTGTTGTGCATGGGTAGCATATTATGTTTATTTATTGGATTGCAGGTTGCTGCTTTTTCTACCAAGAGAATACTTCTTGTGGTTAACCAGGATTTTTGGGTGGCATTTATCTCACCCATCAGTAATAGGCAATATCTGAGCTGATTACTCTGGGCTTTGTGTGTAGATATTGAAAGAAACAGGTACCTTCAGAATACAATGTGCCTGTTTTAATTTAGCCCTCTTATTTAGGATGACATGACCTGAAACAAACAAAGTGATCTAGGTCTCCAGGTGAATCTTCCCCTTGTCCCAAGGCTTTGAGATCCTGAGAGTATGAATTGTAAAGGACCAAAATTAAACTCTTTGTCCAGGATCTGTATTGCCTCTATGGTTTGCCCTTACCTCATTTCAAGGTGCCACAGTGACTGAGGACATGAGACTCCCCTGCTGATGTTCATATGGGGTTCCTGTTATTATAGCAGTGACAGCAGCCTCTGATGAGATGCAGCTGTTGAGCACAGAATTTGATAACAAGAGTGACCTCACAGCACCATACCAGAAAAGCACTCATCTTTCCTGCCCAGCTCCTGCTCCTTGTATCACACTGAAGGGCTTTCCAGATATTATACTACAGTCCCTCTTATGTCCTTCTTAAATCCCCTTTTGTCACTGTGGCCAAGCAGAGGAAAATGTTAACAGTCACTCCCTAAGCTCATCTCTGGCTAGCCCCTAAGTTCTGGTGCCAGAGTCCCAGAAGTGGGGAGGAACCCAAAACCAGTTTGTCTCACAGTGCCAGGGGTTTCACCCATTTGCTGTACAAAGCCCTTCATCTCTGCTCTCCTCTTCCCATGATAAGAAAGAGAAGAGTCTTTATGTAACTAGAAGGCTCCCTAGGGTCTACAGGTACAGACTGCCCCCATTTCTGTGTGGATTACCTTAGGGTTTCAACACTTAATGAAGCCTTATTCTTTGTTTGCTCACACAGCAGAACCACCGCACTGTATCCTACAACTAAATCTCTCGGTATAATCAATACATAACGACTGGGGAAAAGGAAATTTTACAGCCAGAGAGGTATGAAGGTAGGTCCTCAACCTAGATCTGAGTTCCTACTGACTGAGAAACGTCTGTAGCAAAGAAAACAGCAGGTAATTCCTGACCTGAGTGATTAGCCCAGACTGCCTAGGAAGAGTCCTTCTTAAAGGCCAGGTCCCTTTACTAGTAATCCTCTCTGTTACCAAGGTGGATCTGCTGTGTAAAGGAACATGAATTTAAAAATCCAAACTGGTATTGATGCAAATGAGAAACAGGGCATTGTTTTCCTCACAGCTGCCACCTGTTTGAATTCTTGCAAAAGTCTTAGTCAGTGTCAGAGCTGAGTCACTTCTACACTGCATGGCCAAGCTAACATCTTGTGGGGATATGTTTGGGGAGGGGAGTGGGAGTAAAGAGGAGGGAGGGGGCTAATCATGCTTCACAATTTCTCATCTTCCAAAATAATCTGTTTTCTAAATGTATTGCTAAATCCTTGTGCTAGCAATCCACCATCTGCTCCTTCTTTCAACACACCCACTATGTAGTCTGCTGTCTTGTTATACTGCCAAAACTCTATATGCTGCGGCGAAGAGAGTGTCTACTTTCAGATGTTTTCTTAGGTGACAAGGGAAAAAAAACCTTTGGAATGAGCACCAAATATAAGTGAGTGCATGGCCATGAACCATGCTCTTATCCTGCAATCTGTGATGTAATCTCAGCAGCAAACAGGCAACTAAATTTCATCCATCTAATTCCAGGCGGGGGCTCTGGTTAACACCCTCCAGCATTGACTGGAGCTGGAATGTTTTGGGTAATCTCCGGAATGCCTCAATAGAATTATAAATCCATAAATCAAAGCAGTCATTATGTATTTGAATAATATGTGGATCAAAGTCTCAGATTGAGGGCCCCTTTGTTCCCATGCTCTTTTTATATCTTACTCAGTGAGCATCTATTCAATGAGAAACAATTACAGTGAATTTAGAGCAGAAACATACAGTGCTAATGGAGCTCTGAAGACCTCCTCTGGCAAAGTATTTAAGCATATGTTTAATTTTAAGCACATGAGTGGTAAGAGTGGAATTGCACACAAAAGAGTGGCATTTGGTTCTGCAATATGTTGAACTGGTATCTAAATTTAAGCTATCGATCTCTTCAAATTGAGCCTTTTTCAAAGTAGTTCATCTTTACTCTCCCACTCAAACACTTTCCTAGCAGCGTTTCATACCACAGGTCTGTGCAAATAGTGCATTAAATCCTGCTAATCCCACTCTAAGATGGGTCTGTCTTCAGTAGGAGCAATTAAATAAAGAGGAGCAAGACAAGGGCCGCTGTCTCATTAAACAGTGCAATTACCCTGTGATATATGAGTGCCGGTTTTTTGCCAAAGGGAAGCTGGGACAAAACAACCAAGTGAGTTATGATGTGCATTGACTCAGTCAATGCCATGGCAGACATGGGACTAGACCACTGGATCACAAAATGCCGCCACTAGAGATGTCAGCCAAAAGACTCCTGCCTCCAGTCTAGGATAATCCCTGCCAGTCCAGGGCTCTTTTCTCATCTGGAAGGACATTTCTTCAGATTAAGTTAGTGTTGACAACACTGTACTGGTAAGCCTCTGAAAAGCAGTACAAACAAATACAGGTATGACTGTACCTCCAGTAAAGGAAACAGTAGCACTGATGGATCTGGAAGAGTTCTTCACATGGCTGTGTTAATGCTTGCTAGGCAGAAACAAGGTCAGCAGGACAAGGACATTGGTGCACTTTGTTTATGCACTGGGAATCAGGAAAATCCTTTGGCTTTAAACCACCGGTGACAAAACAAATCTGACATCTCTTCTCTGCTCTGCTCCAGAGAGGCTCCATTGGATATACTCTGACATTGGGATGTAGAGAGGCCTTGAGGTGGCTTTCAGAGATGTTCAGGAAAGATGTGGGTTGTTCTCTAGCATAGCTCCTGCCCCAGCACCTGAGCTGTTGCCTGAGGAGACTTCCAGCTGTTCAGGGACCACTTCCCTCCTTCAGCCCAGCTCACGTGGGTGGTCAGGCTCAGTCCCTTGCTGGCAAACTCCCCCTGCTGTGACTTGTCCTTTCACACTGGCAAAAGCAGGAGTTGTGAAATGTGTCAAGATGATTGGGAGCACAAAGGTGGTCTGCTCAAAAGGTGAAAATAAAACGTTATTTCAAAAGATAGATGTTGCAAAAGACTGAATAAGATCGGCAGACTGTGTAAAGAGCAGTGAGAGGAGCTCACGTTACTGAGAAAATGAGCCAAGTTTCTGTCTCACAATGTGCTGTGTATTCTGGGAGGGCTGTCCAGAGCAGAAACTTTTCCAAAGCAAGGGAGGAAGAGATGAAGAATCCTTTCCCCTCGAGAGTAGGACAGTTTCTCTCTTGCCTTAGCACACATCAACTCACCTACTTAACTTTAAGCATATTCTTAACCCTTAAGAACTTCCAAAGCTACCAAATCCAAGATCTTCTGACTCTTTAAAAAAAAAACAAAACAACAAAACCAAAACCACATTGCTTTTGTATTAGCTGCAAAATCTCTTACCACACCTCTCACAGAAAGACCACGCCAAATATGAGCCCTAAACTGGGCAACAAAGATGAAATGTTTTCTATGCTTGTCCTTCATAGACATACGAGAGACTGCCATGTTTTGTCTTAAAATCTCCCTGTGGCAATGCTGCTGTACAACTTTCCCGGTGGACTTGATTAAAATCCGATGAAAATAATGGCAAAGACTTATTCAGGTCAGCTACCGTAATTTGAGAAAATGTTGTTTATGTCCAAGCTCTTTTTCCCTTGTACGTCTTTCCCCCTCTTTAAATGCACTTCAGTTCGGCCCCAACTGAATCACAGATCAAAGCATTTCAGCTTTTGAGACCAAATCGCAATTTATAATGTCTGTGGTTTCAGCTAATCTGTCTCTGTGTCATCTCATTTTAAATCAACAGAAAGTAGCACAAAATAACTCATTTTGGGATGCCCTGCTGAATGAGGGATTTTAACTCAAGCATCCTGTTACGAGTTCTCTCCACAGGTGAATGGGGTTTTCAGGCTTTGTCTGAGGGTGCTTTGTTCCTATTATAAACAGCAATTTTGTAAACAACTTGTGCTCCACTGAGGTGAAACAACTACATCTCCAAACCTGAACTCAGATTCTGTTTTTTTCTCCCTTCTTACAGTTTTAACTGTATCAAAGGGTAGCTTAATGCTGTAAAGAGCCTTTCATTTTTAATTAAGTAAGGACAGTCCTAATTTCAAATGAACTTGAACAGCCTGGGTTTAAAAGTTCAGTTCATGCCACAGCCTTACTTGTTCTTCACAGCAAAGACCATGGCAAACAGAGGCCGATTCTAGTGGAAACACTGCTCCCCAGCTCCCCAAATCACAGTTCTGTGATTCCTTGTTTTGTAGTGATGCTGCCACCCTGACAACAAAGGGAATCCACCAAAGTAGCATGAGGATAAGTCCGGCCCATGGAGTGTCACACATCAGCATGCCACACAGGGATAGCGGAGCAAATTTCCACTGGCTCCATGGGCTTTCTACTGAGCTGTCACCATCTGCTCTATGACCCTGCACATCTTGCTGTTGTTGTCCACTGTATGCAAAAATAAAACCCAACCTAATGTACCCATTTCCTATTCTGATTTCACTCATCCATCTCACCTTCCTCTCCTTTTTCTTGCGACCTGGTTAGCTGCCTCACTACTTCTGCATACTCCAACTTGAGCTCAGGGAGGAGGTGAGTGCACACTGGATGGTGGCTGGAGCAGCCATGAGTGCTCCCATGTCGTCATATCCTGGACAAGTCAGAGACGGAGATGTGGACTCCTGGTATTGAGGCTATAAATTAGCACTGCTGGAGCAGATCTCGTTGAGGAACGAGTAACACATGAAACTCCCACTAATGCCAACCTGGCTTTTGTTTGGGATTGCCTAACTGATGAATAATGCAAGAGTCCAGCCTGCACTTCTTTTTATTTAACCTCATCACTCTCCAAACAAAACCAACCAAACCCCAAGCAAGCAAAAACCCCTCCAGAACAAGTTGATGTTTGACCTTACAGCAGAAGGTGCACTGGAGAGAAAAGAGCTTTATGTTCACAGCAGAGAGGCTGTGCATGGAGGGAAGAACCCCCTTTTGCAGCCATGGCAAAAGTCCACACAGCTCAGTCCAGGTTCAATCTGGTCAGTAACAGGAGCTTCAAGGAAAGAGATAAATATTCTCACAGTTGGCAGTCCAAGATCTTCTTGGCCTGGAGGTTGTATCCAGAACATTATTTTCAGCAGCCCTTGGTAGATCTGTCCTTTATGAACTTGCGTAAACTATTGGCCTCCAATTGTCATGCCTACAATTTAATTATGTGTTGGGTGAAAAAGTACACCTACTCATTTGTTTTAAAGGTCAGTTTGGGTGCTGGACTATCACAGATCAAACAGAGCAAAACCTAAAAGAAAAAATTAAATTTTGAGAGCTATTATTTGCACACACATCCTATTCTCCTCAAAATATGACCCAATTTCTTTCCATGACAGTTGAATAAATTAATACCAAGGCCACGTGACCAAAAATTGCTCTTGTACATTTGAGTGTCTGGAGACCAAATCCTGTACAGGGCCTCAAAACCCCAGGTTCTGCAATACTGTCCTTGTGGAGGATTGGGTGCAGGGGACAAGGATCTTCAAGGATGAAGTCAAACCAGGGCTCTCATCAGTCCCCAGTGGGAGGAGAGGCAGATGCTGTGGAGCAGCTCATCCTTGGTCCCCACAATCTCCCTATTTAAGGTTGAGTCAGTTGTCTCCTACGTCAATGTAAACCAACCACCTTTTCACAGTCAAGGGCACCAAACCCATAATGAAAGTATATGAGCTGCTTTTGCTGCTACAGTAATTTCCAGACCCCATCTTGCTCTGTCAGTGTGTCCTAAACCACTTGTCATCCTGGTGGAAACTGTGAGTACAGAAGAGGAACATGACTGATAGCCTGAATGGACACCCCACAGAGAATGCACAAGCCTGCAGCTGGGGAAGTGCTGCCTCCAGCTCTGCTGCTGGCTCACTATCCAGAGAGAAACATCTACCCAGCTCTGCCCAGCCGCTCCCAGTGCCACACAGCCTGCCTCCCTGCACTGTGCGGCACCTCAGGCCAGCGCATGATGCCTGTCCATCTGGGACTCAATGAGACTTTGTGTCACTGTACACAGAGGAGATGAAGTGAGATGTGAATTAGACCACGTCAGCAGTACAATGCTTCAAATTTGGGGTGTATCTTGGGAAGGCATCTAGTTCATCCAGTTTGGCAGGGGTGACGGAGAGAGCAGAGGAGAAAGGCGAGCGTGCTGTCAGGAAAGGATAGCTTACCTCTGAATGTCTTTTACTGAGAAAAAGCAAGTGGCACTCTCCCTGTAAACTCTGCAAGACGGAGGGATTCCTGGCACTGCTATTCTCTGCAGGAGCACGTACCCCGGTCATCTTTCCAGATCTGTTGCCATAGGTTTACAGCCAGAATATAGAATTTCCTGAAAAGCAACATTCCAAGAAAACAGAGTTAAAACAGCTCAAATTTGACAGGCCTAGCCCTGCCCTGCAGAAGACAGTGGTAAAAATACCCCTTGATTTCTTCTCTGTGGTTTTCACAATAAAATGCCCCGTTTTGCCCTTGAGTATCATATTTGTACCCCCTTAAGGGATGAGTCGCAGGGCCCAGCAAAGAGCGGCATGCATTGAGACAGTGAGCCAGAGGGCCCTCCTGGTGTGCCCAGTACTCCACCACTAGGAGGGGCTAGTGCTAGCTGGGTTCAAGCAGGGGCTGGGTAGCAGGGGGTGGTAACACAAAATCTCATCAGTTTTGAATGTAATACGTAATTTTGACCCATTTGCAGATCCTTCCTTCTGCTTCTGTTCCTCCATGCAGCACCAAGGAGTCCGTACAGCTCAGAAGCTGTTGAAGGGGGTATGGAGTGTTCTGTGCCGTGGCAGATGGACCCTGCCATTGGTCCCTGTGTCGATTGTTCCTCCAAAGGGAAGGCCACAGTGCTGGGACTTGGAGGATGCCTCTGAGAAAGGATCACTGCATGTAATACCCTGCAAGGTGACATGTTCCCAGCTTGTCCCTGGCCCCATGCTGAGACACCAGATAGATCACACATCCAGTCCATGCCTGTCATGTGTCACAGGACAAGAGGGAAGCCACCAGAAGCAGCAAGGGAGCACAGTGAAGGATGCAGTCAGGTCAGTTGTTTGGATTTTCACCAGAAGGTCACTATCTAGACATTTGACAGGCTCAGCAGCAAGTCAGAGACCAAGTTATCATAGCAGGATGGGGTAGTTGTGCCTCCTTCCCAGGCTTGAATACAGGCAGAGCTGCTAACTCTCTGAGAACAAACACAAGATCGATCCCAGATGTAAGATGTGGGAACAAGAAGCAAGAGATTTAAGGTCTGATACCTCCTAACTTACCAAGGGTAGCTAGAACCAGTTTCTATGCCCAGCCAGGGGGCAGGATTTTTAATGGTGATCAGCCTTTCTGGTCCCTAGTGATCCCTGACTCATTACCACTTGGGTGAGTACCTGGGACACTTTGAGAAGCTCAGCTAGTCCTGGTAGAGATTGGTAGTCCAATCTGGTACAGGCTCAAACTGAGCTTAATGAGAAATCTTGCAGCCTTCATTCCAACTTTGACACTGCTGGTGCTCCTCAGTGGATGGAATCCAAAGGTCAAGGAAATAAGTGAAAGAATTTCCAGTGATTCTGAAGAACTTCAGACCCAAAAGGAGTGTTTCAAGGTCCCTTGTCTGACCCCACAGCCCCCCATCCAGCATGCCTTTTCCCCCTGTAATGCTCATAGCATGGTTTTGGCAGCCGTTGACTGACCAAATTCCCAGTGCTAGGAAGAAGCACCAAACGCCAGGCATCTGGAGACTCTCTAACCTTACGATGCATCTCCTCAGCCTCCTTCTTGTTCTGCCTCCTGCCTCTTTTCCTCCTGCACCCAGTGCTTTTTACATCTTGTGTAAACATATGGCTCTTAACATACCCAAAATGTAGTAGCAGACATATTCTGCCCATACCTTCACACAGCGAGGCTGCAGGAGAGAGAAGCAAGCAGGAACCAAAAGCAAAAAGCAATCAGGATATGTGAGCAGAGTTTTGTACTTTGGAGGTGTATTTTGTTTTTTGCTTGTTTGTTTTATAGCTTTGCAAATCCTTTTCCTGAAGCTTGTCACAGTAGGTGCAGTTTGCTCGTGGAAGCAGGGTAGCAGACTGTGAGGATGAATTCCCACCAAGTGCCCAAGAAGTGCTCAGACATGGTCTTCGTGCCCGCAAATGGACATGCAGACCATTTTATGCACAATGAAAGAAGCTGCACTGAGAGCTACAATGCATAACCTAGTTTTTATTCATCCCATTCTGATCAAGGCCTCTAAGAGGCTACAGGCTCTTTTAAAAGTAAGGAAAACGTGGATAGATGCCCAGACGCTATCCTGCTGACAGTGCACTTCTCTGACACATGTACCATGCACTGCTAAAACACTGATAGTGGTTTTTCACAGAGGTCTGCAATCTATTAGACAGCACTTCCTGGTACGTTTCGATGTATCAGCTGATCCAAGGCTAAGCAGACCATAAAAAATTATGAAATATTTGGCTAGATGGCAATGATCCTTTTAACCAACAATGTGGATGTATTACATTGTGCATATGTGTAAAGACACACGTAAACACACACACACACAAAATCAGTGGCAGTGATCCTGATAAATTGATTGTGCACCTTTGACCACCTTCGCTGCGCTTGGCCACACTAATTCATTTCCTAGGAGTGCTTCTCTCTCTCCAATACCTCCCTGAGGCTGCCAGCAAGAGATGGCTATTGAAGATCAATCTGCCACAAAACTGCTTCATACCTTCCCCCTCCATTGGGAAATTCCTTTCCCACCTGCCCCAAAGAGACACCCCATAGAAATGCAGATTAGACAATATTGAATCCTGGACCAAAAATAAGGTTGAGGTCCAACTGTTGATTGAGCAGGCAGGATAGAAAAAGGGAATTTTATATGACAGGGGAAGATAAATCCTCAGCCTTCTTCAAGGACCACTGACACTGACTGACGAGATGAGACATAGCAGACCTTAAAGTCATGACATTTTAAGCTCCAGAAAAATTAATTTACATTATTATTAAAGGTGTTAAAATTAATTAATTGTATGTTTTTCTTGGTTTTAGTCCTGTGAAGCTGAACTTACAGAAACAAAGATTTAACTTAATACAAAAGAGTCTGGAAGGAATATTTGATGTTAATATTACCTCCTTCAACTGTGCTTGAGATTTGGACAGAAGATGCACAAAATGCAAGTCAAAAGTTGAAGGGCATAGTAGTGGAATTGGCCCCTTTTAGAGTGCCTTCCACAATTTATTTATCAATCATAGAATCACTAAGGTTGGAAAATACCTTTAAAATCATCGAGTCCAACCATTAGCACCACCATGTTCACCACTAAACCATGTCCCCACAAGCCACAACCACACACCTTTTGAACACTTACAGGCATGGCAATTCCCACCCTTTCAGTGAAGAAATTTTTCCTAATATCCAATCTAAATCTCCCCTGCCACAACTTGAGACCATTTCCTCTTGTCCTGTCACTTGTTGCCTGGGAGAAGAGGCTGACTCCCACCTGGCTACAACCTCCTTTCAGGCAGTTGTAGAGAGCGAGAAGGTCTCCCCTGAGCCTCCTTTTTCTCTAGGCTAAAAGTTGTCAGCTCCCTCAGCTCCTCCTCATAAGACTGCTCGTGGTTATTGCCTTAACCAAGAGTTTTCATGGATTTGTAGAGACTTTGGATCCAAGCATTGCTCTGCCATGTGTGATACATGGCATCAAGTATTTGTGCAATGAAATCTTTATGCTGTGCATTTCAAGTGGAGTCTAGGCATGTGTTTGCAAGGCTCTTCAGAGCCATGTTCACAGAATCACCCAATTTTAACCCCCATAATTTATAAAGCAGTTTGTCTGAACACTGAGAAGACTCCTGAACAAAGGGCCATTAAGCTCGGCAGACCCTCCTGGCTTGTTCTCCCCTAGAAGTGTGCTTGCAAAGACTGAGATGATGTCAGTCTAATAATAGTCTTTTTTATTTCTACCAGCTCTCAGACAGGACTGCAGAAGTGACGTTAATATTGTGTCTGCTTCATTAGTTCACCTGCTGGCAGTTGCCTTGCTGAGATCACTGATATTTCTGTTCTGTATTTATAGCTTTTTGTGCCACTTTCAGAATGCAGATTAACAGAGAACATTGCATTTCATAGTTTATCAAGAACTTTTTTTGCTAATCATGAAAAAGTAGTCTCAACCAACTGGGCAGAAAGGAAATTTCATTTCTCTCTTTCTCTTTCGTAAATGGGTGTACGTGTTTCCAATACTTAGACATGCACATGAAAGCTTAGAAAATAGTGCAGCTGTTGCCATTTCCATGGGAGGCTGCTAGCACGCAAGATTTTTAGAAAGGTTTCAAGTCAAAACAGGATCAACATATCAGTAGTTCAGGAGGTAAAAGAGAACAGGAGAACTGCTGTTTACATGTGAGTCCATGCCTGGGTTTAGGACTGTGTACCCACTTCTCTTCATCCCTACTCCAAATTGACACCAGTGGGTGCCTGGCAGACAGAGCTCAATCTGCTGGTTATTCTTGAGTATCTGCTGTTTTAAAGCTTTGGCTTCTTGAAACAAGTGATCTTGCATTAGTATCGTTGTCTTTTAAGAAAATGTCTGACTTTTAAAGATGAAGACGAAGCTTGCAGTCAAAGTGAGGAGCTCTAAAAGCTTGGATGCCAGCAAGTAAATGAAGAAAGACATACATTTCCTATTAAAAAGAATCGAATGATATAACCCTTGGCGGAGGGCCACGAAGCTGCTGTCAGCATTATTTCCGTTTGCTAGGGCCAGGACTGAATGCACAGGGCACGTCTGCACTCCAAAATGAGCTAGTGAAGGCTTTGGCAGTGTCTGCCCAGCATGCCAAGCCCAGCCCTGGCTGAGGGGTCTGGATGATGACTAGCTGTGCTAGTGAACTAGAGAGCTCCTGGGTCAGCATGGCATTGCCATGGCTGAACCCTGCCCTCTGCCCATGTCAAGGTGGTGCTGGGCATGACTCAGATGCATGAAGGCCCATCATGAGACCACGGATCTTACCACAGGATTCTTTTCCCATTTTGTTTTGCTGAAGGATTATTTCTTGTACCTTGTTGCTTTTGAGTGCAGGCTTTGGCTTGACCACAGAAATGGATATTTCCCCAAATGCTTGCCTTTTGTTGAACAGTTTCCATTTTTCATACCTCCTTTATAAGATGCCTGGATCCATTTTCATGTGCTCAGAGGCTTATTACCACCAGCTGAAAGGGAAAAGGAAGAAAGTTGCAAGTGTCAGCTCCTATTTGACTGATCTGGCTGATTGCTGGACTATAGGAAATTGTTCTGTCAATGTGAGGCAGGTTCTTGGACAAAAAGATATGGATAGGAAGTGAGAAAAATAAAGTTGTTAAAAAGGTTTTGCATGTAATGTTCAAGATTAGATTAAAACAACAGGACATTGTGGGGCTGGTGTGCTGTAAGACAAGTAATGACAAAAGAGATGCCAAAAGCAGATGGGATTGATCACCTTCTGAATGTACTTCTTGTTCTTCAGCAGTGGTCCAGAGAACTTAGACTGTTCAAAAACACAGTCAGCTCTCAGATAAGATCGGGTTACTTGGGGCTTTATCCAGTAGGATTTTGGAAACCTCCACAGTTGGAAACAGCATAACTTTCCAGGGCAACAGCCTTGTGTTCAAGAGATGGTAATTCTCCTTTGAAAACTCTTCCTTCCTATGGCTGGGGTAGAAAGCACTTTTGTACATAGGAGAAGGATCTTACTGACTTAGATTCAGTCAGCTTTGCACTCCAAGCCTGCAATAAGCCTCTCTTTCCACTTGCTGCTGTCTTGCTTACAGTATGCTTGCTACCTTATTTGCTCACTACCTTACATGGAGTACTAAGTCATTATTAGGTTACCTGAAACCAGCATTTTGTGCCATTTGATACTCTTGATGGCATGTGAGACACCTGCATGAAGCTGGTGGACATGAGTGCCCCAATGAGTGATGGCTGGAAGGCAGGCAGGACAGTCAGGGACACATCATGTGGCACAAGATGGGTAACAAAACTAAACCTGGAGGGTGGGGTGCAGCTGCAGATTCAGACACCTACTTTTAGACTGACTACATGCGAGTTGAGTGTCCAAACTCTCACTGTAGTCAGGGAAGATCTAATCACTGCAGTCAATGGAGCCTAGAGAGAGATTAAGGTGGACTGGTACAGATAGCTACTTCAAGGTAACGTGAATCAGTCCCTAGGCTCCAGTGGCTGGGATAAAATTTTGTTGCCTGCTCATGAAATGTAGTGCTATATGAGATGATTTGCAATATCAAGATATCCACAGTGGGTAGGTAGATTGGAGGTAGATCTGAGACCTTCTGGATAAGCAGATGGAGGATAGGCAGGATACCCTGGGACATCTCAAATACCTGCCCTATATGAATCAAGTCTCTAGATCTCTGTGGGTATGGAGGACCTTTGACACACAGCTTGCATGTGCATGGCAGACACCCTCATAAAGTTGTCTCAGTCTGTAACTCACCTCACTGTTAACTTTTAGATGGAGAAATAAGAAATTCATTCCATTTTTAAAATGGATCTTTATCCTAAAAAGTTCAAGTTAGTTCACTGCATCCCCTGAATTTCTAACTTTTCATGCTTTTAAAGGCTTTGAGAAGGGAGTTATTAATTATCAGCCACGTCTTGACTTGGGAGTTAGCTGCAATTCAGAGTACACTTACAAACCCAAACACATAACTGGAGAACAGTCATCTGCTGGTTTTCTCAGTTAAGAGTCTGCAAACTTAGAAATTATATCAGGTGTCTGATCTCTTGTGCAACACAGGGCTTATTACAGGTTTTAGTCACTCACTGAAGCCAGAATCTTTAAATCTGTGACTTCCATGAATCAACCAGAACTAAGGCATGACTTCTATGGAAAAACATGAGCTTTGATTTTAAATTTTCCTTTGATAGAGAATTCTTCATAGCAATTAGTGACCTATTCTGGTGATTAACACTTTCCCTATTAAACTTCATCTTTTTACTCTGTGTCAAATGCCAACTTACAGACATTGGATCATGTTGTAGGTTTTCCCATGAGAAGAGCAAACCCTTTGTTCTTTCAATTCCTGCATGAAGTACTCAGCATTTTTGTGTTAATTCAATCATGTTGGCTTCATTTGCTTTTGGCTACAAGTTTTTATTTACCCACATGTGGCCTTAGTCATTGTTTTCCATAGTATTGTCCTTCATGTATATAAAACAAATAGTCTTTGTCGTTAGATGTTTACTCTGTCCTTGTTAGTTGCTATTGTACACATATATATGCTATCAACTTAGTTAACTAACTTTTATTTTCATAGTAAAAAATATTAAATAACAGAAGTTCAAGAAAAGTCTCATGGGATCCTGCCCCTGCCTGACAATGTTTCCCTGGTTACCCTTAGATTTGAAATTTGTTGTTTCTAACATTTAATCCTTGTTCAACCATGAACTGTGCTGTTCTTCCCATTATTTGAGTCTGTGAGCCAAAGTGCCAAGCATAAGCCATTTGGACGCTTTCTGGGAATCTCTTAGATGAGCACTACAGCCTTTACCAACCAACCTGTGATTTCATCAATAAAAGATAGCAAGTTATAACTTGTCACAATATTTTAGAAATCAGTATACTGACAGAATGAATCCCTTCCCTATCCAGTGGATTTTCGTTTCCTTGACAATGAAGACAATATTCTTCATTGACTTGTGGAGGAAGGACACACTGAAGACACCAGTGGCCCAACACCATGTCATGCACAAGTTGCCTTGAGGGGCAATGGAGAGCTTCATCCTTGCAGGGCTTTGCTGGGCCTGCTTGCTCTTCTTGCTTCCCAAGGAACGTTGCCAAAACACAGCTCAGCCCAGCGGTGCAGCAGGACCATATCCTGCCCGTGGGAGCAGGAGAAGGGAGCACTGCCACAGCTCATTCAGCCTCCATACTGTGCTTTTCCCTTCTGTCAGGTGGTCACATCAAATACCAACCCACCTGCTGTACTCTGATGCTGCACTGAGTTAATTATTGCTTAAGCAGCCCTTTGGAAAGGCAGAGCATCGTAAAGGTATGACGTGTTACCGCTTTTAAACCAGTGAAAGTCCCCAGCTCTGCTTAAACTCGCAGCCCTGTGCTAAAAAGTATGAAAAACACCATCACAAGAGAGGTTGGACTTCAGGCCTATACTCAGTCTTTAGGAGGACACTGGGCATAGTAGCATTTGGGTCATGTAGTTTGAATAATTGTAGAATTATGGAAGTTGGGGGGACTGAAAGGGTACAAAATATTCATATTATTCTACTACATCCCTACACCATCTCAGCTCACAAACAGCAAAATCACTGAAGATGAGGGAGCGATATCAAGCTTAATTTGACAAAGAGAACTGGTTAAAAAGCCAATATTTACCATATGTACAGTAAATTACTCGGACCTGGAAGGAGGAAGGGAAAAATAAAATATATGCATATTATTAGTGCAATTGATTATGACATGTAGAAAATTAATGGTTAGGTTTAAAATCCTAAAAAGGTATTTTTGGTTCTGTGAGCCATCTGGGCACTATCATAGATAGTATAGGGATGCACTTACAGTCATCTGCTGTTACAGACTGTTACAGTCATCTGCTTGTGCTCACATGGTTTTGTCATAAGGCTCCTGCTATTTTGCGAATCCTCGCTGGATCAGCAGTGAACATCACTATCTTCAGCCTCTGCTTACTGCAGCTTCTGAATATTGTAAATTTTGCAGGCTTATAGGAATGGTGCCAGAGGCTCTCAGAGTCTGGACTTGGTTAAAATCTGTGGTGAAGGGAAGGGAGAAGGGGGGAGAAAAGGGAGATCTCCATCTGGGGTAAATTAAGATAGTACTACTCCAATCTATGGCAGCTCAAGACCACTTTAAGGAAAAAGAATATGCTGAGAGCTCATGGAGGTTAGCTCAGAGAGTCCCTGCTGAGTAGCCAGCTAGGTGATGGTTTCATCCTTTTGTTTTGTTTAGCTGAGAAACCTGAATTAAGTTCGTGGTTTTATTCCTGTTTTGTTTCTAGCTCCCCACAAATACTGATGGAGCACTGGCAATAAAACAAAAGGTCTTCTTGTAAACCAGTTACTCGCTTTTTCCAGATTAAAGTTTAGGCTACCCCATTTGAGGCAGAGTAAGGTAAAAAGGGATGAGTTAAAGGCTGCTGATTTATTTCCTGACTTTAGAAGGAAAGAATTAATTGGCAAAGTTTTCAGGAATTTCAAGTATTGCAAACCCTGGGATATTCTTACCTAGATTTTGCTTTTCAGTCTCTATGTCCTTTAAGGAAAAATCACTAAAATGTAAAAGTGGGCTGGGACCTCATGTTCTGCTCTTCTCCTGTCTGCCTTCAAGTACATTCACCATAACCTTCATGTTATGAAGGGCACTCACATTTTCCAAGATTTTAAGACAGTTTAGGGGAATGTTTGAGTTTTGGTATCACAGGATGTCAGCCTTCACCTCCCATGTGTGTGTGTTGGGGACTTAGGTGGTTACAGCTTAGGAAGTATTTACTGTTTAATGAATTTTGTACATTTCTTGAACAGCTGTACACCTCACCTCCTCTGCCTCTCTGAGGATACTTACACAGAAGTTTTGCACCAGGTAGGATAGTTCTACCATTCAGAGCAGTCCTTCAGAAAATAGATGGATGTCTCTGGTTCCCCATCACATCTGGTGAGTGCGTGGATCGGGATATTTCCATGCAGCATGGTCAGCTCTCTTATCTGAGTGTTCTTCATTAGCAGATTGCCAGAGGACACTTGCTGCATCTGATGAGTAAGAAATGGAGATGGATCATGTGGCACAGCACAGCAAATAAGTCCAGTCTGCTAAATCAGTTGAGCTGGAAACGTCTCTGAGGTAGAAAACCAAATGTCACAAATTAATGTAAAGAGATATAGAGACCCTCCTGAGTTCTTGTGCCCTGAAAATACTACAAAATAAGCATATACAGATGTTTTCAAATGTTTTCCATTTTGTCTAGGTCAATCCATAACCATTTAAACCCTATAGAATCTAATCCAATTCATAGCAGTCAGTCTGCTTTGCACCAGAGGAATTGTGGTGATATTCCAGGTTTACACCAGTACAGGTGAGAACCTTGCTGCAATTCTCAGTTGGTTCAGTCTTGTACCTGCTGTCACTTGGACTGGAAAGGCCTCTTTAGGTAGCTGACCTCAACAGGTGCTCAAAGATGAGCTTACTAGCCAGCACTCACAAACTCTTTCCTTAATAAGGATGAGGCCAGATTTGGTCCATCGTCCCAAAAGATGTATGCTCAGCAAGACTGACGAGTATTTTCGGCAACTGCAGTAAATATTTTCTTGTGGTCTTCAACTGCTTGCCTAAAAATGAGTTTTAAGATTACAGCAGGGATGATTCAAATGGGATTGCAAGAAATGCATTGCTCTGTCTCCCTAGTTTTCCTAGGGTGTTATCCCAATGAATATGACAACCGAACCTGGAGTGATTTATTGAGCCTGGATCCCAAAGCTTCTCTGAGTTTGTATAGCATTCAGCTGGGCATCTGTGATTGGGGTGATTTACTGTCAGGGTTATTTCCCACTACATTGCTGCACCTAAAATCTAATGCTGGTTTCAGCAGTGAGCAAAAGCCACCTTTTTCTGAGTTATTTTACTGTCATTGCATAGACTTACAGAACAGAGCCTCATTTTACTTTTTTTTTTTTTTCCTTTTTAATTCTTACTATTCAAATACCCTATTAGGTGTTTCTAAATGTAGAGCTTTTATATATCATCACAGACATGTTAACAAGTGTGTGCATCTGGCCTAAATTAGACCACCTATGAAGGTGGCCTAGGAAATCTAGATATTACCACGGGAAAGAGTGGAAAAGGCAGTTTACTACCAAGAAGAGAAACATTTTAAAGCCAGCCCACCAGCGAAGAGACCCTGGCAGCCCATTAAGAACTTTTCAACAGAGAGTGGAAAGTGCATATGAAGGACAGATATTGATCCCAGTTTCACCAAAGGTAATTAACTGGTGTTGACCACAGGGTATTTGTGCTAGCCTTACAGCTGTGGGGCTGAATGAGACATGGACAGACGGTAAGATGCAGTTCTTAGACCATGTGAAGCGACTGCAAATGTGTGTTTAAGTTTCACCTGCAGAAGAGAATACCACTAGAAAACCAACATACTTCAAGAAATTGTTGGAGAACATTTGAAAGCCCAGGTCTCTGATTGAAGTAGCCAGCTGTAACAAATGTAAAAAATTGTGGCTACACATAATCAAAAAATAAAGGAAATTAAAGATGCATTCAATAAAGTATTTCCTATTTCCTCTCTACAGAGCTGAGAAGTCTTTATGCTTACCTCACACACCAAAGCAGAAGGACCACATGCTGTCCTACATAAACACTGCTGGTCCAAGTTTGATTTTATGGAGTTCAAGTTTGGCTCAAGAAATTAGGACTGCCTGCAGCTCTGTGCATTCCCATTTGGCTTCATCACCATAGTGCAAAGCTAAATAGGAATAAGAACTCTCACAAACAGGGTTCCTCTCTGCACTTCTGAAAAAAAGGGAGTATATTAACTGTGGCAATCTGAGAACATGAACTGAATATCTGAGCATACAGTGACAATGTTTTTGCAGACTGCAGTTAGAGATCCTGTTCTATGTCTGGTATTCCTTCAGCTAAATCATCACAGAGGATAGGGTTCTTGGTGCTTATCTGTTACTATTTGTTTTTAAAACTGCTCAAGTAGTGGGCTGCTTGGAATAAGGTTTGAAGTTGCTGTTTTCTTCCACCCTGCAGGATGAACAGAATGGTCCAGCAGCAGTGGGGGGAAGCACAGTAAATGTGAGGTCCTTGTGGGATCCTCTTTGATCTAAGGGTGCCTGGGTAGATGCCTCATCCTACAGACTCAGATGATCATGGTACCGGTGGTGCCCTCCATTAGGTCCTCTGCTAATCCCTCAGGACAGAGGTGAGGTGACAGCAGTCAAGAGGCAGCAGTCACAGAAATGACAGTTTGAAGATGAGAAGGGGCTGTAGGTCATTAGCATCACCTTTTTTTGGGTAGTCACTTGCAACCTGCATGAATACTCAGACTCTTCCATTTTGTGATTTCGGCACAGATGAGGGAACAACAGTGAAGCACCAACTTTAACTGCTTCAGAAGAAGATGTAAGAAACCCTGTTAGGAAGAAGCTACTGTGGAAAAAGTTTATTTCTAAACCTTCTGAGACAAGAATTTGTTTATACCAGCTGTCTGATTGGTCAAATGGATATTACAATCCAAGCAGGTAATAAGCTAATGTGGTGGAGACATGCTGGCACCTGAAGAGCGGTTACCATCCTGTCTATCCACTTTGGACTGTTCAGTCCAGGCTCTGTGGTACAGCTGCATGCAGTGACCATCAGCACAAACCAATATGAAGGACTGAACTTGTACCCCTGGGACAAGGACAGGAGCCATTCAGACATGACATCATATGGATTACACTGGCTGGCTCATTGCCTTGTGGTGGTGCACTGTCCTGAACAAGAGGCACCTCACCTTCTGCTCCTCTGAAACCCCAAATTCCTCTGGTGAAGAAGGAACTATGCAAGTAGGCTCATACTACTTTCCTCACGTAACAGAGCCAGTCTTATTCCAGCCTCACACAACTCCCCTCTAGCCAGAGTGGCACATGTCTGTTTGCCATAAATGATGGGTAATATAGAGGCATCTGGGGCAAGGACAGTGCTGGAAGGACATGCATTTTACCAGTTCTGCTTTGGCAGATGCTGATGTTTAGTGGTGAATGCGAAATAAGAAAGAGCCAAGTGCTTACATTTCAGCAGTCACCGTGCTGTGGCCACTTGCCTCTCTCTAGCACCCACCTGTAGTCCATTCCATCCCTGTCTGAGTTTGCTGAAGACAGAGGGTGAAGAGTTAAAGGGTCTTTTTTTGCTGAGATCTAGGCATAAGTAAACTGCACAGTTCAGTCTTTCCTAGTGAGAAGGAAAGAGAAGAGCTGCCATACCCTTATAGTGACAGAAACCTCCTCAGAGTGAGTCACCTGGCAAGGAATAGTCTGCAGAGGGGAACTTTGGGGAGAGGCACAAGACCACTCCGTGGTCTTCCATGTCCTGTTTCCCTGGTAGCTCACTGCAGCTGACATCTTTCTTCTTAAGCCTAACAGAGGGTGTTGAGGCACTGGAGGCAAGGAGGGAAGATAGGAATGGGACCATACCACTGATGAGATTTGTTAAGAAAGATGAAATCTCCTAAATCCACTCACCAAATCTGCCATCCGTGGCAGCATAGCAGTTGTGAAAGGATCTTGAGGAACAGACCAAATAGGAACCACCAGTGCCAATGTCATCTAGTTTAGGCAAAATCCCGGTGCAGATGACTCCAGCTACATCTGGATAAAAGTCCCTCTAGACTGAAGGAAGACAAAATATTAATCTGGAGGAGTCCTATTCTGCAGCCATTAAGCCACATGTTCCCTTTCAGGGTTTAGAGAGCAAGAAGCCAATCTCCATCTGCAGATGTCTTATGTAAGGATAATGCATACAATCCTACACCGCAACATTGCCCGTGGTTGATATTGACAGGGACCCTCTCTGAAATGAGTATCCTGTGAGTTACCACAGCAAAATTTGTGCATCCCTCTAAATACCAGCTGGGTCTGGGTTCACAGAGGAGGAGGAATCCAGCAGTGATTCAGCTCTGGAGCAGACATGAGGAATCAAAGCCCAACAGCTGAGGAAAAGGAAACCAAAGTAAATATGGTCACTTAATGCCTGGGAAAGGGGTGGCAGCCACAGTGGGGATCAGTATGTGCTGCAGGCAGATTTCTAAGGACCATGAAGGAAATGTCTCTGATTTTACCAGGCAATTTACCTAGGGCAGATCCAACTCTGTTGGGACAGGGTGGCAGAGGTGTGAACAGTGAAGTTCTGCTACATAGGACATCCAGGGATTTTTGAAGGCTTCAGGATGGCCATGTCTATCCAAGCTAGTGACATGAATTTTGATAAATGTTAACCCTTCTTGACCTAATCTGCACACATATGGGATGAACTTTGAGGGAAATCATTGTTTTCTTGCAGAAAGCAGGACTAACTTTTTCTTCAAACACTTGTCTCGTTCCTGCATGGGTTCAGACTTGATGGCTTGCTGTAACCAGTGAGTGCTGGGCAGTGACCCCAGTATCTTCTCAGACCCAAACATCTCACTTTTAAAGAAGAAATTCAACCAAGTGTAGTGGAGTGTTAGTACTGAGCTCTGCCCAGATCCCAAGCCCCTCAGGTGGAGTCTGACAAGGGAAGAGACATCCTCAGCTGGAGGACCTGATTACTAACTTTTATGCTGGCAGTTTGGACCCGGATTCCCAAAATTGCTGTGTGTGAGAGAAAAGGCAGTTCCTTTCCCCAACAACAGCTTTGGAGGAGCAGAATGGGTGTTATTTGCTCCGCTTCAGGTGTGTGAATTCCGAGTCCTATCAACCTTTAGATACTTGTGTTGGCCTACTGAACCTCCACAGCAGAACATAAACCTCCTATTGCCATCAGCTTCAGGAAAACAGGGGTTTCCTTGCTGGCAGAAAGCATTGCCCTCCGTTTAGCTGTTACATCTAGTTTACTGGCCTGCATTGGATTTTTCATGAGTGTGGTTTTTTCGTAGTGGAAACAGCAAACAATTCTTGTTCAAGAGCTTGGTTGTATGTATGTAAGTTAGTCACAGGAGCACACAATAAAATCTTTGCTTAATTGGTGGAAAAACTCCCCAAGCTATTGTCATTGCTGCTTTTGCCCTTTGGGTTATAGTTCCCAATATTCCAAGACACAGAGTGCCAGCTCAGAATCAGCTTAGGTATCTAGTTTTTCTCCACTGAAGGGTCCCCCAAAATCCTGTTATACCACTCAGGTCACACCAACAGCCCCATCTACATTCATTATCTGATTTCTGCCCAACAATCGCTTCAGAGGTTCATTAATGTGAGACTGTGCCAGAAGTGATCCAGAAGAGCAGCACAGGGTATATTGGAGGAGAACCTGTGCTTCCCATCACAGAAAGGAGAAAACCCCCCTTCTTCCCTCACTACTGAGATTCTCTTTCCACCACAGCATAAGTAATACAGCCCCTCGCCAGGTAAGCAACACCTTCAGTTGCTTGATATAAAATGTATTTAGTACTGTTTAAAAAGGATTAAAACAAAACAAACCAAAAAAACATAGCTAATTGCTTTCCAGGCTTTTTGCCATTTGCATTTGCAGGACCAGGAGTACTGACACTGTGGGTCTCAGCTGCAGGTCTGTTCTTCTGAGGGCCCATCTGGACCCTGCTCCATCCCTTCTCCTTGCCTCCTGCAGGCTGCAGCAGCGCCTGTCGCTGCATGGAGCAATCCCTGACATTGGGTTCTGAGGTGAAGATCAGCTGATTGGACTTAAAGCTTGTCTAGCATTTCTTCAAATAGTCTGGTCTGTCACTTGTTGCAGCCACTGAGCTATCACCTCTGTTTTGAGGCCATTTACTTACATCTGGATAAAGAACACCTCACTTGTTCTGATTCCCTTTTCATTATCTGAGTGGAGGTTTCCAGTTTTTCGTATCTTTTCATCTCCTGTTGAGCACAATAGCCATCTGAGACCCCTCTATTTTTCTTGGCAAGGATCCTTACCCACTCCAGTCAGAAATATCTCTCAATTTGCTTCCTGATAAATTGAGCAATGCAAGACTCACATAATTCTTATTGCAGGAATTTCTCCTTACCTTCACACTGTTTTAGTATTTTCTGCCACCTTTACAATTTTTTTTCAAAAGGCCTTTAAAAATGCTGACATTTAACTTGAATACAGCTTTATGGCACTTATCAAATCCGTATGAAGAGGTAAAATCACCTTCCTTGTTGTAATCACCATTCTCTTGTTTAAATATCCAAAGGTCATTTAAGCCCTCTCACTGCGTGCTTTGAAGAGATGCTCCTCAGCCCTGGTCTTAAATCATCTGAGCTTTGCTTTGTGTACTAGCAGATACAAATCAGTCTTTATTAAAGCATATTTTGTTTTAATGGATGCTAATTGCTTTTTATAGTCATCTCCTTACTTAATATTCTGCTTGTATTGGACCACCCATGCCACCACATGCCTTATCAGCAGTGCCTTTATGGTTCATCCAGACAGCTGATGGCCCTACCAGGCTAACAGCAGGACATTCATCCTGCTTTCCAAGTGGTGCCTGTTAGCTGCTGGCAGACCTGGATAAAGCCACTGAGGTTACAAGTGGAGCAGTCTCACTAATGAGCCTCTCCAAATGAATTCAGAGGCTGATAACCTTTAGGAAGGGCTGCAAAACTTTCTACCTCCACAAGGCCATTTCATCCCAACACTGGACCCTCTTGCTTCAGAAAAGCAAAATCCTGCCCTGTGTTGAATTTTTGCCCTGGTAACAGAAGTGTTTCAATTCTTTTTTTTTTGTTTCAAGTGAAATAGAGTCAAAAAAGTCACAGATGTCTGCAACTTAGAGCTCTAAATGTGAAGAGACAAAATCTGACTTAAGTTTTAGGAAGAAATGCACTTTTTACTGCTCTTTGTTACCACTGTTGTGTTTGTGGTGGTGGAGCATGCTGGGGCCTCTGCCCCAGGTGTAGGAAACCCCCTGGCAGCCTCAGGTGGCACAGCACGGGTGCAGGAGCTGTGCCTGGCTGCTTGGCCTGGCTCTGGAGCAGGGAAACATGGCATGCAGAGAACTTATCACAGCCCTCTCTTGCTGGTAGGCAGGGAAGGAGCCCAGCAAGCAGTCAGAGAGGCTCTGTGCCTCAAGGAGCCTCCCAGCTGAGCAGGAGACAAAGTGAACACACCTGGCATACAGTGGAACACCAAGGATGATGTGAGGCTCTGTATGAGCAATGCGGGTGCAATTATCGGCTGATTCAACATGGCTGATGTTCTGCACCTCTGATCTAGAAAAAAAGAGCACTCTAAAGAAAATCTGGAACAAGGAGGATTGTGCTAAGCAGCAATTATTTCTCTAGTAAAAGAGAAGTTTCTGGGAGTTTCTGCATAATGGAGCTCTCCTTCTGCTGATCATTGCTCCTGTGTACCAGGGAGTGGGCAGGTGAGAGTGGGTGGCTGATGTGCAGACTGAGCACATCACTGCAAATTATCTGCAGGCTTCAGGTAAAATGTAGATCAGAAAGCATTGCAGAGCAGAAGCTGTTTTTCATATTTAGATAAGCAAGGCTTGATGTGGTATTTTATGAGGTTTCTGTAGTGTTACTGTAGCACCTGGTTTCCACTAAGAAAACATTGAAAACCAGAAGTAAAACCTCCCCAGTGCCCTTTTGAAATGTCTATTATCAGGCTTGGGTTGTTTTGGCCCTCCCAAACTATGTGTCTATCCAAAGCCCAGAGAAGTCAATGGCAAATCCCACAGCTTTCAGCAAACATTGCATAAAGTCACATTAAACCTGGGACCAGAACTTACCCATGGGAAAAGTATGGCTTACTTTCTTCTTCACCCAAATGCTAGTTAGCTTCATTCTCTCTTATGCTGTATGGGAAACTTAAGTCAACAATATACTAGGTATTAATGTGTTCCAAACCTTACACTCCAGGTAGAACACTATGTCTCGGAAATCCCAGAGACCTACTCTATATGTTACGGAGAAGCAATTTCAGGTTTCCATTAAGTACTTATTTGGATGCCAGTCCTTGGTGGGAATCAAGGGCTTCAGGTTGGTTGTAGCAAACAACATGTATAAGCTTTATGGTGTTTTCGATAGGTGAGAGGAAAGACTTGTTGATTAAATGTTTTGAAGCATTGCGTTATTCCTAGATCTCCGATTCTTTGGACTCAGTGACCCAAGTGACTGCACCCAGAAGCTCTGCTCATGACAATAGAAACATGATCTGAGAAACTGGGAGAACATCCAGGATTTCAAAGCAATGCCCAAGCACAGAGGAGAAAGAAAACATAAGACAGGCAAAGCAAGGAGTGAAGCTGTTGGTTCTTGGTGAAACACAATGCTGTCTGGACAGCACTGTGGGGATTGAGCTGGGACCCAAAGGTCTCTCAATCTGCTGCAGATTGCCTGGCTGACCTTGGGCAAGTCCCTGCCCCTCCACTTCCCTTCCTTGTTTAAAGAGCCAGAGTTATCTTTTACAAATATTTGCCTAGGTAGTGCCTACCACCAGGAGTCAAATGTCAAACTTGCCCCTTATTCTTCTCCAAATTTGTAGGTGCTATTTCCTCTTCCCAGGGGTGGTGCACAGGGATCGTAGTACTACATGCAGCGCCAGGGAACACTAAAAAGCATCAACCTTAAACAATGACCATGCAGGCTACATTTCACAACTTTTTGTCGTCTTCTCTCTGAGATATCGGAGTGCCCTCTCTGCAAACAGAGGTCAAAACAGCCTTCTCCAGTCCCTGGGGTCTGGGTGGGAGCTGCCTCTAACAGAATCATAGATTCCTCCAGGACACTGGGCTGTGCTTGCTCTTGCAGCCATGCTGGAAAGCTATACCCAGCATTTGCTCTTCAGCACTTGTCACCTTGCTCCAAAGCAGATCCTTTCCTCTGATGAGCCCCAGCGCTGTGGAGTATCCACCAGTGGCATTTTGCCTGAGCAGGGCCAGAAGGATCAGGCCACATGATACCAACATGAGGGAACAACTTTCCTGTGATCTAAGAAACTGATCTGGGCATGCTACTGGCTGAAATGCTTCTCTGATAGGCAAAGAGTATCATGTGTACTCTTAGGAAGGACAGAAATGTTGTCCAGTTGTCAGTCAGCTGAGATGGATCATTTGCCCCTTCTGCTGTAGCTTACCATGTGAACGACAGAAAACAAATGGCATGCACAAAAACTCTGTGAAAGAGAGGGATGAGAGTCATTTGTGTGGAATTTGCATGCATAAATCTCTTCTTTTGTGGGAGATACCTTCAGAAATCTTCCACATCAGACAAGAACCCAGAATCCACTCCACTAAAGAAGGTCTTCTCCCACGTGGCATCATTTGACTGGTCTAATTTTCAGGTGCACTGAGTACCCAATGACCTCCTGGTAGATACTCAGCAATCCTGAGAAATCAGACCCTTTAGCCAAGCAGGTTTCCATTTTAGGAACACATAAAAAAATCACAGTCCACCTTGTTCAGATATCAGCATTGCTCTCCAGCTATGTAAGCTCCAGCTTACTAATTCAAAACTGCAGTGCATCAGCCATCTCAACTCATGACCTTGACATCTGATTCGAGGAGCTGCAGATCATTCAGATCATAATGCAGAGAGTGCTGCAGCTGATGCAGGCTATCTCTTATGTCTAAGCCATCCTTCCTACATGTTCAGAGATAATTTATTTGTCTTAAGATGCATCTCTAAGTTGTAAGGCCACATAGTGGTGAGAAACAGTCCCTCTCATCCTCATAGCATCAGGCAATGCAGAAGGTACCCAGATGCACTTAGTGCTCAAAGCCTGATCCTTGTCTTGTTGTATGCCAGACTTATCCCATTATAAATCCACATGGGGTTAATCTTGATTTATAGCTGAGCAAATGGTATATCAAAGTCAAGCTCCTGATCTGTCTTGCTTGTGGTTTGTATCCAAGTTTGTATCTCCTTGTGAACTTTATTATCTGAAAATTTACTCATCCTTCTTTTTATTTTTTTTCTGTGCATTTTTCCCCCACCACACAATAATCCAATGGATTTTCATTTTCTTTTAAATGCTGAAAATGACCTTGCTTATTTTGATGGGCTCTGGAACAATAGTACTTGCTGTCTTGCACTCGTTCTCTGTCCGGGGGCTGTGAGTCATTATGGCTACGAAAGACAGAACACTGAGTCACTGTCAAAAATCTCTGCTGTGAGAGACAGAGCCTTTCAAGAACCCCTCTCTTGGTAATCATTACTCTTCTGTATTTACATTGCAGTAGGACCATGATCCCAAGTCGGAGCCAAGGCTCTAGTCATTAAATGCAGTGCAAACACACTCGTCTTACCATAGTCCTTGCCCTGATGAGTAACTATGGGATTGATTTGGGACTATCTACATCTAGAAAACTTTCCACCCAAGAGTCTTGACAGATATTATTAAGTAAGATTTGCAACAGTTGTATCTCTTAGCAGAGAATCAGCATGTAGGGCAGTAATTTGGCTGGTCACTACACCACTAGGGCTTGGCTGGTACTGGTCAAAGTCCCTGTCTGTATCTCACCACATATTCCCTACAGAACTTTGCATTGAGTTGTCCATAGGTGCTGGGCTTCTAAATATCTGTGAAAGATGGGATTTGTCTAAGATGTACCTCAAAATTATCTCTATAGGGAGCTATTAACACTGTGTATTTCACAGCCTGGATGAGAAGGGAAAATACCACAACCTGACAGGATCAGTGGTAGGGAGAGGCTGAAAGTCAAAGTGTTTCTGGCAAGTGGAAACATAACCCATGTTCCAGGGTGCCACACTTTGCCTCCTGCCAGCTGTGCCCTGGTTCCTCTCATCCAAATGATTTTTTTAAGGAAACACACCCTGTGTGGTGACATCCTTTGCCAGTGTTAGCAGCAGAGCTGGGGCTAGGACTGCTCTCCCTGTGTTCACAGTATCATTACCATGTGCCTTTCCTAATGTAAAACACCTCTTTGCTCAGTCTGGGCTGCCATGGCCGTCAGGACCATGCCCAAGCCTTATGAAGGATTTACTTCTTCCCAAATCAGACCCCAGGAGCAGGGTAGTTTCTAGTAGGAGTATGGTACTGTGAGGGTATGAGTGTCCCTCCTCCAAGCCCACCTGCGTGTTCCAGCAGTGACACCAGCTGTGGTTGATTATGAAGACATGTCATACCACTTGCAGCACTTCCCACCCCATCCACTCCACAGCCTAACTGAGGTTTACATTACTTGCTTGCCTGATCCAGTTCTGTACTTAATCCTTCCTGCACAGCTCCCTGTCCCAACAAGCCAAGCACAAGCTCCAGTGACGCCTGCTTTGAGGTTTATACAGGTGTCGCTGGCAGTGCAGACTCCAGGTCTGAAGTGCTGAGCCTTATGAATTTCTTCATATGGATTTTGTGTTCTGTAAAGTCAGTTTTACATTCGTGCCCTGGGAGCTGCTGATGCAGTTGGGAAAAAAAAAACCTTAGGACCTGACTCACAGCACTGGTCTTCAGCAGCCAGAGAGCTAGAGGCCAGTGTCTCATCTTTGCCGTGACTCTACTGATGCTGGTGTCAAATGGCAGAAATTCCCCTTGTGCTGGTGTGAATGAAGTTTTCTGTCAGGGGTATGAAGGCTGACAGTCCACCAGTTTCTTTGAGGCACTGTGTTCAAGTCCCATTGCTCTTCACTGACTTGTGCTATAATTAATTTTTTTTTCCCAAAGTGAAATGCATTTTAGCAAGTTGTGTTTGCCCCCCTTGGGGTCAGATAGCTGATCCCTGATGATTTCCGCAGTGATCCAGTAAGTGAACACAGGAGCTATGTGTTAATTAGATCTGTTTCTTTTTTAGTATCTTGATGGTTGTTTTCTTTCTGTTGCCACAAATAACTGTGCTGCAGCAACTAACTTTAACATCTCAGTGGTGAATGTCTCACCCCATTACACTGAACTCAAGCTTTTTCTAATGTCCACTCAGGAAAATCTTGCTCGGTCAAAGTCCACGGTAATTTCAAGATTAGGCAAGTACACACTGCTTTGTCACTGAAGGATGGCTTGAAATATCCTAGCCAGTAAAGTTTGACTGAATTATTTGCAATTAATTATCCAAGGGGCTGGAAAGAGAAGTGCTGCCCTGCCTGGGTAGGCAGGGAGGGCTCCCTTCAGGAAGGTGGGCTTCTCTGCCTGGCTCTTCCATGCCTGTCTTGGGTCTAGTTCCTGTTTTTAGACAAGTGTGAATCAGGAACAAGGTGTCCAGGTTGAGATGTCCAGAGCTCCTTGTTCACACCCCAGTCTCAAGAAATAGGTCCTCTGGAAGGGTCTTGGGTTGTGCACCTGGAAGCAAAGTCAAGTGAGAATGGCTGGTCACTTAGGAAAGTATCAATTCCATTTAATGGAGGTGAGAGGTAATTGTTTAACTCTGTGCATCTGTCTCTGCTTGGAGTTTAGGATAAAAAGATGCTATTTCTTGCCCTGTAGATTAGGATGAAGAATGAAATGCTGTAAAATAAACCTCACAGTTTCTCGCAGTGGTAAGGAACTGTTCATTTTGGAAGTTTATAGTGAAGATGGTAGAAGTTGCAGGTGGTAGGCGTGTTATGGCAGATTTCTTCAGATTCTAACTGGGCACCAAATTAAATTAAAAAACAGAGTGACTGGAGGTACTAGGCCTGTAATTAAGTGGATGGGTGGATGCATGGCTTATCTGCTAACATACAAACATTAAAGAATCCCCTAAAACCACATTAAAAAGTTTATATGGTTGAACTTAATTGCTCTTCTTCTTGTCTTGCAGTTGATGAAATTAAAGGAAATTTTGGCTTTGTGAAAAAAATAAAGAGGGTAATTCAGGAAGAGAACTGTCTGGCAGTGCTCTGAAGTTTTATTGCAAAACATGTAAGAAATATTCATCTTTAGTTGAATAAATAGATTATTTTAATACAGGGAAGCAAAATATATAAATGTTTTGCAATCAGTAGGGTCTTGTTTTGCGTAATATAATTCCCATGAGTAATTGCAGTGAGACCACTGGCTTTGTCAGGGCTTCTGACATGAATATTATTTTGCACCAACTTGCGTCATTCCAAATAATTTTACTCAAGCTGGCCTATTTGTAATTATTCACCTGGCCTGCTGAACCTCAGCATCTGATTGCCTGTCTGATATTCACCACTTGTTCTCTCCTGTCCTGCACAGGGGTAGGGCAGGACTTTGCGGGGCAAGATGTGCGGGCAATGCACAGGGCCAGTGATGTGCCTGGAAGTTTTGGGCCGAGCCAAAAGCAGAAGGCAGCTGTTGACAAGCTCAGTGAGGAGCTGCTGGTTTATGAGTCTGGGGATTTGAAATTAAGCTCTAAGCTTCAGGAAGTGTCATGTGCTTACTTACAACACAGTGCTCTGTAAAAATCACAATAACCACAAACCAAAGGAGAAAAAAAAAATCAAAGCAAGGCGCAAGATGGCTGTTCCTTGCTTTCCCCATCCTGAAAAAAAGGACACTTTCCCTATTTGTTCTTTTTTTGGGGCTCAGTTTCTTATCCCATAGAAAAGACCTATTAACCTTTTTATGCCATTGCCTTTGACTTCTCACAGAGACTTGCAGCCTTCTGACTTCACTACCTTTCCTATAATACCATCTGTCCATCTGTTGGAAGAGTATAATTACAAACAATAAAAATACACCAAAAGAAATGCACCTTTAGTGTTTTATTTGTGCTAACCTTTCGGAACCAGGAACCTGGAATAGACAGAAGGCTGCCAAAGCTTTTCTCCAGATTGTAACACAGGAAAACAACTTCCCATGTTACAAGGGGCATTTGAAATGCATACCCTTCTACTCCTCTACTTTTTATAGCACACCATTTAAGAGCCCTGAGCCTGCATCAAATTCTCTGTGACCCAGCTCTAAGCGTTCCACTTAGTTAGCCTAAACCTCTTTACATTCCTCAGCTCTGATCTGCTAATCCCCCATAAATCACCACCGTTTCTCAACAAACTCAAGCCAGTGTTAAGATTTATGTGCAAAGGATTTGTCATTTCCCACCAGCCTTAACCTGAATCAAAATGGGTGGGTGCCAGGGGGCAACAGAAAAAGGAGGAGTTGCCACATGAGGGGTACAGTTTTACACTAGAGAGCAAACTCATCTTGTTGTGCCTGTGCCAGACCAGTGGCAGGGGCTGTCAGGGTGAAGTGGGGGATGGCCCAGACCCCCATGTGTACACATGGTCTGTGTGGCATGTGGGGAGCTTAGTCCTTTGGTGCTTGATCCCCCAGGTGTGCAGGTGGGGGGAAGCACATCTACACTTCTTGTGGGGAAAAAAAACAGGCAGGAGCAAACCCCCTGTGTCCCTCTATTTGGCCTTTATTGTTTTCCTCAGTTCAGGTGGTTATGTTTCAAGTTATTCCCTGTACTGCAAACATGGACACTGAGGTGGTTTTTTTTCTGGATTGTTACAGGTTGGATTTCCTACCTCTTCACTGGTGCTGCCATGTTTGGTTTTTTTTCACATCCTGTGAACAAGGGTTCAGGAATACAGTCTGTAATCATACTCCCTGGGTAGGACTGGGACCTCAGCCCCTTCCCACCAGGTTGTTTTGACTGTCTCTATACTTCTGTTGTAGGGCAGAGCATTTACAGCTGTATTGCCTCTCTCATCTAGGGGCGTTTTTGTTTGTTTGCTGCTGAATACAATCTCTGCTCTTGTTCTTCACACCCAAACCATCACCCCTTCCTGAAGGCTGAGACTTGCCCTTCCTGTGGCCACCAAGTCCTGACCCCTGCAGCAGCTGCTCTGGCAGAACTGGTGCTCACATCCCTCCTGAGGGTCAACCTTCCCTTGGCCTTTGACTTCTGCGACTCAGCTGGGTTTCCACAAGAGGTCTCCAGGACCTGGTCCAGCCCAGCTTTAGGTAGTTCTGCTGGTCCATACACTCACCCCTTGCTTCCCTGCAATCCCCATGAAGGTTGGCTTCATGGACAGTGCCATCATCAGAGTATTACATAGACATAAAGATTAGCCAGGGTGTCCTGAGCAGAGGCATCTCTGCCGTACTGCGTTGTCATGGATGCCAGCAGTCAAACTCCTGCAAACAAATGCTCCCAGATGTGTTTGGTGTGTGATAAATGGCATATTTTGGAAG
Organism: Pyrocephalus nanus; assembly: GCA_038380795.1. NCBI lineage: Eukaryota > Metazoa > Chordata > Aves > Passeriformes > Tyrannidae > Pyrocephalus > Pyrocephalus nanus. The sequence continues at coordinate 38,000,546 of CM076259.1, forward strand.
AACATTAAGCATTCCCGAAAAGTGAAGGGACCATTCAGGGCCTAACTGCACAGGCATACAGAGGGTGTTTAGAGAAAGGAGTTTGATGATGGTTTAAGTTGCATCTACATGGTAGGAGTCGAGCTGACTGGGTTGGAGCTGGCATGATGATGTAGCAGAGATATTGCATTAAGCAATGTATCAGCAGCCACCAGCTGTTCCCAAGACAGGATGTGTATCTTATCCCATAAATGGTATAAATAATCATAATAATAGTAATAAGTAGTTAATAATAATTTTAAGAAGTCACCCTGTGCATGAATCACCTGGGATGAATGTTGCTTCTTTTGGCAGCGTGTGGTATGCTGTGTTATGTGTATACCTTGGACTGACCTGGGCTCTCATTCAGGCTGACCTTTACACCTAGATCAAATAAAATTATGGCTATTCATCAGGATTTTTGTGGATGGGTCTGACTGTAGTTTGAAGGAAAACCCAGACATGTTACTCTGCAAATTTTGTGACTTTGTAGTCTTGATATTGACCCTCAGTGGGAGTCAAAAGACAGATGTGGGTGGAAGGGAAGAAGAGGCACCTTTTAGGCAGGATTCCCCTGTCTCTTTTGTTAGTTTTTAGATGATATTCTCTTGTTTCCTTTTATATCAGCTTTTTTCCACTCTTCCTCAATTCTTCCCTTTTTTCATTTCTCTATTCCCTGTCTTTGATGTTTTCCTCCCTTCCTCATGTTCCCTATTAGCCCTCCTCCTTTCTGCTTTGGAAAGCACCACGCCAGCATTGGCGCATTTGCACCTGCTGAACTTGCACAGACACCCCAGTGGCTGGTGAAAGGCCAGGATCCTGCCTTGCTGCCAGGTACTGCTCTTCCCTCCCCACAAACAGCCCCAGGGAGACCCAAGCACCTCAGGGGTTCCGCCAGAATCACAGCAGACCAGTGTACCTGACCTGCACAAGGCCCTGCTGCAGCATCCCGTCTCCCATAGTAACACATGCTTAAATGTTTTCTGGTTCAGCTCAAATACCCGAGAGAGGAGCCTCAGTTTTTAACTCCAGCCTGTCTGCTGCTTGCTCGCCACTTTCCCAAAACTGTAAGAGGCTGTGCAGCTTTCTCTGTACCTGGACTCATGGGGGAAGAGCTGGGTTCAGAAAGACAAGGTCCTAGCTTCTTCCCAGGACTTCCACACACCCTCCCCCCACCCCAGCTCCCACTGCAAGACAGTGAGTGGAGTTACTCTGCAGTTAAATAGTGGTGATAGTTGTCCAAATTAGTCTGCGCACAGCACAGGGGTGAGGGTTGAGCCAGGGTGGCTTGCAAGGCTGCAGGGGCTCCAGCATTATTGCAGTTTATTTTAGCAATGAAGCTAAGATAGTTAATGTCTTATTCTACTCCTCATGCAACAGGCCAGCTCTAATTCTGCCCGAGTTCTTAGTTGAAAGCAGAATTTCACACCCAGCTCTAGAATTTTAGTGGTTTCTAGTTAAATACTCAGAACCATTCTGGTTTTGAGCTGTAAGCTGATGACAGTACATTTAAGAAATGCATGAGCATTCAGCATTCGTTCTGCTTGATGAACTGCTTCTCCTGGCTCTTTGTCTAAATCAGATTAGAAAAACGCAGCTTAGCTACCCTTTCCATACCACTCTTGCCCTGTTCTCCTGGCTTTATCACGTCAGCTTTTCAGCTGAAGCCCTGTTCTAGTTCTGCCAAATCCCTTCATTCTCATTCTAATTCCCACAAATCTCAGTTTTTCACTTCTAGTTCTTGTTAACAGGGACAATATTGTTGGGATCCAAGTTAAAATACTTGGTTGGATAAATCTCGATGCAGAGGGGTAAGAAGAAGCAGAAACACCAGGAAAGAAGGCAAACAAGGCAGTGGGGAGGAACTGGAGAAGCACTCATGAGGGAGTGCTTTTGGGCTGATGGCTGATCAGACCGAGCCTGGCAACTCTGAGCACAGAAGCTTGTTCATTTCTCTCTGTGTGTTGGGAAATAGGGACCTTTTTTGTTCCTGGTAAAGAAGCAGTGTGTGTCACATATTGTGTAACTCCATCATCCATTTGTTCTAAAAGGAAAAAAAAAAAAAAAAAGACAATAGCCTGAAAATTGCAAGCTGCTTTGTCTGTAGCATAAAATAACTCCGCAGTACACCAGGCTAAGAAGCTTTTAGAATATTACAGGTTTAAACCTGTTTTGCAGTAGGCAAGGACCTCTATGTATGAAAGAAACGTCTGGATTTGGGTCCAAGTTTATTCATTCTGCACCCAGTGCGATGCCCTACACTATGCTGTAGCCTGCAGCCCAGACATGTTGTGCGGTGGGCTGCACTGGAATTTACTGCAGCATTATTGCTCATTCCACTGTCCCTCCTGTTTCCTTCTACTTGGCTGTTCAGTGGCAGTGATGGGGACAGCATGTCACCCATAGGTTACACAGTACTTGTGGTAACATCAGGTAGCTCCAGAGACCTGACTTTTGGGAGCAACCAGAGTATGAGCATTTCCTGGAACCATCTCCCTAAGGATTTGCAAAGGAGGACCAAGCCACCTTACCCTTCTCAAGGCCAAATGATACCAGAGTGGAGCCAGCTGAGTGCCTTGTCCCCAGCTCTTTAACAGCGAAGATGTCGAAGTTCTATTATATATATTACTGCAGCTCCTTTAGATTTAATTTGAGCTGCATGACCTTGCATTTAGAGCTCTTGCCCTTGTCTATAATCTAATCAACTCAGTCAAGAGGAATAGTTGGACAAGGATGAATGTGGGCCCAGGAGCCAGAAATTAGATTGTGTGCAATTGCCTCTGTGGATTTATAGCAGGAATTTGCTGCAGAAAGTGGGGATTTTTATCTTCTCAAGAGCCCAACAGGAGGGAAAGTTAATGGCTGACACATTTATTGCATGAAATCTGAAAAGATCCATGGAGTTGTGTCTTTAGATGGATGGAACAGGCACCCATGAGTCAATAAATTGGTTAGTACACAAGTGGAAGAAAAATCTTGCTAGAGCCATCCTCTCTTGGTTGATGGGACAGTGTTGTGATGGAAGTCGTAAACAGGAGTGTAGGAAAACGTGAGGTATATTTTTTTACCTTTTGAGGCCACTGAAAGGAAGTTTTCCAAAACACAATTTGCATTCTGCTGCTGATATTGCTCAAAACCGTTTTAGTTCCTCCAACCCAGTCAGAAGCTGCTTGGCTCCCACCCTGGACTCCCCTCCTCCCTCTACCTTATCAGTGTTACACCTGGCCCTCCCATCTGACCAACATCCAGAGCTTTGTTTTCTGCATGGGAGAAATGATGCATTTGCCCTGACATGGGCCATGGGGAAGATGCACATGCCCATTGATCTCAAATGGCAACTTCGCTTCTGTTTACTTTCCCCTCCTGTTGTGCTGTAAAAAACATCAAACACCACTACCCCCAGATGCTGTGCCAGAAATTGTAATGTAAGGCCAGACAGTAAGGGACACACATGGATAGATGGGGAAATGCAAAGAACAAGATGATCTTATTTATTTTAACTTATTCCATGTAGACAAAAAACATTTGAGTTTGTGTATGAGCTGCATGAGAAATTTGTTTGTGCTGGCATAGGAATCTCAAATCGTTACATTCACATTTCCAACTCTGGATAGTAACATTTAGAATATAAAATTAAGCAAATGTTTTACTTTAAGTCACAAACCCCAAGTCTATTCACACTGGGTTTTGGGAAACCTTTATAAAAACAACATAACACAAGATTGCATCTAAACTGCTTGGCAGCCTGCCTGTAATGGCAACCAGGAGGTTTATTGTTGTGAATTAGTTATTTAGGAGAAGCTGAAAGTGTGACAAAATAATGACAAGAGGGTTTTTTATTTGTAGAAAGGCAGAGCTGATAGTTCTCAGCGGGAACATGCTGTACTATGTTAGAGCAGAGAGTCCACCAGGAGAGATGCAAACATAAGAACCCGACTGATGAGAAGTGAGAACAAGCGGAAAAAACATGTGATGGGGACAAAGCAGAAGATTGGTCAGGGCCTGGAAGACTTGTGATGATAAGGAATTTCTTTATTCTATTCCATGAAAATATTTCTTACTACCTTGTAATTGCATGAAGTTAAAAACACAGGCAACTGAAGAAATGGACCAAGAAAAAGACTTCCTCTGTTCTGGGTTGGCTGAGTGCAGTTTCACTTGCAGACCCTGAGGGCATTGTTAGTGCAAGCCCTATTCCTTGTGAAGGAAGCCAGCTTGAGAAATAATGAGCAAGAATAAAGGGGCTGTTGGCACAATATTATGATTATTTGAGGAAATAATGTGATATGAAGATTAGCACATAGGATAATAGCTGTTGCATATAGCAGTGTTTTATGGTTCATTCTGTGTTGCTTAACATTATTACTCATTCTGTGCTAGGCACTGTTAAGCTGAATTTTAAAAGGAGGCCCTTTGCCTTGCTCTGGTGTTGGCAGCTTTGGTGTATTGTTAAGCTTACAGTCTACGTGTCTCCGTGCATAATGTAGCACTTACTGGTTTGAACTGTAATTCAGTTTTATAATCTTTCACTACTGTGAGAGATTGTCCCTTATGGAATTCCCATAACCCCAAACTTGATTTTCTCATAAAAACAAACCAAAACAGTTCTTTCCTACACTTTATATTTTAGTATAGCCAGTTGCCTCTCTGCTGAGCACACGGACATCTCCATACTTTCTTTCTGCAAATTAAGAAGCTGTATTTCCTTTGGTATCTGGAGTAGGAAGGAAACTACCTGTGGCTCTGTGTCAGGATTGGGTGACATCAGTCCTTGAGCAGGTCGGTGGAATCCTGTACAGCTGACATGACTGACTCTTGCTGTCCATTCTCCTCTGCAAGGACTCAAATGGAACACCACACTAAAACCAGCCTTGTGAGATGGCTCTAATCCATTGCAGAGCCAGATATGACATGGCCAGACATGATTCTGGCCCTATGCAATTGCAGGGCAGATACTTGGGAGGTGTAAAATTTTATTAGAAACTCCAAGCTATTAGTCCTTGCCACATAGCTATGAAGATCTTGCCAACTTTTAACAAGGGCATGTAGCGATAGGACAAGGGGTAAGGGCTTTAAACTGAGAGAGAGTAGAAAAGCACTGTGAGCTATATTCTAGAATCTTAGAAGGTTGGAAAAGACCTCCAAGATCATCAAGTCCAACCCTTGATCCAACACTGCCATGGTTAATAGACCATGGCACCCAGTGCCATCCTGGCACTGTCACAGTCCCTGTATGCAGACGTTCTGAGGGAGGGTGAGGAGACACAGCAGGTCTGCACCTATGATGTCTGAACCAGCCCTTGTGGTGAATGTAGGTCTCTCCTCTCATCAGGAGTTTTGGGGCATCATCAGAGGTGGGTGTTGTCTGGAGTCCCAGACTCAGATCCAGCCTTTGGGGAAGACTATATTGCAGTTTTAGGATGGTCCCTGCAGTGCCTGAATTCAGCTGGGGCTATAAGACAGCTCAGGGTTGAATCAGTCCTCAACACTGGCCTGCTTCAGCTGCCAAATGACAGATCAGCCTCTGTGCCACTTATCCCTGGTTCAGGCCCAGCTGCAATTGCATGTGCTTGAACATGACTGCAGTGGGGATTTAAATCTGCTGCCCCAAACTTCCTGAAAACTACAGTTTAGGTCTAGTGTTGATTTTGTAAACTAAGGGCCAGGGGATGAACATCAAGACCTGGTCTTCACTTGGGCCATCAGTATTCACATGGGTCCAGGATCAAGAGGAACTGTTCTCTCCTTTGACTGCAGGTCAGTGACATTATTCCCCTCCAGCATCCCCAACGGATAGTGACAAACATGCATATTTGTGAGAGGTTGTCCATAGAGAACTTGTCCCCATTTTCAGCACTGAGAAGGCAGCTGTTTCCTGCCAGTTCCCAAAGGACAATTTAGGGTAATCTCATTTGCTACCACCCTCATTTGCCCTTGCAGACTCATGCTGCAGGAACATCTCCATGCAGAACAAAGATGAAGATGCACTGCTTTCTCTGCTGCTGCCCTGGGATGAGGTGCAAGGCATACCTAATTTTAAGTGAGTCAGGAGCTAAGTTTAGCTCCGTTCCCCTTTGCAAAATTTGTGACAAGGAAAGAATTTTTTGAGCACATCAGGTTTATTATTCTAAAAAAAAAAAAAAACCACAACAAAACACCTGAGGAGACAGGCTATGTTCGTTAGTGCCACCAACAGGCACCATGTGCATTCCCTGTTTACCTCTTGGCTGAGGGAGTGTATTCCCAGTCGCCATCTCACAGCTGGCAAGTGTCTGGTTGGGACAGGACATGCCTCATGGTATTCAAATCTCAGCACACTGGGACACAGCAATGGGTTCCAACTCACCACAGAGCTACCCACAGTGCAGTGAGGCAGCCTAACACTACAGCTGGGTCTGCAGAGGAAGCAGGGGCAGAGACAGAATTTTATTTGTTTGGGAAGCACTCAAACACCATGGAGATAAAGGCCACATAAGCACCTAGGTAAATAGAAAAGGTTCTGCTAACAGGGAGCAGTAATGCCTGATGAGTCATCCTCCTGCCCTGCAGTGTTGTTATCACTTTTGCATTGTGCAGTCAAAAGCTATGAAGTTGGCAATAAAAGTAATGTGCGATGAGATGAATCAATCTCTGCTGGTTACGCAGAAGGCAGCTGTTTCCTATAGATACTCAATGAAATGTAGGGGGTGGCTTTTAAAGTACAATTCCAGATAATCCAATTTCTTTGAGCTTTGAGGAGGCTCAGATCGTGACTTAAATGCCTCAGTATGGACCTTTCTTTAATTAAAACTGTATCAACTGTTTAACTGAAGAATGTGTCCTGTTTCTTCATGACAACGTGCCTCTAAGGGTTAATGAGTCACAGGAAGAGACCACCTAATTCATTCACCACTTCAGTTTGAATAGTCTGAGTCTGCTGTAGGCTATCAGCTCCTCTCCTCCACATAATGAGCTGTAACTCAATATATATAAGCAGCCATAGGAGATGTTCTTCCCGTGTCTGACTCTGAAAATATATAATGTAAGGTAGGTATTAAAGAATAAAATCTTTAGCTAAAATGGGGTGTCTCTTTCTCTGTCCTTTCACCATTTAAGTGCTGACCTTGAGGTGAACTTTAGAAGAATCTCTGCCCCTATCCACTTACCTTTGTATATTGGGATTTTGGATAGGATTCATGATGAAAGAGCCCATATCTGTCAAAAAGCTGCACTTCCTGCATATTTCTGGTTCTTACTTGAGGTTTTTTTTCCTGTGGGATTTCTTGAGCTGTGCTTCAAGTTCAGGTATTCAATTTTGTTCAAGGTAAACATATCAGTAGTGGGAACAAAATTCAGCCTCAAACTTCTGGAGATTCAGCCACAATTTATTTTAGTGAATGTCACTTTTAGTAATGAGAAGGAGAAGCCAACCCCAAATTTCTGGGTCAGAACTGTAGAAGACCTCATTTGTATCCAGCCTTCACAGTTCAGTCTTGTCCTTGTATGGGCTGGCTCTTGTTGCCAGTGCACTTAGAATCCAGCTCTGAATTCAGGCCTAATGTCTGTGGTTTGGGCCCATCTCATATTATTAGTCATATCCTCATCATATCACTACTTCTGGTCAGTCCCTCCCATCTGGAGAAAGGATCTCCCATATCAGTTTGCATCTCTTATCCCAGTTTTTAATTACTCTATCCCAGCCATGGCTCCAACTTAAATTACTGCCAAACATACGTATCTATTCATGTCCCTTTGAGCTACTCTCTTCTAGATATTGTAGAATTATAGAATATGCTGAATTGGAAGGCACCCATAAGTATAATCAGTTCCAAAATCTGGCCCTGCACAGAACAACCCACAAATTACTCCACATGCCTGAGAGCGTTGTCCAAACGTTTCTTGAACTCTAAAATATACCTACCATTCTCTTCTCCAAGAGCCATCTCCAGTTATCTTTAGCAGGGTAATTCTGGATGTGTGCAAAAACAGGATGGGTCTTAGCTCCTTTCCTCCATGCCAAGTTGCCCCATCATTATGGAGATTTTCTTTTCTCTATCCAGGCAGGGTCCTCTTTCTTTCCCTTTTAACTATGCTTTTCAGCTCAGCTCTATGAGGATTCTCCATTTGCTACTCCATGTCTCCATGCTGCACAGGGGCTTACCTCTTTCCTCCTCCATGCCCTCTGCTCCCCAAACTACCAGTGGTTAGTTGAAGAGTGGGTTGGGGAGCCGAAATTTTTCATTTCTTGATCTGTCTTTTTGAATTGAAAAAATATATGACAAATATTAAGTGAGCCACAGAAGAATTCTCTGCAGACTTGCAGAATCACATATTGAATGTGAAATGAATCTTGGTTCATGAAGAGAAGGTTTTATGTATCCATTAAAAAACACAGATGTTCCTCCAGCAAAGCTCAGTATCAGTGGGTTCATTATCAGCAGATAGAAAACACATGTGCCTTTCTATTGGCAGGAAGTCATAAGATCCATTTTTTTTGTCTCTAGTAGCTGAAAGAGCAGTAGTTCTTAGTGTTTACAGCTCCCTAATACAACTTATAACTGGGTCCAGTACCCTAACCTAGAAAGTGGGTGAGAGGAGGTCATTACTTGTCACAGAACACTGAATGAATCCCTTCAGCAGTGCAGGAGGATGAGAAAACACTTCAACAAAAATCTGCTTTGACTGTGTAAGTTTGGTGGAACAACCATAATGCCCTTCCTTTTTGATTATGGTACTTGCCAGTCATTTTTTTTTCCCTTTGGCTTAAATTAAAAATCAACAATAAAACCTTAAAACAGCTTCCTAGAAATAGGACTTTTAAAATTGGGGGATGATTTCAACAAGAAGCTTAATTGCAAAGAGGCTGTCTTTAACCTCAGATGGACAAAATCAGCTGCACAAGAGAGACAATGTGGTAAGTGAGTGGAGGGTTGAACATTTTACCTTTCATAGGGCTCTACAAGACACTATTGAAAGTCACTGGAACTCATTTTATCTATGACTATTTGAAAATTAGAAGTCTGGTGTAAAATTTGTAAGACTTACTAGAGTCCTGTTCTGGGCAATGGAGAAAGACACTTTGAAAGAACAGTTCAGCCTAGATGTTTCAGAGCCTACCAAAGCTGGTTTCTCAAAAATAACAACGTATTTTCTAGAGAGGAATCCAAAATTACTAATCTGGCCTTGATCTTTAGTTTTTAGATACCTTAAATTTAGTGTAATAAATCCTATTTAGATTGCCCAGATCTCCAGTGGCCAAAGGTTTCTGCTGCCTTAAGGCTGGTTTAGTGACTCTGAATTGACAGGTGTTGCAGTGGATCATACCATGAAAGTCCTTCATGACTGCTGGTCCCATCCGAGCTGCATGGACACTGAAATAGCTCCTTCTCTGTGAATAGAACAGTTTGGTCCAGGGATTAGAGATGCAAACCAGGCACACCTGCTGTTAGTGGTCAGGGTTAGGTACTTGATGTGGACCTTGAAGGCTGGACAGATATGGACAGTGTCTGTACATTTCAGTGATGTCCATGTTTTGGAAAGATGATGGGATAGTTTTTGCCACCTACTCTAATTGCTTCCAGATCTGTCTACCATACCTTCAGAAAGGGAGGTGATATAGTATGGTGGCTTTTGCTGGGGTTGTTTGCAGCTCAGATTCCGTGAATGATCTGATAGCTCCTCCATAAGCACTGTCAAAAGGTGCTTGTGGCGGAGCTGTGAACTGTGCATTGATCCCCCAAGTGTGAATTTTGAAGCCACTGAAATGTACAGACATAACCTCATTATTGCTCTCACATGTCATGAGAAGCTTGTGGGGTCATCCTCCCTCCCACAGCCAGCCGTGCCTCATCCCTGGACAGGGTCGTGCAACCAGACAACCCTCTCAGGTGACCTGCAGCTGGCTGAGTCCCATAGAGCAGGGGCAGGGGATGGGTCTGCATTGCAGCCAAGGGAAGCATCACTTGCAGAGACACAAGTTGCTGCAAACACACGACTCAGCCATAGCCTTGCACCTCAGTCCCATCCTTACCGTGTGCTCAAACATTTCTGTTCGTGCCCCACATCCTGAAGACACAAATGCATGGGCTTGCACCATGTCACTTCTTTCACTGTAGAAGAAGCTATTTCAAAAGCTTTCTGAGTAAGCATCATAGCTGGCATAGTCATTCTAGACACCAGAGCAGGGGACACGCAATTGTTAATGGCAAGATACTCCCAGCTCTTCCAATATTACAAATTCCAGGTGGAATGTTCACTGTTGTGCAGTGTGGGCTGAAGAAGAGTGCTTTCCTTGGCCAACAGGTCACTGGCAGCCAATGTGCACAGGATCAGGCATCTGTGAGGCTGCTCTTTGTGCATCTCTGCAGCTGCCCTTCTGTGGCACGAAGCCCACACCCTCCTCAAATAAACAGCTTTTTAAAGAAAGCTGAAATAAAAGTGCCAGAGAGAAGCATCAAGGGAAGCAGCAAGTAGCAACAGAGGCTGTAGAGAGACGAACCCACTAACCACCACAAGTAGATAAAAAGAGATGCTTTCTTCATACTGTCAACTGAGTAAATAGCTCCATTGTCACTGGGGTATTATTTGTGTAATCCCTCGGACTAAATACTGTTTCAAATCTGCTTGTTTTCACATGCAACCACACTTCCTGCTGTTGCTCTCAGCACTGCAGCGCACAGGCCTGCCAGCAGCCCTGCTTCAAAAGTGATAGGTTCTTCCAAACTGTGTTTTTCCCTCCACAGGTTCTGTGTCAGCCGGGCAGGAGAAGGTTATATATGAATGTACAGCCTGGCCACCCTCCTGCAGCACCATGCAGTCAAGGTGAGCCAGCAGAAGCCAGCTCCTTGTCTATGCCTCTTGGGATGTGGTGCATGGGAGGCCCTTGTCCCCTGGCAGCAGAAAGTCCATCCTGGAGGCTGTCACTTTGGCCTTACCACCATGTGCTGCTTAGAACTGCCCTGGAGCAGGCAAGAGGAAACAACTCAGTGCTGCCACGGGGTTCTGCTCCAGCTTGAGGTGTCCTTTGTTTCTCTTTCAAGCAATGTCTCCTCTTCCTTCATCTGACCCACAGAAAAGGGGATCCCATCTGTGAGGAACCTGGTCCATTCCCATATCATGCCTACTCCATACCGTGGGGCACAGCACTGGAGGGCACAGAAGGTCCTATGTGCTGAGCTGTGACTCTGCAGCAAAAGCCAAATTCTTAGTTGCAGAGGCACAAATCTCAGTGGAAGCCTCTGACTCCAACACCAGCATGCATCTTTTAACTCAGTCAATTTGGTATCAGTGACAGAGGTATATACAAGCAAATTTGCACAAATTTGATAAAGGGTCTGTTTAGTTGCATGTTGTCATACTGGAGTAGTCACCTTATGCAACCAAAACTTAGCTTATATTGACTTACCTGAACTTACTGAGGGTACAAAAACCTGAGTACCGCTGCTTGATAGAAAGCAATTTTAGAAAGACTCAAAGTTTAAACACTGTAACTAAACATTTAAAAAGAGAAAAGAAAAGAAAACTTAGCAGGCAAACCATTGCACATTTTTGTATAGAGTGAATAGGTGCTAAAGGTGACATGTCAGTACTGGTTCCATTAAAATTGCTCAGTCATCTTTCCTGTCATACTGGAGTGACCTCAGAATTGGTTCCTAATTGGATCCATGCATGTGCTCCCCCAGCGCACTCTGACACTCCTCAAACCCATTTGCTCACCTCGTGGATCACTGAAACCCCTTGCTACTGACAGTGCTACTCCCAAAAGGTTTCTTTGATGTCTATTTGGATAGAAGTCCTAAATTATTTTATAAATAAACATCTGGATGGAATTAAAAATAAATCTTATAAAAATAAATCCTGTTTGCAGGCATAAAACTGCCCTTGAACAAAATTTTAATTTTCTCCCCCACAAAACCAGAGGTGGAAAAAAAAACCTTCCCCAATCTCTGTTTTCCATTTAATGCTCAGCTACAAATTCAGAAGTGTCAAGTTGGTCCTCTGCGTGTGCATATTGAGAAGGCTTACTGCTGTATGCCACAGCTTGACAGCTCCCAGCCACAAATCCAAGCCCTTTTCCCCATCTGATCCATAGATAGCAACCTGGGGTGCTTATGTGTGTTGGAGATGGGGTTTTGAGCCTTCCTCCCTTTTGCAGTGGCAGTGGTCAGCCCCAAGTCTGTCACAAACATCCACACATCCACCTCCTACCCCTCCATGACTGGATCCATGCAATCTCATGCCCTCGGTGTGAGACTCGTGCTGTTGTCTCCTTCCCCACAGTCTCTCTCAGAGGAGCTATCTCTCTTGCATTTGCAGTGCAGGAGCTGGAACCTCTCGCAAAGTACAGGAAACTCTCACTTGCTCAGCAGCTCCATCTGCTCTGCAGCTGGTTGGCAGATGACAAGCAGTGTCTGGTATGTGGGCTTTCGGAGCAGAAGAAAGTGGTTGGTAGGCACAAGCTACATCAAGGGTCATTAGGCTTTAAAAGAACCCTGAGAGGGGGCCATTCCTTGACCAAGTGCTGTGGCTTCATATGACCCAACAGGCTGAATATGTCCCTCAGCCCATGAGGTCCTAGTACTGTTTTCTGCACTGGAAGAGAATTTGCTTCAGACTTTTGTACAGTCTCTGTGGAGTTCTTGTGATAACATGCCCAAGGATAGAAATGCTTTCTGAAGGTGTATGGTCTTCATCAGCACCTTGAGATTCACAGAGCTGCCTGGAAAAGGAAAGGGAAAGTGGAGACTGATGGTAACACAAATTTCTTCATGTCTGGTGGTCTCTGCCTTTCCTCTGAATGTGTCCAACCCGGGCTTGCAGGGAAAACAAGGAAGAATGCCCCACTGCCAAAGGGTTTCTGCCTCCATCCTAGCTCCACACACCTCCTCTCCAACATCAGCTCCCTTGGGAAACCAACAACCAGAAATGCTGCCTCTCTTGAGCTGTGTCAGTGTGCTGAACTGCTGCAAAGACAGCTGTCCTTTTTACTTGTACTCTGAATCTCACATGTCCAGACACATCTTCCTGATAGGTTTTGTTGTCCCTTCTCTGTTGTTTTAATATGAAGAAGGACATCAAGAGTTATCCATTACTGGCTTTTCTACAGAGCGTAAGCATTCCTTGGGTTTTCCTCAGGGACCCATTATTCCCAAACACTGTAGCTCTTTCAGCCTGTTTCCCCAAATCCTCTTGAAAGAGTGTCTGAGTTAACAGTGTTGCCAATATCAAGCTTTCAGGAGTAATGAGCCAAGTCTCCAAAGTCTTGAGATTAGCTTTAAAATAGAGAGTGGTTTAGATTTTTATAAAAAACAAGCATTAAAATTTGGCATTAATTTTATTTACTTTTTGTTTCTCAATTTTTGGCATATGGTCAAGTCACACTTTCAAGCTTTTCCCCTGTAACTGTTAAAAATAGAAGCTGGCACATTCAGGATCTGATTCCCAAGACTCAGGGAGCTGGGACTTATGAAACTGGAATTCAGGGATAATTATTATAAAATTGCAAGTGCTGAGACCACTGAGTTAAGGATGGTAAAAACTGACTGCTAGGAATATCATGACTCTTTGAGTGCTTTCATTTACATTCAAACCTATTTAATCTATGGGCTCAGTCCACCTCTGAATACTACCAAACCTATTTTAACAGGCCTAACCCTCTTTATTTAGAGTCATCTTCAGGTCTTATGCACTTTTACAAGCTTTATTTCCCTATCCAAAGTCCACAGGCTGTCTGTCTTCCTCTGTTCTGTGCAGTGGTATCTTGTGTAAATGTCAGATCCAGATTACTGGACAATGCAATTTAGGTGAAGATAGTCAGACCCCTTCTAACTGCAAGTGACTATATGCAAGATAGGTCACTAAGGTCCCGTTGTAGTTGGTGGAGATGAGGGTTCAAGTCACTGGCCCACACATAGACGACTGAAGTGCTCTGAGTAGTCATTCCATAGAATCACAGAATCACAGAATGGTTTGGATTGAAAAAGATCATAAAGTTCATCCAGTTCCAACTCCCCTGCAGTGGGCAGGAACACCTCCCACTAGACCAGGTTGCTTATAGCCCCATCCAACCTGACCATGGACACTTATAGGGATGGGACACCCAAAACTTCTCTGGACAACCTGTTCTAGGCCTCACCACCCTCACAGTAAAGAATATCCCACCCAACCATTGCAAGCTATCCAGAAGACAACATTCTTTCATTGAGTCTCTACTTGACCACGTTTTCTGATACTGTATCATTCCTCAGCTCTGTTTGAGTATCTCAACAGGCACTTGCCAAGGGCATGTGGTAGAGAGGTAATTGAACTGATGAGCTCAGTAGAGTCTGGAGAGCTGCTCAGCTGACGAGATGTAGATATTTTGCTTACACATCTTCAATCTGAATCAAACCTTGCTGTTACACGTGGTCAGTGCTTTAGCTGTATTCCCAAGGCGAGTAGAGCTGAACTAATAGAGCCATTTGTAGATGAACTGCTCCCAGTGGCGGCTGCCTTAGTAGGGTCACGTGAATAGGACAGCTGTGCCAAGAACCCCTGTTTGTACAGTCCCATCACTACTTCTGTGAACAAGGGTCCCCAGCCTGCAGCTGTAGTTGTAAGATGATTGTTTTTTAATTTTCTTGCCCAGCTAGACCTGTATCAGTAATGCTTGTGATCCTTTCTTATGCCTCCTTAGGTATTCTTTGTCACAACTTTACAGTGACGTTTCTGGTGATCTGTATTTTCAGGAAGAACCACTCAACCAGATCTTTCCAATTATTTTGCAACACTTTTTGGCAGTTATTAGGAATGAATTTTTGCAAGAAGCTTTGTTCAAGAAACCTTACAAATCACTCTACTGCTTGGGATCAGAAATGACAGACACACACAGAGGAGCACTTTTACTATGCTGACACATACATTCAGTAAGGCTTTTTCCCCATGTTCCCCAGTCCTATGAAGCACAGATGTGCTTTGCTGAAACAGAGCTGTTATTGCTGCAACTATTGCAAGTCCTGCAGTAGCAATATAGGTTTTCTGGCTCACCAAATCTAACCTGTGCTTTCCCCTTGCTATCAGGATTAGCCATGCTGTATAACCTCTTCCAGGTTATACTGGACTAACTCTGCCCTGAAAGCAGCTGTGTTTTTGAACTCAGTCCTTCTCCTGGAAGGCTGTTCCAAAACTTCATGCCTCTGAGGAGAAACCTCATTTCCAGCTCTGTGGTTAGTTTATTCCCATTTGTTCTTATGCCAGTGTTCTCTTTTAAATTCAGTAATCTTTCTGCCCCCATCCCACCTTTACCTCAAATGAATCTATAGCAAGCTTTTGTACTGATAGCCAGCCTAAACAAGGTTGTATTTCTCATCTCATCTCATAAAAAGGGGTCTTCATTCCCTTATGCTTCCCAGAAGCCGTCTTCTACACCTGCCCATATTTGACTTCATTTCCTTGAACATGACCTGTCAGTTCAAGACTGACCTGTATGTAGTATCATTTCCCAGATGGTAATTATACCTCTCCCCTTCTACTATAAGTGCCCCAGCCATAGCACCCTAGCCTTACTTCTCTTGTTCAAAGCCTTATTATATTTATGACCTGTTGCAGTTGATTAGTACACCCATGTTTTTCTCTTCGTATAGGATCTTCAGCTGATTCAGAGAAAATTTGTAGAAGTTTGCAAAGATCCTTTACTCTTAGTGTAGGACATCCAATTCTGTATAATCCCATTTCTGCCTCTCTTGCTCCTGTTCTCATGGTGATTTTAATCTTCCTGAATGATACTCATCTCTTACTATTGATCAACACTGTTCTCTGGCATCGTGACATTTGGATATTTCACCAACACTTTCCTTCACTTTTATTGAGATTATTAATGGAATATTCAGTAAGAACCATTCAAAGGCTCCTCTATGAGGAACCCTCCTAATGACCTTCCTCCCTGCAGGTGTTGCATCTTACAGAACTACTCTCTGCCATCTCTTCTTTAGTCAGCTCTCTCCTGCCTTTACTATTCTTTGACTAATCCCTGTTTTTCCCAATTCAAATAATGAATTCTCTTCTGGCATCACACCAAATAGTAGACTTACTGCAGATCCCTGTGTAGAAAGCAGTTGCATCAGAAAAAGATATCAAGTTCATCTGGCATGACTTTTAGAAATTGTAATGCTTTTTAATCTATTTTCCATCTATGCCCCTTTTTAAAATTATTCTTTCCATGCAGTTTATTTTCCTGCCTGATATACTATTACTGTGAAGCAAACAGATTGCAGTTGCTTTTATTACTTTGCTCTTCCCTCTTGAGTGTAGGCACTGCATTTTCTCTTACTCACAGCTTGACAAATTTGCAAGTCTCCTCTCCTCTTCCCCTGCAGTTCCATATGTTGGCTCTTCCACCCTTTAGATACAGAGAATAGACCATAGATTTTTAGTACCTTCTAGGTTTTAAAAGCTTTTTTTTTCTAGATCAGGTGTGATAATTTCTGTTCTCACATTCCTATTACCCTTTTTTCTTCCTATATTTAACATTATCCTTTTTTAAACTTCAGAAATTGTTAATTTCATTATGTACTTTTATTGTTACTTTCACACAGGTCCATTTGTTTCACATGTCTTCTCATTTGAAAAACTTGCCTATTTTTTTAACAACTTCTACAAGCTTTATATGAAATTTTTTTTCTCGTAATTTCCCCTGATCCTTTCTAACTGTAACGTGTTTTCTGTGCTCCAGTGAATTGTCTTGTACCTTTTATGTAAAGACATTTCAGGCTTCATTGATGTTCAAGTCCTTGAGTTAATTGATTTGTTCCCTTTGAAATTAATTTCCCCTTTTGAAATTGCAAATTTAATGTTACCTTTATTTTTTTCTTCCACATATAGTTAAACAAGGCCATTTGGTTTTACTCTATCCCAGGATGCATTTAGGTACTATGATTTTTGTGATCATTGCTTTTAGTTGATTCAATCATTACGTCATTGAAAAACTCCTGCTGTCTCTCACTGCCAGGAATACCCAGACAATACTACTACTGGTAGTATTTGTTCTTCCATCTATATACAAAAAATGAAAATTTCACATAATGCAAACTATTCTGGTAGTATTTATCTCTAGAAGTTTCCAAAAACCTTTGTCTGTAACATTACTGTTGTCAGACAATTGGAAACTGATTAATCTTACCAGTGGGAAACATTTTTTGTATTCTGGTGAAAATGTGGATAGATGCTTAGGCCATTTGATGGATTTCTCAGCCATTTGAAATAAATAATGGACAAAATCCAGTAAGACAATTGCAGTCTGTATTGTCAAGATAGAGGCTGGAGGGGAGAATGCCAAGAGATCTGTTCCTGGTGGTGAGTGGATGATATATTAAAAGGACTCTCTGTGGGTAGGTTAGACTCATAAGCACCTACAGATGATGTTCCTTAGTGCTTTGATGAGGTAAAACCACTGCTTCTTCTGCTTTTTAGCATTACAAGTGTGCTGGACTGCTCTGATGAGGTTTCTGAGACAGACCTGCAGTATGGAGTTATGCCGCACATAAAATGCTCCATCATGCAACTCATTTAAGATATGAAAGGTTTCAAGCAATTTGGGGCATACAGAACCAAAGCACAGATTTAGACCAACTCACCCTACTGAATTTGAGCCTGCCTTCACTTGGAGTACAACAGAGTCTCGCTGAAATCATCTAATAGAAAATTACATGATTAAGACATTAATCTCCTTAACTGAAAAACTCTCTCAATAAACCACCACAGACCTCCTAGTGCCTGAGGGATCAGTTCACTTCCAGTGGGAGTTAGGCAGCCCCATCACCATCTTGCCTTGGGAAATTTCCCCTTTAAGACTTTGATGGCTGAAACAACAGTGACCTGTGTGTTGTATCACCCTGTCAGCAGAGAAGTCCCAAGAGCTGTTTTCCCAATGTCTGTGCCTGGGCAGAAGCTTCTGGGCTCAGTGCTGTGCCTCCCACCCTGTCCTTGCATCACTGCCATCTGCCCCCAAGGTCCCCCTGCCTCCCTGCTCCTCACTTAGGCTGCCCAGGAGCTTCTGGGTGGAGACAGAGACAAGAAGCAAAGAAAACTGACAAGGACAGGGTAACCCATCCGTGGAGGGAAGGTTACAACTAAATGATCTCTAAGGTTCTTTCCAACCCAAACTATTCTATAGTTCTATGAAAATAGGTCTGGTCTGTGATGGCATCTGCACCAGCACACTGATCACAGGCACATGGGTTTGGACGTGCCATGCCTCCTGTCTCACACGAGGCCTTACTTCAGCCTCTTTCGTTGCCACTATTCCTTTCTACTGTCTGCTGAGGTCCTGCTGCTCAGTTTTCAAGTCTCCTGTACATCTTAGACCCGCTACTCCTATTCTGTGGGTGTGATGGAGTCATTTGTTTTCCACTAAAATACACTCACTGCACAGCGCAGGAGCTGGACAGCACAGAGCAGAGGTCTCAGCCACAAACAGTGTCAGATCTTTCACTCAAAAATGTGTTCTTTTGTGACATTGTAATATATACTCATATATGAAAAAAGGAATAAATGAATCCTGGTGGAATGAATGTATGAAGCCCTAAATCAGCAAAAAGACAATACAGGCTTTTGATTTGCATCAATAAGAAACACAGAAAACGTTGTATGCAGGAGGCAGATCATAACTCACGCTGGAGTAAATAACACAGATATTGTTCTGACCTTGTGTGTAGTTTTGCTGCTTCAGTAAAAAATCTTATTGCTGCTGACCATTTGTTTCAAAGGGGAATATGATGTGTAGAAGGACATTTTTAGAAGGAACAGAGGATAAATTCATAGCGTAGCCTTGTGCATTCTTAATCTGTGGGGTATTATATTTAAAGACCTGAAATAAAATTATTGTTACTTTCAATCTGTAGCAGATGTGAGAGTTATTTTTTCTTGAGTATTTAGTCATGGACATGGGTTCTTCTTGTGTTGTAGGCTCTAGGGAAAATGAGTGTGTGTCCATCCTCAGAGGGCCAGTGCATGTGCCAAGACCCAGTGGAGAGCAGAGACATGCAGGGAAGCACAGAAAAATTGACAGTTCTGCTCATATGAACAGCAGTGCCCAAGGCACCATCAAAACCTCCTCTACCTTGTAGAAAACCATTTAGACATTCTCTCTCCAGTTAATTTTATGTTTTTAGTCAGAGTGGTCTTGTGACAATCCTGGGCCTGACAAAGAGATTTGTGATAATATAAAGATCATACCATACTTAACTCAGAGCACTCAGGTTCTGGGACTCTTTCATTGCTTTGCCATTGAAGATCAATAACCACCCAGCCTGGTGCCCACCCTGCTTTGGGAAACAAGGGTGTCACCAAGGGCCACAGCCCTAGCAGGTGATCAGCCCCTTCACAAAGTAGACCACTTTAAATGGAAAAAGGTACCATTTTTAAGCAGGCACTTTTTGTGAAAGCTTCTGTTGAGCCGAAAACCTGAATATTCTTTGGAAAAAAAACATTTTATTAAAAAAATGAATGACGTCTTGTCATAAACCCTTAGTCTGCAGCAGACTTCCTGAGCAAACCAGTAATACTGACTTGGTCCATGAGTCAAACATTATGCCATTTCTTCATCAGTTCAGAACAGATAGTCATTAGTTGGTCATTTGAAAATCAGCCTTTTCCCAGTTCGGTTATACTGGCTTCCTGTGGTGGAATACACTTTAGTTTGGATTTGTGGTTTGGGCAGGTACTTGTAACAGCAGATACCCCATTCATAAAGAAACAGACTCTTCCTCATAGCCCTGCTGAGGGGTTTATGAAGCATCCAGAATCATAAAGTGCCCAAGCACCATAAACTTGGTGATTGCCCCCATTTTCATCCCATTTGTTAGAGAAGTGCCTAAGAGGAGCTGCTGTGTGGGGCTCAGCAGGCAGAAGATGATGATGTAAGATGGCAGGAGGTGACAGGAGTGGCTCACACATGGCCCAAGACAGTTGTGTCATTATTCAAGAAGTTAAATCCCCCTGAAGCCATCAGCTGTTGGGATCTAGGGATCTGTGGATGGGGTTTCTGCTCACAATTACTATTTTTAGCTCTTTTTGCAGCATGGAAAAGAGTACCTCATGAAGTCTCAAGCAACAGAGCTGAGGGAACAGGCAGGTCAAGGGAGCAGAATTCAGAGGGGTACAGTGGGGTGTTAAAAAATCGGGGTGCAAGGGACGGGGAAACGGGGAAATAACAGCCATTGTGTGGAAAGTGACAACAAAATGACCCCACTGAAGCTCAGGAAGTGTCTGGACCCACACAGTACCTGCTTTTTAACCTAAAGCCTTGCTCCTGGTGTCGCATCACACGGCAGTGTAAGCTCCTTAGGAGTAAGCTCTTTGGTGGAGCAAGGGCTGGCACCATGGTGTCCGGTGCCTCCCTGGGGAGCCTGGTCCCACGCACCGCGGTGGGACAGGGCGCAAGCAGCACGGCTGCACCAGACCTGCATGTAGCCAGAGGCAGTGTTAGGGTTTGCTTTGTAAAAGCATCATTTTGTTGATGTTTGTGTGTTGTGTTCTACGAGGACATGAGGGCAGATGAAGTGCAGGAGGTGCTGCTCTCCCGGACAAGCATGTGCCTTGTGCTGGCAGAGACCCATGTCTGAAGCCCAGCACTGAGCCTCCATCACCCCTAGGCACTTCTGCACCACTGGCTCTTTCAAACAAGGAAAATCAAAGTCCTTCATGCAAATGTGAAGACTATATTTGGTGAATGTCATAGAAGGAAGCAGCAACATTGTTTCAAGTAACAGCACAACAACAAAAAGCATATTACGAAGTTTAATCTTTTTTTTTTTTTTTTTTTCCCCATGGATATTTCCCCATCACCTCCAGCTGAACTTGCCCCCTGTTCCCAGGCTGGGAGATCTGGCTAATCAGCAATGTTTGCAAAGCTTTCTTAGCCCTCAACAAACGCTGTTTCTTTGCTGTGTTTGTCAGCGTGGCGGAGCAATTATTGCCGAGATCTGAGATGCGATTACGCGTTTGTGGAGGAGGAGGGGGGTGGAAAGTTGAGGACATAATGTAATAATGAAATCCATTGTCACGAATAAATCTGTAGGAGGATTTAGATGTTTTTCCCTTATTTCTGACCCACTTGGTCCTCACGTGTCTGGCTGTGCCAAGAGGGCTGTAAACTCTACAGGAAGGTAACTTCAGGGCAGTGAACAGACCATTCTCCAGGTTTGGCATGTGGGATGAATCTTACCTATTTCCAGTAAAAGGAAATAAAAATAAAAAATTATTCTGTTTAGTGCCAGTGTGCATGAAATGCTTTCAGTGGTAAACTCAAACTCTGCCTGCCATCCTCCATGGGATGCTCTGCCCATTTCTCCACTGGCAGTAGGACAATTTTTATCAAGCAGTTCCTTACTACACAGATAAATTGTGGGGTGAGAGGAGGAAATTTTTAGGCTCTCCATCCTCATACAGAGCCCAAGGTGATCCAGGTGCCCTGGGCTTGCAGTGTTGGTGTGCAGTGTCTGCATTACCCACTCCAACTGCAGCAGCAGGTACCTTCCTAATGCAGCACCAGATTTCCTTCTACTTAAAGAAAATGGACTCATTTCTTTACTGAATCTCATCCCTTCTGCCCTTATTACTTCCAGATTGCTTTAATTTTAGATACTTCTCCTATTTTGTCCTTACTTCCCCAGTGTGTCACACTTTCATATTTACTCCACTTTGTAATTTTAGCCTGGTTTCCTAAGGAAATGATGCACAAGCCATCATGTTGTTTGTGGCTCCTTCTATTTCCTATTTTTCCCCCTGCATTAAAAAAACAGCCCAAAATATTGGTCCACCCTTACTGCATCTGATGGTGGAGGAAATATTTCCGAGCTATTTCAGCACACGGGGTCCTTGAGCTGCCAGAGAAGAGTGTGGTACCCTTCGCTGTCTCTCCTTGCTTCTCTGTCAAAGTGCTGCTCAACAGCTGCTGCAGGAGGAGGAAGCAGGGAGAAGACCTTGCTCCTGGACCTGAATCTACCCCTTTCTCCAGCCAGCATCAACCACATCAGATCTATAGCACCCCAGCAACCCATCCCACCGATCTTGGAGATGCAGTCAGAAACCAAAGGCTTTGTGTCCTTGTAGACAGTCTGGAGGGAAAAGAGGAGGGAAAGGAGAGGAAGGGAAGGAAAAGGAGAGGAATGGAAGGGAAGGAAAAGGAGAGGAATAGAAGGGAAAGGAAGGGAAGACAAGGCAAGGCAAAGGCAAAGGCAAGGAAAGGCAAGGAAAAGCAAGGAAAGGCAAGGAAAGGCAAGAAGTGCTTGCAGGGCCAGTGTGGCAGCCGCTGTTTTCCTGGGGGTGACCAGAGGGTGGAGGAGCAAAAAGGAACAAACAAGGCTTCCAGATGAGTTCATCCCCTCTCAAATCACACTCATAGAAGCACATCTGTGTTTCCAGAGCTGTGTGCAGCAAAAACCGCCTTAGTCAGCTCTTGTTTTCAGTTTTGTGTGTTGGCCATTTGTATGGTTCTTTTTTTTCCCCTCTTCAAATCAGATCCTCTGGTGTATAAGGGCTCAGTTCAGCCAAAGCTGTATCCAGAAAGCTGCTCTCAACATTTTCTAATCTCATAAACAAGAAAGAAATTACTTAATGCTCCAGAACAAAACTAGTTTTGTTTAAGTGTAGCAGTGGCACTCTCAGAGAGATACCTTGCATGCATGGGTCTGCAGGGTCTATAGAGGGGCTGCAGACTGCTGATAGCAGAATGGTGTTTTCTAACCCATGTTGGAGGATGCAGCAAGGCCGTGCAGCCTGCAGCATGGAACAGAATGTAAATAAGAGGTGAACATCCAATCATATGTGAAGGCTAGAGGTAAATATAGATAGTAGAGCTAAGAATAGTGTTAGTATGTAAGATTCTAAGGAGACAGTGTGTGTGAGTGCAGCTGTGTGAAGACGATGTAATATTCTGGATGAAGAATAAACGTTGAATTTAGGCCATCGTCATCTAGTGCCCAGTTTTATTATTATGGCTGTCCTTGTATTTACTACAACAAACTCAGGTAAATTATATTTTATTTTGAAATAGCACACAACAGTAATTGCTGTATTTGTGTAGTACCACAGGGCCCCCAGCTAGCATTTGACAGGTAGATGATTAAATTGCCAAGGTGTAACTGAAAAGTTTGATTATCTTCCACCTCCAGCCATCAGCATCTGCAGCATTTGTGTTGTCAGCCGGTTTAAAGTCTGGCACAGTCCTGTGGTCCAGCTGCCCAGGGTGATGCTGCCCACAGGACAATGCAGGCCTGGCTGTAGAAACCTGCATCTTGATGGACACCTCATTGCCTACCTGCCACAGGTACAGGTTTCATGGTAAGACTCATCATAGCAGATTCTGATCATAAGGGCATGACTATAAGAGCCACGTGCATATCTAAGGATCTCAGGTTTTGTTTACCAAACCCTGTGATTTCTGACTTGTCAAGGAAAGCTCCAGAACATCCTGCACTGTAAAATCTCGAAGTCCCAAGAAGAAATACAGAAAATACATTTTTCACATGAATTTCATGCATTTTTATCTCCAGAGCTTTCAGCTGACCCTACACATTTTTGAAATATCTCACTTGCAATAAGAATGCTGATGTTTTTCCAGGGATTGCCAATGCAATGCTTCATAATTAACAGAACCCTCCCTGTGCTGGCTTTGCTAAACTGAAAGTATCGACTTCACTCAGGCTTGTCCCCAAAGCTTTCTAGGTACCAAATTCCTACATCAGTCAATTGTCCCTGTGATTTCTCCATGCCATCGGGAAAGTTTGATGCCCTTGGTGGTGGCTCTCAGGGCAAGCTGGTGTCCTGGAAGTGCTGCTCATGATAGCAACCAGGGAAAGGAGGACTCCTTCAGCAGAGCAGCAGCTGCATAGCACAAAGCAGGAGCACTGCCCCGCAGACGTTCATTAACATTCAAAAAACAAATATTGACTCAGTCGTGTATGTGAGCTTTTCTTTTTACCTTCTCCAAACATCCCAGCTGTACTGCAGAGCATGTGTGAATACCTGAGAAAAATTATCTCTAGCCACAATTAGCCCCCTAGATAAGGTGTATGCTGGTGTTACTCAACGTTGGAAAGCTTGCATCGCCATCCAGCAAAGGAGCTGAAGCAACAGAGTGCATGGGGCAGAAATAGCTGCTCAGAGTGAGCACAGGCGTCTGGACTCCCCACCCTGCCGCCGCACTGCCTGAGGACTATCCTTTCAGGTGAAGTTGTCTGTGATGAGAAACAGCCCTGGTCCTCACACACTAAACACCACATTGGTTGCACCTGCAGGACAAAACATAAGGTGACCATTGAGCAATCTGCAGAACATTGCTTCAGCTGCATGGAAAAAAAAAAAAAAAAAAAGAAAAAAGGGAAGAAATAACAGAAAATTTTCCAGTATCACCTGTGTTTGAGAGTATCACACTACACCCAGTCACTGGAAGTGAATTCAACAAATACAAAGCAGTTATAAATTATTTATCCCAGTCACCAGTGTTCCTACAGCACCACGGAACTTTCTATTGTGCTACCAATCTATTTCCTAAATCTAGAAGTAGCAGTTCATCTCATTAGATGTTCCAAATTTTAAAAATCCATACTCTGGGAGTCCATTCTCAACTCATTTAAAAATACATAGTAAAAAATACACCACTCCAGCACACTGCTGGAGAGACCTGCCCCTAAAGGGAAAGTCTTTCAGCATTCACAGACCTTCCAGCATGCCCTCAGAGCTCTCCAGTCTGGCTGTACAATAAAATCATAAAAAGCAGAGCTGGAATGGGCCTTGGGAGTTTGGCCATTGCACTGCCTTGCCCATGGGTGGGACTGTCTCCCAAGCCATCGCTGATAGGGGTTTGCCCAACCGGTTCACAAAACCTCTAATAATGGAAAATTCCAGACTATCTATTACCGGGCTCATCTTCACCATTGGAAACGCCTAAACTGAAACCTCTGTGTCACTTCATCAATCACTCTGTGTCCTGTCCTCTGCAAACGTGTTAAAGGCTTTGGTACATTTACCATTGCAGTGTGAGGCTGTGGTCCCTCCAGATTTCTCTTCTATAGACTATATAAATTAGCAGTAGCATTTTTGGGGTGATCTTGAGGGACACTCTCATGTAGAGACATCACGGATAAGGAAGTTCATTTCCAACAAGCTCATTTAGTAGTAAAAATAAACATTTTCTGTAGAAGAGGAAAAAAGTCTGGTTTTGGACACTCAGAAGAAATGTTGCATCCAGAGCTTTTAATAACTCTGGTTGTTAACTGCTCATGTATATTCTACACAAACGGGAACAAATACAAAAAGAAAAAAAAAAAGAGAAAAAAAATGCAGTTCTTTATCACCTTTTGAGCTTTCATAGAAGAGCTGTGAAGCTAAAGGAGTCAAATCCAATGGGAATATTCTACCAGGAGACTGAAAAATCCCTTGAGAACAGTACAGAAATCATGTAACACAGAATCATAGAATCGGTTGGCTTGGAAGGGAATTTTAAGGATGATCTAGTCCAACCCCCCTGCCATGGGCAGAGAGACCTTGCACTAAACCAAGTTGCTCAAAGCCCCATCCAAGCTGCCCTTGAACACTTCCAGAGATGGAGCATCCACAAATCACATATTGATTGTTATCAGCAATGGAGTGTCCTGATAGGAAACTCAGGCATGTACTGGGTGTGGCAAGAACTAGAGGGAAAACAGTGAAGGTAATGTTGTTGAGGGAAAGGGGGAGGTCTCAGCAATGTGGACTTTAGTATTAGCAACAATAAGAGCTGTCTGGTGGGTTACTTTTGAGATAGGACTGAGAAATTCAGATAAGAAGAATATTAGGAAAAAACAATCAAAAGAAAACAAAGAAGTTAATTTATTTCTCCTACAATACAAGGGATTATACAGCTCTTAGACACACAGCATATCATCTGGGTTCTCAATAAGAGGGGATTTCCCAGATAGAGATGGATGGAAACTTCATTGACCCTCTGTCTAAAAATTATACAAACATCACAGAAAGAGGAAAATTGAGATAACTTCACTGTGGGTGCAAAGACAGGGGTCTCAGTTACAATACTGACCTGGCAGCAGCCCCATTCACCAAGCCACTGAACTTCCCTTGACTTCGGTGGGTGTCTTTTAGAACTAAGGACAGTTGGCCTTGACAGCAGCTGTAAAGTCCCTGTGAGTTGGCCCTGCCAACCCTAAGTGCACCTCATGTCTCACATGTTTCTGTTCCCAGCACTGATGCTCTGATCCCAGGAGGGAAAGGACCCCATTCACTGTATTTACTGTACCCAAGCAGTCCCCTCCCAGTTATGCTCCTCTGCAGCTCAGAGGCTCCAGGCTCAAACTGCCAAATGCACTGGCCTTGGGATGTCATGCTGGACTTGGGATACCAAATGTGGGATGTCGTGCAGGTCTACATATTTGGAAAAAGGTGGGAGTCCCCAGCAGGATGAGAGGGTGGGCTGGCCACTCTCCTACATGCACTGTGAATGAAACAATGGCAGAGTCCGCCACAGTGCTCACGTCAGCCTCTTTGGAGACAGTTTTGGCCAAAAGTCCCTGGCGCAGCCTGCAAACTCTGCCTGGAGCAGATGAAACCACGAACAGACTGCTTGTGGATCAGTGCCCTCCTTCCCACACAGACATATGCTGGAGGAAAAAAACAAGCTGCTTATCTCCAAGTCCTTGTACAGGCCCCAGCTTTCTTGCTATTGAACTGCCATATGAAAGACAAGATCTTAAAGGTGATCATTGCTATCCCCTCACCAGGATGGCTTTATTCCAAGTGCACTAGAGACATATATTGCAAAGGGGTGTTGGGTGAGTGTTACTGAGCTGCAGAACAGGGTGAATGGAAAAAGCAAGAGGTGTGGAGAGTGAGTTATACAAGTGGAAGGAGGTCCTAGGAGAGAAAATGTGCAGAAAAGAGGAAAAATACCCAAAGAGCTGCTCCCAGCAGCTGGCAGAGCCCTGCAGAAGGGACTCCTCTGCCTAGGGAAAGCAAGGACGTTTCCTCTGTGGAGTGATCATGACCTCACTCGCTTCTTTAGGGATTCACATCCCATGCCTTGGCAGGACTAAAATACTTTCATTGATCGAAATTTTTTTTCTGTATTGTGTAACAGCTGGGTATGTTGGGTAACGGGATTTTCACTGCCTTATAGTTCTTTCCGGTCAACACTTCTGTCTCCC
Source organism: Pyrocephalus nanus (assembly GCA_038380795.1). Classification (NCBI taxonomy): domain Eukaryota; kingdom Metazoa; phylum Chordata; class Aves; order Passeriformes; family Tyrannidae; genus Pyrocephalus; species Pyrocephalus nanus. Next base: position 38,027,716 of record CM076259.1, read on the forward strand.
AAGAACAAATAGCAATAAGAAAATCTGTCTAACAAGTTGTCTTTAAATCTGACTTCATCCCTACCACCACAGAACTGGAGTGGAGTGTGAACACAAGGCAGGAGGAGCACTGAAATGGGTGCAGAGGTAAAAAGAAGTAGGCCTATTGTTGGCCCTTCTCCAGGTCAGCAGGCATCTTGCAGCTGGAGACTTGCATTTGACAAACCTTCCTGACGTGCAAGAGACCTTGCCCAGCACTGTGCTGTATTTGGGTACTTACACAGCACCTATGTCAAGGCAAGCACTGCTATTAATTCCTAGGAGTAGCATCATCCCTGGATAAGAGCAAGAAGTGAAGCACAGGGGGGCTAAATATCACTGTAAGGGATTGAATTTAGCTCAAAAGCAACACTTTCTGCATCAAACTATCTTTTTTCTCTTAAATTTCTTGCAGAAGTGCTTCAAGTCCTCTCCAAGTTTTTGCCCAGCCCAATGACTGAAGACAACCCTGGAGAAATGGTAACTGAGCAGTCACTCCAGCCAGCCTGACCTCAGTCCTTCTGCAGGCCAGCTCATCTGCCAGCTGGCGAGCACCAGGCTCCTTCACACGAGCTGGCACTGCCCAAGGGGTGATTCAGCCTGCTGAGGAGCTCACAGCAAGGATAAACAGCTCTGGGGCTGTAGAAAATGAAATAGTTGGATATTAATGGGAAGGGAATTGCAGGAGAAAAGTCTTGCAGCTCTGCTGTACATCTGTGAAGCCTCAGATGTGCTACAGAGACTGTTGCAAACACTGGGTTATAATAATGTTACTGTGGGGATAAAGGCTAGATAAAATAGAAGGAGATAGAGCAGAAAAAAAGTCCTGCTCCATTACTGGTTTGTGTCTGAGTGGCTCTCAGAGCGAGGTAGAATGGTATAATACTGCTGAAACGTATACGGGCAAAGAAAAAGCCCTCTTGCAGGCAGGAACGTTGGGTACATAGGTGGGGACAGAGTGGGATCAATCTCCCATCACAGGGCTCTAACACCAGCAGCCTGTTTTTGCAATGCTTCCAGCATCTCCGTGATGGATTTGCTTGGCATTTCTGAGACTGTAGACTTGGCAAATATTAAGGTCTTTTCTAACCTGAGAAGCTTTGAGAAGTCCATGGGAGCTTTTCCCCTCCTCTTAAGTACAGCAAGCTCAGTAGATTGCTCTGTGACATTACGAGTGAGTTGGCGGACAGGGGAGATCTGTTTTTAACAGGGAGCATTGCACCACTGAATCATCTGTGCTTTTCACATGTGTAGGTGCATCTGTTCCAGTGTCCATCCAGCCCAGGAGCAGCAGATGTAAGGGAGAGAAGGGGAGAAAAGGGGCTGAATTTACAATCTCAGGAACAGATTTGTCTGGGCCATGCAGTGGCATCCCAACATAATGTGTTTCTACATCCTTCCCCTTGCTATAATTAATTTTTAATCATTCAAGCAAGTTCCCACATATCCTGTAAATCTCTTTTCTCAAATTTTGCTTTTAATGAAACCCTTACTTGCTTTCAAAAGAAAGTTGGTTTAGGGTGTGTCGGAGTTTGTTCATAATGCGTTTTGTTCACAGTAAACAGCATTTCCTTTTATTCCCATCCAGGGATGGTATTCAGACATCTGCACTCCACAGAAAATAGTGACTCTGGATTTACTGCTGAGTTGCAATGAAGTCACTGGCTAAGTTTGCTTTTATCCCAGTGGTGCAGGTTTTAGCCCTTGAAATGCATTAGCTCCTCATTCTGAATTGTATCCTCCCTCCAGTCTCTTTCTTAGTCCAAGTAAGCTGAGAACTGCATCCAATAAATTATTTTATTTAAAGAGGTCTATCGCAAAAGCACTCTGCCATGTCAGCATCAGCACCTTTTTACCTCTTTCTGGATGGCATCTGCTAAAAGTTAACAAGGGCAATGCTCACTCCTCTGTCCTCTGTCATTGCTGTGCCCTGCACCCTGGAGACTCATCACCTGCCTCAAATCAGTCCATCTATCCTCATCTCAGCTTTGCAGCAGAAAACCCACAAAAAATATTTTTCTTGTTGTTACTTCTTGGCACAGGGCTTTGTATTTATTTCAGGCCAGGATAGTGGAGTGAAGCACTGCAAAAACTGAGTCCCAAATTCTTCTTTCCAAAAATTAACCACATCAAAAGCTCTGGAGGCAGAGACAGTCTCTTAGCTGATCCTTTTTGTTGAACAACAGCAAAAGATTTAATTAATATTAAAGACCAACTTGAACTTTGCTGCAGTGCTAAACCAGAACTCCTCGGTTCCATATTTTGCTGGAGCTCTGGCCTTGCTTTTATTTTAATTTAGGAAAAAATATAACCCCACATTTTCCAGCCATGATCGCATTTCAAGGCTGTAGATCATGTCTGTGAAATACTAACTTCTCCCTGTCCTTTCTGTACGTGGTTTGTATCCTCTTCCACTGGTATCCTGGCCTTTGCTTAGAAAACCTTGCTGGAGGTCTTGAATCACTCAAAGTTTTTTAGTGGCCCCTTCCCAGACTGGGGAAACTGAAGCAGCCGTGACTCTTCCCTGCATAGACAGTTAAACTGGTGCAAAGTTGACTCTCATCAACCTCAGCCTGATGGGGTTCAGCAGAGGGATGAGGAGAACGATACCAGTGTTAGTCATGCACCCAGTGCTCCTCTTTTGCAAATCTCAACGTGTTCAACAGAGGCAGATAAGCACATTTATCTCCAGCACGCTGAGAGGGGAAATTAGGCAGAAAGGCCAAAGGTCCTATTTTCCCAAGGGCTTCAGCCACCCAGGTTTTACCTCTGTTGAGGTGAACTCCCCTAATGTAACACCTGCTGTGGACAAGTCATGAAGTCCCTACAAGCTACCCCAGCCTTTGAGAATAAGAGTGGGGGGTGTTTGATTGCAACAACAGAAATCTCTTCTGAAATAGAATGCAAAAATCCTACTTCTCTGGTGTGATTTTTAAAATTTCATCCTGGAATTTTTTGCCATGGGCTTCCCGTTACTGTAGCCCGCCCAGATGAGGTTTCAGTGGAAGGGAGAGGGTTTCTCAGAGGGGTAATGGCCATCTGGCTACAAACCAAAAGTCATCATCATGGCTAGGCTTCGCAAATGAAGATTTGAGAAGGGCTCTACCCACACTTGCTACAAGCGCCCTGAAAACCAACAGTAAAGCAAAGAGTAAACTCCACCACCTCCCCCACTCCACCTCTGCCACTCCAAACCACGTTATCCATAAGTCATGGGCAAAATTTCCGACCCTCACACTCAGAAATCTGTGCCAGTGAAACCTCACAACATCTGGCTTGGATCACTGGTGAAGCCTGGAGTTGCAATGGGCAGATGAAATACTGTCTTATCTGTCTGAAGCCAATGAGCAGGAGCACAAATATAGAGGGATTAGATCAAACCACTCGATAGGCACAGGAGGTGCTTCATCCCTTGCCTGGGCTACAGGACCAAGGGACATTGGTTACTGCATTTCTCTTTGGTATTTCTCATATTCAAATTTATATAACTACCCAGCACCCACAGAGGTCCATACAAATCTGAGCTTGCTCAAGAGCTGACTGGATTTCAGACTTTTCTTTTCTCCATGTCCTTCTTCCCTTTCTTTATTGTTCCTCATCTCTAGCATTAGTCTCTTCAGTCTCCGCCGTTACCATCTATTCTTTATCATCTCCTTTTCTCCCCTGCTCTCAGAGAACCAAGTGGAGCCCAAGGTGCTGGAAATAAAGCTTATTACCTCCCACCTACAGATAGCAGAAGGTATTTCTACATTTGGAAATGTGCAGACTGGTTCTGGGGTAGAAGAAGAGACACAGATATGAGAAAGACCAGCAGAGACTGTTTCTGCAAGTAGAAGTGTGGGTTGTTTGAATTTTTATGTACCATTACTCACATGCTAATCTTCTCCAGGAGTTTGTGACATACCCTTTTGCTCCTGCAGTTCTCCTAATTTCTCTTTAATATTGTGTTTCCATCAATCTTTTTGTTCTTTGATCCATGTTCTGAGTAAGCTGGTGTTCATTTTTTTATCCTCTTCTGCCATATAACTTCCAGCATGGTCTTTCTCCCTGATAGCAGGGACATGCAGAAGGGAGGAGAACATCAAGGAGCAGTGTGAGCTGCCCACCGGGGTTTAGAGGCAGAACCAAAACTATTTTGGTGTGTTGTTCCATCCCATGGAGCTGCCCTTGCTCTGCCCAGCATCTCATAACCTGTGCTCCAAAATGGTATTTTCTGCTTCTTTCCCTAGAGGAGGGTCTGGAATGGGACCTGTGTGGCTACATCCCCACTGGAGGCACAACCTCAACTCTCACCTGCAAATGAGCTACTCAAATCCAAAGTGTCTGTCTCAGGGCTGTTATTCTGAGCATGGTGAAATGAAGTAGAAAGAAGTTATTCACATGTGTATGTGAACTGCAGACAGAAGGTAATCTGCTGAGCCCATCCTGCAAGGACCTCAAAGGTGCTGAACTTCTTCTTCTGGAGGCAAGCTCTTTGACTCATCCTTTCTTTGCTCCCTCAATCCTGTTCTGGAAGTGGTCCAACACTTTGGACCTCTAGAGTCTGTACATACTTTGTCATTTTTCCACCTCACATCCCAGACTCTGGGCTCAGAAACAGGACATAGCTGTTTCCTTGAGTCCTTCTCTGTTCCAAGACCTCCCACGTCCTTTTCCTCTAATACAGCCCATAGCAAGAATTGCAATATGGTCACAGCTCTGTGCTCCTCGCCAGAAATTTTTGCCAAAAATGACAAAAAAAACCCAACCAAACCACAATATTCGATAAGTGTAATTTATCTAAAACCCTGAGAAGCTTGACTGAAATATTTCCACTATTTATTCCAGCATACTTCTGGAAGCCTCTTCCAGCATACTTGTGGAAGCCTCTTCCTCTTTTCTCTCTTGGACTGTGTTGCTTGCCATAAGCAAGGAAACAGAGATGCTGCTGCTGCCCCAGGGCCCTGGCATCCGGCACAGCCATCCATGCATTTGCTTCTGTCCTCCTCAAGCTGGGAGGACACCACAATCCCAAACTCACATGTTGCTTCCACTGGGGCTTGCCTGGGAGTTTTAAAGCTTCCAACTGATGACTTGAGGTCTCTGATCTCTGTGAAACTGGAAGGTAACTGGAAAGAGATCCCCAGAGGGGACCTTGGATGCAGTTCAGCTCCATCATGAATCACTATTGCTAGAGCACAGCCAAGGCTTTGCATCTGACAGAGCAGCAAGTATTTGCAACCAGTTTGCAAAAGCAGCTCTGCAACTTTAGTCTGCCTTGTACTAGAGACAGTTCAGTTCCACTGGCAGCTCCTGTCAGCTGCTTTCAGAGCCCTGCTCTCTGTGTGTGCAACTTAAGATCCATCTCTCAACTGGTTCTGCAGATAAGAGGGTTTTATAGTCCTGTGAGGAAATGAGGCTTAGCTGTTGCTCTCCTGCTTGGCCCCACATGGTCTGTGGGACCTGCTGTGCCACCTGCTGTACCACACTGATGCTGGCGTTTGGGTCTTTAAAAAGTGATCAGCCATAAGGGAACTCTGGCTAAGCCTCTACAAAATATAAGGAGGATTTTTAAGGCCCCTGTAAGTGGTCCCAGTGGCTGCATGCTAACTAATGAACTGAAACAGTCCAAGAGCACTGCCCCAGTGCTGGCACAGCGTGGGCAGAGCCTGCCAGGTGACTGGTTTGACTGCATTTATTGCCTTTTAAACAGAGCAGAGGATCCCACTGAACTGTCCCACCCAGCCTCACAGCCACCGTCCACTGCAGCAACTCACCACTGTGGTAAAACTTCAGATGCCCTGCTCTCTGGACACAGCTGCAAAGGCATGGGGACATTCCTCTAGACCCCTACAAGTGAGTGGCACCAAACCACCACTACAGGATCAGGGGCTTTCTCCAGAGGTGCATGAGGGTCTGTGTCCAATCAGCAGAAGATCCCCTTGGGGTGCAGATCGAGAGGATTGGTTTAAGCAGATCTCTCTGTTAATGTGCATTTTAAAACCTTGTCCCCTGCACTTGGTGTGAATCAAATTTCCAACAGCTTTATAAATACGTCACCAATGGGAGGCCTTTAGAGTAAGCATATTGCAGTTTCCTGACATTTTCATTTCTCTATCTTGACATTTCTGAAGGGCATAAGAGGCCTAAAAAAAGAAACAGCTGCTCCCAGGGCACCATATGTTTTCAATTCCATCCTGCACTGGTGTAATAGATGGTCTTATTATAAATATGCAGTAGTTTTCCAGATGAGCCTCTCCCTCCTTCTTAAAATGACCTGGTACAACTGTACAGAGTGGAGATGGCTGGAAAGGAGAAGGATCACAGGCAGAAAGAGTCCTGGGAGCTTTTAGGCACCCATTTAGAAGGTGCTGATGTACTACATTAATATTCAAGTTACCAGCCCAGGCCCTGATGCTGCAAATATTTAAAGAAAACCCACTTGCCTGAGGCAAGCAGTTGCACAGCAATGCTTGGCAGAAGTTTCCAGCCTCCGTACACCATTTCCCCCACTCCTCCATCCCTCTTGCTGCTTTTTCTGAGGTGTTCTCCTGATTTCTTAAAACCTTTCTGTGGATGATCATTTCTGTGCAAGGCAGCATGTGGGCTGAGCAATTGCTCTCAGGAACTGTTATGTATAGGATGATTTTCATATAGCTCTCTCTGCAAGGGACCAAGGCTCTTGTGAGACTTTGTTCTTCTTTTAAACAGCCAAACGATCCCTAACAGAATTAATATAATATAATAAAATGTAATGCAATACAGTAAAATGCCCTCATTGGTTAGAATAACTGAGGTCTATAAACCAATGCAGCTGTAGCAAGCTACAGAGCCATTCTAGCATTTAAGAGGTTACTGGGTTCCTGTCTATCATCAGGCTGTCTGGGCATTACTGTTATGATGTCTACCTGACATATTCCTGTTTGCAGCTATTTATACAGTGGTCCAAGTTTAACTGTTGAGGTTTTATGTTCTGCATGTCTATTCTGGGCTGATTCTATGTGTGTAGTGTTTATTTCAGCCAGAATGGTGGAAAGTAGAAAAATACATTTGTAGGGGCTGTTTCTTGGAAGAAAACAAATGTACTTATGTTTTGAAGTGGTAACTTCAGCTTGACAGTGAGAATGACTTGTACCTCAGGATGTGCTGTTGGCTTCACTCGTGGAAATCCACTCTCACTGCATTGTCCAAATTGTGTCTTTCGAATTGCAGCTCACACATGCGAAGAAGAGATGTTCTGGAGCACAGCCAAATTCCCACAGGGTTTCTTTGCATTGTCCAAGCTGCCACTGCAGATACAGTAACCACCCAGGCCAGCTCCAGACTCCAGACCTGGAAGAGGCAGGACCAGTTTCACTCCAATGCCGTCAGATGAAGCAATGGAGAGGTGGAAGAAAGACAGAAAAGCAGCCTTTAACTTGATGGGCCTTTGCCCTGAGTAGACCTACAAAAATGACAGTGGGTTTTCTCCTTCCAGAAGAAGTTTTTTGGAGGGTAAGTGCTTGGTCAGTTATGATGTCACTGGGTAAAGTTCCCTGAGTGTGGCAATTTGCTCCTGAGTGTGTAGGGCCTGTAGCTGGACACCTCAATCATACTCAAAACCCCGCAGTGGGAACTTGATATTTTCTCTTACATTATGACCAGCTCTGATTCATGCACTGGAATTCACACTGTAAGCAAACTAGCTGAGACATTAGTAGATAGAAAAAGGTATGGTGGAGAAGAGGGAAGAGCAAGGGCAAGGAAAATTTGTGCAAGTGAAATAGCTGATATGAAATCACTTAGGGGAGGAGGTGGAGAAGAAGGATGTAGATGAGCCAAATACACCTGTATGGTGGTGAGTGAGTCTCTGGAACACAGATTCTCAGCATGTAATTTTCACTACGTTTCGGGATCAGAAGAGACCAGTTCTGTGGCTTAGATTACCTGCTTAGTACTTGCTTCTCAGCTAGCATCTGCTAAAGGTCCAGAATCCATGCTTAACCTAGAGGATATCCTGGTTTGAAATATTGGCACTGGCTTCAAAGAAACTAGTAAGGTGTAGATTTTCCATCAGAAGCCTCCGTAAGTGATTTCAATCCCTAGTGTTAGCTGAGACCACTTCATTTCTTCTGCCAAGTCCTAATGAGGGCTGACTGGCCATTTCATGGAAGTAGGATATCAGCTGGTCAACCCTGCCATGACTTCGCCTGGTTTTGCCCATGTTTTGGTTTTTCAGAAAGGCAACCACATACTCTAAGCATGACCAAACTGTTGGCCACCTATAGGCATGACCTTCCCTTCAGCTGTCTTGAATGCACCACTTGTTTATGTTTACATACATTTTGAGTCACTAAGGATCCTCTTTACCCAGATTGTCCCACCCTCTTAATTTCTTATCTCTTCCACTGTTTTTGTGTCACCTAGGAATGTTATCAGCAATCAATCTGATTTTTTTCATCAAACCAGTGACAAAAATATCCTTGAGGACTGGACTATTGGAAGACATCTGCATGATTTCTTTAAGAAATAACCTGTTCAACAATTAGTCTCCAGTTATCTTTCATTATCTTTTGAGACTTTGCTGGGTTTTATCCTTTTAATGTGTTTTATGTGTTTTCTATCACAGTAGCTTCTTTTTCAGGAAGTGTAAGGGGAATCAAATATTTTATGGAATTGGAAGTATATGCTATGTTTATGCAGTTACCCTTATCCGTCACCTTTGGAAATTCCTAAATATCACACTGGTACTGTTGGCCTCTTTTTCATAAATAATTGATTGACATCATTTGTATTAAACTGCTTTGATTCCTCATAGCAAAGTGCTATGACCGTAGTCCTCTGTTTCCCTCCAGTAAAGGTCAGGGCAACTGAGTCAGTTTTAATCAGGTCATTCTATTTGCCCCTTTCAAAGTTAAATAAAGATAAACAGAGTATTTCAGGAACTTTATCACTCCAAAGATCTCAAAAAATTACAATTGCACATTCTATAATAGAAAATAAAGAAGCAAAATATTATTCGTCCAGCGTAATTCTGTGTGAGTTAATTTTCTGCATAAGTTATTATCTAAACAAACACATTTCTTAAAGGGTGCTAAAAAGAATGTACGTTAGCTTTTCAGCATAACAACAGTGTTTCCAGTTTTGTCAGTGTATTATCTTTTCCCCCATTTAAATACCTTTGATGACAGTTTGTGAGTGTAGTCATTCAGTCCAGGTGAAAACTAAGCATCCCTTGAGAAATTTAAGAAATAACAGCATGGATCATGCAAAGAAAAAGTACCTGTGATGGATAAACAGGACTAGCCCAACCTACTAGCAATTCAATTAACAAAAACAAACAAGAGCAACATCTTTCAAAATGGGAAGTAAGCCAGTTGAAACACACTTCCATCAAGGTCTACTGGAAGTTCTGCAACCAGCAACTCCATTGTGCCTTGATCTTGGCACTGGAAGGAGGAAATACCATCATAAGGGTTAACTTTTCCTGGACAGTAAATACAGTATGCAGGACTGCTGTATGCTTGTTTTCCAACACCAAGCTTTGTATGGTGGCATCCCCCACTTGTACTTACTAGCATTGAAGGTTTGTTAATGACTCTCTACGTGATTTGTTCTGCTTTCTTGGTGCTCATCTTCCAACATCACTCAACACCTTAAGAACAGTTTTTCAAATGAGTCCAACCCAGAAAACCTTTGACTTGACCAGCTCACGTGTAAGACAACTGTGTGAATACATAGTAGAATATACTTTATCCCATTGCTTAGATAATCTATAGCTGGTTGATGTTTACTCCAACATTCTGGGCAGGCAAATATTTTGCTGATGTATCTTATGATATCTCTACAAAATTGGGGTTTGCAATATCACTGTCAACTTCCCTTTTGGGGAGGTACTTCTCACTTGCCACTGAACTGTAGGCTTTACTTATTTGTCCCTTAGGAATTCACAGATGCATTTTGTGCTACATGTAAACTCAAAAGAGTTCACACTTTGAACAGAGGAAAAGGCAGGAAAGGGAAGAAAAACTCCACATGCTCAGGTGAAATAAATTTTTTGAAGACATCTAGCAATTAAGGGATGGAGCTGGCAAAAAATCAATGTCGTGGATCCTCACTTGCAAGCTAAGGAGCTTTGAGGTCCTTTGAGGACCAGTCCCTCTTGACTGCAGGACAAGGCCTGTGGACCTAGTTTACTGAATTTAACTGGTCCTGAATTGCATGTTAACTATTAAGCATCATTGTGTCTGAAACAATGGATACCTCTTGACCGGGAGGGAGTTCCCAAGCATGTTCCACATGTCAAGTGGCAAGAACTGTAACTGGAGTAATGTCTTACTTTCTTCAGTGGCAAAGAGCAGCCATTTGTGCCAGTCACCACTAATAAATTAAGCTGTGCTTCCCTTGTCACCAGACATGCTCACACACACACACATTTCTAATATCGAAATCTGGGTTGCATTTATTAGCAAGTGCTGATGTGTTAAGTACCACACCTCCTTCTTGGGTCTATGCGTAATTTTTTCCTTATCCTGTGAAGAACCAGGACATAACCAATCTTTACTCCTTTTTCTCTACTAATGCCCTCAGGCAGAAGCTTTTATGCCTGCAAAACTGGAAGCATCAGCACAAAACTGCCTAGGATTAGTCCCTTTGCCTTTTATGGCAAAACAAACAGGTCTTCTTGAGGTCATATTCAAAATGACTGTGAAAAATGTGATGGGGGAAAGTTCTGGCCGCTTGCCACTAGCTGTTCACATGTCTTTGTTCCTGTTGATGAAAACCATACTGATTGCAAGGCTGACATCCTCATGGACTTGCTGCATGTGCACACAGGAACCGTGCAGTTACAAGCCAAGCAGATTTTGCACAGAGCTTCTCACCATCACTCTCCTGGGGAGGGGGAGGTGGCACTGGTGGCTTTGCCCCTTGCTCAGATCACTTTGCTGCCACATCTGGGATACCTACTGAGTCCCTCTGTCACAGCTGTTCAATTTTCCCTCACCCAGTTTACCACAGATCCCTAATATTTGAAAGTGTAGCTCAAAATTCTAATGCATTAACAAAACATGCTGATGCAATATTAGTTTGGTGGGATGTAATTAACAGATGTTAATTAGAAATTTGTTATTGAGGTATTCTGCTGGCTCACAATTCATTCCTCTGGACTGAAAGAGCCTGCCTCTCTGCTTTGTGTAGCTCTTTTTTGATCTTCTTTCTGTGACTCTGATAATGGTCCCTCCTCCCCTTAGGAAGAAAAATCCTTTTATCCTCTTTTCTTCCTCTGGGTGTTTGGCTCTGTTCTCCAGCTTCACAGGGGTAAGGGGGATAAAGCTAAAAGATCCCTCCAAAAATAGTTCTGGTGATTAGGACTCTTCCTGCCCTTGGAGGGCCTGAGTGTATTATCTTCTGCCTAGCTCTGTCTTCACTCCTGCATTGTGCAAGGATGGACAAAGCTCGAGGAGGTTGGCACTGAGGTTCAGGTTAGTTAGAGTGAAAAATGCCTCTTCCCTGTGCCAGAGATGGATGCTACTGTGAAGTCAATGGGGAATTTTACCACCAGCAAATAAAGAGCCACATTCAAATGTCCCTCTGACACGGACAGTGTTGGAAATCAGTCTGTTTGCAATCTTTGCTGCCAGATGCAGAGGGGTGGAGGATGCCTGTGGTGAGGTGACAGTCTTTGACTTCCCCTTAAGACCTTCTCGCTCTCCTCCAGCATTGCTCTCCGCACAGGGAGCAGAGACCACAGGAGCTGCTTGGCTGTCTCCTTTCCTAAGTCAGGGAGTGGGGGTGGATGCAAAGACACCTTTGGGGTGGTGTTTGGCTCTCACCTGCTTAGAGCTAACCTCTGCATCCTTGATTGTGTTTTACCTCCTAAAGGTAATTTTAAAAACTGTGCCAAAGGTGGGCAGTTCTCAGAACAACTTCAGCCCAGTGGAGACACGAGGATAAGCCATGTCCTGCCACAGGGCTCACCTGTGAAGGCAGAGGCAGGGTGAGGATAGCCCTTACCTTGAGCCTTTGGAGATTTCCACGGAGCTGAAAGGCCTATGAGCAATCCAGGTTGCTCATCAGGGCCATCAAGGTTGGGAGGAAACCCCTCCAAAAGAGAAACCTGACATGCCCTTGGGCATTACACAAAGCCAAATTATTCATCAGAAATGTGTAAGCAAAACTTAAATGTTTTTCTCAGCAGAAGCTCAGCATCTGGGAGGTCCCTGAAAAGTGCTTTTTGCTGGGCAAGCACTTCTATGAAAGCCTTCAGTGATGTTGAGGTAGAGGCTGAGAGCTTCCATGGTGTTTCAGGACCTGGGTCTGCAGGCAAAGAAATGAGCATTTAGAGATTTTTTTTTTTTTTTTTTAGTTTCAGCTTCTAGCTCTGAAGTGTGGGGATCAGAGCTCACATCTGTGAATGTCAGGGGAAAAAAAGCTCTGAGCTGTGTAAGCAGTGTGCTAGCTAGAGCAAAAAAAGTGGTGCACTGAGGGTTTGATGTGATCAAATAAAAACATATCCTTTTGCCACTCAGACTGCGAATGAGGTAAAATAATTAAAAATTTGAACAAAGCTCTTTCCAACTCCCTTCTGTTCTTTTCCCTCAGGCATTTGATACATTGCTTCATCTTACCCTGGGAAACCATACTTAATTTGAACCTGGATTCAAATCACCTGAGCCCTGGTCGAAAAGTAAATGCAAAATCAAATCAATTTCATGTAAAGCTGAGTACAGCCAGCTACTGGGAATTACAGCCACTGCCAGCAATTACCACAGTTGTGATAGTTATTTCCAGAGACATTTTATTTTTTGGTTTTGGAAGCTCCACTTCATAACACACAAACTCAAAAATTAACTTTTACGCTTCACCACTGAAATGTTATTAATTTGCTAAAAAAAATAAAAATTAAGGAATCAATCAATATCTCAGAAGTTTAGAACTTGCCAAAGAGCCTTAATTTACATTCAAAATATTTCTATGCGAAATGTGCCTCCAATGTAATAGAATTTTCAGAATTCTCATGGAGGCTTCCTCTCACTGTCTCCAGATAACACAAGTCAGTTGTCTCTTCCACTTCTGTAGTCATGGCCTCTCTTTTGGCAGATGAGGGCCCTGTTCAGCAAAAATTCTCCCTCCAGAGAAGTCTTCATGGCTGAAGAGACTCCTCAAAGAGTCCACAACACAGTGCTGGTAGAGGAAAGGCAAATTGTGCATTTAGCATGCTCACAGCCACTCACTTGCCTGCAGAAGGGGTGTCCAGGAATTTGAGACCAGCAGCTTAGAAGGGCTCGGAGCAGCTCTGAGGAGAAGCCAGCTACCTCCCTTCTGTCAAATTTCTATTTGCATATTAATGAAGATACTTTGCACTGAAACCATAGTATTTAATACAACATTTCAGACTTATGAAACATGTGAGACTGAGAATCATGGAAGAGAAGCAACAACTTTGGAACTGGGTGACCTGGCCTGTGTCAGGACAAGTAAACGGCTGAGCTGATGAGCCCGCGAACAACCTTGTGGCTCTGTCTGCTCACACAAGGTTCAGAAAAAAAAACAAAACCCAACAAACAAAACAATAAAACCAAAACAAACAACCAACTGCCCCTCCCCCCAATGCTAAATATAAGAATGTGAGCCTTTGCAACGATCAAGATCAGGTTAAAGAATCTGTGGTCCAAGAAAGAGCTTGGTGGACCAGTTCATGTATTTGTGCTGAATATTTCAACTAGCTCTAACTGCAATTATACATTTGCCATTCTAAATATACTTTTTCTAGTAAGCGGCAATGAAAAAATGTTAGCAGCTTGTTTGGGAGAGGGCTGTGCTTTGGTTTACAATGGGCCTGTAGCTACAGACAACTGTTATCATCCAGCTACATTATTCAGGTACCTTTCTGAGTTAGGCATTTTCATAATAAATGGCACCCTGAGTTTTCTTAACTGGGGATACTGTCTTGAAAATAAGAGCTTGTGATTTTATTCAAATTACTTACTGCAGCGCCACAAAATTTGGCCCAAGATGTTTATGAATTGGGGCGGATCCAGAACTACAGAGGTCAGGAAGAGTTCAAGTTCATACATAATGTGTGGCGTGTTTTAATAAGGCTCCTTTCATACTTCAGTTTGTCTGCCTGCCTTTGCATGAAGCTGTAAAGCCACAGGCATCACTGTTTAAAATTAAAAAAGCACAACTAAAACCCTAACCCTCTGCACTTTTAAAGTCAGGTCTGTTTTCCAGGTCACTCCATGAAGCCCCAGTGCAGCTGCACAAGGCGGTTGCCCTGCGCAGCGCAGGAACGCCTGCCCTCCCAGCTAATTATCCAGCTCTTTGTTTCAGCTCTTCTGTTTGCTCAGGGCATGTCAGCCGTGGGAAATTCCTGCCTTTGCTGGGAAGTTGCTAATGGTGGAGCAAAAACGTTTTTACATAGATGAGGCCTTTAAAAGTAGTTATTTATACCCACTAATATGGATGGACACTTTCTGCTATACATTGCTTTGCTCTCTTTCCCAGCTATTAAGGAATGCAGCATCATGAGAGCCAGTTCTGCAAGATGCTGAACCTTTGGCTGTCATCCAGCAAAAACTTAAATATAGGGATAGTCCATTGACTTCAGCTGGTTGGAATGAGCCCTTAGGCCCAGATCCTCAAAGGCATCTGGGCAACTGGCTCCCGAGGTCTGTACTCAGGGTCTGTTTGCACGTGTGATATATTTGGTGCTTGAGACAAGGGCTGTTTAATCAAACAGCTCTTCCCTTTAGCTGTACTCTTTTTGCAAGACGAAGATTCACAGTTTTCATAGTCACAGCTGGGGACTACAGAACTGGATGTGCTGATTTGAGTTTCTCACAGGAATGTGTCCTAAAATCCTACTTATGAACGTATCAAGCAGTATTCTGAGCACAGGTCTGTGTTCTGGCAGAAGCTCCATCTTTGCTGCTCTCTCCCCATGTACAAGGTAGCTATCATAATGCTATTTTTTGAAGTGAGAGGATGAGTTCTGGAGCACCTAGATAGCTCACGAAAGATCATACAATGGATCAGGAGTTATGCCAGAAAGGGGAAAATCAGATTTTCTAAGCCGTTACACAGCACAGCTCCTCCTCCTGTGGGTGAGAAGAAGGGGATGAGACTTGGCCTATTTTGCAGCCTAGCAGCGCCCATAACTAGTGGATGAGAATATGTTTGGTCCCTTGGGTGCAGGCACAGTGCAGGTGCCAGTCTCAAATAGTTTGTGCAGGCACACTTGTCTGCAGTAATTAAAACTAAATTTGAAGACAGGAATGCTTTTAAACTCCTAAATCTATGTTCCTGCTCTGATTTTATCACAGAATCATATCAAGGGGAGAATCCTCCTTCTCTCCCCATTTATTTTCACCAAAGGAAACCTGTTTTCAGGCTGCAGTGCAGAAATACGCTGTGGTCAGGCTCAGACCCTGCAGACCAGGACTCCAGCACATGTCACGGCTCACATCACACAGCAGCTTCAGCGTAGCCTTCCTCTGACATCTATTCAGAAAGGAAATATTACAGCAGAGTGAGTGTCTGGCTGTGCTGTCGGATTCGGTGCTGGGTAAACACAGAGGCTGTGGTAGATGAGCATGTATTTGTTTTACTTCCTTAAGAAGCAACTGCATGACAAATATATGTAGCTACATCAATATACCAGAAGTATGCCAAATTCAAACACTTTGAATTTAAAGTTAAACTGTTTAAACAGTTTCTTTTACACTAGAGAATATTCCAGTCTTGCTTGGCAGAAGGCACTTCCAGCATGCAGCAGTGGGTGCCTGTACAAATATCAGAGAGAGATTATGGTTAAGGACCTAAACCGGCTTCTGACATTGTGTCAGGGGAGGTTTAGACTGTATTTTATTAAAAGGTTCTTCACCCAGAGGGTGGTCAGGCACTAGGACAGGATCCCCAGGGAAGAAGTACTGGCACCAAGCCTGACAGAGTTCAAGAAGTGTATCGACAATACTGTCAGGCACATGGTGTGATTTTTGGGGTTGTCCTGTGAAAGGCCAGGAGTTAATCCTTATGGGTCCCTTCCAACTCAGAATGTTCAGTGATTCTATGACATATAGGATGCCACCTCAATCCTCTACTGTATGGCTGGTAATTTCCAATCTTGATATCAAGGCTCCCATTCCAGTTGCTGAGGTCTAGGATTCGTTTGCTTCTAAACCCCTTTTCAGTGCCCTAGGGCATCCTCATCTCATGGTAGGGTAGGAAGTACTTGATGTTTTGGCTGTAGAAAGGACCCAGGCTCGCTTACCCAGCAGTTCCTTGCAGTCTGTGTTTCTGAAGCTTTTGTGTCAGGGACACAGCTCAAGATACACAACATGCATCTTTAAAGTATTGGATTGCATTAGGAAGCGGCTTCCCATCCAACATAAGGTTGTGAGACCACAGTAAGACCTTACACTGCCTTAGACAATGAACAGTAAACTCCCCAGAGCCCAAAGTTCAGCCAACTCTCCTCTACTAGACCATAAGATTCAATGACACTTTCCCATTTCTGCTTTCTGATGCTGAAAGATCAGTGTAGCACTGATACTGCCTCTTTTAATGTAATGCAAACAAGTTCCTAATGATAATTCAACAAATACTAACACCAAACCTTCCTTGCTTGGAAGAGCTGAGCCCTTCCAGCTGGGCGTTATGTTTGTTAAAAGCTATGAATGTTTTAACTACCTCCCTAAGCAAAACCCAGCATCATTTAGGCTCCAATTAAAGAGAAAATAAAAAAGATTAAATGCTACACAACAGCATTTTCATACTTTTA
The DNA here is from genome assembly GCA_038380795.1 of Pyrocephalus nanus. NCBI lineage: Eukaryota > Metazoa > Chordata > Aves > Passeriformes > Tyrannidae > Pyrocephalus > Pyrocephalus nanus. The sequence continues at coordinate 38,044,475 of CM076259.1, forward strand.
TTTTATAAGTTGCTGCTTCCCAACCACCCACCCTATGTTTGCTTGCTCCTGACAGCCTGGTAGAGAAGAGGGTGTGGGACTAGGACAGGGAGAGGCCAGAGGCAGATTAAGGATGACTTTCTGAAATTTATGCTGGTTAGAGAGAAGTGAAATTACAACCAGAAATGGCTGTTAAGTGTCAGCATGACACTTCAGGCAACCCTGGACTGATTCTTCATGGCTTTCATTTACTGAGCCAGCCTCAAATGAACACAATCAGCAGACAGGAAGGAGCAGAACAGTATAAGGAACATTTCCTCTTGTAGCTTCTGAATACCTAATTTGCTCAGACTTTGAATCCTGTTCACTCACACTGTAAGCTTTAATCCATTCCCTTTTATTTCCTTATGTGCCTGCAAAATCTCCTCTGCACGATGCTGGATGCATGGCCACTTGGGCTGACAGCATATCCAAAATTTGCAGCAGGCACTTGATTTTGGCTCTTCCCCTTTTGATAGTCCTGAGGTGAAAACTTGACTGTGCCCTTTGTGTAAACTTCCTGGAAGAATGCAGCAGCAGCACAGATGAAGGAAATACTGAAATTTTGAGGAAAGGATGTTATGAGCTTCCCTCTGTGCCAGTCCTTGAATAGCTTAGCAACCTCTGAAATCCCCTCTCACAAATTCATGCTTCTTGAAAGGGGTCAGTGCCAAAAACCAGCCTGTTAGTTTCTGTCACTCTGATGAAATTTTACAAGACAATTCAAGCACAGAGGGTTCATCTGAGCAAGGCTGTACTTCCATGAAAACTAAGCATCAGCAAGAGAAAACACTCAGTTTTGATTTTGGTCATACACATTGCTATTAATTGGGGCCATTTCTATATTAAAGAATGAATTTCCCCTCTTGGTAGGGAAGGCTGGTCCTTGTGCAGAGCTGACTACCCCCATTGCAGATCCCTTGTTCCAGGAGAAGAAGTACCTTAACTGATTTAAAATAGAGCAAGGTTCTCCTCTCTGGAGCCAGAGTGAATCTCCATCTACCACTATGTTCATTAAGCAGGCTAGGGAACGGTCTGGACATTCAGACTAGTTAATGGGTATAGTCTGTCTGTGTTACCAGAGTAGGCTATCAGCCTCCGAAACAAGGCTTTTTGGGAATGGTAAGAAGGCTGAAATGCTGAAATTGCCTGTGCATGCAGGGCCATACATTAGCACTGGGCTCAGGATGCAGGCTGGGACCCCTCTGTTGGAACAGTCGCATCCTTGCCTCTGCAGCCCTCAGTGCTGCTGGAGGATGCAGGCTGTTTGCCTCGGTCCATCCCAGCAGGGTCCCAGTTTAGTGGGCATGTGACACCCTCCCACGTGCTTGTCACCCAGAGAAGAGGCAAAACAGGTAAACATGCTGTGCCTTCACTGCAGCTGTGTTTCACAGGCTGAGCAGTGCTTGGGAAAAGGCTACTTGTGGTGAAGCGAAGGGCGGAGTCTGTAGTGAAGAAGCCCCGCTCACACATCAGGCCTGGTGAGATGCCAGCAGTGATGTGACACAAGTTTCCACCAAGGTCCAATTGCAGAGTTGCATCACTTCCATACCATTTTTCCAGTGCAATACTCTACATAAAACATTCATATGGATTGGATTTCTACTAGGTCTTCAATGTTTTGAAAACACAAGGTGCTGCACAGGCACAGCTGTCTTGGTGTGAGCCCTTGGACAGCCAGAGGATTTGTGAGAATTTTGCAAACTTGAGTTATTCTTTTGCTTTTACTAAGGTCCTACCAATCTCTGCAGATTTCTGCAGGTTGTGACTGATGCTGCATGGGCAAAACCTGTTTAGACCATAATGGATAAGGCTCTAAATGGGAATGAGGATCAATTCCTGCAATTGGATAATTTGCCCAGTGATCTTCCCCATTCTATCCTCTCACCACCCTTGTCTAGGTAGATGGAAGTCTCTCAAGAAACATGTGGTTGCTTCTGAAAGCTGTGAAGTCATACAGGAGGAGGTGATCTCCTTTCTGAGTCAAATTCAGTTCATGTCCCAGCCTGGTGCCAGCGAACATTGCACATCCATTGAAGGTGCAGTCAAAGAGTTTGGGGTTTTTTTGCCCCACACATTGGATGAGATTTCCCAAGGTCACTTTGTGACAGTTGAGCATCCATGTTGCTTCAAAGCTTGGTATGAATTGGGAACAAGACTGCCGTGGATACCTTCATGTACCCAAACCATAACTGACACATAGATAGGTGTAAGGCATAAGGAAGATTTCATACTGCTGTTTACCCACCAAGCAAAGGCAAGCAGCCTCCCCTCTCTAGCCCCCTTCTGTACCTGCTTTGCCCCTCTTATTCTAAAATGTATGCTCAGGCCTGAATTTTAGCTTCATTGAATCTTCCTTTTCCTGTGCTCCCAACAGTTGTGCCACATCCAGATCCTGTTTTCCTCCATAGCACATCCAAAATTCTGCATTGCCTTCAGCCAGCATAGCCAAGATGTGGCCAGGGCTCTCTCCCACTCACACTTTCATGACTGCTGGCTCTTCCTTGCTGGCTTGCCCAGTGACCCTTTTGGTCTTTCTCAGATGTCTTTCAAAATTCAGCTGTTGGCACCATTTTCTAACGCCCACTCAGTCTGAGCAAAATAACTCCCACACTGCATTTGTGAAAATATCTTTAAAACAAACAGAGAAATATGTTAAATCATTGGGGTTTTTTTTCCCTTCCCACGTTGATGAGGATTTGAGTGCTAGAACTTGAACAGCAGCATTGTAACATTATACCTGGAAGTGTTACATCAGCAGCTGAGGATTTTTGAGTGATGATGCCCTGAGCATAGCCAGTCCAGTTCTGCAGAGCCCTAATCATGAGCTGCTCAGCCCTGGAGCAGAGGGAGCAGCAGGAGGATGCAACTGTCTTCTGTTAAAAGAGGGAAAGAAAAGTTTGGACTCTCTGAGGATACATACAAAACCAGTGTAAACGTCCATCCTCCAGCCACCTGGTGCCATCTGAGGCTGCTCTCATTTCACTCTTCTTTGCTAAGGAACTTGGAGAATGCACAAAATGGCTCATGGAGGAGGAGAAAATGGAGAATAGAGAAACAGCCCCTGGAGGTGAGTGCAGGCTGATGGGATCAAGGACTGTCCTATGACCCAATCACTGGCATCCCCTTGCCTATTTGGTCAGTCCCCAAACCTCCCAGATTCCAAAGATTCCAAAGGAGAGTGGAGCATCCCCCAGCTTCCCCCCATCTGTCAGTGGGCACTGTGGGTACAATAGGGTGTGTGTGGAAACCTGCAGCCTCCAACCTGTGCTTGCCATCTACAGGGTCAATATCCCAAATGCCAGTCCAGCAGCAGAGGGATGGGGTCCAACCCCAGGCCAACAAGAGCAGAGGATGACAATCTTCACCTCGGGAGCACATGAGCTCTAGACACAAGAGCATGGGATGATCCTCCTGCTCATTGCCAGGCTCACCCAAATCCACTACAAAGTGGTGACTCTCACCAACACAGTTGTAGAAATGTGAGGAAGAGGAAAACCAAAAGATACCCTGCAAAGGCACATCAGTCCTAAGACACAATCCAGGTACCATTTTCCTGCACTGCCAAGGCTATTAGTGCTTAGTACCCAAAGACTTACACTTTCATAGGGGTGGGAGCTGAACGAGCTTCTTCTTCCTGGTGCTGAGGTAGCTCTCCTGGGCCTTTAGTGAACCTGCCTCCCTGATGAGAAGAGGATCATCATGATGGAGGTGGAATGAGGCAATGGGCAGACACATCTTCACATCCCAATCAGAGCACTCTGAAGTTTGATAAACAGTTTTAATTTTAAGCGTTTTGCTTTGCATTCTGCTTTTGGCTCAGCTCTTGTGTTGGTAAAGTAATTAGTGGATTACCTCACTCTTGGCTCTCAGCCTCATGTTATCATGCTGAGCAAGTCTTTGGGAACATCTTCAGCAGGATAACTGTTTATAGCTTCACTAGAGTTGGAGCATTCTGTGAGAGATCATTTTTCCATTCTGAGACCACCTCTTACTTCTATGCTTGTTGCTGTAGAAGAAAGCTGTTATGGAGAATTCTTTAGAGCTAAAGGGAAGAAGGTACACACTGGCTAGAAACAAAGAAAGAAAAGCATGAAAAGAATGGATGCAAAAAACAAAGTAGTGCCCAGTTTCTTGTAGGAGTATGGTAGACACACAGTTACAGTCTGACCAGTAGGAAGGTAGCAGTACATATAAAAAATCATTAAACCATTTTAATGATGTTTACTGCTTTTTAGAACACACTGTACCAGTTTGCAAAACTTGGCTTTCCTGTCTCAGATCTCTCACTATCTCTTTGTTCAAAAACAACTCTACAACCTGCCTCCTTGTATTCACTCAGGAAAGGCTGCCAGGCTGCTGCTGCTGCTGTTTGCTTTGCTCTGCTGCCCAGAGGGACCTCAGTACTGGCTCCTGCCTCAGTATGATGTTGGAATTGCACCTGTGGTAGACGATAGTGTCCTACAAGCCTGCCAGAGAGGATTTTGCAATGGAGAATATAACTTCTGGCTCTGGATTGCTCCACATTCTACCATAGTTTTCCTGGTTACCAGCAGCATAGCATAACAGTCATCTTTCATTTAAACAGCAATGAGATCGTGCTGTCAAAAGCAGACAGGCATCTGTGATCAGTACAAAGTGCAGCACTCGCTCATAAATCAGAGATGCACACTGACCACACATGAAAGCATGCTCCAGGATCTTGACTGCCTGCCTGGCTCATGAGAGGATGATATTTCAAGGTGTGGTTGTTAATCTATGAATCCCAAAATGCCTGGAGAGACGACATCTTCTCATGCCATGCTGCTGCAACTTTGACAGACAAGGGTATGTGAGCAAGACATACCTTACTACACACATGTGTGAGTCCCTGGCAGGTATTTCCCAGGGAAAAGGCAGCACAAGTGCCTTTCTCTCAGTCCGCATCTAGGACATATAGGGCACTTCCAAAACATTTATTTTTTCAAGATTTGCATGTGCCACAGATTCCCTAACAATTGCCGTGGCTATTTTGCTTCCTGCAGGTTTTGATTACAAATAGCTAAAAAATAAAAAAAAAAAAAATTATCAAGGGTTTTACTGTATGTTAGATAGCCAGAAAAAAACAACTGAGCCATTTCAAATACACTGGTATATCCAGAATAAATTCATGGCAGTCAATACTTGAGTGGAATTTGGGCTTTTCCTTATCAGTTATGCCTTTGTAACTTTATTTTCAGTGATGATACCATGCTACATAGCAGGATTTGTCTGACAGTGCTCTCAGGTTTTGTAACAATGAAGTATTACACTGTACAGGCTGATGGGAAGGGAGCTGGTGTTGGGGATAGTTCTCTGTTTGTACTTCATGTAAAAGTCATTCATTGTAAATGTCTGTGGCAGCACTAAAGCTTTAAGCATCCAAGTGATATCCAGAGCTGGCATATGCACTGCAATTATGGATGTATATTTGTCTCTTCCCTATACATGAGAGGGATATGCTAAAGCTCAGCATCTCCAAATGAGAGTTGACACATTGAGCAGGGTTTCAGGCCACCAGAGAGTGAATTGTCTCTGAAATCTCGCCTTTCCTTGGGTTCAGATTTGTTGATGAGGCTGAGACTCTTTATTTCACACAGTCCCTATAAGGGCATGGATATAGGCATCTTTCACAGCATGGGTTACAAAACATGCCCAGGAAGCAGGTGATGTAAACTCTAGACTGCCTGCGGACTTTGAACCCCCAGCTCCCCCATCATATGGCACACTGACTGCTGGGGAGAGGCAACCCAGGGTGCTGGAGCCAGACTGGGATTAAACAAGAGGGAACCCAAGACTGCAGACAAGCAATGGACTGGAGAGAGGTGGGGTTTCTCATGAGAAGAGAGTCCAGTAGCTGCTTCTTAGTCAGGATTAAAGAACCTGTGCATAAGCAGTGCCTGGAAGCTGGACGGAGGACAGTCACGGTGCTTGCCATGGTGGTGCTGCTTTGCCTGCTGCAATGCTGCCTGCAGAGAGCTCTGCTGCTGGGGACAAGCAATCAGCTCCTCCTGGCACCTGCTTCAACTTGCCTAGAGGTGGCTGGAGGATTCTGCCCCAGGCTGACCTTTGCTACACATACACAGTCCTGCAGACTAACTCTGTGTGTGTCTCTGGAACATGGGAGCCCGCACATAGACATTGGGGGGATTTCCAGGACGTAGCAGTAAATAAAGCCAGGTGAAACTTATTTTACCCACCAAAAGCAAGTAGATAAGCACAAAAGGTTTATGTGAGTGTTAATAGGGCAACTGTTGAGCAAACGTTGAAACATGCTGACAGATATAGAGAGTTCATCTGAAACATCTGTGACGAGAGCATCCCCATCCTAGAGCAAGCTGGGTCACCCTTCATGCTATGTTTGCTTTTAATGAGCTGCTACTGGTGTTTTTTTACAAAGACTAACAGTCCAATAGGTTACCTACAGCAATAGCTTGCATATATCTATAATACTATCTATAACATGTGTAACACACTTAACATATTCCTACACGTTTATAACAGACAATAATCATCAGATAAGCTTCTATAAACTACCTGTGCACAGAGTCCTAAAATGAGGCATGACAGCAAATTGTTCCAGCACAGCCTAATGTGGAATGCCTATGATCAATTTAAGTCATGTTCACACTTCTCAAGTGTGTCAACTGTGTTAGGGACCAGGTCTTCCGGGCTTCAGTCCTCACAAGGCAAAAGAAATGTCTAATTTTCTGAGGTTTTGAAGATTATATAAAGGGTCACCTTGGCTTCTCTGAAGAGACTGTATCCCATTATTCCTGTATCTGTTTTGAATTAGGTTTCTTGTTCTGTAGGGAGGAAACACACAAAGAAAAAACGTTTTATAAAATGTCTATGCGGGGAAATATAGGTGCATTTATTGATAATGTTGTTGTAGCCTTGACAGCTTGAAGACCTAGACAAGATATGCTTTGTTGGTAGAAGCAATAGTTATGGGGTCAACTTCCTTGTCTTTACACCTTTTTCTGCAGTTGGAAAAGTGAATCAGTTTGCAGACACACAAACCTTTCTCCAGGTCGCTGTTTGCTTTGCTCCTCTGGAGCAGGACACATGCCAGGGAGTGCTGCCAGGCACTCAGGTTCACACTGCAGTCATGTCTGCAGCACAGCATTGCTTTTCACCCACACCTGCTCAGCAAGCTCACAAGTCCTTGTGTTTTAAAATAGGATGTGGCAGAATGAGCCCACCAAACTGCACCTTGACAGGTGAGGGCAGGTGAGCTGGAGGTCCAGGGTGATGGTGAGGGATTGGGCAGTGCCCACCCCAACATGGCACTGTCCTACAGTGCCCAGCCAGAAAAGCAGAGCAGGGACAAGGCTGGTGGCCACTTAGGCACAGACCAGCAATATCTGTCCTCAGCTGTATGATGCTGGTGGAAATACAACCACAACTCCTGTTCTTGGTGCCCTGACAGCCCCTCCCCGAACTGGACTGCTCCAGCACTGCAGCCTCAGTCCATGCCGGCAGGATCCAGCATTGCCCAGAGCCCAGGAGAGGGCCTTGTGTTAACGCTGTTCTGCAACGTGGCAGCAATAAGTGGATCACCTATGTATGTGAGTTACAGCAGCATTTCATTTAGGTGTACAAAAAGATGTGAAAATGCTGCTCCACTCCTGGGCTTGTCATTTTTGTCAGCAGAGAGAGGCAGCTGCCAAAAAGACAAAAATCCCTGTGCACATGGTGTGGTTAGGGTGGCCTTAGCCCAAGCTGGGTGATACTGCAGCAGTAAGCTCAGCACCATTCCCAAACCTGAACCAGCATCTCCCAGCGAGGTTGGAGGGGCTGTGCTGAGCATGTCTGGACCCCTGTAGGCCACAGTTTCCTCATAGCCCAGGTCACAGATGTCATTATGTGGAGATCAAAGCTGAAATAGCTCAAGAAGTGCTTCCAATGATTTACAGATAAACCGCTCTCAAAGAGGATTCAAGGAGACATTTGTAACTTGTATCATATGAGCAAGGAGCTGACTTGGTATGAAAAAGTTTGTCAGTGGGTGACTTCCCACCATAGTCTGCTGTCAGCTCCTGTAATGCTGAGTCTGATCATGCAGAGGCGCCTTGACAGGTCTGTGGAATGTTATTTTTCAGCTCATTACTCAGTGCTGCAGCTGAATCCATCAAACCAAAGGTGATTTTACTGCCTTTTGGATAAGCAAGTCAGTGTTTATTCAAAAGGCAGGCTCTTCAGTACAGCTGATATCAGCCTTTTCACTTAGTCAGACTCAAAAATGAAATGTTTCTTCTCAGCAAAGTCAGTATTTCCCCTGAGGATCTAGAGCTCAGCTCTAGGAGTTTGCTTCATTATGGTACTGCAAACAGATTCCAAGGCACGCACGTCCGTGTGTGTGTGAGTGCCTGTATGCCCACACATACAGATCAATTTTTGCTTTTATCCTTTCAATACACTTGATAAACAAAATGAGTATTTACGGAACAGTTCTTCCACACATTTTGAAAATTTCAGCCTGGGTATACAAAGCACCTAGCAAGTCAAAATACCGACCTGTTCTCACCTCTTCATTACATTAAGTGTTAAGTGTTCTCTTTGCCAAGCTGTCAGAAGCAGCACTAATAACAATCTCCTGCTTTGTGGCTGAGCTGGGGCAGGTTTTTGTTATATTAGTTTGTAAGAAAATGCCTTGAATAGTTGATGATCTAAAAGACAAAATAGGAATGAAAGGTCCCCTATTTTCCAGATGTTCAGCTGTGGTTTAGATACACAGAAAGTAAAATTCTATCTGTGCCAAAGTCAATGCTGAAGCCTCGGGATGACTGCAGGTTTTATCCTAGCTGCTGAAACAAAACATCAAAAAATACTGAGGACCTGAACACTTATCTGCTTAAAGAGCTCGAAGGAAATATGCACAGAGGCAGACACTGAATAGGTTTCTTGGGTCCCACATTTGTATCTTAAACCGTTCAATACTTTTTAGGTTCTAACTCTCGATGCTAAAAAATATAAGGGGCAAAAAAACAGTGGCCATGACACTGGGTTGAGCAGCAAAATGAAAAAAGCCCGGTTGCTGGTTTGTTGTTCTAAGCAAGTAACAAATGCCTGGTCTTTACAAAGGAGCATAGTACCTCCTGCTGTGCTGTGATGAAGTGTTTGCAAGCCCTGTGCCATTCCAATGCTTTTCATATCCTTGTCTATGAATCCATCGCTTTCAGAGTGCTGTGGCTGGTACCTTCTCACTCCTTTCTCCAGATGGCTGCAGGGTAGATGTTTGCACGGGATTCAGTCGTTTCAGCTTCCTTGAGAGCTGATGCAGAAGGATAGGCACTACTGAGGCACAGTACATCTCATCCAAACGTTGGCAGTGCAAGTGAGAGGTTTGCATGACAGCGAGCTGGAAGATCACAAGGCTTAGAGTTTGAAATGAAGTAAAAGAGGGACAGCATGAAGATGAAGGGGAAGGACGTGACTTAGCCATGACAAGACGCGCGAGGCACCAACTGGACCTCTTCCAGCTCCTGTTCTCTCCTCATGAAGAGAGCTGTATAAACTATCTCACAAACACGTCATGAATGCTCCTTCGTGTAAGCCAGCTGCAAATGTCTTGCCTGCATTTGGATTATTTTCTGAGGGCTGCTTTAAAGGAAGGCTGTATGTGAAAGAGGATGATTGGAAATGGTTTGACTTTTTACCAGAGTCCAGCCCCAACACAGACTGGAAGGACTGCCATTTGATGACTGTCTAATTGTTTTCAGGAGATAAAATGAGACAAAACCTATTAGCAATAAAAAAAAAGAGAAAGGCACAAGGGAAGGTGCTTGCCAGCTGGACTAGGGAGAGGCAGCTGTTGGTTGTAAAATGGCTGCTTTGGGTCTGGAAATGCTTCATCTTGCCAAACTTGGGGAGAAACTGAAGAGTGTGCAGGGAAAATAATCTCATACTTCAAATAATGAAGTAGAAAGTACTCTCAGGCTATGGTCTTCCTCAGAGTGTGTTTTCTGCAGTTTTACAGCTGAAGTATGCTGCCTAGAAGTGGAAAGGTAAAATTAAACCTTTCTCCAAAATTATTCACGGTTGATGATTTTTTGGTTGCATTAGCTTCAATGTTGATAACACAGATAAATCCACCACAGTCCATTCTTTACCTCTGGTCTATCCTCAATCAATCTCTTCAGTTTATCAAACATGAGACTGGATTCCCAGTTTTAAGATCTATTACAGACTAATACCCTACCTCCCGCAAGTTTCTATTTTAATAAAGCTCCAGATGAGTCCAGCAGTAACAGCAACATTCTCAGTTCTAACTTTGATATAAATCCAAAAGTCACCACTAAAAACACAAACTTCAATTTAATCCCCCTCAAAAATCTAAAAAATCTGGTTCAAGTCCTACTGTATAACATGTCAAAGCCCCAAATAATATCCTATTCCCGAAATTAAAGCAAAACAAAACAAAACAAACAAATAAAAAACAAACAAACAAACAAAACCTATCAAGCAGGACGATTTCATTTTTTTGTATTATGCTCACTGCTGGAGAAAATTTTATCAGGACCCTGTAGTATCCTAAATTCATTTTCACCACTCAAGTCCATAGTTTTTTATTGTATATGACATGCTGACTCAAGACATCTCACTGTTCATCATAAAGCTTGCTCTGTCTTATTAGCTACACAGCCTATAGGGAAAGCATTCAGTGTGATGGGCACCATGTGGCACAGAAATGTCTCGAATGAACAGAAACATCAGGAGGTGCATTCTTCTGCTCAGAATGAGTCTTAACAACAGCTGTTCACAGTTTCATGACAAACTTCTTCCAGTTTTGGGCAATTATAGCACCCCTTTTCCCCCCACATGCGCTTTTGTGTTGTTATATGTTGCTGTCTACTCAGAAGCTGTGAGCAGTGATCTTAACACAGTTTGTCTTTAAAATATATGTTTGGTGGGAGCATGTATTAATTTAAACCCAATGTGAACTAGTTATTGATTTTGCTGGTAGAGGGGAGAAGAAAGCACTCCAATGCATCTTCTTATTTGCAGTTCTCAACCAGAGACAACCAAATCAAAATCTGACAGAAGTCAGAATGCCTGCGCATCTGGGTTATAAAAGAAAACAATACCAGAAATACAGATAATTGCTTTTGATCTTGGATAGAAAAAAAGTTTAAAATCTCTGTGCTACGAAATCTGAGCTAAGATGAATTCTCTCCTCTCAGTAGGAGAGAATTCATTGCAGAAAAGTCTTAGGGAAAAACGACTCAACCTCCATGACCATCAGCTCTTAGACTCTATTAATGAGCACCTAACAAGGTCACAATGATAAAAGCATTTTTGCTCTAAGGGCTACCTGTTACCTCTTCATAGACAAGTCAAAGTACATTTGATAACTCAGTGTAGACTTTAGTGAGAAAAATTATGTTCATTTTTTGTGGCTCTCTACGATATTATTAATTCTTCTATCCTTGCATTGGTTCAGAAATATACATATGAATTTGAGATATGTGCACTGAATGTGAAAGCAACGTTGTTTTCACATGGAGTACAGTTGTGGGGACATTTAAACAAGAACAGGCTGCTCTAAACAGAAAACATACTGAAAGAATCAGCTCTAAACCAAATATGAGACAGAAAAGTGTATCTTAATATAAAGGGACATTGTTTATAATTTGTATGGCTAAAAAGAGAATGGAGAGCAACATCTGTGTCCTCTTTGGTAATTTTGTTTTACAAATGAACTCCAGCAGCACACACCACAAAAGGGTCTTATGGAATAAGAACTGGTGCAGATTAAAAAGAAGAGTAAACACACTTCAATAATTGCAAGATTGAAGGAAGGTAAATAGGTAAGGTTTTCCCTATAATTATCCCTAAGCTTTCTGTCACTTCAACAATGCTATTTATTGCTGATATACATGTTATTTACACAGCAAAAAAAGTTAAAAACATCAGATATATTTCACGAGAGTCTGTAAAGGCTGACTTGGATCCTACTAACACTGCTTCAGAGCAGCAGTACCTACACCTAACTGTGGACCTCCATGGCAGGGTCAGGAGCTGTCCCTAAGATGGGCAAGGTTTGGGGTGACGTCATGGGGCCACCTTGCTTGGGAAAATTATGTGGCCTGATGGTAATGACTCAAGCTGCTCAGTGCTAGTTGGCATCTTAATATACTAATAAAAACATATGAAGAGTCCTAGTGGAGTAGATGGGAGGCTTATCTAGCTAAGTTTCCTGTCCTTGAGATTGCTCAGCAGCAAACAGAGAGAAATGAATTTAAAACACTGGGGGAGTAAAGGCGGCCACTGCCTCCCCAGAACCTCCCCACTCCTGGCACTCAAACCAGGCATAGCCATGGCAAAAAGGGCTCAGGATTATCTTTCCCAGATGGGAGACTATCACAAAAAAAGAGAAGTGAAAGCTTCAGGGGAGGATGCACTACTAAAAACTAGTTGGTTGCTCATGGCCTGTTTCTGGTGCTGAGTGGCCCCCACAGAGAGGGGCAGCCAGTGGCACAGCCAGCATTACACCAGTGGACTTCAGTTTCCCTTTGGGATTGCACTGTCAGATCTCACTCCTCTGTGATGATGTCTTGGCACATCAACAAGGGATAGACAGAAAGGGAAAATTCAGACGAAATGGGGTGATGGCACAGTCAAGCTGCCCAGCCCCAGTATCCACTATGCTAATCCTAATCAGACACACTTCACAACTGAACAAAAGATGGCTCCCATGTCTGAAACCAGCCTTCATTCAGTTCTGTGATGTTGCATGGTTCAACAATGAAACTAAATGTGAAGTCTCACACTCTCCCTGATCCTATTCTTTTCTCTCTGAGTTAACTCTAGTCTTCATTAGAGCCTTAGTGATCTTCCAAATCCAGAACAATTACTTAACAGCCTCTACTTTTTCCCTGTGTATCTTCTAGGAATAGGTAGCAAACACGCTCTCTTGCCCCTTTGTCCCAAACCTTCATCCTAACCCAGCACAGAGAACCAGATCTCAGCCACAACGGCCAGAAGCTTTTTTTGTTTACCGACACAAGCTCCAACTTAGCCCTCTGATCTCTGGGAGACCCTCTTATAATGGTGGATCTCCTTTCTCCTTCAAACTGTAGCACTTCTCCCTGCCTCAGTCACACCACTATCACATTCCAGCGTGTCCCTCCAGCCATCATGGACTCAAATAAACCCATATCTTTCGCTCTGCTGGTGCCATACCCACCCCTGCTGACATGCTCCAGAAGCAAACTAAGTCTTCAGCCACCCTGTTCTGGTAACTCTTCTAGCCTAAAACCTGGAGATCCAGCCCAGCGTGAAGCCTCAGCCAGGAGTCACCACTGACTCTGCCTGGTGATCTCGGCTGAGCTGCTCTCCTGAGCTGAGTGATGGATGATGGGCTCTGTGCCGCAGGGAATTTGAGTGCCATGTCTGCATGTGTGTGCAGGCTCCGTGAGCACGGAAGGGAGATCTGAACACCATTTGGTCCACTTTTATTGACTTCTCTTTATAGTTACATGTTAGTAATGTACTTAACTGGAAGCCAAAGGACTTCTCCCTCCCTTCTCCCCAGTATCAACAAATAGCTCATGGCATCAAAGTTAAACAAAAGCTTTGCATTTGCTTTCTCTGTTATTGCAGTAAATCATGCTGCCCCGTTTCCATAGAAACAGCAGCTACCACAAACATCACTACATAGTGGAATCAGACCTGCTCCAACAGCCAGGTCTTCTATTTTCATTCTGATGCCAGTCCTCCTTTCCCTCATCCAGCCCCGTGTTTTCAACTCTTCTACAACATGTTGCCCTTTTTTGATGAAAAAATAGAAATCAAAGTTCTATCCTTTTTAGTGGAAAGTTTTATCAGAGAGGATTAATTGTAAAAAACTACACTTCTGTTAGCTCTGAAATACCCAGGCAGAGTTTTACAACTGACTACAGGGAGTTGAGACTTTGGTGATAAAAAATGTTTAGTCAGATTTGAAAAAGACAGTGAGGAGCAAACAAATTAATCACAAGTTGATTTGAAATACTCTGTAAACAGCTTTGGCAGAGAAGATAGAGGGTTTTTTCCTCAAATATTTATGAACCTAAAGATACAGATGGGTAGTGGGTGAAATTTTTAAGAGCTGTGTTATGCTAATTTATATTCAGGATTTTGGAATTTTCTGTAGCAGAATTGCAAAACATTAGAACCTTCCCCTCTGATCCTCAAGCTCCCCCTTGGACAAATACCCATTACTTTCACAGAAAACCTAGTATAACCTCAGTATTACACACATAAAGGGCATAGGAGGAATGGTTTAACTGAAATGAGCAGGTTGCTCTGCTCTTGTGTAATGAAGAGTATCTGCTGGGATAGATTTGAAATCTCACCAATTTTCACTCACAAGAAAGGTTTGCAGCCACATCAATATGTGTTTCATGCACTCAGTAGAAAAGACAATTTCAACTTCTTTTTTTTTTTTTTTTTTCAGGGAGCAGTAACATGAGTTTTCAAAGAAGACTGGGTTCTTTATTATTAAAATGCCTGTCTTTTATTTCATTTATTCTGCTTTTGCTAGCCACATGGTTAAAGTTAGGAAAACAAACAGCAGATACTTTCCAGTCAGGAATGTTTACATTAGGTCTAGCTTATCTGTGCAAAGAATAATCTATGAACTCTCTCTGGCCTTTTGGATAAGCAAATGTAAACCTCATTTCCCTTTATTGTCCACTCCACATAATAACTAGCCTTTCCAAAGGGCTTCACAGAGGTTATTCCATCCAGGGAGGCTCCTGGGGATTTCCTTTAATGACTGAAGGGATCACTGTATGCATTGCTGAGCAGTAATATTGGAGTTGTGATGGTCTAAGGATAAAGCAGGCAAGTTTGTAGGGAGAGGTATCAGCTCATCTCAAACTAATCAATACAGCTGGAAAAAGAGAAGCCTTCAAGCATGAGTTTTTTCTCATATCTCCGAAGGTAAACTGACATGCTCCACAGGTTCATGCATGCAACCACACAGTCCTATTTCTTTTTTGTGAGCATCTGTACAAATCCTCCGTGAGCTAAACCAGCTCAGTAAACTAGAAGAGGACTAATCCAGCAAAAAAAAGTGGATTTCTGGGGTCAGTCAACAGTCTGATTTGGTCCCTTGCAAGGCCACATTTGGTGCCATAGATGGCAGAAACAAGGCAGAAGAGGAAAAGAGGCAGGCTACCCTTCCTGGTGACCATAAGATGTATTATTGTTGCAGTTATCTGGTGGTGGTTAGGCTCTGGTTTGGACCTTTCAAAGGGCTTCTTTAACTCTGCTCACCTGAAATGCTTCAAAAAACAGCAATCAGCCTAACCATCGTAAGGCTAGACTTGAGCTTTCATTAGCAGTCAAGAGGTGGACAGTGCTATTAACATCTTTCATTAGAGGCTTTGCAGCACTTCTCACAGCTCCTGCTCTTTTTGGCATTTAGGCACTTAGACTGTGGCTTTCTCAAGGCACTCATGTAGCTGGTGCCAACATGAGGCTGAGTTACTCAGTTACTCCTTGTTACTGATCATGCCTTTATCTCCCTAAAGACACAAAAGATTAAATAGCTTGAGCATCATACGCTTGCTGAAAGAGCCTTTTCCCTAGCACATCGAAGTTATTGAAAGTGCTCTCACTCATTTCAGTGAGATTTGGATCTGGTCACATACAAGGTGGCAATTCCAAGCCTGCTGAGAAATCTTGTCCTGCTATAGAGATCATAGGATCTAAAAGGCAGGGTAAAGCTACCAAGTCTAAGCTGCAAACTAAAACATGGCAAAAGGCTTTATTTATTCTTTATTTATTATAGATTGGGGTATAAATCTTCACTGGAGTAATTCGATAATTTGTTTTAAGGAGATGTACAGTTCTGACACAAAAAATACAAAAATGAAGAATTGCCATACTTATTCACATTCAGTTAGTGACCCAAACTGCAAAAAATTATAAATAAATTTTTTCTTAAATTTGTGCAAACTAGTACTGTATGTTTTGAGAAAGCCAGTTTGTAACCATGTGCTTTAAAAAAGAAATATCTTTGAAAGAAATATAGTTATGAGATAAGAGGCTTAGAGCCCATGTGTAGTTCTGAGGGCTCCTGTTTTATTCAATCCATAAAACCCCACAATGTTTTACGGTCTCCCGCATGAACACAACATGCACATGAGCTGACTGGACTGAAGTTCTTGACTGTGTTATGAACACAAAATGCCTCACCCTTATCTCATTCTTTGGCTGCTTTCACCTGCTGCAAACTTCACGGTGGTTCCTTTAAAGCTGCTTTATTCCAGTGACTCACTTGGAAATTATGGGTTTTCGTGCCTAAATGTTCTGTTATGAAAGACAGAAAAATAAAGATGCTTCACTTTTTCTCATTTAAGTAGATTTACACAGCTACTATCAGCAGTTGAGATTGTTTTTCAGTAAAGGCACAACTCCAGGGCTTTGCCTTCATCTTTCTCTGTCAGAAACCTTCCAGAAAAATCTCTTCCTTAGGAAACCTTTTTTTGTTCACTCAGGTTTCCAATGTGAGCTTTGTACTACAGCAAGACAGGCTGCTGTCTTCCTGGGCAAGAAGAAGCTATGGAGATGTTCAGGAAGAAATAGCAGCAGCCCATGTTTCTCACATAGCCTGTGAATGGATCAGCTACATGGCCCACTACAGAGCTCAGCTCTTTGTGGTGGCTCTTACATTGGTGTAATCAGACCATACTGACCCATCAGTCACAGATGCTGCGTGCCCCCATGCTATAGGACACTTCTACCAAATCTTAGTCCTAATGGAAGATCAAAAGCTGCCACTATAATGGCCACAGTGAAGCAGGAGGAGAAATGAATGGCGGGATCAATATGCTTTGTCCCTCCAAAGGCAGGAGTAGGTTACATAAAAATCAGGCCAGCCCTACGAAGTGAACAATGCCTCACACTATAAAGGAAAGCAACTCTTCTCCATCCAGTCATTGCCAATCTGAGATGAAAGAAAATTCATGATCCCAAGTCATGATATTGGAAAAGTAGCAAACCCAGGCTTTTGACATACAGCAAAATACCTGCACTGAAACACAGCACCAAACCATCACCAATCTCCAGGGAAGGAAAACCCTGCTCCCTACTCTTCCAGGAGACATATTAAACACTAAGAAGAGAAAAGATGCTCTCTGGAGGGCTTGCTCTACATGAGGGAAATTCTTCACCTTAATTGGCAGCAACTGGGAAGTAACGTTCAGGTGCCCAGAATTGAACTAAGTCAGTCAGGAATGCAGATTGGGTAGCTTACCTTGGCCCCAACTCATACTCAGGTTTTCAGGCCTTTCAGATTTTATTCTGATCCAAACTGGGAAGCTAAACCATCATGTCTTGGCAGAGGTCTGTGTTGGGTTAGTGTTCTGGAGAGAGATCATAGCAGAAGTGTGTTCTGTGTCTCCTAAATAAAAGTATACACTTTTCCAACTTCAGGGAATCACCACACCAATCTCTGGTACAGACCTCCCCAGCACTCCTAAATCGGAACACAATATGGGGAAGGTTGAATGTCACCTCAGAAGACCTCTTGGAATTAGCATTCTTGTATCAGAGAATTTAAAAATTACTTTTTTTAGCTTTAATGCCAAATTCTGTACCTTTGCTGAATGATACAATGCTGAATGATACTCTTCTTGATCACCTTTGTCATTATTTCTGTGACCGAAAGCTTCTTAGTTACCTCTGTTGCAAGATCTTTTGCACCTAATTTCCCCACATTTTCTACAAAAATATAATTTAAAGAACTACAGGGAAAACTGATGCTTCCTAGGTAATAAAATATAGAAATTCAGTGATTTATTTCTTGTCCACAGATTCCCTGTAGGGTCTGCAGGCACTCATAACACCAAGAGAATCATTGCTTTGCCTTCCATAAACATGCTACCAAGTACTGCCACCATTCCTATCACACCACCACATATTGCTCTAGGCAACCACCACCAAGGAAAAGTATCTGCTGGGATTTGGAGTCTATCATAATTATAAAATTACTTCTTTTTTTCTCCCGCCTTTGAGGTTTGCACTTGATTGCCTTAGTTCATGTGCCCAGGGGATTCCTGTTTCCATTTGTTATTCTGGGGAGGATAATATTCTCAGTGACACTGCACTACTTTCCTTCTATTGATTTCTTTCCCATGCACTAGGGAACATAATCTTAGGATGAGCATTTTGCAAATGCCATTCACTTAGAGCATTGGTTGTTGGAGCAAAGATCAATGCTGGACAAAAGTATCTGTGTTCCTCTGCAGAGCACTGAAACATGTAGTCTGAGCTAGAGGAATGGTCCCAGGAACAGTTGTGACATGAGATTCGTCACAAGGCCACAACTAATTCTGACTTCTCCCATGTCCCAGGACAGTGGCAAGGAGCAGCCAGCCCAGACCAAAATAAATCAGATATCCATTGTTTATCATTGCTTTTTTTTTCGGTGGGCTGATTCAAAGGAACAAGGGAGGAAGCATCGTCAATACTGATCATGTGGAAGCAAATTTAGCAGGAGCAGGGCTCAAGTCAGGATCCAGTTGCTTGTCAAGAGCACAATATTCCTCCCAACTTAGCCCCACAGGTAACCCATGGGAAGATAAAAAGGGAAATCTCATCTCACTTTCTTCCCTCTGTAAGTGAGCAGATAAATTTAATTTCTCTCTTTTCCTGAAGTCTCTTCTGATTGAAATACATTCAAAAATCTTTGCTGGAACCTAAATTCAGGTTGGACTGTAAACTTCTAAATAACATTATTTGCATTCTCCTCAGTTACACTGCTTTGGCACTGGCTGTAGTGGAGTGATGTCAATCAAAGAGGAAAAGTCATCTCACTTACTTTATTATTGCTCCATATTTGATTCCCTTTCTTTCCAGTTTATCCATTTGCAATAATAAAGAGATCTTTCACATGATTACTATGTAGCATAACTAAGTTCCACAGCTATTCATCACTTAAATGTCCTTGCTGTGAAATTCCATGCACAAAAGAGAATGTATAGCAAAAGCTCATTTGGAAAAGAAAATATTTCATATTGATATATTCATTAATGACTGTCTAATAGTCAAATTCTTTGCATATCTTATTGTAATTTTTCCCAGCAAGACACAGAAATTGCTTGGCAAAGCAATCATCAAAGCACATAAGCATATGTCCTAAACAGATCCTTTAAGTTAGTCATATGGTCAAGTACTTTGCTGAACTGGGAGCTCTGCATTATACAATGGCTGCTTCCAGAACTCTGGCTCACTAAAAAGTATAGACTAACAGACAAGGAAGTGTAAGGTTGACAAAAGGAAAAGAAAACTTGAAATTATATGATGACTACCTCTGCTTCAGATAATACATGATCTTAGTGGCATAATGAAGCATGAATCAAAATAAAAAATAAAATTATTCTACTAGTCAAGACCTATCTACAGTCTTGTCCTCAGCCCATAGTCATGGAAGGACAACCATGAAAAACAGGCAGAGGCTGCATGGATAGGAAGAGTGTCGGGACAGGCAAAGATGATTTTTAGGAGATGAGGGCAAATGACATGATAAAGCTGGTGCCACTGGCAAACCATAAAGGACTGTTGCTGCAAAAAGAGGAGAGGCATGGATGAAGCAGAAGTACAATACTGGAAGAAAAGGAAGCTTTAAATGACACAGAATGAAACAGTAAAGACCTATATGCAAGACTTCTGACTCAACCTGCTATAAGCAAGGTTTGACATAAATACGCTGTCATTATAGCAGTGAATGAGAGAAATCTGTCTCCATCCCATTCCACAGTTCATCACCTTAACATAATCATCTCTACATGGTATGTGAACATCTATGAATAAGCATTTTGCTTTATTTCCATACACACATGCACTTCTTAGTTCTGTTCTTTTATACACTGTTTAAAACTGATTCTTTAGCCTACCAGCCTAGCCTGAAATGCTATTATCACAACAGTTTCTTTCCAAATAAAAGTTTTAAAACAGTTTTTTTCCAAATAAAAGATAGACACAGGCTTCTAGAAACACTTTAAGGCCTGTAGTCCTATGAAACCTGAAATCTCAAGATAACAGTGATAAGGCACTGATCAGAAGATTCTTCTGCACTTTCTGATAGGGAGTGTCAGAAAGAACTTAGCTCTAAAATAGCTTGTAATGCAAATGTACTTTTCCAAGAAAACAAACATTGTTTTCCACACAAAGTTCAGGGTGTGCAGGTGACATTAGTGGAAGTCAACTTTTTGTTAACCTGCAAACAAAGAACTCAGTAAATATCAGCATCTAATAATGCTATTTTACAGCAACAAAATTCCTGCTATTATGGCTCCCTTGAGAGAGATGCATTATGAGAAAGAAATAAATTTGAGACAAATTATCATCTCCTAAAAACATAATAACAAGAGAGAGGATTGCTTTTGTTCAAATGTATTTTCTGTTCTGGGATGCATGAGTTATTAATCATCACTTTACAGAGAAGTAACTTTTTCCACTCCAAGAAATGAAGACTAAAGTTAAAGTAAGGTGGGCCAAGATTTTTGTCCTAAACACAGGAATCAAACAGGAAGGTGTCTCCTCTGCCTTAGCATAGTCTTTCTGTATTTAAGCAGGTATAAATGAGATCAGAATATGATAATCTTTCAGATCTCTACTGGGAAAACACTCAAACAGCAAAACACCATTTCTAGACAGTTTCAGCAAGTGCATTGTGCTGGTAATTTAATGACTAATTGCAAAATCTATTATCTTGGAGATGAAAAGATTTTTGAAGATTTAAGATCAGATTTCAAGTTCAAGAAAAGCAGGAAACAAAAAAGAACAATAAACTAAATACTGGAAAACACATGTATGACTCAAAGCCCTAGAATAGAAACTATGTAACTTCCATATACATTAGTATGATTAAAAACAATTGCACAATATGCTCTGCATCGAATGTGAAATAGAAAATTTCAGAGAACTATTGAAAATGAAGAGGACAAAGAAGCATGAACCTTGCTTTGCCAAAACTAAACAGCAAATGACTAGGAGGCCAGAACAGTAATGCTTACCAGGCAAGGCACAACACCTGGACAAAGCTCAGGTCATCGTCTTCAAAAGCCGACCATTAAAACAGCCAGGTGTACGAAGCATCTGAGGCACTGAAATGTCTAAGGCAACTTATTCAGCATACAGCTAAAGGAAGAGAGGGAGAACAACCCAGAAAAATGGGGAGAGCAAACTATTATGTTAGATATGAAGGAGCTTCTAAATATTGTTACAGGGACCTGGCTGGCTGAGTGGCCGATGGTTACGTAGTGAGGCAAAACAATAACTCTCCCTAGGTAAAATTAGCCTCTGTAGGAAAGGCCAGTTTTGAAGACTCAAGTGGGACAAAAACAATGCAAAAACCTTATGATGACTCCTCTCAGTGGGCCCTTTTGGGGCAAGAAAAATAGGACTGAGTTAACTAAGAGTTGTTTTCCAAATAAGCTTCTAGACCAGAGGCCGGTGTTGGACTCGATGATCCTTGTGGGTCCCTTCCAACTCAGGAGATTCTAAGATTCTACATTTCATGCACATTTTGATAAGTTTTGTGTTATTTTCCTTGTCTTTTATCTCAGTCTCTGAAACAAAAAGAATCTTCAATTTTCAAAATTGTACTTCAGAGCTTCAAGTGCACAGAAGGCATAGAAACATGCAAATCCTTGCCTTACCTGGGGCAAAGAGAGTCTTGAGAGTAGTCAGTGACATGCTGGAAACTATGAGCTATGAGTTGGCATAGACAGACATAATGTAAACTGACAGCACAAACTCAAAACAATAACAGCCAAGCAAAATGAACTCTGCACACTTGTATGTACAAGAAAATGCAAAGTAACTGCTTTGCAAAGAATGGTAAAATAGTTGCAAAGGAGAAAAGCAAATGATAAACGCTTTAAAGGAAAGAAAAGTTATGAGATTAGTCTGTTGGTGCCTCCATTTTCTTCTGATCTTGTTGACCTACTTCTAGCCATGTACACATTTTATGTACACAGCTTATGTACACAGCTTATTCCCTGTAATATATGACTGCATTAACTTCAGTAATGCAAGTGCTTTGGAATGAGAAAATCAAGGTTGATAGCACATCAGTTGTGTAGTACTGATAAGCAAGTGGAGGTTGCATACCAGCTAATTCAAGAAGATTACAGGGATCTGGCACAAAGAAAGTGTACATCTGATTTTGAATGAAGCAGGACATGAAGCAGATTCCACAACCACTCTTACTTACATCACTACCAGACAGAGACAAGTTTCAGGCAGGACCAACATTTACACATACACAGATAATAAAAACAGGAAAGATCTTCTGCACATGCAAATCTTACCTCTATGTAATAGACTCCAGGGCATGACATCAGTCATCCTTGCAGTAAACTCTAATCATTCAGGGCTATAATTAGACAAGAAGGCAAAGGTGGGCCAACTACATTTTTTAAGAAAATCAAACTCAATCTCTCAACAATTGAGGTCAACAGGAGTCAGGATGGGAGGCAGTGGGAAGGGAAGAAATGAGACTGTAGGGTAGAGGACCACTGAGAAATCTGTGTGCAGAAAAAGAGAATGGGGGACCCTCAGTACCCCTTACTCCTATGTAGTCACTGATGTGCTGGAAAGCATAAGATTCTTTCTGTTTATCTTCTTTCGACCCCAGCCCCTTTGTAACCACCTGATGCCTCCCCCAGCCATAATCTCCCCTCCATAGGACCGTACACCTACTATCTTGCTCTCAGAGGCTTCTTGGAAACACTTCCTCCCACAGGCACCATGGGCGAGGAGGGGACAGGCATCCTCCTCTTATTCTGCATAATAAAGAGGAGAAAACCAGAAGGAAAAGAAGAACATACAAAAAGGTGCAAGCTAGTCTAAACAGAAAAAGGAAACATGGGAAGAATCTATAGAAGGGAAACTAAAAGAGATGCGAAGTTCAGAGAAGGTTGGCAGAAGAACCAGAAGAGCAATCCATCTGTCCTAAAACTGATGCAGTATCAAGCTCAAATTTTCCTTGCATTACTTTAGATTGAATACAAGGAAATTTAGTGTGTGTCTAATAACCAGCATTCAGCAGATAGTTCAGCCATGTTTTAAAAGCCTCTATAATTTCCTACCTTTATCAGATTTCCTACCTCTAATGTCAGATAATTACTGAGATCTAGTCCTTTTCCTTGCTATGCTTCTCTGTCCATGTATCTATTATGTATAAGAACCAGAATTTTACTAAAATATCTGTATTTACTCTATTTTTTTCCAATATCGTCTGTTCTCTTTATCTTATCCTTGTCCTTTTCTAGTCTTATTATGTGAAAGCAGAAACAAAATTAGTGTCCACAGACAAACTGAGGTGCAATTCATGAATACAAACTGAGAGAAGGATAAGCAGAAACCCCCTCTGCTGTCATGCATGACATTCATTCCTCCCTTAATTAATGCCTCTTATTCCCTTGGTATTGCTTTGTCCATTGATAATTTCTCAAAACAACTCATTATTTTAGCTAACTGATTATATTCTTTCTTTATAAAAGGAATTTACTATTTGCCATTCTAAGAATTATTTCTACAGCCTCAGTTCAGAGACAAGATGTTTTGCTCTGGTTCTTTGTGAAAGGCTTGTATTTTAATCAAGTCACAACATAATTACAGTATTTTACATAAATATCAACATAAAATCTGGATCTTAACTACTAAATTCTCCATTTAGCTAGTTAAGTGCTTCTGTGTTCCCCATTACTTTTACGTTTGACCATCTCATGTTGCTTAATGAATTTTCATAGGGCCCAGCTATTTGCCTGGATAGAGAACTGAAGCAAGGATGGAAAATTTGGGGCTTCATCAAAAGAATAAACAGATCCAGATCTGTACCACTGATGGGGAGGTTGGGTTTGTCTGCCCACATGCCCAGCCCAGCACTCTCTCAGCTTCCTTGTGCAGGCACCAGCTCTGACACAGCAGTGCAGTCAGCCAGGCTCATCACCCAAAATTACAGCTGCTTTTCTCTGGGCATCAGGGCTGTGTACTTCTGCCTGATAAAACCTTTGGTTGCATTAAGCATGGGTGGGGTTTTGAGCAAACTGATATACTGAAAGGTGTCCCTCCCTGCCCACGGCAGGGAACTGGACTTAGGTGATCTTTAAGGTCATCTTCCAGCCCAAGCCATTCTCTGACTCTATGAAAACAGCTTCTAAAATGAGGTCTTGTGAAGTGGTTGTAATTTGACAAGGAGTAATTTTTTTTTTTCCATAGAATTTAATTCAACCTGCAAGATGTGGCATGTAATAATATTCCTCCTTTAGAACTGTGCAGGGTGCTCTCCCGAGAAGCCTGCCAACTCATTTTAGATATTGGCAACAAGCTGGACCTTTCTCACAATGCCAGGACGCAGATCAAACAGGAAGGGCAGGCAGCAATAGACTTCCTCTTTGTCATGAACAGGTACTGTAAATCCTTAATCAAGTTACTAAGCCTCTTTCCACTCTTTGACATAACCAGTTGTGGATTTTACTATTTATTCTGTTGCCAGAAGTGGGAAAGAGGAGCAAGATTACACTGCAGTGATTTCATTATGTCCTCTCAAGATACCCTAGGACAGCAGTTCTGATTATGTAGTTTGCATGTCAGCCTTCTGCAATCTCAGCCCTACAGGACTGGCAGTGGAAGAGTTTATGCAGCAGCACAGACTGTCAGGAATAGATCAACTATTAAAAAATGGCATAGGTTGGAAGAACAGGGAAATTATAAAAAAGTAATTTAGGGCGAAAGAAAGTTCTTTCAAAAAGCTTCATGCTATCAAACTGTGAGGGAGAAAAGATTTTTAAATACTTAAGATGGTCTTCAGCCTGACATTTTTCACTACTCTGGGATTTCCAGATTGTTTAAGGGAAGAGTACCTTGGCTATCAGTACCTGGCTCCTCGTCTGGGATCCTATCTTGGCTAGAAGTAAGACAACCTTCCAAGATGTGTTCTCCCTTCCCAAATAAAACTAATTTTTGTTAGAAGACTAACATCATCCCCATTTCATCCCTGTTTCAGTATAAAACTGCCCACTTCTAAGTGTTGTTTGGAATCCCGGGAAGCCATCTGTTCAGGAGACATAGGCTTCCCAAAGTACACCAACCTGGCATTTAACTTCATCCCAGACTCATAGACAAGATCACAATAGACAACCAGTTTTGGTTTCAGCTGGTGATAGGGGGGGAGAGGTAAGTACACCTTTGAACACTCCAAGATTTTGATAAGTATTAACCTAGCAATAGCATGAAGGGTCATGAAGGGTTTTATTAAAAATACAGGGGAAGTAAAAGAGTTATTAAATTGTGTTGGTTTTAAGTATTCCTGTGATGTTATTTCAGCTCTAACAATAATAATTTTTTTTTTCATACTAGTATGTTTTCATTTACTTGGCAAAACTGATGACAAAAATGTATCAAAATGTCACTGTATCACATGAGAAAGTAAGTACTTACAGCAATGGTTCTGTTAAATTATCTCCTCTGGCCTCCTTGGAGGTAAATTGGGATTACTGGACTCTAATCTTGTCAAAAAGAGCCTTTGCAGAATACCATAAGGCTAAAAACATAATGAGCTTTACTAAAGTTCAGCAGAAGGTGTATGTTTGTATGCAGTGACTAAGCATATGCAAGTAGGAGGCAATTACAGATGGCTGGAAATATGCTACTACTGCAAAACACATATGATGTTTTGTATCCCAGAGCAGAAAGCAGAAATGCTCTAAAGTACCAAGCTTGGCTACTAGCTAATACAGTGATGCTGAATTTGTGTTATTCAGGGCCACAGCATTACACACAGCACCTGCAGATCAACAACGATAGGTTGCTCACTTCTGTCTCTTAAATTGAAAACAAGTTAATGCAATCATGGAGAATACTCAGAGATAAGAGGAATGTACCAAGTGGAAAACAATATGATACATCCAGTAAAAGCTCCATTAAAAACAAAGGATGAGTAAACTGTGACACAGTCATGCTTAGGGCATATAGGAAACAAAATCTTTTAACTACATGAGCCAGAGAGGTTAGCCTGCCTTCTCTCCTCCATTTGGGGTTGTCTTATCTACTTTTTTGCTATACTACTGTTCTGAGACTGTTGTGGGCTGCTGCTGATTGTAAAATATTAATTTGAGGTGCATTAATTCTCTTAGATATACTTTACATTTGTATTTGTGACTTTACCTCAGCAGTCAGTGGTACACTGAGATATCAGCCTTCACAATACTTACCAGTTTGCATCTTAAGTGGGGAGGTGTCCTGGAGAGGCTTATCAAGGAATGGCTTTGGAGGTGTTGAGTGCACACTGTCTTTAATGTGAGGTTTCTTGGAGAGGTCAGGGAAATAAACAGGTCACAGTCACTTCCCGCCTACGGGAAGGAACAGAGACCTGGCAGTGGATGACAGGTTTGTATTTGGAAAAGAGATGTTTACCAAATAAATCCAAACCAACAACTTCAAAACCAAACCACAAACCACTCCCTATTCCACCCATTTAGGTTTCAAACCAAAGAACGATCCTACTGATGTCTACCAGCTGACCTGAGGTGGGCTGATTGGAAAGAGACAAGTTGATTTTAAGAGAAAACAAGTCTATAAAAGGATAGAATGCATGACTAGGACCCATGATACTGATCCCATCAGCTTTGCACTAGTGGGGAGAAAAGACAGGTAACCAGGCATTTTATATAGGTATAAAAATATATTTATATTAAACTTAATAATAATAATATATAATAAATCATATTGTATATTACAGTACATTAAACGTAATTATGTTTTATATAAATTATATGTATAATTTATATAAATTAGAGCTAGTCATTACTTTCTTCTTTATTTTTTCCCCTCTAATGTCTATTCAGCAACCTTATTTCAGGGTCAGCAGGACATAGAATTCTGCCTTTAAGCCTTGAAATTGCATCAACGAGTGCAATTGTATTTTGAAAGACTGGAAAAAAGAAAAGTAGCAAGGATTTCCTGGTTGAATACAGGAGGTAATTTGGCCAGAATTTGCATGTGCAGCAAAGCTCCAAGAAATAAGTCAAACTGAGGCCTCTTTTGCCTAAGAGCATTCATACTTCATTTGTTAGGAAGCTAAGTCCTGTATACAATGATGCAAAATAAGCTCATCTAGAGGACAAAAATGAGAATTCATTTTTTTACTCTAAATTGTTCACTGATGTCTTGACAGGAAATCTAGACTGACTGTCCTTGTAGGCAGTGTGAATGGCCCCAAGAATGTGCTAGAGATGTTTAGTCTATTCTGGTGGAACTGGTCATTGACAACATCTCAGCTTGACCTCGATCCTTGATCGCAAGGTAACAAAGGTGTAATTTGAACAAGTTCTGCTCTCGCCCTTCCGGGTCTACCATGTGCATTGCCTCTTCCTTCTCCAATGAGCCTCATATATTTGCTTCCTCAAAGTTTCCATCTTCAGACTATCTATCAGTAAAGGTTGACAGCATGCCTTTTACCACCCTTTCAAAGGGATTCAGAGAGAAAATCCTCACCAGGATAAACACCCAGCAATTCTAACTCCCTCTCCCATGCTTAAGAAAAGAGCTCTTATTGAAGCAGTATTTAAAATTTTCTGGATTTTGCACTACTGTCAATCATGAAGACCTGTATTCCACTATGAAGTAAAATGTGGTGGCTTGATGTGCACAACCCCTGCTGGCCTCTTGGAGAATGACTGTAGGTGGGGTGGATCTCAGCCATTGCTGGAATGAATTGGAGAGCAGAGCCACTCTAGGGAGGGCCAGAAGAGCTTCATCACTAGCTCCAGCATCCACAACTGGGCATTTTTAATGTTGGTAAAAAATAGCACCAGAACAACAGGTAGAAGTGTATTTACATTAACAAGCTGATGGGCCCTTGTGTTTTTTTTAATTATTTTTCAGATGCATGATAACTAACCAATTGACACCTGTAAGAATAAATCTTACCGCAAAGAGGAAAAGTCAATGACACTAATTAGCAGCAAAGTAGTTTAATTGAATAAAAATGCTAGGAGAATCTCCTAGGAGAATACACTTATGCTTGAGGGCAGAGTCACAGTCTTTAAATTCTAAGCCAATTAATGTATTAACAAAGAAAGAACCATCATGGAAGTTGTGATAAAATTGATTGATTTTTTTCCCAGAAAATACAACTAAGATTACAGAGTTAGTAAGACTTAAGAAACAGAAATTAGGCTACAGAAAGCTTCCAGTGGGGTTGAAAAGAAAACTTATCTATCAAGAGGTTGTTTTGCATTAACTAACAAAAAAATTCTGTCATGTTCTATCAAGTAGCAGAGATATTTTTAGACTACATAAATTACTAGTTTTATAAGCTCCAATGCTATTTTTGTAAATAATATATCAATATCTGTGTTCCTAATTATAGTCCAAGAATGAAAAGCATGTTTTTTGCTGTTTTGTAAAACATACTCATTTTTTTATAAAGCTTGTTTATCAACCTGATAGCAATCTTGACAGTAGAACCAAGTTTATGAGTACATTCTGAATCACTATAAAATTCATATTTATTGCTTTTTAAAAGTATCTCAACTACTTAGCTTTTTTTTTTTCCCCCACTATCATCTAGTTTACTCAACCTAAAATGTTAATTATGACAGCATTATGAAAGGATTAAGATGCCATCTGATTCCTGTATGCCTCAGGAACAATGTTCTGTGAGTTGCTGCAAGGATACTTTTCAGCCAAAAAAATACATCTGTCCACATGACCGCAACAAAATATAGGGGAAATTATATTCCTTATTCTACTGCAGGACTCTGTTCTCCTGACACAAGGAAAGATATGAAGAACTACATTGTACTTTGAGTTTGCTTTTTTTAACTGAATTAATAAACTAAAAATACATATTATATAAATATTGTACAGAAATACATAATAAATTCCAACAGTTTCAAAATACTGCTTTTCTGACTCTTGACTTACAATTTTGATACACATCCAAAACCTCTTTTAAAAAAACAGAAGTTTTTTTAAAAGTACAGTGCTTGGGCCTTTACTGAAAATGGGATACTGAATGTGATCTAAAACTGTACTTCAACTACAGCCATTTAACAAAAGGGAAAACATATCTATGGATAAAGGGAAAACACATCACTACAAATGTCCTTCATGTCCTACATGATTCAGACCAAACTTATTTAGAATGCTGTCACTAGACATAAAACAAAATAATGCAAAAGGACTTTAAAGATTTGGCCAGCAAGATAAGTACTCTTGGGAACTTTGCTATTTTCAAACACTTTTTTCTGATTATGCTAGTATAAGAATTATATCATGCTGGCAACAGATTAACAGGAAAGAAAGAGATGGGAAGTTACTCCTGCTTACTCCCTGCTCTGCTTACTTGAAATTTGTTACCAAAACCAGCTTTTAGAGATGCTTCTTCGTACAAAATTATTTATTTTACAAGCTCAACAAACTATCTTGGTGCTTATGTAACAATCATTCACACAATCTGAAGTGTTTCCCTAAAGCAGCACATTGCATAACAGGTGAATTGCTATTATAAAAAATGTTAGGTTTATTTTAGTTCCATCACTGAACACAGTGAGGGAAAAACCGAACACATCAAAACATTGCTTACCTAATTTTTTGTCACAAAATACTGCATTTTAATAGATGAAGGAAAAAAAAAATATTGCCTTGTTTAGGTTTTAGAGTTATAGGACAAGAGAAGTTGGAAGTGGCTCCTGGAGGTTATCTGGTGCAATCCCCATTGCTCATGCAGGGCCACCTGGAGCCAGTTGCCCAACACCATTTGTGCCCATTGCCCTTGGTTCTGGCACTAAACACCACTGAAAAGAGCCTGGATCTGTCCTCTATGAACCTCCCTTCAGGTATTTATAGGCATTGGTGAGATCCCTCCAAGCGTTCTCTTCTCCCAGCTGAACAGTCCCAGCTCTCTCAGACTTTCCACGCAGGAGAGATGCTCCAGTCCCTTCATGATCCTTGTGGCACTCCACTGGACTCCATCCAGTATGTCCACGACTCTCTTGTATTAAGGAGCTGACTGGCCTGTGTCTTCCTCCTTAAGATTGCTTACAGAATATATAAATACAATACACCACATGGCTATAAGAGTATACAAATGAAAACACTTTTCCCTTCTACTACAATTACATCTTTTTGAATCCAAGCCTGGACTTTTTAAATGTTGATGGGAACTCTCTCTGTCACTATAAAGTCGTAAGATTTCAAATACATCTACTAGCAGAATCAGACAGGGAAAAATCTGAATTAGAAGTACATCAAACTCAAAGAAAGCAGAACACTAAGTCTTAAGCCTTACTGTTCCAAGTCAAAAGTATAATCTTCTCACCTTTGTATTGTTATCTATACTATGAAGAAATCAGCTTCATTTAATAATTGTTTCTAAGGTACAGATTGAAAAGTCCGCCAACTAACGATACAGATTTATTACACATCTATGGTGACTGAATAAAACTTTAATTTACTCATAGCAACTCCTTCAAAAGGAAAAGATAGTCAGTCTCCATACTATCTGGGGAGTCCTGGAGTCTACTTTGAATTCTACCATTGTGTTTTGTGTGGCAGCATTTAAACTGCATTGTTCCATGGATCAGCCTCCTGACTTGTAAAATGGGGATTTTTCTTTTTTAAGCTAAAGCAATCAGAGAAAACACAATATAGTTCCAATTTTTCCTTCTATATTTAACTATATTGCATGTGCTTAATACCACTATGGGGGTTGGAAGCAGATGAACTTTAAGGTCCCTTCCAACCCAGATCATCCTAAGCCAAATTTTCCAAAATAAATTTCCAAAGTACAATATTTCAGTATTTAGGATATTCTCATTTTAGCATCGGTTTCTATTTGAACAGGAACAGCTATCCACTGTAGGTGCTGGCTGGTGCACAGAAAGCACAACTATATTCTGTGGGGTTTAAGCAGCCTCTAGTGGCTAGCCTTATGTAGGCAGCCATCCCATTGAGCTCTATTTTTCTTTTACTATATTTAGCATTCAGGAAGGAAAGAGGTGCATTCCATCCATCCGTTTCAGTAAACATGATCCAAAGGCATGTTTGCTTTTAAAAAACCTTTACATATCACTACTTTTAAGGCAAAATAAGAGGAAAAAAGCACTGTAGACTACTAATCACACCCTAAAATCTGGATCATATTTATCACAGGAGAAAGACTGAACTATCTTCACCCAAAGAATGCAGAAATGAAGTTTCAAATTCATCTTGCACAGCAATTTGGGTTTTATGCAAAATAGCATCATGACATTCCAGAAGGGGAGGTATTTGAGTGCTCACTCCACTCTTGCAGATATTGTAAGACAGTTGGAGGCTGTCTTGAGCACAGTGATTATGAAATTTACCTCAGCGATGGAGAAGGTTACAGAGCAGATCATTCTGTGTCTTGTCAAATGGCACATGCTGGACAATCAGGGAATCAGGCCCAGCCAGCATGAGTTTATGAAAGGTAGGTCCTACTTGCCCGACCTGATCTCCTTCTATGACGAGGTGAATCACTTTGTAGATGAGGGAAAAGCTGTGGATGTAGTCTACCTGGACTTAGGTAAAGCCTTTGACACTTTTCCACAGCATTCACCTGGAAAAACTAGTTGCTCATGGTGTGGACAGGTGCACGAATCCAGAGAGTCAGAGAGTCAAGTCCAGAGAGTGGTGGTGCACATCCAGTTGGCAGCTGTTCCCCAGGGCTCAGTACTGGGGCCAGTTCTGTTTAGTATCTTCATCCATGATCTAGGAGAGGAGATCAAATGCACCCTCAGTCAGTTAGCAGATGACAGCAAGTTGGATGGGAGTGTTTGTCTGCTGGAGAGCAGGAAGGCTGTATTGATGGGCTGAGGCCAATTGTATGAGGTTCAACCAGGTCCTGCATCTGGGTCACAGCAGAAAAGAGCCTGTATGTGTTGGTTGACAGCAGCTGAAAATGAGCCAGCAGTGTGCCCAGGTGGTCAAAAAGGCCAATGGCATCCTGGCCTGTATCAGCAATAGGACCAGGGCAGTGACTTCCTTCTGTACTTGGCACTGGCGAGGCCCTTTCTCAAATCCTGTATGCCGTTTTGGAGCCCTCGCTCCAAGAAAGACACTGAAATGCTGTAACATGGAAGGGCAATGGAGCTGTTGAAAGGTTTGGAACATTATGAGGAGCAGCTGAGGGAGTTGGAGATGTTTAGCCTGGAGAAAAGGAGGATCGGGCAAGCAATATTGCACTCTACAATTACCTGAAAGGAGGTTGTAGCCAGGTGGAAGTCAGCCTCTTCTGCCAAATAACAAGCAACAGGATGAGAGGAAACAGCCTCAAATTGCACCAAGGGAGGTTTATATTGGATATTAGGAAACAATTCTTCATGGAAAGGGTTGCCAAGCATTGGAACAGGCTGCCCAGGGAAGTGGCAGAATTGCTGTCCCTGAAAGTGTTCAAAAACATGTAGATGTGGCACTCAGGGACATGGTTTACTTGTGGTGGACTTGGCAGTGCTGGGTTAACAGTTGGACTCAATCATCCTAAAGGTCTTTTCCAGCTTAGACCACTTCACGATTGTATGAGAAAGTTTTTTTGCCTATGATAACTTTAATGAATGCTGTACCCCGAGTCAGGTAAGTGACCAGCAAGCAAATTCTTGTAGATCCTGAAAGAATGTTTGAAATTACTGTTCCTGTTTGCATTTTGTAATGTGCTCTGCAACTACAGAACTACTACACTGCTTCAGTGGAGTCAGCTTGATTATAATTGTTTTCCTTTCAGCAGTGATTTAAGTTATTCCAGCAAATACAGGTTTACAGGTCTTCCACTTTTTGGAAGGTTGTAAAAGGTTTCCCAGGTAACATCTAAAAATAAAACTGAAGGCATGCATTGACGCACCTGATGAAGGATAAATTTTGACAGCCCTACACCTTTAATTGAAATAAAGCAAAACACACCTGTTGATTAAATAAGAGAAAACACCTTAACTTTTTCGATACTCAGCTCAAAATAAATTGCTCTAAGATACTGAAAAAGTGGGAGGGGCTTACACCTGGAGGTAAAAATCAACTTGGCCTGCAAATTCATTCTAATATCTGTTGAAGTCACATTTAATTAAATGGTTTGTTCTGTTCATTTCTCAAATTTGGACTGTCATATAATTAAAAAAAAAAAACAAAGCAAACCAAAAGACTCCCTTAAGCAATGCTGCACTTCACACACATGAAAAACTCAACTGGGTGATTCTGTACATCATGTAACAAGTAACATGGTATCTCAGAGGTCTGTTTCCCATTAGCCCTGACATCTCCATTACTCTCTTTCCCAAGGAGCACCACAAATATCTCCTCCTTCCACCTCTAAAATCTCCTTCCCCTACTTCTTCTGTGGGATTCAACAGAAGTAATTTCATCTATCAGTAGCTCTTCCCTGACGAAAGCTAAAGCAATTGCACTTAATATATGAGAAAATGTATCTTCTATTGCAGCATCAATGTTTTAGTAACTCATCTGAAGGAATAAAAACAAATGAACAGCTTTTACTCTATTTCAGAAAGTTAAGGATTATAGTTTACAATCATAAACATCACTCTTTAAAAAAAAAAAAATTAGTGTTGGATTCAGACCTTTTTAAGCTACTGAAGACCATTAAGAACTGCCTGAATGCCTACACACAAGTTACATAAATTTGAATTTTCTTTAAGGAAAATTGTTTCAAGTGATGCAAACCTCTTTTCAGGATTCAGTCACTTACAAGGCCAGTTACACACATTTGCATGTGTCATATGGAAGCTATGCCTCAACTAGGTACCAAACATGGTTTTGAAATGCACTCAGCTTTAGAAATAAGTGGCTTCAAAGTTGCTGTTCCAAGTTTGCATTAAAATGAGGCTAAGAACAATTCAACATTAGACTAGCATATTGTTCATTACTACAGCTAATATAAAATAACTGTTTCAAGACGCTTTGAAACAAAGATTCGCCCTTTCTAGACCAAATAGATACAGAATCTTACTCCCTTATTGGTTTGGGGTAAGGGTTTGGTTTTGTTTTTTTTTTTTTTCTTTTCTTTTTTCTTTTTTTTTTCTTTCGTTGGGTTTTGTTTGTTTGTTTTATTTTGAACTTTAAGTCCTGAATGAGAAGTATTCTTCTGGCTTGAGGAAAGATGAAGATTGATCGCTGAGGAAAATTTAAAATGAGACCTACAAATTGCAGCACAATTTGTGCTGCACTAGAAACCACCATGACTGACAGCCAGCAGGGTGTTGCTGTGGGCACCTAACTCCTCCTGACACAAGAAACAGAACACACAAAGAAATTACAAATGTTGTTTCAAATCTCAGAATCACTCAACTTGTACAGCAAATGTAAAGGAAGAACAACAACTTGATCGTTAACAGAGTAAGACTGAAGTTCAGGTACTTCTAAACACAAGTGTGGATGCTAATCAGTATGTAAAAAGCTTGTTGAAGGCTTTATTAAATGTCACTACATTTCAGTTAAACCTTCAGGTTTTTTTCTTCTTCTCTATAAGAAAATATTTCAATGTATTATAATTCTGTTGTAGAAAACAAAAATATTTTCATGAGACAAAGTAATCTGAAGCCCTAATTTGTTACAAGCTGTAAACAGTCCAAGGTGTCTAATCTTCACAGAAACCTAGGTATTAAATTCTGCCCCTTTTTTGGCCATAGACTTTTAGTGAGTGACATAGCATGAAAGATTAACACAAAATATGGATTTATGAATAATTTCAAAAGGAGAGATCAATGTTTTGACAAGATTTTATTGTGAAACATTGGATTTAGAAAAGGTACAAAATGTCAATGGTCAGATGTGTGCCAGTACAGTATTTCAATAGTCTATACATGTGGACAGCTGAATAGCTTCACTGCAGAACAAGTATTTAGACATACTATCTAAAAGGGGGCCGCAATATTCACAGGCTGAAAATACATAAATAACTTGAGCCAAAATGGCCATTACTGGTCAATGCTAATCAACATCTGGAAACAGGCTAAAAAGCACACTACAGTACAACAATCTCCTTGCAGATCCACGTTTAAAGAACATCTGTTTATTACGTCAATAATCTACAGCTCCAGGACATGATTCTCAGGACCAGGATTCAGTTGGCTAGTTAACAACTTTAAAAAAACAGTGTTAAAAATCAGATTATGGAAGAAAACCCACAGGTATTTAATTAGAACTAAACACTGTGAAGCCCCTAAAAATTTTTCTGAGATTTATAAAGTCAATTACTTCTAATACAGAACTTCAGTTAGTTTATTTAAAATGTCCTGACTGCACCTTGAACTGGTATCATTAGGTAAACTTAATTTAAACATTTCATTTTGCTAAGCATTTTTGTATTTTAAAACCAATTTTATCGAACCTGAGTCACCACTCAAACTGGAAAAAAATGACCCAAATACTAATTCTGAATTAATAAAAGTCACAAATTTGTATATTAAAAAAATTAATAACAACCCCAAAGGATAGTAGCATTCTCTACCCTAGTTCAGTAAGTTTAAAGAAGAGCATTTATAAACATACAAAGTTGATTTTAGGGTATAAAAATACACATATAGCATATGAAACATGGTAGCTTGAGCTGTTCATATTTTTCAGTAGTCTGTCACTGCTGGAACTCACTTGAGCAATTGAAAAGGTGTTCATAGTTCAGTACCTGGGTGAAAAGCCAAAGGACTACAGATTTTAGTTCTTTAATTAAAAATATGTAGCTGCTTTTACACAATTAAGCTTACTGTAATATCAGCAGCTACCTTGTTACCAGCCAGTACCCAGAGCTGACCTAAACCTTCACCCACGAAAATCTACTTTCCTTTATGCTGATTCATAACTTACCTTCCTGAACAGAGACCTTGGGGTATATTAAATCATTGTTTAATAGAAATTTCTGAATATGACTAATGTCCATTGGGAGCAGAGCTAAATTTAAACTGATATAATTTAGAATCAAAATCTACCCAAAACATTAAAACAACCCACCCTTTGACACTACATCCACTCAATTAATTTAAAGGCCATTGGTTTTGGCTATTCTTTTCTCACTGTGTATCTTTATTGGGAGATGTGAGTCTTGCAATTTATTAAGAAGAATCACCATAAGTTACAACTAAGTACATTAACCCAGACAATGCGAAACAAACGCTTTTAAAACTTTGAGTGTATATCACTAGTTAAGGATGTAACATTGGGAGTACAATGCCTGCTTTGGAATTAAAATTGGTGCTGTGCCAAATGGGGAAAATTTATAAACAAACCACAAAATTCCAGTGTGGAAAAAAAAAAATTTTTGTTTTTTTGTTCAGGAAATGTTCGGCACGAGCAGCACTAACAAAATTCTACACCTCACAGACACAAGCTACGACAGTTATCTAAAGCCAAATTCACTGTCCATCGATTAGCTAGCTAGCTCTTAATGCTGCTTTGAGCACTGCACTAGCCACTTTGATCTTTGTTTCAGATTCCTCTGTACACACATTTATATTTACATAAAACATTTATTAAACATGATTTTAAAACATAAAAACCTTATGTACAAAATACCAACATTCCTATAAATAAACAGTTGGAGAAAGGCACTTGCAAGAAAAATCTACAGTAAATCTTACAAAAACCACACTGCCTCTGTTACTGTACAATAGATAATCTTTTCGGTCAATCCCTATCACAAGAATGTAAAACACTAATTACTTGTTATAACTAAGAATATAACCATTACAGTCGTATTTACACATACATATATGCCTCTTTTGAGTTTGAGAGCACCATGATTTCCATTCTAAATTCATATTTTGATACAAAGTAAAAGAACAGTTACCAGAAACCAGTGTTCAGTGTCACTGCAGATTCATAAATGTTTGGCTGACATCAGTGTAGTTTAAAAGACTCAGTTGCTACTTTGTAAAAAGTACACCTAGTTTGTTATTGCATGTTGTCCTTTTAGAGAGAGCACTGCAATGTTCTCTATGCAATTGTTTAATACTATTGCTGGCAGAAGGTTTCCAATATCAAAAAAATAAAAACATTCTTCAATCCAGTTGAAGTATTTCATCCGAACAGTAACTAAAAAAAGCTGCATATTAATTATAAAAACATGTAGGAAACATGCCAACTAATCTGGTGTGCAAAAATATTTTTCCACTACACAGGATTTTAAGGGCTTCACAGAATTACTCAAATGTACATTGAGTAGCAAACCCCACAAAAAAACAGTTCCTCAAGGAGATGTGAGGATACTCCCACTTTTATCAAACTTTTTACCCTTTGACAATGCTGCAACCTGTTTGAGCAGTTCTCTGTTTTTGGCCTGTAATACAGACAAAAAAAAAAAAAAAGAAGTATGAATTATTGAAACATTTCCTATAGTAGCATCATGTACTGATTTTCCATTGCATTTATGAACAAATTCTCAAAGTGTACATGCTGAGAATATTCAGAAAAGGTAATGACCCCTTTCCAAAGATCGTTTTATGTTTTTTGATATGCATATTCCATCTTTAACAGAAAAAGTAACATTTTCTGTACTGCAAAATTTAGTATATCCAGTATTGCATCGAGTATCTGTTCAGTCTGTGATTTGTAACACAACTAATTCAGGCTTTCTTCTTGATAGAGTATGCTTCAAGAACAGACATCTGTCAATGTGTTAATGCTGAGCCCTTAAATCGGATCCATAGCCCAATTGTCAGAGGAAAAAAATAACATAACCTTTGAGAAAGCCTTTACCTCTTAAGTTAAAAAGAGATTCTTTGAGTGAGTTTAATTCATATGGAGATTATCTGCTGACTGCAGAACCATTGTACAGTGCATCCAAAGTTAAATATGGCAATGACCACTCAAGAACTTGGAACTACTGTTGTAGTGAACAATGCCAAGTGAACAAGCTGACTGAACAGCTTGAATACATAACTCCATATGAAGTATTTCTCAAGTAGTGATAAGCAATTACTCACCTGCAACTGTTCCACAGTTTCCTTGTGAGCTTTCTCCATACTGTTCATCTTTGTCCTCAAGTTAGACTCTTGGTACTGGAAGTCTGCCTTTAGTTCTGTCAACTGAAAACATAAATGCTATGAAGATTCCTTGAACTGCTACAGTATACGGCTTCTAATCAATCTGTGAAATACTTATGGAAGCCTCAGGAATCTCAGAAACATTGTATTTATTTACTATTGCAGTATTAACAGCTCATCACTTCAGAAGCACTTTGAAAAGTATCTATATTTATTTTACATGGAGAAAACAACTGGACTTATGTAACTATGCTGTTTTGTATAAAGAAGGCTAAACCTCAGCAAAATCTTCAGTTATATCTCTCAGCTATATGGTATGTTAACATATGAAAAATCTTCTGTACAAAGACAGCATGAAGGATTCTTTTGTGTCATTTTATGCTACAATTTGTCCTATACAGAAGTTTACATTCCAGAGTTTCACTGCTTCTCGATCCGTAACAATGAATTAAACTGCGTTATTGGAAACATGTAATTTCAATGACTTAACTTTTGTGTACAGTGTAGTACTGCTGCCACTGGGTCTCTGCTGAGAGAGACAGAGATCCAGGCAACATACACTGAGGCAGGTGTTTCTAAGCTGTGATACATGCTTCTACCCAAGTGCTGAATGCTTCTTCTGGAAGCATGTGCCAGCTGGGTGAACTACTAACAGTTTGCTGTAAATGGACCTAGAAGTTTTAGGAATCACTTCTTTAAAAAGTTTAGTTCTTCAAAGCATCCCAGACTCACGGGGGTCTTCTGAACCTCTCCAATCAATTTGGATTTATCAGGAAATGAAGACTCTTTGCTAGCAAAGATGCACGCCATAACAAACCAGAGCCTGCACTCCTGAACTAATGCACTGAGACTGTATTACCAACCTTAGCATGTGTCAAACCACGTGTAGTGAAACAAAGTATTTGAAAGAACTTTCAATCAAATGGTCAAGTGCAGGTATGTTGATACAATGGCATATTATCATCATACCTCCTTGTACACAGACTGCTGTTCAAGGTGTGCACTTATGGCCATTGTAAATTACAGGGGATCCAACAAAAAGCCACACACCACACGTTACATATCAAAAAAACCTAGCGGTAGTGTTGCACCACAGCAAAGTATGCAACCAGATGAACAAACACACTACCTGTGAACATTCAGCAAACTGTAATCGCCTCCTAATAATCAAGTTTCAGGGTTCCACGGTAATGCTTTGTTGTCTCACTAACACTTTGTGCAGAAAGACAAACAAGGCTAATACTGCAAACAGTAAGCGCTGATAATGACATGGTTGACATCCTGACTTGTAACAAAAAATGATGAATGAGGATTGTCTGTAGAGCTGGTGTACTGAGTTGGTTTTGTTGCCATGTTATGTATTTCAGAGTTGGTTTTTTTTGAACATTCCAAATCGTTCAAATGCTGTCCCTGAACAAATCTTGAAACACAACCTTAACAGGAATCTTCCACCAGTCTGGCTCAGGCTTTTACCCCAGTACATGTCTCCAAATTTACTATTTAAAAAAAAACAACAACAAAAAAAAAAAAAAAAACAACAAAAAAAAACCAAAAAAAACCAAAAAAAAACAAAAAAAAAAAAAAAAAAACAAAAACAAAACAAAAAAAAAAAAAAACAAAAAAAAAAAAAACCAAAAAAAAAAAACCACAACAAACTGCACTGCATTAATTTGTTGTAAATTTTTCAGCTACACAAATGTACAGTGTGTTCAGATTTTCTCCTCCCCGTAGCAGCTGCAGAAAGTAAGTGACATTCTGAAAGTGAGGAACTCATGCTTGAAGGAGTCTCAAAGTTCAAAGAACTCCAAGGTCAAATAAACAGTTCTAGCAATGAGAATATTAAAACTATTAGATGCTTTCTCTATGGGAACAGCACAAAACAAGTCACTGCAGTGGTTATGCAGAAGCAGGTGACATTTTCTTACCTACCCCTTTTGTTAGCTTTGCCCAATAGATTAAAAATAAAAAGAGAAGTGAATTCCCTACTGACTCCTGATCTTTTCCTGGCTTCATAAGAAAGAGATGGGCCTAATGTCTGTCCTTTGAAGAAAAAATGTAAAGAGAATTCATGACAGACTGCTCAGCTCTTTCACATTAAACACTTAAAGACTTGAAATAACAAGTACTTCCAACCCTACATATACTGCAAGTGACATAAACAAAAACAGGTTCAATATCCTTTACAAAACACATCTAAGTGTAGAAATGAAGC
Source organism: Pyrocephalus nanus (assembly GCA_038380795.1). NCBI lineage: Eukaryota > Metazoa > Chordata > Aves > Passeriformes > Tyrannidae > Pyrocephalus > Pyrocephalus nanus. Next base: position 38,084,735 of record CM076259.1, read on the forward strand.
TACTGAACAATAGTTTAAAAGTGGAAGCATTTTTCTTTTCAGGAGTCTTTCTTAACCATCAATGTTCTGACAGGCCACCATGCCCTAAAAATCAAAATTTTACCTGAAAATACAGTAAATTTATTTTTAATACAATTCCATAACCTATTCAATCCTGAACAGATATTCTAGAGCCACTGTTACAGTGTCTTCAAAGTACCAGTTATTCAGATGGCAGGGAATTAAGCTCTAAGAAATGCAATGCAAAGTGCCTATTTCTAGTTATTTCTCTTGTTAGTCATTAGTTTGTTTGAAGGATGAATCTTTTCTAAGAGTTTCACTGCAGCCATTTGGGCCTGACTATTTCACTTAACTTTGGTTGACTGACATCTATTTAATCTAAGCTTTTCTTTTAGTATCCAACCACCACAAAGACTGGACATCCTACGCTACACATGCTACCAATCTTATAAAACCAAAACATTAGATTTTCATGCACTATAATGTAAATTTGGACATAGACTTGACATTGCTATAGTTGCTTTAGTTTAAAACTAAATAAAAACTATGCTTAACTCAGAATGGTTACTACTTTTTGCCATGACTCAGTTTAGAATATGTAAAGCAGGCACTGTCTGGCATTTTATCCATCACCTATGGCGTGCAGCCTGAGAAACAGGCAAACTTCTGGGTGGCTGAAGTGAGGCAAGATGAGTTCCTCTTTGACCTAGAGACTAAATATATTCATGATACAGAAGTCCCAAACTTGTTCTTTAAATGGTAAGATCTGATTAGCTGCTACATAAAGCAATTGCATCCGATTTTTATGTCACAGTTTTGACAGTTAGTCTACAAAATAGAAAACAAAATTATAAAGTTCTTCTTAAGCAGGTGCAACTTTTACCTTTTTATCTTTCTCTAAAATAGTCTGATCTCTTTGCTGCAGAAGACGTTTAAGTGACATTACTTCTTCTTTCAGCTGACTTATGAGGACAAAGTTGTCAGTCCCTCCACTGTCTGCAGACTGATTTATAGAGCTACTAAAAGTAAAAAACAATAGTTACTTACAACATCAATAGCAAAAGAACCCAGTTTATTTTTTTATTATTTCAAATTAAATAATTATTAATTCCACAAACATCCTTAAGGACTAATGCAAAAAAAGTATGTACCTGACAGAAATGGATGCAACTGGCAAATTACCTTACTAATGGCACACATTACATACACCTGCAGAAATATAATTCAGTATTAGCTTTGAGGGGGACAAACACCTTTTGACTGAAGCAGCCACTTTTATTCCAACTATTTGGCCAGAGACAGAATGAAGATTCAGTCTCCCATTTAAGGCCCAAAAGAATACTCTAGATACTGGGTCAGCTTAAAGCAGCAAGTTCAACCCTGCCATTTAATTGATAGAACACTGATGTCAGGGAATACCATTTGGTTGAAAACTGTTGCCTTATACATAAGCTTTGTTTAATTTTGCTCCAAACAGCTTAAAAGCAGGAAAACAGTGCTAGTTTTCTGCTAATAAAATCATTTAATTGACTGACAGCACTCAGATGCCACCCAATAATCCATCTGGCTAGACAATAGTTTCACCTCCCTCATTCTTCAGGAAAAAAAAAAAAAAAAAAAAAAAAAAAAAAAAAAAAAGGCAACTGGCCACAAATCAGTGCTTTATTTGGTTGAAATGGCTTGGCTTTACAAAAATATAACTTTACCTATCTCCATTTGATGGCTTGGATTCCAGTTTGGGCTTTTTCTTTGGAGTTTCATTCTGAATAGCTGCAGAGGATTTATGGCTGAAATCAAACAAAATGTAAACCTAAAGCCTCATACTATGTAACTCTCTAATATCACCATTTGGTACATGTAAAATAACTAACTCATGCTCCTAGCTGGAATGCTAGAGACTAGCCAGAAATGCAAGAAAAAGGAAATTCTTTAAATGAAAACTGCAAGATAAATGAAAAGAAAATTAATAAATAATATCATATTTACCTCTGTTTCCATAGTCCCTGATCTTGTTCTGGACTCAGATTGCTGATTCTGAAATACGTGAAATGTACTTGGTAACTGACCAAACATGCCATTATTTCTAAGTTTATGTGAATGGTATCTGTACTTGAGAAAAATCCTCCCACCTTTTTCTTCCCCCCTAATAAAGAAGTGAACATGTACAAATTTTCAGCTGGACATTGATACTATTTGTCATATTCCTGATCACACTTTACTATGTCAGGATGTTATAAAGGTATTTCTTGGCTAAATATCTATACTATTGTGAGTCACAAGGGGTAGACTTCAAGACTGATGGCTAAACCGTTTTGCTGATACCTCCTGATTTTTGTGAACTCCGTATTGCTAATCTCATACTCAGCAAGCCAGTCTAAAGTGGCACTCCTGGGATTTCCATACTGCCGTATGAACATTGCCTGAAGTGCTCATGTGGTGGCATAAGAGCAAAGTTAAGTTTTGGATCCCTGAAAATAACTACTTCTCAGGTGTAACAATTTGCTTTCTATCATCTCAAAAGCAGCTAATAAAGAGCACCGATACAGGAATAGTAGAATGTAGAAGATTGCACTGAATGAAATAGTTCAAAGAATCTGTATTTCTACCTCACTGTCTCTATTGTCTGATCTTAACAATAAATGAAATGGACAGAGAGAAAGGGTCATATTGACTGGATCAGGAGCAATGGACACATGGCAGCCTCTAGAAAAAAAAAAAGGTAGGAAACCAGGAACATTGTGATCTGTACAGAGATACTGTTACAACTCCTGAGTATATCAGAAGCTCTATTCTGTAGTAGAGCTAACTATTTTTTTAATTAATCCTTACTATACCTCTGCCACATGCATTAAACTAGATTTAACTTGCTGTAACTTAATTTTCAGCAGATTTGAAAGAATAGGAACAGTACAATAACTCTCTGCATGACAAGAATGATTTTTGTCTTCAAATTCCTAAAAACCCAAATCTTATTTTTCTCTTTTTAAAGTGAAAGCATTATGCATTTCTCTTTTCCTCATTCCAAATATGATTCCAGTTTATTTTGCTTCTATCTTTCAGTCACACTTAGACAGGCAAGTTTCAGTCAGGACGAAAAACCATAAGCACTGGAAACATGGAGCTTAGAAGGAAAGTTTGAGTGTCTGAGATCAGGGTCATTACCATTTCAGCCACAGCATTTACTATCCAAGACAAAAAATAAGTAGCTCTAAGCTTATGCTGCCATAAGCCTCCAATGAAAATAAGAATTGTGACTACTATTATGGCAGCATAAAACCACAAAGGAATTCTGGGGTTTATGACTAAATAAATTGGGTATGTATGTTAAGGTTGGTATGCTGTTGATGCCATGGCCACAGATGACATACTGAGAAAAGATGCAGAAGACGGGGCAAAACCATGTCAAATGTTACCAGAGTGACACTGACTGAACTGACAGTCCTATGTCCCTATGTCAGTATCACAGCCACCCACAAACTACCTATTCCAGCAAGATCTGATTATAAAAACTAGCAAAGACATACAAACTGGTCCTAGACTGAAGATAATCCCACACTATTGCTTCTGCTTCTCCATTTACCTGTGAGTATTTGTGCACAAACCAGTCGGGGTGAAGTCAGGGTGGGGATTCTGAATGAAGCAGCTGTAATGTACTCACTGCACCTTTTATCCCATGGTAAATATGTGTAAAATAGCAGTTATCACACAGCAGTTACTGGTTAGAAAGCCAAATCCAGTCCACCACTAAGTAACTTGTTTCTGTAGCCATTATGTGAGCTTTTTTTCTAGACTTGCTACCAATTTTAATATCAACTGCTTTTTGCTAAACTCCCTTCATTCAGACTGTAAGAATACAAGGATTTTGACAGACCATGGAAGAACAACATTCTGCTACTGCTTATGATGCCATGTTTCAAACAGCTTTTTATACTAACTTTGATCTTATCTCAGTACAAACAGAACACAGACGAAGAGCTACCAACAGCTACTTTAATTTCTGAAATACTTACTTATGATGACTGCTGCTGTGGCGATGATGATGGTGGTGATGGTGGTGGTGTTTTGAATGATGCTGGTCTTTCTCAGTAAGAGATGAGGATGAAGAGTTAGAATGCGAAGATCCTAGGCTCTTCCTCTGTTCTTTTGTCTTCTGCAGCACTCTCTTGTAGGACAGCGTGCAGAGCCAGCACAACAACTTCCCGTCAACCTTTTGGGAAATAATTCATAGCAGGGTTTATTTCCAAGTACACTTGCACTAGAGATATGTACTCAAGATTTGCAAGAAAAAATTGTTTCATCTGTTATCTTTTGGAAAAACACAGACATCTCTTTGGTATGAAACATCACTACTGTACCTCCAAGGTATGCAAGTTATCTTTTAGTAAAGATTCTATTAAATCTTACCCCATTTCTTTTTGTAATTTAAAGTTATGATACAAAGAGTCCTAGCAAATGCTGGACTTGCTCTATGTCGGAGAAATGACAATAACTTTTTAAATGGACAAATCTTTTTCAGTTTAGACACCATGCACCTTCTCTTAACCCATCGTACTGCAGGCAGATCAAGAACGTTTTACAGGTACCAAGTAAATTCTTCTGTAAAAACAGTATTACTCCTGGGTTCAGTCAAGAGGCTTTTGAGGTCTTTTCCTCAGCATCCTCTGGAATGAGAAAGTGGCACTCACCAAAGCTATTTAACAAAACAGAACACAAAGGGCTACTCAGAGCAGTCTACCTCTCTGGTGCTGTCCTTTAAGGCAAGATAAGCAAATCAGAAGAGGTAAAGTGACAGATTCAAGTTACGGATGTAGGTAAGATCCAATGGCTGAGAAAATAAAAATAAAATATCAAAGCACCAGGAACTGTTCAGCCACTTACTTTCTGTTCTCCACCTATAACTGCCTGCTTACACTTAAGCCTATTTTTAGAAAGAGTGATTTAATTTAAAGTAAGTTAGCTCAGTACCTAACATAACAATTGCCAAGTTACAAAATTTAATTTAAATATTGTAAAGCACAGCTCAGCAACTTAAACCTAGTATTAGAGAACTTAAACACATTCCTGCTAGTCCTTCTCTTATGAAGGAGAAATACTGTGTATTGTCAGCCTAAGCCACTACAGATGTAGAACAAAGCCTACCTTCCTTCTTCCCTCCTCTTTTCGATCAAAAGCACACTGCTGTTTGCACTGCTCACATGTCTGAGGTGGGCCGTACTTCTTCTCTGAGTTGGTGCAACGCTGACATTTTGTGCCAATAAATGCTGCAATAATGTTACAATACTGACAAGGCTTGGGCTGAAAAAAAGATAAGTTGAAACTAAGTCAATACATTTGCATTTTCTGAAGGTATTTCAAATCACACAATGATGCTTTGAAACTACTAAGGCTTCATACAACCTATCTTAAAAGAACTTTTTTCCTACCATTTCTATCTTTAGTATTAAACTTTTCCCCTAAAATGACGCTTTTTCAGTAGTTGAAAATTCAGATGCATAATCAATAAAAGAAACACACACAACTATCTGATTATTCACCTCTACACTTGTTGTTTTCTTATTTTTTTTTAATGTGATGAAATTTTCTCTCAGTTTTACTACATTCCTAGAGAAATTACTTACAGAAACTTTAAAATAAGAGTAATCAAGTCATTTTTTTAGACTGGAAGTTTCTGAAGGCATCCCTCTCCCTTGCACACTCAAGGATTCAATAACTCTACAGTTCCAAGATTAGTACCCTGATCCCCGCAATTCTGCAGGAAATTTAAAAACCAAAACAAACAAAAAAAACCACCAACAACCAAAAAGCAACTGCAGGTACCACCATGTCAGTTTATCAACTTCAATACCATATGCTCAACTAGACTAATACAGTGCTGGAAAATGAAATTGCTGTCAGTTTTCATAGGTTAGAAGTGGCTGATTATCCTCAATGCAGTTACGTTTTTTGATGAACTACTCATAAAATCATTGTTGGATCTGTCCTGCAATTCATTTTGCTACACTTTAAGCTTTCAAAAGTATTTCTTTGTTCAGTTCACATATACATTCATGAAGTGCCTGACTACATACCGACAGCTGTTACATTTCTCAAATAAGCTGAATTTCATCTATTATCGTTTATGTCAAGCCTGGAGAAGTTCTGCCCTTTTGTTCCACAACAAGATTATCTTGATACCTCCTACAAACTCATATCTGCAGGGTGGCTCAGATACAATGTGTGTATTCACATAACAGAAAAATTCATTTTTCCAGCAGAACTGGAGCTGAAATTCAACATGAGAAAATGCAAAGTAATGTGAATGCAGATAATACTCAGAATCTTTTCTACTTAATAGCTTAACACGATTAACATGCCTTTTTTTAAGACTTACACAATATAAAGTATGCAGCATCGCTCGATTTTCACATTTACCACCCATTAAGGACAGAGAGGGCTAACAGTCTTCCTGCCATCAAGCATGTGCTTATGAGAATACACAGGGAATAACTACACATGTGTGAGGTGAAATAACTTTGCTTTGTTACAAATAGCTACATTGAAATTATTCTTAATCTTTAAGCTACATATAACCCCAAAGGATTTCAAGTCGAAAAAAGGAACTGTAACCCACAGAGGAAATCAGGAGATAGAATGACATTTCCATCACCTTTCTGAATGGCAATCTCTGGGTTTATTTTTTTTCCCAAAAGACAATAAGATTAATTGCAAGAGAAGGTTGTTTGGGTTTTTTTTTTTTCAGTTTAAAGCACAAATGAATTAACTTCAGCACTTAGAACTGAGAGCCTACTTACCGTTCCAAACTGCTTCACGTTTTGGGCACATTTCTTGCATATTGTGTTGGTTTTGCTAAAGAGATAAAACAGCACAAAGGTGAATTTGGCAACAAACACACACACCTCAACATCTTTTCCCACACAATTACCAGCAAACAGAACCACATAATGGTTTGGGTTGAAAGGGACAGAATCATAGAATAGTTCGGGTTGGAAGGGACCTCTGGAGATCACCCAGTCCAACACCCCTGCCAAGGCAGAGTCACCTGGAACAGGTGACACAGGAACGTGTCCTGGTGGGTTCTGAATGTCTCCAGAAAGGGAGCCTCCATCACGCCCCCGGGCAGCCTGTGCCAGTGCTGTGCCACCCTCAGTGTAAAGAAGTTCTGCCTCGTGTTGAGAGGAAACTTCTTGTGGTTTAGTTTATGGCCACTGCTCCCCGTTCTGTCGCCGGACACCGCTGAAAAATGCGTGGCACCACCCTGCTGGCACCCGCCTCTCGGATATCGGCGTGCATTGACGAGATCCCCTCTCTGTCTTCCCTGCTCCCAACAGGCCCAGCTCCCGAGAAGGCGCTCGCACACCGCCCGACCTCGCCGTACCTCTCCTGCTGGAACTCGGAGCGGCAGTAGGTGCACTTCACGATGGGGTGGGCGATGCGACACTCCTGCAGGGGAAAGCGCCGCGTTACTGCCCGGCCGGGCCGGCCCCGCACCGCCCCCGCCCGCCGCCCCGAACGGCCCCGGCCGGGCCGCCGCGCCCCGCACCTTGCACAGCTGCTGGCCCTGAGAGAGCTCCTCGAACGGGTACCGCTGGTTGCACTTGGTGCACGCATAAAGCGCCGGGGCGGCCGCCGCGCCCGCCGCCGCCATCCGGCGGGGCGGACACGGGCGGGCCGAGGGAGGGGAATGGGGAGGTGCCGCCGGAGCGAGGGACGGAGCGGCCGCAGGGGCCGCCGAGGAGGAGCCGCTGCCCCCGCCCCGCTCCCGCCGCCGGTGCCGGAGCCGCGCTGGGCCCCGCGCGCCGCCCGCGTCCCCCCCTTGTGTCGGCGGCGGCGTCACCCGCGCGCGCCCCCCGCCCTTCCCTCCCTCCACCCGCCCCGGGCCCGGGCTCGCGCTGCGCCCGCGCAGCCAATCGGCGCCCCGCGCCAAACCTGCCTTCGAACGCCGCCGCCCAATCGCCGCCCCCGCCGCGCTCGCCGCCGCCAATCGCGCCGCGGCCGTCCCGCACCGCGCCGGGCGGGGGCGCGGCCCCGCGCTCTGATTGGCCGGCCCGCGGGGGCTCCCTCGACAAAGGCCGGCCTCTTCCGCCCGCCCCCCTCAGCGCGGGCCCAGGCACCGCCCCTCCGCCCCACCGGTGGAGAGCGGGGGCAGCACTGCCCCCCCTCGGCTTCTGCCATTCCATTGGCTGAGCGGTGCCCTCTTTCTTTTCTTATTGGACATCTGACGGGTCACTCAATTCTGAGCGGATGCCGGGGCGGGGCTTGCCCCCTGCTCCTCCGTTCTCATTGGCGGACCAGGGTGTCAGTCAAGCGAGGCGCCGCGCGGGTGCCGTGCCTTAAAGGGACATGGGCTAGCACGGGCCCCGCCACGGCGGACATGGCGGCGGCGCCCGGCCAGCAGCGCACGGTGAGGGTCGGGGGGGAGCCCCGCGGGGAGGGGCAAGGTGGGCCGCGTAGGGGCTCTGGGGGGGGGGAGCAGCCGGGTGGTGGGGGGCTGGCGGCCTGCCCAACCCCGGCATGCCAGGAGCCGTGAGGACGGTGGACGCTGGCTTGTCTGTTAAATACTCTATATGTATGTATATCTATCTATCTATCTGTGTGTATGTAAGTATATATATATATATATGTGCATCTATAGGTATATATGTGTGTGCGTATATTTACCTATATGTACCTATACGTTGAAGACCACGGTATATGCAGGTATGTTTTCTAAAGCGACAGAAAAAGAGACAGGTAGATACTCTGCTGCTGAAACCAGCCGTCTTGCTGACCCCGTACCGCTGTCTGGAGGTGCTGTCTGCAAGTGAATGGGAATAAAGCTTTGAACTGGGTTTATTCTCAGGAATAACTTGGGGTCACGGCTTTGAAAACTCCCGTACGAAGGCCAGGCGGGCCTGGGTTAAACCCGCGGTGGTGCTGCGCTGGGACGGCCGGGTGAGCACAGCGAGCCCAGGGTTCCCGGCAGAGAGCTGGCAGGGCTGGACTGAGCCTCTCTGGGGGTTCGTCTCTGTAAGGCGAACACGTTCCCTGGGACTGAGCTTTGGTGTGTTCCTGCGCCCTTAGGCGCACGTGGGAGCGCCTGGAAGCTTGGGAGGTAACCTGCGGGCGACCGGAATTTCCTCGCCCGTATCCCTCTGAAGATGCGCAGTGTAGAGGAGCAGTGGGAAGACTTGTGCGAAGCTATGTCTCTACACGTGCTTTGGAGGAGCAGAGGTGGTGAAAAGGGTGCAGTGTGATGGCGTGTGAGGTCTGTCTCCTGGGGACTCAGTTTGGGGTCTCACGGCCTGCAGGGTGAGCACCCATCTAGGGGTTCTCTGTTATCGGTGTCTCCTCTCCTGCCTAGAGAGCCCACAGTCACACCAGCAAGAGTAATTTGAGGACTCCTATGTTCCTTCCTGACTGGTGTTTTTTTCTAGCGTGCCTAGAGGAGGATGTCAGAATGCTAGTTTTAGTGTCCAGTTAGTAAATGTAGGCCGTTTAATTAGTTTAGTTAGCAAAACAAAACTTTTTGGTAAAAAACGGTTGTCTGTCCCCTACAGACTTCTTGTATGTGTTCAAAAAAATAAACAGAAACAAATTTGATGTTTTCCAAACTTAGAAAATATTTGCTTTTCATACATGTGGCACTCTACAGCAAACACTTGATAAAAAATATTGTATTGTGTTAGTATTTCCTTCCCATTTAATTTAGTTGCTTAACTGAATGATCTTTTTAATGTTTGCATTTAAGTAGAGATGGTATTGAAACGCAGAGTGCTCCTGACTCGGTCTGTATCAGGGAGGCACAGATAGCACTTAAGTTGTTCTCTGGGTGATAGGGCCTGTCCTTCCTTCTCTACTTACCTAGTTATGAAGTACTGAGGGAAGAGGCACTGACTTTACTAAGCATAAAATATCCAAGTACCAAGTTACTGGAACTTTCAAACAGTCATTCTGGAGTGTCAATTAGCAACCTGCCCTCTTCCCTCAGTACTTCATAATTTAGGCCCTTTTCCAGTGCCAGTGGCTGACTTTGTGCCTTTGTGCTTGCTTCCTTGCTGCAGTTATTGCCTGAAAGATGTTGTGTCCTTCTCTCTTTAGTTCTGTGTATAGAACTTGTTTATAAATCGTTATTTTTGATGTCCATGGATCTAGTAAATTTGTGTAAGATAATGACAAAAACAGATGTTTTTTTTCCTTACTGAAAGGATTGATACACCACTGAGATTAATAGCCTTCTGCATAGTTTTTCATGGTGTGCTGTATCTCTTTATTGTGTCAGGGAAGTAACAATGTTTTGGTGGGTCATTTTTACCATCTGCACAAGTTGTTTGGTTTGAAAATGTCCATCAGTCCCAATTTGCTGGTTCTTTTTGGAAAACTTTCCATATGAGGTTGTGTCTTTTTTCCCCTCTTATGTTCGGTCTTTGAGAGCTTGAGGAGGTTGTTGTGTGCTGGTGGTGTGTTCACCACTCACTGCTCTGTGTTTTCAATGTTCCCTTCTGCATGCTTGAGTAGGCAGCTGATAGGCAGTGGTAGAAGCAGTGAATTTGGGAGGGTAATGTCTGCAGGCCTGTGGAGATTAAATGTGCTCAGCTCACTACTGTTATGTAATATTGGTGCACTTGTCTCCTTCTGGGACTGTTAAGCCTCTTCATTTACTATTCTGAGGCTTTAGTATGGCATAAGGAAGGAAAAGGCTACAGAGTGTACCCTAAAAGAGAGAGAGGAGATGTAGTGAGCGAATGTGGCCTAGCTGAGATTCAGAGCAAATTATATAGCGTTTCCTGAATTATTTGGGTTTTAATGTTTCATGATCTTCCTGAGCGTTGGAGCTTGATGCTCCCCATGAGATTTTCCAAGAGCAGGAACAGACCTGAATGGTTTTTAATAACTCGAGAGAAAGTAGGGAGAAGAACAGAGAATTGCTGTGATGATGGAGTTTGAACTTTCTGATGGGAAATTCCTTGATGCTGTTTCATTAACTTTCCCAAAGTATTCAAGCAGGCTTATTTAAAGTCACTTTTTGTGAAACTGAATAGGTAGTCTGAACTAAAAGATAGTCTTTTGCTTAAATATATAAAGAAAATATACTTGGTAGCAAGCGGTTATTTAGACTGAAGCAAAGAATGATTGTCGGTACAATATATCATATTCCAGCACAATTTTTTCAGTGTTTAGTTCAAGCAGATATCTGTACTGACTATTACACTATTTAAATTAGTGCCTGTTGCTTGCATCCAGGTGGAATTTAGAAGACATACAACTAGTCAAAAGCCTCTCATTTCTTTGCTTTGGTGACTTGGTGTTCAAGTGTTTTGAGTATGCCAGCTTTTTCTTTCGAGTTTGTCTGCTGGTGGCTAGGAAAATGTTACTTGTGCCAATAAAAACAAACAAAGGAACTCCTGTGGTTTGGTGGTTTAATTCTCAGACAAGACTTTACCTATAAAAACATAAAAGATGATAGAGACATCTAGGAAGATTGTGATGCTGGCAGCCCTACTTTGGTTTCAGGTTTCCCTTTTTTTTTTTTTTTAACTATTTCATGGAATACCTTTGATACTGTCTGAATCAATAACAGACAGTATATTGATATTTGAATCAATAGTTGCTGTTGTTTGGGTTGTTGAGGCTTATGTTGCTGCTGTTCCTTTTACTGCCTGCTGCAAGTCCTGTGTTTTGCTTGGTTAATTTTTAATTCATCATTTGGTCTTAGTATTCTGTGTTCATCAATGCAATATCCTGTAACACGGATGGTATTTTTGCAGGAGTGAGGTTTAGGTCTTCCTGTTAGCACCTTACAAGCTTTCAGTCTTAAATTCGCACTGGTTCTGATTGGACCAGTGAGGCTGCTGAGCATAAAAGAGCGTGTATTTGCATGCATACAATATTGTTTCAAAATACTTGTAATAAGATATTCTTCATTAGAGATTAGTGTTTTAATTGATTTTCTGTGGTAGCAGAACTTGTGCAAATGCAGTTATTTTGAAAAAGGTCATTATGTTTTGTAGGAAAATGTTATAAACACAAACTGCAAAGCATTCGTAAAACTGTACTTAGAAACAGCAGTTGATATATTCAGAGTTCTTAAAATCCTAATTTCTTATCCGTGATGATTCACTTTTTTATAAGTTGAAAGTAGCTGTTTATGGGCTTTAAATAGTTTACAAATTTTGTTAAATTTTTTCCTATATTATTTTTCCTCCTCATAGTGTGTTTTGGGCTGTTGTCTAATTTGTTATGAGATACTTAATAGCTTCTGTATTTTAATTCAGGTCACAATATGCTCCCAATGATTGGTATTTGCGAAAGCATAAAATCAGCCTGCCAAGATCAGCAGTTCCCCAGTTGACATACTAGTGGAGGAGGAAAGCTGTAGGAGCTTCACATCTGCCTGCAGCTCACTTCTCTCCTAGGCTGCCTTCAAGTTCTATCACTGAAATGTGTAGTGTTGAGTACAGTGGAGAGAAATTACTCTTGTAGATGAAAAATAAGCATTCGTCTTCTGTTTAGCTCATATACATAGGTCGGAAGGCTTAGGCCAGGTAGCCAGTTTTTGAGTCAGAACCATAAATATGATATTCCAAGTGCTGTGTCCCATTTGCTTAGAAGAATCATGTTAGAAAGCACATGGTGTAATGGTATATCTGCCTAGCGTCTTCACATCCAGGTTGTCCCCTCTGGTCATTGCAACATCGAGAACACAGCAGATGTTTGGAGAGTTGGTGTAGACTGCTTGGGAAGCCGTGGTCTCTGCGGTCACGTTTTTGAGAGCTGATCTAAGGGCACATTGGTGCTTGGAAGCAGGAGTACCTTCCTGGCTGTGATCTGCTGCTGCTTCTCCTATGCTGATTCCACCAACCAGGTGTTGTGTAAAGTCATCTGAATGTGTCTTGAGAGGTTCAATATATTAATGGAAAGGTAGGAAAGATGAATTGAAGCCAGTGGAAGAGAGGGGTTGGGACTCTTGCAGTTGGGAGGGTGAGGTGAGAGTGTCCTGTGCCCCATCTGCAGTTGGTGAGTTGTTGTGTTGGATGAGGGGATGTAGAAGTGTGGTCCTGGGTGTGCCTTATCATCTGTGGCCACCTTAATGCAGTATCTCGTGCAGTAAATATAAGCAGTAATTAACAAGGCAGTTGTTTTCCAACTGACTGTGTCTTGCCTTCGCCAAGTAAGCAAGAGACAGTATCAGTAAATGGAAAACAAAAGCAGAAATCGGAAGCTTGTCCGAGAGACATTTTTCTCTTAGATATTGTTTTTAATGGAGGGGGAGTTGGATGTAAAAATGACACAGCCTAAGGAAGGAAATACAGCTTTTGTGGTATGATAGTCTCCTTCAGCAGTACTTCCAGACATCATCTGATAGAATTCTGCTTTTCTTTATTTTTGTTACTGTGACAAGGAACAAATGTGAATAACATCTTTGTTTTATTTTCAGGATGATCTGCACAAAGCTCATAACTCTTCATCAGTCACAGATGGACTCTCTGCAACTTCATTTATAGAATACCCAAATTACAAGCCATTTATTAATTCTGATTTGCAGCGCTCCCCATGGAAACCAGTAATTCCATATCCTGAAAGTAATAGCAGAGGTAATAGTTCATCAAAGTTGTTTTCTTACCTGTTTGCAAATCATTTGGTGAAATAAATACATGTATGTCCCCCCCATCTACAGAGTTTGCGGTCTTTTTATCCTTTTATCACTTCCCAGGGATGTCCAGCTCATCTGTTTTGTAGGTCCATTGCTCTTCTCTTTCTGAGGAGCACGTGATGAGAAAGGTCATCTTACAGCTGGAGAAAGATGCTGCTCTTTGGTAGTAGAGAACTGTAAAAGTGTCTGAGTGCTTTTTGAAGTTGTACTGACATGTTTTCTTTGCCTGTCCTTCAGTCCTCCTCTCTTTTAATCTTTCCTCTCCCGAGTTCACAGCTGAGTTAGAAATGAAGAAACTTAAGTCCTCAGAATGGTTTGGAGCAAAGGAAGAGATTTGGTCTGACAGAAATTGTAAGGCTTGTCATAGTCAAAGGGTGTGTTAAGTATTTATCATGTCAGCAGCGACTTAGAGGATACAGAGAGGAGCACAATGCTGAACTGAGAGCTCACCACACCGAAAAGGGAGGCCATTTTACTCCCATTTATTCTTTGTTTCTAGGCTATTCCTTCTCCCTCCTTTCCCACTCTGGTCCTGGTGTTCATCTCCAGATAAACAGATTTGTCTTGCCTGACAGGGCATGAACAAAAAAACCATTCTTGTTTAGTTTTTTGTTATTTTAGTGAATTGGCTTGTCACGCAGCAAGATGTATTCCAAAGCTGCCTAGTGGGGTGTAAGTACAGGAGGCAGCATGGGGAGTTGGGAGACTATAGCAGGACTGATCCTTTGATAAGCTGTTTGGCTCGGGTTCATTGCAATAATGTTCCTTTGAGACTGGAGTGTCATGGAGGCTTAAAGTTATGAACAACTTAATATTTTTTTCCTTATAGGGGGAAAAAAGTGAGAAATACTTAGGATGAATCCTAATATTACTTAAACTAAGTAAAAAATCAGAATGATAGCCTCAAGTCTCTGTTCCAGTAACACAGTTCATGTCTGAATTACTGTGACTGGTATGTTAGTTACCTACGAGATGACATCTTAATTCTTGAAGTGCTCTTTAAAATCCAGTGTTTACTCTCAATGCCATCAATTCTGAGAGTGCTGCTGACACAAAACTGAAATAATCTTGTGACAGATGAAAAATTGGATGTGCAGGAAGAAGCTTCCCTAAAAATTACTGATGTATTTTTGTAGATTGCATATGCAGACTGTATTAGCAACAAACCTTTGACTCATAAGCTTCTACTTGGCAACTTAGTTTCAAACAGGGAATCTGCCAACTGTGAAATAACAGCAGGTGATGGAAGACAATCGGATAAATCATATCCCTCTGTAAAAATCAACAAATATTTTTATTTTCAAAAAATGTTGAAGTGTAAGTAAATATGAATACATACTGAAAATTGAATCAAGCCTGAGTGTGATCCATTATATTTCTCTTCTTACACAACCTATAAAAATGCAGAAATTATCTGGAGTGTATATTTTAGTAAGTGTAAGAATATGATAATTCAGATGGGGAAAATTGATTTGATTGTTATTGAGGGTCCTTATTGCTCCTTCCACCCTCCCATGTTAAAAAAAAAGTCATATTGAAAAATCCTGAAATTGAGTATAGCAAATCCTGTTTATTCTGGTTTTAAGTTCTTTATGTTGTATCTATGTGTGTCTCAGCATGCATAGTTGGCTTTAATACTCCAATAGAAATGGCTGAATGATACTTGGCATCCTGTTGGGTTTCACCTTTATCTATTCATTGCTTGAGTTGCTTTATTGCTGTATTTTGTTAGTCATTATTGTGAATATACAGGGGTTTCAATTTAGCTTTTAAGGATAATAGTAACAAATACGTTTCGAGTTTCAGCTATGCCCATTTCAACTGAATTCTAGGAACAGTATTATAAATACAGAACAAGGTGCAGTTGGTGACTCTGATAAAGCAAATAAGGCCAAATTATTAATAACTTCTCCTTAACTGTGACTGCTGACACTGTACTTAACAGATACCTCAAAGCAGGTAGTTCTTACTCATGTGATAGTCTCATGCTATTATGCATTTCAAGGTTTGATGAATTTTTACTCCGGAAAACTTGTTCTGATAAATATTTTTTGCCTTTTATTTTTATTTTTGGTAATCTGATGCAATCCCAACTTCTTTAGTGCTCGTGCATTCTGTAATAAAGGTATATTCTTTCTCCGGAGTGGATTTAAGCACAAAGGAGTGGGCTGATGCTACCTTGCAGATTAATCTGCTATATGAGCTGTATGTACAGATGTTCTTGTATTTTACTTTATCAGCCCTGTACTGGGGAAAGGGCTTATGGTTGTGGTTCCCTTTACAGAATTAAATAATACAGCTAAGAAACGTAATACATCAGATTAGCAGCAGATGGTCTAATTGCAAGGTGATGTGAATTGTATTACATTCTGCTTTTCTTTTTGAATGAAAATATAATGAATGAATATATAAAGGCTTTGTTTAGTAATTGCTAAAGCTGGGAACACAGCAGAAAGGGAAAATGGTTCAGCACAAAGGAGATGCTTGTTTTTGGGGGGAGGAGGGGAACATGAGCAAAACCAGAAGAATTAAAAAAGAATTTCACTTATAAATAAGCACTTCTGTAGCCCTTCTGATAGCTAACCTTTATTATGCTCTGTGGCTATGAGTGATGATATAGAGAATTGCCACTGTTTTAACTGCCTAGTTGTAACTTTTTTTTCCTTTTGACAAAAGAGTCAGGGGATGTGCTGTTTGCACTTAACATAATATTTACATGCTTTGTTCTGGGAAATAGTTGTATCTTTCCTAAATGTGTCAGGTGAAAGGTGTGCACCAAGGGCATCTATTTGTTTAAGACTAGTTTTAGAGTCAGTTATGGTTTAAAGGGAAGCAGGTCTTAATTTCTGGAAAGATGCTTGTAAGGAACACTCTGGCTTTCTTACATTACATGCTTTTATAAAAACATTTCAAGTTCAATGTTGCCTTGAAGTGTTGATTTAATGATATCTAACAAAAAGTACTTGTTCATTACAGCCATATTTTCTGCTCTGAAGAATCTCCAGGAAAAAATTCATCGGCTGGAGTTGGAAAGGTTTCAGGCGGAGGAGAATGTAAAACACCTCAGCAGGGAAACAGCAGACTATAAAAAAGTACTGAGTGAACAAATGGAATATAAAGAGCATGACAAGACTGAAGTGTCAAAGAAAAATCAAGGTTGTTTGCAAAACTTTGTATAGATACTATGGAACAGTGATGTGGATGAAACATCATTGATGTGTGAAATAATTTCAGTTTACTTTCAGCATCTCTTAATTTGCAATGTTACATGAAGTTACAAAAAAAATAATTAAACATACTTTGTTTTAAGGATTTGCACAGAAGCTAATTAGGCTTAATATGTGAGTTTGTTTAGATGGTCCTTTTCTTGTTTGTTTTGGAACTGTCTTGAAAACAGAAAAAAATCCCAGGACCAAACAGTACATGATTTCAGTTTTCTGCCTTCTTCAGAACTGGCTTCTCAGCTGGCAGCTGCGGAGTCTCGGTGCAGCCTTCTAGAGAAACAGCTGGACTACATGAGAAAAATGATACAGCATGCAGAAAATGAGAAGTCTCATCTCTTGGAGAAACAGGTATGTTCTCAAAATTATCTTAGAGTTACGTCCTAAGAATCATTAACTATGTCATGATTTTTCATAGTTTCTGTAATATTCATATTTTCAAGTGTGGATGTCTATTTCAGCTGGCCGTTTTGTACTTAGTGGTAGATAGTTTCCCTACTTACCTTTTCTAGTCTTCTCATGACCCTGATATTTTCTTTGTGCACCTGTTTCTAAGGCAATATCAGGCTCTGGTATTAATAAGAATTGTTTGCTTCTGTGGGATTGGCTTACTGCAACAGCTCATCCTTATCCCCCAGTGTTATACCCACATACCGCTGGGAAAAAAAGCTTCCCTTTTGTGTTCACACTCTTCAGATCTTTGGGAATATTCTTTGCTAGCACTGCTTTTGCTAAACTGGTGATGAAATAGCCATTCTGTAGAAGTAGCAGTAAAATTTCTATTTCTACATGAGTGACTAGGGTTTGGCCTATATCTAAAATGAACTTGAATTTTATAGGTGTATGGATCACCTAGAATTCTCTGTTCATTGGTCTCTGTGGCTGTTCTATTTCTGTCTGATAAGTATTTGTTAAAGAAAAAAAAATATATAAGAAAGCTATCTTTAATAGCTGCATAATGAGTTTGGTTTGGATTTTTTACCAAACCTTGGTTTGAAGGAAGGAGAGACTGCAGAATCTTCTCTCATCAGAATGTGGTTGAGTGTGCAGTTCCCCAGCATTGGTGGAGCAGTAGTGGGGTTCACTCCCTGATTGCAGCACCATTTAAAATTGCACAGAGGAAGTAGAAGTTCCTTTGCACTGTGTATGGGCCTCCTTTGTGCTCCAGACACAAGGCTTTACTACAGATGGTCTTACTGTACTTATAAATTGTTTTCCTCTTCAATTTTCCCTTCAAGGATTCATTGGAGAGAGATCGGCTTCTTAATCAGTCACACGTTCAGTCTAAATGGGAAAAGCTGGATATGCTGGAAAAAGAGTATAGGAGGCTTACTACGATGCAGTCCGTAGCAGAGGTCTGTCATTTGTGTTGGATACTATGTCAGATTTGTCTTGTTTGTTGTAATCAGCACTTGATATCTATGTGTCAGTAAAAGAGCTGAGCAAAACTTTATGCTGCATAGAAAGACAGTGACTAAGCTTCTTTTTAAAAGCTGAAGCGTTGTAAAAATTAAAAGTTATTGCTGAAAGTCTGCATGGCTAGATAGGCTTTAGGTCACTGTATATTGCAAGAGTTGGTGTTTTCTTAAGCCTTAACAGTATCTGTGTTCCTCTTTTTGCTTACTTGGTGCCTAGGCACATAACTTTGCCAGCATTCCTAAGATCTCAATTTCTGACTTGCCTTGCATGCTACTGAATAACTTGCAGTTACTTTCTGTTATGACCCATATTTAACTTGACTTGTGTGAATTTGGTGTGTGTGATCTTCTTTTTTTTTTTTTTTTTTCCCCTTGTAGCCCTCCTTCCTAAGAAACACAATTATTGCTAGCTACTTTGTGTGCAGATTTCTGGAGCGTGGCTTTGTAAGGCCTCTAGCACAGGATGGCTGTCAGTGGGTTTGAACCAGGCTGCCTTTTCAGTACTCCTTTAGAATTAGTAGCTTTTATGAGCTCAATATGATTGTGTTTGGTCATATGCTGTTGTAGTGGGTTGACCTTAAATTTTTATTATTTTTGTAATTTTATAATTAGAAATAAATCCAAATCTCACCATAGGCTGCAGGAGAATCTCTGCTCTGGCACCTGGAGTACCTCTTCTGTCTCCTTCATTGACCTTGAGGTCTGCAGGGCTGTTGCTTTCACATATCCTCACTCCTCTCTTCTGACTGCTGTTCCCCGGCAGGTTTTCTTCTGCTTCTTAAGTCTTTTATTCCAGAAGGGGTGCCTCACTGCTGTTGGGCTCAATCCTTGGCCATGGTGGGTCTGTCTTGGAGCTGGCTGGCATTGGCTCTTTCAGACAGAGGGGAAGCATACAGCAGCTCCTCACAGAAGCCATCCCTGTAGCCACTTGCTGCCAAAACTTTGCCGCACAAACCCCATAAAGCTTTCTGTATACTCTCTGTGGTGTTGGCTTTTGAGGTCCCATGCACTAACCTCTTTCTCCTGCTGTAGAGACCACAAGTCTCCCAAGCCTGAAAGCTACAGAGAACTTAATCAGGGAGAGGCTTCCACCTGCAAGTTTGTTCCCTGCTCCCCCGAAAGGACAAGATAATACATGATTAGATTGTGGTATTGAGGATGGCAGATCTGGGTTCTATCAAAATCACAGGCTTGCCACCCTGCATACCAGCCCTTACCAGGCCCTGAAGTAGATGGTATATCTCTAGGAGTACATAAGGAGATGTTTGGTAGTATATCTTTAGCTACTTGGTTTGCTGCAGGACCTTTAGACACTACAATTGTTCTTGGAAGTCCCTGAGGCAAGCAGCTGTAACAAGCTGTTTAAGATCCTGACACCCCATTGTGGTGAGCTGCAGTTGTGGAGTACAAGTGTCTGCATTGTTGACTTTGGCCAAACACTTGTAAAGAGAAATAAGTGTCTTCTGGGTCTTGTTCAGTGAAAGAAGCAGTAGTTTCCTCCAGGGTGAAAGGTGTAATAACTGGTTCAGTAACCAGAATTCCCTCTGAAGGACTTTTACCAAGTTTTTGTCTGGTAGCAGCTGGGTTGTTTGCCTTTTTGTATGTGGCTAGGGAAAATTATTTCAGCCTTAAGATTCTTATTTGCTGTTTGTTTTTTTTTCTGAATCTAGCGAGATGTCTTTGCTTCTTTATCTTTAGGATTAGTAGCTGTCACAGTTAAATATGTTTTAGTGGGATTGGGTATTTAATTCACATAATTTTGAATTCTGGAAGCTGAAAAAGATCTGGATCTAGGTTATGACTAAAGGCCACTTTCCTTGTGATGATGAGCTATTTTCTGGTTCACAAGTCTGTCCACCTCTGTGGTCATGGCCTATGTTCCTACATGAGCATCTGTGGCTGTACACTACCCACACCTCTAGCTCTTCCTCTGCCCTCTCATTGCCAGGTGGTGAGAAGCAGCAGCTTCCCTGTGTCAGCTGGGTGGACACTGACTGCTCAGCTGTCCAGCAGATGCTGATTTACAAGGCAGAGAAGCACAGAGGTAAAAGCTGTCTTTAGTCTGGAGACATTTCCTCTCTGGTGGAACTAATCTGGATACTTATCCCAGCAGCCAGTTTTATGACATTTAAGTGTTCTGTGAGGTCTCATAACTTTCTGTCTTTGGTTAAAGTTTTTTGTGAGATAGAATGCCATCCAGAGGGTCCTGGACAAGCTTGAGAAGCATGCCCACAGGAACCTCATGAGGATCAATGAGGCCAAGTGCAAGGTGCTACTCAGGGGTCAGGGCAACTTCCCTCCAGGCTGGAGAATGAAAGGATTGAGAGCAGCCCTGGCAAGAAGGACTTGTGGGCTCTTGTGCATAAAAAATTGGATATGAGCCAACAGTGTGCACTCACAGCCCAGAATGCCAGCCATATCCTGGGCTGCATCAGGAGCAGTGTGGCCAGCAGACTAAGGGAGGTGATTCTCCCCCTCTACTGTGCCCTTGTGAGACTCTGTCTGGAGTGCTGCATCCAGCTTTGGGGTCCCCAGTGCCTGAAGGACATGGACCTCTTGGATCAGGTCCAGAGGAGGCCTCAGAAACGGTCAGAGGGCTGGAACATCTCTCCCATGAAGACAGACTGAGAGGGTTGGGGTTGTTTAGCCTGGAGAAGAGAAGGCTCCAGGGAGATCTTGTTGTGGCCTTTCAGTATTTAAAGGGGGCTTATGAGAAGAGTGGTGACGGATGTTTTAGCAGGGCCTGTAGCAATAGGACAAGGGGCAATAGCTTTAAACTAGAAGAGGATAAACTTAGACCAAATACAAGGAAGAAATTTTTATAATGAGGGTGACAAAATGCTGGAACAGGTTGTCCAGAGAAGTTGTAGAGGTCCCCATTCTTGGAAATATTCAAAATCAGGTTGGACAGGGCTCTGAGCAACCTGGTCTAGTGTAAGGTGTTCCTGCCCATGGCAGGGGTCTTGGACTTAAGTGACCTTTAATGATCCATTTAAAACCAAACCATCCTATGGTTCTGTGATTATTTGAGGTGATTGCATGAGACTTAATGTCTATTTTTGCCTGTTTTCTAAGAGAAATTGAAATATTTTGTTTTTATTTTTTTACTGAAATTCTTTGCAGTGGCTAGGGGTGGTCAAGCAGACTGTTTAGGCAGCGCTTGCTGTGCAGTGCTATCTTAGACGATGGGCAGTACTAGCAGGGAGGATCTGTTTTGGTTGGCCTTGTGCCCGCTCTTTCTTAATGATGGTTTACTAATCTGTGCAATACTTTCTTGTATAAGCAAGAAAACAAAATTATTTCAGTAATCGAACTTGGGTATGTATTTCAAATAGGGTCTATCACAGATGATACAGTAAGAGAGATATATAGATACTTGCTGTGCAGCTGGAGAGCTAGCTGAGGGAATACTTGTTTGTTTCAGAATAAAAACAAATGCCAGCTTCATGACAATCTTCAGTTTAAACAGCATATCTTTCATACTGAAAATTCTGTCAAACTTAACAGGTTAATAAAAGTCTTTATAGACTGACCGCAAGGAAATCAAGATCTGTGCCAATAACTGTGCACAAAGGCAGAAAACAACCTTTGTTACCTGGAGTTCATCTGTTTTGAATGGAAAAAAAAAACACATCAGGAGGCTTCTTTTATTCAACAGAAAAAGTTGGTTCCTTTATATAGTGCCTTTGTCCTCAATGTTTATCCGGGCTCTTGCCTTTTAACACTTTGTATAACAGCTCATTACATTATTCTTGCAGTTAATGCTTAAGTAAAGCAGAACTGAAATTTTTTTCTACCTCAGTGTAGTGCATTTATAAACAAACAGAAGTGTACAAATACAGCTGTTGCTCTGTATTGCATGCTTTTCTGCCTCAAGTTTGATTAGTGGCTTTGTGAGTTATCAGTCTTTGGGGGAAGAGAAGGGAAGTTGTTTTGTGTACTGGAGCTCAGGATTATTTTTTCTTTCTACTGTGTAAAAGTCAGAAAGCTATTTGATAACTTTAACATTGAGAATTTCAGTGTATCCTGTTTAAACAAGGTTTTCATCTTGTTGGAGGGTTTACAAAGAAATGTGTGGTTTTGCCCTTAAACCTTTTCTTTGAAAAGGGGTTTCAAAAGACTTCTTACATGCTTTTGCGATTTTAAAAAATTAAATTACTTCAGAGGCGTCATGCAAACTTTCCTCCCTCTTCTTTATTAGAATGGTGGCTAGATGTTCAAAAAGTCTTTTCTTATAAGACTGTAAGTTACAGATTTTAGCAAAAATACCATTAGTGGTCTAAGTAAAGCAAGTCTTCTCTCGCCTGAGGATGATACCTGATATGTCTTTGTTAGCTGTTTTGTAATACAAAATCTTGGAGGATAATGTACACAGAGCACCCTACTTTCCAGAGTGTTTTTACAGCTGGAGAGAGACAGCTTTGTGTATTGCTGTCAGCTGTGACTTAACTTCAGATATCAGTTGTGGAAGTAAGAAAAATCAAGTTTTAAGCATGAGATTTTTGACTGCTGCATTTATGCCTATACAGACAAAGCATCAGCAATTGTTCTAATGCTCAATTACCTTTGCTTCACTTACCTTTAAGTCATAAGTTGGACTCATAGTCTTGTTCAAGTTCTTAGTATTGTAGGGTTCAGGAAATAAAAATGGTTTAATTAGTAATGCTATTATTTTTGTTCAACTTTGACTAGAAAAAAATGAAAGAGCTGGAACAGAAGCTTTGGGAGGAAGAACACGCAAGGAAGCTTGTTCAGGAAAAAGCAGCTGAGGTAACCAACAGGAAATTTCTTTTGTACTGCTATGCACTGTAATTAGCTCTTCCTTTTATCAAATTTTCAGCTAAGCTTACTGAAAGGGCTTCCCATATGCGTCAAAGAATAATGAAATCCTGGGTTTAGTCTTTTTTTTTTTTTTTTTTCCCCCTTATTTTTTTCCTCCTGTCTGGGGTACCAAATGTTCCAAAGTTTTCTGAGCTTTTTGGAAACCTTTTTCTGAAAGCACATGGGCACTGAAGCTGTGATTTCTCCACTAAGTTGCTGGAAAAGAGGAGTAGAAATTCAGACTAATTAATAATTGAGTGTGCATGGGGATCTCTAAATAGATTGAGGTCAATAAGTATGCTCCCTTGTTCATAATTGTAATTAAAATATTTTAGAAGAAGGCAAAAATGAGACAATGTACTCTTGGTTATGAGCCCATAAGGATGCCGGGCTTCTCTTAACATGGATATGCATTGTTCGTTAAATGTTCGTTGTTTGCTGAGGAATTATGGAGGCAATATATTAGGCCATGAGTTTGGTGTGACGGGGAAAGGGATTTCAAATTCATCATGAAAAATTGTGCTTTGAGTGCTTCCAAATGAGATTGGTTATGACATGATTAGTAAAACCATGCCATGTCTTGGCAACGTGCTGTTGTCAAGCCAACGGCAAAGCACGCAGGATTCTCACTGTCAACAGGGAGTTCTAAACTTAAATCTTTCTAAAGATGTTTTGGTGGTTGGGTGTTTATTGTGTTTGTTTGGAGTGTTTTTTTTACTGTCAATAAAACAGAAGTAGTTGCCTGTTAACTATATGCCATGGGATCAGTTGAGCAGGGTTGAGTGGCTTGGATTTCCCTAATACTTTGTCAAGTGTAAAGCACAGCTGATGTTTTGGCACTTGCCTGCATGGGGCTAATGCAGTAAGGCTAATTCTCTAATTTACTAGGATTACTAGTAAATGTAGTAATGCTACCAGAGGAAGCATTTAATGTTTAAATGGACCTTGGAAAAGAAAAGCATCCTAAAAATTTACAGCCCTTGCTTTCAGAGAGCCTGTATTTCAAAAACTCTTGGTTTGCAATTCTCTGCTTACTCTGTCTCTGATTATTTATTAAAATAATTTCAGTAACTCCCCTTATTCCCTCAATTAAAGCTTCAGACAGGCCTGGAAACCAACAGACGACTGATTCAAGCAGCATCACCGTTGCTTTCTCCAAAAGCAAGACAACCAAGGAAAAAAGCTAAGCAGCCAGAGAAGGTAAGATGGGGAGAAAAGGCAGTTACTGAGGAGTTAAATAAGGATGTGTGCATGTGATCAGGAAGTGGGTTGCATTCTTTATTAGAAGGTAAAGGGAAAATGGGTTTGCTGTAGTGTAATCTTTGCTAAACATTTCTCTTCTTTCTTTCCAGAAATGCCCTCTTGGAAGCCGTTCCACTGTGCAGCCCCATTACAGACTGTGTCTGGGTGACGTACCCTTTGTGGCTGGGAAGGTGAGCTGATAAGCCTAATGCTCAGTAGCTGCAGCTCCTTAAGTGACTTTGACTTGGTGCACTCCTGACACCCAGTGGTCACATCACCTAATTTTCTTTGATGCTTTTCTTCAGTTTGTCTTCAAAATAAATACATGTTGGATATTGATAACTTGCTGAACTGGCATTTCCAAAAATGGGTCTGCATTATGCTGCTTGACAAGCTGTTCTTGTTAGTGCTTATTAATTCAAACAAATGTTAATTCAAACAAAAAATACATTCTTGGCAGCAAAACAAAAGTGTTACTGTTTTTAAATATTCTTTGGTGTTATCAATTATCATTATCAATGCCATTTAAAAGAAGTCTCTTTCACTTTTCTTCCCAGTCTACCAGTCCCAGTCATTCAGTTGCTGCCAATGTGCAACACGTGCTACACCTAATGAAACAACACACAAAAGCTTTGTGTAACAGACATGTGGTAAATGATACTCCACTGGCAAAACCCATCAGCACTGCTCATCCTGCCAGCAAAAGCAGAAGGCCATCCCTGCCGATGGAATCGTCTTCATCTCAGGAAGAGCTCTCAGAAGTGTTGCTGACTTTACAAGATGAATTTGGACAGATGAGTTTGTGAGTGTGCTATATTCTCCATTGCAGATTATGAATATGTTTTATATTTTTGCCTTTTGCTTTGAACCTGGAAGGCTTTGCTTGAGAAAGGTGTTAGTTTAGGAAATCTTTGTTCTGCTGGCTGTCATTCTGCAGAGGCTGTCATTTCTCCTTGCAGTTAGAGAGAGACTCTGCTAAACAGTCTGGACACCATGCCTGTGTTTATATGCAACAGTATTGAATTCAAAAGAAGCAGTGAAGTGTAGCAAAAGCCCTGATGCAGCTAAGTGCCACGCAGCCACTTGCTCACACACACACCCCCTACACCCATCCCCTCCACCCTGTTGGGATGGGCACTGTATACCCTTATACTGTATCATTTATGTCCTGCCCAAGCTCCACACTTTCCAGTATATCCCAGTTAATCACCATCACCTTTCCAGGCTTTTGATGTGTGCACATATACATATCATTCCCACAGTCTGTGGACCATCCCTGAACTAGTCAATTGAGTTCATTTAGTCCACAACTTTGGACTCATCTGTCAGAAGTCTTTTGGGGCAGGAAAAGGTTACGGATAGTTGCTTGCTGAAGTCACTTGGGGGTTGTGGTGGATGAGAGGCTGGACATGAGCTGGCAGTGTGCATTTGCAGCCCAGAAAGCCAACCCTGTTGTGGGCTACATCAAAAGCAGCATGGCCAGCAGGTCGAGGGAAGGAATTCTGCCCCTCTGCCCTGCCTTGGTGAGATCTTAGTCAACTTAGTCTTGTGGAAAGGGTCCCTGCCTGTGGTAGGGGGTTTGGAACTAGTTGATCTTTTAAGGTCCCTTCCAACCCAAATCATTCTATTACCTGTTGTTCTTTGACCTTCAACCCCACAACAGAAAGGTCCTCTGAGAAACCGGGCAGGGTAGAGAGCTGCTTCATTTCCTTTGTCTCCCAGGCAGCTATACTGAAAGCCCACCGGTAGCCTTTTGGGTCCTTAAAATGCCCCTTTCTGAGAAGGTCTGTTCCAAGGGTGCACAGAGCCTCTGGGCCAGTTGCACTGGGGTGCTTTTGCTAATCACTCTGGCTGATTTCAGCCTCCAAGACTGTCAGCTGTTGGGATCCCCCTGTCACTCCAGAAATACAAATGGGTTCTGCCCCTGTGCAGCTTAATGGCATTAGGTGCACTGTGGACCAGGGTCTCCTAGAGCCTTGTACTCCAGTGGGGCTGACGTGCCAGGCCATCTAATCCACAGTCCAGTAAAGCTGGTTGTCCCTCTGCTGCGCTGGCTGAAGACAATGCTCCTCTAATATTTGTCCATTTCTGTAAAATCAAATTAGAATTCCCTTTCGTAGGATCAGGAATAAGATCAGCTCTGCCACTCTGTCTGTGGAACTGTCCACTGGAGACTTAAGCACAAATGGGGATTCTTCAGGAAAGTTGCTGTTTGTTTTACCCCTGCAATTCACGTACCTGTGCCTCTATGATTTAGGTAGTATTTCCATGCCGCTTCCTCATGCCCTCCTTATGGTCCCACAGCTAGAAGTCAGGGTTCCTTGTGGTGTGCGTTCTCTATATACTGTCTCTTGTGCAAAAGGAACCTTATGTATGTTTGTGGGGTTTAAACAGCAGCTCGGTCCCACTCAGCTCACTGCTCCCAAATGCACACCCTCCCCTGATCTGAACCACATTCAGCACCATGCTGCCTCCTAGCACTAAGACCGTGCAGGTTTTAACATCTTAAGGGTACTCAGAGTTCTCAAGCGCTGTTGTAATTAGCCCGGAGAAGAAGCGGAAGGCGTGGGGAGGGTATCTCCTCCGCGGGTTGGCCCTATGAGGAACAAAGGTGAAAGGTGTAGTTATAAACATTCCCCAGTAGGAGGCTCCCGCAGTGCGGAGGGACGGCCGTGCTGAGGACACACGGTATTTCATGGGCAGGGAAATTACAAATTTCTGATTATAAATCAGCATTCTGACCAGCCACTATCAAGCCAATACAATGAATGCCTATTAAAAAAAAAAAAAAAATGTTTTCACACACTCTGGTCAGATCTGTCATTACCTCAACCCCTCGTGCCCCACACTGGGTGCCAAAAAGGAGTGCTGAAGTTTAATCCCAGCCAGTAGCCAAGCACCATGCAGCTGCTTGCTCATTCCAGTGTGGTTGGATGGAGAGGAAAATCGAGAAAAGTAAAACCCATTGGTATAAATAAGGACAGTTTAAAAATTGAAATGAAGTAAAATGTAATGATAATAGTTATCAAAAGGGGTGAGAAGAATAAAACCCAAGGGGAAAAAACTATGCAATGCACAGTACAATTGCTCACTTCCTGTCCACTGCCCAGCCTGTCCCTAGCAGCAATGGGCCCCTCCCAGCCAGCTCCCCCCAGCTTATATATTGAGGATGATGTTCTGTGGTATGGAATCCCTTTGGCCAGTATGGATTGGCTGTCCCAGCTATTCCCCTTCTCCAGCGTCTTGTCTGCCTCCTCAGAGGCAGAGCAGGAGATGCTGAAAAGCCCCTGGCTTAGGGTAAGCATTGCTCAGCAATAACAAAAACATCAGTGTGTTACCGACATTATTTTCATACTAAATCCAAAACACAGCACTGTACAAGCAACTAAAAAGGCAACTAATTCTGTCCTAGCCAAAACCAGGATGTGGACAAATACTCCATTAAAGGACAGCTTTACTAGGCCTTTTGCTTGTCCTGGTTAACAGACCATAATTGTTACTGTACTGAGCAACTGCAGTAGGTACAGCTGCACAAAACTGAGTAAGTGCAGAGGTCATGCCCTCAAAGGGTTATTTGGTCATTTTGAATGTGTGACTTGAAGATGGAAACTACTTATGTTATTAAGGCTTAACACAGGAGCAGCCTGCCACCAGGATGTGCTACAAACCAGCAAAACCGTTCTTGCTGGTTTGTTATGGTGTGTTGGTCATGTCTGGCTGCTGATGCTCTGGTTTCCTTAAAGTGTTATTTCTGAACTGGGTGTACTAACGGTAGAAGCCATGGGAGCCTGATGCAAGCCCTGTTCTGTCTGAATTCTATGCTAGTGATCACCAGCAGCTGTCAAAGCTCATCCAGGAAGCCCCAACTGCTGCAGTGAAGGAGGATCTGGAGAGGGAACTTGAGGCACTGGTGGGAAAGATGGAAGCAAAGGCAGACCAGATCAGCAAAGTTCAGAGGCATCGGTTGCAGGTGAGTTTCTTTTGACTGTGTTCATGCTCATGTAGAGTTGCTGACTTAAATGGCTTTTTTAATGTGATATCCTAATCTAACAGCAGTTGAATAAAGCAGAAATAACTACTTTAGAGTAGTATTGCCTAGCTCTAGCTTTGATGTCTCAAAGTTAGTCTGCATGCCTCCATCCTTCTATCCCAGTATTTTTGCAGAAATATCCTTTGTCACCTTTGTGCCCACTCTTCATCCTTTCCTGGGCGGAGCTTTCATGTATTGCATCATGCTTTACACCTCTTGTCCCTTGAACATTGTTTAACAGTTTTCCTTTTTTTTGAGTAAATGACCTATTATGTTTTGATTTGCATTTTAAAAGACCCAAAATGCCTGTTTTGTTTATGTAATAACTTTCAAAATGTTTTGAATTGTGTAGCTTGTTCATTCAAAACTATAAAACATATTGATTTCCTGTTTTCTTTCATCTTCATTAATTTTAGTGAATTTCTTTCAAAGAGCTTAACCCCATGTGTTTAATCTGGCTCAGTTCATAATAACAGACTTGCCCTTACCTGACATAATTTACACATAAAATATGTTCTGAGAGCTCTGCTGCTGATGTCCAGAATGGACATATGAAATGTTTGCATTATTCACTTTTGATCTCTTATGATCTTCAGAGGAACTGCTGCAGAGAAGCAGATGTGCTGTAGTTCCCAGTAGTAATGATGCTCATATTCTATTGGCAAAAGCTTAGGAGCCAGGATTTAGGAAAACTGCTGCAAGCTGTAAACTAGGAGGAGGAAGCACCTCTGCCTGAAGAAAGAGGAGCTATAGAAGCCACCTGTGTTGCAGTTTGGGCATATGAACGTCTGCACCTCAGACTGCCCAGTTCCCCACTCAGCCTTGTGCCAGCTCAGTCTTTGCTGGGGAGTGCAGAGTCTTATTTACAGTGCTGTGTGTGGATACTGCCTCTTCACCCCAGCAGGGTGCTGGTATTCTTTTAAAGCTACATCTCTGACAGTGAGTAGCTATTTAAATCACTAGTATGTATGTAGAAAATCTTTTCTACGGTTGGTAACAGTGACAAGTCAGCTTTTTCCATATATAACCTCTACATTCCTGATGGAGTTATTTCCCCATAATGAACTTGTCAGTTTTTAAAGAGATAACCTAGTAGTTCAGACTATAAGCTAACCATAGTTCTAAAGATGCAAATATAACCATGCTTTGTAAGGAAAATATTTATTATTCAGGGTGACTTGGAAGCATCTATTTGCTTAGCTGGGTGAGATAAGTGGTGGGATATGTTTGGAAAAACTGCTGAACATAAAATGAAACAAGGTCACTGCTAAATAGTTTTTTTTTGGCTTCTCTTTCAGCTAGAGAGACTTAAGAGAGAATGCAAGTCCAAAAAGACTTCTGCTAAACAAATGAAAGACAGCAGGTTCCCTGTTAGTGAGGTTAAAGTAACAACTACAGTAACCACAAAAGGAAAGAACGCTGGTCCCATCAAAGTGAAACCTGGAGAGAAGAGTCGCAAGAATCTTCAGTTGTTGAGAGACATGCAGACCATACAGACTTCACTACAGAAAGATGATATCAGCTGGGACTACTGACTTTTCTGCAGAGGTGTTCTTGAATCATCCCAAACTGGCCAAACTTTCTCATATTCAGGATATAAAGCAGCTGCATTTCTCACTGTGTGGAAGAGACTACTCTACGCTAAGCACACTTTTGAAATACAGGCTCTTAGTTCTCCATCCCTGCATTTGATTGTATATATTATGATCTAGCTTAAAACACATTCCGTTTTTAAGGTACCCAGACACTGAGTCGAACAGTAGGGTCCCTTATGATTCCAGCATTCCCTCCATTTTCCTTCAGCACACCCAAGCACTGCACATTTATGTGGGTTGGTGTGTGTGTGATGTGCCAGCACGATTTCACACTGCTGTTGAACTGGGAAGCTCCTGAGGATGCACATTGTTTGAAATTGATGCTGCAGCCCCAAGTCTGCAGGGCTTTCTGTCAGTTCCGTGTGCAGCTGCAATGGCTCCATCTCTCGGAGAACACCTTTTAAAGGTGTTCTGTGGAGCTCTCTTCAAAATGCTTTCCTAGTTCTCGTTCTGCTACGTTGCATTAGTCAGCATGAATGGCAGAGGATGTTTGAGTACTCAAAAAAGGAGGAGAATAATTTATGAATTATGTTGCTTAATGATCAAGTGATATTTTTCTACAGAAATCCTAGTTTAGGAAAAAGGTATAGGATAGGGGATAATACCCTGTTCCTGGTTCACAGCTTTGGGTGGTAAAGGAGTAAGATAAACCACAAGTATTTTAAACTGCAAGTGCCTCAATCATGCCATTCAGTCCTGGCATCTTGCTTTTAACTTGAAATATGTGTTTTGATGAGCTATCTACTTTGGTAGTGGTGCAATTAATTTTGTGCTTTGACTTGCACAGCTGAGTAAATTTTATTTATTATGTTAATAATTTAAAGAATTTCCTATTAATGGAATGTACAGAAGACCGTTACTTGTATATACAGTGGGAAAATAATAAAGCCAGCTTGCCTGTTGAGTGAATTGTGGGAAACCTGCACTTCCTCTACATTAGCTTGGTGTTTGCTGCAGCCCTGTGTCTTACCCAGTGCCCTTTTTGTGGTGAGGTGACTTCTCCCTGGTCAGGGTGATGAACGTGAGGTAATGCAGGTAAGGTGAGGGTCACAGTTGTCCCCCCTTGCCTGGAGCTGAACAGGGAGCTCTACAGGATCAACACAGGCTCAAGGGATTTGAGTTTAAGTTATGTGTAGGTGATCCACCCTGCTTGTCTGCTTGCATTGAAGGTGCAGAAAGTGTTGTGATGGGAGAAATCAGATGCTGTTAACCAGGTATAGTGGGAGCAACCTCTTGGAGAGCAGTTCATCCCAGAGGTCTTGAAAAATCAGTAGCTGAAACTTATACTTGGTCCTTTTGCTTAGGAAGGACCTCTGGAGATCAGCTTCCTCAGCTGCTCTCTGGTTAACTTCAGCACAACCTCAGGCTGTCCTCAATGCAGCTCCTTACTGATGGAGGGCTTAGGAAGATTTTGGGCTCCATATGCACTGCCTACAGTGGAAGCCTGCTAGGTGTGAGAGCATCAGGGAGCATCCAGAGTAGATCCCAGATCATCCCAGTGAATTTGGGCTTTTCATAAGTTACATACAAAAAACATGAATTGCTCCTTTTACACAGAAGTTACTCTGCCAGTGCACTGTAAAGTGCAGAGATGGTGGAGGTTTTTTTAATGTGAAAATATTTCAGAATACTTAGCATGAAATACTGTCACGATGAAAAAAATCAATTTCTGCACTTCACAGTGTATTAGGACAGAAGGTTCTGAGAGAGTTGGGGTTGTTCAGCCTGGGGAAGAGGAGGCTCTGGGGAGATCTTGGAGCACCTTCCAGTACCTAAAAGCTGTAGAGGGCGTGTAGTGATAGGGCAAGGGGGAGTGGCTTTCAACTGAAAGAGGGCAGGTTTATATTAGGTATTAGGAAGAAATTCATTACTGTGAGGGTGGTGAGGCCCTGGCACAGGTTGCCCAGAGAAGTTGTGGATGCCCCATCCCTGGAAGTGTTCAAGGCCAGGTTGGATGGGGCTCTGAGCAATCTGGTCTAGTGAAAGATGTCTCTGCCCATGGCAGGGGATTAGAAACTAGATGGTCTTTGAAGGTCCCTTCCAGCCCAAACCATTTTGTGATTCTATTTTTGTAATACTGAGCAGCTAAGCACTGTATCTGTATTAATGCTGGTCTGTGTAGGATAAGACAAACTTGTCCAAAGACTGATTTTGTTTTCTTGTCGTTCTAGATTTTAGAGTTTGAAAATTAGCATCTTGCAAGACCATCTGCAGAAAAATGAGGGAGGTTTGGATTTTGCATACTTAAAGTTGCCATGCTATTTTGTTTGTTTGCGTGTTCTGCAAGTCCTTTGGAGAACCACAGTGTTGAAAGTAAGAGCACAGGAATGTTACCCTTTTATCAGTTTTTATTAGTGTTAGCAAAACCAAACAGCCTTCATCAAGAAACAAAATATACACACATAGTCAATTTGCTAATACAGAAGAATGTAATGAACCATCTTGTATAATGATTGTATGTAAGAGCAGATCTGCCCTTTACCTTAAAAGCAAATCCAAGTCCTTCAGAAGTATTTTGTGTGGATTCTTTTGCACTATTGAACCATAATATCTCAGGCCACCCTATAACAAATGTGCTGATGCTGTACAGCCTGTTTTCATCTTGTCAGAAGGTGGCTGTGGATTTCTTTGTAAAGCACGGAGATGGTGACTGCAGTAGTAGAGCAGGCAAAAGTGGAGGCTGCAGGGGGGAAATGACTGTTACTGCCTGGGAAGGAATGTGGCTTTTGAAAGGCAATATCTTATGTGGGAAATTGGTCCACTCTTGTACTGTCTTGGAAAATCCTTCTCTCTAGTGGAGGAGTAGCTGAGTGAAGCAGCATGCTGACAGGTGACCACAGTATGGGATCCTGTCATAAAAGAGCAATACAAGAACTCCCACCAAGCAGTGCCCTCCTCCTTAGCATTCAAGTGAGAAGCAGCCTTGCACATAGCTAAGTGCCTTTCCTGTAAGCCGAATCTTCTACAGCCCTGTGCTTACTGTTTGGAAGAGCAACAGGGAAGTCACGGTTTCACTGAGTGTTTTATCCCCTGTTCTGCAGTAAAATTTTATATTAAAACTGAATTTCAACTTGGGCTTAGTCAAGTGATGCTAATTCTTGAAGCAGACTATGCTGAAAAAGGCCTAAATGTGACTAAGATGTTAGGTCTGCCAGAATAACCTTAAGCAGCAGTTGGAATGCAGGCAGAAAGGCATCTTTGGTTGATGTACAGTTGCTTTCATTAGTTAAGAGAACACTGAAATACCATAAGTACACCACTATGATCCTGCACAGAAGCATTAAAGTCACTAATTATGCTTACCCAAGCAAAATGTAATGGCTGATCCCAGCAGTTCACATGTGCCCTGTGGCATTCCACTACCTTTCCCCTGGTGACTATGAGGCACAGGAGGCCAGAGGAGCTGCGGGAAGCCCAGGGGAGCCATGCTCTGCTCCCCCCTCAGAAATAAAGGTGCTTAAGTTGCATCCTGACACACCCACTGTAAACTGTGAGATTCTGGAGTTGCAGAGATGGAAGTAAACATCCTACAAAATCAGTGTAGGTTTTGTACAAATCCTGTAGGTTTCTCCTCTACCATTGCGTTTTAGTGGGAGGAGCTGCCCTTTCTTTAAATAAGGCATCATTTGCATGGCTTCCTATGATCTAGATCAAGGTGAAGGGAGTGATATGTTTCAGACACTATCACTGCTTGTCTCCAAGTGTGCTGGCAAGCACCCTCATTCACATTGCGGTGCAGACATTAATAGCAGAGGGTCTGTGCTGTTACAGCTGCATTTGAGGCTCCCCTACAAAGTCAGATTTAGCCTTTCCTTTTAGCAAAGGAGAGGAGACCTTCCAAAGTTCTGAGCAGATGTTTTTCCTCCTCAGTACTCCATTCTTGTGCAGTGTCTCTCTTTAAAGCCAAGTGATTTCCAGCACATCAGTGAGCAAAGAGCAAGCTCTAGTTTTCTTTTAGGTGGCAAGTGCAGTTGGTTTGTATTATAAGCTAGCCACTGAGAAGATTAATTGCATAGGGGGCCTTGTCTGTTGTTTTTGCTTAAGCTTCCTCTAGTGCTACAGTACTAATAAATTACCCTGGAGAGAAATAAATAAATAGGTTGGCATCCCCCAGGTACCATGCTGGAAATCCAGAGGGCTTCAGAAAAGCTGCCCCCATGGTACTGGGAAGGTACTCAGCAAGAAGTCCATATCATACAACTGTCTGTACAGGAGCAACACACTGAGCGGGAGAGCCGGCTCTCTCCGAGGATGAGGTGGAACGGTTGGTGATTTCTCTCTGCAGTTCCTCTACTTTCTTTTGCAGCTCGGCCCGCTTGGCCAGAAGCTCCTTGTAGCGATTGTGGACAGGTTCCTGCAAGAAAACATGTAGCTGAGTGCTGGGAGGTGAGTGCGGAAGCCTGAACCACAAAACAGTTGCTGACCTTACACACAGCTTTGAGAGAGGAGGGGGTCGTACATGAGTGTTATCAGTCACGTGCCCAGGGGTACAGCACGGTTGCTCTAACTTTGAGATGCTCATTTTGATCCAATGTGCACAGTGCAATGGTGGCTAAACAAAACAGCATTTATTTTGAAAGATGACAGTTGCCAAACTGACGTTTCTGGGGGATGCTGGCCATGGCATTTTGGCCTGGACATAATTTCAGAGGGTTTTTTTTTTGGGGGGGGGGGAAGATTATGGGTTCATCTAAGTGTTTTCACATTGGTTCTGACTGCAAAGCAGTTGGTTGGTTCCTGTTTCTAACAGCCCAGAATGGCACAGCTGTCAACTGCAGTTGGCCACAGAGGCAATCTGGGAAATTTTGTCCCTTTTGTCCTAAAAAGTGATGTCAGCATTCAGGGCCATGCTCAGACTGCTTGTTTGAGGTGCCTGCCCTGGGGCAAGCCAGCGTCCCTGCTGGCTGAAGTCAGGGGTGTCACACAGGGCTGCAGTCAGACCCCTGTGCCTCAGGGAGCCAAAGCAAAGCACCAGGTTCTTGTTGCCAGTAGCCTAAATACAGCCCCAAAAATCCTATCTAGAATCCCACATCCAAAGAAGTCTTGGGATTCTGTTGCTCTTTTGTGAAAAGAATTCAGATGTTTTTTTCCAATATTCTAAGTGAGGAATTTTTTTAATTGCCGAGTATATCCAGGTCCTGCAGATTTCACAAGCTGAGCACCTGCACCAGCCAGCTGTAGGTGCTGCTCGCTCTTGCTGGCGTTTGAATTTAGGCTTTTGTTTTTAAATTTAAGCAGTGGCAGCTTAAGTTTGTACATCTTGTGCTTTAAATATCTTGAACTGCAAAATAACAGTATCAGTACTAGCAGAGAAGGAAACAGATGTAGGATCCGTGGAAGACGTACCTGAGGCTTCATCCTGGGGTTCCAGCGGATGTAGTAGCCGACCCACAGCTCGAGGTGGCGCATGCTGGCCACAGGATACAGGACATGGTTGGAGTAGCTCACATACAAGGGGTTAGTGAAGTCTTCCAGTTGGCTGTTGATGTAAGACCAAAGTGATACGGTCTTTTTTGGAAGGCTCTGTAAGGGAAGGGGGTGGAGGAGGTTTTATTTGCCATGCGAATTCCAGCTATCTACAAACTATAGCAGCATAGACATATGCCTGTCATTAATACAGAGCTGGTTGCTTTTTTGTAGCTTAACCCCCCCCCCCCAAACTGTTCTTTTGATGTGGTTATTGTACTAAAAGCACATGGATGCAGGCAGGCACACACATGCCCTGGCACAGAACAACCCCTCTTACCCACCCAGCTGCCAACACAGACCAGGAATTGCCATTGGCACAGTGAGGGGACCATGGCATGTGAACTCTCAATGCTTTAGTTAAACTTCACTTCTTTAAAGGGCTCCTCAAGGACTTGCTGGAGTATTTAATTGCAAAGGAAATAAAGAAAACATTTGACTTAGGCCTTGATCTAGTGGAATAATTAGGCCTGTGAATAGTCCCAGTGAAACCAGTATTGAAGTACTTTCTAGATTAAGTACTTCACTAGGCTGAGACCTTTAAAAAGAAAAAAAAAAGCCACATGCAAATAGCATGCAAATTTTATTTTCTAGACATTACAATTATTCAGTCACTGCAGACTCCAGAGAAACAGGGATCCCGATTTCAGTACAGTAAAATGCAACCACTTTTATATTACAGTTAGGTTTTATTGTTTGGGTTTTTTTTAACCTAAGTGCTAGCCAGTGTGATCACATCAGGTTCACACAGCACTGTCCTCATGTAGCTCTGTGCTGTTAGGCCACAGCACTTTGGTGACAGAATGCTTCACCTCTAGGTAGGTGAGACAAAAGGAGTGTCACTGCTTTTCCTTCTGATTCCAGACTGTGTCTGAATGTACATACCTAGATGCTCTTCCCTTGGCAAACAAACCTCGACAAGACTGCAGGGCAGAGGCTGGCTTGTGGCAGGACACAGAGGCAAGTCCTTACCAATACCAATGTTGTCCTCTCCAGGAAAAATGCAAGCACAGCAAGAACACACACTGAGACCAGTTATGTGCTGTGATGTGTTCAGAATGACAGCACACACTTTGTAGTTAAAAGCACCCTAAAGGAACCACTTCAAAGAAAAGGACAGAAAGGCACCAGTTTCCACAGAGAAGGTTACATTAAAGTTCAAAGCAAAACTACATTTCCACTACCTGGGAGACACTAGGAGCTATTCAACCATAGTGAACAACTGGAAGTGGAAGCACTGTCCAGAGGGGAGATGGTGTTGCTCTGAAACATGAAGTGTCTCCAACAGACAGTAGGCTGTGCAAACAGGAAAACCCCAGGTCCCAGCTGTTGGGAAGGGGGCTTGCCATTTCCCAGACCCCCATCTACCACTATTTTTGAGCGAGGAACCAACTTCCCTCGCAGTATGTGGTGAGCTAATGCCATCCCAGGAACAGGCTTTCACCTTGGAGAGAAGCCATCTTACCTCCTTCACTCTCTGCTGCTCGCTGCTGCACAGGAAGGTCCCAAACAAACAGCTGTACAGGTGATCCAGGATGGTGATCAGGAAGTACTCATTGAACTCAAATGCTGTAGGAAACTTCAGTCAGAAAGAGAAAATTAGGTTGGGATTTTAAAACAGGAAAATAAACTTTCTTCCCACTCTGTAGTCTTGGTAAGGAGTTGGCCTCTCGATTTCTAGAACAGGATTTGTTCCTGTTCCCTTCCTGGCTGGATATTCAGGGTCATATTTGCTCCTTCTAGAAGCAAGAGTTTCTCTCTTGGAAAGCTGCTCTGCATTTGCAGAGAGGAATTTTGAGCAAAAGCCAAAGGTCTGAAGGGTTAGAGCACTGTGTTTATACACACTCAGTGCAGCTTTAAATGGAAGCTTGCTCTGCTGCGTCTGCCCCTCATGACAGACCATGCAACCAGACTGTATATGAAGGGTACATGTCAAACAGCACATTAAGAAAGTGGAAATTTCCCAGGGCTAAATGGAAATAACCCGTGTGTGTAACACAGCACTTCCCAGAGGGAACAGCAGGGTGGCATCTTGCAATACAGGTCAGCAGGAGGAGCAGGTGTATGGGCACAGGCCATGTTTGCTGTTGAAGATCCATGCTGAAACAATCAGACCTGAGACAGGGAGAACTGAAGCTCCACAAAGGGTCAGTAAGAATACATGCAGTGAACTGCAAACACATGCTGGGGGGATGAAGAGGAGAGAAAGAGGCCTTCTTCCCTCACAACCATCCTTCTCTTCCCAGGCTGCCCCAGTTGCAACATCCTGACCTCACCAGCTGCAGGTCAGGATGCCTGCTTTTAGGAGCAATCCAAGGAGAACATGATGAAAGTGACTTCAGTGATGGTAAAGCCTCTTTTTCTCTCTGTGTGAATATAGTACAGCTTCATATATAGTGGCATCCTTCTTTCCTATTTCTCCTGGTTTAATCCATGACAAGCCTAATTTTTTTTCAGTGAACTGCCTGACCACAGCTGACATTTGTGCCACAGAAGACACAAAAAACCTTCCAGGTCCCGCATACCTGGGGAAAAACTTCCCAAACATAGGGGAACTCTCCTGGACTGTACCTTTGCCACACATGGCCTGAAGTGAGGCACTCAGCTGTGTACATCATGTATGAATTGGGAGCAATACATCTGTCTTTAGAAGAAGTTAAAGCATATCTTGCTGCAGGTTTGGTTATGCTTGAGCAGAGGCAACAGGGATCTGTCTGCACCCACCCCGCTTGGAACTTATATTAGCAAGACAAGTCACTTACGCTTCTGAAGGCACAGTGGGCTACTGAGGATGGCTGGGGTGTCTGTTCCTGCCCATGCTAAGTGTGAGGCAGCTATCACCTTTTTCAGGATGAAGTGAGCTGCTTCTCTCACGTATATTCTAGCAGCATGTGGGTAAGCAGTGCCCACTAATGAGGTAATATGATGCAAGCCAACATCGTGGCCTTCCAGTGCACTTGTGCCTTCAGGCACTTTGCTAAACAGACTCCCAAAAAACTTGTTGCCAGAGTCAAAACAAGAGTACAAGTCCAGGAAGGAGAGCCTGTAATGATCAGCTTGGAAATCATTCCTGTATCCAGACACTGTGCCATGTCTTGCTACACTGGTGCTGTGGACACATGTGCCATAATGTGGCAATTTACCTGTCTTGTCATTTGCCAGACACAGTCGATGAACTGGAGGAAGACAGGAGAGCGATCCGCATCTGCATGATTCTTATCTCCGTGGCCAACCCTCTGAAACAGAGCAGGACAAAGAACAGGAGTCGCAAAGGGCTTCAAGGGGAAGCTGCTGGGATCTCCTACCAGTCACCCAAACCTTTACCAACAGCTTTAAAAAGTTTCAAACGAGTCTTGATTTTGCTTTGTCCATATCAGTGAGTAAAGGACAACTACTTCCCTTCATCTCTGAAGTGAAAATTCTTTATGGGGATATTTTCGTGCTAAATTAAAACAAGAGCTGTTTGAGTAGAGGCTCCAGATGCTATGCTGGCACTGATTTCAGTTAAAAGCTAAAGTTCAGAAGGAAAAAAAAAATGAGAATGCTTTTTGCTTCAGTTGCAGCTGTTGTCCTGGCTACTTCAGTAGTACAGTGGGCTTGATCTAAACACTACCTAGAGGCATGGCATGTGGCGATAACCGTCACGCAACACCTCGCAGCTTCCAAGTGCTGTACAAACACTAGCCCAGCCCATCTCCTGCCACCTCAAGAGAGGCAGTGATCACAGTATTCCCAGAAGCAGGCCTCCAACCCTGACCATGCTGTATGGCCAAGACATGTGAGGCAGGATTCCTCATAACTACTATAGTACATTAATTGTTATGTCTTACCCAGGAGCCCCAAGTACCGTACAAAGAACAAGAACATGTATGAAACAGAGATCTCTACCTCTTCTTTAATGCTGTTCACCCCTCACCAAAGGAAATCACTATCATTATCTTCCTTGTCTAGACAGGGAAGAAGCTAAAACAGTCATTGTTCAAACACCACATAACAAGTTTTGCTGCAGCAGAGCCTCAGTTGCTTTAGTGCCCCAGTTTCCCCATCTTCCTCAGAGCATTTGACAGTGCAACTCACCACTGCGAGTGCTGTAAACAGACCTTGCTCTAGTCCTTGCCAAAATTTAACAACCACTAGACAGCAGCTATGAGCAAAACACAATAGGAACAAAGACTGAAAGGATACTACTGAAAGGCTCTCTCAGTTCCCATCAGTGCAAACCATAACAAATTGCTATGTCACAAGCCCACAAAGCTGCCTCTCTGCCAGCTACAGGGACACAACCACAAGCTACTCTTGGTCCAGGCTCAAACTGCTGATCAAACCTAGGCAATTAGAAGCCTCCACAAAAATAAAGTGTGCCTGAAGAAAATGTGAGGTCAAGGTCATAACCAAATTCTCCAAACTCTTCTATACCAAGGCATTTGTGATGACAGTGCCCTAACAGTCTCAGAAAATGGAATGAACTGCAAAGGAAGAAAAAATACCCCAGTGGTCTCTGCCAACTCCCAGCAGAAATGCCAACCCTGAACCGAAAGCACACTGTTAGCTCAAGCCTAAGCATGGAAACATGACATATCACTCAGACACCTGAGAAATTTAATACCCCCTGTGCCTCCTATCTAACCAATACAGCCCCCAAGGAAGTTAAAAGATGACTGGAATCATAGGCAGAAAACAGTAGCAGCAGCTTTCACCTGTCCTCAGCCAGGAAACTTCTCACAGGAAAGGCTAAACTCCTTTGAAATCCTTCAAGGGGGACAATAACTTTCCATATAGTTCCTTCCAAGGGATAGTGACTCACCAGCTGAAATCTGTGGCCAAAGCTCAGCCACTCCTTCTCCACCAGGACTTCAAAGCCCCTGATAGTTCGGTAGTAGCCATCCAACATGAGCAGAGAGAGAGAGGTGAGCTGGGCTGTCCGGTCCCAGCCATCACTGCAGTGCACAACCACAGATGTCTTCCCTGACTCTACTTTGTCAGCAATCCGGAGGGCTCCAGCAAGAATGAGCTAGGACAAGGAAAAAACAAATTACAAAATCTCTTTGGAACAGAAACTATAAATGAAAAATGGCTACTGACAACACAGGACAAACCAAGGGCTCTGTTTGCCTCAAGCAGAATGGTAAATCAGTTCCAACTACTTTATAACTAGGACAGCAAACTGGTGAACACATTTTTTATTCCAACAAGATGACAACACATCTATACTCTAGTGCAGGCACAACTCTAGAAGAGCCTTTGCATTAAGCTCAGTCCTTGAACAGGTCAGGCTTTAAACACAGGAGTATTCTGTGTGTGACATGAATACAAAATGGCCATCACCTTGCAGCTGCCCCAGAAGCAGATCTGCCCCTGTCTGCTTTAGCAGAGCAACAATGTAAACTGGACATTTGTAGAAGAGAAAGAACTTAATGTGAAAACCAACATCTGTAGAAGCTGAAACACTTTGCCTCCTCATTCTGACTCTACTTGGGTTCCTAGAAGGCTGACAGGGCACAAACTCCCAGCATTTGCTGGTCTGGACCAGGCAGTAACACTAGGATAACAAGAATCCCTGAGTCAAGAGCTTGGAAACTCTGGGACTCCTGAGCTCTAACCAGAACTTTCACAGTTATGCATTACCCAGGAACATACTTCATTTCCAAAACACCATCTTTCAGGATTTCAGGCCCCTCTCTTGTCCCTCTTCCCGTCTTCTCAAGATTCCAAGAAACTATGGTTTTAGTCGTTCACAAATAAAAAACAAATTCTAAGTCTTTAAATTTACTATGAATTGAAAATCCTGGAGTTAGCTCTGGATATCTTTCCCAGTGAACAGACTGGTAAGGACTTGTGGTTGCTCAGCCACGTGCACTGGATGCAGACATGCATACCTTGATATGCTCTAGCCAGTGAGTTGACTCTAAATTAGACAGCCAGTGAGTCTCCTCGATATTGGGATACACAATTTCTTTCAGTTTTCTCAGCGACTCCCTCATAACATGAATATTGTGAATGTCCAGGAACACCAATTCTGCATTCTGATAGGCATCCTCGCTCTCATATCCCCCTCCTTTAGCCTGAAGAACAAAATCCACAGACAAATCATTACGCAAAAACATGTTTTATACTTTATCCTGGTCATTTGTCCTCAGCAAATCGCAGCTGACAAAATACCACAGTGACTGGGCTATCTAAAGCAGGCAGAAAACATTGGCTTTATCTTACAACTGGGACCAAACATGTACACGCACACACTTTGTGTCTCTTTCCTGCAATAGCTAATGAATGCTATAATTTTTACCAAAGAATATCACATTACAAGCCTTCTTTTCCTCTGTAATTATCATTTATCTCCATTCAAGTTGCTAGCTCATTACATTCGTTATTCTATCATTTAAAAATTTAACATACTATTATAGAGGAGTATAACCCACACACTAATTGCCTTTCCTAAGCAGTGGGAAAGGCAGATTAAAAAAAAAAAAAAAAAAAAAAGAGAAAAATGGGCTTTAGTGCAACAAAGCAGTTCTACCATTAATACAGAGCTTAAAGTGATGGCATGAAACACAGTTTTTAAAAGGGTAGAAAGATGGAACTACTGACCTGTCAGCCTCACCTCTGTGCCTGGCAAGATCATGGAACAGATTGTCCTGGAAGCTATGCTATAACACATGGACGACCAGGGGGTGATTTGAAACAGCCAGCACAGCTTCAGCAAGGGCAAGTCCTGCCTGACCAACCTAGTGGCCTTCTACAGAGGAGTGGCTAGAGCAGTGATGAAAGGAAGGGCTATGGACATCATCTACCTGAACTTCTGTCAACATTTTTCTCTTTATATTGGAGTGGTAAGGATTTGATGGGTAGACAGTTTGGTGGATGAGGAATTGGATGGTCACAGCCAGAGGGTAGTGGTCAGCAGCTCAATGGCCAGTGACTGACAAGTGGTGTCCCTGAAGGGGACATCACTGATATTTGGACCAGTGTTATTTAATACCTTCATCAGTGACACAGACAAAGGGATCAAGTGCACTCTCAGGAATGTTGCAGATGACACCAAGCTGAGAGGTGACATTGACACACCTGAAGGACAGGATGCCATCCAGAGGGACCTGGAGAGGCTTGAGAAGTGGGTCCATGGGAAACTCAGGAGTCCAGGTGCAAGGTGTCACCTGCATCAGGGCAATCCCTGGTATCAACACAGGCTGGTGAATGAATAAAACGAGAGCAGCCCTGCTGAGAAGGACTTGGAGGTGCTGCTGGATGAGAGGCTGGGCATGAGCTGGCAATGTGTGCTTGCAGCCCAAGAAGCCAATTGTATCCTGGGATGCACAAAAAGCCAAATGGGCAGCAGGTGATTGTTCTCTGAGGCTGGTGATTCTGCCCCTCTACTGTGCCCTTGCGAGACCTCACCTGGTGTACTGCATTCAGCCCTGGAGTCCTCAGCACAGAAAATACATGGAATTGTTTGAGCAAGTCCAGAGGAGGACCACAAAAATGACCAGAGGGCTTAAGACCTCTCCTATGAGAAAGGCTGAGAAGAAAAGTCTCTGGGGAGACCTTATAGCAGCCTTCCAGTACTTAAAGGGGGTTTATAAGAAAGATGGGGTCAGATAGGGACAGATAAGGCCTGGTGTGACAGGGCAAGGGCTAATGGTTTAAAACTAAAAGAGAGTACATTCAGACTAGACATAAAGAAGAAATTTTTTACACTGAGGGTGGTAAAACACTAGAAGAGGTTTCCCAGAACAGTGGAAGATGCCTCATTCCTAGAAGCATTCAAGGTCAGGTAGAACAAGGCTCTGAGCAACCTGGTCTAGTGGAAGATGCCCTTGCCCTTGGCAGGAGAGGGTTGGACTAGACCCTTAAAAGTCCTTTCCAACCCAAGGAATTCTGAGTCTACAACAGCAGAAAGAATAGAGCACTATTCCTAGACATTAGCTATCCCCAGCTATATTTTGAAATTAAAAATCATGATGCCTGATTTTCAGAAGTACTAAGTATCCCCTGTTCCCATCACAGCTAACAGGGAGAGAGCCCTGGTGCTGTTAAGAAGAAGCAGTCTTCCAACCATGTGAAGTGGAAAATGGTGATACACAAGATCCAGGGGGTTAGAATTTGACCTCAGTATCACTTCATTTTTTTTTCCCCTTGCAATTTCATTTCCCATTATAGATTAATATAATGGATCTTTAGTAGTCACACTGATACCTTACAAATAACAGTGCAGGTATAAAAGTCTGTCTAGAGAATCAGATCATTGCAAGCAGATTTCCTTTACAGTGGAAGACCGACTTGTGATCCTTAAGAATAATATGAAGTTGAGGTGGGAAATGTGCTCTAAATTATTACATTCCCACTTTTAGACACAGGAAAAAGCACCCGACCTTATTGGCTACAGCATTCACACTAGGCCTTGCATCAAATATGAAGATTTTATGGGACTGAGCATTAGAATCCATGATGGCTTGAAGGTACTTTTCATCTTCCTTGCTTCGCTTGCCACTCACTCCCACCATTGGCTGGCTACAGCGAGTGATTGTTGCTTGACTTTCTGGGTGAATCCATGACAAGACCTTTGAAAACAAATGGGAAATAAATGAAGGAAAAATGGGATTCATTAAGCCAGTGAAGTGTTCAACCTGTAATGGCTTGGTCTGGGATCCCACCCTGTATAAGCCAGTTCCAGAAGACTGGATTCAATTAAATCATGATTGAATGAAAGAAA
Organism: Pyrocephalus nanus; assembly: GCA_038380795.1. Lineage (NCBI taxonomy): Eukaryota > Metazoa > Chordata > Aves > Passeriformes > Tyrannidae > Pyrocephalus > Pyrocephalus nanus. The sequence continues at coordinate 38,128,868 of CM076259.1, forward strand.
GAACTCTTCTGTGCTTATTCATTCTTGTGGCATTCCCAAAGTTTGAACAAACAAAAGGTGACCAAATAATTTAAGTCTGACTTTTAAATATGATGCAAATTGTTTTTCTGGCTATTGTGTGAGTCACTATGTGGGCTATGTCTTACTTTATGTTATACCATGTCAAAGTTAAGTACTTTAGGAGCAAGATAGAATTTTCTACAAACTTTAGAAATAAACCAGTACATTTTCAGTTACTGCTGAAATAATCATCATAACAATGTATTTGGTCTTAATTTCATTTATCAAGCATTCTCATCAAGAGCATCACTAAGTATTCCTCTATCCTGAAAGTCAGAGTAGGCCAGACAATTGTAAACAGTCCAATAGGGCTGCTTTGTGTTTCTCAGAAATTAAATGGAGATTTGGTCTGAGTTGAGTTAAATTATCTTATCTTCTCATTTTGGTTTAGTCTACATCTCTTTCACAACAGTAGTTCCAGCAGATACTGCTGTTTTTTAAGTCCTCAAATGTGTTGCTGCCACTTTTATTATCCATCGACCATTTATTGGCTCCCTGGAATCCACTCAGCCTGATCTTGGTATTATTTATTGCCCAAAGGTATGTGTAACAAAACCACATCAAAGTGGCTTCCTTTGTCCCACTCACTGGTATGCGTCCTCTTGATCTGAAAGATGCTACTCTCTTTAATTCTTCATCAGGAATGTTTACAGGCACAGCTAGAATGGCAGGGTATGTATCACAAAGCTCATAGCGCTCATTAATCTTGGTCAGCCTCCAGCTTTCATTGGGAATTCCCTAAAGAGGAAACAACAACACGTTAGCAAATGAGTTGCTCTGAGACCTCAGCACAGTCAAATCCCCAGACCTGAAATTCAAGGCAATTTTTGTTAATGAAGGACATTTAGGGCTGGCATCTGGGAATACATTATCTTGGTAACTTGCATTTCATGCCTCTTCCCAGAGAGGTGGATATTTTGCTCAGGTCACTGAAGAACAGGGAAACTAGAAGACTTCAGGCAGGGTCACCTATGGCAAAGGAACTGTGAAGGCTACAGATGTAGCAACACAGGTGATCCCCCTGAGCGTATCTTTAAGACATCTCCTGGTCTCACCATGGGCTCAGAGGAGAGTCGGGAGCAGGACAGAACACGTGACCAATTTACCTCTCTCTTGGCACTTGGCTCAAACGTGGTGGGTGGAAACTAGGGATGCAAAATGGAGATACCAGACAGGATGGAGGGGAGGGGTAGAAGGGAGAACAGGCAGTAAAACACCCCCAGAAATTCAATTCCTGATGGGGAAGCCACTCAAGAGCTTCCCAGACAACAACCTTCAGGTAACATCTGAAGCACAATGGGGAGAATCCTGACAACCTGCAGACTTGGCTTGGCTGATGCTGGGAATGAACAGATCAACACAGAGTGGCTGGTACAGCACGCTTGCAAGGAGAGATTTGAACAGACACTTGCTGCAGCAGGGGTGAGCACCGACACAAAGCATCTCTGTGGGGAAGACACATCTGCTGCTCTGAACATGGCCAGACTGTTAAGCACAGAGTGTGTTTTAGGGGAACACCAACTCTTAAAACAATACATGCTTCTGTTTTAACAACAGTACTTCATTTAAAGGAGGGTGGTGGGACAGTGATTACCACTGTCGCGGCTCACACAGGAAATAAATGACAAATCTAACACAAGTCAGACAAGCTGTGGTAATTATGGCTGACCCACACTGACTGCAGCCGATTCACCATCACAGCGGTGAGTCATGCTGTCAAAAGAGGTCATGGTTAAACATCTGAGGGGAGGACAGACTTTCTGTCTAATTCCAGTCACACACCCTGCTTGTGAACCACCCCTCTGCTGGGGCCCTCCCTGGGAAGGAAATGTTACTACAAGGAATCAGCTGAGCTGCCAGGATCATGAATACCCCAAAACTCTAAAAGGAAAGCTATTTTCGGCAGTTTGAAGCCTAAGAATTGGCAGAAACAGGCATAAGCAATTTGTAGACACAGTCCAAGCTTACTGATGGGTAGAACATGCTCAGTCTACCTGCTGGGTCCACCAGCTCTGCTGTCAACCAGGGAACAGCAAGACTTGCTCATAGCTGTGCATCAGCTGTAAACAAGCTGGTTACTACTACCTAGAAGTGGGCTAATGGCAAATTAGTTTTTTGTCCTATCCTAGTAAGTACATGCAGCAGATCCACCAGCAAGACCTGGGGATTTCACCTTCCCCAAATCTGAATGAAAAGTACACTGTCAGTACAGTTTTGACAAGGAAAATGGGAGCTGACAAGCAGCTACATGGAAAAAAGGCTCCTTTTCATTCTACCCTGCAACTCTACCAGTTGCTCATAGAGAAGATTAAGCAGTGGGTACTGCAAAGCACCCTCTGCACAGTGCTGGGCAGAATGGCTTCAGCACACACTGCTTGGGCCAGAACTGAGCTCTAAAGCTCTCCACAGCTCTAAGACTTTCATTTGTTACACTGACAAATTTGAAGGAGATCTTTCCTCTGCAATAGCCCAGACCAGAAAAATCTATCACAAGCTCCCAAAGAAAGAAAAGACACTGTGTGTCAGCATTCAAATTTCCTTTGAATCATGGGGAATGTCTGCTTTCCCCCAGCACGGGAGCCTCGAACCACAGCACCACCCAAAACGCTTGGATTTGGATCGTGACTTTCTGTAAGGACTGGAAGCAAACAGAAATAAGCCAAGTGGGCTAGAAGAGAAGCTGAATTTGCATCTTCCCAGGACGTTTGCCATAACGCAGAGTAGCTTCTGCATTTATTCGTGCTCCTTCAGATTTGCCCTTTCTACAGCTGGAATCAATAGAGACAGCTAAACGTGATATAAAGCACACTAGTATTTCCTCATCTAAGATGCATTTCACCGCTTCCTGGTGAGTTTTAAGTACCCAAAAGCCTACTATCAAACCACACTGTTACAGATATAACTCAGGAAGCCTCTGCAGGCCAAGGAATGTCTCTGGGAGCTGCCTGCCTGTGCACCTGCAGGAGGAACCCAGGTGTGCCTCTCTAACAGGAGGCTGATCATTCTGAAGCTGCCAGGGGACACGGCTGTTGGGTGTCCACATTAGTGACCAAAGGCTGCTGCAAAAGGTCAGTCTTTCTCAGGTAAAATAATTTAAAAAGTAAAAAAATAACGAGGCTAAAAAAGCCCTCACCATGTTTGGTGGCTGCCAGAGGACAAACCAAAGAAGGCAGCACAGTCACAGCTGTAGTCATAAATTAAACGTCCCATGAACATTCTCACTGAGATCAGCTGAAACAATGCACCTCACACCCGTGCTATTCAACTCATTTATTCTCCAAACAGGATACAGTTTGTCCAAACTGCCTCCTGTTGATCCTTGGCTTGTGTCAGCCTCTGACACATAGCTAGGTTTAAGAACAGGCCTTGCAGCCCTCCCTCCTATCTTACCTGGCCAGGAAAGTCTCATGCAAAACATATGTTTAAGGTTAAGCATGTGGGGATCTTCCACTGACAGGAAAAAAAATAATTTCCTTGATGAAATTACATACAGTCCCATCTCTCTATGGGATCCAGCGGATTCACTCTGAGTTTAGCTATGTAGGTGCACCTTGATCCGCAGCAGGCAAGGCAGGAAGGGTCCTGAGTTACACACTAGCAGAGTCTCTCTCAAACTTGGTTTGAGCCATGAGATACCAGGAAGGTAAGCACATTGGCTGAGGCACATCCCTACACCAACACAGGACATAGCTGCACAGCCAAGCCAGTCCCTCTGCCATGCACTCAGCCCATGTTGTGTCCACTTAGCACAAGAGAGCTGTGATCTGTTCTGCAGTAGGGACATACCTGGCATAAGCAAGACCTCAGTTAAACCATGGGACAATTAACAGTTCAATTCTCACTTTACTCTGCTACGTTACACCCAACAATCCTCTGTTCTCCTGCTCTACCTTTCCCACTCTGCTCGTATACTAATGCTGGGCACTTCTTTTACCCTCAAAACAGGTCAGTTCTTCTGAATTACTAGTTTCTACATGTTCTCTCTGAAAGGAGCAATCACAAGCCTATACTGTGGCTACCTGGTAGATATGACCAGAGCATAGGATTGGACCAGAAGGACTTATGTAGGGAAATATCACATATTTCCTGCCTCGCAACCCCTTGTAATATTTTCCAAATGCTCCCCACCTTGTTAAGGAAAATAAAGCTTTAAGTTACTCCAAAGGCATCTCAAGGCCTTTTGTTTTCAACTGAGTCTTACTCACTTTGCAATTCTGTTTTAAACTCTGCCAGCCTTCACGTAATAAAAATCAGGGAGCAATTTCAGTTTTAAATTTCATTTGCCACATGTGATTCCATTTACCAACTAAATCTCAAACCTCTCTGAGTTCCTTTTGATCTCTACAGGTTGTTTATTACTCCCCACGGTTTTACACAATCACAGATTTTTAATAAGTTACATATTTCCATGTTTCACAAGAATGCTAACAGAGAAGTCAGGGGTTTACTGAGTATCTTTCCTAATTGCTACAGTTGCTATCATATCAACACAGTTCTATTAATCTTAATGAAAATTATAATAAAAAAATAATACCACATGCAAACTTGCCATGTCTACCAGTGTAGACCACGGATCCTGGTCTGTATGTCTTTTCTGAATGCCTGGTAGCTGGAGTTTACTTTTCATCCGCTCCCCTCTCTCTGTGTTCCTGCTCCCACAGGAAAAGCCTGACCTGGCCTAAGATATACCGAGTTAATGCCTGGCCATACTGCTGGACTGCTTATGCCCTAGGCCAGCTCTTCTGCAACAGTTTTTAAACCAATTCCAAAATGTCCTGCTGACAGTGCATATGTCCTGCTTTTCTGTTTCTGATCACAATTCACAGACTCAGTGACATTATCTGATTTGATGATGCCAGTTTTGTTTCACTGTTAACGAATCCCTGCTGCCATTTCAGGACATAATCCTGATTTACTGTAGTAGTTGTTATTGCTTTAGCAGAACCTGGTTGGATTAAGAAAAAAGGCTAAGACATTCACACAGATAAATCGAACATCCATAGTTATAAATGCTGGAATTAAATAAACAGACTGAAATACCTAAAAGTTTTGGAGGGGACACAAAGCATCATGCTGCAGGACCTAAATCAATCTAACAAAAGAGATGAAATTCTCCTCCTGGCCACATCGCAACATAAACATCTACTGCAGTATGGTTTGTCTCTTCTTCAGCAGCTGGCGTTGGTCACTTTTGAAGATAAGCTACTGGAACAGATGGATTGTGTGATCTGGAATGGCAGTGACTGTGGCCCATCAGGGGTAAAATTCAGATAGGCCGTGGCTGCAAAATGTCCTGATTTGGGCAATGTAAGGAAATGACCAAGGGCTTCAGCACCTGGACATTAGTTTGGTTTCTTGCCATAAAAGCAGCCAGGCAAAGTTTTTCCTTTCTACTCAAGAAGGATACAAAAGCAGCATAGCACAACTACACATTGCAGCGATGTCTTGAGTTGTCATGTTTTACACACAGCAGTGCTACGCTGTGTGACCAGAAACAAAGACACCATGGCCCAGTCTCATTTTCCTTACAGAAAGGCCACGAAGAGCTGCAAACTACATGAGTGCAAATACATGTACCCTTTCACCTCGTAACCGAATTCCAGCCAAATTTAAGGTACACCAGATCATAGTATAAAAACACTAATACGGACAGATAAGGTTCTATGATAAAAAAGACTACATGGCAGGATTAAGAAAGTGGAAAAATTTACTTTGAAATTCACAGGAGACACCCTTCATTCCAAGTATTGCAGGAACCTCTTTGGTACTTCATCTGTTTAACTGAAGCTCAGCTAAGCGAGTGCTATGCTTTTCAGTGGAGATCTTTAGTTGTTACTCAAAAGTTCTCAGACCTATGAAAAAGCATCTTGCCCAAATAGCTTGGGCTGCAGATCGTTCTCTATAAAACAGATCTTTCCATAAAATAACTACCAAGAAAGAGGTAAATTCTAAATGAAGCAATAATCACTGCATTATCTGGCTTTGTAACCAAAGTTGACCTTAGATTACAATATGATTACAAACGACTGGATTTTGTCTCTACTAGGATTTTGGATTGTGGCATCTCTTTGCAAAACATACACTTTTTGCAATGAAGGCAGCATACAGTAAGATACATCTCACTTTCAATTAGCAGCCTAGAAGCCAGCGATCTATCTTAGGCAGCTATTTTAGGAGAGAACAAATCACCCCCTACAGTGAAGAGCTCTCTCCCCATCTGTTAATGACAGGCCTACATAACCAATTTAGAAGGCATGCCCAGCTTTTAGAAGACTAGAGCTAGAAAAATGAATCCTTACATTTTAGATGAAGAAATCAGATGAACAGCTAGGCTAGGACAGAGGTCTGGGTTTGTTTCTTTGCAAGAGAAAGACACAAATCTTTAAATCACATTTCTTAATTTTACAAAGGAAAACTGCTTTTATTGGCAAATCTAGATGAGAAAAATGTTTACTGTGTCCAGGGCAAGCATGACACGAAATTGAGCTCTTTCCTCTACTTGAGAGTTTTATGGCAGGAACAATTCCATTATAAAATCCAAAATTCTCTCATCTTTTCCCCCAGGGAGGACCACTCAAGTCCTTACCACAGTATTCCTAATTGACAGCCCGTCACTTCATGATCATAAATACCTTTGACCAGTCTACTCTGGACACACTACTACTGTGTGTTCTAAGCTATGGCAAATCACAAAACTCTCTACATTGATTCCTATGCTGATTCTCTGTGATAATAAAGGCATTCTACTCTTAATTTTCTTCCTCCCGAGTTCCTGTTTAAGACAGGAAAAACTGGAAAGAATTAAAACTGATACAAGCAAATGCTGAGGTGTGAAACTCAGAAATGTACCTACAAAATGCACCTACCCTCTGTTCCTCACTGCCAGCAGCAGCTGATGACCAAGACAGAGCATTAGCTTTTTCTACTAAAGGCTGAAGTCAGCTCCCAGTTTCTGCAGCCTGAGCCAATCTCCATCAGTGGATGCTACTATCTCTAAAGCTGTACTGCTGTCATCCATCACTGCAGTGTGGAGAACAAAATCCAGCCTGCACAACGTCTGCCAGCAGCATCATTCTCCACTCCACATGACCTGTAACTGTATTACTGCACAGAGCCTCACTTCTGAAGAGCAGAGAGGATGTGGCACAATACCCACCTGTCTTCTGTACTCCCAAGTTGGATCATACACTTTCCATCCATTTTCTGGGAAAACCTCTTTGTATTCAAATGCAAAAAGTGGCTGAAAGAAAGAAAATTTACCATTAAGAGCCCACTTAGAGCCCATTTAAGGATGTTTGATATCTCAAATACTAACTCATGACTGATCCTTCCTTTTTCCCCACTGCACTTACTTTTTTTTTAGGGCTTTGAGAAAAAGATTAACACTCTTGCTGTATCAGTTAACTCGTACAACAACGTACTTTCCAATACACCCCTGATCTTGCTTGTCTATTATCTAGTACTTCATGGACAAAAGGAGTTTATTATTAAAGAGAGAAAGAAAAAAACTACTTGGACAAGAATTCTCTTACATATTAACAAACAGTTTCTTTCAACCAGCATTTGAAACAACAATTGCAGTGTCATAACATTACAGAGCAGAAGAATTGCACTTCAGATTTGGGGCAGTGCAGTCACCATTAGCTGTAAACCTCTGATGGATGTCACTGTGCTTTGACCACTTTCCCTCTGTCACAAGGCTTCATCAGTAAGTCATTCTCCACGCAGGAAAGAATTCAGCCCAGAGTAGTAGACTCTTCCTGTTTTCTATGTGATCTAAACTCCTACTAACTTCAGTTAAAAACAAACTTAAAAACCACCACTTCTCTTCCTTCAAGAAAATGTACCTCATGTGAATGCTGTACCAAGTAGAAGGGCAGACTGAAACAGTTTACTGCCACTCTGTGTCTTTTTGTAAAAATTGAAAACACTTACCAGGTTGTTTGAAACTGGGAAAGCATATTTCATTAGGTTCTCAAATATGGACCGTCTAGTTCTCCCTTCAGGCTTATGAGCAAATCGTAAGTTTCGAATATCCTAGGATAAAAAAAAAAAATGAGGGAAATCAAGTTGCAAATTTCTGAACCACTTCAAAATTCAAAGAAAATCCAAAAGCCAGAATTCAAAATAGGGTCACGTCACAACAATCCTTCTAGTACTGATTTAATACTGTACTTGGAACACTTGTATTGCAATGCTGGGCTTGGCTCAGTGGTTGCCTGCAAACTCCAACAAAGCCTGTCCCAAATTCAGAGGAGCAGAGGAAGTGCACAGGTGTGTCTGACCACAGCACCTTGCCTTCACATGAAGCTCTCTACCTGCTGAAAGCCTAGGGGAGAGCCCCTCTCAGGGACAAGCTGTTTCTGATCGGCAGGACTTTGTGACACAGACCTCCTAGCTCTCACTGAGCATTCATGGAGTTGTGCCAAAAGACCACTGGAAGGGTCTGCTTCACAAAGTATCTCCACAGAGCTACTGCATGTAGGTAGCCCAGGCACAGCCAGGTGGGTGCAAAGCATTCAACACCATCTCCCTTTAAAGCTTCCATCTCTCAGAGCATTCAAGAAGATGTCTTGAAACCGAGAACTTCTCCTTCACACAGCAGTAGTTTCCACAAAGAGTGGTAAACCCAGGACCTCCTTTCCACACTCGTCTACAAAATCAAATGCCAAAACTAAATAAAGCACCTCTAAGGTGCCAAGTTTTTCCAGCCAAGCCCACAACTTAAACACTTGCAGTAAACAGTTTAAAAGCCACCAGCAGGAAATGAGCTATCAAGTTCAAGCATATGAAGATTGTAGAGCAAGTCAGAGAATAAGATAAACAGATAAAGACTTTGCATCCTCACAGAGATGACGTGATTGGTCTCAGACAGAGAATATTTCAGGATGTATAAACTGCATCTGCACCCCTCTGTTATTGCACTGAACTGCTCTGCATATCCTAGGCCAAGCAGGCTGGCATATATATATGCTACAAAAAGCCAAAACACTCATCATATAGTTTGTGCCCAAGTTTCCCACCCAGGCAAACAATGCAGTTCATTCCAAACCTGACCATGTGTACAAATTTGCATATAAACAAAATGACTGAGGCCTAGGAATCCAGATCAAAACAGGGAACAAATTTGCTTGCCAGCACAAGCACCCCATCTCTACGCTAGCCAGGGTGGATTACGACTGCAATAGGATGAGGGAGCAGCTGGATGATTTGGTGCAGACTGCATCAGCTGGTCTTGACTCAGCACACCCACAGCCTGGTAGTCTGCTTAGCTTTGGTGCCTCCACGTCACAGCAGTGACCAGAGTAGTTTGGGACCCTTTTTCATTCTGCTCTTAAGCAACAAGTGGCATCCTCTCAGCCTTCAAGGACTCTGACAAGAGCTTTAAGCAGACCAAGACCTGCAAGGTTCTGAATCAAGCTCTTCCTATGTGGCCAGTGAGGTAGGCAGAAGGGCCATGACCCAATGAACAGCAGTGGTATGGATTTAGGAGGGAAGATAGGGGCTTTATCTGCTTTGTGGGTATATAGTAAGCAGACACAAGAAGGCAAATTGTTAATTTTTATTGAAGTTTGTATTACCAGTTATTCCAAGGGCTCTTGAGAGGCATATGTGAAATATGAACTGCCTTGAAAGAAATGAAAGAACAGCCTCGAGGAGGACTGAAGGCTACTTGCCAGTCCCTCACCACAAAGCACAGCAGCAGGTGGACATGAGCTAATGATTTAGGGGGACAAGTGCTCCTTTCTTGTTCTTGAAATGGAAATGAGAGAAAGGCGTATGTACTGTATTCCACAATAACTGCTGTCTACCTGGAATAGTATGATGGGCAACCCTGGGAACTGCATTAATAGGATGCAGGCCTAGGTTTCCTCTAGGAAAAAAAGTCACTGCCCAGCACAAACCCTGAATAAAGGGGTTTGTATCTTATCTTGAATGACTGGAACTGGAGATACTGAAAAATACTTTTAAAATCAGATGGGTTTTGATGCCTGTGAAGTCATACTGACTGAAACATTTTGCAGAACTTCCCACAATACTACAGAGAAAATCTGTTAAAATATACGTTCCCCTTCTCCTACTGTAAAACACAGGTAAGAGTTTACCTTGCACACAATCTCCAGCCCGTAGGAATTCTCACCACGACTGGAAGCACCTCCAATTTTCTCCACTCTGTTGATTACACCTAAAGATGCATCTAGGACAAAAGGAGGGTCCTGTAGACAGTTGAAATTTGTGAGTTTAAAAAGAGGAGGGGGAAAAATCCCCAGCTCCTACTCCCTTATGTCTATATTTTTAAACAGACAGCTACATTTCACACAGAATTACTTTCAAAGAACACCTAGGTCTGAAGATTAAATAGCTAACAAAAGCAGATTATTTCAAAAGCTTACCCGTTCCATGCTTTTAAAATACAGTCTATAATTGGTAACAGTGAGGGTTCCTCTGATTGCTCCAGTGAAGGGGCAGATGTAAGTAACATCCTTGGCTTAAAAAAAGAAAAAAGAAAAAAAAAAAAGTTGTTGATTTCATGGTTTAACTTATGGGAGAGATTATGACAGCAACCATATTAGGGATTTTACTTTTCAGATCATGACATTAAAACAAGCTTCATCTGGGATTCTAGCCTAGAGCTAATGTGCAAGTTTCGGTTCTGTGGAGAAGGTAAGAGTTTGAGAAGAAGTAGGATCATCACCAGGAATCCTGCATTTGCACAAAACTGGTACCCCGTAAAAAAAGCCAGTGCTTGGCTTCAAACTGTTAGCTCGTACTGTCAGTAGCTGAGAACAACATGCATGAAAAGAGGAGACGACTTCTGCCTGGAAGCATGCCTCTGACGCTTACAACAGTTTGCATAAAAGCTAAGGATTGTCCCCAGGATGGTTTGTGCCACCTAGGACAGAAGAAGGCAGTTCTCCTACATGTGTTTTTTAGGGTGCTTGGGTCCTTCTGCACAACCTTTGCATGCAGAGTCAGCCCTGGGATAAAGGCCCTCCTGCTAAAAGCCAGCAGAGCTACAGTGATTTGCAGCAGCCATGAATCTGTATAACACCCAACTGCTGGTGATTTTAGGTCTGAAGTCAGCGATCAAGTTACTCTGCAACAATTCAATTATTTTTGAGGCTGAGTGATGGTGACTCAAAACAGTCCCCTTCTTAAAAGGCCTCAAATGTTTCTCACTTGTTTCAGCAAAAGGCTGGTTTTTCACAGCAAACACCCCTCCTAACTGCCCTTCTGGTTTACATCAATTAAAAATGCCAAGATTTAAGTTGTTCCCTCCCCACCTCTGCTGCCTATCACGTCTTCTGCTGCTAAAGCAGCCTGTGCCGTGGCAATGGTTTACGCTGTCACTAAGAAGTAGTGACATCCCTCAAAAACACAGAGGAGATTCACTGACCAGAGCTGCCAGATCCATGAAAGAACTCCCTGGATCATCTTAATAACCTCAAGCCTCTGCACCCCATGGGACCCACTGTGCAAGGCTGTGTCAGAAGGACAGCTCGGCTCCCCTCCAGGTGACAGCCACCATGCACATGAAGTGTGAGGCTACTGGGGCATCAGGATGGGAACCTTACTTTCTTCTACCTTTATCTCATGAGAGTTAGCCTGAAGGAAGAGAAAGAGGGAGTCTGCCTTACTCCAGGGCTCTGGCAACTCATATATATAAATCATCCTCACATCAGCTCTGCTTCAGCATTGTCCTCAATGACTCTCAAGATATCTGTATGTGGAGAAGGATCCTTAAAATATCAGGAGTGGCTAATTCAGAGGAAAATATGTAGCACACAATATCTGGTTAAAAAGAAATAATATATATACATGCTGCTAATATAATTATTTATTTATTTATATAAATTTACATGCATTTGTTTGAAGGACAATTAAACACAAAATGCTTCTAGCCAGTCCTAATTAAACCAAGTGTTTCATTAGTAGCCGATTATTAATCACTTCTTTTCAAAGACTCGTTTGACAGAGATTTGAAAGCAGACTTGTGAAGCATAATAGGGGTGAGGGCAGCCTGCCTGGTTTTTCCACTAGAGTTCCCATTATTCAAAATGTAATTTCAAAATGTTTAAAAAAACCTCAACAAAATCTACTAATAAGAAAAGCGTGCATTTACATCTGAAAAAGAGCAGGATTTCTGGGTAAATAGAAAAGGTGCCAGAAAAATGTTTTGCAGGTAAGGAACCCCAGGCATGATCTCAAACACTGGCCTTGCCAGCTTGTAAGCCACATCACCTTTCACATTTGCATTTTATTAGCTTGGTTTCCTAAGGAAACAATTTTACTTAATTACACTATGCATATACACGTGTACCTACACACATGGCTTGTCGCACCTTAACCCCTTCAGAGCTGTATGATTTCAGCAGTCTCTACCTGATAAATAGGGATCTCCAAGGCATTAAAATGCTTCATTAAAATGTATGTGAGAATGGACTCCAGCTATAACAGAGAGGTTGTAGTAGTGCTGTCACCAAGGGAAAGTCTAATAAACTCAGTCTTTGGTATATATAAGAGAATATGTATGGGAGAAAGAAACTGAAAACCAGATTTACTAATTCCCTTGCTTGTGGAATCCCTGTCTTTTACAGGCCAGTCTTACCTTAGATTATTAGGTTAGCTGAAAATATTTTATTCTTCCCATCCCTATAAAATTTTGCCTTTCCTGACACTTTTAACAGGAAACAATTATTGCTGATGAATAACAAATACTTCATTTTTGCTGCCTTAAATTTCTTGCTGGACCAGGCAGCTGCTGTCTGAGCTACTCCAAAAGCCACTCAGTCTTACATTTTTATATGGCTCATCTCATCATTTGGCAACAGATAAAACACTGGACACTCTTATCTCTTAAGCCATTCCCTAGGAACCCTTCAAAATATAATCTTGCTGTCAGAGCTAAATGTGTCTGTGGAATGAGTTAGATGTCAGTCTGCAGTGTTTGGTCAGAGTATGAGTTCAAAGTCCTTAGGAAAGAGGTAGAGAAAAAGACGAAGCACTGAGGTGGATTTTTTGGTTTGTTTGTTTGGGTGTTTTTTTGGTGAGGTATTTTCAGGTTTTTTCGATTTTTTATGTTTAGGATTAAAGCTGCACTCTTTTATATCATTTTAAGAGGAAGGCAACAAAGTAAAGAAGTGAATGAAAAATCTTTCGCAGAAAATTAATCAAGAGGCTTACTCAACCTTTCAAACTGGAGAGCATCAGCAAACCTGATGCATGTCAGAACATCTGGATAAAACAGACAAAAAACCAACCAAACAAACAAAACTCCATCCCCGTATCACAGCAAGTTCCCTGCAAAAGCACTGTATCCTTTCCCGGAGTCCATGACAGAGATTTGACACACAGTTGTGCTGTGTCAACATAAGAAGTTATCCTGTGGCAAGGACAACTTGAAACAGTAGATCCATGTCCTCTCAGGAGGCAGGAAATGCAAGGCTGTACAACCTACCTCATCAGTCACTCTAAGATGCCTTGAATTGCTTTGTATTTGCTACATGCTAAAAGGAGACGCAGTTACCTTGGTTCCTGTGATATGCAATAACTCAACTAATGAAACATCTTGATCATGCCTTTCAAAACATCAGCTATTTGCTCTCGTTGGTCAGTGACTGCCAAGATATTTTGCTCTATGGATATTCTATTTGGTCAGCAAACAATAAGGAATTTCCTCTTTACATACCCATGTCTTTAATGGTTTCCCCTGGTAGCAAAGGTGGCTCTTCCATTTCAGCCAATTTATTAGTCTCTCTCAGGACCTAGGCAAAAGACACAAGTACAAAGAGAATTTCATTAGGTTTCCATAAACCAAGAAGTTTACATTTACCTGCAAGGGGCCACCAATATCGAGGACAAAAAATTATTCAAAGATCTTGAGGTACTGGCTAGTGTTTGAGCTTCTTCAGAGGTTAACACCAGGCTCTGTGCTTTGACAGCATACTTCCCAGGTGTCCTTTCATGCTCCAACCTTCTCCTACCCAGCCCATTATCATGAGTTGAATTCTCTCACAGTTACATACAGAGCCAAAGAAACCAGTTCCTTCCAGTTGAAGTGATCAACTATTACCACAATGCTATCAACAGTTCAGCAGAACAATTTCTGGTTTACACTGAGGAAATTGAAAAGGACACCTTGTCACACCACTGTCTTCAATGAGGGTCTGAAAACTGTGAAAGTCCTGACTTGAATCAGTTTGGAAAGGTTCTGTTTTGATATGCATGTATAGGAGGTATAGGTTTGTTTGGTTTGGTTTTTTTGAGCTGCCAAATGATCCCTTCTCCACTTTCCTCTGGATTCAGGTTATGCCACAGGTCATGACTTCTCACACAGTTGATTGCATTTACACAAGGGTTTTCACAAGAACAGCTGCTTTCATGAACAGATGAATATTTTAGGAAAGCATGGCTGTAACTATGAAAGCATTACCTGAGGTCTAAACCTATGCGAAGAACTAGGAGAGAAAAGCAAATATAAGTGATCAAGATTAAGGCTAAGTCTATGTGGCCCAAATGCAGATGGATTTAATCATATTCTCCATGCCTCAAACTGGTCAAATGACCACAAACACAGCAGTACACTGCTCAATCTCTTAACACAGAGAGCAGGTAAGTTAGTTTAGACTTCTCCTCATGCTACAGAAACCACAAAACTTGGAGTTCAAAGTTGGCATGTGTCCCAACTCATGAAGATACACAGCGAGAGCTCAGTGTTGCTCACAACTGAATGTGCAGGCTCACTCTCAATCTCTTTAACATTATGCAAGGAAACAGAAAGCATTGTTTCAATTTGATACCGGGAAATCCCTGCAAAGAAAATTCAAAGACATAGCCTAAAGTGGCATTCTAGAACCTGACACGTCTGTGGTCAACTTTCATGTAGGATCAAGCCAGAGGAAGAGCCTCTGGAAATAAAATTTCCCTCAACTATGCAAAAAAAAAAAAAATGGAAACAAAACCCTAGGAAAGCCCGCCACAATAAGAGCACGTTCCAGCATTTTCACACAACAGATTGATGCATAGATGAAAAGATTAACAGGATCAAAGCCTTCTTGAGAACAAGATGTACATTTTTTAAAATGCATTCAAAAGACTTTTGGAAAAAATTAATAATAAAAGCAGGTGCAGTCCCAGCTTCCTAACAGGAACCTCACAAGTGCACCCACTTAGGTCAGCTTTACCAAGGAGGCTGCCAGAGCAGTTGTACTGGGGTCCACAGGATGAGTAAGGAGAGGTCACCATTGACAGAGCTCACTCTGGCAGCAATTTGCAGGGAAGCTTCTCCTCCCCCACATCAGCAATACCAGTAAAAACAAGGTTTTGATGGTATAATGAGCAGAAGTCGATGCTGAGGACTTCTTGTCAGCACAGCTGTGTTGGCCAAAGATCACACAGCCCATCAAAGCCCTGACTGAGGGCCTCCCTGACAAAAGTATGTGATGTAGATCCACTCTCAACTCCTGTGTGTCTAATTTTGTGCTTCAGTAACTGCCTTGAAATTAGCAGGATAACATCTGGATTGTGATAAATGAGATGGAGGCTTCTGGCTAATTAGTCCGTAAGTGGTGGTCATCTTTTTGGCTTTTTATCTTGGAAGGACATTAGTGAAAATACACTCTGCATTCAGAACACGATCACAGCTTCTTCGCGAAGGTCCGTACCCCACACGGGCAGCAGCTGCTGCGAGGATCACTTCGGTCAACAGCTGGACTCGCTGCTCTCCTGCAGATGTCAGCGGGAGTATGTCCAGCAGTAAACATTTGAGGGACTGGATTATTTCTTAAGCCAAACCAAATATGAGGTAAGACACATAGAAAGCACTCAGTATGACAAACATCTGCCATGATGGCAGAGGTGGGCAGTGCTCAGGTGGGTTTTAAACACTGTACTGCAGGTGGGGGATAGACGGAGGGAATAGGCAAGCAGCATGAAAGACAAGAACCTCCACGTCAACAACATTCTTCAAAGGCAAGGCTGAAAGCCTTTTCAGTTTAAAAACTTGTTCTTCTAAGTCTGATAAAATCCATCTGCTCATGCACACTCCCTGAAATGTGGAGTCCCCAGGGTGAGAGGAAAGGGTCAGTGATCCAAACCTGAGCTCACCTCAACACAGGGCAGCAGACGGATGGCTTCCTGGAAGCACAGCACTTCAAGGTCAGCCTTCTTGTCTTCCCATCCCTTTTATTTTTCTTTCTTTTATTTTTTGCTACAGACTTGAGGACTAAACTGATTTTCACCATCACATAACTGACCTCAGCCACATGACCTATCTCAGATAACAAAGCACTGCCTGCCTCCCTGATGATTTCAAAGTTAGTGCAAGCACATCAGACCTGGATAACAGTATCCTTCCCAAGAGACTGAGATAGACATGGTCAGAAAGCCAAGGACAAACTCTTCTCTGTGGTGTTGGTCTTTGCACTATCTGCTCCACTCTAGACCTTGAATGAGCCTCTAGTTGGAACATGAACACTTGAAACCCATCCTGGCAAAAACCAAGAAATGAATGGTAGGCATTTTCCTGAAATCCACCTCCATCAATGGCTCTTTAAAATTGGTTGGGGGAAATACAATCTGTGTGGGGCTGAAAATGCAGGAAACAGGCACAGGAAAAGATATCTGTGGCAGCACTGAAGGATGGAGGCTGGCAGGAGGGAAGAAGAGTGGGTGGCTAAAAAAAGAGGAGTTTTGGAAACAGATCAAGGGGAAAGAATGGTAGGGGACAACGCACATGGAGCTCTGAGATGATGTCAATATCATAGATAGGGGACAACGCACATGGAGCTCTGAGATGATGTCAATATCATAGATGGACCCCTTGCTCTTTATATCACTAAAGAGATGACATGAAAAGCCCTTCCATCTTACTGCCATCCTCCTCTCCCCCTCAAAATCCAAAAATGGTTCATTAAACTGTGCGCAAAATCTTTTTTTGTACATTAGCCTCTTTTCAAGACTAAAAATAACACTCCTAGGCCCAAATTTAGCCCTCTGCAAACCTTGCAAAGTTAAATTAGGAGCGCCAGCAAGGCAAGGAAGCAGGGAAGGGAGCCAGGGACATGACTGCAGGAGCCTGGCTGCAGGAGAGTGATGGCTGGCTGCTGACACATTAACGCTATTGAGGCAGGTGCCACATACATCTGCAACAGAAATGTGCCACCTCTGCATTGCCTCAGGTTTTTAAATTGTTCGGTGAGAACAAAACCAAAGAGTTCTTAGAGATCTGCAGTGAAGATCTCTGCCCAGAGCTGGGCAGAATCAGCATTACTTAGGAATAGGACCACAGTGATGCAGAGCCGCACACTGGCTGTCTCTGTCACAATCATCCCTAGATGGTTTCTGTAAGAAACAGATACAACCACCAAAACCTAGCAGACTACTCTGCCTTGCCTCTAAGCCAACCAAGGTCTTTGTTACCTTTTCCCCATAGAAATGTTATTCTTGATAATTGAATTTCCAGGGGAATGAAGAGTCTAGTTACACACCAGAACAACCTTTATTTCTGTCTTCTTTTATCAAGTAACATCCTCTATCCATCCCACCCGTCAGTAGCTCTCCCTCTAGATAAAACAGCCCTCTGGGATCCTGAGACTAGGAGTACCTTAGCACCTAAGCATAAGTCCTGCCTCAGCTCCGAGGGTGTGAGGAATTCATGCCACCACCTACCTTTGTTCTCTGCTCAAGCAGCGACTCGGCAGAACAAACCCACGCTGCTACACTTAACAACCACTTCTCTTACTCCAGGATTCCACCCTGTGTTAGCTCCAGCACACTCACCCGTGGCTGAAGGTGCAGAGCTTTGCACCCAACACAGGGAAATCCTGATGCTGTTTTGCTAATGTAACTTTCAGATTTGAGCAACAAAAAGATTATATGTTTTGCTTGCATGTACTGGGTCAGGGAAAAAAGTTTAGGTCCTGCTAAAAAGGTAAGACTGCTGCAATTCAGGGTACTGCAGTTCTGGCAAGCTTCTCCAGCCACGTGTTCACACTGCCTCCTAAGACAGCAGCCAGCATACTGCTCCAAAAATCCCTCTCCTGACTGATGTCCCTGCAAGATTCATGCATTTAGCTCACCCTGAGCAGCTACAGCCAACTCAGTCTGGTACAGAGTTAAACTGAAAGCAAACTCCACACATAGGATCTCAGAGGTCTGTGCATCATTGCACACTGTTCCAGAAGGATCTGAGAGGGTACATGAAAGTCTAAATTCAGGGTTTGCTTTTTGCCTGTGAACAAAACAACTGATGTGTTTTCCTCTTGTACTGCCTGGTGAGGCGCTTGCCTACCAGCGTAGCTGCAAGCCAGGATGACAAACACATCCTGCACTGGCTGAGGCCGAGCCAGGACTGCCTCGTCCTACCCACCCTGCCACTGCTGTAATTGCCCCCGGGTCTAGTGCAGTTGAGATGCCAGAGTTCTCTTAATGGCTTGTATAATGGAAGATTTTCCATAACCTGGATCATTTTGCCAGGACTGGCTTAAGGTGTGACTATAGAAATGAAGGCATATGGTGAGGGAGAGAGCAAGAGGGAGAGAGAGCAGCTGCGACTGAAGGTAGAGTAACTTTTTCCCTGGACACAACGTATGCCTGCAGATTACAAAGACGTATGAGGAGAGCACCTGAGGTCCCCTCCTAGCAATTTTTCAGTTACTCTCTTCTACTTTCTCCTGAATATTTGAGTCCTGAAACCCACAGACAAAGGTCAGATTGTTTGGCTTCACAAAACTTGAGGGGAGACTAGTTTTGTGTTACCAAACTGCTGTGTAACAGTTTTCCCAAGTCTGCAGAGATTCTTCTACCCTGAATCACAATCAAATGAGCAAAAAGAATCTTTTTTTGCTTAGACAAAATTAAAATGTACCCTTTTTGTGATTCTTTTTTTTCCTCTGAGTTCATCTCTCCTTGGTAACCTCCTACACACTCCAAATCATTTTGCACATTTTGAGCAGATCTGTTACACATAGAGCCTCAGCACTTGTACAACATGTTCGATCCAACTGCATGGCCACCTTGCTCCTGTATTAGTCCTTTCCCCAAAATCACGTCTGCCCCATTTACTGAGAAGATAAGCTCTCCAGGCTGGGAGCTGCTTTTGTTTCAGCTACACACAGTCCTGTTTTATGTTTCCTACAGCAGGAAGGCAGTCTCTTAACTGGCCCCTTGACATAAACATATATAACCTGTCTGTACAGACAAGCATTATACACACACACACAAAATCGCTTTGCTTCTGCAGCCCCTCTACTCACAGATTTGGCACATCTATGTCAACCTTGTGAGCATGCACTGGTCAACAGCAACAGGCAAAATATATGCTGCAGGGACAAGAATGTGCATGTACATTGTACACATGCAATAATATACACACAGAATGAGTAGAATTTAAAATATGCATTTTTTCAAATTATGTGTGAAATATGGAATTGAAACTCAACAGCCACGTGAAAGGTTTTATCTCCTACAAGAAAATATCTGTCTGATACTTCACATTTTAATGGACTACCTAGGAATATTCTGTTTGTACTTAACATATCTAAACTTTCCTTCTTTCCCTGCTTGTTTTTTTTAAATCTCTTTCTCTCAAGTACTGGCAAATGATTAAATATCCTCATTAATCAGCATTTTTGCCACTTTGAAGGCAGGGTAGTCAGTAAGCTGCAGGAATATCCATTTCAGCTAAAACTGAAGATCAACTTCTCAGCAAGTCACCCTGCACCAGTCAGTGAAAAGCAGAATACCCAGGAGATGCACCTTTAGGATGAGTGCCCTTCTTCCCACTGAAGACTAATAACTAGGGCAAAGGAACATCAATGCAGATCTGGCAGAGCAAATCCCAACCCTGGTGCTTCCTTGTGGCCAGCACAGCAATGCTCAATCTCCTGGACATCCACATACAACTGAGCAGTCACAACCTCTATTTTGCAGAGAAGTAAAAACGTGCTCTGTGCAGAAAGGCAGCAGGAAATGAGCCAAGCCAGATCCAAAACCTGAATGAATCTCATTTAAAGAGGCATGACTCCAAAGCTTGTAGGATAGGTCATCTTAGCTGTAGCATAAAAGACAGCTTTTGGGTCAGAGCTGACTCTTGTCTGCTGTCTCAAAGAACCACATGAGAGAAATCAGCCTTCCTGCAAAGACTTAGAAATAGGATTACTTTTACATACTTCATTCATTCATTTATTTTGTTTGTAAATCCACAGCAAAACATATACACTTACATAACCAATGCTTCTCTCCTTTAAATGCCGTTTGGGGGGTCTCAAACCATGTTCACCTCTTCCTTCCTCTGAACTGCCCTTCCACTCCTTTCCTGATAGCTGTTTCCATCAATCAACAAAGACAGTGACACTATGGCAGGTGTATCAAGATTTATCATTCTCCCAATGACACTGTAAAAATGTCTAAAACAAACAGATTCAGAACCTCTTTCCATTCATGTCAGAAAAAAATCCACACAGAGGTCCAATTCTGTCCAGCTCACATTGACAGAAGCTGCAGAACTGACACAAATTTGTTTAGAAACAAGATTAGTATGCTTCTTTAGGTCAGTTTTTCATATGTGCATTGGTTTCTTCTCTAAATGGAACATTTCTAACAACAGGAAAAAGGACACATTTTACTGCTAAGACGCATCTGTCTTCTCAATGCTCAGTTAGCAGGACCACAGAACAGAAGCCATACTTACTTGACTGAAAACACTGTGCTACTTTGAGGAGATTTTCAGCTACCATTTATGGCTATTTCAAGTGTACTTTGAGAAGATTTTATGTGCTAAGTATCCTACTGGAAATGCAATAAAACATAAATTGAGCAAGTAAATGGACTTTGTTGATTATTTTCAAATCATTAAGAATACCACAGCCCAAAGACTAGGGGAAAAACCAGTAGTATCTGCCTGGCTGAGGCACAGGGACTTTTCTGAGGATTATGATTAGATGAGTTGAAAAACTATGTTAGAGGCATTCAGAGCCTCAAGACATTAATTGCAGGGAAATGCTTTGTGTCTTATTCTTTTGGGATATTAGAAGTTCAAAGGGGAAAAGACAAAACACCATGGACACATGGATCATTTCAGAACAGTACACAAAGAATCAAATATACTATCCAAAGACCAAATCAAGCCCATTCATCTCCTAAGAGAGCAATGGCCAAAGAAGGCTTCTTAGCTTGGTTAAAAAGCAACACAAGAGGTATTTAAGTTGTCAAAAAATGTTCTGACATCAAATCACCTATTACATTACTCTAAAGACAATAATAACATACAATGTACACTGCAACTGCCTTTTAACTATGCTTTCCTGAAACAACTAAAAAAACCAAATCACAAACTGTGGTCTCTACCTACCATATATGGAGACAGTATAAAAAGACTTGAGTTGCTTACTTACCACTGTCTTGAAAATCTTTAAAAAGAAGCTGACGATTTGTGTATGTAAAAAAAAATTACAGTCACCAGAGTAATGTGAAGAGACTCCTCTGCAGGAGGAAGTAGCCACCATGTAGTGTTTCCCTGGAGTTTTCTGCTTTATTTTTTCAACTATGCTCTTCTCCACTCAGACCTAAATGTCCAGTGATGAAGAACAGCCTCTCTGGGCTGCTGAATTTCCTGGGCCCTCACTGTACAAGTACAAGGCAAGGCTTAGAAGCTCAAAGGAACACATTGTTGAGGGCCACTTATTCAACCACGGCTGGTTTGTCTCTTCAAGTTTGTATGGCTTGGTGGCTCAAGACAATTCTCTCATTAGGCTCTGACAGAAGGTCGTCATTGACTCAACACAGCAACACTCTCTGGCACAGAGTGTTGCAGATATTATCTATTCAGACAAGGCCAACATTTTTTAATACAGAACCTTCTTCAGTGCCAAGAGTTCTACATACATCTCAAACCGTAACGCCTCTGTTCTCCACAGGCTGCTCAAAAACTTTGGGCAGCACATAAGCCTGACTCTACCCCTTATTTTTACTGAATTTTGCTTAGCAAACAATTTATACATGAACAAAAGACTAAAAGTTTCAAGGAAACCATTAAACTAGTTCAGTGAAGTTAATATCATCACAAAGTAAGAGAAAAAACACTCTGACCAAAGACAGAGTTATAAATTCTACCAACTAAAATAAGTTGCAGAATACTGTCTCCATTACCAGGAATTTCACTTTGGAATTTTGTGATATATACGATAAGGATTCAAGATACAGGTAACTATATATCTATAATGAACAAACAATCATACAGAGGGGAACAAGGATATTTCATTCCATGCAAAAACATGTACAGAAAATCAAATCTTGGCAGATACTGCATGCAGCCACAAATCCACATGCTCCTTTTAAATACCATGCTTGTTCATTCCTGCCTGACTTGTCCTTCAATCTACAAAACTGTAACTAACAGAGGAGATGGAAGCCACCTCTTACCTGGTTTTACTCAACAAAAGGAAAATTCTTACACTTTGTAGCTAGGAGAAACGTAGCAGTCAATTAGGAAGAGATAAAAATATTTTTGAGGAACATATGAAGGCCATTTGCTTACTCTCTTAGTTTTACCATTCCTAATAGATGGCAATCAAACGTTTCCACATATTTCTTTCACTATGCATTATTCCATATTCAAGCATTTAGGTACCTCTATATAAGAAAAACTAGTAACATTTGCTGTCTTTTCTCTCCTCTAACTAGATGAGCACTTAGGGAGTTACATTCCCATGTAAAGGAGACAGAAAACTGTCTGCATATGGCTTTTCCCCCTATCTAATTTGTATGAAATCAATATTTTGCAACCCAGAGGTTGGCTACTCTGTGGGTTTGTTTCCTTGAAAGGGGGAGGTGAAGAAAGGACTTACTGGTGCAAGGATGGGACCAAGATTTTTCCATCTCTTGGGATATTTTAAAATGAAAATTACTGGAATTCTTATGAAATATATAGCATTTACTATTAACTGGAGTCTTGGAAAAGCATGGTAATGGCAGGGGCTAAATTGCAGTCACTGACAGGGCTGCCCTGGTATGACCACGCTTATGGACAAGAGCATTATTCATTCTCCAAAAGTAGTCATTTGTGCCTTTGTTCATCAACAGTTTAATGCTCCAAACAAAGGAAGCCCACTTCTCACAGGCATGCACGCACAACTCGTAGAGTCAAAATCAGATTTTCAAGATAGCTACAATATTTTTCCCTGTAAGACTTTCTTACTTCTCTTCTGCTGCCCTTTAAATCCTTCTGCTTGATACCTTCAATAGTGTAAAGCAGTGTAAACAGGCACTATCGCCTGTTCTTAGATTTGTCCCTTGGATTTCATTCCTGTGTGCAAATGGACTTGTGGAAATACTACAGCAGATCAAGTAAGGGCTAATTCTGCCTGCATAGGTTCTACTCCTGTACACCCACAAAAACATGAAGTACACCTCTGCATGCGAATATAACTAAGCCCAAAGCAATGGTGCAGAGAAACACATCGCCAAATCTTCACGCAGTGACAGTAAAAAGATGAACTGTTTATTTAATTTCACTGCTGTATCACCAGTTCACATCTAGCCGAGTCTTTTGCGACCGGAGGTCAATTATCTTCACCATCTGGTGGCTTGTGCAATATGGTCTGCAACTTAATAGCAGTCACAGTCCAGTGCACCAGGAAAGAAAGCTCACAATATAGAAGACATCTTTGCATTTGCTATGAACTAGTTTGCTAACAGGCAGTCCCAGGCAAAGAGACAAGGGCCAGTCTGAAACAGGAATATTTATCCCCATTTATCATTAGGCAAGGGATGGAGCTGACTGTCAGGGCAGAAAATCTGCAACTACCATGGAGGTGCTTCAGCAGAGGATTTGTCATGATTTAGTGCTTCCAAGCTAGTATCATTCACTAACTGAAAAGTCCCTTAAAAGCACAACTAAAAAACATTGTTTAAATGAGTGCTTAGAGTTTAAAACGTTATGTCACTCTCTAAACCTAGCTCTTGTTGAACATGTGTTACACATAACCAAAGCCTGACACACTTCCTGCGTTGGCAGGGAGATAGTAATGGAAAAGCTCACTGAGACTACTTTTAGTGATTTACAGCAAAGGATGGAGGGGGGGATCACATCTTTCTTCAATATGTTTTTTTACTAATGATATACATGTTCTACATAAAACTAGTCTAAGCTACTTTGTACTAAAACTAGAACAAAGTAACACAAAGGTGGCAAAGTCAGTAACTGGCATTTCAGTTAATCCTGTCCAACATCACCTGAGGGACAGGATTTACCTCAATTTTAGAAGTCAGAGAATATGAGAGACATTACCCTGAACTCTCTCCATAAACAGAAGAGAAACACAGTAGGTTTTCAAAACAGACAAAACTGCACCTTTACTGGAGCACAGCTAAAGCTGAGAAATCATTTGCTGCTGCTCTAATAATGTCCCCAACATCTGCACCAAGGACTTCTCTAGCTCAGTTTCATGATGTTCTCACCTAGCATGGGTAGTTCCTTAAAGATGAAACAAATCAGATCATAAAAGACCTATTTCCTTCCATTGGGTACAAAGAAATTGTGGTTGGCTAGCTTGAATGCATACTTGCCCAAACAGATTTCATCCAGGAAACGTAAGGAGACGAAAAAGGCATCCATTTACTACCCTGGAAGGAAAATATTCTTCATATACCTTTTGTCATGCATCAGTTAGGTATCTTACAAAATAAATCACATGGGCTGGTTGTGTGAACATATACACAACAGATAACAAATTAAGGTTACACCCGCCAGTCTGTTTCTTCCCACTTCTAATCTCTGACTCCTGGGAATGCTACAATAATGCTCTTGCATATCTTAGACAAATCCACTGCAAATCCACTGATTCCTCATACAGTAAAGAAGAAAACTGCTATAGAGGGAGCAAACAGTCATGAAGGATGGGTCATATGCTTGTACAGCATTTTCTCTGAACTTCAGAGGAATATAAGGAATTGTGGATCTTACCATTGCCCTCTAAGGGGAGAATGTTGTAGTGGTCCCAAACAGCAAAGCTAAGAACAAAGATTTGAACCACTTTTTCTGAAGGCTGCAAGCTAAGCAGGCAACATACGGGTCTGCTGTACTGGTTCCACCTGTCCAGAGAATGGACCAGATGCAAAAAGCAATATTAAAAAAACCCATGTGAGTTTCTGTCCCCCAGTTTAAGCTTTTGCTGTATACAATCCAAAAGCAAACACAATGTGCCTTAACAAATTATCAGGCAAAGGTACTGATTGTAAGGGAAGTGGTAGCAGGCTCTGCTGGCCATATACACTGCTTCTCAACTGCAAATGAGGATCCAACCCTTTCATAAGGGCTACTCTGAAGACTTGAACATGGTAAACTTCAGGCATTATCCTATAAAGCAACAGCTAATTCAAAACGAAGATCCCTATGGATAGAAGTTAGAACATCAGCAAGACTGAAGTACTATAAAATGCATGGACCCATCTCCCCACATATGCACAGGAGAAAATACTGCCTTATAGGACTTAGGAGCAAGAAACTCACTGTATTTTATTAACCATCAAGTTCCTAGATCTGTAATAGCTATTTATACACCTCAATCCCTTTGGCAATATTTGCTTTAAGGTGTTTTTAACATCTCAGTCAAAATTACAAAGTATCTATGGATTTCCAACTCCATTTGCACTTCCAACTACTTCAATTCTGTTCTTGCCTGATCTATAACTTATGTTAAAACATATGGCAGCATACTTGCTAAAAATTTCCTCAAAAAGTATATTCCCTAAATCAATTCTAAACAGATTTAAGATCAAGAAAGGGGTGGAGGGAGAAACTAATAATGCTTTGTTGTTTTTCTGTTGAGGGTTGGGGATTTTTTTCCCCTTCTTTTTTTTCCCTATGAAATTAACTGAAGGAGCCAAAAGTTAGTTTATGAAGTGAAAATTCTATAAATTTTCTAATGGAAAGGAAATTTAATCTTAGTTCCAGATACTGAAATGCTCAATATACATTAAAAAAAAAAAAAAGAAAAAAAAAAAAGAAAAAAAAAAAAAACAAAAAAAAAAAAACAAAACGAAACACAAAAACCTTCATAAAGGTTATTATTAAATACTTTGGAGAAAAATTTAGGAAAAATACTGCACATGCATTCAGTAGGAATCCCCCGTGGTTGTCTCATTTACCTCATTACACACATGCATGCACACACACAGAGTGTTAATTGCACTCCAAAAGAAAACTGCAGGCACAGACTGCAAGAAATTAGGTGGGTCCTTCCCCTGCTTCCCTCCTCCCCAATGGACGCCTACTATTCTTCTAAAAATTCCCCACAGAAAAAGAAAGTGCTAATTGTAGCTATGACAAAGTGTTTTTCCATCATCACAGAAGTTTAATTCCTAAATTTGAGCCAATGCATACACAAAGGCAGAAACCAAGTAGAAGTAGGAGTTATGATGGATCCATGTAGCAGGAAAAAAATTACATATACATCGAGATCATAATCCCATAACCAGCAGATCCACGTCAAAATCTTGAAAAGCTTATTTTCAGCCTCTTAAAGCTATCTGATGCAACACCTTTCTGTGAGAACAATGTGTAGCCCAGGCACTTGCCTCCCATAGCTCATTTACCACAAAATGCATTAGTTCCCTCTTCAGGGCTTATTCTCCTACATTCTTCCAGGAACAATGTGGGACTTCTTTTTGTCCCACAGCAATGAGGTGCTTAGCTCAAATCTCAGTACCTGTTAAGAGTCGGGAGTTCGTGCTGTCTTGTGCCAATCAAACCTACACAAGACATTCAAGCGTGTAAGGAGAGAGCAGTAACAGAACATGCTCGAGCCACTGTATCAGTTATTGGTATGACCTCATCTGCAATATCAAAGGCAAGGCCACATCTCATGAAGAACAAAGAAAATAGTAAGAACAATTAGGACCTTGAAAAATCTCTCACAGAACTGACTTTAAAAGCTTGCAGAACTGTCACATGACAGAGATGTTAATTCACAGAAAGCTGGACAAAGAATGATAATTCCAGGGAAAGGACATCCATCGTCCTTGACTCAAGACCTGAAAGAAATCAGTGTCAGCTGACCACCACTCACACTAACTGTTCCATTTCAGAGGTGGCATTAGGCTCCAAGAGGAAGCCCAGGGAGCAAACAGTAACACATCAGCACTGACTGGGACTGATTTGAGGACAGATTGAGTCTGCAGTTGCACTGGCAACACCAACACAAGCTTTACACCTACACACAACTGCATCACAGCCACTCACACCACCTCTGCAAGAGTAAGTTTTTGGGTGAAGCACGTGAAGCTTGTGTCAAATTCAGGGCATGCAGAATTAACGCAGGTGAAGAGCAAGAAGCATTTTGGCAGCAGAAGCAGGTGCTCACACTTGGCCTGCAGTGCCTTTATTCTAAGTAAGTAATTCTCTGCTTAACCATCTCTTCTGAAACACTATTCTAAATGAAAGAGGAGCAGCATTTACTCCAACCAAGGCAGAACTTCAATTTGCTTAGAAATAAAAAAAAAAAAAAAAAGGAGGGCAGACTGTGAAGAAATCACTCTGCAAATTATGAGAACTGTGGCACAGTATGGAATTATGGGCTTCTGATGGCCTCCAGTAAGCAATACATAGGCATCTTCTGCTTGAAGAATCTATTATGCAGTTAAGTGAATGTTCCTCTGTGGATACTGATTTCTAATGGGTACAGAGGCCCTGTTGGATGGGGAATCAGACAAGCTCAGAAGAGCCAGAATCCCTGCCCAGACAGCTTACAGTACACACAGATAAGGTGACAAAAGGGGGAAAAAGAGTCACAAGCAGCAATCAGGGTTAGAAGGAAAACATGTTGAGACATCTTAATTGCCAGAAGGGAAAGACAACCTTGATTCCAAAAAGGAAATATTGCTTAGTTCTCTACTTCTAAAGGTAGTACTCAAGTGTCACTAGACTGTGAAAAAGCAGTTCAGTTGTGCATCAAAACTGGAAAAGGAAACCCACATTTTTTACTTAATTAAAATTAAGGAATTGAGTTTAATTTTTTATAATGTTATATAATATATATAATATAGAGTTAAGAGCTGTAGTAGTATTTGAAATCTTATTCATATCAATGAATCACTTAGCCTCAGGCTAAAAATGATGTTTTCTGTATGCTGGAGTAACTAACACCCCAACTTCACAGTGGGAAAAAGTTTAGACATAAAACAAACTTCCATACCCAGGTGTGCTCACACATCACAGAGTATTCTGAGTTGGAAGGGACCCACAAGGATCACCAAGTCCAACTCTTAAGTGAATGGCCCATACATGGATCAAACCCACAACCCTGACATTACAAGCACAATGCTGTAACCAACTGAGCTAATCTCAGGGTTCGGAAGATTACTTTTTGTATCCATAGGTAAAAGGTGTAAACTGTCACAGATTACACATAAACTACTGTTTAAAATCCTAGTTTAAAACTGGCTAATAAGCTGCCTTTAGAAAGAAACATTCATATTCTTATAATTTATGAGCTTTCTGTTATTAATTATGGATGACTGAGACAATACTCACAGGAAAAAAAAATCTTCATGGTTGTCAGAGGAATTAGCTTTTTATTCAGATATTTTTATGCAAATTTACTGTGTTTAGATTTTACAAAGATTCTCAACCACAGCCGAGAAACGCTCAGATCATTACTAGAATGTACCAGTACCAACAGTTTTATGCTCAGGGATGTTTTTTTCAAAGCAAAGATATATCAGCAAACGCTTGGTTTCATAAGATAGCTTTCAAAACTCCCGTGACACTGAACTAGAAGTTTGAATTTATAATTAACTACTCTAATAACAGACTTAAAAGAGCCCTGTTTGGACCTTTTTAATGTCAGAGCAATAAATTGCGACAGAAGATTATTTTTATCAGCTTGAAGATAGCAATCTTTCTCTGAAAGAAGATACTTCCAAGGACTCAGAGTTTACAAACAAGGAGTAGTTCTCAAGAGAAAACATCTCGTACATATACATACACAACAGGAGAAAAAGCTACGTACAACTGACAGGTTGAGAATTTCACTACTTAAAGCACCTAAAAGAAAATGGAAGTTCCTTTGAAATTTCATCTCCAAGTGAGGGTTGCAGAGTCAGCTTTTTGAAGATTAAACAGCTTTATAAAGGAGATAATATGGTAGAGATTAAACTACAATTTCACCTGTTTGACTTCAGGTTCTTTCATGATTTGGCTACATAATTATTGGCATTATTGAAAGCTGACATTTTACCACATCCAACTCATAGAAGCAAGACGTCCTCTGAAGGAGGTTACAACTTTTTTTTTCTTTTTTTAAGACAAAACATACATACCCTTAAATCTGGAGAGAAGTTGTCTGCTGAGGTGGAGATCGAGTCGGACGATATAGCAGAAACAGATTTGGTGTGAGTAGAATGGTCCGAGTGCGAAGTGGAAGTGCTATGAAAAGAAACACCACAGTGTATCAAAACTGTGCTGAAGAAGACTCAAAAGCTCACAAGTTCAGCCACTCACTCACTCAGTCATATCAGGCATCTTTTGCTATTTCCACCCTTTCCATTCTCAGTTATTCAGCCCTCAGCAGTGCTTTAAGAGAACCTGTTTTACTCATTGTTACCAGGGATTACCAAAGGGTAGACAATTCATTACCAAATATCAGCTCAGACTGAGCCAAACCTAACACAACCGCAAGTTAGTGCTGAGGAATACGTTCAGAGCAGGTAGCGGGGTGTGCAGCTGCAGTGCCAGCTTCAGGTTGAGCTCTAGGTGGAGGGAGCTTCAGGCAAGAGGCTGGGAACTGTCAACCCTTTGCAGAATGAAGGGCACAGGGACCTGTGTCCTAGCCAGGTGATTGGACACTCAGAGACACAGCAGGAGCCCGGGACTGCAGACTTTTGTGCACTTAGACTGTTAGGGTATAAAAGCCCAGGGTTTCCTTTGTTTGGGTCCATCCTCAAAGGCACTCGGGTCAAGCTGCTATTTTATTATTGCACCATAATTGTACTGTTTTAAGGACTGAGATGACTGAGGCTCTGCTGTGGGAAACCTGGGGTCGAGCTGCTAAGGAAGCCTTGTCTGACTGTGTGAGTGGGGGGTGTGTAGGGAGGGAGTCAAGCAGGGCACACATCGGCTCACTGGAGCCACCCACTGCAGAGGTGCTTCGGGCTCAGCTCAGGTAGTGCAAGTGCCAGCGTGGCTCCTGGATGGTCAGACAGAAAAGTTTCCTTAACACTTGATCAAATCCTAAGTCACAGAAACTGAGGGCCTCCATTTCAGGCTTTCAGATGGGAGATATTAGTGTGCTGCAAGGGGATGAAAACAGACAGACTCCTGAACGCACGCCAGCACAGCTCCAACCGCAGCTTTACAGCAGTGGAAGAAATTCAGAATAAAAACTCTTTTCATTACACACAACTTTTATCCTTCAAGTATATGTATAACCCTCCGGAGAATTAAAAAGGCTCTCCCAGCATACCTCTCTGGTGACACAGAGTGTGATTTGCTAAATAACAAAGCAAAACAACAATTTTCTTTTTTATACAGTTTTTCTAATATAGCTGTAAACAATTAAAGTAAGCTTATAATTTATAGTAATTTTATGCTGCAACCTCTCCTAATTGCTTAAAATTAGCATTCAATACTAAGGTTTTTAAGACCCCAGATCACTGTAAAGAAAGATCCTCTGTAGAACAACGTCACTCCCTGAAGCCACTGTACAGCAATAAATGCTACCTGTACCAATTAATTCTCACACCCTTACCAAACCCAAAAAGGTTTTATCTGGGTTTAAAGACTCTCTTAAGGATCAGCTCTTAGACTTGCAAGCCTAGTCACGGCCAAAACAGAATACCAACAGGAGTATTACTGTTACTACTTGCATTAATTAGATGTGACAACCTAGAAATAGCTATAATCTGAGCTTCCAAAGGGCCTGGAGATTTGTTAATTGTCCAAAAATAGGTTTGCTGCTGATAAACAGCCACCAAAAGGCCAGAACGTTCCACTTTTATTTCTATTCTCTGGAGTTTGGCAAAGTATTGCACAGTGTTAAAAACATGAAGGACTACAGCAAAACTGGGCTCTTGCTGGGAGTTAGTTTTCTATCACCAAGCATTAAAGAGTATTGGCAACCCTTTCATCCTATGAAGTAGAAACTTAAATGGAACCTCAGGGAACAATAAAAAATTATTTAAAATAAATGACACTGGTGTGCCAATCAAATTGCACAATTCCACCAAATGCACTTGCTGTACACGGTTCAACAGCTATTCACTCAGCTTTTCAACGTGCTTAACTCCTGCAGTATTGCCAGGTAAACTCCTGTAATTTTGGGTGGCACTTCTGCACACAACACTGCTCACACCACAGCAGCCCCACAGTGTCTGTTCTAGGCACAAAATAATCTCACACTAAATATCTGTGAAACCTCCCATTCTTATGAATGAAAAGGCCTCATATACGCGCTGAATTCGTGTTCAGTTTCGCATTACAACAAAGCTGATATAAAGTGTATGCTGCTGCTGAATGGGCTGCTCGTGTTCCCCTCTCTTCCTCCTCCTCTCAACCCAGAGTGCACACTGCTGCCATCTCCATTCTGCTGGATGGGCACCACGGGATGCAAGGCTCAATCTGCTGATCTGACAGGGCAGTAAACTATTATTAAACATGGAGAGAGTCTTCTGGTGGGTAACAGGGCTGATTGGATTCATTACATGGCTATATAAATCATCAGATGCAGCATACAGAGAGGGAAGGAATCTGGATCTGGAGATGATGAGGAAGGCTGAGAGCACTTTGCGCACAGCAGCCTGCAGGCATGCTAAATTAGGCTTAGCTCTAAACCACATTTTACATTACTTAAAGGAGCTCAGACCCCTGGTGTGTTCCCTTGCAACTCCTTTCAGCCTGGCTTCTGCATGGCCAGTCTTCATCTTCCAAGTGTTCACCCTAATGTTTGCAAGTGCTTAATTAATTTAATTTTTTAAAAGCATGTAAAAAAAAAAAAAAAAAAAAAAAAGGAATCACATAATTTAATCATTCTACAGAGTCTAAACAGTTCTACCTGTTTACTGTACAGCAACCTATAAGGAGATGGCACTTATAAGGTACTTAGAGGTACTTAGTTATCAATAAAGCAGATACTGTAGAAGCCTTTATTGCAGGGTGAGGACTTTGACTCCTGTCCCTGGGTCCCTACTATGCCTTCTCCCACACTGGCTCCAGCCGGGGGAGCCAGAGTCTCAGAGTGAGTCTCCAGAAGCCATGCATTCTAGCTCCCTCCCCTTTCAGGTCCCAGACTTTTGTGTATTTAAATGCATTTTAAAGGTCAGCAACTCTGCTGAGTTTACAAATCCTTTAGCACAGGTGTTAAGTATCTAAACCAGGGCATACCAGCAGCTGACACGGCCCTGTGCACCATACCAGACAGCTTATTCAACCAAGTATTTTTTGCATAAAAAATTCACATCCTTAATTGATGGAAAAGGGAGCTGGAAAGGCTGGAAAGGTTTAGTGGAGCGTGCTAGCCTCTCTGCCCCCATGCTAGGACAAGCCACACCCAAACAGCTCCCAAGAGCTGTTTGTCTACCCCTTCTCTGAACAGCTCCCAGGGAGAGAGTGCGCTGACAAAAGGATCAAAATTTCACCAGTTTTTGTGCTGACACAACTTGTCTGCCTGGGTACATTCCCAATGTCTACTTAATACACAAGCAGCGATTATCTAACCATTGAAGACCAAAGATTTTTATGAAATTGTTAATTAATTTCACTACGGCAAACTAAGGGGTAGACTGCTTTATGCAAGGGAAACAAAAAGAAATCAAAAAGGTGGGGGGAGAACCATAATCCACAGTGTGTCTGAGCTGTGAAAGTGTTCTGTGTTTATTGATCACACTTGGCTTCAAGTGGGTGTTAAAGAAGGAAAGTATTTGCATTTTAGAAGTGGATTTTCAAAAGATCTCCACACCAATGTCCCTCTGCTCCCGTAGAAACCACCAGTGAAGCCTCCCCTCAGTGTCGGCTGCGGGAGCTTTTGGGAAGCACCACCTGCACACGCAGTGAACAATACCCCTGGATTGTGCAGCTCAGCACAGTATGCATAGGTTGCATATATTTGGCTACCTCTGTTCTTCTCATCTGTCATTTATACGGAGCCGAGATGGACGAAGGAGCAGACAACTAAAAGGCCACTGGTTTCCCAGCCCCCTCCTCTTATTATTGTCAGACAGTCACACAGCTCCAGCTCCACTGCTCAGCAAACTAATTAATCTAATGCCCCTCCAAGTGTTGCACATGAGAAGTTTGTTAGTTTCAGTGGTTTAGTCAATCTTGAGCTCTTCTCTGCTACCAATGCAAAAGTAAAGATCCTCAAACCACACAATTTCAAATGCCTCTGGGTGGGGGAGAGCAGGTGGGGGCCAATACACAAACTCAGGAGACCAGAGCTCCCTCCACGTTTTGCTACCAGCCCTTCTGCATCACCTCAGGCAAACCATTTACTCGTGCTTCTGTCACAGCTTCTGCACATTGTCCCAGCCTTTGCCAATGTAAAGTTAAAGCTGTCTCTTACGATACTTCTGGCAACATGACGAGTACGTCTGGCACCAGCCTAACGTGCTGAGGACCCCACTGAGGATGCTCTGTTCTCACAGTGACAACCCCCTAACAGCTGTGTCACCAGTAAGGCAACACAGACTAAACCCGAGGGACAGCCAAGGCACCATGGTCACATGTAACTGCTGGGTTGGGGGGCACCTGACAAACATCTGAGAACACAGGTAGGTTTGGACAGGTTTCAGCAAGGGTTCAAAATCACTAGGGCTGTGCCAGTCACTGCTAGCTGAAGGCCTAGTTCAGTACTACTTAAATGTGCAACAGTACAGTATTATCTCTGAACCTAATTAAGGTTCTAGGAAACAACATGTACTCAGGTTCACAAAATACTTTGAGCTCTTCCTACAGGAAAATAAGCGAGTTCCCATGAGGAACCAGGGAAGACCAAGGACCTCCTGGAGCATTTTTCTTTCTATGCTTCAGTCCGAGGCAGCTCTGCATTGTCCTTACTGATGGATGTCTGTGTCAAGTATGAAAAGAGACCTCTTCAACAGGTCAAAAGCACCTCCAGGGAAAACACCTTACTCCTGTGACTGCCATTCCCATTTATTCCTTTCCTCATTCCTCCCCCATGCAGACACAGGAAACAGGTCTAGGATGCAATTAACACTGATCTATGTCTTTCATCTTGGTAATTATTTTTATTATTTAAATATGTTTCTCTGTAGCCAGATTGTGAATGATGAGTCCAAATGTGAGCTGTCGGCACAATGGTCTTATACAGTATCTGCACGCAGTATTAACCCCTTGGCTATATGGAATACATATATGCAACTAATAAGAGAACTATACTGGAAACCAAGCACAGTGACTCAACTCCTGATAAAGTGTTCATTGTTATTATTAGGACTATCCCACAACATGCCAGATGGTTTTCAAACATAATTCAGACTCAGACAGATGCCCTCCAGTGATTCCTGTTCAGGCAATTGAAAGGTATTACAGCATCCGTAGCAGAATTGAAGGTATGCCAGCGTGCTGAGCTGAGGCTGTCAACAAAGGTGTAAAGAAGCTGCAAACAGAAACGTCTCAGATAGGCAAACTCTATCTGTTAAACTATGAACGTGCAGGGAAAATATTTTGGGTGAAACCAGTGATAAGGTCTTAAGCCACTTCAAAGAGTATCATTAAATGCCATTTACCAAGGCAATCTCTACCCTCAGATCTGCAGGGCAGTGTAAAAAATGTGACGTATAAGAAAGCCTAGGAAAAGAAATAAAACTTGTAGCTGTCAATTTTTTTTGCAACTGTTACAGTAAAGGTTTGACAATGAAATGATTTCTTTTCTGATGTAGAGAAGCAATAGTTTCCCCTGGAAGTAGAAAGCACTAGTACAGCTTCTGAAGAGGGCGATTTGACCTCATCGAGAACAGTGAACCCAGGACAGGTAAAAGCTAACCACAAAGATGCAAAGAAAGTGCGAGAATAAAACTGTGAAGCCCTGAAGCTTTAACCTGCTGCAGACAAATGCACCTTTTATGCAGGACTGAGCCCTCCTACCTGTATCCTTACCCCTGTTATAGGGAACTTAGTACAACATTCTTTGTACTTCAAATCCAGGACATTTTACTTTGCTGTCTCCACTCTCCAGAGGAAAAAAACCTCCTAATAGATCTCTGTGAGGAGCATTCTGTGAATATCAGGCCTAAGGATAACCATGCTATATAACATCTTCTCTTTAGTTGTGTTACTCAAGAAGAGAGTCACAACAACCAATTTCATGTATCACATAAAACTTCACAACGACTTCTGGTAAAACCTTAGACAAAAGTAATGAAATTAATGAGGTGTAAACCATTTCAGCCTGTAATTGCTGAGAATGGTTATTTCCAAGCAAGCTCTTAGAAGTGTGCCTCTTTCTGTTCAGCAAAAACATCAAAAATACATATCTTCCTTCTACGATATTTCTGATTAGCAAGAACATAAATTATATACACTTTCACAAAGACAAGTAAATCCTATGCAGAAAATGACTGGGTATGATGAAGGGGCTGAGACACTATCACAGGTTTCCTCAGAGAAGCTGTGGATGCCCCATTCTAGAAGTGTTCAAGGCCACACTGGGTACGGTCCTGGACAACCTGGTCTAGTAGAAGGTGTCCTGCCCATGGCAGGGGGATTGCAACTGGATGATCTGTAAGGTCCCTTCCAATCCAAACCATTCTATGGTTCTCTGACACTTGTTCAGACCTTGAAAAGTAAGAAAGAGACTTTTGTCCTGCTTCAAAATAAGATACTGTCTAAAAACAAACAAACAAAAACCTCAATCAAAATAAAACAAAAACAAAATAGACAACAAGAAGGAGAAAAAAAAAAAAGTTGAGTTCTGATTCCTGAAGTTCCCCTCCTAAATCAATGAGCAGGACTGTGAATATGAATTTAACACCCATAATTCTATGAAAAATTATTGGAACAGAAGGGAAACACACTTCTGAAAAATATGCCATTTTTATTTACAGTATATGCACAGGGCTTAAGGACACCTATTTTTTGTATCAGTGTCTTAAAATACTAAACCAGTTCACTTCTATAACACAACCAAAACACAGTCAGTGATGACAAAGTCACCTTTCCAGCACCTTCCTTATGAATATTCTTTCCCTGTCAGTACAAGTAGATGCTTCATTGCTTGCAAAGGTGTGTCTATTACTCAGATGCTAATTAGCATGAGCTGCTCACACCATTTCTTCAGTATCAAACAGAATATTTTGTTTCAATAGTCACTGAACTGACATGGAAAACAAGTGACAAAATGCACCACTGAGCGATACAGTTTCAGACACAGAGGTCATAAATGAGAAAAATACTGAGAGGGCAAATTTCCATTTCCTCTCTTCCTGTCTTTTTAAGAAGTTTCTCATTATGTGCATTCCTAAAACTTAATCAAGGTTAAAACTGCAAATTAATGATGACTAGTAGCAAATACAATTTAATTTGGAAGCTTCAGAGGCCAAGAGAGCAGGGTCCAATTGGTTCGAATTTACAGCAGAGCCCTGAATAGAAGCACTTGAAGCATTTTGGCACTTCTCTTAGAAGTATAGTGCTGCAAAGGTATTAAGCGCTGCCCGCTCACTTCCCAAACTCAAGCTGACCACACTCCCTCCTCAACAAGCCTGTTTTTTTCAGAGAAGAAAAAAGTAATACTGAAAAACCTCTTGGGTCACATCAGAACAGAGGGAGACAAACTGGTGCTTGTTCCCCATGAATATGACTCTGTCCTAGCTAGTCCTGGCTGAACTGGCCTGGGACATCCAGCTGTTGCCCGCATCAGACTCTTCCATTTACAGCAGCTCTATGTGGATCTCTGCTAAGGCTAAGTGGTCCCCATAGTCCTTATGTGTGTATGCATATAGACCCTAAAGGGTCCTCAGAAGTCCCTCACACATCCCTCTTCAGGCAAACACTTCAAAGCTCAGCCAGCATCTAACAGGACCAGGGCCTTGAAGCAGGAGCCGGGCATTCTGTGCTGGCTTCTGCTCTGCCAAGGAGCCGGAATAAGGCTCTGCTGTTGTAAATTAAGTTTTAACACTTCAGCACCAGGACAGGACTACCACAGTGATCAGTACCATGTGTGCCCATAATAACAGGCACATACCTTTCCCAAAGAGATTTCACAGACAGCCAAAGGAGTAGGATCTCCAGTAAACAGTGACCCCATCCTAATTCTTCACAGCAAATTGCAAAATCAAAACAGGCTAATTCTACCTAGACAGCAAGTGCCACAGTACCTATAGCATAGGTGATGCACCATAATGCATCAGTGGTGCATAGGAGATGCACTATTACCCCTCTGAACACTCAGCACCCTCTTTTTAGGCGCATGCAAGACAGACAGTTGCTACGATTCACATACATGGAACTCATGATTTCTCAGATCCCACTTAAGAGTTACAGGTTAACCTCTGCTTAACCTGCTTAACCTGTAACAATCTCAGAGGGGAAAAACTAAAAGCCATAAACAAATATGCTTTTGAAGGAAAGAAAAGCACCAACTGCCAGGCTGCCTCTGTCATTCAGAGAAGGCAGACAGTTAAATTATACAACAATGTACCCTTACTATTCAAAAGGGTCGGCAAGGTCAGAGTTCAGTATCGTCTTAATAAAGAAGCCATTTCAACAAACAAATCATGGTGCATGTATGTGACAGACCTAAAATAGTCCCCCCCATGCCACTTGCCTGAATGAAAAAGATTCGCATCTGTTGCCAAGCAAAGCTGGGTCTCAGTCTGACTTCACTGTTCCAAGGGAGGAAAATGACATTTTTAAAAAGTTGATTCTTCCAAAGAGCATCCAGAGCTGAATATATAGTACATGTTTTCCCATGAGCCATAAAGAGAATGCCCTAAATTTTGACCGTGAACAAGCTTTTCTAGGAATGCAAATTTTGCTCTCAGTAGTTACACAACGGACTACAGTGTCACAAGCACTGTTCGTGCTCCATTAGTCATTCTTTTATTATTTTTTTTAACTCATATTCACAAAAGGCCTACAGTGCATGCACTTGCTAAACAATAGGCTGATTGTTTAAAATATTTGCAAGATTCCAAGAACAGAAGGCCAACGCCCAAAGACAAACTAATATGCAGTTTGTAATTAATAACAGCAAGCAGCCCACAGTATCATGCTTTCATGAGTCAACAATCCAGAAGGTAAAAAACAGGAAGAACAAGAGCGATCAGAGGTCTCAAACAATATTCTCTGATCAGCACATGGAATCTGTATTCACGAGAGGAACAAAAGGGAAGTTAGGTTTCTAACAAGCTCCCAGCTGGTGTGGAATGATGCTCAGGTACAAGAGAACACAAGAAAAAAAAAATTCAAGAAGTTGTCAGAACTCTGCAGGGAATTGACATTTTGCCTCTGTTTCACCAATTCAATTTCAGTCCATACCCACAGAGTACAAAATAGGTGCTGAATCAAATTCTTCCACCTTACTACCTTCTGAAAGCAGGCTGATAATCCCGTACTTCGGTCTGATTCCTGTTCCTAATGGAAGTGTTTGGATTGCAAAATCCACCACTAGGACAAGCACTTTTGCTTGCAGCATTAGGAGTTTGAGCAGTGAGCAGGGGGCAAGACAGGCAACCCACCTCCTGCAGGTGAGACACAACAGAAAGGCAGCCCTGTCAGTCTGGCTCTGCCCCAAGCCTTGGGAGGAAGGTTTGACAGACTTCCTAGAGGTGGTGCACACATCTGGGTCTGTACTCCAAAGCTCAGGGGTTTCCAATCACCCACACAGACCCTTAGCACCAAAAATAAATTATGATTATAAGGTGAAGAGAGGTTCAAAACACAACCCTGCTTACTGTCAACACAAACAGGGTTGCCACCTGCTCTTATCTGCATCTTCCTAATTCCTTATTGCTATGCTTTTGGGGATCTTCGGTGTTCTTCAGAAGGAGTTAGAGCCTTTGTTTTCAAAGATACTACAGAGGGCAGGACTGAACTAGAAGTGAAGACGATCATGCCCCCGCTCCTCGAGAAAACAGTATTTCTAGATCTCTGCTGAGGCAGAGACGTTCCAGCACCTCACGCTTCAGATGGTTGAGGCACTGCTGCAAAAGGACAGACAGAAAGCCATCAGGGAGATCACTGACTGACAGAATGTCTGGCAAGTGATCTCTTGAGCCACAAGGAATCAGCATTATGTCCTGACCTGCAGCTTTCTTCCCCAAACAGCCCAAGTAGCAGTCTCAGCAGACCACAGCCAAGGGAACCTCCATGCCACATGATTGCTCTGCCAAAAAGGCAACTCAAGAATCCAAGTGTTTCTTGGTGCTACGAGAACACCCATGTCCCTTAGCCTTGCCTGCAGAAGGTGTTGACTCCAGGGCTCAGGATGTTCTGTAGCAGGGAACTAAGAGACCTAGATGGGGCTGCTACCTCCTAGATCTGAGCAACCTTGGATTTACCATTGGACCCCACAGGAGAAAGAGGGTTGGCAACATCTGTCTCTGCAAACACTCTGAATGAAGACAAAAGCCATGATGGAAATGCTACATACAGTTCAAAAATCACTCCTGCAGTTAATATATTTATATTTACCATATAAACTTCCACAACCTTCCTTTAAAATGTATCAAGCCAGAGAAAGACACACAAGTAAAACACTATCAGGATTTTGATGCAAATTCAGATATTCCCATAATAAGTCGCAAAAACTAGTCCAGAACCTGAGAGCAAGGAGAAGCAGAAAAAAATAGAAACAAACATAGGATATTAAATATTTTGTTTGCTTATAAATTTATTTTTATTTTTAGGAAAAAACTATTAACTTGATCAAGGAAAGAAATAGAAACAAAAATTGTATTAATAACTACTCACCTTAGGACAGAAAAGAGAATTGAATAAAAGGCAGATATAACTTTTCTTTTACTATTTGTATTCTGGCAATACCTTAGTTTTTAGTTTCTTGCTAAGAACCAGTTGCATATAGATTAACCAAATGTATTTCTCACAGTTGATGTGCTGTCTTAGTTTTTCTTTAGATTCCTTCCTATGTCCCTATTTAAGAAACACCTTAGTTAGAACGTAACACATATTGTTAAATGTTCTGATTTTCTTTGAAACACATACCACGCAACCCCCTCGCCCCAATAAACTGAACACCCACAGGAATTAAAAATACCAGTGATTTACTGATCAATGACATTACTTGTTCCATCCTGGGAAAAATCAAAAGAAGGAGGAAAGGATATATAAATATAGCCAATCTGGAGAATCTTGTATCACCTAGCAAAACTGACGTGGTGTAACACCTTGATAAGCTTTCACAGACAATGTGCAGCCATGTGCTTTGCCGCAGGGCAAAAAAAAAAGACTGAGAACAACTTTATTCCACTGAAAACCCAGTTCTTGCATGAAATTGTTCCCTAGCAAAATCTCAAGCTCAAAGTCAGACAAGTATACAATACTTGGGGGCCATATTTCCAGAAATTCAACATAAGACAACACAGGATGTTTTCAGAAACACTGAACACATGTGTGAGAAGATTGAGAGGGGATCTCATTAATATCCAAAAGGCAGGTGCCAAGAGGGTGGTGCCACACACTCTTCAGTGATGTCTAGTGATAGGACAGGGTACAGTGGTCATAAATCAAATGACAAGAAGTTTCACTTCAACATGAGGAAGAACTTCTTTACACTGAGGGTGGCACAGCACTGGCACAGGCTGCCCAGGGAGGTCATGCAGTCTCCTTCTCTGGAGATATTCAAAACCCACATGGATGTGTTCCTGTGTCACCTGCCCTAGGTGACCCTGCCTTGCAGGGGGTTGGACTAGATCTCCAAAGGTCCCTTCCAACCTTAACAATTCTGTAATTCTGTATCTTGTCACAACTCTCAAAGAGCCCAGCATGATTGAAGATGGTGGTCCATCAGTTAAAGTCTCCAGGTTCAACACTCACAACTGGTGCCAGGTCACTCCCCAAGCTCAGTCCCATTTATTGCCTAATAAAAACCCCAGTTTATAAGTGTTTAGCAGTCATTCATTTCTTGACATATGGCCCAGATTTGGCAAAGGGCTCTGCACACTCATGCATCCCACTGGCCCCCTGTAGGGTACATGATGAAAACAAAGGTCTTTCAAATTCTTTCACCTTGAAATAAGGCACACAAAGTTTGCAAGCCATCTGAGGATTTTCTGTATATCAGTTCTCATTCATCAAAATGAGGGCTAATCTAAGATCACCCACAGCCACTTCGTCCTGCCATTTCTGCTTCCTTAAGCAGGAGGAACATGAAAAGCAAAATAACTCAAAAAGGAGTAGGATCAATGAGGTCAGAATGGTTTGGCTCTGGTTGGTAGATACCACAGGTGTCTACGCTCCCACTTACCCAATGGAAACCCAGGCAGTGGAGTCTAGACGACAACTCAGCTCTCCCAGAGTGGACACTTATCTTTCTTCAACTGAATTACTTGTGGAGTGTATTGACTTTGTCAAGAGTAAGGAGGTTTTAGATTACCGTATCTCCTTGTGAAGTGGGTTATCTGAACCAAATCCTACCCAGCATCTGTGATAATGAGTGTCTTGCAGCAGAGTAGTTTGTATTTGTTTTGTGCTTTCAACTGAACACAGCATTTTGCAGACACCTTTTTGCAGCACAGGAAAATAAGCAAATACAAAAACGGGAGAGTAAAATGTATTTCTCCAACTTGACATAAGCCTTGTCCAAAACAATCTGCACACATACATGTAATCCTTCTCATCTAAGTATTCCCCTGTGTTGAAAAAGAAACAAG
Source organism: Pyrocephalus nanus (assembly GCA_038380795.1). NCBI lineage: Eukaryota > Metazoa > Chordata > Aves > Passeriformes > Tyrannidae > Pyrocephalus > Pyrocephalus nanus. The sequence continues at coordinate 38,170,769 of CM076259.1, forward strand.
GTTTTTCTGTAAAGGAAGAACTCCTGTGCCCTCCCCTCCCATATCTATCTTTGTTTAATTGCAAAACTTGTTCTAAGTTACTATTTCCACTCCTCTGTCAAACATGGTTAAAACTGTCCACATTACAAAAACTATTAGTGGACAAACTAGACAGATACACACACATACATGAAGAAATGGGGCTTAGGAAACCAAACTACAAATCTCTGCTCTCTTCTCACTTGTGAACAGATTTAGCAAACGTTAAAAAGAGGAAAGCTGTGAATTAAGAAATAGCTCCTTCCTTTTTTTTGGAGTAGAGAACAACCCAAATTCAATGCACTTTTTGCCCTCGCCACCATGATGGGGAGGGAGCTTTGTGGAGGTGGTCACACCTGAATTATTCACTTGTAGGCTCTACTTAGAGTCACTGTGGAGAAACTGAGATGACTCACTCTACACCACTGTGTACAAAAAAAACCCCAGAGACTACAAGAACTCTGTATCAATCCAATGAGATGGGAAACATCTCATGCAGGATGCCTGTATTTTTCTTTATGCAAGGTGGAAGCAGAAAGTGGAATCTAGAATCAGAGTATGTTTTAGCAAAAAACAGATGAACTATATCTCTCCATGGTGCTGGAGGCACCCCAACAGGTGGTAGTAAGTGAAGGCCCAAGACTGCTCTGCTGGCACAAGTCCTGAGCACATCCACAAACAGTCCCACCATATCCTTCTTCTCGCATCCCAGTGTTAAATGACCAGTCTGTTAGCACGTTGCTTTACCTTGGAGGAAAAAGACTTGGAAAGTACTCTCTTGTGAGGGGTTCATTTTCAGTGTGGGAGTGGGATAGCCATTCTTAGACTGGAAAACACAGCCTGAATTTTCAAGAACAGTCTATTCCAAAAGTCAGCTTGGGTAAAATATGAGCAGAATACCTCATAATTTTCATTTCTTTTCAGAGATTCTATGAGATTGTTCATCAGTTTTGATTTATTAAAGGTATCCCATCTACTGGTTAAACTAACCTCTACTGTGATGATTGATTTTGACAGTCGTCCTTCAGCAGTTCATCTCTGGTACTACAGGTCTCACACTCTGAGATTAGGTCAGTTGGTTACAGCATGGTGCTAATAATGCCAAGCTTGTTTGTTCACTCCCTGTATGGGCCATTCACTTAAGAGCTGGACTCAGTGATCCATGTGGGTCCCTTCCAACTCAGAATATTCTCTGATCCTGTGATTCTATTCTCTCACATGATGAGCCTGCGGACAGAGCTTGGAGGCCCTCCTGCACAGTGGCTCCCGTTTCCAGAACTGTTCTCTGTGACCTGTCCCTGCCTTCAGCATCTGCTCTCCACAGCAGCCAGACCTGCCCTTCAGTCTTAGAATTGCAACCAAGTTGTTCACAGCCTTCAGCTTTTTCATGGGCAGATTTAGCTGAACACATTGATGAGGGTAATCCTACTGCTGATCTGTGCAATCTTACTCTTCTAGAAGACTATTCATCAGTGGTATCAACTGAAATCAACAATAGGATTTATTAACACAGCAATAAAAACAGCACAAATTTTCACTAAAGGCAAAGGTAGGAATGAGGCTGTGGTTCACCTCAATGCATTTTGTAGGGGGGTAAAAAATCCACCAAACACTTTGATCACAAAACACCAAGCAATGATCAGATGTATACTCACTCCACCAGTTACACTTCGTACAGAAAAAAAATGGTTGGGTTAACTTTTAGCCCTGTCATTCAGTACTGCCATTGCTCTTCATGGGCCATAAACTTTGTAGTGAATTTTCAAGGCCTCAGCTGCTCTTGCTTTTCTTGGCCTGCCTGCAACTTTGTTTTAACTGGCTTAGGTGTGACTGCAATTTTTTGTAACTGACCAGGTGTGCGTATCTACTTCGTTTTATTTTTGTTTGTGTGAGGTAAAACCATAGTTTTGCACACACAATAGTTGCAAGCAGCTATTTACACAGATTAAGACACTCCCCAGTAACGCAGTAACTTCGTATAAAGAAATACAACAGCCTGGTATCACAGCAGAGGTCTGGAGAAGTGGAGACACGGGATGTGCCATGGAGGAGTACAGACACAAGAGGAAAAACTGGGCTCAAGCTTGGCACTGGAGGCCATGGCTATAAACAACTCACCAAGGGTCAGCCAAAGAAATGCAGACCTGGAGCTGGACAAATCTGGGTTTAGGGGAAACAAAGAGAACAAAGAAATAGTATCTCATACCCATAAGAGCAACTATACATGGCCAAAAAAAAAAAAAAAAATTAAAAAAAAATCAGAAGTAATGTGGAACTGTAGAGCAATGAAGAAAGAGACAGGTGTAAAGTTGCTTTACCAAACATACTAAAATGGTCCCAGGTGGATCCTATAGTAAAGAAGAAAAAAAAATCACCAGGATGAACCTCATACTTCTCCTAGCAAAGGACTCCAGATGCTGACAACTTGTTGTAACACCCATCACCACAAGAATAAAATCAGCAACCTTGGGGCCCTGAGGCCCCAAGAGGGAGTAAGAGAGGATAAACATAACACCAAGAAGAGAAGTAGAAACCAAGAACTGAATGTTTGACATTTTAATGGCATCATTATTCTCTCTTTTCCTGTAATAATTGCACCTGGACTAATAACGGCTAAACTTCCAAAAATTCAGTTACACCAAGAATAAATTCTTTGCTATGTCAAGACATGCTGCCTTTTTGCCCTTAAACAAAGTTTTGAGTGTAACACTTTGTATAGGCATGTAGTCCCTACACCACAGTAAATAAATCCAGATAAACACATTGTTTTATTCTAAACAGGTGTTGCCAGTCTTCTCAGAACAAAGGAAAAAAAATCCGTAAGCTCATGTTTTTCTAAATAGTTAGCAGAAATATGATCACACATCCACACCTGACTCAGATCAAACTTGAATCATTGGGTGACCTAGCATTAATGATTCTGAAGCGATGGCCAGAAGACTACAAAGGCCAGATCCGTAAAGTGGAAGCATTTGTACAGAGCTAACTAAATTACTAGAACATCACCTTGAAGGGATTATGGACTCAAAAACTGCTAACACTTTTCTCCTCATCAAATATATCAGGGTTTAGAAAGCAATGGAAAAGAATCCATGGAACAGAGAATCAAGAGAGAAATAAAGAAAAGAGCTACCTTGAAATCATTGGAAAGTTACTGAGTGAGAACATTCTCTGGCAAAAGTAACTACAGATGGTAAGAAAGGGAAAAGCAAATACTTGAAAAGCTCCCCTGACTTTTTGTTGTTGTCTTTCACTGATTTTTTTTCCTCAATTAGCTCCCAGTTACTAGGGCAATAGAAGAGCCAGATGTTTATTCAGTTAAAAATGAAGATGGGGTAACTACTGTGACAGTGTCTCTCCTGTTTTCTCCCTTCCCTGGGTTATCCCAGACACCTCTACAAACCAAGCACTTCATTCCCTTCCTGTCACCCTCTTCCTCATGGTGGAATGGGCTTCCCATGGACAAATAAAAAGACTGTTTCATGTGCTGAATTACAAATACACTTGCATGTAACACCTATATATCAAAGTGACCTCTGTTTCTGATGCATTTCTAATGAATGCTTTTTTTTTCCTTGACTAAGCCTTCTGGTAAAATAGAAAATTCTGAGTTGGAAGGGACCCACAAAGATCACAGAGTCCAACTCCTGAGTCAACATAAGCCCTCTGGTGTATGGACTAGGTCTCTTTTTACACTGGCTGATATCCTCAGCACTGAAAAACCAGTGACAGTAAAGTAGGTCATCAGGAAAAGATTAATGAAAAAGAAGATGTGGACTATCGATTTGCTGAGCCATTCAAGAGGTATTATGACCTTTCCAAATGCAGTTATTGCCTTTGTATGTGAGGTATAAAAGAATTAGCAAAGGAAGGGAAATGATAAAACATCTGAAATAGGTGATTAAATGTGTTTGAGGCAGGTGTTAACCTATAACTGAAGTCATAGTAGGAGTACAATCTTGCAACAGATAGAAACTGTGTAATCTGACACTGTCAGGTTGCTCAGTCTTAAAATTCAGGTTCTGTAACTGCGTCTCTGTTGTAAATAGCCTGTAGTTAAGGAACTATGTGTACAACTCAGAACTCTCTAGCAAGTAGACTGTTAGTCAACATAGCATCAGCATTTCTCTTCAGAAAAGGCAGTGCTTGCTGGGACCCAAGAGAGTCGTGTTCTGAGCCTAGCTTTACTCCTCACCAGCTGCCAGATCTTGCCTCATGTCTCCACCGCAGTTTTTCATCTCATCCTTAGACTTTCTTGCTCTTTGCCCAGTCTCTCAGCAAGGAGTCTCAGCACTCGGCTGCACATCCAAGAGCTTAGTAAAATTATTTGCCAGGCATTATTAAAAATGGAGTAGTCCTGGCTTAGGCACATCTGAATAGTTGGTCCTTGTCTCTTCAGCACAGAAATCATCACCATCTGTATAGGAGCTAGAACCACGGCACCGCAAATTCCCATGCTGCCTTTAAACAGCAATGTTACATTAATTACAGCAATGAACAGGTGAGTGTCAGTTTTATTTTATATTCTCAAATGAAAAATATACGTAAACCCCAACATTTTTGTCATCAATAAAAAGTGTTTTATTGAACAGTAAGGGCGGGGACAAAGAGACGTGCACGTGTCTAACAGAGGAAAATGTTTAAGACTGAAGGTCTCGCACCCTGAGACAAGTAGGAATATTTTCTGCTGAATGAAGGAATAGAAACTTGCGTGGCAAAGACTGCTACTTAAAACAGTTCCCAAATTCTTCAGAGTTAATGGTTTCTCTTCACAAGCACACTGTGTAAATTAAAAGCTCTAAACTCCTTCTTACTGACTGTTATTTTCTGCCCAAAATCCTTAGACTCTAAAAAGATTCTTCTTGCTCTGCAAATCTATATGCAGGCAAAACTGCTAGTTAACTTCACAACATATAGTATACAAAAAAACCCCAAAACTTATCTCAGGATGGGCTTCAGTTGCAACTGTTATAAATCATCGCTTACATATTAAAATCAATGATGAGCCCATTTGGAGTTGCTAATTAGTTCTAGGCATAGTGTTAATCTCTTAATGCAAAAACCAGTTTATTATCAACACTCAGCCAGCAACATACTTGTCTTTAATGGTAACAACTCTTGAGAAATCCTGCTTCACCAAACAAGAAATCAAATGCAAGCAATGTTCTCAAGGCCCACGAGGAAAATGACAGCTACTTGCACTTCACCAAACACCAGAACTGGTAAAAATCTTCCCTTTCAAACTCTAACTTCAATGACTCATCACAAAACAACTCAATCAGCAAAGCTCATACATCTGGTAGCAATGTGGTGCTACAGCAAAAGCCCTCCTCAGCCAACAGCTCACAGACTCAACTCCTTCCAGCATCACTCTCACCCGCAGGGAAAGAATTTCTTCAACATAGCCTTAAATCAGACCAGGTATTGACAGGGCCCTATTTGAGACAAGGGGGAGTTTATATCTCATGGAGTTATGGCTTCAACAGACCTTGTTGCACTGATTTACACAGAGTTTATGTTTTCAGAGTTATTCCTGAAAACATAAAGACAAGGAGCATGATCGTTCTCATATGCTTCAGTAAAAGTGCAGTGCATAGGATCCAAGATGTCTGCAGACCTCTGTGAATGATAACCACCAGCACAGAAGTGGTAACAAGCAACCAAGACAGTGGTAACATCAAACATTGCTACAATCATGCTGATGGTAAACATCTGCCCACTGCCTTACCTCTTTTTCTCATTTTATACCAAGGTTGAAACATCACTGACATCTCCTATAGCAGTTTCTTTACAGTACAATCACCTCCACACTTTTGCACAGGCAATACAGATTTACCTTCTGCAGATCTAACAGAAAGCATCTCAGGTATCTTACTGGACTGTGGTATGTTTTTTCAGATAACATTTCCGAGGAATATAAAGAGATCCATGTTAAATCAGAAACTACAGCACATAAGCACACAGACTACATGGACAAAATGCCTAATCACTTTTAATGAAAAGTAAATATCTGAAGTTTGACATCACTTTTTTCCTACAGTCATATGTTCTGCTAAAGTCATACATGGCTCTATCTGACTTTCCTTTCACTAAAGGAAAAGATTATGATAGAATTTTGTTGGCTGTTCCTTTGAATTCCAAAGGTCAAAGGGTCCATATGGAACTTCAAATTTGAAAAAAGAACAACACAAAAAACCCACCCACGAATTCATCTTAAGAGTGGTCTCTGAAGAAGACTGAATAACTAGCACCACTGAATTGTGTTTATTACTCACTCACCCAGGATCCTCAGGCCATTTTAAAGATATAAAAGCAGCCCATAATACTGAGTAAAGCTCACTCTTCTGGGCATAACTGTACTGTAGCTCATCAAACATTAGAATCAGTGTTTTACCTCACTCCTTCTGTCTCACGGGTTGGTCCTGGACTGAGAACTGCAGACACACACAAGCACTTCTTGCAAGCTGCTAGTTAAATACCACCACAGCTCTTTATAAGTAGTTGGCTCATGGTCATGTGTCTTCCATGGGAACAGGATGTAAGAGGAAAGTCCATCCTAAATACTGACCTCTGGAAACCACAGAGAGCTGCAGAACCTAGTGCTGTGCCACCCAAACCCAGCACTGGGTGAGACAGCTGAAACTTGAAAAGCAGAACGGCTGTTTCAGCACAACTATGAGGGCAGCTGAGTTAATTAACTGTGACCTGCTCATCTGAAACTAACTTGTATTTTCACACAGAGCTGTGGATTTTTTACCCTGTGCTATACTATGTCATTAAGAGTTTTTCAAACATTTTTCCAGCTGAGAAAGTAGACAACACTTGTTTAGTTATTCCCACATCTTCCTCAAGGCCCACAGGTATTGCACATTACTAGAGTCTACTAAAATATCAAAGCAACTTTCATAGTCGAATGCCATTACTGCTGTCTCTCATGTGCATTACTAAAACACAAATAAACTTACATATGTTCTTTAAGGCACTTATTTGAATGTGAGCAACCTTAAGTATAAGTAAACTCTTTCAAGCATGTCTTCTCGAGGAGTTAGATCTTAAGTACCTCTAGAAATATAACACTTCCAAGCTGGAGCTGAGAGAATCCAAGGAGTGCACTGCTGTATGTATTTCACACTAGCACCCTTCCAAGTCTTCTAAATCTTGCGTATAACAATTCAGTAACTACAACTCAGTAAGGTTTCACATGGCTGGGTAACTGCAATTCTGGGGTGAGTGACCTTCTACTTATTTCTTGGGTTTTGGTCCTTTTAAATAAAACGGATTATAAAAACTGATGACAGCACCCTCATGATTCACTGTGCTCCTCACATCATCCCCCAAAGCTAACTTCTTCTTTTTAAACAAAATCACTTGGTAAAAATGTGTCACAGTCATAGGTTACAATCTAATAGCTTGACTATTAAATTGTAACCTATGATCACAAACTATTAGATCACAAACACAGCATGAAAATAACTACATTTCAGTGCATACAAATTGTCCAATTAGCTTTAGAGGAATTGTTCTGATGCACAAAATCAGACTGCAGTACAGCTTTAATGATTAAAAAAAAAAAAGATGAAAATCGATCTACTGTCCAATTCATATAAAATTATTTATTTGTGCATAAGCATCACTAGATTTGCACAGGAATCTGATAATAACATTCTGAAGGTCACCAGGCATCTCTCACTAGAAGAACCTTATTTTTCTGTCTTATAATTTTGCCCTAATCTTGACCATTTTAACTAAAAAGTTTCACAGCATACGCCAAATCAAGATGAGAATTTTTTATTAATAATTACAATGAAAATCATTCATCAACACCTCTCTAGAAAAAATATATTTTGTTTGTAATACATAAAAAAAAAATTGACCAGCTTTCTTCTATGGGTTCTAGATGTTCGAGCAGAGACTTAAAATTCTGAAAGCTTTTGAGTAAGCTTTTTTATATCCCAAGAAATCTGTTAAAGTCTGGGCCTTTTCAGGGCTTTGAGGACACAGCCTTGTGCATGCTTAACAGAAACAGATTTATCATCTCAACTTCCCAACAGTTCCGTCTGTGCAGGGCATGCTGCTGAGAGGCTGAACAGGAGCTTCCTTGTAGCCACTGGCTCTTCTGAGTTAAGCTCTCTCTAGTGTCCTCTTATAGTGACTGACCTTCACATGGGTCCCAGTTGCCTGAGCTAATGCAGAGGAAAAAAGAAGAATATATTGGGTCAGTTAGGTAAGGGAGAAAGAGGCCTGTAGGCATCTGGGCAGGGCACTGGTAAACTGCACAGGGAAACCAATACAGAGAGCAGGGAACAGAAGAACTTGATGAAGAAGGGAGAAATGCGGATGGGGAGTCACGAAGGACTCAAGGACAAAGAAACCCAAGTGCAAGCTGGGCACTGTCTGTATGAGGAGCAGCTGGGTAAAAGCCAAACATGGGAGTACAGAGATGCTGGCAGGAAAGTGGCCACCAGCACTATGGGCTGCAAGAACAGAGGCAGAGCCAGGAGATCCGGGGAAGGATCTCATTACAGTGCTTCTGGAACGCTGCATCTAGGTGTTAGCCCCCCAGTGCAGGAAAGACATTGATGAGCTGGAGGGAGTTCAGGGAAGCACCACTGGGATAGTGGAGCTGGAGCAACCTGAAGGAGATGCTATGGGAGCCCAGAGCAGCCCCAGTGTCTATGTGGAAAGTATGCAGGAGATACCGATGGGCTGCCCAGAGAGGTTCTATGCATTTCATCTTTGTAGGTTTTCAAGACCAGCCTGGGTAAAAGCCAAAACCAGCCTGATCTGATCTTAGAGCTGCCCCTGCTGTGAGCAGGAGGCTGGACGGAGGGATGCTGAGATCCCTTCATCCTGAGTTACCATATAATCCTACAACTTGACCATGGCAAGTGCAGCCAGAATGGGGCAGAACAACCATCAGGTCATCTTGCTCCCAGGCATCCCTGCTCAGCCAAGACACCCAGGGCTTCCCATGCCACAGTCCACGCCAGTCTGTCAGTGTCCTTCCTACCGCATCCCTTCCTCCATCAAACACATGGCCCAAGCGAGATGCACTTTCAAGTCACAAAATTCAAATTTCACCGATAGCCTGCGAAGGATGGGAGGAACACGAAAGTTTCCTTTTGGCTTCTGCGGCTTAAAGACCTTGAATATTACACACGTGGCATTAAAAGCCACTGAGACCACAAAAATCAAGCTCTCAGACAAAGCCATAAGGGCAAAACCACAAACGTTCAACACACCACAGGAAATTTGTTCCTGAAGAAGCAGAGGATAAGGCCTGGCATGGGCAAGGCAGAGTGCACGAAGGTAGCTACCAACCTGGTGCCGTACCTGCCCTCCCAGCAGCGCCCACCTGTGCTGCCGATCTCTCAAATCCCTTCACCGCAGGTACCCAGGGCAGGAGCACCGCCTTGGCTATGGAGGGATTTACCGAGAGCCTGGTGCGGGTGGCACCCCCAGCTCTGACTAAAGGCCTGAAAGAGAAACCGGCTGTGCCGCAGCCGAGCAGTGCCCACGCCTGCCGTCCTGCACCGCCACCCCCAGCGCAGGGACACTCCCGAGGCTCCCCGCCGGGAGAGACCCGGCCCTGGGGAAACGCCGGAGCCTCCGGTCCACGGAGGGAGAAAATGGCACCAGCCCCATCCCCTCGGTTTGCTTTCCCCTGCCGGCCCCTCCCTCTCCCCCCAGCCCCGCGGTGGTCCCTGCGGGCCGAGCCCCGCGGCGCTGCGGCAGCGGCGGCCCCGGCGCCCCGCGGGCGGGCGGGCGGTGACGGCTCTGCGGAGGCATTACCTGGACAGGGAGTCGCCGCTGGGCGGCCGCGCCGCCGCCGCCGCCCGCCCGGCGCCGAGGCTCTCGCAGCTGGAGCTCTCCTCCATGCCGGGCGGCGCGGGGCGGCCCCGCGGTGGGCGCTGTGTGTCAGCGGCACTCCAGGCTCCCCGCGGGCCGGCAGGCGGCCATGCTGGCCCGGCGTGCCGCGCGGGGGGCGGGCAGGGCGGGGCGGGGCGGCCGAGGGGCCGAGACACCGAGACACCGCCCCGCCGTGCGGGGAGAGGGGCTGGGGCCGCAGTGTCTTGCGGGGTGTCGTGCTGGGATCTTCTGTCGTGCTGCGATGTGTACCCAACAGTCGAAAGCAGTTGTGCTGCTGGAATTTTTAATTGCCCGTATCTGCTCAAGAATCTTCTTTGAGTTTATCCCTCAGCTGGATGTTGTGGAAGCTGTGGAACATAGCAGGTCAAAATGACAGGAGACTGCAGGGTGCTGGCACGGATCCTCTGTGAAGTTACCTGACTGCCAGCTCGAGTGCATACATGATGATCTGTGCCTGGGAGGCTTTGCAGGCAGAGCTCGGTATGAAACGTTCTGCAGGAAGAGCCATGGTACATTCAGTTCCCTGGAGCAATTCAGCAGCAAGAGAAAAGCTCTTGGCACTGCTTACAAAGACTGAGGAACTGCACCTTAAGCCTCCCATACCAAGCATGCAGATGTCTTTCAAATGCTCGGCTGTTTTGGCAAGAATCCCACAAGGCAAAAAGACCAGAACACTGGGGACATGTTAGGAGACGGATGGTTTTCCAGTAAGGCCTGGTTGTTGGTAAAAACCATCCCGTGTCACAAGCATCAGTCCAAATGGACCTTCCTGTTTTAAATACCGCCTCAAAACAGGATAAACCCTGTATCTTCTAAACATCTGTACATTCTGTGGCTGTAAATGGTTACTGAAACATCATCCTATTTCATGCTTCAAGGAGTAAATTAGTTGATGTATTTCTCTCTGTTGTTTCCCATTTTGTTCCTGTCATCAGAGCGTGACTCCAGAGCAGTTGAAGTCATGCAGAAGGTCGTGAACACAAGCGGGATGATGAAGTGGGTTTGCAGCAGCCCTGCTTGAGACTGTATGATGCAGCTATGAAATTGCCTCTATTGCTCTTTCCTTTAGTCTCTATCAGCTGCTGTTGAACAAAGTTGATGTAGGATGGTTTTGAAGCTGGTGCAAACTTGAAAATACAAGTTGAAGCAGGATTTATTTTTGTGTGGTTTATTTAATCATCTGAACAAAAAGTAAATAAATTGACAACTGATTGGGATGGGGAGCGGAGGCTTCAGCCTAGAAAAACTCTGTTTTCAGGCAGGTTATGCATATGCATACATATTTCACCTATGTCTGGTGAGCCAATGGTGTCCTCTGTGGCGACATGCGGGCAGGGGGTGCTATGACAGCAATACTTTTACATCTTTGGTAAGCAGTCAGGCAGTTAGTTCCTGGTAGCCTTTTCCCACTGGTACGCTCTTTTCCTAGCCTCTCCGAGGATGGAGTTCCTGGCGGTAGTAACCCTTGGGAGAGGTCAGCGCTGTAGAACTAGCACAAAGCAGTGCATCTCTCCCTTTCAAGTCTTATCAAATAGCCTGGTGGTGAGTTGGTATTACCTCTATTCCCTCTGCTAAGCTTAGTTTGATAGAGGTGCAGTTGTTTTAAAAAAGTCAAGTAGGAATAAAAACAATATAGAAACCTCCTTTGCTATGTGAAAGTATTAAAGTGCCTTCCTTTTTTCCTAATTTGCTATTGATGTGGCATCTCTAAGTAGTTTATTGATGAAGTGCTCTATTTGCTTTTCACTGCCTTGTTTTGTTCTTGGCCTTATCCCCAGGGCCTGTGAAACCCTTTAGAAATTCCCACTGGTGCTTTGTAAATGAGAACAAAGCTAATCACCTCCTGGATCTCTCCTGCTGCTGAAAGAAACTAGCAGTCTGCTCAGTGAGTCTTTCTGCTCAACAATACCGCATTTTCAAGTCAGAATATTCTCTGTGAAGTGTGTTACCTCAGGGCTCTTAAAAGTGATGGAGAATTAAATAAAGGCCTGACATAACCAAAACCAATTAAGGACAATTCACAAGACTGTTTTATAACTGATGCAAAATAAGTGTAGTTCAGTCTGTTAACCTACTTTTGCTTGCCACATCCCTTACCATTATCTTACAAGTATGGTCATTTGGGTTTTTTTAAGGAGGGAATGTTCTGTCATTTTGTGATTTCAACACAGGAAATGGAAAAATAAAATTAACATCACAGATAAGTAATAAAATTAAGTGTGTTCATCTTTAATGCCATGTGGCTGACACAGCTGAGGTGATAACCTGAAAGAGAGAATGACAAGGAACTTCCTTGAATCAAAGGAGTAAAAGATTAATTCCAAGTAAAGGACAAACAGACATCCTCCAATACTTTCTGAATTTTTATGTAGTTGTAGCACATACAAAATGTAAAATACATAGCCAGGCTTTCTTAGGTGTTTAGAGGCTGTCAAAGTTGTGGTGAATACAGCTCAAAGAGGATAATTTTATGTACCGTGTAAAACATGATTAAGTGAGGCAAGCAAGACTTTTGCTTCAGTCCTTCTGTGTGAAAGTGAAATAGTATTTGTGTCCATTGTATTTAAACTATGTGTCTGTTAGCTTAGGGGCTTTTTAGCTCTATATGTGTAGTCCATACATCTGGTATATGAATGTGCCAGATATTACAAATCCAGATGTTCTCATCCCAGGACTGACTCCTCAGCTTTGGTGCTGCACAGCCAAACACAGGTCTGGTCATGTCTCACACTGAGCACAGTGCTCACCAAAGCTCACCAAAGGGACAATCACACATGCTGGACATCCCGGCATAACCTCTCACAGGGGGTCTTCTGGGGATGTTTGGTCATGGTCTGTGACTCCTTGACTGAATGTCCCTGGAGCAGAGGAGGAATCGTGCTCTTCAGTGGTCAAAGGGTAGACCATGAAAGCAGGACCATGTGCTCAAATGTTCCTCTCTAAGAAACCTTGTTCACCTGCTGCAGTCTTTGTCATAACCTGCCCTTACATGGTACAGCTCATCAGACATTTCCCTCCCTCCCCCTCTTCTCATCACACAACCCAACACAGGGTTTAAAACCCTATAAATAACAAGGGAGCAAGAACTTCTGAAAATGATTGCTCTGTCCCCTTCGGTCCTGCCCCAACATTAAAATCATTCCATCCTAAAACTAGTTCTCTTTGCTGGAGCTCTATGAATCTCCCATATTTTCCCCACTATACTCATATAGTCCTGTGCCCTCATAGCCAGCACATTAAGTGGTTTATGGCAAAGGCAGTTTCACACAGTGTGCCTTCTCTAGTAGTTCACATCAGTGAGTTCAACAAATTTGCAGCATGACTCAGTCCCATAATTGTTCTGAAAACCACACAACCAGAGGCACCCTCATCTCTCCCTTTGATTCACTAAAATGGTTCTCAGATTTATTACATTTTCTTGTCTCCTTGATGTGCAGCTTAAGGGCAGTGGGCAGCCAATAAAAGACTCTCCGTGCCTTGGGAAGGGCAGATTGTTACTGGTGAGATCCCACTGTGATGTGCGATCATCAAATCACACTGGAGGTGGCATGTTCCTTTTATCAAGCCCCATCAACTGATAAAATATGAGGTCAGAAACAGTGAGAGCTTTGGCACAGGCAGAGAGATGGATGAAGAACGACTCACTGTGGCTGTGATTTGGAGCTAGAGCTGCTTGTGGTTGCAAGAACATCTGTTACAAGATGGTCAAAGGGTGCATGCACAGATTTGGTCCTGCTGAGGCATGATGCTTGTGCTGTTGAAGTTGGAAACTTGTCAAAACAAAGAGAGGGACTTATAGCTACACTTAAATTGTCATTGTGTCTCCAAGGTTGCTGTACTTTAGGTTAACCTGATCAGAATGGTCACTTTAGCTCACCTGTGATGTGTTTCTTTACTGGCTATGATGGCACCCCAGCAATGCTTTTGCCTTACACCCTCTCCATGTCTGATAGAAGCAGAAACTAATGATCAATGGTCCTCTAAGATTTTTTTTGGTCACCTAATTGTTTTTTTATTTTTTATGCAGTCATGCATATATATTGGTGCAAGGTGCTACAGACATGGAGTTCTGGACTCAACCTGGACCTAAGCCTGTATGCTATAGCTTGCTACCTCTGAGCACTTCTGATGGGCAGACTATTTTTTCTGCTTGCTACTCTGCCTGTGTCGTGCTTTCTTGCCCTCACTCCCACCACCATCTCATGACTGCTCACATAGCAGTCAGACATTACATATCACCCAGGTTAATGGGTACTTTAAGATCCACCACGATGTGTGCTCAGTGAGTACGGACCGTGGCCTGGAGTCAGGCAATTCACCCGGCTTTTCTCTGCCTCATGCTCTTCATTCTCAATGGCCTCTGCAGATACTGATTTATTGCAATGCCCTGCAGCCTGTGTTTACTCTCACCCAACTGAAGTACCAGCGCAATCCAAAGTATGGACTGTAGTGCTGAGCAGACTGAAGGTGCAGGCACTTGGAGGGCCACAGGCCGCGGGCTCTACATTACATGCTGCAAAACACAAAGATCAGTTTTTTGTGTCAATTCAAATAAAGTAGTGTAGTGTCTCTTCTCCTGGAAGACTAAAAACATCACAGCAGCTTTCTGGCTGTCTACAGGTTTGGACTGCAACACTCCAGCAGCTCCTTGCCATCTGTGTAATTGTCTCTAATCTGGCAAACATGAAGTAAGAAAGAATTACTCACAGGAGTTTGAAATTTCTGGTGCTTGTTAAACCACTGCTGCTGGAAATAAATGTATTTCCAGAGGTTACAGGGTGATCAGGAAGTAAGGGCATGGGGAAAAGAATTGGTTTGATACTGTCAGCCATTACGAGTGTGTCTGAAGTCTCAGCACTTGCAGTCACTGGTGGGGGGTTAAGTGTTCATATGCAGGATAAGTCTCTACCTTTTGGATCTCAAATCTGAATTTTACAATCCTGACTTATAAGCTAATTTTCAAGCAGTCATTTAAAATACAGATAATTTTATGTCTACATTGTCTCTGTATTGTCTATGTGCACACAGACTTCTCAAAGTGAGATCTTAATCTGCAGCTGGTGTATTTAATAGCCACAATTAGGGAAATTGTTAAGAATAGCTGATTTTATCTCATTTATGCTTCCTTTTCTGTTGAGGAAGATGCACATTGTGATAGTGTTTCAATAAAACACAATCAAATGTTAGTGGTAAGATCTGGAGATGATATTAAAAATGAGAAGAACACTTCTAGAATATAAAACATGGTAGAAATTAATTCTTTTTGGTTTCCCTTTTATTTACCTTGAAGGCTCAAATTTCCACATGGAAGGCTCATACCATTGTCTAACTTTCTTTGAGAAGCAACAGGGTGTTAAGTTCTGGTGATGAAAGGGCTGGAGAATTGCAAGCTTAACAGTAAGTGCAATAAAAATGAAGTATTTGAGAGTGTTTGATTATCTGCTCTGTGTAGGTTACCTGTCTGCAAAGCACGAGCTGTGGAAAATGTTCAGGAAACTACTGAAGACACATTAAGCCCCTGAATGTGAGGGAAGAATCTTACTGCAATTTCCAGTGGAAATATAATTTGGAAAAGACAGATCACGGAGTTGTTAATAATGCCAAATAAGAGGAACAAAGAGCAAATTTAAGTGCTAGTGCCTTGATTAATCATACTACTTTATTGTTAGCTTACCACCTGGGTAAGCTAACAGCAAGACTGCTTCAGTCTGCTGCCTTCAAGACACTCACATTGCCCTCTAAGATTTACCACTGGGTGGGTGAACAATCTTTGAGATGGAGTGGGCCCCGGTAATGGCTCTCAGACAGTGGTATGGGATGGGGCTGCACCAGGTTGGGCTCCTGCACCCTATGCAGCCTCTAGCACAGTGACAGCAAGCTATGCATTCTCAAACAGCCTAGTGCTCTTGTCCTTTCCTGCCAAGAAAATACCTGCTTAGTGGCTCTCCCTTTGCAGCAGAAATGCTGATTTGAAATAGTCTCCAAAATTAAAATGAAAAATTAGTGCCATATTGAGACCAGAGGAGAATCAGGCTAAATGTTGCAGGGATGTGGCAAGACTGCTCCAGAAGGAACTGGCTGCGGTATGAGCAGAAGCCAATTTGCTCCACTTGGTTCCATGTCCAGCATCTCCCTGATGCCATCTTATTTAGCATTGTGAACCTACCCAGGGAGTTGTTTTTCATTGACTCCAGGGCCTTTACATACCAAGAATGGGGATGCTGGGCAATGCTTCTAGGAGCACCAGACAGCTAAAAAGGGAAGTATGTGCTTCTACCAAGAAGGTGGTAGTGAGTGACTAATCAGGGAAGTGCACAACTGCAGGAGTGTGAAGTGTCCTACAAGTGGTCTCAGACTCTAAAATTTTGGAATGAGCTGGAAGGACCCATCACTGTTACCCTTCTCCTAGGCATCAACACCACTTCCCTCCTCGTGAAGCTGGTTTTAGATCATGAAAGGAGTAGCTGATTTGTGTCCATCTTGCCACATGTTTGATTGTAGAATACAACAATCTCTGTTGTATTCATTAAATTAATCCATGAAAGAAATATTTAGGATGGAATACCACGTGTACAAAAAGTTAGGAATTGCCTGTTTCTTAAATTTCCTGGTACAATCTAATGGGATCTGGCTCAGACATCCCATCTCAGTGCTGAATGCAGTGAAGGTTCAGGACAAAAACCATGAAGAGACTGTGTAATTAAAAATCACTTTAATGCCTGCACATTAGTATGCCTGAATTCAGACTTCACAAGCAACACCAAATTTTGTCATTCCTGGTCATAGTTCAGCATCTAGGTGTCAATCGCATTTACCCTGCATAGCAAGACACAGTGCTGATATGTAAACTCCTGCAGTTTGTGAAGGCCAAAATTAAGCTTTAATTATCTTATGTAAGTGTAGTAAGTTACGTCACAGTCATCTACGGTCAGTCACCTCTGAGCCTTCAGTACTTAACTCGGAGACTTTGGTGGCTCTGACACCCTCATTCCTCTGTGCATGTCTGTGTGGTTGGGGTCTGGGATGTTTGAAATGGATTATTGTCTCATGTGTTTGGCTCAGAAGATAAGGAGAAGGAGCACAATACAGTATCCTCTTTCCTGCCCTGAAAAGCAAGGGCCTCGTGTCCCTGCAGTTTTTTTGGGAGATTGAGAGGGACATACATTGCTGGTGATGAGTTTATGAAGGAAGATGCTAGCCCTCATTTCTTAGCTTGGGAATTCTTGACCCTGACAAGGAAGGAGAAGGATGAGTGGTGAGTTTTAGAGCTGGATATGTCGGCACTACTGTGGAGGGAGAACAAAGGAATTTAAGGCACTGTTCTTTTTTCTTTTTTTAGCCTGCCCAGGGATGACACTTCTCAGTCCATCATGGGGGTTCCAGAGTGGTGTGAAAGGATGGTGGTGTGAAGCACAGTCCTCCACCATCTCCCATCTGCTGCTGCTCTGGCAACAAGTTCAGCCCATCCTCAGCGTGCTGATAGACAAGCTCAGGTGCTTTGTGAGCAGAGACAGTTTGGAGGCTGATGCTTTGGCTGGGACACGTTTGCTTTGGACAACTCTGCTGTAGAAACAACTGCAGAGAGCAGAGGTGCTTTGCAGCATTGGCAGTGCCTGAAGTCAGCAGGAATTCACAATGAGCTCTGGCTTGAACCATCAGCATGTGCCTCACAGCTCCCTCAATGCTTCAGTCATGCTGGAGTATTGCCAACATGCTTTCCAGCCTAAGGAAACTGAGAAGTGAAATAACAGAGGTTTAAGATTCAATTTCTCAACCAAAGGAAAGTGGAATTTCCAAGGCAAAGATACTTCTTTATCCCAAGGGCATTCCCTCTACAGAGCATGAATACCTGCTTCAAAATATCAATGTCTGATCCTTCCTGGAGATGGATTACAAGAATCCATTGTAAAGGCAAGACTTCTGTAACTCTACTGTAGGATGGACCAATGTCCCCAGTAAGAGATTCTTTTAGAAAGGAAAAGAAGGAAAGGAAAGAAATGTCCTTGTTCTACTACAACATTCTTCATGGACAAAATTTAAAGCCTTTGGCTTTTTGAATATATTGCTCAATAATCTGAATATATGTTAGCTCAGTGCACATTGTAAAAATACTTGGATAATATTCTGTAGAGCATATTCTCACTCTCATTAAACCTAAGAAAAAACTGAATGCATTTCAAATATATACTATGGTGACAGTGAAGATGAATAAAGCTATTTTCTTCACTGTGGGGCCTGTGAAGTCACAAGTAATGCAGCTGTGTTAGGTGATGGGCAGCCTAGGAAGTCAGGCTGTGTTTGCTCAGAAAGAGCGTTTGCTGTTACAAAGAATTTTCATTTATTCTCTAAGGATGATATCAATTGCCACTAGTCCAAATTAACTCTTTCAATGATGACATCTTTCAGAGAAGTAGGCTGGAGCAGGAGGGGAGAAATATACAATGAATGAGGTTTTTTCTCTGCTCTGCCCTTTCTATAATGAATAAAAATAAAAAAGAGTAGTGAAGAAGAATAATCCATACAACTCCCAAATGCAGCTGGAAGAGATGTTCCCTCATGCAGAAAACAGCCATCGGTCTGCCTTCTAAAAATGCTTTCAGAACCACTGGACCTGGTATTTTTGAGAGGATGATGCTGGAGACAGAAGAGCCCCAAGCAAGAGTGCAGCCACAGTGCAGAACAGAGTGGCTGCCCTGGGCAGAGCTCTGGTGACTGAAAGGCAGTTACTGCAGGGTGTGGATCACAACTTAGCCAGTGTCCCCAGAGTTACCTAAGCTACGCAGAATAACTTGGGATCAGGAACATACCAAGGTATCTTTAGACCCCTTTAGCCCTATTCCTGGAGCTGCAAGTTTCTCACTTCAGTAAAAATCTAATTTACTGTCATAACACCTCTGAGAAAGACTCTCCCATCTTTCTTGCCACCTAAGGCACTGAATTTACTTGAATCCTTAACTAAAGCCTTCCCCCAGAAAGCACCTGCTGGCCTGAGAATCTCTGCAAGAGCGTCTCTGACAGATTTGCTTTTTCCTAAAAGGTTATAGAGAAAGTTTCCTGGAACTCAAGAGCTCTGATTCTCGGTACAAGGCAGATTTAACAGCAGCAGATGAACTGGTAACCACCCTTGGGTGCCCAAGAGAACTGCTCTGAGGAGGGGCCATGGGAAACATCACTGCTTTTGGCCAGGTAACCCACAGCCCAACACAGAAGGATGAATTGAAACCACCAGCCAGGATGCTTGCCTTGTGTTTCCCAGAGAGCAATCCTGAGCTGGCATTTTTGTCCATGCTAGGGACTGTTCATTGGTATTTTAAATTGTGAACTTTATATCACCATTTTATACTGCAGAATAGCAGGCTCTTCACCCATCTGATAAGAATCGTTCAGCATCATTGTGTATAAATCTGTTAGGTCATGCCTGCATTTTCCAGCTATTGTTTTAGGAGTCTCCTTCCGGTATTTAAAAGAAGGGAAATATCTTCTTTAATATCTGTCGTCTTCCAGCTTTGAAGCTGTGCTGAACAACAAAGACAAACATTTAATTCTCCGCTAATCCTTTAAATGTCTTTACAAGCACATGGCATTCACACACTGTTAAGCCTGTCTCCTGTAGCAGCTGTATGTCTTCTTTTACCTCTGCCTTGAAAGCCCACAGCTTCAACCGGGGTGGAACAGGAGCCCACAGTACTTCATCCTGTGATGGCTTTCTGGGTGGTATAGAGAGGGATGGGTTTCCATAATAAAGCAATCATCTAGATTGAATTGCTGATATCTAATCCTCTCACAAGCTACTCCTGTTTAGTTTTGTGAAGTGAACAAAGACATCAACTTAGACATGCTCTGGGCTGGATTCGGATATCGCTTGGACTTTCTGATCATTCCAGAGATTAGCCAGTGTGCCTTGGTAACTTCAACACAAAAATGCAAGCACAGGATCAAAATCTTTTTCTTCAGGAAAGGGCGCTCAAATAGATTTCCTTAACTTCACTCCCCAGGAAAACATCTGAAGGGGCAGACATGGCAGTTGGGACAAACCCATCTCTCTTAAGCATCCTGTCATGTTTTTATGGTATGGGAGCAGAATGGAATTTGAGTAGCTGCATTACAGAATGGGGGAGTGGGCTGTGAGATGTTGATGTTCATATAATTTCGTGAGTATTCATTGATTTAAGCCCCACAAAACTATTTTTTTTTCCTTTTCTTCCTCAACACGAAAACTTTTCGTTTGTTTTCAGTAGTTTTTCTGCCTTTTTGTGGGGACCCACAAAGATATTTAGTTAATTCCATTGACTGAAGACAGCTAACCATACCACTATAATTTCTGACAGCTGCCCAAGCAGGTCCTGAGGAGCTTCAGACCCCCTACCCTCCCCATCCTCATATTATCCTTCCTGTTAAAAGCTTCCACCTGGCATCTTACCTGAACATGTGATTTCTTGGCTTGTACATATCAGTATGGAAAATACCTAATCTTTACCCCTGGAAGCAATGGTTTATCCATTCAAAGACTCTGTCTAGGCTATCCTATCCTCTCTCAGATCTTCTCTCTATCAGGCTAAACAACCTAAATTCTTTTCTATATATTATCTAGACTTCTGTTCATTTGCATTGCTTATTTCTGCCTGGGCTGCATCATATTACCAGGGTGCTGCTAGCAGTGGTGGGGCTAAAATCCGTGGGCCAGACATCATCATTTTGATCAGAGTGGGCACTGGAGCCAGGGCTTGGGCTCCTTGTTGAAAATCTTGCCTTTTATCAAAAGCTGTAAAAGCCTGATGAAAGGATTCTCTGATGAAAGATAGTTTAATAAAAAGTAACATTTCTGGAGCTAATCTGCCATCCAAGTGCACAGCTATGCTGTGTCGCAGCGTTGGTGGCCACTGGGAGATTTTACTTTATTGCACACTCTCACTTGCTGAAAGCTAAAACCGATCTAATAGCAGGAGACTTTGGAGGCACAGTTAAGTGTATAAAAAGGACTCAATTTTAATTTTTTTTTAAAAAGAAAACCCAAAGGGAAAGCCAAAATAGGCCACTACTGAGGGCTAAAAACACAGATGTAACAAAAGAATATTTCTGAGGTTTTGTGAGGTTTTGTGCACTTGAGTCACTTACAAAAAGACTATATTAGATGTTGAGAAACTAATGAAATGTTCTTCAGGATGGGTTTTTTTAATTCCATTTTTTAAATGATTTACTCCTTTAAACGGCACTATCTTGTCAGCTGTTGAATGCTTCTCTTTGTAACCCTCTAAAGCACTCCAGACATTTTCTTTGAGAAGGTTTTAAACTCCCCAGTATAAACAGATGGTCTGTTGGTATTTGTATGTCAGAAGCTAGCAGTTTATATTGTCAAACACACTAGATTAAGTCTTGGGGGTTGGAGGGAAAGTTAATGAATAAGATTATCATGCGATGGCTTTACTCTAGCAAGATCCACAGAATTAATCAAGACCAGTGTGGCATATAATAACATAAAGATGCCATGTAACTATAGGGAAACTCTTTTGATTAGTGAATTTGTTACTTAAATGAAGGGAAAAGTTGGCTTTAGGGGAGTGGTATGCATGAAATCCTGATTTTAGCTGTACTAATGCAGTTAACTCGCTGCTCACGTGTGAATGGGGATACCACGTAGCCCTGCAGCTTTGATCAGCCTTTGGGAACACACATGGAGTTCCTGTCTCTGCTGTAGACATCCTGTCAGCCTGGTTATCTAACAGACCAAGGCTAACATGTTCACGCTAAGGAAATTATATGAGAGAGTACAATGGGTTTCTTTACACTGATCTTGATTTGCTGTACAGTTAACTTACTCATAAAGGTACTATGAATAACATTATGCCAATTAGAAGTCTTGCTGAAAGAAAAAGTAACATGGAAAAAAGGAACAGTTCTTAAAAGAGGAAGGAACTCAAAAAAGGAATAAACCATCACTGGCAAAGTTGTGCAGGTTCACAAAGGGTTATTTTGCCCAACACACATATATTTTGGACATTCTTCAGTATTTACTTTAAAGACAATGAAGTTTGAGGAATTAAATAATATGGCATGTGCATTCTGACACGTTTCTCTTTTTAAATGCTGCAATTTCAGAAAGTTCACCAAATTCCTTGTAAAACAAATTTGAAGAGATGCAGCCAAATTGCAGAGTCCCCACATATGCTTTTCCTTGAGAAAGTTAGATGTCTTTCACTGATGGAAATTTCATTGATATTTGAATTATATATTAACTTGACTGTCATGTGTGCCCACTTGTTCATGAAATCAGCTTATGGAATTAAAGCTATAGGATACATCTACAAGAGGGAACTTTCCAGATCAGATCCTCAAACAATAGCACAATAATTTCTAAGAAATATTTCTCAGAGGCTGGTACCCTGGAGTTCTTCTAGAACTAACTTATTTTAAAAAAATAACAATAATTTTAGGCCTCTAGAGTCGAACTTCCCTCTACTGTACTCAGAGACCTGGTTAGCACAAATGGCAGTTTGAATACATTCCCTGTTTTTATTTTCACCCTGTCCCTCCAACATAATGGTATCAAGGGCAAACTCTGCCCTTACATCCTGTTTATTGACCTTCACAGTGTCCAGGAACCTCTCCTTTCATGTCAAATTGATATTGAAAAATAGGTTTTGCCTTCAGATCTGTTAACTTCAACATGAGTTGCATGGATGCACCTACACTCAGCATTTCACCCAAACACTTAACAGCACCACAGTGTCTTCCTGATGTTCCTGGGCACGAAGGACAAAAGAGAGCAACTGTGTCCTCTCAAACAAGGCATACCAGTCAGCCAGAGTGAAAACATGAAAGGCAGCATTCCAAAGAATGTAGATAGAGCATCTTTGTTGTCTGAAGCTGTGCACAGGAATGCACGACGTGTGGGGAGAGTGAGCAGCTCACCAGGCACATGCCAGCAAAGCCAAGCGGGGCGTTATCCATGCTGCTCCAAGAGGCACAGGCTGGCTCTGCCATTGCACATCCCACGGGTGATGGAGCAGCCCATCCAGCCTTGGTCCACAGGCACACAGCACACCAGCAACACAAAGATCCACGTGTCCACTCAAAAAGGCCATCACTTCCTGGGTATTTACTCTTCAGCACACAGGAGGCTGAGATATTACAGGCAAAACAATAATTAAAGCTCTGGCTCTTTTAAAGGAGCTCCTTGTAATGAAAATGCCAGATTGGCAATTGCTACTTTGGGTTGGGTTTCTTTTTTCTTCTTCGTATTCTCTGTGTGTGTGTGTGGGTGTATGTGGTTTTGGGGTTTGTTCGTTGGTTTGTTTGTCTGTTTGTTTTAAAGCTTATATTTCTAAGTCCAAATCAGGCTGCTTTTTTCATTTTTCATGACCCGTTCTGGAGCTTATGGATGAAGCTTTCACCCTGCATTCCTCCATTAACTTCTGGTTGAGCCAGCTTGTAACAATTTTGCGAACAAGAAAACAATGAAATAAATGTTGTATTTTATTTAAAAGGATACTTGGGCTATGATTTGGAAGGGGGTCTGTCAAACTGGTCTGCATGACCCAGAATGCCCAATTTAAAAATAAGGATGAAGTAAGGTTTTCCTGTGGTCTAAACTTTTATTCTGGCAGGAGGACTCGTCTCCCTGCCATCCCTCTTTCTTGCAGCTGTCAGACCTCCATGCTGCCGTAGGAGGGAGCAACACTCTCGGCTGGTCTGCCCGTCCGAGCTGGTAGTGGCTCCCACCAAGTGATTCGGATGCAGTGGGAAAGGTCAGCCCTCATCTGGGTCTGGCGCAATTCCTGCTGTGCTGCATCTGGCCAGGCAGGCAAAATATTCACTACCACCCCTGCCTCACATCCCTTCCACGTGGTCTCGCTGGCTATATCTCCCTGGGCAGAGGATACAGTCCTGGGGACATTTTCTGGCATGGAAGCCACGTGGCACTGAGTGTGTCCATATTATTATAACATCCTATCTCGCTTGTCCTGCATGCACAGTGGAAATGCCTCCTTATGGTGTTGACCTGTAGGAGGGCAGATATTGCACTCAAGCACTACCAGACCCTCACATCCTGGTGGCAGAGGCAACCATGCTTCAGGGACAGGGAGGGGGCCCAGGCTGTTTTTCAACTCACTGATATGCACAGATGCACAGATGTGCATTCTCCAGGTGGGCAGCAGCCCTGCCTGAGTGTCCCACATCCCACCTGCCCTGACTTCTGCCTTTACAGCAAAGACAGACAAAGAAGCACCTTTAGGGCTTGAGCTTCTTGACATGTTTCAAGTTTACCTTCAGATGAGTGGGACTGTACCTTATTCTCCCCCCTTGAGTGCGAGAGAAGCACTGTCTGCTGCCTGCGCTGGAGATGCTGAAGTGAGGAGAGAGCCATGCACCTCCTGGGCACCTCCTCACTTCAGTGTGTCCATCCAGGATCGGGAACGTGGGCACAGCGGGTGCAGTGGGACACAGGGCACCTGCCAGCATCCTCCCGCATCCCTCCAGTGGAAGCACCAGATGCCAGGGAAGGACAGAGGAGCTGTTTGTGGGTGGGAAATATAATGGAGGGACCGAGCAACACTAGCAAAAAAACCCAAGAGGCCAGTAGCCAGCTGAGCTGGTGTTGTGAGGGGCAGCCAAGGGAGGTGCCTCCTCACTTTCCTCTTGGGGGAAGGTGAGCAGAGGGGGACTAAAAGAGCGGATGCACTGGATGGAAGTCCCTGAGCATCATAACCAGCAGTGAAGCAGTTAAGTTGTGAGGAGGCCTTTTTTTTTTTCTACATCTGAAAATAGCACAAGGCAGCCTTTGAGCACAGGCACTGATGTGCTGACATTTGTCCCTCTGAAACATCCCCTTCCACCATCCCTTCTTCCTACCCTTGTGGGGTAGGAAGAGCCGCCCACTTGGAGATGGAGCCCAGAAAGCCTCTCGAGGAACAGGACATCACTTCCTCAGTGCTGACCTGCTAAAAATAGCCTAGTAGGAATTAATATTTGTGTGAAACAGTCTGGACCCGATGTGATCTGGTATATAGTGAAATCTCTTTAGGCTGGAATCTCTTTAGGCTAGAATGAGGTATAACACAATGCAGGCAAGGAGGAAAGGGGGAGAAGGGAGTTGCCTTATTTCTGGCATATCATTTGGGGTCTCTGCTAGTGAGGGGAGAGGGGCAGATATCCTCAGGGCATGATCCAGGGAAGGGCATGGGCTTAGGGACCTGGCCAGCCCTCTTGGGGTGCCTAGCTCTTGAGGGTCCACAGTTCTTGGCTTTAACTTCTGCAGGATGCCAGAGCAAATTGCTGTGCTGCCAGACTCTATCAACCCATTCATCAGGAGCTAAAATACCACTTTTTGTTAGCCGTTACTTGTTAACCCTTGCTGGTAATGAAACCATGTCTTCTGTCACTAGGAAAACATCACAGCTCTCTTGCAAAGAGGCAGGCTGAGCTCCTAGAAGCTGACACATGTACATTTTTCTCACCCCCTTCCTAAAATATCACCGTAATTTTAATTTACTCAGATGAACCAGCAGTTGACTAAACAGACATTCAGTATAAAGTTCACATTAAGAAAAGAGACACTTGGGATAATTTTGATTGATTTATTGGCAGAGTTTTGATAGCTACTGCAAAACATACTATTCATGTTTAGGTGAAAAATAAATGGAGTCAAATAAGTGTCACTGCATAGTACTAGGAGGTATATACAGCCACATGTAAAAATGCATAAACACAAACATTTCTGTACAGCATCTTTTCAGTCTGTATAGAGAAACACTGGTTTATAATATGGGGAAAATATAAAGCAGACATACATGCAACAAGGACATGACAGTTACATAGGTCCCACCTGCATCCCAACAGCTGCAATAACAATAATAACAATAACAATAATAATAATAAAAGCCTTTTTCAGGGAAAAAATTTGAAACCTGGAATGTTTTCATATTGAGGTTTCCAGAGAGCTTCAGATGTTAAACATATCTGAAGGTTATTTAAAGGCTTGATTCAAAGCCCTGTGAAGGCAATGGAAAGACTCCATTGATTTCAGTGAGCTTGGGGTCAGACCCAGCTATTCAACCATGATCCCATTCTGCCCTCCCCCAAAACCCAAAGTTGAAGTCTGCAGATAAAAATAAACAATTGTATCATACAAAACTTTGTATATAGAATACAAAAGGTAACCGTTGACTTTTTGTATAAAATACAACTTTTTGATAGTATATTTATTTCACATATGTATAAATATAACCCAAATAATATGATTTTTATTATTCCTACCAAAATATTATTACTTTTTGTTGTTGTTTTTACAAAAGTTTACAAAACAAATAGTTCTTTATATTTACAACCCAATACTGTGAAGAGTGCCCGGTCGATGATGAAAAATAGACTATAAGAGTAGTGCACTTAGCCATTGCAAAGAAAGAGAAAAAAGACACTAGCTCCATTCAGATACAAGTGTTCTGAAGAAATGGTATTGGATTCAAGTTTTGGTTGCAAGAGTCTTTACAAGCTTGCATTTCAAATGCATCAGGCTTATATTTACAGGACTGGAAATGGTCTTTACCATTTTTGAATTTACTTAAGACAGGATAAAATTTTGCTCCCAGGTATGGCACTCACAGCCCAGTGTCTTTTCCACTCTAGGCTGAGGCCAACAAGAAAACACTCAGCATTGAATCTACCACCACATGATATCACAGAGTAGATAAAATATCCTGAGTTGGAAGGGACCCACAAGAATCACTGAGTCCAACTCCTGACTCCTTGGGATCAGCTCCTAAGCTGAACAATTTTTTTTACATCATTTGAGGATCTGGAAAACAGTCTGCTCTTAATATAGAAAGCAGTGGTGGCTTTTTCAATGGTGTGTGAGGGTATTTGAAGTTACCAGACTTCGGTGACCATTGTTCATGGTGATACTAACTCAGCCTCAGCCTTAGTGGCATCCATCGCAGAGTCATCTGTTCCTACCAGGGTGCTGGCAGTCACTGTTGACCTGCTCGTAAACGGGGTGTGTGCCTGTGTGTGAGGCAGATGAGCCAATCTTCCTTCTGCTTCAAGCTCATGTAGCTACTATTTCAGTCTAGTTTTGCATGACTTACAGGGGACACATTTGTTAGATTGCATTTGTATCTCTCCAAACTTAGGTGGGACCCCAGTGACCTGAGCTGAAGAGCTCTTCAAAGATTTTGAAAAACTTGAACTGACATATCAAAGGGACCACATGCACTCCAGCCAAAACTGGGGAGAAGGGGGAGCTTTCTGGGCAGCTGAGGTACCATGTTACACAACGCATGGGTGTGCAGCGATCACTAGCTAGAGTGGCAGAAGGGATTCTTCAGCAGGCTTTCTTGTCCCTCTTATAACAAACATTTCTGGGAATGAACAGCCTCAACTGGCATGTCTAACTAAATGCCCACATTATACCTTTCCTGGAGGTGCTAGTGCTCATTTGTGTGGCAGTGCTTCTTGAAACATCTTGAAAAATTGTGCCCATTTGAAATGGCAGGGTGAGCTGACTGGAAAAGCCTTATTGAAACCTCTCTCAAGAAATAGGTCAGATAAGTGCAGAGGCTATTGTCAGATAGTCTACTCATCCCACTGCCACTAACAAGGATGAATAAAGCACTTGCACGGGCAGAGCAATGCCTCTTGGCACCAAGGCATGTGAACATAGGCATTGTATTCCTTTGCCACATCTAGTTTTAGCTAATTCAGAGGAGGCTGTGAAACACGTCACACCACATCATTTTAAAGAACAGTATTTTCATTTGAATTGCAAGATCTGTTCCCATCCGTGAATCCTGTCTGAATCACTGTGGAGCTGCTTTATAGTGACATAGCATATCCTTCTGATGTCCTTACTGACCAAATCTATAGCAAAAAATTTAACACAGTTGAGACTGTTCCTTGGTAGGTGTGGAACTGCCTGTATCCTTACTGCTCTGCTCTGTTAGCCTTCAAGGCAAGGTGGCTCCAAACTATCTGTGGGAATGGTCCTTGCCCCAGGATATCTTCCTAGTGATGCACAGAAATTGCTCAGGGCAGTGTTAGCTGGGCCATCACCAAACCCAGAAGAGATGATTGAGTCCAATGTCCAGAAATATTTCCCCAAACCGTTTCATCTACAAGCACACAAGTGGCTGAGTGCAGTCTCTTACTGTGAGCTATAATTGAAATGCATGCTAGTTTCAGGGGCAGAGCCTCTCATACTCCACCCAGTGGAGGCTGTGGGGACCTTGGCCATCACTGGAACTCTTTCGACTCCCCCCATATAGCAAAGATAAAAACAGCATGGAGCCAAAATGCTGTGCAATCAAAATGGCAGCCTCTCCCCAGACAAAAATGATGGCATTTCTTCTGGGGTAAACCTGTTTGATAGAAAAGGACCAGGCTGAACTAACTGACACTCACCATGGTTTAACATGAAAATGAGGATAGTGGCTTAGCTGAGCATTTGCCCTCCTCTAAGCTGGACTGGGAAAGTAGTTGGTGAGGGTCAAATCGTGAGCACCCTTCTCACTCAAGTTCTCCATTAACTCACTGGAGTCCCTGGGGTAGGGCAGGATGGCAAAGGGAGGATCCTGAGCTTTGGTAATAGTCCATCTTATATTTCCCTCAATGCCCAAAATGACTGTGTTACTGGCAGGACAGTAGCGTCTTCTGATACTCACTGCAAGCACTGATGAAAGGGAGAATGCAAATGCTAGAGAACACTGAGTAACATGCTGAATGATCTTCCTTCTTCTCTTGGATAAGACCACTTACCCTGTTGTGTGCTAGAAAAGATAGAGGGTTTATAACAAAATAATTGAATAAGCAAATGTGAGTTTGTACGGAGCAGAAGTAAACAGTTTTTGTAATGCCATGAGAGACAGGGCTTGATGCTGTCAGGGCTGCAGTCCCAGGGAAGGTAAGGGCTGTGAACATGATGACTGAAGAGCTCTGGACCACTGGGGCTCTTACTTGCACTCAGAGAAATGTTGTTCCACAACCCATACCATGGTCTGGTGCTTCCATGTGTAGGAAGCTAAACACATTTTTCCCCACAGTCCCTGTGAGAAGAACTGATGAGTTTGCAATGCGCTGGGCACTGGTGTGGGGAACAGACCCTTCATGCATTCTCACTCCTTTGTGACAGGCAGGAATATCACTTACGCTATCACTTCATCTGGGGTAACTTCAATTTTGTTCCTAGAGCAACTCTTCAAAGACGGCAATTGCCCTATGTGGTATTTTAAAGAACAGCCCAGTTACTGGAGTGTAAATTAATAAAGCAGGTTGTTGGCATCTAGAGAAAGCTAATGTTCTTGCTGTCTCTTCATCTGGTTCCCTCTCAGTACTGTCACTTACGAGTGGTTCCCTAGAATTTCGTCGAGGTTGATGTCTTTCATCCAGTCATCGTTACCAGGTTCTGTTTTCAGTAAAGAATCTATAAAGTCCGAGTCACTGTTGAGCGCAGGTCCTATACTGTCACCTTGCTGGTTCAGAAAGTCAAATGCTAGGTCATTACCATGATCACCTCCTTGGTAACTCCTAGAGTTTTGGTTGGTAGATGTGAAACCAGTTGATGGCAGAGATGACGGCGGTGTCATACTTGTTCCTGGCTGATTCAAGGTAGGCATAGTCTGTCCTCTCAGCTGGTTAGGTCTTATGCTGAGCCCTCGTAGTGAGCCAGCAGATTGTCCATTTAGAGTCTGGTGCATTGAGTTTGGAGGGGGCCTCATTTGGACTCCCGCTGTTAACTGGTTAGGAGGTGCCAGTGCACGCTGAGGAAAATGCTGGTTGCCTACATTGCGTTGCAAAGACTGGTTAGGATATGGAGTTCCAGTGGGGAAACGGACCCCTGCAGGCTTCAGTGCATCCTGCTGCTTCACTGCAGCTTCTTGTGGGGCCCAGTTCTGGGCAGTGGCAGTAGCTGTGATCATCACGTTGGCCGGCCGTTGAGCAGGGATACCTGTTGCTCCATGGTTCAGGCTTGGCCTTATTTGCTGAGTGTTGACCACTGACCCCGTCCCAAAAGCTGTCACACTGTTTCCCTGTGTCATGGTTTGCTGTCGGGACACCATGGGGTTATTCTGACTGGGCAGAACCTGATTTTGGTTTCTGTGTGGCTGCATTTGATTCATTCCTGAAGTCACGTTGTATGCGCTTGGTTGGTTGCAGGGAAGGTTCCCGTAGCAGCCCATACTCCGAGCAGCAGGAACAGAAGGCATTCGGGTTCCAGCAGCGGTGGACATGAGACTGGAGCTCTGGGGCATGATGCTATGAGTTGAAATTGGGTTGGATAAGGACATATTGTTGGAACTCATGCTCACAGCTGCTGAACCACCTGGAAAAAAAAAGGAAAAAGTTATAACAAGCATGAGTGTATCAATAAGTGGTGTCATTCATATACCAACAGGTCAAAAATCCAGTTTTCTATTAGCAGAATTTCTTGAAGAAGATACTGTGCTCTTAAGAGGACTTACATGAATTTGCTCAAGGCCTTGAAGATACTTATCATCCAAAGGGTGGTTTGGCCTATATGAAGCCCTTGGTGGTCTTTCCATCCCTTCAGAGGACAGCAGATAAGCCAAAACTGGTGCTCATTGTAAGAGAAATATTAAAGGTGGGAAGGACAGACTGAACCACTGGGCAGGAGAGAAGACTTCTCTGCCTTTTTTTATAGAAGCGCCAGACACCTTAGACAGAAAAAAGCCTGTTTTAGTGACCAGAAATCAAGAACTTCCTTGCTGGGCATGGCTCATCCTGACTCCCTCTAAAGACAATGGGGAGCAAGAGGCACCATCATCAGGCTCCTTTTTCAACTACAGCAGCAGTACCCATCCCTTCTGGGAATGCCTGTCCCAGATGACAGTGGGAGCTGAGACTGCAGCTCTCACATCTGCAGCCATGTGCTGGGACAGCAGTTCAGCCCAGTCTGTGACCTGCTTGTCCTCCCACGTGGCAGCAGAGCAGGTACAAGAACTTGACTCAGTGCTGTACCTGGGGAGCCCCACTCAGATGCCCTTCTAAACTCTCTTTCCAAATGGACTATGGCCATTTGTCCCTGCAGAAGCTGATTGACCATGAGGGAACCATACATGATATGCTGGCATTTGCAGCACATGAAATTCACCTTCTGTGCATCAGAAGACTATGAGTTATGGATTGGCACAAATCTACCACTTGTGGCTAATTCTGCCCACTGGAGGATTTTCCTGTACCTGACACCTGACAATGAATCACAAAAAAAAAGGCCTTCAGCCTCCAAACCTGGACACAAGCTCACTTCTGCAGCACCTTTGCGGTTACATAGTCTCTATTTTGAGGCCACAGTAAGTCAATTATGCCATTGTGGCTGATTGCTTATGCAGCGCAAGACTGAATTAATCCCTGAGAGGCTGGTTGAAGACAACCATTTTCCAAACACAGATGCTGTAGATGGCACTGTGGAGAAGTGCGCACAATCAGCTGCTCGATAGCCTAATTCCCTTTGCTACTGTTGCTTCCAATACAAGCCCTGCGAGAAGCACAGCTTGGAGAAGTCAGGTTCAGGGCTAACGAAAGGAGATGTTTCTTCACACAGCGTGTGGGTCAGCTGAGGAAATGTTTGCCGCATGGCACAGTACAAGCTAAATTCTCATATCACTTTGTGTGGCTCCCAACGTGTGAGAAAAGCGGTTGAATGGGCTGGCTAGCAAGGTACCATTGCATTTCGGGAATTCCCTGAGCCTCTGCCAGAGGAAAGAACACATAATTCTGTTGATTTTCTGTTTCACAGATAGCAACTAGTAACAATTGTTGGACATGGGACACTGCCTTGGTTTGATCCTTCATACATACAACAAAAAGATACTGAATTTGACTAAGTTCGACTTTTTCATTGAATATATTGGTCTGTATGATGAATTTTGTCAGGTGAGGTGCTTCAAGACTGTGTCATGCCTGCAGCATTCTCTGAAAACTTTAGTCTCGGTCATTGGCGTGTTTTCCAGCCCCTTGGTCCTTCATAGCTCTTTTTGACATTTGATTTCAGAGCTGTGTATCACTGCTGGTCACAGTGACAGCTTTTGCACATCTCCACTAGGGATGTAAAGTAATCTCTATTTTTCTTGTTCGGCATCATCTTGGACACTGTTTGTGCAATCGGTTCCAATCACACAGCCTGTTCACAGTGATATCTGGAGATCTGTCAGCGATTACCTTTTGAGCTGTGTTAATTTTGTGTCACTCTGATTTCTTAACAAAAATTGGCAGTATGAAGTCAGATGCTTTATAGGACATCATCTGAACAACTATTACCTTTAAGTTGTCATCTCATTGAAAGAAATACCATACACATTTGAAAAGATTCTTTCATATCAGTCCATGTTGTTTGATAGTAATTATATCCCCTTCCTATGTTCTTTATTATTCACGCTGTATCTGCTCCCCAAGTAGTTTTGCTGAGTTCTTCATTAGGCCACTAGGGCTGTGATAACCTACCTTAATCTTTTAATTTTTGTCATGGCATTGGCAGTCTGGAGTTTCAAGACTAAATAAAAAGTAACATTAAGAATTTGGAGAACCTTTCAGCCAGCTCTTTTAAAACCCTTGAAGACAAATCATATGCATACATATTTTAGAAGTCTATGTTTAGGAACAGCTGTTTAATATACTGTTCCTGTTGAAATGTCACCATAATGATGTTCCGCTCCCTTAGACTGGAACTGAAGAAAAAAAACAACTTTATTTCTGACTTTTCTGCATTATTTTTATATGTATGCTATTTCCATTTAGTAATGGATGCAAAGGATTCATTGTTTTTTTCTTTAAGGACTTAAAAAATTAACTCTTCCCAAATCATTATTAACACTGAGAGTGAGTCCACAGCCAGAGTGCTTGTTCCACATTAATATAAATATAGATACCTAAATTAAGAAGCTCCCCCCTGTCCTGGGAGGCAGCCTGTTCCACAAGCTGGCTCTAAGTGGGAGACACTTGCAGAGAATATATTTGCCTTAAGAATTGTGTTGTCCTAACTTAAGCACCTAAATTCAGTCCCCAAGCTGGTCAGCTCCTGGTACAGGAGATGCTATGGGGAGTCCACCTGGCTTTAGCTCCACAGGGACAATCAAATTCTCACAATCAGTGCTCAGCAGGCAAACTCACAATTAGCCCTATATTTGGCTCTGCTGATGGGTTGTGTGTTTTCGGAACTACTGTAACATCTCTTGTGAAGAAAGGCTGAGAGAGTTCGGTTTGTGAAGCCTGGAGAAGTTCTGGGGTGACCTAGCACTTTCCAGGACCTGAAGGGGGCTACAAGACAGCTGGTGAGGGACGTTTTACAAAGCTATACGGTGATAGGACAAGCGGGAATGGCTTTAAACTGACAGAAGGTAGGCTTAGACTGAATATAAGGAAGAAATTCTTTACTCAGAGGGTGGTGAGGCACTGGAACAGAATGCCTGGAGACATTGTGGATCCCCATCCCTGGAAGTGTCCAAGACCAGGTTAGATGGGGCTTTGAGCAACCTGGTCTAGTGGAAGGTGTCCCTGCCCAGGGCAGAAGAGGGATTGAAATTGGATGATTGTTAAGGTTCCTTCCAACCTTCTGTGATTCTATGGTCTTTTTACAGGGGTGACAGGAATGAGGCCCCTGATTCTTTGCTCCTTTATGCTGGTATCAAAGAGGAGGAATGGTGCAGAATTCAGTAGCATTTCAAAAGACCTGGAACACCAAGCTGGAGAGAGATGGTTTCCTCCCTCCAGAGGAACTACAAGTTTGTGGAGTTAATTCACTTGTCATTGGGATGAAGCCCCTGCTGGGGTGACCCTGCCAGCTGTTGAACAGAGCCCAGTGCTCCTGCAAATGCCACACTCTGAAAAATACAAGTGGCTGGGATATGGGCTGTACTTGTACAAAAGACGAAGCTTCCTCTTTCTTTGTATTGCTATTTTTATGATTTTATTTTTAACACAAGTATTTTGTGTTCTGATTTCTTCCAGATGGGAAGAAATGCCTTACCCAGAAGCACTGTGTACAGCAGCTGGGCACCCCAGGCTACAGCGATTCAGAGAAACGTCTTCCCTACCTGATTCACCTGCTTCTTGCCATGACATGGCACTGTGAGGAAAAGCATAGAGGAATAAAATGATTAATCGAGTTTCTCCAAGCCCTGGTGTTATTTTAGTTAGCTTTTTGTCTCTTCTTCCCTGACCTGAGCAAAGCTATTCCCAGAAGAAGGGAACAGATTCCCTGCTGTTACTCCCTTATGCAAGAGTTTCCTAATCACTCCGTCTGGTAGCTTTGTTGGAAGCTCCCAGAACAGCCCTTTCTCCCAGGCCTGCCTGAAAAGCTGCTGTCCTCCCAGGGCTCACTCAGCAGGGACTTGAGATTTGAATGGACAAGTGCTGCCAATCCCACATGTTTCGAACCCAGGAGATGGGACTCCAAATACCACAAGACTGACAAAGAGTCCATCAGATTAACAACAACAAGAGCCACCGAATAACAATCGTGATCTACTCATTTTGGAGCCTTTACAGATGTGGCTGCAGTCACTTCCATTTTCTCTCTCAGGCTAGAAAAGGAATGTTTTTAAGTAAAAGCCAAGAGTCTCAGTTAATCATTTGATTCCAGGAATGAGCCTCTAAACAACACACCAAATCACAAGATTCCCCAGCAAACTGCCAGGGTTGCCAAAGCATTTGTTTTGGGAGCACAGGAGGTAGCCAGCAAGCAGAGCGCTCTCTGCCCTGTGGCACTGCCCTCACCATGGGCTATTACACTGGCATCAGGGATGCTTGTGCAAATTTACAGGAGATCATAAACACTCATGTCCATTAGAAAGTGGCAGTTTCCAGCAGCAGTTTCCATTCTGCAGCAAGCTTATCACTGCTAGAACTTAGAAGCAAAGCAAAGGAGTGCTTGAATGTTGCCTGAACAGCCCAACTTGGCCCTTCCCCACAGAGCTGGGCTGGTGGTCCCATGGCCAGCAGGTTGGGCAGAGGGGTGGCATGTGAATGAGCTTCACTTCAGAGCTCATTAAAATCGTAAGAGAAGATGAAAAAGTTTTGCTACAAAGGACAAGTAGGAAGGAAAGACTCAGATCACTGGCTGAATCTTCAGAGCCAACAGTTATGGAAAAACAAAACACTAAACCATCTTTTTTTTCTTCAATATGTTGTATACAAAATAACATGAGAAGGCAAAGGATCGTTTTTATACTTACATGCAAAGACACTTTGCAGTATAAAGAACAACCTTTGATCCCACCTGCTGCATTTCTCCCACCTCCTCTTTCTTCTCAGCATTTTTCCTTTGCTCTCTGAGTGGCCTCCAGCCAACCAGCAAGGTGAACAGCATGAAAAGTCAAACAGGTAGGCCTGTGCTTCCGAAACTAGACTCTCCAAGGAGGTGAGGGCATAAGAGCTGAAACAAAGGACTAATCCTGAAGTGTTGGGCATTTCCTGCCCGTGGCAGTTCTGGCAGAAACCAGGGGCTTTTTCTCTACTGTTTGACTAGTCTGTTGAAATGCAGCTTGTAGACCAGCAGTAAGGCCATGACCATGGCATATTAAACAGACCAAGAGTACCACCCATGATGGTGCCATGCAAGGTACTTAAAAATCAATATGAAGGCCCTCACACTGTACATGAACTGCCATTCAAAGGGAGGGATGGTTCTCATCTCAATCTCTGAAGCAAAATGTACCACATACATGAGAGAAGCATCTGGATGGAGTGAGATTGCCTAGTCAAGAGGACACCTCTGCATCAAGTATTTCAGGGCACCTCTGCCCCAGAGAGTGCTAACGGGAGGCGTACCAACCCCTCCTTCCCCATGTCTGAGAGAGGCAGTATCAGCTAGGATGAACCACCAGATCATACACCTGATCATACATCCCGCACTTCTCAGTGGTGCAGGACAGTAAGGTAAATAGCACAGGAGAGCAACAGCCACCACCCATTGCCTTTGTGGTGATGTAAGTGGATATCCAGAAAATAATGCCCTGGTCATCTGTATATGCATGGCTCTTCTGGATTGTCTTCCAGCTGGAAGGAAGGAAACAGTTTCATTGAGCCCATGGGCACTTACCAGGATATTGGTTTGCTTGTTGCATGTTGACCACGTTCCTTCTTTGGTCTTTATAATCTGGTGGTGGTCGTGTCAAGTGTCTGTTCAGCTGATCTTGTGGAGTTATTTTCTCCTAGAGGATTAGAGTAGAAATGCATTAATTTGCTTTTTCTCATGCTTTCCTGCCTCCGCGTTTTGCCCATCTCTTTGTTATCTCAGTATGTATAAAGCTGAAGTGTTTCTTTCTTTCACCCTGCCTGGTCCACAGAGGCACCTGTGAAACTGTGCCATCACCCACTAAATTCTATATGGAAAATTTTTTGCTGTTTTTAATGTGTTTCAGACTGGTTCAACTTTCCTTAAAACCACTGAAAGTTTCTCAGCCTTTGAGAACACTGTACTTGTCTGCACTGCAGTACAAAGTATCTTCTGATGTACACCCTGTCTTGCTCACCATGCTAATCAGATAAGAGGGGCCTGATGATTCCTCATGGTTCCCTCCCTGTCTGTGCAGCTAGGTGTGCTTTCTCTGAAAGAACAGAGACAGAGCAAACACCCATGTCTAACCCAAAAAAAGCACACAGCTGTGCAGCTGGGGAGCAACAAGGGTTGACACCTGCTCCTTGGCTGTGCTAATGACTATCAGCCCATTTCACACAGTTCTCTCAGCACACACAGCTGGCAAAGAGGACTTCAGCTCATCATTCCCATCCACAGCCATGCCCATTCCTCACTCACTTCTTCCTCCTACACTGGAGGGGTGACCACAAAAATCAGCAAAACCCTTGCTTTGTCCTTGCTCCCTGTCTCCCCTCAACAGGGATGCCAGCAGGACACACGGTGTAGCAAGGATGGTGCTGCGCTGGCTGCTTTTTATGCCGCTCACCAGTGCCCTGTGCTTCCCCATACATGTGCGTGATGCTGTCTTTCCTGTTACACTGGGAGTACGAGCATTGGGGCAAGGAGAGAAGGGAGAGATTGCAGAAAAACATATTAGTTGGGGAGAATTAATTTTTTTTATTTTGAGCCTGCAGGCCTCTGGTAAGAGGAAGATAGAAATCAAAGTCCTTGAATTGAAATCTGACTAGCTGCCCTGTGGTCATAAAGATCTGAAAAGGGCAGGCACTGCCAATTTCTCATCAGAATCAGTGTGACCTGATGCATTCGGAGTGCTACTGTTCACCCATGAGCAACAACACCTCGGGACATGTGGCCCCGTGGCAGGAAATTGTGAATTTGGTGCACACATGCTCTTGCTGGGCAGCTGCTGGGCAAGCTTCACACCTCTGCAATGCGTCCAGGTTTCCTGCTCAGCCGCCAGAATGGCAAGCTGCCTCACCAGTGTGAGAGTCAGGCCCTGGCTGGTGATGGAAGTCCACTAGAGTGATTTGAGGATCTTCTGCCTGACAAGAGCAGGCAAACGGACCTTCCAATGAAAAATCTGGTTTTTTCTTCTCCCAGGAACACTTAAAAACACCGGGAAAATAGCCTTTCTTGTGGTATTTAGGCATTTCCATAATTCATGATGGGTGAGTGGTCTGATTAAGATTTTTAAGGCTTGTTTTTACATCCTGCTAAATCTGAACCCTTGTGGAGAAGAAAGACAAGTTATCTCGCAGGAAATCCCTGCAATGCATGCAGAAACTGTAGGCAAGCTTTTTGTGTGTTTCTATGTACACAATACAAGAGCAAAGTCAAGCTGATAAAAAACCACATTCTGTAGAGTATTTTCAGTTTCTATTTATTTTTAAGAGGAGCTATTTGAGCAATTAACCTTTTTTTTCTGCTGAAATTTCTGACAGAAAACTGCAGCACATACAGCTGACTTGAAAATTCCTTTTTCTTCCATGTATATCAAAAAGTCAAGAAATATTTCCTTGTACAATCCCCCATGCTTCATAAAATGACCAGAAACTCCCAGCTGATCTCTCAGATACCAAAGGAGGGGGAAGAACTGACTACGGGTATCTGGAAATGCAAGAAGGAGGACTCATGTATGATCCCAGCCGAGCACACAAACTTGTGTTGAAACCCAAAATCAATGTACCCGATCCTTGTTTACACACAGGCACTTTACACCATGCTGCCTGGGTCAAAGAGCCTGGAAGTCAACTTTCCTCTGAGGCTGAAGTAGCTTATCAGTGCATGTTGGTTTATCTTGCAAAGAAAACCATGGACGATCTCCATATGCCTCAAATCAAGCATATGCTTGGACTATTCTTGTAATGACAGCACAGTAGCTTGGATATTTAAGTTGCTTCATATAGACTGAAGAAGGTTTCAAAAGGGCTTAGCAAAGTGCTGAAAAATATGAGGCACACTCTTGAAGTTCTAGGCATTGCCAAAAGGACCTCACAGTTTAGGGGGCTTTCTTTCCCCATCTTAGCTTTCTTTTCTATTGTTTTTATGACAACATTTTCCAT
Source organism: Pyrocephalus nanus (assembly GCA_038380795.1). Taxonomy (NCBI): domain Eukaryota; kingdom Metazoa; phylum Chordata; class Aves; order Passeriformes; family Tyrannidae; genus Pyrocephalus; species Pyrocephalus nanus. The sequence continues at coordinate 38,209,103 of CM076259.1, forward strand.
GTAAAATAAAAAATTAGAAAACTTACAGCTTCTGCCAACATCTGCTGCTGTAGAAGAAGTTGTTTTTGCTCCATCATTTGCCGTTGCAGAGCCTGTTTCTTTTCCATCAGCTGCTGATTCAACAATGATTGCTGGGATGAGTTCATGTAACCACTTCCAGTGTTTGGATTTGAGCAAGAACTGGAGCTTGGAGTGGGGCCAGCTCCCTGGCCTACCACAGAGTGTTGATCCTGAAACAGAAGAAATGGCTCGTGAAGGATGAAAATAATAACAAGCATCAAGAAAAGGAAATAATCTTTTGTATGTAATTAGCTCAAGTTCAGGACACAGCCCACAGACTCTCCGGACAAGTGACCAATACAAAGGCTTTGACAAAGTAAGAAGGGGATTGAATAACTTCATTGGTCAGGGGAGACTGAAAATGTGCCAGGTGATTCGAGTGGAAAACCTCAATATTGTACCAGGAGCTTGGGAAACATGACCAGAAGTAACAGAGCCATCCTGGGGATGTTTCAGGAAACATGCATTGGGCTGTATGGCAGTTTGTTTGACCACAGGGGAACAAACTCAATGTCTGCTGGTTCCTACCATCTGGTGAACAGCAGCAAGAAGTTACAGACTTATTACTAAAAGTGCCATCTATTCTTAGAAAATACAGAGGTGGTAAGTTGATACTTCACAGTGGGGTGAATGGTGCTGCTTTCATTCATCCCGTCATCTCCCTGACAAGAGCAATCTCTGAGAGATTGCTAATTGACTCCCACTAGCAACAGGATTACACAGGCTTAAAGTGTATCAACTTCCTTGGTAAAACAAATGTGTAACTGGGAAGGACCTTGAAGAGTGCTTTAGGGTCTCTCTGGTATTGGTGAGGAATCTAGATCTGCTTCCTCTTCCCAGTGTACAGCTTCATGAGGAAGGGATGGCAAAAATTCATTGCAGAAAGCAATGCAGAAAGTACTTGAGGACTCAAATCATGCTCATACAAGATGAGACATGAAATGAAAATATGCTGCTCCTTTTCTCTCAGCCATGATTTCCCTCAGCAGCAATATGTTTTCTGCCTACTTGTTCCACCAGTGTTTAGTACTTGGGCCTTTACCAAATGTAGGAAATAGCTTTCTCTGTGTATACACAAAACCACTCAGCCTATGTTGGATCACTTGATATTCAGGTATTCCTTAGCCACTCAGCTACAAAGAAAATGGGATACACTGGAGGGGTCACAACAGTCATGAGACACATCCATTCTCTGCCCCCACTTGGCTGCAATTCACCATAGAAACCAACCACATAGCTCTCTATAACCTGACAGACAGCAGCATTTTTGCCTTGCAACACAAGACTCCACAGCTGGAGTCTGATGCTTGCTATTACGCAGGGGTTCTCTCAATACTGAGGTGTAGATCAGGATCTGGTCTACAACCTAGCAAAAGTCTGCTCCATGCCCATTGTCCCCCATGGCATCTAGGTAAATATGGACTGACCAACAGTGAAGCAAGGACTGGCCATACATACCTTACTCATGCCCTGAAGACCATGCAGCACTGATGCTTATTGCTTTGCAAACTCCAGGAAATCCCATTTCTGTGCCTTAGCTTTTGCATCCTTCCCCTCCCCAATGACACTCACTACAGACTAATCCCACTTATCTTTCTACCATCTGGCAAGGAAGAAATGAAATGATTGTTATGGGTGTTTCTATTTTAAAATAGTTCTGTGGCTTCTAGATGGGGACACATGAGTGTGTAGCTAGTTAGATAAAGTATTTAAAGACTGTTACTGAAATAAAAACCATGACTTTCTTCTGGAGCCACCTGCAGCCCCCAAGGCAGTCTTACAAACCCACCCTTCAGATTTATTGGGCTCTTACACAATAATATCCTGCACACTTTCTTTCAGTTCCAGAAGGAATCCAGGATTGCTCGGCACTGCCACATTTTTCAGCCCTTATGTTAGCTGCAAGATAGAAAATACCTCCTCTCAACAGACCTGCTTGCCAAGTTGTTGCGCAAACTTTTTTGTCTTTCTTAAAATATTTTGAAAAGAAAAATATGTTACAATAAATTGGCTTTGACTTCTATATTCAAATGACAACTCTAGCTTGAACCCAGCCACATGTTCCATCCATTAATAGAATTCATCTGTTCCATTTTTGCACAGATAGTGCAGGCTCCCCTGAATGTGCTTTCATGGTCCTGCTTAAAAAAACCAACAAAGGCCAACTTTTTCTTTCCCTCATCCCCTACCAGCCCATATAGCAGTAGGAGGGATTTTGTTTTAAGATAAACTGTGTAGTGTCTATTCACAGTACCTATCAAAGAAAGCTCTTCTGTAATAGCCATTGGCACAAAACACCAGCTGCTTGGCAAACAGACCCTGAGAAAACAGTGTAAATCATCAATTTGGAGCCAGGTTGGGAGGGTTTTTTTTGCATTTGGTCGTTTCTCTGCTGTTCATGAAATGTCAGTGTGAACCTATGAATCTACGATGTGTTACTTCTCCTGCCAGCTGATCTTCCATCAGCCACGTTGGGATCGGAGAAGTTTCCGAATAAATTAGGGAATTAGCTGTGCAGCAGTTTGACCCTTCATGAACCAGTGCTATTGAACCTTGCTCTCACCCCCTGCTTGCAGCACTGCAAATCAGACAGCAGAAGGGCTACACTGCTGTCAGGGACGTGGAGCTCTGCTCCTGCACTTGGACAAAGGGCACCTTCCAGCATTCCTAATGAGAAAGGGCAGATTTGGGTTGGAGTTACCCTGCTTTTGTTGAACTGTTTCATCCCTCTCTAAGCCTGGCTTTACTACAGCAGCTTTAAGACAACTCCACACATCTAAATCTGCTGCTATCGCCTTTTGAACCTCATTCCCGGGTTCCCATGCTGTGGTTCAGGTGCTTTAATTTTAGAAACCCCTGACTAAAGAAAGTCTGTAGTGGGACATGCATGCTCCCTTGCCCAAGGGTGCTTCTGCCCAGCAGCCCAGCATCCCTCTGGCTCCAGAACCCCAAGTGCTTGCCTGCACAGTGACACCATGCACAAGGAAGGTAACCTTTCCACTCTGCTTCCAAGGAAGCAACATAACCAGGAGAACATCCGTGCAGCCAGCCAGGTGTCAGGGACAGGCTGGAAGCTTCACACCTCCAACAAGTACAAATGCCCATCTGAATTTGCCCCCAGTTCCTGCCCCACTTGCTGGCAAGCCACATCCCTTCAAAGGAGCTGCAGCCCTTTGAGGGCTGTGGCTGGTGCCAGGTGGGGCAGTGGCAGCAGCTGAGGGCTGAGTTAGTGTTCATCCAGCACCACAAAACCCCAGCTGGTCCAGTCGTGCCAAAACTTCAGCACAACAGTGCTCTAGGTACAAATCAGGTGTGTTGCATCACGTCCTCTGATGTTACAGTGAGATATAAAACCCGTGAGAGGCAGAAAGAGGCAGTCAGTGAGAGCTCCTCGGAGCTGGTAGCACAACCGGGGTTTTGTTCATCAGCATCACAAAGAACATTACGTTCAAATGTTTAAATTAGCAGTAAATCAAAGCACTGAAGACCAAGTTTTCTTTTCACTATCCCTGATGCAGCTGACTTTTGTTCATACAAAAGAAGGGACGTTTTGGCTTCTAACACACATATGAACTTTATAAAATGCACTTTTCTTTTTTCCCCCTTTTCCCTTCGCCTCACCTCTCCCTCCCCTTCCTCCCCCTCCTCACCTCTCCCTCCCCCTCCTCTCCCTCCTTTCTTTGGACCTTTCCAGCCAAATTGCACCTTTCTGCTTTCCTCTCGTTTTCCTTTCTCTCTAAAGCTTGTCAGGAGCCCTGAAAACCTTTTGCAAGCTTATGTCTCTGCATTCTTAGCTCAGAAGTGTTTTAGGGACATTTGGCTGGAAAAGGATGGGTAAACCTTTCATCTCTTTCTCCTGAAATGTCTCAAATTGCTGAATAATTTTGCTGGGACAGAAGAGAAACAATGGTAATTTTTTTTTACTAAGCCACAGTGCCCACAGAGGCTGTTTGCTTCCCAGCCAGGAGCCCTGGCATCTGGGCCACAAGGAAAGCTTCTGCTTCTTGCAGATTCTCTCTCAAAAGGAGATGGGGAATTTTTACACCTTTCTGTTCCTCTGTGGGGCAACTCATTCTGTGCCCAGCGTCAAGTCGGGAATGAACGCATCAAAGCGAGTCTCCTCTAAGTTTAGGTCTTTAACAAAAAATTTAGAGCAGATTTTGTCTAAACTGCCTGCTGGAGCTCTCCCCTCACTGTACAGAGGGATGGGGCTGTAATAATTATGCTTCAGATGTTTAATTTAGATAACCAAGTTAGGAACCCTGATTAGATGATAGGAACATTCCCTTGCACTCCTCATTTTGGATGCTTCTAGTCACACTTGAGTAAGATGCCTGGAAGAGTGAGTGTGAACACACTTTGATTTGTCAAGCACTAGTGGATCACTTTCTAAGGGTGTTGTATAGAGTTACCAAAAGGCCTCCCAAATTAGTCATGTAGAAGATAGGCTGAATTTCTCCTAATACTCTGCCAGAGAGTATTTTTATGCATTCCAGGAATATCACTTTCATATGTACAAACAGCATTTGAAAAACCTGAATACTGCAAGATCTTGAGACCAGTTTTTGCTGTGTCTAATATCCAGAGATACCGCTGGGTGAAGACCGCAAAATATTTCCCTTCAGTAATTTTGTGGAATGTTTATAAGAAGTTGGCTCAGCCAACTTCTGTATTTTTCTCCTGAGAACATCTGAGCTCTCAGGACAAAAATTTCAGGGCCAACCATGTTTCCGAGGCACATACACAAGGAATCAGGGACACTAGCATTGCAATTTCACAAGCCCAGGCTGTCTGCCAGAAATACTTGTGCCTTCATCCAACCAGAGAAAAGAAGCAAATGCTGTGTCACTCCTTCAACAAACTGGAGTGACAGAGGTCAAAGAGAAAATGCAGACTAATCCCTTTCCACTGAAGCTGGAAATGACCATGAAAGTAGAGAGCACACACCTGATTTCTGCATCCTCATGGTGTGAGTCACCCATTGGAGGGATAGGTTTGGACATCAAGTTATGCAGCAGGTACTCAGCATGCAAAGATAAGTATTTCATACTCAACTGCTGCAGCTCTCTCTGGAAGAGCCAAGGACACAAGGACACTAGGTCTTTTTTAAAAAGACTTTTTTTTTTTGGACACACTGACATTAAAGTGTACCCCATAACTACTTTCAGAAATAGGTAACACTGTGGACAATCTCACACATAAAAATGGATGAGGAAATCCCTCAAAGGAGCCAATCCTCACTACTGGTGAGGAACCACGAGCAAGAGACTTTGACAGATAGTTAGTTATTTGTGCAATTCTTAACAGAAACTTTTTATTGCACCTTGCCTTTTCAGCACCAACAGGAAGCTGCTTACTCCTGAGATCCTTGGGAACTGATTTTCAGCCATTAGTGATTTATTTGTAGCCCTGCCATAATCCTTGATGGAAAGCTGCACAGCCCCATAGCCGCTTGCAGGCAGTCTTGCCACAATGTTCTCAACCCCAACTCCTTAAACTTGGGCAATGTGGCACCTGCATCTTGCAGGGTCCAAGCTCAGATTCATCACTTGCACAGTCACACAGCAGCAGACCCAGGAACAGTGCCTCATTACCAGCCTTGTTTGACAATCAAGTCTTTAACGAGAACAAAGGTTGACAGTGATTAATCATTAGGACATTTCTTGTTCCTTGCTGCACGTGTTGGAGGCAGCCTCCTGCAGAGGCAGTCTGGCAGATTTCCTGTCTGCTCTATACCAGGGCCCGGGTCCGGACACACAGGGATGTCTTTTCCCAAAGCCAAGTGCACAGATAAAAGTCTTGTCTCCATTTCTGAGCACGGCAAATTCGGAATGCATGTGCATTCTGCAAAAATAATAAACTCTTAGCTGTAAATCTGATTGCTGTATATTCAGGCAAAATGACCTAAAGGAGATTTGTTCATGTCAGAATTTTTCCCAGAGACTTCAAGGATGGATTATTAGTATTTTACCACATGCACCATGGTGAACTTTTAATGTCATCTTCTGGCATAATGTATATATGAAGGTGTCCATTCTAGAAATATTTTGTTTATTTCTAATGAAAATAACATGCATGTGTTGAAAGTTCAACAGAGGAGGTTATTGTGAAATGTCTGCATTGGAAGAGGAATGTTGGCTCCATCGAAGTCAATGGCAAAACTCCAGCTGACTTCAATGGGACTAGAATTTCCTCCCAGATCTCCATCCAGCCACAGGGGCACAGTGGCACTTTTGGCTTGGAGTAACCTCATTTTGCACTTTATGGACAAGATACCTGGTTCAGAGAGACACCATGTACTAATGTACTTGGGCAAGGACTATCCTGTGCTCTGTATGGAGCTCTTTATTTAAATACTTCAGGAGCTTTAACTTACATTAAAATAAGTTTTCCAATAAGCACGAGTGATGAAGATTCCTATCCGGTTTTGGACAAGACCAGACACATAATGATTTGTTCTACTTCAGCATTATCATTTGCAATGGCTGTAATATGCAATACCCACATTGCAACAAGCCAGACCCTTTAGTTTTTCATCACATGATTGCAGGAAAACAAATTAGAGGGGTTTAAGAAAATGACACCGCTCTAGTTAGAGCAAGAGCTGGTGTGAGTGGAACTGTTTTGCCTAGTACTACAGGACAAGGTACGTGCGTACACATAGGCTCTGTGCTTCCATTAGGGAGTGGTAATTTCCAGCTGAGGCAGTGGAAACTTCCTAAGCTGACTGAATGAGACATTTGTGATTATCTGTCTGTACCTTTAGTGTGGGCGTACATTATCTGTGTATATGTATACCTTATTCATCTAAATGTTCTTGTCTCATTGCCGTATGTTTGTTATCTTTCCCAAAAATTATCTAGCCTGAGGTCAATACAGGAGAACTACTAGCAATCAAAACTAGAGTCTTGTAAGAGGAAGAGCTGGATAATTCAATAATAGGTGGCAGTCTCATACATACATGTTTATATTTAAACGCTCAGTTCCCAAAGCAGTGCTAAAAAAGACACTGAAGTTTTACATATAATCGGCTTATGTATAACATGTATCTTTTTTGGCATCTCACCTTATCCTCATGTTTCTTACCCTGCAGTGACTCTGACAGTCCCACTAATCAAGGGGTACGTACGCACCATATAGGGAACCATGGTCCTGAAGTCCCCAAACTAGTGGAGATCTGGGCTCCTAGGATCACATGGAGCCAAGTGAACTAGGAATATGTGGAAATTTTATTCTCAAAAGACACTAATCATTCTCAAAGATAAATCATGCTGGAGAACACTGAGCTGAGGGACATTGAGCTCAGTAGGATGCTGCGTGAATGCAACCATCTTCCAGACCTGAACCCACACATGGCTGTCACTATAAGAGCAGGTATACAAGAGCGCAGCATTTGCAAAACTGATGCATTCTAACAGACCTAATGGAAGGAGAGTAAGTCTATGCCTTTTCTTTTGATTATAAACATTATTGCAAAATTCTATAGGAAATTACTGTAATTTTTTATCCTCTTGCTTTCCAGGCTATTATTTAGTTTCCTCAGCTTTTTTCCCATTAGCATTTCTCTAGGATTTCATTGCACCTTCTATATCCCTCCTCATATAGGATTTGCCCTCCCTATTAATTCTCTGTAGTTCAAACATATCTGTGTCACTTCTAAATAACAAGCACAAAAAAAAAAAAAAGAAAAGAAAAGAAAAAAAATTGATGACATAATGCGAAAATTTTCCTCAAGCAATAAAAAAAGGCAAAGCAAACACCATGAATGCCAGCTTTGCTGCAAGAGGGCATGAGGGAGCAGTCAACCTGAACCAAATATTCAGTGAAGAAAGAAAAAAATAATTAAACACAAAGAACAATAGCAACAACAGAAAAACCACATCACTTGAGCAAACACTTGAATTCAAATGGATACAACATGGGTGACAAGACTGTCAGAGATACATTTTAAGATCAAAACTCTCCTGCTGAGAATACACAGCAAGAACACGAGCATCCTTAAACCAGAGCCTCCTGGGATTCACTTTCTAAACCAACAGCTCTGAACTCTGACAGAAAACAAATGCCCAATACTGAAAATGCCCAATACTGAAAAGCAATGTGTGAAGAATAGCTCTGACCTGCATCTCCATGCACTGACTGAAGCTGTGGGTGAGACTCAGGTGCCTCAGGTGCCTCAGGTGGGACTGGATCTCTTTGTTCCCAGTTACTCATCCCAGGACTATGACTGGTGGACCAAGTCACTGGGCACAGAAGCAGTTTCCTACTGCGACAAAAAATGTTTCAACAATTGTTTCCCACCGTGACAGCCCACAGCACTGGTGGAAGTGCACAACACAGGGTTCAACAGAGCACCTATAACTGCCCATCTACTCAGTTTTAAATGAGTCCTTATCACACAACCCCAACTGTGGTCTTCCCTCTCCTTGCTGAAGGGCCTTCTTCCTTTTTAACAGTCACTGTCTTTGTTATAAAACAACTTAATTTGATGGGTGTTAATTTGCAGGAATTGACATAAACCTTAGGCTCCTGCCATCCCCTTTCACTCTCTTCATGAGTGTCATAAAATGGTGTCAGTGGCCACAGCAGCCTGAAGGTTTGACAAATCTACCTATCCCTCATCTGTCTGTGCCAACAGCAGTTTCATTAAAGTGTGAAAACACCAGGTTTCCTAAAGAGCACTCCTGGGATTTGACTCATTTTTCATTATGATCTCAAGATGTAGGAAGCAATGTGGTTTTCTCGGGTACCCCAGCAGCTCCAAATACTTCTCTGGGCCAGGCAAAGAGTAAAGCCAGGACCCTGAATTTTGGGAAAACAAAATTCCAGCTGTTCAGGGAGTAAGTTAGTAAGAGCCCCTGACAAACTGCTCTCAGGAAATAGGGAGCAGAACAGAGCTGGAAGATCTTTAAGGACACTTTCCATACAATGCAGCAGCTCTCAATCCTCAGGTGTAAGGATTCAGAAAATGAAGGCAAGGGACCAGCATGGATGAGTTGGGACCTGCTGGTTAAATTAAAGGACAAGAAAGAAATGCACAGGCAGTGGAAGCAGGGACAGGTATCCCAGCAAAACTATAGGATCGCTTCGCAGTTGTGTATGGATGGGGTCAGGAAGGCCAACGTGTGGCTTGAACTGAACTTGGCAAGGGATGCAAAGAATAACAAGAAGAGCTTGTACAACCCTTTTGTTTCAGTCTTGACTAGCAATCTCTATTCCCACATTTTTGTTTTAGTGAAGATTCAGATTAAATATATGGAAGAAAATTTTTTATGATGAGAGTGGCAAAACACTGGAACAGGTTTCCTGGAGAAGTTGTGAATGTCCCAACCCTGGAAATGTTCAAGGTCAGGCTAGACGAGGCTCTGAGCAACCTGGTCTAGTGGAAGGTGTCCCCACTCATTGCAGAGGAGTTGGACTAGATGATCTTTAGAAGTCCATTCTAACCCAAATGATTTTATGATTCTATAAGATTATTCTTCTCTGAGAGGTAACAGGGTTAGACAGAGCTCACCCACTTATGCTTTCAGTCCTGCATAGTTTGGCTCTTTGCCTGGCCAGGATCCCCATCATGGGAGTTGATCTGCTGCCTCACTGCTCCTTTGGTAGCCTTACTGGGCATGGCAGTGCTGCGTGGTGGTGCATCTACTTCAGGAAGAAAAAGGTTATTAAAGGTAACAGGTCTGCTACCACTGCACAATGGCACAGGCCCTTCAAGGAGCACCTGGCATCTCACTGGGCTCAAAGAAAGCTTAAATGGAGCCAGCTAGAGAGGTCAGAATAGCTTGATCCACCAGGGACCAGTCCTGCCTCAGAGAGCATGCCTGGGAGGAATTATCTGAGGAAAGGCTTCTTTAACCAGATGAGGTAAAAAAGAATTATACTTCTGGCATTTATTTAGCTATTGACTGCCCAAATCTTGCAGCGTGGGAAAGAATAACAGACTATCCAGAGCCTGCCGTATGCCAGCTATCAGATAATGTGTGACTCTGGAGAATGGGAAGGCTGATGCCAACAAAAACTTTCTTGGATGACTTCTGCTTGTTTTGTATTATTCTTGTGCAAGAGCATTGAAAACCTGTTTTACACTCCTGTTTTTAAATAGATCTACTCTCATATGAAAAAGAACAGGTGGACAGGGTATTGCTGTCCTGTTTTCTTTCTCTGAGCAAGGGAAAACACAAACGCGATTTCCTATGTCAAATCATCCTCATATTTTGCTGTGGTATTTCCCACATTTGGGATATAGCAAAAGTCAGTAACCCACAGAGCAAGGAGTAAGGGGCTCTGGGTAGCCTGTTACACTCATGCTATCCACCCTGCCAGACAAGCCATGGGCTTTGCTGTGGGGAACACAGCGTTGCCTTCTGGCAATGCCTTTGAAGAGGCACTGCGGAGGTTCAAGTTCTGCCCCTGTTTCACATGGTTGGTCACATCCAGACAATTAAATAAACACATAAACTAAGAGAAGACTCAGTTTATTGGTATCAGACTTTTTAGGGGTCAGAGTGTACCCTTCTCACTGTCTGGTGGCAGAGTTGAGGAGATAAAAGTACAGCAAGGAGCCTTTCACTGGCATCTGCAATGCCCACTGAGATGCATTGGATCAGACAGTTCAGATAAAACGGTGAAGTAGAAACACCCAGCTGACCACTTAACTGTGCTTATGAGGAGAGAAAGCAAAAGGAGAAACCAGCTGAATTAAATGAACTACATGAGTTGTACTATATTCTATAACCACTTGGTTAGACACCACAGAGGTAAAAAAAAAAAAAAAAAAGGAGTTGTCTTGGTTTGATTTGACTTCCCTGCAGAGGTCATCCCTTAGCAGTTCTGGCAGTTGGACAAAAATAGAGGACAAGAGAGAAGTGTTCATTTATTGTGAGCTTCGTTTATTTTGGATTTCAGATATTCTAAAACTGCATATTTGCTCTACTACAAAATTATCTTGATCTGTGACATCCTTTTCCCTATCCTAGAAAGCAAAAGTTGGATTCATTCTTGGGCAATAGACAGAATATGTCTCCTTTAACTTAAAAATTAGGTTTAAATGGGATTTACTTGGCTCACTGGTTTGCACTATCTGGCACAGAAAAAAAACTTTATCCAAAGGCTGTTTTGCAGGCTACTCCTGCAAACAACTTTCTCTCTGGGCTGCACAAAAGTTTCTGGTAAGTTTTTAGATCCTATAGGCAGGACAAGCCTACCATGCTGGAGCCTCTGCGGATTCAAACAACAGGAGGACACTCTGACACAGAAGAATTCACATACATTTGTTAATAAGGGGAAGAGCAAAAATCTTGCAATAGGTCAAAGCACAGGTTCAGAATATTCAAAATATCATGATAAAGATTTGATACTGGATAGCAAGGAGTTGTGATGTGGCATTTGTGGGAGTTGACACCAAAACTCTTGAAAATCTGTATTGTTACTACTTGATAAAACATCTCTAAAATACTGTGTCCCTCTTGTTATGACAATTATAGAAGTGATGGAAAATACTGAGAGTTTTAGTCAATGACATAAAGTACCTCAAATGGGTGTTGAAATATGTATGATTATGTAAATTAGATTGCTTGGGCTAGAAAGGGCAAGTTTACAAAGTAGTTGGTTGGCATGGTAAAGAGCTCTTTCCAAGTACATCTTGTTCTTCAGATCAAAAACGTGTCAAACTCGGGGAATAACCCCTTATCAGCAAGGTCTTGTATCAAAGTCTTTACTTACTCAAGTAAAAATGCTTCCTTGATTTTTAATAATGTTAGTTGTGCCTCTTGATTTCTGCCCTGCTTCTCTGTAATATTTTTTGTGTGACTAATCAGACTTGAATCTAACAAAAATAAAGTGTTAATTAAGCATTATCTAATCTCAATCTAATCTGACAGCAGCAACCCCCATCTACTGCTCTGCTGTGCACTCCTATTTGGACCACCTACTATACATGGATAATTAGGTGTCGCAACTGCTATGACATCTAAGCTCAGGAGAGTGCTGAGTGATTCAGACAGCCATCTTCGTAGCCAGGCCCACCAGTCCTTGCTTTCCTAGACATGCAATGGACAGGAGTCACTGTATTGTCCCATCTAGGAGCCAGAAACGGGCTCTTTTTGTGCCATCAGAAAGTTAGATATCTAATCCAGTCACCCAGGCTCTCCTGGTAGTTCGTGTAGTGAAGGCATCTTATTGCTTCCAGAGGGTTACTGGCCAAGTCTGGCCTCTGAAATGGATGGGATGAATCTGGAGTTGCTTCTGTTCTTCTGCTGACTGGAAGAGCATGGGGGGATAACTTGGACATAAGACTGCACATTGAAATGAGACATCTCTCGTCTGATGATAAGAAATCTGACTGAGGAATTACATGGGCATCAAATCTGTGGTAACAGATTTCAGAGCCAAATGTGAGTGCATTGCAAAGATCCCACTGGGCTTTGGACCAGGCTCTATTGTCAAGACAAGTTAATAGGTGTGGGACACGGAGAGCGATGTGCAGAGAACTACAAATCCAAACATCCTCACCTTTAGATGTGTTTGCTTCTGGCCTGCACCTCTCAAGCTCTTCTGTGGGAATTACTCCAACTAATGCCCATCTTGTACATACAGTCATTTCGCAAGGATAAGGGATAATTTAATGTATTCTCCTCCCTTGCTCAAATCAGACTTATCTAGTCTTTGTCCACATACACTGCATGACCTGATTCCTCCCTGAGATAATTCTTCCTAAGCTGCTAAAAGCTTGTCTCAAAAGCCAGCTCAGAGGTCAAGTGAGTGGGATTTCATGCTTTCACTGAGTATCTTTAAGGAGAAAATGAAAGCTTTGGGTTACACTGCTAGTCTGCCAGCATTAGACATAAGCTGGGTCCAAAGAAATCTTCCAATGCTCACTCCACTGGCAGGAAGCACAACTTCTTGGTCCCCTGGCCAGAGCAGCTATCAGTTTAGATAAATAAAAACAAACAAAACAGAAAAGAAACATTAAATGAATTGTAAAGGTCAGGCAGACACCTTACAATCTGGTGTAAGTAAAGATCTCTAGAGAGCCACCACAAGGACTTTGCCTTTACTTTGTTCCATGAGCTCTGACAGAAATTCTCTGCTGAAATTAGGGGCAAAACTCCCAGCAACTTAAGCAGGAACGTGGGCTCCTCAAGAGTTTGCACAGCTCTACACTGGGAAGTATACCTGGCTTCTGAAAGAAGCAAACGTTTAAAGGCATGGCATACTGAAAAAATGTGGCATAAAGAGAACAATGGATATACAGATAAGCAGACAGCAGATGATATATTCCTTCCTAACAAAGAAGGACAGCCCTCTTTACAGCTGAGAGACCTATCAGCATCTTTGATATCATTGTTCTTGGGGGAAGTGCTGAATAAAGGGTCTCTGTCTTTTTGAGCATAATTACAACTGATTTTTTTTTTCCTGATAAAGAATGTAGTCATAGAGCCATAATAGCATTATTTGATTACTTAAATTCATCCTCTAATCCCTCCAAAATGGTATAAATTATTGAATAAGTCACTCAACCCTATAAAAGCACTTTGAAAACATTTTGTTCAGCATGATAATGATCAGACAGAATGTAGCAAGAGTTACAGTAAATTAGACTCATGCTCCAAGCTGGCTGCCACTCAATATACTCATAGCTAAATTCTCACCTACTGAGTTAGACACTCTGTCATGGATAAATTAAGACATAGTCAGTTCTAAAGTGTGTTGGCAAGGACCTTTAGTTCCTTCCCATTTTTTATAGAGCACATCCATGTGATTTCTGGAGGTACTATCAGAAAGCTGCACAATGTTATGCCTCGGAGAGATGCTGTGGTACCTCTGAGCAAACCCAGAAACAGGGGAAATTAGTCTGGGGAGACCTAATGTTCCCAGAACACAATTTCCAGCATGTAGATTAGCTTCTTAGGCACTCCCAGTTTCTCTGCTGCCAACCTCAAGCAGTGCCACAAGTTAACCCTTAACAAGGTGCCCAGAAGTGAAACTCCCTCCTCAGCAAAGCACATCCACCAGGATCAGAGCTACTCCTGCAGTGTTCCTGTACTGTGAGGAACCAGATTTACCCCAAATTCAAGACCAACACCAGTGAAAGCCATGCTGTGAGCACCCTGTCTCATCCTATCACTTTCCATTTCCCACATGGCAATGGGGATGTCCCAGTAATGCGAGTCCTTGCGATGTTGTGACACTGGGGCAGCGAAGTGGGATCCTCACCTGAACTGAGGTTCCTTGTGATCACATATCATCGGTGATCACAGCAACTATAGGTGAAATACTCAGCTGAGAACACACTTTTACAGCCCTTGTAATCATACAAAATTTGTTATATTTTATTAGTAGTATCAGTGTGACAAAATAGTTGTTCATGATGCTCCTTAACAAAGCGTATGTTACCTGCTCAAGTGTTATCAGTGACAATGACAGATAGCATGTACCAATAATTACAACGACAGTGCTCTAAATTCTGCATTTCTCTGAACTGATGATAGATAGCTGACAGTTTTAGAAAACAGATGCCTTCACTAAGCATCAGCATGTGATTCCCTGTACCCCTGTCTGGGAGAGGCGCTACTTAGATGTGTCACAGTCATGGACTAGCAGATACTTTTGAACTGTGTGCATTCTGAGGAATTTGATCCATCTTACAAAACACTGCCTAGGTTTGTTCCTGTGCTGGAACAGAGAGCCAGTGTGCTTGGGACCGAAGCCAAAGCACTAATTCTGCCCAGCCGCCAATGTATTCTGGGAAATTTCTGCCCACAAGCTAAACTTCTGCTTGTTTCTCTTCATTGTAACTGATGCCTCAGCAGAAATGGTGGCCTGACCTTCTCCAGTGCCCTTAATTCTGTGCAAAAATCAGTGATATGTTCATAACACAGAAAGATCTAACACAAGTTTCCCCATATGAGATATTGTTGGTTACAACAGCTTTCTCCTATCCCAGATTCTATTCTATTCTATTCTATTCTATTCTATTCTATTCTATTCTATTCTATTCTATTCTATTCAGTATAAGAGGTAGCAAACATCTGCAGTTACCTGAGTATCGTGTTTCCAACAGCAATTCGTAATAAATACCTGGACTACAGGAAACAGAGTGCAAATAGAGTGCTTCTCCCCCTCATATACCTTCTTCATGTCAATCATATCTGCATGCTTCCATCAGGCCCTCCCAGATTTCTCTTGATCACCTCTGCTGCCTTTCTCTGATCTTCTTCTAGGGGTAAAATGGAACTGCAATGCAGTAGTCAAAAAAGTGAGTGAATTATGGGTTTAAACACTGGGATAATTATGTTTTGTAGTCTGCTTTCTATTCCCTTTCCAATACTTTGCACCTACTATTTACTTTTCTGATAACTGTTGACCCTTATATTTTCAGAGAACTACTATATAACAACTCAATATATATCTACTGAGAAGTGGCAGCTAAGTCAGACCTCATGACTTTGTGCATATACACAGGATTATTTCTTTTAATCATGCTTGTTACTCTGTATTTATAGAGAAGCACCATTTCATTGGCATTTATTTATCAGGAACCTTTTTTCTCTCTCTTTTTTAAATTTTTTCTTCTTTCAGCTGGCATTTAGTTTTACACTGAATAATTTATGTTACGAGCAAACTTTATCACTCTGTTACGCCTTTTTCTAGATCTATTTGTCTGTTGTACATCAAAGATCCTGGCCTTAATCCCAATGATACCACTTTATTAAGAATCTGACTATTTAATCCCACAGTTTTTTTCTTAACTTAATTTAGCTGTCTCTTAGCCCATTGATAGTCTGAACTTTGTTAGATAAGAGTCTCCACATCTCCTTATTTATATAATAACTGAAAGGAAGTTCCTTTTAAGCAAGGGTAAGTAGCAGAAAACAGGTATATGCTAAACCATCGACACTGAGACTCCTAAATAATATTCCTGGCTGTTCTCTAGCCAACCAGCAGACCACATCCAAAATGCAGGAAAAAGACCCAAGAATCACAATATCCTACATTATGGCATTTAGAGATGTCAAAATAATTCTGCTTGTGACCTAAAGCAGCTTGAAGTCCGTTCTAACCTATGCCAGCTAGAAAGGTCCTGCAGGGATCTACTGGTTTTGTCAAAGATCCTCCTTGAGTGACGCTGTCCATGAAATGGTGCCTGTGCTTACACAACAGTGGAAAATATAAATCTGGCTTTGCTGGCTTTCTGGCTACTTGGGGATGACTGTACTTGAAAAATCTCAGTTCCCCTTTGAAAGTTTGACAGCTTTCATGGCACTGGAGCAACACATTTAATAATCTCTTCCACCTTGGAAGCCAACATGTGAGGTGTTGACACAATGGACACAATCTCAGTGTTCATATCTTGAGAAGAAATAAAGCTGCCACACTTAGATTATTACCCTAATGTTTAGATTATTACCTTAAGGTTCTTGATTATCACAGGAATGTATTGAGAAGTGAGATAAACAAAAGGATCATTGAGAAATTCCTCTCATCATGGCCTCTCCTGCAATATTCTGGGGACCAAACCAAGCATAGAGCTGGTATCTGTGCAGGGAAGATATGGACTGGAGACTGAAGCAGGGTCACTTGCATAAGCTCTGAAAAGGTAAAGACTGATACAGGCTTCCCCTACCCCCATCCCCACAGATATGTCAGACTGGAGCATCATTACATTCAGAGGAAGAAGTGAAAGGAGAGATTACAAGTTTAGAGGAGATATGGAAAGATTTGGAAGACAAGCTTCTGCCTCCTGGAGAAATAATCTTTCAAAGAAAGCTTTCAGTGACAGTAACAGAAACAAAAACATCTTCATTTGCTTTCTAAGACCTCCATGAGCTTTTCCTCAAAAGACAGAGTTCCATCTTTCAATGCCTTCAGAAGACCAAACAGCAGCCAAGGTCAACCTGACAAACACTTGTGCTAGAGATTCCCAAGATGGAAGACTGTGGGACCACTTGGCCTTTCTATTCATTTCCAGACAGCTCATTCAGGGAGATTTGCTAATGGCTCTGTCTAACTCTGTAACCAGCAATGCGAGCCATCAAGACTAAACTTTTCCTCTTCTGTGGCTTTTCCTGGAGTTGTGATGTCCCTAGCCAACGTTTTGACCCGGCAAGGAACAAGCTTTCTTTTCATCCCTTCTCTGATATTTTGAGATTCCCATCAGTAATGCTGGGAGAACAAAGGTGGATCACATGAAGCTGGGATGGAAAACTGGCTGAGCATCCCTTGGAGAAGACAGAAGTCATCTGACCCACTGTGCTCACCCCTGCTTTCCATCACTCATCTGCCATTCCCTTCCTGATTCTCTCTTGCTCTACTCTGTCGACTTTTGAACATCCTTCACATTTGGATGGGAGAGGATCTGTTCAGTGGGATATTCCCTGAAAACTGGCCTTTGCCAAAGTCCTCTATGCAACAGCAGTGCTCCCTCCCTTCTGTAATGACTCAGATGAGTAGGCCCAGTGACTCAGTGGCTTGGAGAGCTTAAATATCAAGGGACTATTGACAATAGCCTTCCCTAGCTTGAGTAAGGATTACAAATCTTAGTGCTTTGGGATTGGAAGATTCCATCTCTTTAAGTTGTTTGTAACCTCCCTCCCTGGTATTGCAAAGGCATAATCAGGTAGTACACTGATAAAAACAGTGGGAAAAAACCTTCCTACTTTCCTGTGGCTGCTTAGGCATCACGCTGGGATCTTCAGGGAACCAAGGCAGCATGAAGAGATCAGTGTTATCCCACAGTTCCTGACTTCATGAGATCCAGAAGAGTTTTAGCTTTTTCTAAAACTGCACCTTCTCTGTCTGTTTCCTCCATGAAAAGAGAACACATGCACCTAAGATTGTTGCCATATTTCTACTAAAATGCAAAAGACTGAATTGCCAGAAAACCCTCGGACTAACAGGCAGTGGAAGTTTGGAAGCTGCAGATGAGAGCAGCATGCCCTTGTCTCCATGCCAGGTCCGCCCTCCTGCCCACCACAACAAATGCACCTGGCAGCATTAGGCTATGCTAGCACAGAGTCAGCAGCAGAAAAACAGACATTCGAGGAGGTGGATCAGTTTGAAAAGCACATAATGGGAGACAAGAGACTAACCAAAAAGATAGAGGTTGCTAAACAGATGAAAAAAACAAACTAAAAAATTGTAAGGAATTATGATTTCCCTGAATGTCCCTTTCCAAATACACATGGGATGCACCCAGAACCACTGTGACCAAAATAAAGATGCTATCCAGATAACTACACGTTTAAAGGTTTGCTTTGATGTAGGTTAACAGTAAAGAGTAGAGTGGGATGAAAACATTCTCAAATAATCACACTCTTAAAAGATTACATTAAGCTCTGATACACTGTTGATACATCCAGTCATGAAGAAAAGATTATTTAAACTGAAAGGGATTTTTACATATGTAAGTAATTTTATTTGTGCACATTTTTGTTCTACTTTCTCGGGGAAGGAAAATGTGATGTACTTTGAGTGCCTAAAGACTTCAACTTGACATTTATCTCATTTGTTGAAAACAGATCCTTCTGAATTGATTTAATAAAATCTTCAAGTGCCAAGTTTCCTGCTTGGAGCAATTGTTTTAAACAGTGAATGAAGGTATTTCAGTATCCTTCCCCCTTTTTTTGTTCCAACCCCACAAAGCCCTATTTTTTTTTTTTTTTACTGTCAGATGTTCACTCTTCATTATTTCTTAAAAACTGTCAAGTTTGAAAATGAGATTGTGACTGCTTTTGTTTTGTTTCAAATCCTGTCTATTCCTTCTGCCAAATCGATACGTAACCAAATGAAGGCGGGAAAGGATTAGTACCAAACTCTGTTGGAACTTTTTGGCAGTACGTGTGTTCACAGTAAAAGTAAACAAAATATTATTTGTATATATTTGCAAAAAGCTAACAAGTTTTATGACAATAATAAGGCAGCTGCTTAACTACTCCCCTGGCATTCCAGACAGGATTTCAGAGTGCTTGGACTGACTCACATTTTGTAGAAGGTACCTTATTTTTCACTGGGAGGGTGAAGAAGCGCTGTAGCACCAAAACCAGCAACGTTGCTCATGGGCTCTGAGTAAGTTCAGAATTCTTCAAACAGTAGGATTTACAGCCTCACTTCTTCCTCTGGCTACTATTATTATTGGAGTTAGTAGTAGTATTGTAATAGTTTAATTTAATTATGTTGGGTATATTACTGCACTCTGCTTCTCTCTGAAGGAGCAGGTCCATTCCCTCACCTCAAGCAGAGGAGCAGTTGAGCCCATGCCCGAGGGAGAGGTGCTTCGTGGAGTGACTCCTCATGGACACCAGCATGACAGCCCCAACAAACTGCAAATCCTTCAGTGGCCAGTTTCAGGACCCAGGTGAGGGAGAATAGATTTGAACTTTCAAGCAAATGAAACACAGGTCATCCAAAGGTCACTTTCTTAGCTGACTGCCTGGTTAGCCACTTATGCACCCACCTACTCAGCTGCCTATGTGACTGCCTGTTATTTTTCATCCCCCTTATACATTAGCTCCTCCAGATCTTTGAGAGATGATCTTTGAAAAGCTTAAACCTTACAACTCTCTAGTGATTCATGGTTTTGCAAGTCATTACTAAGTCCCTTTCTGGCTTCCTTGTAGGCCCCCTTCAGCTACTGGAAGGAATCCCTATGAATATGGGCATTTCTCCTTTCCCATGACAAAATGACACAGGTATCTTTGTTGCTGTCAGCTCATCCAACTCCAGTTTACAGAGAAGTTCTCTCATGACTGCAGCTCAGTGACTCTTATTCAGATGGGCTCCCATGTGTGTTGTGCTTGTTTTCTTTTTCTTTTTTAATCATCTGGCACAGCCCCAGATACTTCCTGATAAATCATATCTAATGTCTGTCTTGTGGTTTTCTGATGTGAACAACAACAACAAAATAAAAAATCAAAGTGGTAAAAAGCAATATTAAAAACACATTTAGTGCAATCACACACTGGGGGGAAATGAAGAAAGCACTAAGCTCTACCTACTTCTCTACAACCACCTTGAAAGTTTGAAAGTTACACTGAAAACACAGTGGGTTGTAGAGTGAAGCAGTAATGAGAATCAGAGGATTAAATCAAAAAACAATCAACAGTTTTATTCTTGACATGCTGTTTCCTGCTTTTGGTTTAATTTTATCTTTATCATTCAGGTATTTGCATAACTGCTTAACTAAGGTGTTAGTAGTATTACTCAGGGAAGTTCAACATTTTGCTGGATTAGAGACATACATTTTTCAGTCCCCACTGATGACAATTACTGTTATTTTAACTCCTGCTGTTAAAAGCTTTCCCTTCCAAGGCTTCTATAGGCTCATTCCCCACCCCACCCCCCTTAAATTTCTAATTTTTTAAGCTTGTATTCTCTTTTATACCAACTCCTACCAATTGTCCTAAATCTTCCTATTTGACCTCTCTCTCTCTTCCCCTCCACATGCTCTTTCTGAGGCTCCTACAACTGCAAACAGCAGTGGTGTCCATGATTCAGCAGCTACTCGGCCAACAAGGGCTGGACAACCATCTCACCAGGAGGAAAGCAGCTGCCTCAGCACTCCAAGCTCCAGAGAAAGTGAGAGGTGGGATTCACCCCTAACTAGTGGCTAGACATAAAGCATTAATTTAATCTTCCGTATCATTTGCTCACAGCTGCTTCCAACTCTGCTCCTCCTTCTGACAATGTCCAAACTTCCCAGCAGATGGCATCTCCTCCCAACTTCTACCTGAGCTCACCATGTGCCCGAAGACAGAGCCTGCAGCCGCTTTCTTATGAAATAAACAATTTTATGTTCTATCTGTGCAGGAAACGTGCCCAAGGAAAGTGCAAACAGGAATGAATCTACACCATTACGCATTAATTTTGCAGCTCGAGCTACTATGTTTCTCTCAATATTCAGACAATTATTGTTTTTTCACTGCTGGAGAAGACCCAATGTTTATTTGCAGATCAGGTCTAAAAAAAGCAACCAAAGAGTGCAAATCATTTGCATCTATTACAACAGGAAATCTAACATGGAGTATAATCTATTACTTTGCCAAGCCAAATGGAAGCAACAATAACAAGGGCAATAAGGCTGATGTAGATGACCTTCCCTTCTTAAGCAATAGCTGGAGAACTGGGAGGGTTGCAATCCTCAACCCTCAGCCAGATACTTCATAAACACATGCAGTAGGAGAACACTTCCTATTCCTTCCCTATGTAGCTGCATACTGTCTTTTCATTTCACCTCTGAGGACAATGTGAGCATGACTGAGTAACACCAAGACCTTTGTCCCAATGGTTTGGTAAATTAAGATAGGCAGAATTTGGATAAAGCTTCGATTGGCACAGCCATAGCAGCATTGTCAGCTCTTCACATCTGTGGATCCACCTCCAAAAGCTCCTCAGAGCCCAATTCTCTTGTGGGTCATGAAAGAAACTGGAAGCGACAGGGGACAGAAAGTTGAGAAGAGGAGGTTTGGAGGAGGATGGTAGGAGAAGCTTTTAGATAAAATGTGAAGGATGTACTGACGGAACGCACTGCAGAAAAAATTTAGGACACTACTTCTTCTTGGAACACCATGCTGGCTAAGTCCAGCCCTATTCTATCCCTAGCTGGAATTGCTTCACTGACCAGTGAAAACCAGTTTACTGAAGGAATATAGATCTTTCATTTTCAAACTTAGCTGTTATGGCTACCAAATAAACAAACAGAAATTATGCTACTAGGCTCATGTGACCACATGGAATTAACTATCACAACTCGGCCATGAAATGCTAACTGAGAATTCTTCATGAATAGCCCAAAGTTTAAAAACATGCCTCCAGATAAAATAAAGCAATGCAATTATCTGTTACAGGATTTGCATTGACAGCTTACAAACAGAAAATGAGAGTAAATATGGAGAGTAAACGGGACACTTTCTCAAACCTAACTTTTGACACTATGATTTTCCTGAAGGAAATTTGTTGAGATTACCAGTGAGTCACATTCAGAACTGGATTTAAGAAGTACATAAAAAACCAGCCACAGAAATTATAGAAAACGAGAGGAGCCGCATCAAAGATACATTTTTTCCCTGCATTAAGACTAAAAGAGCCTGCTGATATGAAATGTGATTAGCACTGGTACACTTCTCATATTTGTTACATTTATTATGGTTATTAAACTGCACCACTTGTGTGCTCACTGCTGCAGAGATGGTGATCTTAGAGTGCTTTCAGCTGCAAGTTGACCTAAGGCTTTTATAATCTGAAGTCTCCTTCTTCGAAAGGCAGACAGAGCCAAGCCAGAAACTGAACATGAAAGCTATATATACCATTTGGTTCAAAATACTGTGTAAACAAAATCTGGATCTCTATAGCATGCTTGTTGGCTTTCTGTTCAGTCTCATTTCTAGGTAATGAGTGAGATTTAATAACAGAACCTGTTCATGTTGTAATCACTGGTCTTTTTTTTAGTTGAAGAGGGGCAGATAAACTGAAGTTGTGTGTTTTTGAAACTATCACCCTGTCATTTAACTGGAGTGGTAATTTCCTTTAATATTTTGGACATGAATTCAATACCCAAAGAGAGAGCAGCCCATTGGCAAGGGCTGCTAATGCAACACGTGCCCATTTCAAAGCATCCTTGGTGGCTCATTTAAAGTAGCAGTTGAAAATCCCCTGAATTTCTGGGGAAACTGTCCTGGTGGTGACTTTTTAAGCATAACCTAAGTTATTATTTTAGTTAAAATATGCCTTTTTCTCTTCCTTAAATGCGCTGTTTGAATTTTAACTGCTCTCAAATTTCAGATTTCAAGCACATAGTAAATGGGCAAGAGGACATTCATTTGCTGGGCAATTTTTCCCTCCACAGGCAGTTTCGTGCCTTAGGCAAAACACAGAGGGGAAGATTGGAGCACCGCAGGACCATTTTGATTCCCCAGTAGTGCAGCAGGAGGTGGTGACCTGGTGCTTTGGTCCCTGAGGGGAGGGCAGGCTGCAGCAGGGACCACCAGGAAGAGAGATATCTGGGAGGCTTAACACAATTATGGTCCCCAAGATGCTGGGAAACAATCTCAAGTTTTAAACAGCTCTTGGTTTGGGCCTTTCTGGGACACTGAGAAGAATCCTGCTCTAGACAGGCACAAAGCTGAGCAACCTATGCAGGAGGTGTGGTAGTAGGAGCCTCTAAATCCAAGGGATGCCAAACTCAAGCCAGAGGCTCAAGTGAGACAGCAGTTACTAAGCAAGGGATGTCAGCCATGGCCGAACTGAAGTCCTATCTGCTCTTATGCAAATATGTGGGGCCACAGGATGCTCTTAGTTCCTTACTGAGGGAACAACTGAAAGCAGGGTGATGCAGAGCTGTGTGGGTGTACGTGTGCTGCTACTGGTACATGCTCAGCATCTTCCCCTCACCAAGACTGGCTTAGGAAGGTCTGGAGGGCTCAGGGAGGAAGGAACACATGAGAATTGCAGTTTCTTTTTTTCCCCAGGCACCGGCTAAAATCCAAAGACACAGGTTTGCCTTCATTCGCAGATGTGGTGGAGACCATGGGGGATTTCAGTCCTGGACAACTAAGATCCCCTTCTGCCTATTCACTATGAGTACAGGCTGCTCTGAGAAATGCCTTTGTGCTGGGCTTGTAAGGGCCAGCCTTAATTATTCCCGTTCCTCTTAAATCGTCTCTTTGTGCTACAGGCTCAGTCGTGATGATTTTTCATTTGAAGGGATTGCATCACATCAGACTTGGGGCCATAAATCCCCCAGAATAGGCAAACTAGTGACAGCACTGGCCTGTTTTACAGCAGGAAAGTGTAAAGTTTATTGTCATTTTTAGAAGTGAAATGATTTTAAAGTGACATAATCTTAAAGGAAAAAAAACCCCACACCACACTACCAGCAACACTGCAGAAAGTTAACGTTTTCCCTAAACAAAGTGACCAGGTTATGGGAAGGGGTGGGGGTGGGCGTGTTGGTGGAAGTGGCCAGAGGTGAATGAAAACAGGAAAGGAGAGTAGCTCTGATGTGGCTGTGATTGCCTGAACACCTTAACTCTTTGCTGTCCCTTTCTGACACTTACGCGGCTTTGGGCTGCCTTGCCTCACAAAACAGTCTGACCCGTGAGAGTGCTCCATCTGTGAAAGGGATAGATAGGCCTGTGGAGCTGCACCCTGGGGCACATCCCTCCCAGGCTGTCCCTTTCCTGGGGACAGCCAGCCGTGGGCACATGAGAGGCCCTGGGATCAAGCTTTATTTTGATGAAACGTTTGGAAAGCACATACTGAGATTTGGTGGGAGGGATAGCAAAGCACAGCCCAAAGATCTGACTTGGCATTGTGCCCCGGTGCACTGTTTCAGATTTAGAGGGGGAGGATTTTTCCCACATGCTCTGCACTGGCTTTGCGCTGCTCCTCTGAAGCCAACTGCCCCCACCCCACACTGAGAGCTTCAAAAGTCCCAGCTTGGGGTTTTGGTTCTCTTGTTGCCCAGCCATGCTGGATGGGAGCGCCTCTTCTGTCACGTGGGATTTGCTGAGCTACCAAAGTAGGGAAAGAAGCTGCCCAAGGAAAGGCAGGGGCACAGAGAACTGACCCCTGCTCTGCATGCCCCAGTATCACCTTTAGTGGGGAAGTTCTGTCCCTGCCTGGAAAAGGATTCAGAGGCTTCCCTCTCCTCTGATAAAAGTTGTGTCTAATACTAAAAGCCCCTTTGTGATCATGGCACCAGAGTAAAGCAAGACTGAATACTTCCAAGCAACATGATGTCATCCTGAAAATGCAGATGGCAGCCCTAGAGGACAGCACATGGGTCAGCCTGAATTAGCAAAGCAAGGCTGTGAGGGAGCTGCAGGGAGCCCTGTAGCTCCAAGTCTCCCAAGTAGTATTTGAAGCTAATGATGGTTATCACAAAGGAGTCTGTACTCTGCGTGTCTGGAGAGATGGAGTTCCAGCACAGAAATATTTCCAAAGCCTGCTCTTGGGGACAGCCTATCCCAGCTGACCACATAACTCCACTATGCTCCTGCAAATCCAGCTCCTTGCTTGGTGCCCATTGCACCGGTTAGCAACGTGTCCCAAAAGCCAGCTTTCCTTATACACCCTGCTGCCAGTCCACAAGTGTTGGGTCGCACTGTCCATTCAAAAGGGCTTATGAACACAGGTCCCTTCTCCATAGTGCACCAGCCCCAGTGTCTCCAAAGGCTACGGCATCTTGTGAGTCCAGCACAAGGCAGTGTATGTCTTCCCCAAAAGGCCTGACTTCCACGCTCAGAGCAAGTGTTTCAGTAAGTTACAAGGGACGTTTCTGTTCAGACAAATGCTTTTCTGCAGCCAGCTGCAAATCCATCTCACAGTAATGTTTCTATTTCAGTAGGCAAGTCTATTATGTCAGAAACCGTCTAGCCACAATCGTTCAGAACACAAAAGCAATCGCATAATCCCCTTACTCTGTGCGAGATAAGCAAGGCTCCAATAAATGGAGTACTTCTTCTCTTGTGGATTTAATCCCCATTTGAGGTTTTTTTACTGTTGTTATTATTATCCTTTCTAATCATCCAGGAGTAAGCAAGGATTTCAAATGAAAACTGCCCCTAAAGGTTTCTGTCTTTATATACATGTACATATATATAACAAATTTGCGTGTATATATACACATACACACATAATTTTGACTGTATGTATCACTACATTCACTGGTAAGATTCACAAGAACTTCTTTTATTCTGATTCCACAAGCAGGATCTCTTCCCAGTAGAAATATGAAGTGCTGCAGCTTCGTGCCAGTGGTTTCAAGTTGCAGACTTTAAGCTTTCTCTGACCTTTGTACACAATTTTAATTCTTTCTTTTCTTCCTTGCATTTCTAGCTCGAGGGTGATAAAGGAGACCTACTGACTCAATGAGGTCCCATCACCCCAAAAAGCAATTGAAAAGAATAAAATTTGTGAGCTTCAGAGGAATTTTCACCCAGCCAGCAAAGTAAGTAATAAAACAAACTTCATGGAAAATAATTCACCAGGTTTCTTTTCTGTTTTGACAGTAAAAGGAGAGATCAGCTCTTCTTCTTAAGTAACAGACATTTGCAACTGGGAAAAACTTCATCTCCCCAGGCCTGAACCAGGTTGTGGGCTTGAACAGCATCTGTCCCTGTTGGGACTCTGTGTCCACACTTGGTAGTGAGTTTCTGGACTCTCATCCTGGATGTAGGCCTGGGAGAAGGAAAAAGCAGCTTCAAACCATTTCCTTTGGCCTGGAAAGAACTGTTTTCAGGATAAGTAGCAGATTGCTACTTCAAATGAGGAGCGAGATATAAGAATAAAAAGTCTGGAGATGAGAGAGTCAATCCAATTTACAAGAAACCTTTTGGTCATGAATGATTAAGTGAAAAGTTATTCCTCCCTGCCTGTACTAATGCCTCACAATTAACGAAGCATTTAAAGGATACTTAAGAGATGATATATACGAAACAGATCTTACTGGGAATGCTTTGTGTTGGGCTCAGCCTTCAAAGCCCCACATAGCTTTGCTTAGGCATACATGGCTGGCAGGGGGACCCTGCTCACTCGTCACAGCAAAAGTATGAAAGAACAAAAGTAAAAAAATGCAAAACACTGAGAGCTGCAGAGTGCCTGGGACTGCTTCTGCTACTAAAAGCAGGAGTGCAAAATGAGGGTAAGCAAATCCAAGTCATTCAATCTGTTTCCCATAGCTTGGGACACACAGAGATGCCAGAGAGGGCATGGCAATAGTAGAGAATTGCCTTAAGAAGAGCATCAGGCCACAGGCAGACAGTAGCAAGGGAACAACTTGGTGCTATTTCAGAAATTATTGTCCCCTTAACTTGATTCCACCTCAATGTTAGTTTTAATTAAGTGATTTTATTTGGCACTGCAGACTCCCAGCAGAGATCCTGGGCTCCTTTTGTTACTAAACACTGGCCGAGAGGTCAGGCTGAAGATGTGTAAGTGCTATTTCAAAACTGAAAAGATATCAACCTCAAAATTTGGCTGCAGAGCAACTAATTTAAAGCTGATGAAGAGCAATCTTTGAAACTATTCTGACTTGTAGCTTTCTACAGTTAAAAAGCGATAGCAATTTTCTGGAGGATAGATAATAAAAATGTCTTTGCAGCACTTTCCACTAAAGCAATATATACATGAGTACTTCTGGTTATTATATATATAAGAAATATCACAGTTTAAAAATGAGTCAAAGAATGTGTAAAATTTTTAGTACACAGACTGCCATTTACTTTGTTGTTGAGTGCACTGAGGACAACATATCTGTGATCTGTTTTTACAACGGTAGTGGGAAATAACCTGAAATAATTACTTCAAGTTATACAGTGAACCAAGAAATTCTGATGGTAGTTGAATTATTCTTAGGAGTAAAATTAGGTAAGTGTATAAATATTAGCATGAAGATATTAATCACAAGCTTCTACCCTATGTGCACTGATCCATGATTCAGTGATGTCAGTGGGAGAGATGAGTGTCTTGCCCAGTTTTGGGCAGCTACAAATAAAAGTGCTGCTGGTGTTGGAATGAGGATGCAAATTTTGAAAGGTTCAACCATATTGTTTTTAAATTTTCAATGTTTTGTGGAGACATTGATATTTCAAAATGTTTTCTTGTTGAGGGTTTTTCTTTAGTAGTTTTGGCGGGACTAAATTAAATGCTTAATATTGAAATGCAGAAAAAGTGCAGAGATAAATTTTAAATTCTAATCCTCATAGAAATGACTGCTATATGTTCAAGTTGCATCCACATTTCATAAACATTAAGAGAGCTCAGATATCATGGATGCTTCATTTGGTTTGATGATAGAATGAAGTCCTTTATTGAAATATGACTTTTAGAAGGTAGAATTAGCATTAGAATTAAATTCAGAAAGCAAGAGATTTTTTTTCCTGTGTCATAATCTTTAATACAACTAAATAAATTAAATAAATGTAACTGGAAAAAATATTTTATAGGACCAAAGTCACTGAAGTCACTGTAAGAGTTCCCATTGACTTCAACAGGTCTGTAGGATTATACTGCAGATTTAAGTGCTTTTAATTGAATGAATTAAAACCTTTCTGTTAAACTAAATTAAATTATTCACAAGGCAAATCCTACCCTTCAAAGGGACATACCTAATGAGCAGAATTGCCTGAGCTTCACTTCTAACTGATTCTTCAAGGAGCTACTGGAAGCCTCTTCCCTCAAACTGTTGATTCAATGGATGCACAGCATGAATTCTCCCATCCCTCCCCGCTCCACTGCCAGAGGTCTGGCATTAGCTGAGGAGGAACCATGAGACAATAACAGTGACAGGAAATGATAAATGCTTTTTGTCTCCATCCCTCTTTTTGCCTCAAGGGCAAAACTTTATATTGCAGCCTGGTGGTTTCACCTCTGCTATGTGCTGGCAACATACTCAGAGCAACTCCGCTGGGACCCCTTCCTAGTGCCTGTGAGTAAGTGTACAGAGCATGCACGTGGCAAGCTCTGCAGAAATGGGAGGGAAAAAAGACTGATGGCACCCATACCCATCCACATGTAATAAATTTATGGAAAGCTATAATGATAGAAGTAGGAAATTGAGTATGGGAATAAGGTTCATGCAAAATTGGCACTTACTAGACCAGCTTAATTCCCTGGTTAAATAAAATATGCTTTGGTTAGCAACAAATACAAGAGACAGATTATATTGTGTGAAATACATTGCTATAGTCCCAGTTTAGCAAACCCGTTGGTTTAAATCTTGTTTTCTTACACTGGAAACGGACTGGAGTATTTGGCTCTTAGGCTTTTAATGCACAGTCATGGCACATGTAGGAGACTGAACACGACTTTCTTGGCATGAACCTTCTCAGCTGACAAATCAACCAACCAGTTGCTTTATCATTAACAAAATAATTTACATGGCCCAAACCCAGCTATGGAGATTTTCTTGGGGAGGGAGCATAGAGCATCTTCCCACAGCACATCCCAGATAGTGATGCCTGCTGTGGTGAAAGGACATCTGCCTTGGGTCAGTAAAACTCTGACTCCTGCTTTGCCCCACTGCTTTCCCTTTCAGCTTTGTTTCTGCCCCTCAAGACCATATCTCTGTTCTCAAAAAGGGTGTAGGCTGGCTTAGGATTTACTAAGGGTTGGACTTGTCCCACAGTTTGTGGGGTTTTTTTCCTTTTTTTTTTTTTTTTGAACAGTCTGTTGATCTATCTGTGGGGTTTTTTAGAGCCATGTTTTGTATAGCATCTGCTGTGAACGTGAACACTCAGAGGGCTGGGCTCACATTTTCTTTCCATTGCAAAATCCCTCATTTGTGTCTTCCAGCTGCCAGGAATGTGAACATTACCTGTGGCCTGAAAGTCAGGCTGTGTTCTTCTAACCTCTGCATCATCGCCACAATAAAAACGTGGTTAGCTCTGCTGTTAGTGACCTGAGAGCCAGAGTGTGATCCAGTCGGTCCTCTCTGAGCTGTCAGTGCTATGTATTGCTAATAGGAAGGGAAAAAAAAGAGTAAAGACTTGTTTCTGTTAGTGAAATAAGCAGCTATGACTCATAATGCACACCAGGGACCAGTCAGTTGACTAAGAAGGTATCTTTTTTGCTCCCTTCCTTTCTCTCCATAACCGGTGACACTTTGGCCTCAAAATGAGTATCACAATAGTGCTACATAGTGTCAAAGGCTTATTTTTTATGTTTTTCTCTGAAAACCTTACAAGCTGGGAGGCAAACGGAAATTTAGACAACACAGATATTAATTTTATTCTCCTGTTCCATTATTTTTACCTGCTTTTTTCTTCCTATGCTTCTGAGAGATCTGAATCTAACTAGAAGGGATACAGTTATTCCTCTTTCCAGAGGTGACTGTATCATGTTTTGATAGAGACCTGCTGCCAAGAGCTAGAATTGAATTATGTTTCAACTTTGAGATTCCTGTCAGCTTGGATCACAGAACTTTTCTAGCTGAAGGAATCAGTCAATAGTCCAAAACCTTCTCTGAAGGGACTTCAGTGAAGTCTAAACTGGGTGCTTAGGCAGCAGCAAGTAGTCTGTAGCTAATGCCTCTGCAGTAGTTCTTGGTTACATGAACCAGTCATTTATCCATCCTTTCAGACTATAGCTACTCAACATCAAACCTGGGATGTCAGCCACCAGCAGTTCTGGATAAGTTTTTCAAAATCCCCCATTTTTGACTTTTTGGCACCGCCGTCTTCAGAAAAGATGGAGATGGCAGGTGCACTGCTAAAATCAAGTTATTTGCATCTGACAGACAGCTGTCAAGTGAAGAGGTCAAGAAAATCTGACCTCCGGTTTGTCTTAGTAGCTTCATCAAAAAATGTATCATCTGACTTCTCATTTTCATAACCTTTTAACATGCAACAGCTCTCATTTCTGGCCCCCTCCATCTTTCGCAGCTCTATAGAGCTGAATCATGCAGCACTCATTTGGTGTATTGGTCATGTGCCTGAGTCACGTGGAGGGAGATGGCTCATAGCAGGACCCAGGTCGCAGAGATGGCTCATAGCACCAAATCAGGCCACGGTGTGACCTCTGACCAGACTGCTGGAGCAGGCAAGTACTGGTGAATTTCCAGCAGCAGAGCTTCTCTGTGGCTTGCTTTCCGTTCTAGACCCTCTGGTCTGCTGTGCATACAGCTCTTCAGGGATCACAAATCCATCCAAGAAGCTCTGCCAGGTATGAGCTCTTCTGAGATGTGGCAGAGGCCACCACAGTCCCTGAAATGGAGGTCTGGCTCCAGAGAGGCATGACACAGAAATTCATGGGACTCATGAGGGCTAAATTTGGACATCTCTATGATACTGTTGAGATGCTGTAAGTGCTGTGACCCCTCTGCCTGTATCGCTCCAGTGAGGAATCCTGTTGTCCTGAGCAGGATCAGGTCCTAGGCAGGCATTTGGCATTCCATTGCACAGCTTCAGAGGCTGATAAGCAGTTCTGGAGATCTGGCTACAACCATGCATGCTGAGGGCTTGGGAAGACTAGCCACTTTTGCTGACTTGGATACATGTTAAGATACCTTCAAATCCCTCTATTGTGTAAAAGAGCGGGTGATACAACCAGGTAATGCTCCAAAGTTCCTTCAGAATAGCAGAAGGAGGCACAGGCTTGCCCACAGCAGGATGCTTCTCTCACAGCAGACACTCTGGCATAGCCCCCAGTGGAGACACACTGTATGCTCACAGGAGTCCTTCTGATGGCAGCATTACTGCTGCTAAGCAGACAATAGCACTTGTCTGACAGCATGGATGTATCCATCCTGGTGCTTCAGCCAGCTTTGTGACCAGTGAGAAGGAGAAAGAATGGTGGTAAATACACACTCCTTGACCCCCATGGAACTCTGGGTCAGTGATTGATATCACCCTGGGAGCATCAAGAGCTTTAAGACAAGGAGTGACTCTGATTTCTAAAATAAATTTAATGCCCTTGTACACAGTTACTGTGGCAGCATTGGTGAGGATCCAGCTAGGCACATATCTGAGTCATGGCTTTATGTCATGACACAACAAGTTCAGATCACCTGTGTAAAGTTCTTGAGTTACAGCCAGTAACCAGATGGACAAATTTTCATCTCCCCTCTCTGCTTATAATAAGAGGAAATATGCCTTTTCTCCAGTAAGAAGTGAAATTTCCCATTAGGAGGAGAGTTTTTATGTGTGTGAGTATTTACTAGCTGTCAACTGTACAAGCTAATCAAATGCACTTTCATAACAAAAATTATTTTTTAATTGCATGAAAATTATAAATTTGCATGATGAATGAGGAATCACATTGCAAAAGGGATAGAACCTTCAAAACATCATTTTAGATCTCATCCTGCTCCAACTTCTTTTTCTCTTGCATCTTCCATGAACTTAAGCTCTTCCATTTCCCCCCAAACACATGGTCATTGGGCCACAAACAGCACCTGGTGCAGCTCCAGCTGGCTTTCTGCCATCTACATCTATGGGAGCAGAAACAGCTCTGTTTGTGACTATGTTGGAACACAAGAGATACAGTATAGTATAATTAGAAAAGATTAACACATCACTCAATCCTACAGGGTCACATAATCATTTAGGACATGGGAACAGTGTCAGTTCCTGATTTAAGGGCCTCAGTTACAGATATGACAAGCTAGTTGTAAAGTAGCAGAAAAAAAATCCACAGTGCAATCCATCTCCCTTTCTGAACCAAAACTGCCAGTAGGTACTCAACAAAATGTCCACCAGAACATGTAAAATTAACGCCTGCCAGATCACACTAGGGTCCAGTGCTTTGACTGCACAGTTTCATTTGAGTTATGTATAAGAATACAGCCCAAAGGCCACCCCAACTGCTGCTACATCAGCACTCAACTAAGGGCAAAAAAGGATTTTTCCCATATCCTGCAAGAGACATAAGGACTTCTTTTTCCTCTTCAAGGACAACGTAGTCAGAGGAATGTTTAAGAGGGCTATACTTTTCTGGCAGATGCACCCTTCCTCCTTCATATCTCTGAAATCTAGTTTTCAGCATAATTTCAGACGCCCAGGAGTCACATATTCTTTCTGAGGGTCAAAAGGTAACTAAGGAAAACAAGGTTTCTATTTGCTGTACTGGGTCTGTGGATTTCCTTGAAATAATGTGGATTCACCAGCTGGAAGAGGTTGAAGAGCAGCATGCTGAGCAGCATGCTGGAAAGCTAGAAGGTGGAGGAAAGTAATGGAAAAGAATTTCAGTTTTTAAAATTTTATCCCCCCTGAGCAATATCTGCCTCACCACGCTAAACATTTGCAAATGTATCTCTTCAGGATGTTCTTCTGTAATGAAATAGGAGAACAGAAATTTCCCTCATTCCTTACATCCAGTCCATAGAAACTGCTGGTGAATCATAAGCAAAGTGGGTGGTAAAGGAAAGAAGACAGAAAGAGAAGAGAAGGAAATGTAACAGTCTGCTCTGGATCTGTTATCCGTGAGTAATAAGGGCAGTTATGGAAAAAAAACCTGTTTATCCCTTGCAATTACTAAGTGTACCTTTCATCTTGATTACAAAACTTTGGTAATGAGATTATGCCATTTGGCTGTGAAAAATATCATTTTAGCTCTACAGTATCCTCTCCCCGAGGATTTATGCAAACATTGCCTCTAACATCAAACATGCATATTTTAATAAACTGTATTAGTCTGCCTTCTATTAAACTGCAGTTCAAAACACCAGTGTTAATGAGTTCTCCCCACTTCTGACAAAAAAAAATAGCTAGGAAAAAAATACTTTTTGCTGACAGGGGGGTTGAAACGTTTTGTGTTTAACAAATCAAACAAAGCTAGTTTTATTTTTACATTCATTTCTACTGTACAGCTTGGGGGATAAAGCTCAGTGCTGCCATCAGTGAAGCCTTCCTGATTTTCCCTTGTAGGGACCATCCAATTTGCCATGCTGTGCTGTGCTGTGCTGCCTTGTGGGTGCAGGTTGAACTCTGTCCTGTCCTAGCACCCTGGAAAGTGTAAGTCAGTTTCAGTGCGATGACTTTGGATTTGCAGCCAGGTACAAGCAGGAGCAACACTCAAGTGCTGGAAGAAGCAAGCAGCAGTTTGGGGAATAGTTGCTGGCATGTGAAGGCAGGGACACCAGGCGGATCTGTCGGCCTCACCTTGTGCCAGGCTTGCTGCATGAGCTGCCAAGGGCGGAGCTGCTCCTTCATCCTTACAAACAAGCTGCCACAAATGCACGATCTCTCCTGCTAGATGCTCTGACTGCTCACAGCAGCTTCCTCCATTCCTTCCAAACTAGGATGCAGTCCCACAGGGGAGCTGAGGCATCTCATTTTTGGCAAAGAACCTCATTCCCATGAAAGTTAGCACAGCTTTTACACCACCATTTAATAACATGGCAACAATCTCATGCATTAGACTAATTTTATTACTGCCATGACTTGAAAAATAAATACTGCCACAAAGCACGCTTTCAAAAAGCAAAATGGTTTGTCAAGCTTGCCTTCTCCTCTGCGATGATGTTTATTAAAAAATACTCAAACATACTTTTGCCTGCACTATTTATTTAGTATCATTGCAGACTATGCACCTTTCTGCAATATACACCACATGATGTCACCCACTTTAACTATACAGGAGAGATTTCTGAAAAGCAGCTTCAGTGTATATGAGCAGGGCTGAGGCTGCACACACATGAGCTTAGCCTTGGCTGCTACAGAATTGGGTGTGAAAACGCGAACAGAGCTGTATAACAGTGTAGCAGTAGGACAGAAGGCTGAATGTGTGTATGCGAAGTTTTGTCCTGGTCAAAGCCCGAAGCCAAAAGTGGAAAGAGCTCACACAGATAAAGATGAACCAAACTGCAAGAGTCTACTTGGGCTTAAAAGAATGTGCCCACTGACCACGGTCCAACTGCAGCTTCAAAGCAGCCTGAGAAATACCATGCTGACATGGTAACATAGCCTATGCTGGCTGCCCAGGTGTAAATTTCTTCTCTACCTTTGCCAGAGACCAAATTCTCGTTGGTCGCTTAAAGGCCAGACTGTGCTCACAGGCTGGCCCCACAGCTGAGCTCATGCCCTCCTGTTCACCACTCTGATGGGGCATCCACCTCATCTGCCCTTGGCTCTCTAGAGTGGGGTGAGCCACGGCGTCATTTCCCCACCGCTTCTCCCACCACTGCACATCACCACTGCTCTTGGCACCTCCTGGGGGACAGAGTTACTCATTCCCTGGAGGTCCCTGTCTCTCCTTTTACTAATGGGGATTATAAGTGTAAGTGAGAAGCATCATATTTAGGTAAGTATCGTTCAATGACGCAGCTTGGAACCTAAGTGTTTACTAGGTAAAATTCTTCTTCCAGCCTTTATTCCCTGAAATGTCAAAACAGACCTTCGCTCGTGGCAGTGAAAAGCACTCAGTGAAAAAGCTGAGATTCCTACAGCGCCAAATCTTTCTGTCACCATCACAGTGTATTGACAATTTTTAGTTATTTTTATATGTATGGCATATAAAATTAACAAACATAATTTATTGCTCTCTCACACTGTAGCTGAATGTTTTACACAGAGGACCTATTCATCACCCTCTAACTAGTGCAAGCAAACAGGGTTCCACAGTGTTGACTGATGGATATATTGGGTTTCTTTACTGCTGCTGCTTCTCATACTGCTCTTGAATTAATAACTAGGAGTTTACTTTGTATATTGTTATGTTATTTTTAAAGAGCATTTGGTACACCTAAAGCCTGATTCTTATTAACACTAAGTCCTTGATACACCAAAGTGGTCTGAAGATATAATTAAATTTTTCTTTGATTTAAAGCTCTTTTCTGTGGTCATAATGATGCAAAGGGGATCTCTGCCTCAGTCAAAATTGGAGACAAAATTTTTGCTTAGGAACTTGCAGTAGCAGGGAGGAACATTTCTGTTGTCACTGTTTCCCCCGATCACCCTAGTAATCGGAAGTTTCTTGAACATAATGTAAAAAGCAGACAATAGTATTTGAGGGGCTTTACATACTTGGCTTGAAAAGGATCCTGTAATAATTAGTTTATAAATCTAATTTCCTTCATTTTTTGCAAGAAATATTTGGAAGCGAGCAAGGCTTGTGCCTTCACATATTGCTTTTGGTTTCTCCATGGAATGCCATTCCAGTTTGGAGTAGTTATAAATGGCTGAAAATCACCATTTCCCTTCTGTTGCTTGTGTTCCTTGGGACATTTGTGCCACCCTTTGAAAGGAGTCAGTAAACTTGCCCTGAAGGCATCAGCTGGAGGAGCACATATGGCAGTCAAAACTTCTGGAGGGTGCTAAGCTCTCCCAGAGCTGCCATCTTTGAAAAAACTCTTTCCAAGAGTCATGGTTCCCAATCACATCCCTGTGCCTGCTCTCAGAGCTGAAAAGCAAACAGTAGATCCACTGTCATTAGCCCTGGGGCTGCTGGGCCAAAATGGGCCAGGTCAACTTGAAACCAGTCAAGTGAAAAAATTCTACCACAATGAGGGGCTGTAGGTTAGGTGATCCTAAACTTCTTTGGGGAAGACATGGCTAAGATTAATTCCCCCAAACAGGACATCATTCCTGGCATTCTTTGTATCAGTAACCTTTTCTGATATGATGAAGCACCCTTATTTCTGTGGCTCCAAGCAGAACTGTGTGTTACAGTGCTCACCTTTAGAGTGATCAAGGGGAGATGTTCAAAGACAGAGTGTAGGAACAGAGCCTCTATATACTGGGATTGTGTGCAGTTTATCTTCCAGATTCTGCCATTCAGGCATTTTGAGTGCAGCTTTGCCTCTACATCATACTGTCTGACTGCCCTTCAGAAATATTTGTTCTGAATTTGCCCAACTCCAGGTTTGATTCCATGCTTACTTTTGGTATCCACAATGTTGTGTAGCAAAGACACCTAGAGAAAGTGCTCCCTGGCATTAGGGATAAGAGGCCTTCCTCTTGCTTGTTTTGCTGCCTGATGATATCAGTAGGTGCCTGCAACTTTCATGCTAGGAGACAGGGACTAATTCTTCTCCATTTGTCTTCCCCACTTCGCTCATGATCTCTGTCTATACCTCATCTCTCATACACTCTCATCGTCTGAAAAGTCTCAGATTAATTGCAAGGAAGATGTTTGATGTTTCTTCCCTTCCATATGATGCCTGAGATGGACACAGAGGTTGCTTGAGATGTAAACACCTAGCAGTACAGCATCATTATCCCATATATATATATATATATGTCTCTGTGTGTGTGTGTGTGTGCATGCTCCTCACTTCCACCACAGTGGCTCCTGCTGTTCATGTTGCTGTTTTGAGCAAAACTGGTGAGGATATTTCAGGTGAGTACGGACTTTGTTTCCTTCTTATTCACTACAGAACTTGCCCTGAGTTTCTCACAGAAATCCAGTAACACTCTGAACCAATGAACAAAAAGATAGACCTAAGTCTGTACAAGGAACAAAAATCTGCTTTTCCCAATATTTCAGAGCATTGGTTTGAAAATTAAAATATTTAAATGTACCTTTTGTTTTTAACTATTGTTTATGGAGTGTGGCAATTATGAACAATATTTTGATTACATTTCAGTAAGGACAGAGTTGCCCTCTGCATCATCCCACATGAAAATATATTTGCCTTTGTGTAAATAGACATATATAAAGCAGTTGAGATGCAAATTCAGAAGCTTTGGTGTAAAATCAATTTCTCTTGTGATCTGCATTTGAAGTGTAGCTCTTATCTTGCATCTATTTGCCATTTTGTGAAGTGCTACTGCAGTGTACATGAGCTTATTTCCATCACACGAGTATCAACACATACAGCCTCCTGCAGCATGGAATGTAAACCTATGAATTTTTAAAATGGTTTCAGCTATATATATTTAAATATTAATGAAATTAAATTCTGACCACTTTGTCTGGTGAAACCTCTAAAGGGAAGTTTCCTGAAAATACTCTGACATTTATAGGAATCTTTGCCTGTTTGAAGTTTTAACACGGGAGTACTTGGTCAAAACATTTTAATTTGACAAATATATAAAACCTGGAAAGTTTCTGGTAATTCTGAATCCAACCCTAATTTGGAGACTAAAATTAAAGTCATGCTTATGCATCTAAATACATGGCCAGTTTTCACAAGTACTGATCTACTTCATCTCTCCTCAACTTAGTCACCTTGTACCAAAACACCTACTTAGAAGCACCACATATTTTTCAAATGCTTTCACTTCACCAGCTGTGTTAGAAGAAAGTATTGATCTCACCATCTCAGCTTTTATCCTTTACAGAACAGTAAATAGTTACTCACTTCACAGAACCTTTATGGATGAATTAGTGTGTAGAAAACCATTAGCATATATTACATAATTTCATTACTTCTGCTATCACTATCTCTGTTCCTACTGATATTTGTGCATTAACTCAATTTGGTTTAGTTTTTGCTTGTAGCATTTGCATGGCTAAAATAACACAAAATCTGGGCATTCTATGTCTTTTTTTTTGTTCAGTAACATTTATAGCGTAATTCCAGCTTCTGCATTGTTTTGTTGCCACAAAAAGACCAGAGATGTAAAAAAGATTTGGGAAAAGCACAATAATGACTATCCCAAATGTTTACTCGGGGGACAGAGAGACCAAAGGGCACCTTGGAAACGTCATTCAAGAGGACATGGGGCAGCAGCCATTCACTTGCTTCTTGCCCTGAGAGTAGAACACTGTGTTGTCCGGATCTGTAGGCTCAAATGCAAACATCAAGACAAAGTTATCTAATTAGCAGCCTCAAAATTGCCTCTGGCTTTTATATGTTGTTTTTGTCAGGCTTAGTTTTGCATAGTAGTCTCCTCTGTTCGAAAGACTATAATGAAGGTGATTTAAATGATTCATTAACATTGTGCCTGTTTGAGCAAACAATCCAAACATATCTATACTCCCTGGTATCAAGCGCAGTGATCTTCACACAAATGTCCAAAGGTCTTTTAGCTTTTTTATTTTTTCCACAGCTTGACTTTAATTAATGTTTCATGTGCAAATTTATATACAATTACCATGCCACCTGACTAGCATTCAATTTGATTTGGATTCTTTGGGAGGAGGAGAGGGAAAATATCCTCAGAGCTCATAACAGACCATTTATTTAAATGAATACTACAAATAAATGCCTGTGAGTCTATCTGTGTCCCTAGCCATACCATCTACTTCACTTTGCTTAGAGGTAGCCTCCACAGGTTCCTGCTTGGTTCTTTCTACAAAGAAAGGGACACATGAGGTGACAGTCAGAGGACTAGTTTTTATTTTGCTATGAAAGCAGAGTAAAAAAGGATCTCATTTTTAATCTGAGAGCCTTGCTATCACAAACTTACCACTTATTTTAATTTTTTTCTTAAAAGCAGTTAGGTTTTTGGCTAACAGCACTCTCCTCAGGAAAGCCAAACAATTTCTCAAATTTGTGGAAGTGTGCTGTTAATTTCCAGCCTAAATTTACTCATGGCCAATGTCAAAAGTGGTTACTAGATGCAGTGGTTGGAAAATTTGTTAGAAGAAAACCAGAAGTGGATATGTTAAAGCTATATGGTTTTTGGATGAACATTCTCTAGATCTGCATAAATAATTTGGCTATGGACACGTAAGTCCTACCCCGCAGCTTTAAAAAGCTCAGGCACAATAGGAAGATGAACGCTTGTATCTCCACAAACCCAATTTCCTTAGTATTTTCAGATCATGAGTACAACACTCCAGATAGCATTTCAGGAGGATTACAAATCTGACTTTTTTTTTTTTTTTTTTTAATGCAGAACTTATATACATCTATGGAAAACCCTTCTGAAGAATGTCTCCAATGCTTCCTGCAGCCCTGGAGCTTTGCCCACCAAGAACTGTTGCTTCTGAGAAGGAAGGGCAGCTTTGATAGCACTTTAAATATGAAACAAGATTTTGACAACACAGCTGTACTTAGCCCATGAACTAGCTTTCATATTTACCAAAGAGCCCTGTAATTTGTGGACTGAGAGCTATTTACTTCTTTTAAAAATAAAACTCAGCAGTGAAAACCCTACGTGAAGAAGAGAAGATGCCAAAATCAAGGACTGTGGCGTGTTTGTGTCTCCTGCATCGATGTGATGGGTGCTGCTATTTTCTTGCTGTGTTCAGGAGCCCACAGGGCTGTGAGATGTTTCTCAATGGTGTTTCAGCTACCCAGAGTTGGGTGCTGCAGAGGAACCAGGGCTGAGAAAGGACAGTCAGTGGGCTGGAAGCATGAGAGCAGAGCTGTGGGATTAAAAGTAATGATAGGGCTGAGAGGAAGACAGCAAAAGAGGACTTTGCACATTGCCATAAGGTTGGCATTGCACAACAGGCCAAGGAAGCCCTAGCCAAGACAAAAAAAAGGCAGTTTGTGAGCTGTTGCTAGGAATATGGTAGTGAAACAAGTGAGTAGGTCATGCAAACAACTTGTTCTACAGAAAGCAAACAAAGTGGAGAAAGTCTGGTAGAGTAGTACAACAGCTGTGACTGGAAATGAGACACCCAGATTGTTTTGGATTTGCTCTGGTTCAGTCAGTGCAGCAGATAAACAGTTAATGCCATTACAGAACAAATGGCAACAATCAAAAGCCAACAGGAAAAGGCCATCACTTGCCATAATGTGAACAAAACTACTGCAGTGAACGTCCTCCCTGCTGGGAAGTGGCAACACCAGATAAAAGCAATTGGAAAAAAGAAGTATTTTGGAAAAAACCTCACCCTGCCCCAAATACATTTCTTCCTGATGGAAATTTTTGAAGTCCAGTTATTACTGTTTAGCCAGGTTAGTTCACAGGAAAAACAGAGGATGACAGAGCTGAAAAAATTCTCAGTCTGTGCAATGCTCCTAAGACCCACTTTAGAGTTTGTGGATCCCTTGTGTAGTGAAGCCCACGGAGTCCACTAAAGGGAGAAAACAGTAGAGGGAGACACTTAGCAAGCTGTAGAAAGGGTTAAAAGTGGTCAGTTCATCACTCTTCTGTGTGGTGCCTTGGAAGTTTTCACAACACCAGATGTGCGAAAAAAAAGAAGAAAGCAAGCACAGTGAACACCAGCAGACATCCTGGTGCCCTGGAAGCAGTTAAATTAACACCCAGCAGGGACAAATTTGCAGCTTTGGGAACAAGCTTAAAGTTAGTCTGTTTTCATTCCTGGAGTGAATTTGCAAGTGTATGACAGTGAAGTACAGCCTGGGAAGGAGCAGGCAGCTTTGGATTAAGGATGGATAGCCAGAATTTGCTCCCACCCTCCCTCTTCCCACTCTGTTTTGCACTTAGGCTGTGAAGCTCCCAATGCTTCTGCTAATCCTGCTGTCTTCCCATGTCTTTTACTAGTTCCAGTAGGAAAAAAAAGTAATTTTTTTTTTCCATTCTAGCTGAAACCAGACAAGACTGGAGTTACCCCAGCAAAACCTGCTTTCGCTGGGATTGCAGTTAACAATCCTTCGGAGAAATCTAGTTCTGCAATGGATAAAGTTGGATGCTTTTCTAACCAGAACCAAAGCACTAAATCCTTTAGTCATTTATCACTCAGTTGGAGCCGGGCTGTGGCCCGGCTTGCAACCACTGCAAATTATAGAAAAGACTGGAAAAAGAAAAGTCTCTGAGAGTACATCTAACCCATCTTCAGAGAATTACATAAAGCCCTCAAAGTCCCTGTCCCTCTTCCAAGTTACACAACAAATTGTCTCCACAAAAATACCATCCTTCTTCATTTTCACACCTTAGTCTTTGCAAGTATTTTGGTATCAGTCAATCATGGGGAACTTTTCAGTCAAAGTGGACTACACAGCTTCTTATGAAGACCTGAAAGGACCATTCAATGTCCATCATTCTTCCTCATGTAAATCTTTGGCAAGGCAGGAAGAAACTTCACATCCTGAAACAGGCTTCCCAGATAAGTGGTTGATGCCCCAAGCCTGTCAGTGTTTAAGAGGCATTTGAACCTAGTGTAACTTTTGGTCAGCCCTGAATTGGTCAGGCAGCTGGACTACATGACCATTGTAGGTCCCTGCCAACTAAACTATTCTATTTATTCTATTCTGTTCTGTTTCGTTCTACACTGTTCTACCCATGTTGGTTATTCAATGGCTTCACTTGCAGCTGTATATGGTAGAGAAGCTGTAGGGTCCCCTGAAGTTGAAGAAAACCAGAGAACTGCTTGTATTAGTTGTTTTCCAGTGGGGCAAGTATGCCGCTTATTCTGTCTCCGTGACTGATGGAGAGTGGCAGCCTGAAATATGTAGTATGTCCTTTCAACCAGCAATTCGAAAGGCTCAGGGCTGCATTTTCTGCCCTGTTCTGAAGACTTCCTGCAGATGCTTTGGGAATTACTGGAGACAAAGCCCTTAGGCCGCTTCACTTATTCCTGGCATAGGGTACAGAAACAGTTTTTAAGTGTTACCAGTCTTCTACTCTCCCCTTTGAGAAGACTGTAGGTGTTTGTCCCCTGTGCATCAGTAGCTCCTATTCTGCCCCATTTTCTCCCACACTATTTTCCACCCTTAGATGCTCTGTCCTCCTCTTCCTGCACCCAGACTTACTTTCAGCTTTCTCCTCTGAAGCTCCCAGTCCTTCTCCCTTGTTCCGTCTCATCCAAACTCAATTTGAACTCTGTACTGCTGCCTTCCAGGCTTCTTCCTGCCCTCAGTCCCTCACTCTTCCCGAGCTTTACTCCTTCACAACCTTCTCTCACAGTCTTGGTCCAACCCATCACAATTGCCCTCCTCTGGATCCAGTCTCACCTGACTGCTTCTTTCTCTTGCACTAAACTTTCTGCTCCCTGACTCTCCCTGTCCTGTCCTTCCACACCCAGATTCCCTCTTGCATCCAGCTGTTTACTTTCCAC
The DNA here is from genome assembly GCA_038380795.1 of Pyrocephalus nanus. Lineage (NCBI taxonomy): Eukaryota > Metazoa > Chordata > Aves > Passeriformes > Tyrannidae > Pyrocephalus > Pyrocephalus nanus. Next base: position 38,251,457 of record CM076259.1, read on the forward strand.
TCCTTCTCCAGCCACCCTGGTAGCTGGCAGAAACAATCCCATCTTCGCTTCTGGCCTCCAGCTTTGTGCTCCCCCCACTTCCCTTGTGTCAGTGTTGGCTTTGCCTGACCCTGCAAGCTGAAGAAAGTCAATAGAAGAGGAGAAAACTTACACAGAGAGAAAAAGAATAGTTTTCTGCTCATTTTGTGAGAGCTCAGACAAGTGCCAGAGCTGGTGCCAGAGGAAGGAGTGGACACAGGGCTGGGTTGAAGGAGGACTTCTTTTCCCCTTCTGAAGCTTCCAGCCTTTACATCAGCTCTTCCATCATATGAAACCTCACCTAAGGGCATCCAGAGCCCTCGTCCTCCCCTTCTTTCGCCATATTGCCATGCAATTCACTGCTCTGTAGTTTCAGTCTGCAAGTGTGTTTCAGACAGAGCAGCATAGCTCATGGGTACTGAGAGTCTCCTTCAGGGAGGTTATCCCTCACATCTGTGTCTTGCTCAGGTACTCTGAACTGTGCTTTCCTCACTGGTTACACAGAAAGCTTAGGGGGTTAACATGAAATACAGATATCTGGTATGATACAGAGGGATAAATATCTCTTTCTTTAACTCAGTTCTTTTTTACCGATTCACTGGGTCTGTTTCAACTCCAGACTGTCAGAGGATTTCTCTGCAGTGATAAACCCTTATCCAACAAATCCAATGGACTGATTGTAGTGGCTTTGAATGACATCTTCCTTCTCTCTTTCCCCAAATACACAAGAATATATAAAATATATAGTAACATTTCTTTCATCTCAAGGTTTTGCTGGCTTCCTTATTTAGAGTATAAATTCTTCAGGGCAAAAACTGTCTTTTACACTGTGTGTACACTACCAGAAACAGGCATGCAGCAAATGAAGCAGGCAGATGGTTCTGGAATAGTTCTGTTGGAGCATCTGGCTGATTTTCTGGATCAGCATCACATTCAAATGGTAAATTCACCCGTGAAAACTCACATTAAGGGAACATTACTTGGTCTGTTCTGTCTTAACAACAGTCATCTGTGGCCTGGGGCAGGTCTCTGCCGTAAAAACACCAGCAGTAAAGGTGGCTGAGTGGAGGAATAAATATTTGCCATTAAAATATTCCTTCATTTTGAACCCCTAGAGAGAGATATTACTCTGACTGAGCACTCTTGATCACTTTTGGGAATTAAAATAATAGGAAAACTCCAGGGAGAGAAATGGTAGCTGGGGCTTGTTAAAATTTTTTTTGTTCTTTGACTTCTTGAGGTATTCATAAATTGCCTACAAACAAGTAAAAACTTACAGGAAAGGGTTTTTCACCATGCCAGCTCCAAATGGCTGTGGAATTACATTGTTTTTTCCAGGCTGCCTTTCCAAAATCCCTGCAGGAAGTTGTCTCAGGGCTTGACTCTGGCCTCAAATGCTCAAGCAGCAATAGCAGAAATCCTCACTTCAGCCAGGTAAGAAACCCTTGCAGAAACCATAGCTTTATAGACAAGTTCACAGGTCAAGACAGACTAACTTGCCTATTAGCAGAGAACCAGACCTGAAACATCCCTGGCCCCTTTCCTTCTGGTCACCATGAAATCTTCACAGTTCCTTATCCCAGTCTTGCCCTGCTAGACTTCCTTTCCTGTTAATCTAATAAGCACAAACTCATGCCCTGTTTTTGGTTATGATTCTTTAATTTACCCTACTACCCCAAGCCTATAAACTGTACTCTTAGCCACCAGCACTGTGGAGCTACTCACTTGCCATTTCCTCATTGGAGCCATCATCATCTTCTGTGTACACACCAGGTCCCTCTGCTTTCCTTCCCCAGCCCCTGTCTTCCAGATGGCTGAGGAGTAAAATCAGAGGAATGAAGCAGGTAACAGCCTGACTGTACCTCCTGTCAAATTCCTTCCATTAAACCCATCTTATCTTTGATCTTAAAAATGCTGGTTCAACACTATTCCTTTGAAATAGGTGACATTTTTAGTCTGAGTTTTTACAGTTCTTCACAGGATGACATTTTGCCCTATCTGTGGATCTCTCCGGCACTTTCACAAATAAGACTTCAATTGTGCTGACATTAGCAAATAACTGAAATAACAGGCAAGCGCAATGATGGTTTTCTTTGGTACCTTTATGGAAGTACCTTCAAAAAGCAGTTCAAAAGAGACCTCAGGAACTTTGTCATCTACTGCCGAAATCCCCTAATCCAGAAGCATTTCACCATGGCTAATAATCTACTATTCTTCCAGTGTAAATGCTTTGTGCAAAGAGTTCAAGAAACCTTATGGAAGTGGGAATGTCCCTGAGACTCTGAGTTACAATGTCCTCAGGGACTGACTGTTCACAGTGTAACTGTCTATGTATTTTGTTCAGCAAACTGAGATGAATGATGTAAAGCACTACCAAGATAACCATCTGTCATGACAACACAGGAACTTTTGACATTTTCTCTCTGGTTTCATGTTCATAAATCAGCTGTGACCCTGCAACAGATAGTGGTATTATGGGACATACTCAAGTTTTTATACAGATTATTTAATTCAGAAGTCCTTGCACGAGGGAATGTGACTAAAATGGAGCTATCAATAAAAGTTGTCATCCAACTATTATTTTTATAGAGAGCACTGAAAGAAGGTCACATTGTTATTTTCTTACACTGTGGAACAGTTTCTATTATTACAGATTCCTAAAGCCTGGAATCGTTATTTACAATCTAAGTTAAATTCAAATCCTGGTTTGTATGAATTACCATAAGCTGTTCTAAGTTTTCTCTCTTCATTTCACAAATATTTGCAAAATAATTCCTTCACACTTAAAAACAGAGAGATTGCCTCACCAAATGTGTTCTTCTTTTCTTTTGTAATGGTAAATACAGAGGAAAATACTGTTTTGATATGAATCATTTAAAGAAGCCACATTTTCTTTGAGAAATTTCAGGAGCTAAATTAGACATGTAAGTTACTTATAAGGAGTGAATGGTAACGAGTTTCTATATATCTGCACTTTCAAAAAGGACACTAGCTCTTTTGCTCCTGGTGCTTCTTCCTCACGTAGCACTCTGACTATCTGACAGTTCAACATGTACTTTTTATTGAATTCATATGGTGATCATGCTTTAAAACAAAAAGGTAGAAGGTCATATCCTGCTGCTTACTATGCTACTGTAAGTCCAGTTACACTATCATGAAATGAAATTTCCCTGGCTTTACACTGGAGAAAATGAGAGGAGAATCTGTTTCAGCATCTCTTCAGAGCAGCCAGGTTAGTTGAAATACCATCTCTATCTCCTGGAGATATTTAAGAGTGATGAATACATAGCAGTTAAGCTCTGGGCATTGGAAGGGCTGGTGTAAAGGAGTGGTCTGCAAGTGGGGGGGTCACCTCAGCACTTGGAGCTCCTCTGTGGTGGCACATCCCTTGGTGCAGGGCTGCTCTGTGGCTTTTCTCCTGCCAGATGCAGCCATGCTGTGTCCCTGGGGAACGGAGCACTTGGATGGCCGTTGGCCACACGCTGCAAAATAGAAAGCCCTCCTGGAGAGAGCATGAGGCAAGAGGCATGTATGGGGAATACATGCTTGGAGCTGGTACAGGAGAAGGGACTGCTTAGGATTCAGTAGGAAGGAAGAATGGTTGGATTTAAAAGGAGCCTGTTAAGACCTTGTGAAGGAAGTTATCCTGAGCATGCTCCAATTAGGGTAAGTAAGGGCAAACACCACCTACCCACACCACCCCCAAAACTGCAACTAATCACAATTCCTGGGTTATTGAAAAATAGAGAAGTGAAAAAGAAGAAGATGACTACATGCTCAAAGCAATTCTAAAGGAACAGGGGCTAACGTGGACCTCAGCTTTGCACAAGCAAGAACTGTTGTCGCTTGTAACTACATAGACGCTTCCAGAGCCTTAAAAATAGTGACTACTGGTTGTTCATGTAAAGTGGGGGGTGAAGCTCTCACGATCCCTTGTATTATCCCTTCCTTCAAAGCCAAAACTAAATAGGACACATGCCCACATGTAGCAGATGGAGTGGCCTTGCTCCATGAGGGTTCCTGTTCTCATGAGCTCAGCCTTCTATTCTCCCTTCCCTTGAGCAAATGAAGTTGAATAAAAACAATTGGAGAAAAATTCAGCTTGAAATTCTTGAGTTTAATTTGGCTTTAGGTCAAAACCAGAAGGGGATTGATAATATTCTATTTAGTAGATACAGGCTTTTTCTTTTTTTTTCGTTTTTTTTTTTTTTTTTTTTACTTCACAGAAAACTAATGGGTTTTATTGAAAAAGTCTCATGTCTGATCAAAAACTTTGAAAATGTGTGTGGAATTTCTTAGACTAGTTAAAACCATTGTTTTTTTCATTCAAAAACCTTAAGTCTTACTTTGGAAGCATCTTTCACTGACTGGTCTAAATTCCTTCACAAGGGGAAAGTTAGATTTCAGACTTTTACCCAAGCCCAGTTACAGATTTTCAGCTCAGGTTCTGTATAAGTATTGCAAACCTGATTAAACTTGTGTAGAATTTGGAACTTCTAATTTTTCCCGTAACAAAGAGAGTGTTGAATTTCTATGAGATTTTTCATGACTCTGTGTATATCGCAGTCCAATACACAATGCAAAGGAATCTTTCCCACAACAAAGGAGAATAAAAGAGAGCGGCAAACAAACCCTTGATTCAGATCAACCTTGCAGGAAACCAAGATGATTTCCATCATTTTTATGACTTTTCCCTAGAGGCAAAAGACATCTAATTAGCAAATCCCACTGCAAGTTTGTTTCAATTTGACATAAAGAGAATATGACAAGCAGAGAAATTATAAGCCTTACAATTCCAGTTAGCCAGCTTGGACCGATAAATCCAGGTTCAAATGGGTTTTGGGGATCTTAAAGCTTGGGGAATGAAAATCCAGAGGATGAAATGGTTCTCTAAAAATGTGAACTTATAGCATTTCAGTCAGTGATATCTGATGGCAATGTCACAGCAGCCCTTTATGAACTCACATTACCAGCTACAAAGCATTCCAGCAAGTTCTGAGATGGTCCTTACAGTGCACAACTACAGTGATCTGAGGAGGAGCTGAATGAGACCAAGAAGAATCAAACCTTGATTCCTCATGAAGAAATAGACCATGAGTAAAATAAATATTAAACATGAAGTTAATTAGTAAATGCTGGTAATTAATCATGCATTACTGTTAATGATGTGTAGGAATCCTCAGAAGTGGGAGAGGATCCTTCAGGAAAGCAGACTGTGCTGCCTAAATGAGCTGATGTCCCCATTGTAAGAATCAGCAGCAGTCAACCCACAAAGTTGCTTTGACCTTTGTTGTCTTTACTGGAAGATAATACTACAGGTGTCTCCTCTTTCTATGATTTAATATTCAGACTTATGGGAGAAGTGGGCCCTGACCAAGGAGTTGGGGGGTTCTTGCAGCTGTGCAGAGAGGCACTAAAGGAGCCCATAGAACTCATTAATACTGCAGGTAAACAGTTATGTTCAAACTTTTCAAAAACTCTGTAATTTACGGAGCAATTGTATTTCTAAGTTTTGTTCCAGCAGCTATGAAATACTCTGCAATTGATTTTGTGAACTTCATCAGCACCTTGGAAAAACTGCTAAAGATCTCTAAAAAAAATCCAGTTATCTCTCTGTAGCATAGAAAAAACAGTATTCTTGCTGCAAAAGCCCTGTAATGTGTTTCTACAAAGCTTTCAAGCTTCTCAGCTGTACTGTGGGTAAGGTAGCCACATCCTTCAGACACAACTGTGTAAAGTGGTCAGATGACAAGAAACTTCAGAAAATTAGTTTGCAGAAGTCTGTGATGATAGGCAAAACTCCTTCCTTGATGTAATATCTAAAGTTTGGTACTCGGCAAAGTTCATTTCGGTCAAGTTTCCTGAGCCAAAAGATCTCATGGCTGCACAAGTGAGAGATCCTGCTAAAACTCGTGGTAAATCTTGCAAGTACTACTAGGGCCAAGGTGGCAAGTCCCATCTAGTTGGCTGGCCTCCCTGAGGAGCATCCCAAGAGTATACAGAGCAAGGAGCTAACATTGCCTCAAGCAGAGTTGCTCTCTATGTTTTTATTCCTTTCCAGAATGTGACCTTGCAATTTTTTTCAGAAAATAGTAGTATTTGCAGAAGTCCTGCCTGTCTCTCCTGTGCTGACAGATTGCTGGAAGGTTCATCACGGCTGAATGAAGAAACTGTTAAAATTCATCTGCCTGCCAGTCCGTTAAGAGAATAGGGAAATGCACCCAAAAAGAGAGCACACCGTAGCCCAAGAAGAAGAGGAAACGCCAGCTCCCACAAACCAGCAAAACTGTGCTTGCATCCTGCCAACACTCGTTCTCCAGCATCTTTCAATAAAACAACTTCTCAAACCTAGCCATAGGTTTCACCTGGTACCTCTTGCTAAGGGATTTTCTGTTGGAAAAAAATCGTGGTTATTTGGTCAGGAAATTTAAAAGAGTTAAAAGGAGAAAGCTGTGCAGGCATACAACTGTATTTACCCTTTTTAAAACAGACTGTTCACCCAAACAGTTTGGTGAAGAAACTCAAGTTCTGAATGATTCATTCACAGTGTTATTGAACTCCAGGGAAAACCTAGGCTCTCATTTTTAAGTAGTTTCTCATAGCTGTTTTTACATCCATAGATGATCTCCACACCTATATTCTGATTTCATATCTTCAAATGTGTTGAGCCAAAGTCCCACAGAAACTACTCGGAGTTGTGTAAATGTCCTAAGGTCAAATATGTTTTACTTGTTCTGCACCTGGTTTCTAGATTCTGGAGTACAGTGAGGTTGCATATTCTAACTTTGATTGGCAGGTCTGAAACTTGGGATCTGAGACTTGGGTACACAGGGACTTGGCATAGCATAACTGAGCTATAACAGCAGATTTTGTCAGATCACTGTCTTATGATAACACAGTGGGAGCTAGCCATGTGGTATATAATTGCAGACATTTCTGTGGCAACCTTCTCCTTCATATCTAAGCCGGTATTTTATCCACACAATATTCCCAGAAGTGTGATGGGTGTTTATAAAGCTCACAGATAAGTCTGTTTTTCTTTGCCAAACAGATAGCAAATGTGCAAACAGTATTTTTTGTCATATCAGTCAAAATATATCTAAAAACAGAATTTCCTAACCCTGCCTCCCTGAGAAAAATGACGGCATAAAAATTAACATTGTCAAATACATAGTCTAAGATAACATAAGAATTCATTAAAACTTTGACTTTCAAAAGAGCCTAAATTTTTGTAAGCTAGAAAACTTGGATAGGAGTCCAAAATAAGCTTGCATCTGCCCTACTATCTCACCTTTCTGACAAGTATCTACATAATACATAGCAGTGACACATTCATTCCATTGCATTAAGCATGTGTTTCTTGAAATTTTTCTAAACACACATTCATGATACACCTGAATAGGTTCTAAACTTGCTATCACCAGCTGTGCAGAAATGTATGCTGAGAGGGTCATTAACTGCCAACAGTACACGTCTCTTGGAGGAATGAGGCCAGGCTGGAAAAGCCTTTAACTAGTTGGACCAGAATCGTTCTATAACAAATAAGGAGGAATTCTCCATTTGCCTTACCTGTCTATGCTGCTGAGAGACTGGATACTGCAAACCTGAGATTTGCTGGCTTTGCTGCATTTTCTGAAGCATCATTTTTTGCTGCATTGCTAGGGTTACATTAGGTGGCCTCTGAAGAGACTGGTTTGGGAGAGGTTGAGCGGGTTGTGACTGCGGCTGTTGTTGCTGCTGCTGCTGTGGCTGTTGCACGGGAGTTGAACCCTGTGCCTGCTGGGTGTAGTGCAGAAGGGCAGGCTTGTTTTGGGAACCCAAAACTGAAGGCATCTGCTGGTTTGTTTGCTCTGAGTTAAAGTGAAACAAAGGCTTTGTGTTGCCATGATGCTGCTCTAGAGGTGGCTGAGCACTGTTGAGAAAGTTCCTGTTGAGGTCCTGAGGCTTTTGTTGCATGATTATATCCATTGGATTGCTCTGGGGAGTGGTTGGTTTATAAACATAGTTGTTCATCCCTTTTGACTGGTTTCCATTCACTGGTACCCCAAGCATTGCTGAGCTCTGTGGGCTGAACTGCTGCTGGCGGAAAGAAGGACTGGGGATTTTCTCTTGCACAAAGGGTCCAGGGGAAGGTCCTGATGGAGACAGCGTGGACCAGTTGGCTGTCTGGTTCTGCTGCTGCTGTTGCTGCTGAATCAAGGCATGCTGCTGCCGGTTGGCTGCGATCTGTTTCAGCTGCTGTGCATGAGACACCTCTTGCCAGTTGGGCAATGGCCGACTGGACGCGGAAGAAACCTGTGATACCTGTGTTTGATTCTGAGGCACCGAGGGGATGGGTGAAGAGGTGGACATGGCAGTGGTGGCCATAGTGAAGGCTGAACCTGTAGAAGAAGGCCTCATCTGTGGGGAGCCCACAGGAGCCTGATTCATGCCTGGTGCATATTCACTTTTTATCACCATCTTATCCATCTGCAGAGATCTCACAGGGCCCCTCTGGCTCTGCTGCCCAAGGTCAATGTTGAATGGCTCATCTTGTTTTATCGTGGCATTTATCATATTCTCTAGCTCAAGATCAGTCATTGGTGGCACTGATATATTAGTCAATTCATTAAACAGTTCCTGAAGCTCCAGATCCATCATTTGGTCCCAGGAGTCTTCCCCGTATCTGTTAGGGAACATGTTCTCATGGGATGTCTGGCCGTCTGAGTGTTTGCTGCAGGACATCGTTTCTCCTGGCTCTTTCTTTACCTCTTTCAAAGTCATATTAAACATGCCATTCCCACTAGTATGTGTACTGTTTGCTAGGCTGCTGGCCTTTCTTTGTGATACTTGCCCCACAGTCATAGTTCCTGACATTGACTGGCTTTGGCAATTGTTAACATGTTGTCCACCTTGTCCCACTGCCATACTGTCACCCACTCTTATCCTCTTAATATCAAGGAAAGAGCTCTCTGAAACACCATTGGGCCTCTTGTTGACAGGCGACAGATTTACCACCAACTTTCTCTTCAAGGAGCCTTGGAGCTGAAAGAAGCAGAGACAAAAAGAATAATCATTAGATAATACTGAAGAAACCATCCATAGTCCAGTTGCTTGAAAGGCAACAGGCAAGTTAAGTACTGCTTAGCTCATAAAGCTTCTCTGGGCTTTTTCAGTCAATGAAACTATGCAGAGCTGTAGGAAAATATGCTTTAAGTGATGAATCTCCCTGCCACCACCACTCCTGCCACCAGCATTTTTCAATCGCTGCTGCCTCCTGTTGATCACAGACCCTATGTTGATCACTCTTTCCCCTATGGATGTGAGGGAGGAGGCAGGTGGAGCTAGTAAAACCTAAGTCATATCTGGCTCAGATTTGCTCCCATCTAGCTCTGCCAGACAGATCTAAAGTACTTTTAGATGGCAAAGATGAATGCAGTAATGAAATCTGCCCTTGTGCTTCTCCAGTGCTGGAGGCTTTCACTCTCCTGATTTCAGTATATGACCGAAAAGAACATTTTTGACTGCCACAGAGTCCAAAGGTCCTAGGATATGTTGTAATGGCACAAACAAGATTGAAGCAGACCTGAGTTTACACAGGTTTATACTGGCCAGAGATGTGTATATTAAAGATGTGAGATGTTAACTTGTTGAAAACTGAGAATGAAACCACTGGAGCCATGTCAGGTTATGTCAGCCAAGGGTCTGGCTCATGATGTACTGATGGATTATTTCCCAGAGATGTATATTAATAAATTAAGCCCTAATTATTTATGTTCTGAAACATCTGCCATAAAACACACAGTCCACATAACACTGCTCTGACAGCTGTAACTCTATTTCTTTTTCCTTGGATATTTACAGCAATACTTTAATTTGCTCACCATCCCTGTGGGCCTACTGAAGGAAAAGAGGTTCATGGCTCTGCCTACCTGATTTACTCTCATCTGCTGTGGTGGTATACACAAATTCCCATCCCGCACACAGAAAACAGAGATGTCAATCCCATGAGCTGAAAAGTTTGGACTTGGTGCACATATCCTCTAATAAGATGCTGACACCCTCAAGAAGAGTTGCTCTGAACATCATTCATAAAGGAACAGATCACTGTAAAACAAGGGCAGCTGTCCTATGTTTAGCTCTCCACTTTTGTTCTTAGAGGTCTTTTCCAACCTTAATGGTTCTATAATTCTATGACCAAAGGGGTCACACATGTGAGCAGCAGACAGACACACACACACGCACAGCCCTCACTCAGCGCATGCTGTCACTGTTTCAGCCGTGAGCAATGCCAGGAAATTAAGCAGTGAAACATAGCTCATCTTCTGCCTTTCTGCACCTGGGTAGAAGTGCAATGGCCTGGGAGACATCAGACAATGCCATCTGACAAACACCTGTGTGTGCCAGTGAGAAAATGGTGCCTGTACAAACTGTGATACCTTGGGAGGCTGTGATGGGCAGAGACAACTGAGAACTCTAATTTTCCAGTTAAGTGAGGGCACGTAATACTCTGTTGTGGCCTCTATGCCCCTCAACTCCAGGCTTATCTATAGGCAAAAGCTCTTCCCAGGTAACTCCAGGTGTGAAAAATGTTATTCTGATGGGAATACCAATGAGTTGCTTGAAAAGAGATCAGCTGAGAAATACATATTTCCTCCATACCCATCTACCGTTCCATTGCATCAGAAGGTCACTGGATTTAGCCCTTAAAAAAAAAAAATTGTAATTTCTCTCTCTGACATTGAAAATTTCATCTCATATCTCAAGTTGAGTTTCCAGCATAGCTTTTGAATCACAGATTCACATTTTCATTTCGTAAGGGTAGACATGTTGGTGCCTATTTGTACAAGTCCACAGACCGTGTGCCTTCAAGACTAACTACTCGTCACTTGGTGTCCCTCAGGGGAGAGAGGTTTGTGTGGTCATTGCAAAAGGCACAGGCTGTCTTTGGTTAGCATGTTCCTTTCTGGCATATGAGTCACTGTACTTTCCTTTGGAAAAAAAAAAGTAAGCTGCACTTCCTTTTACCATCATCTTTGCTGTCGGTGTGTTTATTAGAAATCATTCTTGTGCCCCCAAATTCATCTTCCTAGGAAATGGGGAAGTTCCCAGGTCATCAGAATACATGACTTGGCAGCACATTTTGCTTTTAGAGTTGTTGCTGACAGACTGAACTGATGAAAAATATATTCTCTGCATACGTATACTCTTTATGTGGTTAATATGACTTTCTGAGTTAATTTCAGTTTGCTTGACATTTTGAAGCAGAGGGAGCTGTTTAAAAAGTCTCCACATTTTCAGGGCACTTGCACCAGGTTTTCTGATACATGTAAAAATGCAGATGTTACATTGCGCTTTGAATAGCAGCTGCTCTTCTCCTGCATTTGAAGTAGCTGCTAGCAGATAGCAGGGTGAGCTGGGTGAGCAGATAGGGCTGAGCTGGGAAGTGGTTTGCCACACAAAAGTCAGCAGCAGAGCCAGACAGAGCTCCATGGTCTCCAGACATAACCCTTAATCAAGCACTCCCTCCCTCGACATGGGCTGGAGGACTCCTGGTTTCACGACATCTGCTCTGCTGAAGTGCCTCCCAAAAGGGGCACTGTGCAACTTGTCACATCTCCTCAAAACCTTGAAAACATAACCCTTGGAATGCTGACAACACCGTGGTCAATAGATGTCCCCACATTAAAGCAGAAATGATAGCGAGTGAGGCTGCAAGATGCAAGGGACTCTTAGGGGACTTCACTGAGGCTGCCAAAAAGGTCCTGATTTCACATCCCCCATGAGTCCAGGATATGGAGACCAAGGGCATGGGAAGGATGTGAGCAGCCCACAGGGATGAAGCCCCCTCTGCCTCCTTACAGTGAGCTGTTACCAATTAAATATCAGGGGGGGTTGCAGGGGACTGGTCTGTGTTCAGTGAGACAAACAGTGTCCATCACAAGCCTCTCCATCTCACTACTTCATCTGAACTCTGCCTTTGGAGGAGCACTGCTGCCCCAGCCTTACATGTGGATTGTTTTTATTTTCTTTTCCAGAAGGGATTGGACCATGGTTCCATGACTCAAATCTTTGCATTTTTCTAACCATCACGTTTTTTAACTACCAATTGGAAGTCACTACTCAAGCCCTTTTTCCCAAAGCAAAGCACAGACTCTTCAGAAGGAAAAAAAAAAAAAAAAAAGAACTTGCCAGATTTCAGGCTTCATCTCTTCCAATTTGCAAGCCAGGATTGATTTGGGTCAGTAAATGTAAAGCAAAAGTTCCTATAACACACACAGAGACACATTCCTCCAATCAAACAGGCTTGCGATTACACATCTCAAACTGCTTGAACTGCATAATACTGAAAGGCTCTGTGATGGGAAACAAGTGACATGACAGTAAGTGGGAGAGGACAAAACCCTCCATACCCAGCTCCATCCCACAGGTTGGTGTGTAGCACTGGATGAACCATCACAGAGTACAGGCATTTCCTGGCAGCCTGTGTTATTGTGAGACCTTTTGCTGAGCAGGCTTTGGTGAGTCAGAGTGTGTTCACGCACTTACAGCGAGGCAGTGCTGGATGATTGATCTTCTGAAGTTAAAACTGCACAGGCTGAGCCTCTGGAGATCGCGTTTGTGAGACGGCCCAGCACTGTTAGTGGCCAAACTGCTTGGGAACGTTAACAGCGGACGGCAAAACTCTAGAGATGGCTTGGTCTGAACGACCCACTATGACACCACGTCCTGTGCAGAGGGACATATATAATATTTATAAGTTTTATATTTATAACTTATTCTGAGTTTTAAAGGGATTTAAGAGAGGCAACTTCTTCTCAGGCCAAATCAGCAGGAGATCTACTGAGCTAATACCAAGGGCGCATCAAATCCTGGTAACAAATAATTTCTCTTTTTGGAAAGAAAAATTGCTTCACCTTTCTTTTGGTTGAAATTTTTTACTAAATGCAAAACTAGAGGATTTTGCTGAAAATTATTTTTTTCTGTCTCAAATTTTTTTCAAAAAATGGAAACAAATGATTTTTTGATTCCAAAGCAAAAATCATCAGTGAGAAATTTTAGAGATTGTTTTCTCCAAAATATACATATTTAACAATATTTTTATCACATATTTGATACACTTCTGACATTACTCATGTGTATTCACCTTGCATTCCTTTCTGCAGGGTCTGTTCAATATGGCCAAGAAAAGAATTGTCTGTGTCAGCAGGAAATTGCACAGTCTATCTGGTTTCACTTTCAATGAAAGTCTTATTTTTTGTGCACTTTATACAGCTTCTGCAATTGAACTTCCTTTAGAATTTGTTTTTTATCTCATTTAAAGCTGTGTAGAAGCACACTGCTTGACAGAAGTCCTATGTTAACCATCCATCACCTGGAGTTTCACAGCTCTCAGGACAAGTAAAACACAAGCTTGTCCCTCTGACTTGCCCGAGTATCTCCACAGTGCCTGCAGATCTCAAAAAAAAAAAAAAAAAAATTCCCAATGCAAATGTTAGTAACACATCTGACTGGCATCTTGAAATGTTTATAGCTGGACACTTAAGACTAGACCAAAATGCCAAAATGTCCCAAGCAACCTACAGAGAAAATACCAGAGCATGATAGTTTTAAGTCCCCAGTAATCCTTATTAGCTGAACACATAAAAAGAAGATTCCTACCACCTTTGTTCTCCAAGTCTCACAATGTCCTGCTAAGGTCTCCAGCTTTCTTAGCTTGTGTGGTGGAACAATCGGGATGAAACTCATAAGGTGCTACTAACTTAAACCCCACATGATTGCCACACTTTGTTTATGAACCAGGCAGTGTGGCAGCATTAGTGATTCGTGGGGAGTGATACTTCTGATGTTAAAAAAAAGGCAGCTTTAGACTTTATGCTTTTAATTCAGAAGCAGCAGAAAAATCCGCTTTAAAAGGTCCCTTTTGAACTACCTAGACTTTCTCACAATATGTGCTGGCTGTATCTATGGCTGCACTGTAAACAAAATCCTTCACGTATCTGGGGAGGCAAAAGGGAAAAAGGAATTACAGGAAAAATACGAGAAATATTCAAACAATGAAAAGAGGCCAAAAAAAAAATTCATTCCAAAGGAGGAAAACATGCTGAATGCTACTTCTTATTTATGCTGTGAAAGCACCTTTGCATTGCAGGGTTTGACCCAGCAAGCCACCCCTGGGGGCTTAGAGCCTGATCCTGAACAACAGTAACTAGTTTTCAAAATAGTGGTTTGCAATGTTTGTTGTCAGTCTTCTGCACTGCCACCTCCCGCATTGTCTGTGGCTGTGCCAAGCCGGGGAGTGCATCTCTGAGCAGGGACTGGAGCTCACCAGAGCAGAGCCTCCCAGTTGCAGGCATCCCAGTGTGCAGAGGGACCAGGTGCCTCTCTCCTTGTTTTCTTACCCCTTCAGCCAGACGCAACAGGACAACAGGATGGTTGTGGTGACTCAAGCTGTGACCAGCTGTGAAGCCACAGAGGCACCCTGGGGCTGACACAAGGACAAGGAGAGGCTATTGCCCTAAGATGCCACCTCTGGGGCCATCACAGGTCCTAATGCAACAATCACATATGCATCCTCAAGGCTCGTTTCTGACAACAGACTCATGAGGGCTCCCGTTGCCTCTATTTCTACATATCTCATAAAATCTGATGGCTCTGGCTGTTCCCCCTCTTTCTCACAGCCAGTGGCATCAGGTTCACCCTGACATCTCTCCTGAAAACCTCAAGAGCATGGTTCTCTTCTGAGAACCTCTCCCTAGCCCTTCTGCTCTCTGCACAGCATGAGTATATTTATTTTTAATATTTGTTTTCATTTGCAGCATCTACCTGAAATGGCTGAGAACGCAGGCCTGACAGTTGTCTTCAGAGAGATTTTAGCATTCCAAGTTCAGAAAGTCCAATCTGCTGGATGACACTGGATCTGGGAAGCAGCAATAATTTTTCATGTCGGACCGAGTGATAGAAAAGACGCTCTGGGCACAGTGCACAACGAGAGGCAGTCCTGAAAGCTGGTGTGTCCTCACAGCACCATACAGCAACATGGCTGGGTCAAGGTGGCCCCTCCATGGGTGCAAAGAGCTGTGCAGGAGTAGCAGATGCTATTTCTTTCTCCAGTCTGGTTTTGCACAGGCTCAGCTCCAGGTGCCTCCTGCCGCCCCCTCTGTGTTCCCAGGAAGGGGACCCACTGTTCTCTCTGAGCAGTGAGGAGGAGGAGGCACAGGTGCCTTCAGCCCCCCACTGTAGGTTGATGCAGGGCATTTGAGACAGCACACCTCCACCCTGCCTCAGACAGCACACCTCCACCCTGCCTCACTCCTCTCCTATTTAGCTAATCAGTTCCTGAGATCACTTGGATGACCAAAAGCAAGGTTTACTGTCGTGAGAATTTTGTTCTGCACATCCCAAATCTTCCCACTGCCGATCCCTGTCCTTCTTATCACAAGCAGTTTGGGAAGAGACTTCGTGCCTATACAGGCCTCTTGTAGAGGTGTCCTGACTCTGGTCCATCCTTGTATGTAAGCACCACCAGCAGTAATAATGCTGACTGAGAGGCTGCACAAATTTTCCTCCCTGTTTACTGTAATAAGTGCCACTAAAACTGAATTTGTAGTAATAAATAAGGATGTTCCTTGGCTGACAAGTATCCACTTAATTCTCATTAGCTGGAAAAAGGCTGGAATAGTAATCAGTATGTTAGAAATCCCACAATTTACCTTCACTTATGGAAAAATTATGTATCTTGCCAACTGAACATACCAACCTAAAAATGTATTCATATTATTCACAGTGTACTGCCTACAAACATAACGTCAGGGCTCTGGTCCAAGTTGCTGAAGCACAATAATTATATTTTTTTATGCAGATTTTACATCTGATGGATTATAAAATATCATGTCTAGTCACAGTCTTTGAGAAGAATAGGAACACAGAAAAACAATAGCACTTTAACTAGGTCAAGATTGCTAATCAGAATGTAGCAGTCATTACTGTGTGCAAAACAAATAGGCATGAAAGATCTGCATTTCTTATCTTGCAAGCTGTGTATTTGTCTTCTGGAGAAGTCTTTTCTGTTGTGTGTTTGTTTTTTTTTTTTTAATGATCCTTTTCAACCATGAATAAATTAACAATCACTTTGTGTGAAATCTACAGAAATTTATGTCAATGTTTATTACCATGAAATGTAGAACAAAGCCTAATGCAACCTGAGCTCTGGGAAATACGACTGCTTAACTGATCCTATCCTGATGAGAAGGAAATATCAAATGCATTATAAATGCTGACAGGATGATCAGGAATGTAAAAGAGGTCATCCAACGCCACCCTCCACATTGTTTACCAGTTTCATAAGTCAGCTTAAAGTATTAAAAACACATACTGTCTTGCACAGGAAGCTCCTAATCCTTAAAAATGTGGCTGCTGTTATTTGATTTGCCTTTTAGAGATCAATAGCACAGCAGACTTCACCTAAGGAAAGACTGCTGAGAGCAGTCTGGTCCTGATATTCTGCTCATTGTTGCTCCCAAACTGTCTGTATGAAGGCTTTGTAGGCTCATTAGGGCAGATATCCATGCCCACATGTGGGCTTTTATTACCTACCTAAGCATCTATCTCCTCTGCAACACTCTGTATCAAAAGTTCAATCAGTGGAGGAAGACAGTAGCCATCTATCTAGCCTTGGAAAATAAGGAAATATTTAGACTGTTTCTCTCTTCCTGCAAATCAATGCGTCACACAGGATGCTCAAGCCAACTGTTGGGCCTTGAGGTCTTCTGCAGGGCAAGTTACAGTTCACAGGAGATACAGTCATCATTTCTCCATTGGAAAAGAAAGATCCCTTCAGCATATTACCCAGTCACGCTTCCAGCATCACAATCTATCAGCCAGGACAAGGAGGGCCCATGCCAATGAGAGCTGCCCTTCCATCATGCATCAGCTAATGCTATTAATGAGCAACTGGCAAAATGGCTTCTTGTTAGAAGGAAGGAGTGCTGATCCTCCGCCAAAAGCTTCAGTGAAGAAGTGATATTTAGGATCAAATTCAGACCTGTGGTAAGAGAATGTCTCTAATAAGGTTGTTGCACTTGCCTGATGACTGTGTTTGACCCGTATTAGCATCTTCACCCTGCCTCTCCCCATCCTGCACGTTCACCCCATTAAGGACATAAAGTAAGAACAGTACTTAAGAGCCACTTTCAAACCCTTCAGCTTAAACATGCAGGCCAAGTGCACCCCACCAAGAGTTTGACCTATATGAGCAGAACAGGCAAAGATTTAGAGGGCTTTGGAGGATTTTGAAACAACAATTTAAAAGCTTTGAAGAAGAAGCTTTCTTCTCCTATGAAGAGAATGGACAAATAAAAGAGGAAATGATGAAAGTTTATATAATAAGACTCTAACTGATTAACTGTAGATCGAGAGATTATTTAAGAAACTTGATCTACAGTAAATTCAATGCCAGTGAAACTATACACTTTTTCATCCAAAGTGGATAGAGTCTGAGGGACTGCATGAGAGATTCAGAGCTCAGCAAGACCTAAAGAGAGACTTAACATTTGTTTGGAAATGGGAAGGTGCTGACTTATGAAAGGTGATGATAGGATATGTAGCAGGGCATGAAAAATATTAAACATCCCATTTCAAACTGGTTTGTGGTTCCTGGGGGCTGGTAGTGCTTATCAGTGGGCAGGGGAAAAAGAGGCAAGGGGAGGAGCGGTGGTTTTTGCAGGCCTATCAAGGTGGTTGTGTATCTTCCCCTAATATATTTGTCATTGCTATTGATGAGCTGCCAAAGGGTTTAGAAAGACACAAGTCTGGAAGAAATATGTAAAAATGGGATTCATTTGACCAGTATCCAGAAGATGATGAAATATGGAAGATCAATTTGGAATTATAATCATTATGCAAGATCATTAGGACGTTACAGGAACCCCAAATGCTCCTTTGTCTAGGAATAGCACATGTTCAGATGATTTTTCATTATTTGGTCTTTCTTTCAGTACCATCTTGATGAGAAGGTTGAGAATATCCAAACCCAAGAAAATGGCCAGAGAGGCTGAGTGGAGACAAGCACTCATCCAGGAAGGGATGCTCCACGAGGTGGAAAAGGTCAGTGTGAATAGAGGGATCCAGGAGCAGTCCAGGGTAAGAAAAAGGAACCTTTAAGATGAAAAAAAACCCACAATTCAGGTACTGAAAAGCTAACAAGATCATGCTTAAAAGAAACGTGAGAAATGACAAGAAGAGTAGAGAAGATGAATTTGCACAAGAGAATGAGAGGAAGTTCACACAAGAACACAAGTCAAATGCGTGAAGACTTCTTTGAATAAAGTGAAAATAAGTTTTCTGTTGTTCTTTTTCTCTCTGGTTGGCAAAGAGAATATTGCATCTAGCAAAAGCCTGGCTTTTGTAAAAAGATTTGCTTTGGAAAAAAAGTTCAAGGAGACCGCACCTAGGCAGGACTTGCAAACCTTCCCAGGGATGAGGTGATGTCATTGGTACACTGCAGCCCTTCAGCTTCTTTATCCTGCCCCTCTGAGGCACAGCCCTGCTGCTGAGCACACACCGTGGTTTGTGGCTTGGAGCAGCAATGCCACTGACTAAGACTGTCGCTGCAATCCCCTGCTGCAGACGCTCACACCCCTGCAGCCATCCAGTCTCCTGGGAGCCTTTGTACTGGATGCCTTTATCCCTCCTACAACTTTCTTCAAGGGGATCCTAGACCCACTGCTGAATCTCAGGAGACACAATGGGGTGCTAAGCAGCTGATGAAGATGCTTCTGGTAGTCCTGGTCAGCAGCCCATCCCCACCAGCTATGGTAGTAAATGACAAAGGGTTATTACAAAACTTTCAGGTATTTTTGGCTGCTATGACAGTTTTCGGTGAATGGAACACAAGTGGATTCATTACAACTGATGCGTCCTATATGCCTAACTTTCCCACTGATCACTTGTTGAGTTGGCTTATGCAAATAGAAATGGCACTGAAAAATTAGTAGTTCTAGGCCTCTCAAATATAAAAGCCTTTCTCAAAGTCATATTTTCCTCCACAGCAGCCTTGAGTCTGTTTCTAGAGTCAGCTGTGATTGCTGGCTTTGAAATTTCAAAATGAGAAAAATTCTTTATTTGGCAATAACTGAGTGGAATAGTGTCTCCTTCCTGACAAAACACACAGTGACAAGGGGACACATTCCTACAAGAACGGACACAGGTACCACAACCCTGCCAAGAAACAGAATTCCTTGGCATAGCCAAGGATTCTAAGGATCTCTCAACTACAACGGAGATTTGTTGCATCGGTGCTGCATCACTTTTGTAGCCTACACATCAACGATGCCTCAGGTGTGGCCAGAAGCAGAACTGTTCAACTGCTCTACTGACTTGGGTAAGGAGATCCAGATACTTAGAGTCAGCCTCCACCAGGAGTCATGCAGTGGAAACCCTCTGCAGTTGTATACTCCACAGGCACATTTCTTAAACTCCATCTCTGCGGACCACTAACACAGTAGAGTCCACTTGCTACTTGTCCATTTACCATGTTACTCACAGAAAGAAAATTAAAGTATTGCGGCAGAGGCCTTAGTAGAGACTTCCTTAAAAGACCTTTAGGATAAAATGACAGAGATGTGAAGGGATCTCTGGATATAGAATCAGAGAATCAGAGAGTGGCTACAGCTGTAAGGGACCTTAGAGATCCTCTAGTTCCAAACTCCCTGCCCTGGGCAGGGACACCTTCTACTAGACCAGGTTGGTCAGACCTACACCCAGCCTGGCCATAAACACTTCCAGGAACGGGGCATCCACAGCTTCTCTCAGCAACCTGTTCTGGTGCCTCACCACCCTCACAGTAAAGAATTTTTTCCTAATATCTACTCTAAACCCACTTTTTTAACTTAAAGCTATTCCTCTTTGTCCTGTCACCACATGCTCTGCTGAAAGCAGAGCTACCAACAAAGTTACATCAGATTGCTCAGGACATTGTCCAGGCAAGTGTTGAACACATCCAAGGATGAAGACTCCACAATCTCTCTGGGCCCTGTTCCAGCTTCTTTACATCTAGTCAGCAGTTTGTGTTCCTTGCGTCTCAACCTTTTGTTGTTCACTTCTACGACAGACCTGGTAAGTAACTGGAAAATTCTGAATGTAGAACAAATGGAGGGAATGCATAAATTTGACTTATCTCCAAGTTAACCACATATATGATGAGGGAGGAGGAGGAGATGAAAGCAATAAATGACAATGTACTTGAGAAATGTCAGTCTCCATTTCTATGCATATTCCTTCAGGGAAGACATCAGATCAGTAGTCTTTAAATGACATAAATCAAAGGGTTGACCGAGCAAAGTGATTCTGCATCAGATGAATTTGAGTTGCTAAATTATGCTTTTCTTGAAGCCTGATCTTAAGTTCATTGAGATTACACAAGTCTTTAAATGGATTTTGCAGGCCTTTTTTCTCTCTTCTTGATTATAAGGTTCCATGACAAGGGCTTTATCTCTATATATTTTTCTGAAAAATACTCTTCATGCATTTAGACACTGTCAAACACATTAATAACGAGCCCCATTTTCCAGCTAGATTCCAAAAGACACCAATGCGCATTCAGCGCCTCTGAAAAGCAGACATCTATTTAGGTGTCAAAATATGAATCCCAACATACTTTTGAACATACTAGCCTGGATAAATATAATTTTACATTTTATAACTAATGTGAAACCTTTCACCTTTACAGAACTAGTTAATGGTGACTAGAAAGCGTTACAGTTGAAGAGCTGGACAGCAAACTGCTATATTTGAAACTCAGACGTAGTACATTGGACAAATAACCACATAATTCTTGGTGCTAATTAGTTCCTTTTGCCCTTCATATGCTTCCCTTTCTTTCATAAGCCTTACCTAGGATGTTCTGTGTCAAATGTGCTCAGAGGGCACTCACCAACTTTCCACTCTCAGAAAAACCAATGAAAAACTCAGGGTTATCAAAGCACTTCAGTGAAACTTTGCTTATGTATTTTACTTAGACCAGGCTGGCTTTGGTAGATACATATTTATTCTCATTTATGGAGTTGAAATAAGCATTTTATACCCTACTAAATATCTGGAAAAAAAAAAAAAAAACAAACCAAAAAACCCCCCCCCAAAAAAAAAAAAAAAAAAAAAAAAAAAAACCAAACCAAAAAACAAAGGTATTTCTGTCCATCAAAAAAGTCTGTCTTTTCATGCAGGCTTCTGTCTATAGTGGTCTGGACTTGGGAGAAGCCTTTGGAAAGGCTAGTCACGAAGTCTTGCTTGGGACATGGACCAAATCAGAGCAGTCTCCAGGGCAGCTGTTGCTCTGGCAGGCATGGATGAGTTCAATCTTTAGGTAGGTCATCAGTCAGGCACATTTCATACACACTTGAAAATACAGAGGTGGGGAAGTGTTTTGCCACATTCCCCAAGTGAAACTTAAATTCCAGGGACCCTTTATATGCTGATATTTGTCTGCATACGTGGCCTTGTTTTTGAATCTGAATCCCAATTACTGAATCCCAATTCAACAGTGAGCTTAATTTTCTGTTGCTGTAAACAGATGCAGCTACACTGACCTGTATCAGTGGTTTATTAAGAACCAGCCCCGAAGCCTGAAATTTGGATTATGAACCAGCGTTTACTGGAAGTGCAGATTGCAGCAGGAACTTTTGTTGGACGCCTATTGCAACAGACTCCTCACTTCTTTTTAAAGTGCCTCTAGTGTTGCAGGCTTTTACTGAGGGAACACAATGGAGCTGGCAGGAAAGCCACAGCTCTTCACCATCTCAGAAAAGAAAAAAAAAAATCAGCAGTCCTTAAGGATACAGCAATGCTAGGTAACTGGGACAGTGAATTAACAAGGGCTGACTTTTCCCTCCCTCTGTTTTCAAGGATAGTAAGTAACAAAATCTGGCAAGCTGAAAAGCCCCTGCTCGGAGAAGAGAGACAAAGAGGCAGGGCTGAAATTCATCGTGTCAGTTTAAAAAGGCAGAGTTTTGCATTTACACAATATGCCCATTCTTGTTCTCCTTGACTCATGGAAAAATATTGAACATCGGACAAGAATGTAGGAATGTGTCTGGTGTCTGATCTCCACAAAAATCTAAATGCCGTTTGCATTCACATAAGAAATCAAGACTGGCTGTCCAGGCTCTCTTGATGTGTAAAAAAAAATAACAGTAGTGATAGCAATATCATTGTAATAACAGCAGTAATGTAGTTTTTTTTAACTGGCTGTGTAACTAGTACAAATAAAGCACAAACCCAGGCACTCCTGGCCCTTAATCTCAAACACAACTCAGCAGAGCTTTCTCTACCATTTGTCTGTCACAAGCATCACAAAGGCTCCTCTCCACCGATGGCATCTGAAACCACTGTTTGTTTTCCTGGGTAGCAGAGGTTAAAGCTTTTTATTGCTTTTTTGCCTTCAGAAGCCGTAATAGTTGCAGTGCCTATATTACCATCTATGGCAAACAGGCTGCATGTCTGCCAGCTGTCAGGCAGCCTATTCATCTCCAGTTGCCTTTTGCCTACTTTCTGCAGCAGAAGAATTTCTCTCCACTTGATTTCATGTGCTGGAGTCCTGTGCCTGCCGACGTTCCTGCTGCTTGTTTTTAAACACAGTCTGACTACAAGCGCAGGGAGCATGGGAGCACACAGCCCTGAAGAACTTGGGGCTCCTCTGTCACATGCAGCTTGCCAGGCAGCCAGCTATGGCAGCCAGCTATGGCCCTGGGTCTAGGCAACATCATATAACAGGCAGGATGTGAATGGGGGATTGCTGGCTAAACCCAGCCATTCACTGGAGGAAGAGGCAACCAATGGGGTCACCATGGCCTGCACTGATAGGCTGCTCTAAGACACCACAAAACACCTTCTTTCTGCTTGTTCCATGGCAGAGATGTGGAATCTGGCTACTCATCCTCTGCCCAGAAACCTCTCTTCTTTCCCAGTTCTCATCCATCTACAACACGTGGTCTCTGTGGTAAGGTTATTGGTACACATAATGTCTGGCCACTCCTGACACAGCTGTTCCTGGAAGTCCCTCAGGCTCCTGCCAGCATCATTAGGTAGCAGTATATCTCTAAAACATCCAATACTGTGGGGTATTTACCAATTTTACCAAAGCCTGATTATCAGATAGGACCATGCAGGAAGATAGGATGGCCAGGTGTCCAGGCCATAAAGACCAGATCCTACAATCAGGCCCTGTGCTATATCATTCTTTACCTAAACAAATCACAATCCCACTTATGAGAGGCCCTGAAATCACGAGGGGCAATGCTGATATCTAGTGGCTGCCTCTTTTCTTCTCCCCAGTAGGTTAGTGATCTGAAAATCTGCAGACTTGCCTATTTCTTGACCCATGGCATGAGCTAGTGACTCACAGGAGGCAGAGAGAGGATGAACATCTCTGTCAGACCTTGTGACAGGGGTAAAATAGATCACTCAGTTACATGAGGTTTGCCAAACTGGTGTATTTATTTTACATTTTCCTAGGTGTGACCCAACTCATCACCTGCTTACCCAGGCTGGGAGAAGCCTCTTGAAATTGCACTTAAAATCCTAACCAAAAAGGATCAGTCTCATAGCTCCCAATTACCAAGCTCCGAGTCATGAGTTGCTCTTCCTGCCATTAACTGCTATATGAAACTGCCTACAAAAAAGAAACAACACTTTAAAAAAACCACCCTCACACAGGCCAGCCAGGAAGCCCATAGCCAGAGGCATTTGCCCACCTCCCTGGTCCCCAAGGAGCCTAGGTCTCAAACTCTTGAAGTCAACAGAAAGACTGTTGTAGACATCAGTGTGCCTTGGATCAGGCTCCAGCTACCCAAGAGAAAAGATGGGCTTTGCAGCCTATCCAGATGGTTAACAGCTTTACATATAACCGCTGCCTTATTAAATCTACAGTAAATTAAATGAACACTTAAGACACTCAACTGAAAGTGCTATTGACTGCTGTAATTAAATTGCAATACCCAATTAACCACACCAGAATAGGAAATGAATATATCATGGGGCACCACTCTATAGTGTCTGAGCCAATCAGATGCTGTCTATTCCTTAATTTGGGATGAAATAATTTTTAAAGGGAGTTTATGATTATTTAAAGATGTGTTTCTATAGTGCACGCATATATATGTCTCTATATGTGTATGTGTGTGTATATATATATATATACAGACAGACACATATTATTATATTTAAGTCCTCTGTCTGAGCTCTAGCCTTACATTGGCAGAGACGTACTTTCAATTCCAGGTCAGCCACCATCTTCCAAGATAAACTCCCGCATTATTAAAACATCTAAATCAGAAGGATTACAAATGTCACGCAGCGGACATTTTTTTTCTCTTTATTAAGAACTTTTACATGAAGGTGTCTGCAGTTTCAAAGTCATTTCAGACTGAGGCCAAAGTGAATGTTTGGGGGGGAAAAAAAAAAAGAAGAAAGAAAGTCTTTTTCTCTCTGTTTAGCCTGTGCTGTCAGGTCTCTGCCTGCTGCTCTAACCACATCCACCCCAAAGCAAAAATTTACCTTTAATTAAGACATCTAAGTGTTAGGATTCTTAGGCTCTGAGCCTCTCTCCCTTTCCTCCCCCTCCTTTTTTCCATCAGGAGTGGAAACTTTATCTCAGCTACAAAGGCACACTTTTCCCAAATGTTAATAGACTGCAGTGAAAAACCTTCACTTCACTCCAGATGAGTCTCCTGGTGGAAGGTTTTCAGCCATTCCCAGTGACAGGGCCCCTGTAAAAACATGGTGTGTTTGGGGCTGCCTTAGCTCGGAGAGAATTCAGGCATGGCCACCCCACCCTGCTCTCCCAGAGATGTGCATGAGGCCTGGTCCTGTTTTGGCCTTTGTTTGGAGGGGAATTTACTCTCCACAAATCATGAAACTGCAGCCTCATAATAGCAGCACTCAGAATGACAAAAGGTCAAATTGGGTTACAGCCATTCAACCCTACTGAGTTATTTGGGTAGTGGCAAGAGGAGTTATTTTTAATGACTTCATGTCCCAGCCTCATCGACAATAACCAGAGAGTGTCTATGAGCCTGCAAGCCTTCATCTTCAGCTCAGGATCCAGCAGATCCCAAGAAAGCAGAGATATGACAGGGTGGGAGTCATTTTCCTAATTTGGGGGTTTCAGTGGAGAACACCCTTCCATTTCCTCAGTCATCTCACTCATCCTGGCATTGTCCACAGCATTGCCCCTGCCTTGTCCTGGGGTGGTGACCAGGTCCTATTTCTGCCTGATGTTCCTAATGGCTTCAATATCTCGGTGCCCAATGGACAGAGTCGAGGCAGGTGCCTGTCCTTGATGATGCTGGACCCTGATTCCCTGTGGGACCATGTTCAAAGGGTCTGAACTGCTGCCCTCCACCCAGGCTGTGGAGCTGGGGAAGGCACTGGTGGTCCTACCATGGTTCTGCAGTATTTTGGAGGGGTCATATAGGTACCATTTCTGTAGGTATATGCTTTGCTTGGGTCATGCCACCACTCTGGCCACTTCCATAGGTTTTCTGGACCAAACTGATCTCTCGTTGTTGCCCTCCTCATAAGTGGAATTGCAGGCCCTGTGGCCTTCTGCCACTGTTTATGCTGGCAGAGACTAGTGGATGTTGGCAGGTAAACTTAGATGGGATTCAACAGTGAGAGGGCAGAGAGGGAAGAAAGGGCACACTGTGGCCCTCAGTGCCTTTGTCTGCCTCTCAGAGAGCATGCTCATGAACAGAGGGAATGGAGGTCACAGGTAGGGTGAGAGCTGTCCTTGCTGGTCAGGAGACTGGGCTGAGGCAGGTTGTAAAATGCTTAGATCAGAAAGGTACCTTGGATCCTGTTAGGTATCCGTAACGTCCTCTCTGTGGAACATGCTTGACTGGCCCCAGAAGCTTTCTTCTATGTATCTGACAGCACTTCTAAATACATCATGCTGCCCACTCTGTCTCATGAAGGAGAGGCAATACGGTCAAGTACAAAATGTGTGCTGGAACACAGATGCCTCAGGCTTCAAAATGCATGGAACGTGCTTGAGCAGCAGCAGGGTGAACTCTGCTTCCTTGGCCATCCCTCCTTCACTCCACTGCAACAAGAGGTAGAAGTGAGTCTGCTGTTGACTCACTTTTATGCCTCTGAGATGCCCAAGTAACCCAACCCTGACTGAAATCAACAGAAAACTCATAATGGGCCCCAAAGCCTGTCCTTAATGCATCAGAGCCTAGAAGAAGAACCTGGCCTGTACTGCCTGGCTACTATTCAAAACGGCTCTTAGTTATAAAGAACAAATTGTAAGTTCTCATGTAATGTCCCTGGCAGAATCCAAACTTGTAAAAGAAAAGCCTGTAAACATCATTCCTACTCAGGAACTGTGCAGTGTTATTTTCTGACCCCAATGCACTTTGACATATCGCAGAATTACGCAGGTCGAATGTCCCCCCGATGGTCTTGAATGAAAAATTTCAAAAGATTTCTCTCATTTTTGTTCCCTCTCTGCCTAATACAAAGAAGCATTTCATTTTGCTCATGTAGATCTAAAATGATGACATACAGATTTGAAATGGCTTCAAGTACAATAGGCAGATTACAAGCAAAAGCAGTTCATGAGCTCTAATTCTGCACTTACCTGCTGCGAGGAGCAGGTCCCAGAGCCTGCACCTCTCCACTGAGCCCTGAGAGCACATGAGGGATTTGTTTACATGCTGGAGGAACAAAGTCATGTAATGGAAATTCTGAAAATGGTTTTGCTGAATTTTACTTTACTATTTTTCAGCTTAGTTGAAAGGAAGCACAGCTTCTCTGAACTTGAATCCTCCTCCACTGGCAGATTATTTATTAAACAGCAATGGTAGGCTGGAGCTGTTTTCACTTAAGGACAATTCTTTCAAAGCCTAACAGAGAAGCAGAGTTGCCATAGTTACCTGAGCAAGCTCTCAGGAGAGCACAATTCCTTCCTAAAACCCAAGAGTTTAGGGCAACTTGCAAGTTTGTCAGACAAAGCTTAATGATTTGCTATTTCATGCAAGTGCATTGCATTTATCCAATGAGAAGGTGATGTGAAGTCTCAGATAGGATTGCCCTCCCCCTCCCCACCCTATTTCTTTTTGGTGTTGATCCAGAAGCCCGTGGGGTTCACACCAGCTGAAAATTCTGCAGGGTATCTTGACAGCTGGGGAGGAGTTTGGAGTAAAAACACATTTAGATCTTGGCACTGATTTAGGCCATCCAATCCAGCCCATCATTAACAGCTTCTGTACAGCACTGGTCTTCCTCCAGGGGCTGTAAAAATGAACAAAACCTTTGTTCAACCTAAACTTCCTTTCCTTGTCTGCTGTTCCTGCAGACTTTCCATTCTAGTGGTCCTATTGTTTCATTTGGAAATGTCAGAGAGCTGCACAGTGTGCCCATTTTATAAGGAATATGTTCCATTTTAGGAGGCCAAAATGGTAGACTGCGTTGTTCCACAATTAATTTACTTGAAACTTGCATGAGCTTACTGTTGTTTGTCTGAAATGGTCTTCTTTCTCTTTCTTTATTTTTTTTCTTTTTTTTTTAGGTGCCAGTATGTGTGTTTAGATTGGTAGCTACTGCAGACACTTACTTTGCACCTGAACAAATAAGATTGCTGAGGGCAAGATTAGCTCCTTTGTGCCAGCTAATTTGGACACTGGGCATCCCAATGAATGGGCATTTTGCTCTTGAACATCCCTTACTGGAAGCTGCAAAAAAAGAGTAAATACCCTGATTGTATCATCTGTTAAGTGGGTCATTCCTACAAAGGGAACTGGAAAATCTGCCTTTCTACTCACAGTTTCCTTCAGTTCTTCTTGTTATGGTGTTTGTTGGAGAGAGCAAAAGGGAGAAGAATGTGCATAGAGACTTAATTCTCCTGAGAACATGGTGAAATCAGGCAATCCACAAACTGACAGTCCTACATCCCCACAGAGCCTAGGTTTCCATATTACTCTGACCTTTTCCCCTCTTGGCTTCTCACCCCAGCAGCCTTATATCATGGTTTAGGCATAAGTACATCCCTGCCAATCAGCACAACTGCAATTTAATTAGGAAGCAGGAGAGATGACAGGAGCACAGCGAAAAGTGGCCACATGCACTGGCCACTTCTCTCATTAATAGCATAAGTTTTGTGAGGGTCTTGCTAAGGGGCTGCGATGTGGAATGGATAATGTTGCTGACCTGGGACCAGAGGCTCAGAGGGATTTAGACCCCTAAATCCTACTCAAAATTAATTGGGATTAAGTGTCAAAGCTGAGCAGCTGTTTAAACTCCCCTGGAAAACCTGAGGCTGAGTGCCTACTCAAGCAGTACTGCTGGCTTCTACTCCCCTTTCTGACAAACGTGGTTGACATGCATTTTAGAAGACATGAGTGTATGCAGGTATGGTGCAATTTCAAGTAGAAGACAGCAAAGAGAACAGGGGAAGGAGAATAAAAGAATTAGGAAGCAGGGAGATAAAGATGAGACAATGCATGATTTAGTCTGAGGAGTAAAGGACGGAACTCAGCAAAAGAAGAGATCTCCAGCAAGATCCTTCAGCAAGCTCCTGGAGAGTTAAAGAAGAAAGAGGGATTGAAGCAAAGGATGGCCATTTCTTTCTATTGTGGGGACAAGTCTTTGCTGCCCCTAAGCTTTAAGGGGCCACTCATATATGAAGCAGCTAGTCACTAGTGAACTTTTGCAGGACACACCCATGTTATGACCTACTTTTAAGTAGATAGCTATTTTAAAGATGCTGTGTAATAAATATCATGTTTCTGGCTGGATGATTGACATAGGGGACATTTGATTTACAGAGACAATAAGCATGCAAAAGTACTATGCCACTGGAATTTTGATTGCTGAGGGTCTTTGCATTTTCCTCCTTTCCCTGCCAACACTGAATCCATTCCATTTAGATTTGACAGAGTGGTTGGAGTCTCAGAGAAATTAAGCTCTTACAGGTTGCATGAAAATGAATGGCTAGGAAGGCAGAGGTTGGCACAGGTACAAACTGACCCAGCTGGCATTTAATGTCTTTTGCCTGGTGAGGATGTTACAGAACACAGGAGAAGGAACTGGGTATGTTGTGGTTGCTAAGAAAAAGGAGTGTAAAGGGACAATGACTCAAACCCATAAGAAGCCCAGCTTCTTTTTCTGTTTCTTCAACATCTCATTTTTCAGAGGTAAATTATCCTGGATGATTTAGGCCATAAAAGCTTTTGAGTCATCTTCAGTATTTAGCTGTGAAAGATGAGACAGTTCAGTTCAAATCACTCATCTGAAGACATGTTAAATAATTAACAGTGCATGGTTTGCAATGCTATTTACCATCCCACGGGGTTGCTAGTCCTCTGACCTTGTAACAGCCTTATTTCATAAACAACACTCCACAGGACTGCACACTGACAGAACTTCTTAAAATAAGGAACTGTAAATCAATATCAGCCCGATACGTGTGGTGGAGCAGGTAGTTTGTGCTGGTTCTTTTGGGCCTCAAGTAAATAGAGTGAGTTAAACAATAGGGAAAACTGCAGAGGAAAGAAAGGGAATGTGGTATAAGCCAGTGCCAAAGCTTGAATACATTTGATGTAGTAAACTAAGGTCACTGCCTTTGTTAAGAAAATCTTGGCAAATGGCATCTGTTGTAGAGGTCAGGCAATTATATTCTCAAGGAAACACAAACTTGCATGCTATTTAATGTTTCCAGCCTCTGTAGCACAGTCCTACGTCAGTTTAAATATACAACATCCCCGATGAGTAACAGATACTGCTGGACATGCTGCTTTCCTCCAAGCTCAGTTCTAACAGTGGTAGAAACATTTATGGTAAAGTTGGGTTTTCACTGAGAAGAGCAACCTCTTTGAAATGGAAAAATATTGAGAATGACTCATAATAAAATTGACTGCTTTATTTTGCCTCTTTCCAAGTTTTCTATTTTATGTGAGTTTTATTTAGCTTTGTTTCCAGTTTACTTAGTTTTTTGTGCTTGTTATTTCATTTCATTTCATTTCATTTCATTTCATTTCATTTCATTTCATTTCATTTCAGGTTTTCCAGTGCTTGCAGCACAGGTCAGCTTCTCTACTCTCTGACTGGCTGAGTGTCCTTTATCACAATATTTGTCAAATAGTCGAAAGACAAAATAGCAGATAATCACTGAATGTTATGGGTTGACACCAGCAGCAAACTAAAATGCCAAGTCATTCAGAAACTTGCAAAACTAAACCCTTTTCCAGGAAGCAACTCAAACCAAAGAAAAATAAAAACATGAAAACAAAACAAACAAAACACAAACAAACAAAACAACAAAAAATCAGTGTTTTTTCTAATTCCATCTTGATTCAGCTGAACTGTTAACTATAGTGTGCAGCTGTTGCTTAAAAATTATTTTGGCATCAGAACACTGGCAAATGGCAAACATGGCACCAATTTTTAAAAAGGCTCTAAGAAAAATACTTAAACCAGGCAAAATGTATATAAAAAAAAATTTCTAAATAATATCTTTAGGTGACACTGGGATAAATAGGATATACTAGAGAAGTTCAGCTCAGCTTTTGCAAAGGAAAACTGTACTTTGCAACTCCAGTAAGGATTTTTGAAGAAGATAACAAGCATGTGAACAAGAAGAATTCATTGACATAGCTTAACTGGAAAGCTTGTGCCCAAAAGCACTCAACAAGATCACTTGCTAGAGATGCTAAAAGAAATTAAGCTGCTGTGGGTAAGAGGGAAGCTCTTCACATTGGTTAAAAGGCAGAACAGAAGGGCAAGAGCAAGCTATGAGTGAAAACTCACAAGAAAGGGAGATTACCAGCATCTAGGTGATAGAAGAGCAGATGGAGTTCAATATAAATTGATATAAAATCCAGCACATATGAAACAGTCCTTTCTCTACCTACAGAGAGGGGACCTAAACTCCATCTTACTCCTTGGGCATGAGATCCCCAGGTCAAAATATACTGTGCTATAACACCGTCTGAATGCCCAGAAATGCAAATGTTCAGACACCAATCTGAGTGATAGCAAAAGAACAGAGAGCAAGGCAGACACATCATGCTGGCAGTGTCTAAATCCACCCCCGTCACAAAAAGAACATAGTAGACAGAAAAATATACAGAGAAGGGCAAAAAGGACAGTCAAAGGGAAAAAAACACCAGCTTCCACAGAGGAACAAGTTAAACAGGCTAAGATTTTTTCAGGCAGGAAAGGAAAATTTGAGGGAGAAATATGACAAGGGATCAATGAATCTTCAAATGCAAAAATTGGACAACATCATGTTAAATGTGCACACGACAAGGTAAAAGCAGACAAGGAGGCCCTGATGTGAGAAACCACTACAGAGCTATTTTTAGCAGGATGTCATTCATGCTGTAAGTTTAAATAGATTCAGAAAGCAACTAAATAAATTAATTGAAGTTGTGTCAGGTGAGGTTTAGGTTAGATATTAGAAAAAGGTTCTTCACCCAGAGCACTGGAACAGGCTCCCCAGGGAAGTGGTCACTGCACCAAGCCTGACAGAGTTCAAGAAGTGTTTGGATGATACTTTCGGACACATGGTGTGACTCTCGGGGTTGGTCCTGTGCAGGGCCAGGAGTTGGACTTGATGATCCTTGTGGGTCCCTTCCAACTCAGTATATTCTACCATTCTGTGAATGCAAATATTCCATTTATTGATGCTTAGCCAAAGATGGCTGGAGGCTGAAAAAGCATCGTGGGGAAGGCTAACATTTGCTTATCTGGATATTACACTGTTATAATAATGATCATTAAGAATGACTCCATACAGAATCAGACAAACCTCAGCCAGTCCAGATTTCATATCTATGCTTGCTCTGAGATTTAAATCCCAACATTTCTAATTGTGTATGAAATGAAATGAAAAATTGCTTTTTTCCACTCACTCTGTTCATTTTGAACTGCTCTCGGCTTTGAGGCTGAGCATATAGGAAATACATTGGGAAGAAATGCAAGAAGTTTTTTAAGATATCGTATCTTCTGCTGTGCAAATGTCATTTATTATATTTATGTTCATATAATAGTCATGAAAATGGAGCTTTCATGTGGTAGAGATCATTGTCTGCTGCTGTAATAAAACAAAACACTAATGAATGCTAATGATGGGATTTGTTTCTGCACATACGGGTATTTCTGTCCCATACTGTTTAAAATGAAGCTTCCAAACTCCTCTATCATTGCTAAGTCCAAATTCATCCACAAAGCGTTGAAACAAACCACTAGAAAATGTAGGCATTGATCTGTCAGAAGCATCTCCCTACACAGCTCTGGTGTTGCAGTCTTCACCTTCTAGAGATGAACTCAGCCAAGACTTTCAGAATAAGCTGGAATGTTATTTCCCTTGAGTAAAATCCGTTGAAGCTGATGAATATATTGCTATTGGAAATCCCCGGGGGGCTGAGATTTTACTTCCAGTGCTAAAGTCTTGAGAACACCAAATGATTTAGTTGTAGTTGTGTAACCCTGAACTGGAGGCAGGGAATGAATAATCTAAGAACAAGTTTGTCATCTCCAGCCACTAAATACTGACATGGAAAATGTTCTGCACTAAAAATGAGCAGGTAGATTGACCCAGGGGGGGACGGGCTGCCCAGACTTATCCAGTCCTTGGTCTTTCTGCTTGCCTCATGTTTTCATCATTTTCTCTCACTGTTTCTCCTGATAAAGCTAACAATGTCTCAGTTGTTTTGCTCCTTGCCACTGCTGAGGGCTCTATTTTTAATCACAATTAATATGGAGGCCAAAACAAAGCAAAACTTATCTCTCACTCCCATTGTTTGTAAAGGGGATGTTTAGTCTGAGGTCATGGGGCATGCCTCTGGCCAGGCATGCCCCAAAGTCAAGCCATGCTCAGGGCCTGCATGACTCCTGCCAATCAAAACTGCCCTGCAGTTGCTTTACACATTATGTTTTTTTTATCATTTGAGGTCTTCTAAATACTCCCTGCAGCTCTCTGTAGATGTGTGGCGTGGCGTGGCATGAAGAGATGCTGGGGAGACAGCACTGTTTCTTGGACTGTCTGTCAGTGCCATGACCATCCCCGACCTTTTGGGCAAGGGTGCATTTTTAAGTAAAGACACTTGACCTAGACATCAGCAGCTCATCTCCTGATCATGGGTTATTTTGGCAGGCATGAGGCCACCTTGACCACTTTGGACTTAATGTACCTGACCAAGAGGGATCCAGACAGGTTAGCTAAAGTAACAACTAACTCATGATAGTGCCTGAAAACAACAGCTGATGCTCCTGAGAGCCCATTTCCTTGAGTACCAAAGCCTTACGAATATGCCCCAAAGAATCCTAGTGTATACACAGAAGCAGAGATCTCAGCACTATCATGGCTTCAAAGGGACTTCAATTTTCTGTAATTCACTAGAGAGCTCCTTTCAGTTCACATGTTCCAGCCTTCCTTATCTACCTGAGCAGTCATAAATGCAGTACAAGAGATGGTTTACCTACGGCAAACAGCCTTTACAGTCCTTCACAGTTCACCATGCAGGCAGGCAGCTTTGGTACTGCACCACCCGAGTGGGCAGCTGCTGAATGTCATATTGCGACCTCAGAAGAATAATATTATTTTCTTTTAATCTTTTTTTTCCAGGATTAATTCCTAAACTGCTTGTTTATCTAATTTACAGGAGCTGGTTACATTCCAATTTTGCACACAAAGAAATAATAAAACCATCTTGATTTCAAAAGACCTTGCTTACCAAATGCATTTTTCGTAGACAAGATATTTGTTGAGCATTAGTGTATCAAGGCAGTTTTCTGTGCCTGTGCCAACAGCCACTTTTCCCTGAAGAACCGAATGTGTTTGAAATATTTTGAACCCCCACTTTCTGCTTCACTTGCTAAATAATTTCAAATTTTTTCCAAAAGCTGATATTCTTTCATCAGATAGCAATCCATATTATCGCAACTTCCTGGAACAGAGGAATGCTACTGACAGAATGAATTTTTAGGTACAGAAGTAATTTTATTTTTTGCTTATTTAACACAGGAAAATGCTAAATTTGCACATTTCTAACTAGCATATGTGTAGATGCACTTCTTGCTGAAGCTGTCCAAACCAGGTTATGTTCTATAAGCATGCTTAACTAGTCCTCAGGGTTATTTTTTCCTACTTGCTTTTAGCATACCAACAGACAAAAATGCAACTGAAGGTCAGCTTTTGCAAACTTCCATGCCTTCGACTTTAATGCAACCTTATGTCCATCACTAACAGATTTGAAAGGCATGCAAACACGCACAAGGGAAATTTTATTAAAGAATGCCTATACTATTAACTGCTTGCAGCTGCCCTATTAAGAAACAACATCATCAGCCTCAAAAATCCTGAAGCTGGTTACTGAAATGGTTACGGACTAAGCTGTCTATTTAGTTTGAGTATATATTTTATTTGAGCAAATGAAGTGAATAACCATGTGTGCAAATGATCAGACATGCTGATTTGTGTGTGATTACTCAAGTCAAATGTTTAATTTGCATAACTGAATGCAAATTAGGTACAGAACTGCAGGCTAATGTGAAGCATGCCATTTGGCGCCTGACAGTTTTAAAAATGAGACTCAAAACCTCCATGCTTAGTGAAACTAAATCAGAAGAGTGGAATTCAGCACAGCAGATATCTATCACTTGATTCTGCTTGTAATTATTTACCAATAAAGGAGGATGACATGTAAAGAAGCAGGAGAACCACAAGTCTGTTTAATTTTTTATCTCTCCAAAAGAAACCACTATTCTGAGCTTGTAGCATATTCTTTCTGGTCTTATTTCTTAAATAAAAATCTCTGACAAAGGAAAACCTACAACTCTCCAAAAATATGCAAGGGCTCCCCTGTTAGAGTAGATGTGTGGTAGTTTTTTTGTAAGTGGAAGGTTTCCATTGTACATGGTCCTCAAATTATTTTTAGCTTTGCTTGTTTACAGTCTGGAATGACATATCCACTGTGATTTGATGTTTCCTAGTATTCTTGATCCACTCTTTTCCAAGGGAAGCAGTGGAAAGTCTAAGATGTAGTAAACTGAATGCAATACCTCGTATAAGGAAAATATTTACAGAGAACAATCTGACAGGGATTGGGAGTCGAACTGGATGATCTAATGGGCATTACATTCCTGGAGTCTAATGATTCATAGTTGCAAAATGGCAAAACAGCAATTCTCATGCTATTTAAGAGCACAGTGAGTAGGGTTCTCTGGTGTATTTGAAATTCTGGTTTACCATAGTATACAAGAGACCCCAATGACTCTGCTCAGGATGTCTTTCTATAATATCTATAGCTTGGTTATAAACCCAAATACTTCAAAAGCCAAGCTTGGGAGCTGAAATATGGTCAGGAGATCAAACAGTGGCTGAGGATATCCCATACTCCAGCTTACATATATATTCCAATTTGTTGCCTTACGTTTGAAGATGCAGCCCAGCTGAGATTGCTGCTGAACATGGAACTGCTGCCTGTTTAAACTGGGAACTACAAAAGAAGGTTTGAAAGAAAGGCACCCAAAGCTCCTGCAACCTAGGAGGCAAAACACACAGTTAAAAAACACAAGAGCCCTAAAAAAGCCCCAAGTGACATGATTTTGCATGCCCAATTAACAATTTCTGAGTGACAGAGGTTGGCAACACTGAGGAACTGACTCATGAATACTCTACTTTCTCCATCAAGGACAAAAGCAGAGGGAAATGTCAGGGCTGCCCTTTGGCTGTCTTCCCCATGGTGGGCAAAGCCCCCTGCAGCCCCTCTGTGTGGTACGTAGGGGACCAGGAGCGGAGCAGCCTCGTGCGGGGCACCGGTGCCGCAGCACACACTTGGCCTTAAAGAACCAACAGTTCATCGTCTGTGTGGAAACGGAAGGTCTGTGCATGTGCCTTGTCCAGACGATGGCTCTGGCTGTGCAACCACTGGAGGAGCAAACATGAAGGAACTCCGGACAAAGGAATTCTCACTTATCTGCTGGACAATCTCAAGTGTTGTCTACAAATCTTCCGAGACAAAACCCAAACCCTGAAGATAGAAATAAGCTCTATTTATTCAAACATACTAAAAATGTCTTTTGCTAAGCCTCTCTGTAATATAAAAACCTAGAAGAGAGGCAAGTATTGATCATGTGTGATGCCCTGGTAGGAGTTATTTCAGTGAGCTGTGTGAACTTTAAACACCTATATTCACTGCGTGTACGCATTTCTGGGAACACACTGTATATTAGGCTGCAACTCCCACTGCTTCACTATAGGTGAAACTGAGCTAACATCAAGAACAAGAGTTGTTTTTCAAAGGCAATAGAGTAAGCAAGTCTGTTCCTGAAGGCCCAAGATGCTAAAGCTGTGAGAGAGATAGGGCAGTGAGCAGATGAAATTAATGGAATTGCACTTCATTATAATTCAACTAAGAATCTGATCCTCTATCAATACAGGTGCACTGGTAGATTCCTAAAGATCAATATATATGTACATATAGATCACATTCAACCTGGAGACTGATTTGTCTCAATACAGCTTCCAGCTATTAAAGACCATTCTAATTCTGTCTGTGAGGCTGCGGGGCTTTCTACCCATCTATAGCACCTCATGCAGCAACACGCAAGACTAACCAAGTCAGCCCTCACCCTTCTCTTTCATAAAGAAACCAGAATGAGAAACCAAAATTCAATTCAGTAGTTACTTCAGTTTCATGAGATGCAGTATGGACATGCCGGTTCTCCTCTGGTAGAATATATCCATATGAGTTCAGACTTATAACTGAGCTCCTGCAGCATGACACGTTGGCACGTGTCAGCTCAGTCATGGCAACTCCACGCTTGTGTGTTCATAGTCCCTAGCAAATGGGATATAATTCAAGCAATCCTGAAGTAAGTTACACTTCAATGACAGTGAGTTATGCTAAGTCACATTTCCATGTATCTGTCAGGAACTGGAAGTGTGCACATGGATTGTTACCACCGGTAATCAGAAGAGCACAATTACTGAAGCTGTGCTAACATACCCGAGAGTCTGAACTCTGTATGCACAGATCATGGAAGAGGTGTTTGATGATATAGGTCAGATTTCCCTGTCTTGAGGACTACATTATTCCTTTTTCAGTGATACTACACAGGACTTCAGCAGTTGCCAAATTTCAAGCACTGATTGTAACCTCACTTAACAGAAAAAAACAAAAACCAAAACGAACAAAAATTCTTTTGGCCAGGAACTGCTAACTGAAATAGCTCGATGATTTCAGTGTACTTCGTTAGGATTTATAATCTCCAGGGTAAAACACAATCAGCATTTGCAAGACAATGTAAGTATACCAAAAAAAAGCAAGTAGAAATAGGAATATTCCCCCAGCCAAGAATTCTCGCAGGCTGGATCTGCTGATGTGCCTGCGCCTGCAGAGGCTTTCAGGCGAGGGGCTTGCAGAAGAGCTTGCAGGATGTCTGAGCTGTAGGAACTGACAGACAGCCTGGGAGGCTCAGTAGAGGCAGGGTACCCATCCTGACATTTTCAAGATTTAGACTGTGGCTCTGTAGGGAAACTATACTGATTTAAACAACAGTCACCACTGAAAATGGTCCTGCTTCTCTCCTCCCACTCTTCCTTGTGCACTGGCATTTTTCTGGCCTCAGACAAGCTGGGTTGGAGACCTGAGCCAGCTGCCGGCTCTCTGCTCGTTTCTGTAAGGCTAATTTTCTGCTGATTTAGCTTTCTGCACACGTTTTCTGGTGGGGGCAGAAAACTCTCAGTGCCAGCAGAAGGGGAGTGGCAGGGGGACAGCAAGGGGAAGGGAAAGAAGCAGAGCCCTACTTGGCTGCAGCAGCTAAGCATTAAGTCCATTTAGTGGCATCAAAGTATGACACCATTAGTATTCCTGTCCCATAAAGGAAGAACAATCAATTCAACTTCAGTTCTTAGGGTTTCAAATCTGATTTCTCTAGCAAATCGTTTGTTTGATGATAAGCTGCTTCCCATTGCTTACTGCAAGTAGTGCTGGCGGACGATGCTGCAGCCGGACAGCATTTTGAACCTTCCTTTTCCCCGATCCTCCCAAATGCAAACTGTCCCTGATCTCATTTGTGTAAGCTCTCTGGGAACAGTACCAGCAGCCAGTACCACATATGGATGCATTTGGATGTCTTGGTCCTGAGTAGGTGAGCCCAGGGCTTTGTTGTCCCTCTGAAACAGTCTGAGCACAGCCCAAACCACCACAGATAAGGACAGGGAGGGGAAAGAGGACACAGGGAAGGGGAGGGCTGAGGTCACAGGACTGTGATGGGAACTCAGGCATCCTGACTGCTAGCATAGCAGTCTGGCCAAGGTGTCCAATGGCTTCAGTGCAGACTGTGCATTCAAGTACAAATGAGTTGTGCCATTGACCTGTCATCTCATGGCAACAGTGACCCCAGAAAGCTGTTTGTAAGGAGTCTGGCCCCCTCCAAACACTGCTTTACACAGGTCCAAATGGCACAGAAAGTGGGCCAAAACTAACCAAACCCAATCAGGCAGTAACCATTATCCATGCCTTCCTCAGGCTAACCCAGCCGAAAGGTTTTCTAATTAAATTTACAAGCCTAATACAAAAATAAATACAAAAAATCCAGCTTCAGGAACGTAAAGGCTATAAGTGACACAAGGCACGTGGAGCTCAGGTTTAATGCTGCTCTCTTCCCCATACTGCCATGCTGTCCTGATCTCACCCCAACATGCACACGGTCACTGTGGGGGTGCCAGGACCAATCCATTAGTGCTGCATGGTGCAGTGGTCTCAACAGGATGAACTAAGAGAACATAAATCATCACAGAAGCTAATTAGGCCAGAGAGAGCCAAACAACCTCAGTGACAAACCACATGAACCACTTCATCTTATTTTGACACTCTAGGCTTGTGAGGTTTCCTCAGCTTCTGTTGAGCCTTCTTAGATCAACAGACTTTACACAGAGCAAATGGCCCACCAGTGCCTGCATATCCAACAAATATAAAACCAGAGAATTAAAAGCTCCAAAATCTTCAGTCTGCACCTTTATTCTCCCTCTCTCAGACTTTAATACTGGTTTTTGTTATCATCTGGTAATTTGCTGACCTCTCAATTCTTCCCAACAGCTGCAGCTGACAGATTTTTTCTAACCTTATTCCAATGAAAGTTTAATGAGAACTTTGCTTTAAATAACCTAATGAAATAAGGGTACCAATTAATCCCTTTGGGCCAAAGTCAGTTCCTCCTTATTTTTGTTCTCCAAAAGAGACTGTAAAAGTCCCTCCTGCAGACAGTGGTCCTGTGGAACTTCATGGAGATTAACCCATGAGTTTCAGCTGCAACTGTGTTATGGGGAGTTGGAAATTTTTCAGTCAGGAAGGATTTTCCATTGCAGAAATGCTGATTTGTCAAAAGCAGTATATTTTGTGGAAAGTATTTCCAAAGAAAAAAGCGTTACAGAATTTCAGTGCTACAAGAAACCAAAAAAAATCTTCAAAAGTAAAACAAAGCCAAACATTAAATATCAAAATTCACCCATGACATGGAAATTCTGAGTTTCAGCTGGTTTAGCAGAAAGTTTCAACTATGCAAATAGCTTGATGTCCCCCAGTATTTCTAGACAGGTTCTCAACAGTATCCACTTTACGCAGCCATGCAGAATTCCTAAAACCAGAAAGGGACCTTAATGTAAAATCTGTCTACATCTTATGTGTAAAGTGAGACACAGCATGCCACTCAATAATTTCAACATTCCTTGATGAGATGTTGCAATATGAGCTACATTTGCTCTTGACAAGGCCACGGTGGATGGGACTTTGAGTAACCTGGTCTAGTGGCTGGGCTGCAGTAGCACAGACCTCTGGGCAAGCTCTTTTATTTTGCTGAGCGATATCAATCTGGGATCTCCCTGCTGCTGCTGTTGGATGGCTTTGCTCTCTGAATTAGCTCATTTAATGTTCATGCATCTCAACACTGCACTGTAATCTGCAGTGTAGACAGAGCATTATTTCTCATCTAAATTTATCCAGCTTCAGTTTTCAGCCACTGGATCCTGTTATGTCTCTGTCTATCCATTCTAAAAACTTTCTATTATTAGAAATATGCTACAGAGTTGAACAGATCACATCCATCATCGCTTTATGATCCTCCCACTGTTTTCCTCATTTTTAAACCACAGTCTCCCGTGTCTGCATAAGGGTCTCCTTTTCTCAGTCTCTGTTTTACAGTGGGGAAGCAAGTGCAAGGCTGAGTGTGGCACTGGCTGGGGATGCAGCTCTCACTGCAAGAGGGCAATCAGAGGGCAGAAAGAACTGGTAAGTGCATCTGCTGTGTTGCTGGGTCCAGCATCACTGCGGGCACACTTGCATTATGTCAGTGTTTCACGTGGTTGGTGGTGCCTGAAAGATTGTTCTGGTTTTGGCTTGATCTCTCACCTGATAGGTATTTAGCTTTTGTCATGCCCTGCTTTGTTCTCACAGTTATGTGCCAATAAAATTATCTTCTCTTCTCCCCCAAACTGTCCTACAAACCTTTTTGTAAAGTACACTACATAAAACAGTCTCTGTCCTACCCCGGGCTGTCATATCACGACTGTTTTTGGAGAGAGCTCAGATATGGATCTCATCGTGCAAGATCAGGTTCACCCACAAAGATGAGGAGAATCTTTTGTCTGCAAAAAGCAGTTTGCAAAGTTCAGTGCAAGTTCTCTGCTTAGTCCTGACGTTTGTGCGCTGCCCACACAACTGAAAGGAACAATGAACTGTGGGAAACATTCCTCTGCCGCTCTCACCAAGCTGCCAGAGCAGGATGCAGAGCTAGGATTTATAGAGTTAAGAATTACACAAGGTTATATGGCTATATAAAATGCAATTAAGATGCAAAGAATATTTTATAGCTTGACTGCATCAGTGTCATAGAATTTCATAGCTGACTGTGTGTTTTTCCATTTCCTAGAGCACTCTTTAAAAGCTGAAGGAAACGCATTCAAAGCCAACAAGATTAAATTATACATAGTTCCTATTACTTTGCTCTTATAAAAGGACCTCACATGGACACCTCAGCCTAAAACACAGGAATGATGAGGTTATTTTTGCCATAAGCCAAACATATGTCCTTTAGATTATGTAAGAAATATTTGTGGTCCCTACTGGTGTTGTCAGAATGTACATCATGTATTAGATTCCCGAATACACAGAAATACCCTGCTATTAAAGCAAAACAAAAGGGATTTAATGGGTTACACTAATGAATTTCAGGAACTGATTATCCGTGGCAGTATGATACTGCCTGACGCGTTAAAAACAGTGAAATAATGTAGGACCTTGCCTAAATAAGATTTATACCCAGTGCCAGCTAGCTGGTAAAAAATAGCAATAACCTTTTAAAACATTAATTTAGGCTTTTATTAGAATACAAAGAACCTCCAGTTTTTGAAAGCAGGCATTGTCTCCCCTTTTAATTTCAACAGCACCATGGCTTGAATACAACACAGCAGGGTGTGTGTTTTCTAAAGTTGGGTTATTATCAGAGAGCTCAATGCAGTTTGCCAATAAGCCTTTATTTGGCAAAGCTTAAAACTGCTGACAAATGAGATTCTTCCTACAGCAGTAAAACAAGGCACAGTTCAATATGCCTAATTACAAAAACACACCGAGAACCACTGTGAACTATGTACATCGCTGAAAAATCAAATGATCTCTGCACCACAAGTGAGGGGTTGGCATCCTGATGCCACCTAACCTCATGGAGTCAAAATACATAAACACAAAAGATCTAGGGACAAGATCCTGCCTGGTTTGTGCAATCCTGTAACACCCAACAGACCTCGTCAAGCCCTTCTTCAGAGTGCAGCGACCCACTGCCACAGGACATCCTGCAGTCATGCTGGCTTTAGGAGCTTTCTAACCATAGCCAGATGAGCACCCTGTAAGATCAGAATCAAGTTTAAGTACACAGAAGGAGAAGTATGAAAAAAAAAATTCTCATCTTGAACCAGAAGTTCAATTAACTGATTTTTTGACTACAAAAGTATGGCAGTGCTTTTTCTTTGGGACCTCTGAGACTTTCTCTCCAAGGGTGTGAACTGATGAGGAGTTGAGAATGCAATTAAAACCTTAAAACTAAATGAAAAGATGAATCTGTTTAAAGTGTAGTTCTTCGTATCTTTCTCCAACATAAGACTAAGTAACTAATGGACTAGTTTCTTTAATAGTGTGGGAGAGTGTGAACCTCATTCCATGGCAATTATATGTAGCACTGATGAACTCTATTCTAACTCCAATGGAATTAGTATTTCATGAGAAATCGATTTGCCCACTTGGACTAAAGGTTGTTTCTAATGTATCCTTTTGTTAATGTACCTTTCATCCATGAGCATTTGAGTAGCTATTTGTGAGCAGCATTCTCTGACAAGAGGAAATAAGCAATGAAGAACCACAGTGAGCATGACTGAGAAACAGAAAATTATTAACAATTGCATTTTGACTGAGGAACAGAGTCCTTTTGGTTGACACAGGATAAAACTTTTGAGCAGAAAACTCAACGTCAGTGTCAGAACATTTAATAGTATTCCCAGGCAAAACTCATGATAAACAGGAGCAACTCAGTACAGCTATATGACTATTGCTGTTTCATGTCTATGGTGCATATTTTTTCATAATTTTAATATTTTAAAATATGTGCACATTTTAAATGTGTCATATTTACCATAAATATTTATAAAAATATTAAGAACTACAAAGAGAAATAACTCATTGCAGCGAAGGCAAGTACTCAGTAAAAATGCCAAATCCCCAAATCAAATGTCCTATAATATGAGTGTCTTATTTGTTGCCATGTACCATCACTTCCTTCAACTACACTGAGTGTCCCTGAATGGGGATTTACAGCAGCCACCACAGTGTGTCTCAGTTACTCAGTCTGTGATTGTTTTTGAGCCAGGAATGAAGGGTTTTATGTTTATTCCCATTTCTTTCAGGATAAAATTGCAAATTCTGAGCATGAAACTCAAATTTTAGCTCGAAAATTAAACTTGGTACTTTCCCAGTTCTGTGCTAGCTGAAGTCTGATACATCTGCACCTAAATAACATTAGCAATATTCTAAGAAATGCCTGGAATGCTGAAGGAACCTGAAATTCCCTTTACAACGGCATTTAAATCATAAGAAAGAACCAATTTAATAGATAATTAATTCACTTAGGCTACTGAGTGCACCAAGTCACTTTTGAAAATAAGCCCCAGCCTCCAGGGTCACGTAAGCTCTTTTGAAAACTTTACACGACATCTCAAATTCACCTTAATTGTATTGATAATAGAGCTCAGGGTGAAACAGGATTCCTGGGAATCATGTATAACCAAAAAAGGATCCTGGTTTCATTGAGAGATCCCAGGTTAGGCTTGCAGAGCTGGCAGGGCAAAGAGAGGAGCTTTTTATTGATCATATGTGATCTGTAGATAACTGAGACACAACAACAGAGCTCTAGATGCATATCTTTCTGAAAAGGATGGTTGTTAAAAGGATAAGGGGAAACCTTAGGAGAACAAAAGGCAATATATTAGACTGTAAATTAACAGCTGCCCTTAGTGGAATCAGTGTTAGGTGTATGGAAAGTGCACTCTTTGGGTCACTCAAAGCTCTGCTCATACCTGAAACTAAAGTCCTGTTTATGGTGTGATCAGAAAGGGCTGTGATGTGAGTACATGGAACAGAGTGTTGTAGTCCATAGAGCTGAAGAGTGGGGAAAATGCAGGGAATTCAGAAGACAGCAGCAAAAGAGATGAGGTAGATGGAAGGACCAAGGTATGAGAAAGGATTAAGAGTTAACTACATATAGCCTGCCTGAGCACTGAATTCAAGTGCCCAGCTGATATAAATGCCTTGGGAGCAGAGTTATTATTTACTGGGGTTTTAATCAGAGAATCATAGAATATGCTGAGTTGGAAGGGACCCATCAGGATCACTGAGTCCAACTCCTGGCTCTGCACAGGACCACCTCCAAGAGTCACACCATGTCCTGACAGTATTGTCCAAATGCTTCTTGAACTCTGTCAGGCTTGGTGCTGTGACCACTTTCCTGAAAAGCCTGTTTCAGTGCCCAACCACCCTCTGGGAGAAAAACCTTTTCCTGGTATATAACCTAAACCTTCCCTGACTCAGCTTCATATCATTTCCTCAAGTCCTGTCACTGGTCACAAGACTGAAGAGATCGGTACTTGCACCTCCACTTCCCCTTGTGAGGATGTTGAAGACTGCAGTGAGGTCTCCCCTCAGTCTCCTCTTCTCCAGGCTGAACAAACCAGGTGAACCTCAGCCAATCCTCATACAGCTCCCCCTCAAAGCCTTTCACTGTCTTCGTTGCCCTCCTTTGGACGCTCTCTAATGTCTTAATATCCTTCTTACATTGTGGAGTCCAAAATTGCCACAATATTCAAGGTGAGGCCACCAGTGCAGAGCAGAGCAGGACAATCCCATCCCTCAACTGGCTGGTGATGCTGTGCCTGATGCCCCCCAGGACAAGGTTGGCCCTCCTGGGCAATGCTGACTCATAGTTAACTTGCTGTTGACCAGGAGACCCCAGGTCTCTTCCCATGTCACTGCTCTCCAGATCCTCATTCCCTAGTCTATACACACAACCAGAGATGC
Organism: Pyrocephalus nanus; assembly: GCA_038380795.1. Taxonomy (NCBI): domain Eukaryota; kingdom Metazoa; phylum Chordata; class Aves; order Passeriformes; family Tyrannidae; genus Pyrocephalus; species Pyrocephalus nanus. Next base: position 38,296,072 of record CM076259.1, read on the forward strand.
CCCATCCCAGGAGCAGAATCTGGCACTTGCCCTTAATAAACTTCCTATGGCTGGTGATTTCCCAACCCTCTAATTTGTCGAGGTGTCCCTGCAGGGCCTCTCTGTCCTTGAAGAAGTCGGCAGCTCCTCCCAATTTCGTGTCATTGGCAAACTTCCTTAGTATTCCTTCAAGTCCTGCATCCAAGTCATTAATGAAGATGTTGAACAGACCTGGGCTGACCAGTTAAGGCAGGGAACATCAGGGATGGATTTAAAAGATTGGACACATGTAAGGCATACATCACTTGGCAAGTTAGTGTGTGTTAGCAGAGCCACAGTAAGTCTTTACCTGTGCATTTTCAGCCCAAAAGTTCACTTGCCCTAGGCTGCCCTGAAACAGGTTAGAGCTAAGCTGAATATTTTTGTATGCTACAAGCAAGCATGCAGCTACCACCAGAGATGAGCTCATATGGAGTAATTTGTTCATGAGGCCAAGTGCTAAGGAAAAAAAAGTCTTAATTCTGAGATTTACTGGCTTTATTGTTGTGACCCTGTGAAGAAGTGGAAGGCTTATTGCTTGGGTTGTTTAAAAGTAGATTGACACAATAAAAGACAGTATACTACAAGGAATAACTCTGAACCCAGCAAAGAGATTAGTTAGATGTCTCAAAGGTCGGGGCAGCTTTCATATTTTTTTATTTCTGCAACTTCTGTATAACTTTCTGTGGAATACTGAGTGAAGGCATCTAAACAGAACCAAAAGCCCTCCACTTCTGTTTTGTTCCAAGACTCAGTTTACTAGACCACTTTTTTTAACCTCTCAGATGTTAGAATAAATGTTTTCCTACTTGCTATCTGAAATTGGGAGTGACAAAATACCCCAAAAAAAACACATTCCTATAGCATTTCCAGCTGGGACAAGACACAAAGGTTACCAAAAATCTCATGAGAAAGTTTATTATCAAGAGATTTCCAACGGCGTCTTTCAAAGTTCTGCTCAGTGCTCCACTGTTGCCAAAACTGACGCTAAGCTCTGCTTCTCCTGAAAGCTGTCAATCACTCACCAGTGCAATTTTAGGTGTAACTACCACATCTGCAAGAGGTGAGGCTGATGGGCAGCATCAGTGTGGGTAGAGGATGTGGGAGCTCTTCCCTAGAAGGCAGGAGGGATTCAGTGCAGGGAACAGGCAGGTCAGAAGATCCCTCAGTCCTACTCTGCCTCCCCAGCATGGAAGCCCACGGTTTAGCCCATGCAACTGCACAAGACTTCCCAGAATCACAGAATGGGTAAGGTTGGAAGGGACCCGGTCCAACCTCCCCACTCAAGCCGGGTCATCCTAGAGCACATTGCACAGGATCGTGCAATTGCAAGAATTGCAAGGACTCTGTCCAAAGCAAAACACCTAACATAACACATACAGATGTAGACCAAGGGTCCTTGGCATTCCACAGAACCTTTCTGTCCCACCACATCACTATTGCTAAAAGCCTGATCACTTGCATTTCTACTCAAGCAAGCACTTTGGTGCTACCCCTCTCTGTCTCACTTTATGGACTTTAGTGTTTCCCCACCAGTTACAGTCTTAAAGACCACCTTCCTGGAAAGTGCCTTTAGTTCTTCAAACAAAAAAAATCCTGAAAAATATCACAAAAAGACTGCAATTAGTACTGAAGTTCTGGTCGATGGCAACCTGACTATGAGTCAGCAGTGCCCTGGCAGCCAGGAGGGCCAACTGTGTCCTGGGGGCATCACGCAAAGCATCGCCAGCTGGTCGAGGAAGGGGAGGCCTCAGGCACGTGTGTAATTCTCAGGGTGTCCTGTGCAGGGACAGGAGTTGGACTCAATGATCCTTATGGGTCCCTTCCATCTCAGTATATTCTGTGCGTGACTCTGTGTGACATATATATATATAAATTCCACAAGGAAACTATGATCTGCCAAATGTTCTCATGTTCAGTAGAATAACGAAGCTCTTTTTTTGTTCAACATGAAGTGGAAAGGCTTTTGGTCTTCACAGTTTTTTTTTTCTCACTCCCCTTTCATAGAGATAACGGGGGGGGGGGGGGCAAAAGAACAAAGAGGAAAAAGAAAAAAAGAAAGGGAAAAAATTGAGGATGAAGAAATTTCATTTATCAGCTTCAGATTTTTCACTTTTTATCTTTCCATCCCAATCACAAAATGGAAGCATCAACTGATAAGATTCTTATATCTGCAAAAGAATATTTTTCTAAAAAATTAGTTTATGTATTAAAAAAAAATCAGCTATGGACAGCATACAACCAAAGCCTTGGCCTTGGGGCTTGCACAGGTTTTAGTTTACAAGCATGAGAAGTTTAAATAGAAGACTGTAAATGTTCTTTGATACAGGACTGATTGGAAAAATTCCAAAAGCCTTGAAGTAGAGAGGAAAGATATATATTGAGGAAAACAGCAATTAAATAAACAATGATTAAAATATTGCAATATAAAGATTGGGATGTTGAAAAATTCCACTGACTAAAGAATATATGAAAAGAGTGCTTTTTTTTTGGCTCAGACCACAATGCCAAAGATATCATTAAACTTAGAACACTGTGGAAGAAAACTGTTTTACACCCATGTTAGTCTAACTTTATGATAGTGTGGTGATTTAGTTATGAGTGATTCCAGTGAAAATGTACTGGTTTAAAGCTAGGGGAGTGGGAAATCAAGTTTTATTTTAGGTTTTATTTCCCGGTAAGAAAGCACCTGACTTTTAGAAATGTGATGGGCCTGATCTGCTTCTTGTCTCTGTGGGTTTATCCTGATGTAGATCACCTGCAAATTCTGCCCAATATACTTTGTATCACTTGAATTTAACTAAAGGCTGAAAAAGTAATGATCCATGTGACTGTACATGAACGGAAAAGTTATCGGTAGAAAAATCTGAGAAAAACCAAAACCCCAGAATCCTATTTGAACTTACAAGTTTGACAACAAAAAATAGACACTCTCAGCTCGGGGCCATGCAGCCTTTGATTGCCAGCTCTGGGAACGTGCAGGTGTTGGATCACCCACAGCAGGGCTGCCCCACAGCCCCCCTGGAGCAAACCCCCTGCTCTTTGATCCCTCCCCTTATCTCGAAGGGAGTTCCCCCCTCTCTGGGTCCAGGTGGACCACAGGAAAAGGAAATGTTCTCTCTGAAGATGAAATCCATTTGCAGAACCCATACCTCCCGCCCCTCCTCTCCACATGAGTGAACCGGAGAGCACAGAACAAGAGTTCTACCCATTTTTTCAGAGGTGAAGAATGATGTGCCATGGACAAGCAGTGGAAAGAAGATGTCTAGATTGCCTGTGTGGTACAGACCAAGGCAGATGCTGACATAAATTGGCATGTTCCCACTGTGGCCTTTGTTGTAGGCATAACATACCATTTATCACTGCTCTTTCCTGACAATACCTGCATGTCAAAGGTTTGCACATAAACTTGGATTTGATGTATTCTCCTAATGTGTTTGTACACGTTGCCATGCTCACTGAACAGCAGCCTTTGTCAAGAAAGTATCTTGCAATGTTGTATGACAACTTCACTGTAGTCTTTGAAAGAGCCCAGATCCATTTCCCCAGCAGGCTTGTGCAGGTCACTGAGGAGATCAATCTCACGCTTTCTGCAGTACCCGTCTACACTGCACTGGCAGTCAAATTCAGACTGCCTTCACACTGTATCTATTTGAAGAAATTTAGAGTGAGTGCATTTGCTACAGCAATTAGTTATCAGAGATGCCAGACATGTGGGTACAGCACATCCAAATGCAACTAGGAAGGAAAGAAGGAAGGAAGGAAGGAAGGACAAGTTTCAAGGTTTTACAGAGACCAGCAAGTCAACACCACAGGCTCAGCAGGTGTTCATGGAAAAGGTAAGGCCTATCTATGGCATTTGTAGGACATAGTGTGGGACTGACCATGCCTACAGAGTGACCTCTCTGGAACAGTTTTGAAGTCTTACGCTTTTGTTGTGTTACTCTTTCACACAATAAGGGTACAGCATGAGCTGTGAACACGTACCTCAGAAAAATGTAAACCAGCTGACATAATTAATTGCTCAAGGAGGAAGACAGTCAACCCTGCCACGGACAATTGCCAGTGCTTAAGGTGCTCAAAGTTCCACAAAGACAGTAGAGCATGAAAATCTGAGATGAAAAAAAGGAAACAGGAAAGGAGAGAGGCAAGGAAACCAAAAACCTAGTTATATTTACATGCTTTGAGGATTTTAATATTATGCCCATTTTTGTGCTGATAATTTGTAGACAAATGCAGGCGTACAAGTGCAGCCCACAAGAGGCAAAAGAAGTCAGGAATATCAGCACCAGTTTTCATTTGTGGTCTTCAAACAAGTTTGATGCCTGTCACTTAAGACCAGCCATGACTGCTGACAGAATCCCCTCTCAACCACCTTTCATTTCTTATCTTTTAATTCTCACTCCTCTGAATTCTAAAATAGAACAAAATCAAAGTCTTGTATCTCTGAATGTGGCATCTTCTGTAGCAATTGATTCAGCGGTTTAATTCTGCTGTTACACTGCAATGTGAATAAATGTGGGTATGTGTTAAAGCATTCAGCACAAGGACCTTTCAGCAGGCTCACTCATAACTGTCTACCCTGAAGGTTATACAGTTTGTTTGTTTGCACCTTTTCCTGTAATACCTCCAACAGTCACTGTCATGGAGAGGATGTTTCAGTAATCGTACGTTCCCCTGAATTAAGTAAATTTCTAGGCACTAGAAAATGCTCTGACAAGCTTTCAGTCATCACCACAGCCCTTATAAAGGACAGTAGCAAAAAAAAAAAAAAAAAAAAAAAGCCAGATAAACTGCACAGCCAAAGACCCTGGAGTATTTTAGAAGTGAGTTGAGAGCCTACAGGGCCAGATCCTCCTCTCTTCTTTACATTTACACAGCAAACCACATCCTGTCATTGAGAACCTGGTGAAAGCGAAAGTTCGCCCAGCAGAAGAGCCCCTGTGCAACCATTAACAGCTCTGAGCAGGGAACTGATCCAGCTCCTGCCTGAGAGGGAACAGGGATAAATACAATCCTCTCAGGAGCATGAAACAGGTTACAAGTTGCTACCTTGAGGGCAAAGGTGCCCTCAGTTAGAACAGCTCAAATGTGGGAGATGACAAGAAATGCTTTTTTTGGGGTGATATTTAGCACATCAGAAATACTTTTTTTGATACTTGGAACCTATCCCCAGCAGGGAGTAATGTGAAAACATCAATGTAAACCACAGGCAAGGGAATTCATCTGCTAGTGGTATAAACCCATAGGGTTGAGAGAATCCAGCTAACTGATGCTTTAGGGGTACCTGGGACTTTTATTTCATTTTAGTGAAAAATTTATAACTTATCATCACATAGCTTAGTGAGGATATTTTTCTGCCTTCCTCTTACAGCAAATCTGACCTAGACTACGTAAAAGGGTTTGTATACACTGGAAACAAAGCTAAGTTATAGATGTGAATTTCAAGTAGATTGGTTAAAGGATATTTAATACTTACATGGAAGGTTTCATTCTGAAATAAAGAAACTGTAACTTGTTTTAGGAACGAATGAAGCAAACTAAAGGCTCCTTTACATCTAGATAAAAACATCCGCTCATGGGTTTAATAGGTATTACCTCAAACAGTTTAAATACACATTTTAGTTATTTCACTCTATCTGCCATGCAGATAAGCCCAAGCAATACCACTTTAACTGAGGTTTTGTCTCAGGTGCCAGCTTAACCTCTGCAGACACTCTTAAACTGAAAAGTGGGTATCTACACAGGGCTTTGCACTAGCTTTCCTAAATTGGTTTACAAAATAAACCTAATTCAGCTTCTGTGTAGAGATAAGGCCTAAATATTTGAAAGAATGGGATTTATAGATAAATGAAGAGGGAAGCCATAAAAGCCGCAGTGATTTCTGGCTGTGCTTCTGTTCAAAATCGCATTCTCTCCTAGTCTGCTGCCTCTGTTCAAGACTGTTGGATCCCTCTTTTTTTTCTTTAAAACTTCAGCTGAGTTTCAATTTGCTTCATTAGACTGACAATGAAGACTTAATCCCTCTTGGAATCCGAAAGATGTGAAAGACTGTGAGTTAGCCAGGTTTGACAGGACTCTGATTGGGAAAACTGCAAGTGCTCTTTGCTAGTACAGGTTATTCCTATTCATCACAGCCACACCTTCAGCCACAATTCTGCAGAGCTAAGAGCACTAAAAACAGGGTGGTAGTGGATGAAGCAAGAAAATCCTTCCTTCTGCATAGAATCCAATCTCATTTCGTCATCTGGTTAGATGCAGACTTCTATATGGCCACATCAACTCCACGGTTTGCACGCTCTGTGGTGTTCAGAAAAATACTCCAGCTTGACACCACAGGCTTTTGGTTTCCTGGATGGGACTTTGAGCAACCTGTTCTAGAGGAAGGTGTCCCTGCCTATGGCAGTGGAGTTGGAACTAGATGATCTTTAAGGACCCTTCCAACCCAAACTCTTTTATGATTATATGATAAACAGTAGAATAAAAACACAAGGAAAAACTAATCTGATCCCATTCAGACATTTGGTCATGCTTGGTAGAGATGGATTCCTCACTGTGAATGACCCCACAGCTGTTAAAGCGTTTAGCAAAGCTAAAGACTAACGACAGTGACAAACATGTTCTAGGAGGACATAATTTGCAATCAACTAAGGCAAATATTTACACATGCCATTATCACTTCCTGGTGGGATTACTGTAATCCATTATTTGCAGGTCTTCATGCTACCTTACTTCCTTTAGGGATTTGAATTTTTGCAGAGCTGTGGCTCCAAAATGCTCATCCCAGCCAAGATTCATTACTCACGTTACAGGGAAAGCTCCACTGACTTCCTCTGCAGCACAGAACTGACTTTAAAGACTTTTTGCTTATACGCAGAACCAAATGGTGATTAATCCATCATGCCTATAGTGCAAAACTGGTTTGGATCTGAATTCCAGAGGTATGCCATAAATTTCTGTCATTTTGCATAGGGTTTACTCACAATCTAAACATGCTAAGGACCGAAATAAATGTTGTTAACACAAAAATTGCTTCACTAGCTATGGCTGTAGAAAGCATCCAGAGCCTTTTAAAGGGACTTGATTAACTGAGAAGTAATTACTTTCTGAAAATTGGTGAGTAATTTCACATTTGTGGCACTCGGAGACCAGTCTCCATTCCCTTTTGCTTTAGTACAGATAAATGCTAGCCCTGTAAGTTTCCATGGATGTCAGGGGTTGCTGCTCAGCACTCTGTGAGATCACACTGCTCCCCGAGGTGCAGTTGAGTGCAGTTCCAGAGCCAAGAGGCTTTGAGTCACAGCCACTCAGCACACGGTAGCAGGAGTTTCAAGACATTGCCACCAGCTTTTCTTATTCCTCGGCCACAAACTACTGCCTCTGCCCCAGAGCTCCAGACCAGATCACAGGAGGAGCATTCAGCCTGAAGGACAGAGCAAAGCTGGTCTTACGCAGAACACTGCACTGCAGACGCTGAGCCAGAGGCTCCAGAGCTGCCTCCTGCCAGTGCTGAGCCGAGGCTGGTAATCCTGAGACAGGAGTCAGCAGAGAGCTGCGAGTGGGAGATGCTTTAATTTTTGCAGTGAACTTCATCAGGGCTTTGTCTGTCAGCACCTTGATTTTTGCAAACCTCAGCCTACAGAAATAGCTGATGTTGGGCAAGACAGCCTTGATCTTTCATCCTCCTCGGCAGAGGCCCACCAAGCACTACTGTACCACCTCACCACCTCCCAGAAGAAGCTTTGACAAGGCACATTACAAACTTAGCAGGGAGGGGTTAATTTCCAGGCAACCTCCAGAGAGAAATATGAGGCTGTCATCAGCTCAGTGCTAAGCAGATGACTCTGAGCACCTTAAAAAGAAGACACTATTTCTGTAATAGTGGCAGGGGGATAATAGCATAAAGAGATCACCTTTAAACTGTAAAACATAGATGACAAACAACAATTTTTGGAACATCCTCACTGACATTAGCTAAAGTGGGATGAAAACAACATCACTCATTATAATGAATTTTGAGTGACAGTCCCAAACCCCATCATTCCTGAAGAACACATAGTTTTGAGGCTGAGTAATCATTAGAGCACAACAATGTGATAAACAAAGCTCTTCGGTGCAGTCACTGCTGCCAGCTCTGCACTGCAGAGCAGTTTTTTGTGAAGTGTGGTTCTTAGGGTAAAACTGAGTCCTTCTGACAACTTTATTCCTCTGCAAGGTGTGGCTCTTTACACAAGCACATCTGAGCAGAAGACATCATGTACTCCAGGTCCAGTCCAAAGGGTGGTACAAACTCTCCCAAGAGTCATTGAATATCAGAGACTCCACCACTGTCTGTCCACAGGCATGATGCCGTTCTTCAACCAAATCTTGGGAAGATGTTTAATGGATGTGTTGGCATGTTCATTTAACAAATATTTAATTAAACTCCCTTCCAAGCTCTAAGCCACTGATAGTTTTCTCCTGGAAGATGTTGGCAGAACAAATGGTGTGTGTCCAAGGGACAGTCCCTGTTGCACAACGCACTACTCAAAGGCAGTTGAATGGGACAGCAGTGGGCACACAACTGCTAAGAAATGAGCAAAGATAGACTCTAACTAATTTGCAAGCAGTGGTGATGTTCTGAAGTTTTCCAAAGTCTAGCTCAGGTCTGTATCTTTCTTCAAAAGAAAAAAAAAGGAAGGCAGACCAAAACACCCAAGGGCTAATGTTACTGAGAAAGAAAGATGGAGTTGTAATCAAGCTGACTTTAGCAGCATGGAGAGCTGCATCACTGCTTTTATTTTCTACACAGACAGAAAAGGTCAGATTTCTAGCTACTAATCACTAGCCAGAAAGCAGCCTCAGGATTGGGTCTTGGCATCATTTCTGGAAAAGGTTAAGAAGTCAAAGTTTATTATTGTGACATTCTCATATAATTAACTTATGAATGAGACAAGATTTTTTATCAAGTATAAACTTAAAAGGCATCTTCTTGTATACTCAGCAATCCAGAATCATAGAAAAGTCTGGGAAATAATTTCTACTGCTTTGGTGTATCAGAGACCACAAGAAAATGAGGAAAGGGAAAGAGGCAAGATCTCTCCTGATACCTGAAGAAATAACAGAGCAGTGGAAGCTGTGAAAAATAAATCTCTCTCCAGAAGGTGGAGACAGTTTGCAGATGTCCTTTTCCTTGAAAAAGGCAATGGGACAGGCGCTGGGGAGAAATGATTCCTCTTCAAAGGCCAAAATTGCTCTATAACTCTTCAAATCTCTCACCTCAAGGGAGGGAAACTTTGGTTCATATTTAGATGAGCTAAGTAAGTAGCCTGAGATGGAGAAATGACATCAGACATGGTGGCAGGTCTTAGCTCAGACAGCAGCAAAGAAGCAAGTGGCTGTAAGAGGGATTTGGTATAAGAGAGAGAGGCTGCATTGCTTGTATATTGTTGATTCGAGTCCTTTTTGAAACCCTAAAAGCTCCCTCTGCATTTCTAGGAGCAATTTGGAAGTGTAACTCTGACCATACTGATATCTAGTATTTCACCAAAGCTAGGATTTCCTCTTTGTTTCAATAGTATAGCTTGAAATTTGGGCTATATTAGCAACTTCTGCATGCAGTCCTGCTGTGTACTCAGTCCTACTGTGTACTGCACTCATCTAAGGCAGAATTCAACTGCTGGGCTTGGGGCAAATAATATTTGAATGTGTCTTCGTAAGCCTCTTTACCCACAACTATCTGGCACAACGATGACAAGGAGGTCCTTAATCATTACTTCTGGTTGCTGTCATTGCTGTAGTCAGTGACTCAAATTTTCTCCTAGGTGAAACCTGACAGCAAAGCAAGTTGGAGAATGATTTTTGTGTGGAAAACAGTAGGGGGGCATAGAGTAAGGTTGTGTATCACATAACATTAAATCATCTCCTGGTGGCAGACAGTGACTCTGTCTCATGTAATAACAGTCCATTTGGTCTTAAATCTCAATGAAGCAGTCAGCTGTGCTGACAGAAAAAACAAAAAACCAAGAGGGCAGGTGGGGCAAAGCAAAAGTTCCTGTGACGGCCTGAAAATTAAGCCCATGTTTCATGAAGGCAACGCTAACAGTTAATGCACAAGCATCGTTTCCTTCTCCCTATTGCTCTTGACCTGGTAGCCAAAAAACACAGCGCACATGTGGCGAATTTGATCTCTAGATAACTGCACTCAGTAGAATTGTAACAGTGCATTAGCATGAAAAATAACATACTGCACAGCTGCGTGAAAGTGGATCTGGTGCTTGTCACATATATTTTAATAGATGATGCCTAGAAGGTGATCTCAGAACAAACATGTCACAAAGCAAAAGACAGAAAGGAGAAAAAACACCCTCAAATCTCTGTATGTTCTTAAAGGGGTTTTGACATACAAAGTGTAGGTTTACAAGAGTTGAAATAAAATTGTTTCAAGCTAGAAATCTCTGTAATCTTTTCTATACAGTGAACCTCAGGCACCAAGGGCTTTGGCAGATGGGCTGCGGTGAATCTTGCTGGGATGATGCAGAGAAGCATCCTGCTGGCACCCCATGCCTTCCCTCTAGCAGCTGATGGAGGCAAATGTGGGTCAGTGGCTTGGCCACCTACCTTCCAGTCTGATACTATGGACTGAGCTCACCTTCATCAGGGCACTGGGGGAAGGAGGTGAAAAAAACCACACCCTTCTGCAGACTTGGCTCCCAGTCAAGACAATCTCCCTAGGGCAGTGGGGTGGATGGCTGAGGCGCCAACAACTTACCATCCCAGCAAGGTTCACCAAAGACTATTAATACCCTTAGAGAAACAAACCCACTGGACTACCTTGGTTTAGACCAGATTTAGGCAGCATCCTTAAATATGCAGCGTTTTCTGTGAGTCCCTAATCACAGCCAACAATGTATGAGCTTTTACTTAAAACTCTTACAGAGTGATGCCTCCCTTGTAAAAAACAGAGGGATGATAGTCATGTGTAAATAATAAATATTGCTATGGCTCCTTATATTTGTAAGGTTCCAAACTTAAACTCCTCCAAGTTCTTCCCAGCAAATATTTTAGAATTGTATCTTCCCCGTAAGACCTTGCATTCCTGAACTGTTTATTGTCCGTGCGCTGATAACCTTGACAGTCCATTTTTACAAGGTCTCAGCTTTGAGGGAGGTTGGCGATCTGTGTGAGCTTTCCAAAACTGCTGTCTTCCACAGTCATCCATTTTCCAGTATAACAAATCACCGAGTTTAAAAAAAATCCCTTGTCATTAGCATTTTGGCATTTTTCACTTCAGGAAGAAGACAAGCCAAGAAAACTCAGTGATGATGTTATTAAGCTAGACAGGGAGCACCTGAGGATTTCAGCTCCTCTGCAGTATTAGAGGGGGTTTCTTTTATTGAATGCCATTAGTATATTAGGATGAATACCTCTGTATCCTAGAAAGCTCCCATATCTACCAGACTACTGGTTAAAACAAAGGCTTCGGCAACTTTAACTCAAGCCCCAGTAAATATTTTTCATGGGTAGAAAACTAAGTGTAAATGACAGATTTAGCTCAGGGGAGTTATGGTCAGGCCTGAACTGCACTGACAGAGCTCTGCTGGGAAGCCTGAATGCTGCCTGCATATAGCCAGTATAATCAGCCCTGTGACCTTCTCAGTTCCTAGCATTTGACAAGGGGAAGAAAGTACTGCATGAAAAACAAATTTCTAAAAGCAAAATCCAGTACTCTTCCTCAGGTGCACATGACCAGATACTTCTGTTTGGTTGGATAAGAGCCACCCCAGACAGTTTCTCTCAGGGACACACACTCAGACACTGGGGTGATGGGTGATCTCTTTAAAAAGAAAAAAAACAAAACAGCAATAGCCCCAAGACCTAGGTCATTTAGCTCACTTTACGGCTTCCTGAAAAACCCTGATCATCTCCCCTTGCTCAGGGAGATGAAGGGGAAAGGAACTTCTCCTAAGGGTCAAGGTTCTCTTACAGAGGACAGGAGGGGCACATGCCAAACTTTTCTTTCCAACAGGGAGAGGCTGCAGCTGCCATTATTCCCATGAGACAGGGGCAAAAAGACCTCTGGAGCAGTGTTTGTAAGGGTGGCTGAGGAAACAGCAAGAGAAGATGTGGGGGAAGGAAGGAGGAAGCATCCCCTGACTGTACCCACAGTTTTCCCCCTTTGAGGAGATCTAGTTCCCCACCAGACTGTCAACATGATTAAGGCTGTCATGGTGGCTGCGTGAGAGCCAGCGGCACTGATCAGTGTGTGAGTCCTGCCAAACATTTGCCCCTTCGGGATACAAAGCCTCTGAAAGCTGGGCTGAGCCCACACATCACAGAGGCAAGGCCCCACCCTGCGTAGTGTGGAGAAGAACTGGGCAGCCCTGGGGAGGATTTCACTCTCTGGATTTTCATAAGGGGTTTAAAATAAAAACCTATGCTTTTCAAAATGCTCCAGGAGCTGAAGCTGGGCTGTGGGGCTGGCTGGCATTCATTGCCTCGGATAGCCTAGGCTAGGAGAGCTGGTTCTGTCAATGCTGCTGGTGAAGAGGGAGAATGAAAGGTGAGAAGGTTGTGAGTCCATCACATTCCAGCAGAACCATGTCAAAAGCAAAGCTTCTCTGAAAGGCTGCTCATATTCACTGAGTCAGCAAATTCCAACAGAAAAGCACCATTTCCTGTGTTTTCCTCTGACCTGGGCAGTGCTGAGCTCTCTCACCCAAGATGAAAGTCCCACGTGGACACTGGGATCAAGAATATAGTGCAGAAAAGACAACCAGTAGACAGTGCAGGAAGAAGAGGGCATATGCAAAGAGTTGTCAAAGAGAACAGATGAGTGGTACTGCTGGAAAATAAGAATAGTGCAAGCCTTGTTCCTGGTTCACATGCTCATCCCTTCCTTGTACATGGTACACAACCGATGCCAGCAACCACCCAAAAGTTGCCCAAGTGTGCAAAGTTCATAATTAAATAAATAGCAAACTTTTACTCCATGCACGGCCGTGAGTATGGCTGTGCAGGGAGACCCTGCACTATGCTGAACAATCGAAGCATGGAAGCCTCTCTGAGAGCAGGAAGACCAATTTCCCTTGCCCCTGAGGAAACTCACAGCTATACAACACCAGAGCACAAATCTGTGGGGCAGAATCCCCCTGGTAACTTGGACTCTTACTGCAGTCATAAACAAGACCTTTTAGCCTCCAGAAATGAACCTCAACTACTTCAAAGCAACAGTTATTTTATAATATATCATATTATAAAATCTATATATAATATACATACATATCAAATAATGTATCATTCCTTGTCCCCCTTTCATTTAAATGTATTTGTTTTCAGAAGGCAGCAGGGAATCCTCGCTAGATAAGTGTGTGATAGCGTGCTGGGATTGAGCTCATTTAGCAGTCGGGGTGATTTCAAAATGAGGCTTCACAATAAGCAATAGCATTGATGAAGGACAAGGTGTGGGAGAAGGGGACAGATCTGTGTTTCCTGAACACGCCCAGCAAGAGCAGGCCTAGCTTTCTGCACAAAGTGGGACAAGTCCCTGTGTTGTACATGCACTTTTGGGAATGTGCCATCCCACCAAACAAACACCTGAAGCCCAGCTCTGCAGACCTTACTCAGGCATGGAATTCCTCACAGCTCAGCACCATGCAGACTCATGGGCAAAATACTGCAGAGGCAGCTCATGCAGTATTAAGTGGCATCTACAGTTACATGGCTATCATGTACCTCAGTAACAAATTGTTTAATTTCAGAATGGATGCAGAAACTATTTGCTTCTGGAAAACCCAGACTCATATCCAGGTGTAGTACATCACATTGACTTCAAGAGAAGGATCATGCCCTTCTGATGAGCAGGCAGGCCCGGCCCCAAGGAGATGCTGGGTTTTGCAGTTCTTACTCCCATCAGTGACCATAGCCCCATATCTACAAGCAGGGGCCACCCACCCAGTTGTGGGCAGCACAGACAGCATCAGCCTTCACTGCAGTGGGATAAGTGTTACTGCATCCAGTGCAGAGCTCACCAAAGTCATTTTACAAAATCTCATTAAGCTCAGCTCAGTTTATTTTACAAACGAGGAACTGACTGAGGAGACCTTCAGATCCCTCAGATAGCATAAATCAGCCCCTGACTTAAACAAGCTGGAGGTCTGGCTCCCAGATTTTTATGACACAAAATGCAGGGGTTGGATGAAGGATACCCTAGTACCATTACCTTGCAAAAGCTGAGACTGCCAAGCTGCTGCTGACTACCAGGCTGCTCACCAGTGTGACCATGCAGATTGACACATCTGCTGGGACCAACAGCAGGTCTGCTGAGCCCAAGGAATTTTGACATGGACGTTGCTCTTCAGTGGCTTGACTACCCCAGGGGTTACATCAGACAGCTCCCCCAGCCCCCGGCATGGTCCCCACTTGTGTGGTGCTCAGATAACACTTTCATGCCACAGCCAGAAATAGTTTAATTTAAATTAAATGTAATTGAAAAAAGTTATGTGACAAAATAGACAATAAGTGCAAGACAATACCCAACTCCACAGTTAATTGTGACTCCAGCTGCTTCTCACTCACGGTAGTTTAAATTGGGGCTGCATTTTAAAGCTATTCTGTAATTAGTTATAAATTTGACAGTGACCCAGAAAAATGGAGAAGTTAATCTCTTCTCTTAGAATGTGGGAGGGGGGTATCAAGTTCTGGGATTTTCACATTTTCTTTTTTTTCTTGTCACCTTAATTCATTCAAAAGTGATAGCTTTAAAACACAGTGATGAAAAAGTTACACTGTTCTGGTGTCTTCTAAAATAAATTTCACATGAAATACAGTATGTGTTAAAGGCATTTTGATTCCCAGGGAATGTGCGTATACATTTCACTTGTCCTGTTACAACTTCCTATGAATTTATTCAGCTGGCTTCAATAAAAAAAAAAAAAAAAAAAAAAAAAAGGAAAAATCTGTGGGAATCTTTCTGTGTGTACATTACAAAGCTACTAGGCCTTTACACTGATAATTTAAAACCAGCTAAGCACATGTGCACAAATGGGAAAATATGAGTAATTTGGTTTCATGTGCTTTCCAGCTTCTCGCTGTATAGATGGACGCTGAGTCCTGAATGCTGAACTCCTTAGTTCAGCAGAACCTCTGCAGGGCTGACAGACCTTCCCAGGGACTTAGCATGGCTCTTGCAGAAGTTAAAGCCAGGCTATGGGATGCTCTTATGGCAGGACCTTTCTAAGCAAGGAACTCCTAGGTTGAAAGCTGATGCTGATGTTTATTCCTTTGAAAGGGTCCAGCCAAGTGCCTGGTGGAAGCACATAACTGAGTGATTTCCCTGGCAGCAGCATTTTGCTCTTGCTTTCAGATGAGTTTTCCAGTGAGGGAGCTGTTGGTGCTCACTGTGACAGGAGCATCCCTGCTCACTGTGCTCCAGGAGGAAGCCAGCACGTGTGCAAGGGGAGCAAGGCCCCTTTTGTGAGACCCAGCCAAGCAGCCTGATTTAACATTACAAAAGCCACAGAGTGCTGTAGGAGCTGAGGTCCCATTTGCAAAAGGAGCTTTCAGCTTTGACTCATAAACTCTGATAATTCATGCAGGGGTAATTTAGCACAGCCAGCTGTCTGCACAGCCCCCGAGTCAAGGGCTGTGGCTCTGAAGCAGCATTGGTGTGCCTGCCATCCAACCAGCCACTACTCCTTGCTCAGTGCAAGGAGTTCAGCTACCCTGGACTTCACTTAACACTAATGGATGGACAGGAAGCTGATGGTGCTGGTGCACTCTAGGTTGGGTTTAACCTGTATGGCTGAAGGGGTGATACTGCCCAGCTTTGCTAGTTAAAACTGTTCTCCAACCATTTGTTAGGTCAGATAGGTGTCATGGATAACATCCCTCAGGCACATAGGGTCAGGCTTCAAAAAGATGTGGGAATCTGCAACGTAAATAGGCGACTGCACACTAAGAGTTGCTTTACTCCTCTAGTCTTGTGTGCATTGGCTTCAACAGACTTAGTCTTTACAAAAGCTCTGTGCCAGCTGGCACCGAGAACCCCTTGGCATCAACAGGATTTGACTAAAGACCTCTTAATCCTAGTAGCTCTCTACACCTTTAGGAAATTAAACCTCATTGCAGATGTAGACTCGAGGAGGTTAAACCTCATGGAAGGGGAGTCCAATTGCCTGTGGAGCCGATGTGGCTAGGACACACCAAATTCTCTGGCTGGTGGCAGGCGGGATGCTGTGGTTAGCATCACATTGACTGGCAGCTGGCTCTTCGCTCCTAATAAGGAGGTGCAGCTGGGTTAATTGGAGGCAGCTTTCAGCACCGAACAATGCTTGAACGTGCTCCATGGTAGCTGCTGCGAGACAGCACAACTGCTCTGCCCCACACCATACTCTGTGTGGGTGAGAGGGACATTAACATTAATGTTAGGAAAACTGGTCAGCCTATTACATAACTGGGTGACAGCTGCCACCTTGCCAGCACACTGAGGACCACAGACCTTCAGAGATGAACCTGGGAGGTAGCTATGCTGCAAGCTAACAGACTGTCTTCTTGTGTTGGCAGCTGCCTTGCATGGAAACCTACAACACATAGCATCTTGGCAGTATGCTGACAACATTCTTCAATGACCTCTGGTAATGTGTTTGCAAAGGGTGAAAGCACATCTGTAAAATGTACTGCCTCTGGTTCTGTGCTGTGGTCCAAAACAAGCTATTGAGCAGCTGACGCTCTTGAAGGATCACATAACAAGGTACTAAGCTCTCCTTTAATAATTCTTCAGGCCTTAAAAAGCTATTTATAGATCTCCCATTTACCAAATGTATGATTTCACTGCATGGAGTGGCTTCCATTGGTTGCATTACCATTCTCAGCCAGACATCTACAACCGTTTTACAGTCCTAAACCCTCTTGGAGGAACTCGGCTAGGCTTGATTAGCTTGGGGAAGGACATTCCACTTCCTCTGATATTGTTGCAACATTCATGAGTTCTCTATTCTTTGTGGCACTTGCCCTCCATTTTGGGAGTGTAGGAACCTGAGATCCTCTAAGCTTTAGGAGACAGTACCATTACTTCTTGAAAAAATAAAAATAAGCTTGTAAGCCTCAATTACATATTTTTAACAACTCAGTGACTTGTTTGTAAGGTTTATGCTGGCTTTTTAAATTAAGTAACATGTACATTAAGAAGAAGATCTCATATACCACAGAACAAATGACTTCCAAATTTTTACATCTACTCACTTCTACAAGGCAATGTCTTCTCTCATTTTAAACATGGAGCTACTCAACAGAATAGTAATAGTCTTTTTCTCAAAAAAAAAAAAAACAAAACCAAAAAACAAAAAACCCACAATATTTAACGTCTATAAAGCACCTTTCTGGAAAAAAAAAAAAAGGATACATTTTTCAGCCCTGTTTAACACCTTACACAGATAATAGGAATTGGTCTTTTATTGGTCTCTGTCTTTTTGAGGTCCTTACAGTGTTTTAGCTGTTGTTTGCTGAATTGGAAACATAGGCTTTGACCAGAGGCTGGGTAGTGTCACTTGTCTGGCTGCAGATGTCACAGCAAGGGCCAGATTTTCACTACACTACCCCAAGACAGTTCAAACTGCATTTAATTAGTGTGTACCAAATGCTGCTGCCTGCCTTCTCTTAAAAGCCCAGGACATAGTCACGGGTAAATATTCCACCAAACAGCACATGATGAATTTGAGTTTTCATCAGCTGCCTGAGCTGGTCCCTCTCAGCCTCCTGCACCAACATCTGGGCCAGCTACACACCCTTGGTGCTGGGGTAAGAACTGTGGTGGCCAGGCTGAAAGAGATGGGCATGAGCATACCAGGTCACTCAACAATTTTGTCTTTCCCAGCTCTGAGAGGCAGCTCTTCCTTCCCCGTGGTGTCAGACAGTGAAGAAGTTATGGTGACAATCCCCATGAGTTTGATGTTCCTTTCTTTCCACAGATACCATTCACTGCCTTGCAACCTCCACATATCTCCAGCCTCCCAAGGGAATGCTAAACTGGGATGAGTCCTGTGGCCTGCAGTGATTACGGTGGCCTGAACCTCAGCAGAACAGCGAACAGTGCTAAGCCCTTTTGCTGCCCATGTTAATGAGTTAAGTCCCTCCCTTGAGTGCAAGGATTGGTTCTGTGCAAAACCCCCAGCTGAACAGCCAACACAGGGTCATGGATTACTTTTGCAAGGTGACATCTCTCTAACCTGTGAAGCCATTCCCTCACCTCAAACATGGGGGAAACATGGAGAGGACAAGTGATATGTGGATATACAGAAAGGACAGGGAAGTGGATGAAAAGATGGAATGGAAGGAAACTGGTGTTCTTCAGCTCGGGAAGAGAGGACTGGAGGATCTATCTGCGAACATCAGCAAATGGAGTGGAGGAAGGCAGGACAGGTATCATTTCTAGTCTGTTGGGGTTTGATAACATAGTAGTAGAGCTCAAAGGCTGCTAATCTTTAAGATACATTTTCATTTAAGTAAAAAACGGCTTAACAACTGGTAACAATCTATCTACTGGCTAAAACTTCTGGAGCTGTTTGTGCAGGCCCCTAAGACCTCCTCCTTTTGCAGCAGCTTCCCCAGCACCCTCCTCATTCCCACCTCCAGCCATGTCCTCCACAACTCCTTCCCATCTCTGCTGGTTCTCACAAAAGTCCTGTTCCCAAAAGACAAGCTTTCCCCTTGAGAGACTTCTTCCCAGTGCTAGACTTTCATTTTGGATCAATAGAAGCTTTGCCCATGCTAGTAGGAGCATCAGTCTATGAAATAACCATCACCAGCCACAAAGCTGACCTAACCCATGGGATCACAGCCACAGCTGACAATCTGCCCTCAGTTTCCTGAGCATATAGCTGGTGGTTTCCTGAAAAGGAGGAGATTTAATCCCAGGTTTACTGACATAGCAGGGTTGGGGGTGAGTCTGAGAGCCATAAGAAAAAGAACTGCAGAAGCTGGCAGAGGACACTGCAGGGTTTTTTGGTTAAATCTGAAATTCCGTCATAATCACAAGAGGACTGAATCCTCCTCTGAACACCTTCTCCTCAAAATACAAAGATATTTCAAATACCTCAATGAAGGGAAATTAGTAACTTCATATACTCCAAATCAGAACCTGCTTTCATGATACTGCTAAGCAAAAAAAGGTGTGAGATTCCCAAATGACAATCACAATGGTAACTTCACTGTATGTACAAGCCCACAATAATGTGCATAGCACTACACCAAACAGCTACCTACTCATTGTATAATATTAACATATTTCATAAAAAACAGTGATCTGAGAATCTGCCTCCCAGGGCTGTAGCAAACCTTAATTTAACCCTTGAGAAACCTCAGAGGAAAGAGGCTTCACAGTATTTTCAAGCTCTAGACATAAAAGTGGGGACAAAAACCCGCAAATCACCAACTGTGCAAATCAACCAAATAATAGTCAAGCTGTCACCCAAGATTTTCATTTGGAGGTGAAACCATTTGCATTTTTATCTGTCATGTATGTGCAAGACAAATAACTGCATGCATTTATGCTGTCCCTTCAGGGAATTAATAAATCTCAAAACACCTTAAAATGCACATGATCAGCCCCATGGAAATAGTATTACAAATTGTCACAGTGAAGAGATGCATCAGCCGTCTCCATGAAGAACAAAACCAACTAACAGTGCACAATGTGGGTTTGGTTATTCAGTTAATCTGTCTGCAATTGACCAATTTTCTACCACTGAATAAGAATCATATAACTATTTTTAGGTCAAACACTAACAATTGGGACTACCTTATATTATGGGTGGGAAGACAACAGATCAGTTTTTAAACAGAGAAAATAAGAAACTCATGTTTCAGTCACATTATGACTCGAAGCCAAGAGAAGCAAAAAAATTCAAAGATATTGGCTAACTCCCACAGAATGCTTGAAAAGCCAACTTTTAGCCCCAAGTGAATTTCTTCACCGAGTTATAAGTCCCTAAACTTGCCTTTTAAATGTTACTTGCTGACACAACTTTAATCACAATGCTGCAAAAGCTGTATGTACATAATAATAATAATTTTAAACTAAATGTTTCCAGTGTTTAGAACTTGTCAGAACTCCTGCAGATAGTTGCATCTGAAATAAAATATTTAGGGAAGAGCAATTTAACTTGGCTATGGTGAGTAAAGGTAGTATATGTAGCACTGGCTCTGTCTGAATACTGAACCAAAAAAAAAAAAAAAAAAAACAAAGGTGAAAATACACACAGTAAAAATTCAATTCTGATGAGATGAAAACAAAACTTTGTCCATTTGCAATGCTGTTAGTTAAGTGTTAGTGCTCAGAGCAAGGACTGTGTACCATGACTCTTGGAGTCTTTTCTCAGTCTCACACAGGTCTGTTCCCAGTGCTGGAAATTAGTATAAAATGCTCTGAAACCTATGCTGGAAGGGTCCTACGTGCAAAGCATTACTGGGGTGGACTAACATTTTAAAAAAGCCTAAGAGATTTGTCCCAAACAAGCAGATTGTAAAGCCAGGATTTTCTTCTAATCTTAATATGACTGAAAAACCTGTGCTCTGTTACCTTGATACTCTCCCACTCTGGGATTTTCATGGTCATACAACCAATGAGAGACTTTGCACCCCAGAGCTGACAAATTTCTGAGCACTCTTAATGCCCTGGGACTTTACTGGAGTCTTGATTCCCAAATATTTCTGAAAATTAGGCTCCTTTTTAATTGTCCTACAGCATTTCTCATGCCAGAAACATCTGGGAAAGGCGAGAGCTGACAAAAAAGCACCAACTTTTTTTTTTTTTTTCACTCTCTTGCACATTGTTTGAAAAAGGTTTAAGGCTAAAATAAACTCCTCTGAAGCAACGTGCAGATCACAGACAATGGCAGCAGCTGCAGATAGCAGAAGTTCATTCCTGTTTATTATATTCATTAAAACTGAAGGGAGAACCGTGGCAGCACCAACTTAATGGTCATCTGAACATAATTATTAAGAAAGCATTGTTCTTTGGAAAGATGCAAAGTGTCAGACGGAACTTCACACCCTTGTCATAAAACCCCCACTTATTTCCTACCATTAATTGGATTAAATGGGCATTGTAGGATCGGAGGTGGAGGGAAATGGGTTAATGAGCATGTGTAGGAGGCAAATGACACTGGAAACTCAGTGTGTCTAGAGAGAGTGGGCAGAGGAAACAAAATCAGATGTGAGCAAATTTCTGGAGGGGAATTGGGCCGACAAAACTCATGAGACAGCACTTTGTGTTCTGATCATCCTTGAAAAGTACGAAAAGTAGAACTCTGGCCAGTTTACACATGTGTTTCAAACAACAGTTGAGAGAGAAACAAAACCCAACCATGAATCAAAGGACTGCATTGACAGCCACAAAGCAAACTCCTTTTGGAATCCAGCCACATCCTTGTATCCTACAGCCTGTGCCATGCAGGAGTTCCCACGGTGCCTTTTGGTGCCATGAAATTCCCTCCACCTTGCTAAAAGCAGGGCAATTCCTCTTTGTAAGCACCAATGAGCCCACTCACTGTCAGTCTGTCTTTTCTTCAGTTGCCTTTCCCTTTCCAAATTGATATTTGCTGCCTTGTACTGATTGCCTGATGTTAAAGGTGGATGCAGTTCTCACTCTCCCTGTAAGCAGGCTCAATGCTGAGAGCACCATATGGGTTGGACTCCACCCCCTCCTCATGCAGGCAGTGGGTGAATTTGCTCTTCAAGCTGTTTTGGGTCAGTGCGAGAGCTCCTGTGGCTGCATCTGAAATCTGGGTGTCCCTCCATGGGTAGGTATGGATGGTAAATAATTTTTGCATCTATAGGCCACCTCTCAGCTTTTCCATCAGCCAGTGCTCTGCAATGGACAGATCTGTGGGGCAGCAGTGTGGGAACAGCATTACTCTGTACAGACTACCACATCCCATGGTTTAGGATCTGTATGTGAACCATGAAATCCATCCCATGGCCTCTCCTGCCCAACCACAGAAATGCAGCATGATATGTGACAGAGCGTTGTATGGGGCTACAAGCTCAACCAGGAATTCCACTCCCTTCTCAGCCAGGACCCCCACTGATTCCTGTGACTGTTTTATGCTTCAGAGAAGGAACTATTGAGTTGCTCCTGGGCTGTAAAACTTATTTTCCTTAGCTGCTAAAAAAAAATGACCTTCAGACTTGAGCTGGCCAACACCAACCTCCATTCCACAGCTATTCCCAATGTTCACTGGTATATGACTGCAAAAGCAAATTACTGGACCCTCTGGAAAAATACCTTCTACCTTTCAGCAGAAAGAACAGCAATTCTTTAACAAAATATACTCCCTTTTTTTTGAGGCTGATCTTCCTTTGTACAAAGCTTTCTTTTCCTGTAAGTACCAGGGATTTTTTTGTACAAGGATAATTGTTCTCACCTTTCACTCTTATATTAGCTGGTAATTTATTTATTTTTTTAAATTTAAATTTATTCCTGCTAGTCCTCACACATACCATTTCGTGCATCTAAGTCAAGGACATCCAAAAACCACTTCTTCAGCCTGGTCTCCCACTGGAATGATGACTGTGCTGCCCATGTGATTGTCCAATTGCCTTTTCATCCCTTCCAGGAGCTTTAGAGAACTTGGATAATTTCACCTTAATGGGAGGCTGGAGTCTCAGTAGTCACAGCTGAAGCTGTAGGAGGGCTTCAAGCTCCTCTGAATGACCATCATGGCCCCTCCTGACAATGCACTTAGATAAAACCTAGGCATGCATCACTGCCCACTCTGCTGCTGATCCCCTGGCACCATTGCAAGGGCCACAGGCTGTTCCCAAACAAGTCCCCCATTCAGATGACTGGAGAGGTAGGACTTCAGGGTGGCTCCTCAGGTACTCTGGAAAATCTGATCAATTATAACTTTTGCATCTACGTTTTCTTTGGGTTTATCTCGTCCGTCCCTTCAGACAAAATTCTGCTTTCCCAGCAGTAGGAGGGAGGAGAATGCATTCCTCCACTCAGCCGAATTTGCAGGGAGCCTAGCCGTCGTCACTGCTTTTGGCCTTCTCACTGGATCTCAGGAAGTTGTTATATGTTATACAAGTAATTAACTGTGCTACAAATGCTGGGTGATCCCTAATTCCTTGCTGCCTTTGCTTACTGAGTTGGGTGTTGACAGTACTTGGAGCAAGAGACCCACACACAGAATGTAAAATTAAACCAAAAGCTCTGGTTAGGGTTCAGATTTTAGGAAATTATAGACTGCAGTCCAAAACTTTCTGCTTTGAGCTGCTCTGTAGTCTGTGTGTTTCATAGCTCTGGGGAATAAGAGTTCTTTTGCCATAATTCTTTCATACATGCAGAAGTGGGAAATTTACCTTTCAGTCCTTCTGAAAGCACCCACTGTGCTCCACACGCCAATTAGTGCTTCTGAAGTCTGCTATAATGCTGGAAAATTGCCAGTCAGACTCAGAGAAGGGCATCACCTGTATAACAATCTCAAAGTGACCAAAGCTTGCTGAAGTAGATATGTACCTGTCTTCCTAGTCAAATGCCCTTCTCAGATTGTGTCTTATGGTCTCCACCAAAACTAATGCAAGTTTTTCAGTGGCATCCAAAAATTTCTCAATGACGCTGTGAAAAGCGGAAATTTATCAGGCTTATTTTACACCATTTAAACCATCTCGCTCACTAGCTAAGTAAATTGTGTGCAGAGCTGAATGGGTGCCAAAAGAAGAAGTGGGTTCAAAAAGCGAAGGGACAAGTTCAGAGGGGACTGAGTTGGCAGTGCCCACAGCTGCTCTGTGTTGGCGACTCCTGCAAACTGGCAACATTCACCAAGGTAATGATCATCTCATCTCCTACACTCTGGTCTAAATATTCACTCCTGTCACTATTAGACATAGGGACCAGGTTAGATGGACCTTTTGCTCACTGCCTGCAGGGGTATCCCCGTGTGCAGTAAAGTAAATCCTGCCGGAGGTTGTCATAGTCAAATGAATTCATGACTTCTTAAAAGAAAAAAAAAAAATCAAAGAAAAATCTGAAATTAGGGCTCACTTTCCACAAAGGTAGTGAGAGGAATGTTTTTCAAACTATCATCTGAATTCCCTCCAATAAAAATGGAAGTATTTTAAAATTTTATTTTTTATTTATTTAATTTAATTTTTTTATTTTATCTGCAAATCATAGCCAAGAGGCCTCTAGATACTTAAAAAAATTTAAATTTTAAAAATGTATTAATAAAATGAGGAAATACAAACTTCTTCAGTAACTCACACATTCCTTCTATTGACTTAAGTAAAAAGGGACTACATTTTAAAGAATACTTTCAAGAAAAATGTTATTTCATTCTCTTTTTCAAAGGGAATATGTGGACTATTGAGTATTTTTGTTCCTTTATCATTCACTTTATTCAGACAGTGTTGCTATTTTAATACAATTTGAATACAGTGTACTTTCATTTAAAAATAAACTTCTTTACGTTACATTTAAAATCTTGACATTTTTTATGAGACAATTAAGCCATCTATTTCTATAAGTTAAATTAAACACAAATAGCTTTCAGGCAGTGCATGCTGTTAGTGAAGTTTTAAGAAAGCAAAACAACAGGCTTCGGGGAAGTCACTTGCTGAGCACCTGGAACAAGAATTTGCTGAAGTGATAAACCAGTGCTTGACAGCTGCAACTTGTTCTGCAGGTGCAGAAAGCACTTCTTCCTCTCAGTTCCTTCAGCTTAGTTCAGTTCAGTAGTTACTTCACTGAATGCTAAGAAACCACTTGAGAAATAAAAAAAAAAAAAAAAAAAAAAAACTAAACCAATTTTCCCTCTCTAGTCAAGGAATAAAAACGACATACAAGATATTTTCACACACGAGTTTGAGTGTGAAACTGAAAGACAAGATGGCCTGAAATAATCTGTCCAATCCATCCCTAAAGATACGCTTTTTATCACTTAATACATTAGGTAGGTTTTTAAAAATGAATTATTTTTACATACTTATTCTTGAATTATCTATCATATTCCCTTAATAACAGGCAACATTATGACATTCTAAATGAATTTTTGTATTCTGACTCCGTGTATGTGCCATTTGATAAAATTACCAGAAAAATGCCAACAATAAAAATGGCTTTATTTCATAGTGTTATCTTTTACAGATAACATTGAAATTTGAATATGTATGTGGTAAAGTATGCTATGGCTTTAATATGTATGTATTAAATACCCTCTAAATTGTTAAACCACCTCCGATTTTAGTGTAAAATCCATTATTAGCTGAACATCAATGTATTTTGTTTTGAAACAATTACTTGAATTTTTATTTTGGAAAATATGTAAATTATACAAAGTAAATCAAGACTTAAAAAAGATTATCTAAATTGAATGGGTTTATTTGATTATTTAAATCACAGTTGTGACCAGTACTTTAACTCATTCTGTACATGCGTACATTAATAATGGCAAATTTTAGCTTATAAGGGAACGAATTTCCAACAAATAAATAAGACAAAATTTATAAAAAACCTTAACAAGATGAGCTCAAAATTGTTGTGTCTTACTTTCTACCACTGGATATGAAAGAAATCCTTGAAGGAATGAATTTATCTTAATAGTAGAAAATACATAGTGAATAATAATTATGCAGTTGAATCTATAATAAAGACTTAAAAATGAAAATGAAGAAAAGGAGAAAATAATGTTTTCAAATGTATTTGGGGAATGTGGAGATGCTGACCTAAGGGATAAAAAAGCTCTATATGGACTTTGCTTCTGTTGCATGGTATTGAGAGCCAGCTCACTGAGGAAGAAGAAAAGGTGGTGATTTGAAAAGCTATTTCCCCACCGCAAAACTTTATTACCTAGAAATGTGTGCATGAGAATTTAAAGCTGCTACATCTTTTCCTTTCACTGTTTCATAAATCACTTGCTTCTGATCTTACAAATATTTCTTGCTTCCTTACAACTTGCAGCACTTTTTTTTCACTGCAGCTGCAAAATCTATAACTCCAAAGTCATCAAGACACTGCCCTTTGAGGGGTGAAGGGGAGGAGGGAGGGGGATCCATTTGCTTTGAAGCCCTGTGCTCCAGAGGATGTCATCCTGGTTTCTTGCTGGCCTATCTCTTAAGCCTGTTAAAGGGTACTAAAAGAACTGTCAAAACTTCCAGTGCACTGCAGCAGCACTTTCTCCAAATCCTATGAATGTAGCTGGTTTGGTGTGATAAAACAAGCTAGAAACAAAAATGCTCTTAGTAAAATTGAGCTGAGGTTGATGACGCTTCGCATTGGCCCCTTTCCAGGACGCAACCATAACACCCTTTCCTGCAAGCACTGGTGATTATAAATATGACTCTTGAATCACCTGGTTTGATCTTCTGGTTTGTCATTGCCCAGATCCTCCTACACTGACCCCAAAGATTTCAGTTCATTGGTGTTCCCAGGAGAGATCAGCAGGTGCCCCAGGTGGAGAAGAAAGTCAGATGCTGCTGCTTGGTGACTCCTGAAATGACACCTTCCCTTGTGACTGCATGATTCGAAAAGCTAGTTACATCTTCTCAGGCTTGAGCATCAAGTGTTGCAAGTATTACATAGTATTACTTTAATCCATCTCCTCATCTCTGCTATGATGTCACATACACTTTATGGTCACCAGATTGCAAGGTGGTCCCTACAGCACTCATGAACACAGCCTTCAAGCAGGCAGGTAAAACTCTGGGTTAGAAATGAAACATCATCAGGAACAAGCAGTGCCTAGCAGTATGATAGGGAAATCCATTACAAGGGAAAAGATATCCACTGCATAGGTAAAAAGTGGGAAAATATTCTCTTTTCCAAACACAGCACTCAGAACTGCCCAGGAGGAATGTGGGAGAGAAAACACAAGGGCAACTGCAAGCATTTACAAGGTAAAGAATAAAGTCTCCAACGTTAGAAAGATATAGAGAAAACCAAAGACCAAAGGTAGCTGCAGCACAAGGAATTTGGGATGTTTTTACTGGCCCCCTGGGATATATTTGCACAAAGATCAACTTTCGGTCATATTCTGCCTCCTTTTTCTGCTCAAAACATATAGCTGAAATGACAAGCAGAAATCAAATGTTTCATAGCATACTTTTAAATACAAGATTCAACTCTGGTTTATGGAGTCAGGATTTAGTAGGTTTCCTTTGCTCCTCACACCTACCTATGGCACTTCCAAATTAGGTAACAGTAGACTATGCTAACAAGAGCCTGATTTAAAGGTAAGGTGAAGATGCAGCACTGCCTGTGTTACAGCACCCAGTGCAGCACTATGAGGAGTTCAGTGCAATTTTGGAATTTAAAGCCTCAGTTTCTCATGGAATCGGCCTGAGAACTGGAGCAAAATGCTATGGGCTTTTGGATTAAACCCCAACTGCTGGAAACATCAGCATCCAGGCTCACTTAGGAGCATTCAACAGAGCAGCATGCAGGTCCTCTGAAAGGCATGGAATCTCCACTTCTGTCCTCTAGTAGCATGTGGACTGGTTTCAGCCCCCATTAAAAACTAAATGCTATTATAGGCTCTCCATAGCAGTGCCATGTTGTTCCTCCTCCTTTTAAATGACATTTTAGGCAATAAACATGTAGTGATCACTGGGCTAAAGCCAGTCAGCAAACTTCCACCTACATTAGCAGGCAGCAAGGCGTGCTTAAGGATGTGCAAGGCCACACCTCAGCACAGTGGGTTTGGGTCGTGAAGTGAAATAAAATGAGCTAATTAAGGAGGTGCATGGTTCCATTTCATGGAAATTTAGTAGGCACCTCAGCTTCCTGCAAAGCTGGAAATACTTTTATAAAAGTGACAGTGCTGATATCCCTACATTAGGTAGTGTACAGGCCATGAAACAAAGAAATCCGTGCATCCTCCACCCTTTTATAGGGGAAGCAGAAATCTCTCAAAAGTGTAGTTAAGAGTTGTGGGGAGCGAAGAAGGGTGATTTTACCACTGATGTCACTGACAGCATAAGCCTTTTATGGTCATGACTTAATAGTTGTGTCTCTGCTTCAAAATCAACAAAGAGCAGAGAAAAAAGGCTCGCTTCCTCCTTGGGAAATGGTGTATGTTCAGGGAGGAAGCTGCCTTCCTGTTTTCTCCATAATTGCAGCTTTGCATGGTTTTAGCAAGTTCCACAATTTTAAGCCTCTTCCAAATGGAACATGTTCCTCTAAACATCTGGCTCCCTTTTTATTGCAGTGATAAAACAGATTTATTTTCTACAAACCATATAAAATATTACTTTCTCAGTGTACAGTCTACTGTGCCTTTAAAAGTAAAAAATATACAAAGAGATCAATAGTCTGACTTTTTTTTCTTTTACTAGTAACAAAGTTCTTTTCTAAAGAAGACTTAAGGAATAATTCTGAATCTGGAAAGGAAGAAAGTCTGGACACCTACATTTATTATCTCTGTGTTTCTTGGTGCAGACCAATGATATAAACTCAAATCAGAAAAGAACTACAAATCCAGACAAAGTGCATTTCTCAGATCCAGGACAGATTTGAATGTGTATCTCTCACACTGGTTCTAAATGCATCACCTTGTAACTATCACTGAGAGAGAAGGAAATGCTTTGATTAGCTTAGAAGTCATCTTTCTAATTTGCCTGAATAATATTAGAAAAGAAAGGCTTATGCCAAGAAATTCATCGGGATGTACAGTAACGAAAAGAAGAGCATTCTTTGATTATCTAATGGCAGTTAGGCTGCAATGTCAAATTTTAGTGGGCAAGGCACTCAAGCAATAAACCAGGAAAAAAGCCATTATAAATCAACAGATCATCTTGGCTTCCCCTTCCATTAGCTGTTATTTTTAGCTGTACTGCATGCATGGCTAAGCAACAGTGCTACAGAGTGCTCCCCCAGAAGTTTTAATCTTTTTCTCTCTTCACTATTTCACCTGCTGTTGCCTGAAACAACACAAGCATGCAACAAGCCTAAAAGTGAGCTATAAACAATATTGTGAAAGATCTGGCCAACATTTGCTACAGGGATATAGTCCAACAATGGCTTCTTTGGAGAACTGGCAAAAAAAAAAAAAAAAAAAAAAAAAAAAAAAAAAAAAAAGAAGAGTAATTTTCTAGATGCTTTGATAAATCCTGAATTAAGCAAAGTCTGGCTTCATGCAGAAAAAATGGTGATGCTTTATACCTCAGCTTGCAGCTTGATACCATTTCCAGACTTACACTGCCCATGAAGCCCATCTGCCCCTGTGGGAAGTGACCAACTAGGGGAAAAGTGACTAGGGTTGGGTCATTTATCTGGGAGAAGAACAGGGATAAGAAATAGTGATGAAAAGGAAGGTCAAGAAATGGGAAAAGGCTTCATAAGGCATGCAAGCTGCGTGAGCAATGGTGTCTGGAGTGGCCCTGTGGTGCATCCCTGTGCTGATCACCACATGTTACATCAGGACAGTAAACCTAACCAACTGTCCTCACTATACCACACATGCCAGACCTGCTCCTCCAGTAAGGAGAACCAGGACTGAGGTAGCCCTCACTAGCAGGGCAATATCTGGATGGGACAGCATCTCAGGACCACCCTGTCAGTGCCCTTTCCAGGTCCTTCTGCACTGGCATCCACCATCTCCTAATAGAAAGTTTGCTTCAAAATGTAAGGACAGAGAATACAGCTCTTCATTTAAATGAAAGCTGCATCCTTGAATATGCAAGGATTAAATGTGAATCTCTTGAGTCTTCAGTCAAAACTAAATCTAGGCCACCCAGGCTAGAGACTGACAGGAAGCTGAAGTGAAATCAATTGTTCCGTGTCCTTGCTCAGCCTGAGAGAGGAGTAGATGTAACCCTAAACCAGTTCAGGAAGGGCTAAATCTCACAAGAGAGGCAGAGGTCCCATCACTGTGATGGGTCTGCCTTCCCATCAGGTGAGAGACTGTGCATTTTTAGGGCCTGATAGTGGCGCAGCCACAGATCATCTGTGCTCCTCAGGCCTCACTGCCCTACTGAAGGGAGAAGACAGGGCAGAGACTTTTGGCTCTGCTCGTCCACCATCACATGTCAAAGAAGATCCCTGATGACAGATACAGATCTGCAGGTGCTTATGTCCTGCCTGGAGGAATCATAGTCTCCCTCCTATACTCCCAACCAATCATTAACTCCCAGTAAGTCAATGTAAGGAAGTTTTCTTGCAAATACTTGCTATTTTTTTTGGTGCCTAACAGTGCCTGCATAATGCAGCAGGATAATGTGAAAAGTAATTCAGCGGAAATAAATAACACCCCTTTCTCCTTAAATGGCCTTTGCTACCTTCTCTACATAACTAGTTTAATTGCAAAATTAATACATATATTGCATGAAAGACTTATTAAAAACTGTTAGATGCCCTTTTACTAAAGACACTCACTTGTAAAACTACCTCAAATTTACTTAATTTCAGAGTAGGGACCAGGAAGCTGCTAGTGGAAAATTACCAGACATGAAGAGATCTCATTACAAAGTTTACACCTGTATTTGTCATAATCACTTTAGATATCAATGCTCCTTTTTCTAATGTCCACCATACTTTCTGATAAAGGTAAATGCATATACTCAGAAAAAAACCACTCTTACACCTTAATGTTTTGGAATCAACAATAGTTACAGCTTTGCTTCCACGTGATGAGTACAACCACTCATAAAACTGCTCTCTGAAATGCAATATCAAATAATTTCTTTTAATCTGGTTCTAAGCCACTGAAGAAAACTGAAACACAGTAAGTACCATAGGACATTTTGCCTTCACAGTATTATGAATCTTGTTGCTGGAGATTTGCACAAACAGGCTATACAAATATTTGATTCAGAAGTTGATGATTGTGCCTTGAGATAAGATGTCAGAGGCTGGAGCCAGGCCTCTTCTTGAGGTCCTTTTCAACCCCATCTTCTATTATTCTAGGTGAACAGCTCTATGTTGATAAAACCTACATGTCACAGTTAAAACTAAGTATATGCTTAAGTGTTCTGTCAGAGCGATGCTCAAGTGCAAATCAGATCCTGTATCTCTCATGGCTTTAAGGTATACACTTTGTTTTTGTAACTCTTGTTCAAACTCTCCCTCAGCAGTAAGAGGGCACAAGCTCAAACAAGCATGGCTGTTGGGAAAGCAGTTTCCTTGTGCCTGCTATCCCCTGCTGGAGGGGCAATGGACAGAGGGAGATTTATATCTGTTGCACAGGACACATAGCTTTCTCCCAAATGGCGTTGGAAACCTTTATTGCGATCACAAAGAAATCACCCAGGTTAATGAGTGTTTTGGTTTAAATCGTACAATTTTAACCAGCAGCTGCACTAGAGAGGTAGCATCTGAGTTCCTGACCCTCTCTCAAAGGCAGATGTGCACTCTTCATTTAAATAACAAGAAATACAGATTTAACTCCTGAACTTCCCCTTCTCAATCTGGGGCATTTCCTGAAGTCATACAAATTGTTTCCTACCTGACATGAAGCTTACATCCCTAGGGAAGGCCCAAGTCCTTCCTCTCTTTTATTCTCAAAGCCCAGCACTGCCTTGAGTCCCATGCTGGTTTAGGCATTTCAGGAGCAAAACTACATGTGTCATCCTGAGAAGAAACCTAAGAAGAAATGACTCAGCTTGGTGTTCCAGTATGCCAATTCCTTGCTAGTTAAACATGACTTTGTGGATGAAAAGTGATCCTCATAAACATTAGTAGCATTGCCATAAAAACAAATAAACAAAACTAGCAAAAACCTCCAAACAAATTGAGAGCTATATTTGTGCATGTAGTTGTGCTCCTTTAGGTGAGGCAGTTTCTAACAACTAGGAACAAGATAGGTGGCATTTCCAGTTCAATCCTGGTCTGCACAGGAAGAATGTGGGTCAGTCTTTCAGGTTCTCCCTGCCTCATTTTACATTTGGGCAAACTTGCTCAGAGTGTCATGCTGATTAACTCATTAACATTAGAAAAGATCTTTGTATTCCTTGGATAAAATGATTGGGGAAGTGGGAGCATGGCATTATCACGTCTAGATAATGAAGTAAACAGTCCTCAGCTGGTGTCAATGGCAGGAATTAACTGGTGTATGTAGAGCAACTGTTAAGTAAACTGGATTTCAGAAGCCTGTAGTCAGATGCTATAGAGTGCTGTATTTGAGATGTTTATTTTAAGTCCTGTTCAATGAAATGCAGTTAAGAAACTTAGTTTAAAAGGCTGGATCCTGAGTCTTTGCTGCAAATGCAAAAGGAAAGTCTGTAAAATTAAGCCCTCCACTTTGCTAGTGCTTCGTGTTTCCATAGTACCAGCAAGTGAGCTGGGTTTTAAAGCCAAGTGAAGCAGCTGCCCAAGACTCAGATTTCTGAACACATAAGATAGTTTGGATGGGCAATATGAGCAGAAACACATCTGGTGAGACAACATCAAGTTGGCCAAGTAACCAAAAGATTACTGCATGGAAGAGGTCCCTGAGACCTGTCACAGTCTCTCCCTGTCCTAGGACCAGCGTTGTCCATTCAGCAAAGTAGATCATGGAGGAAGAGATAGGCCAGTGTATCCTCAGCAGAGATGGACAGTATGGACCTCACTGTGACACAGGGAGGAGCAACTTTCAGCTTGGAGGAGACATGCTCCAAAGAACCCTTGAAAAGTCTATAGAACCAGTAGCAGTGGCGAGGCTTGTGTTAAGCTTCGTCATCTTGGCACCCTGCCTTTGCTGCTTCCCTGTTCCCTTTCCATAACTAAACAGCCATGAAGATTGTGCCAACATCTAGCATGGGGTTGAACCTCCCTCCTTGCCCTGGGACTACAGTCCTTCAGTCAGTGGTGAGAGAAGCACTTCCCAGTGTAGCAATTTAACCCATCTGAAGGACAGACCTTGCCTGTGCTTGCCTGTTACACTGACTGCAGAGATAGTCTGGATACGCAGCTGAGACAAATGGCCCAAGTTTCTAACCATTAAAATGAAGTAAATACGTCTTTCCAGGAAAGCTGAGGGGAAATCTGGTTTCACTGAAGTTCAGGTGGTTGCAGTGGACAGGGATTGCTTTCATCCCTATCTAATGCTCCACACTTTGTTACTGTTCAAGCGCAGTGAGTTTGACTTTAATCAAGCAAGATATATTCTGTACCATTGCAGGGAAAAATGACTGTGGTTGTACCCATTTCTTTCCCTAGCAGAGCACGGATTTTTATTCAAAGTGCTAAATCCCTCCTCAAATTAGTTGCTTTGGTGGTGAAAAAAAAGCTTTTATTTTCTTTAGACACTCCAGGATTTTACGAATGTATGCAAATTAAAGCACCCTAAAAATAAAGGCTAAAGAGTCTAAGGGAAATCTGGAGGGCAGTCGAAGTGCAACATGCTGAGAAGTTGTGTTGGGTTTTTTTCCCCCCTCAATCATTTTACTAGTTAATCTTCCTGGGAACAGACTGATATTTACTCATCCCATGAGAGAGTGGAGTTGTCAAGAATCCAAATGACACCAAGGGATAAGATTTAAGGAACTCTACTATTAGTCATCAAATGTGAGGAAGCAGCACAGTTCTTTGGTGATGGACTGTACATATGAGCTGAATTTCTCTAAACTAAGAGGGAAATATTATGAATTGTCTGTAGGAAAAGAAATTACAAGCTCAAAAATGATCCCCCATCACTAAGTCCCATGGGAAATGTCTGTGGCTATCATGGTTGTATGGCAGCAAACAAAATGACAATTAGAAAATAATGTATTGAAAGGTTCAACCATCACATTTTCCATACCAGCTTCCCTGAAGACTCTCATGAATCCCAGATGGCTCCCAGCATTACTCCATGTTGTGCCCTGCAGATTCAACAGCATAGATCACCACTAGTCTGGACACCACCATGCTGCAATCTTGTCCAAGAGGAGAAAGTGCTGTAGCTTTTTCCATCTCCCTACAAGCCATGCTTTGCTTTCTTCTGATCTGGTTGCCATGTATGTTAAACTGCTCTTAAAGTAAGGGTTTAGAAGGCACAAGATCTGAGTTAATTTCCTTGCTCTGTGCTAACTCACTATGCAACTTTATGGACAACCAATATGCTCATGTCTCTACTAGGAAATGAAATACTACTGGAGTTGTCCTCTGTTTACCACCACTAACACACCACAGACCACATTCAAATCATTAGACTCTTATAACTTCCAAAGCAGAGTCTGAATACGCACTCAAACTGGAGGATGCCTACTCAGGTACTGGGGATGGTGAGCTGAGCCAGTTAAAAGTTTGAGTTGGTTTGAGACAGAAATCAGCTGTGGGCCATTCAGACAGGTAATCACATTTGGACAGCCAATCATGTACCACTAGCTTGGGTCATGATTATGTCATCACTTTTTGTGGTGCTTGGTCTCTGGCCCTCTACACTCCATCCATCAATGAAGGATCATAGCAGTTCTTTCCCTATTATATGGAGTTAAGATGTGATAATATGTCATCTCTCTGTAACAGAAATAATCACAGGTAGGAAAGATCAATATAAGTATAATCTTACAAAATGCTGCATTCTTCCGATACGCCTTGATTTATTCTATCCCATGAGTCAACAAAGGCTGCTACACATCTTGCAGTTTTGACCCCAGGGGTGCAAAGCACAGAGAGTATGCAGCCCTTTGGAAACAAATGAATGTGCCTCGACACACTACTTCTCATCTGACTATCTCAGTGTATTTGATGCCCTTATCCAGGATATATAGAGCCTTGTTCCGCAAATGGTTCCAATGGCAGTCACGCAACACGAACTGACACCTCAGAGACTGGGCAGGCTCTAACATGCACAACATCTTAAGATGGATGAACATGGACATATTCATATATGGGAAAAGGCAACACTGGGTCAGCTGAAATGCTCTCAGAACTCTACTGATTGCATGGCCTAGGTCTCCATTGAGTAAAGAAGGAGTTTTGATACTACAGCAGTGTGTTTACAATCTACTTCATGGGCCATTTGAGCCATGGTAATTTACCTTGCACTTACTGGAAGGCTGCAGAAAGGTAATTTGTTCTAGTTCATCCTGTAATTAACTGGGGTTGAAATTAGCCTTTTACACTGGCTCCAGGCTAAGACTTTGTATGCAAATGGAGAACTCCACAGCTTAGCTAAGGTATTGTGGCTTCAATCATGGTAATTTGGGCCTAAATCTGAGCATAGCATGCATCTTTCAAACTAGATTCAAGTAGAAACTGCTAGGGGTAAAGTTTTTGCCTAAGTGCTGTGAAATATAGAAGGGACTTGCAATTACATGTTTCTTACTCGCTTACCAAGATTTATCCTGCTTATTACCACTTCATTGCCTTCTATAGATTAATTATTAATTCACGGTAGCATATGTCAGAGAAAAATCAGGAGAGCTGTCCTACCCTGATAGTTCCCAGCTACTAAATCATTGGTATTAACCTCAGAAAGACAAGAGGCAGAGAAAACAACCCTTCTGTGAAGAATAATCTACCTGAGGATACCTGTATTTCATAATCCTATTGTATCTGTAAGTGAACCTCCAGTAAATCAAGAAAAAGCATCCATTTAAGTTGTGAATGCAGTTCCACCTGAGAGACAGAGGTGTGTACAAAGCCTGTGACAACTCAGCCAACTCAGTCTATTGCTACTCTTTCTGCATGTATATATGTTGCTCTTCCATATGTCTTTGCTGAAGTTGAAGAATATCTTTGGACATGTGTATACGGCTGTGTAAAGTGAGGCCAGTCCAACTGAGGGATGAAAGCCAGCTCTAGTCCAGAATTGCACTTCAGCTAATGCGTCCTGCTGATCTGCTGACAGCAAGGAGGAAATAAACAAGAGGTGAAAAAGAGAAGAACTACAGAGCAAAGAGGCACTGAAGAAGGATTTCAACCTCTGAGACATGCACAGAGCCCTGAGTCGCTTCTCAAGCCACACAATACATCTGGACAGAGCTTGTCGGTTCCTACCTATGTTTGTCCAGTGTTCTCTAAAAGGCTGATAACAGATGAGAGGGAAGTAGCCACATGTCAAGTGTATGTGCAGGAAAAGTGGTATGCTGCTTTTCCACAGCACAGCTGTGGAGATCCAGCATGAAGCTTACCACCAGGCTTCCAGTCTGGTACCACCCAAAGGCAATCAGGATGTGCATTGTCTCCGCAAATGTGTGATTGCTTTTCAAGAAGCCCTGTGCTCACCATCACTCCTGAGAGGTCACTTTGGCAGCTCCCAGCCAAGAGGGGTGACTTGAAGACGGAAATTGCACTGCTTCAGGTAGGAGGGAACACAGATACCATTCCAAATGTGCATTACAGCAAGGGTTATACCATTGCAAGTCACTTAAGCCAGAATGTATGTGCAAGCTGACACATGAGATGAACAAGTAGATGAACACTAGAGAAAGCCCACTCAGAGTTTAATGGACCCTGGGAAACATTTCACCATCACTGAAACCAGGAGATCTGCACACAAAATCAGCTTCCCATGGGAGATAGAGGAGAGAAACTCTCATCACACTGACAAGCACAGGGTCCACAATGCAAGCAACAGCCACCTTCCCCGTTCACAATACTCAGATCCTCGGGCAGGGGGCTGTACAGGAAGCCCACACCAAGGAATGTGGGACCCTGTGGACTCCAACATAGTGACACAGTTAGGTTGTAACCTTGTTAAGCTCACACAGGAAAGTAAAATAACTAAGTGTGGCTGCCAAAACTATACAGTTGCACCCTTAGCTCATGAAACCACACCATCTTCCTCTCAGCACTCTCCACATCACTGTAGATTGTGAGGATCAAATCCACCCTCTGTACTTCACAACTCTATTTAGAAAGGAGCCCAGGGATTCATTTCACACCATCATGGCATGGTAGACAGTGCACAGTTACTAAACACTAAGCACATTGTGATGATGTCTGGCCCAGTCTTTCCTAAACTCCTTACCTGCTTTTCATCTGCTTAAGGCAACCAGCTCAACCTCATGGTGATGAGAACATCACATGGATGCATGGAGTTACCATTACAGTCTTTTGTCATGGTCACTGCTTGTCCCATCATATAAAGTGGAGTCCGCATGAACATCAACAAGTGCCTGGAACAGGTTTTTTCTGCACAGCTTTGCTTTCACACAGCTGTGGAGAATGAATTTCTGTGGTCTGTTGTAAGGAAGCAGTGTTCTTCCAAAACAAACAAAAACCTCAAACCAAATGAAACCAAAAAGATGGTTTTTTCCCCCTTAAGTAAACCCAAACCTGGAAACTTTCATTGTCATAAAAGAAGTGCTGACTGCTTCCCAAGCAGGTAACAAAAATGTTTACCCTCCGGTAAAGCAGATCATTTTGATCATACAGCAACACAGCACAGCTTGAACTTGTTCTCAAGATCAGGTCCTTCCCTCCAGCATATTTCTGCTCAGGGCAGGCATGGTATTGCCTTAGACTCCTCCAAACTTTCCTGACAGGCCCCTAATATTTCAGAGTTATCTGAAAGGCAAACAATTCCCCACACTGATGTCTGGCTGGTGAGTGGCATGGTAAACAAAGCAGTCACTGAGCCGAGAGGGGCACAGTCCTATGGAGCACAGCTCTGTTGCCAGAGCACAGCCATCCCCTGCCTGCTCCCCACATCAGGTACGCTCAAGCTCTCCTGGCCACACAGGAAGACCAAATTCAGCTTCCCAGTTTGCAGATGGCATGTCTTGGAGCAGCCTGCTGGGGACTTGTGGGCTCTCAGTCCCATGTCCCATTGACCCCGCGTACAGTCCCGACACTGCTCAGCATGAGCGCGGGCGCTGCTGCAGCCGGTCACTGTGAGCAGTCGGAGACAGTGTGCATTGTAAGGGCTGTCAGCACTGCAACCAGTTCCAGTGACTCTCTTTTTGATTTACATTTTCTACATCCTTTCTGAGAAACCTCAATTGTCTATTTAATCCCTCAGCACTGGAGCAAAAGCATTCAGCTGTGCAGACCAGTACAGCAGGCGCAAATTTGATACCCATTGAAGCTGAGAAGTTACCAGGCATAAAAACCCATATGGGGACAATATAATCCCTGGTGTAATTCCATTCATTTTCATGTACCAGTGATGAATCTGACCCAGCAATCAGTATTTCCGTCTCACACCAGCTTCTTACATCCCTCTAGTGTGTTCAGTAGAAGCAATTCCAGCTTGCATTTATATGGGTGTGAGCAGAATTAGGTTTATTCTACTGATGTTCGCCTGCATGCTCTGGTCATGAGCAGGGACCACAGCTTTGCTTTCTCTGTACAGAGTTTTCCATACTGAATAGATCCCTTTTCAATGACATAATTTTCAACTCTGCTTACTTCCAGAGTGTGATGGGAGCTGGGTTGGGGCAATGACACGAAATACTATGCAGATTCAATTAGGGCAGCCTTGGTGTGCGAGTCAAGCACTGCTCTCTGCAAAGGGCAGAGATGTCCTTCAAAGGACTGTCTCACACACAAGGTCCAAAGGTGATAACATGGGCCTGAAGGTTTGTAATATGCTTACCAGTGGGTGCAGTTGAGCATGTGTGTCTCTTGTGAAGTTTTATTGTCCAGATAACAAATTACACATCAGGATGTATGAAAGTCACAAGCATTATACCCTGAATTTATAGGTCTGGCACTAATATATGCATTTGGACTTAAAGCACTTTCTTGCAAGTTAAAACCCAGCTCTGCTAAGAATTGGGGTAATTCAATACTTCCTTTGAAAAACCTCACATAGGAAGATTAGAACAATCTTAGTGATTACAGTCTATCTGGGGTCCACAGATGCCACTAATCTATGGAAATTGTGAACTCAAAGGATTTATGTCTAAATGTGATTTAAAATCCACTACCAAATCTCCATCATGGTGGGTTTTTTTAATGATTTCTTTCTCTCTGCTCTCTCTCTCTCTTCTCTCTTCCCCCCCTCAGACTGGATTTCTGTAAGCAGTGCCTGTCGGGAGGACAAACAGGCACAAGCTGAACAAGTGCCTGCCTCCTCTGTGGCCTGCAGTGTGTGTGCACCCTCCTCCACAGTAGTAGCAGCAATTGCCCCAGGCTGGGCCCTGGAGCCTGTCTGCAGCCCTCACCCTGATGAGAGGCAGCTGTGGACCAGCTTTGGTTTATTCTTCTTAAAGATCTATCATAGACTCCCACGTGAATAGGAATGTAAAGAGAAGTCACAAATCAAACCTGAACCATGCAGGCCACTTAGGTGAACGATATTTGGGCCATATGTTTTGCAGGTTCATTTCATCAGAATAGTAAATTGGTCTGAAATTAGAGCCAGATTTTAGAAGGCAGCACCAAAGATGTGTCCCTTCAGCATGCATGCACATGAACTCAGACAAAGGGACAACATCACTCCCAACCTGCAAAGAGGCAGGGTAAATGGACACCCACATGCAGGACGTAGGGATGGGCATATCCCACGGACTTTTGTTTGGTGTACTAATGTACAGCCCTTCCAGGTGACTCTTCAGGGCCTGTCCTTTGAATTGTGACCTTGGCACCATCTCTTCCCTGTGTGGACGCAGTTATTATTTCCCAGGACTGGGTATTCCACACACAGATCCTCACATACTTCGGTGGGCATACATCCACAAATCATTAGTACAAGCTTTTAAATTACAGGGCTTTCAAACAACAACAATAACCTTGTCTTCCCAGCCTGTTCAAATAAACTGTTGCAGATTAAGGGCCTCAGTTTTTGTCAAGTTTAAACAAATATGTAGAGCACAAGAACTCTGCAGTATTGCATTACCGTGACAGCCAGCTCCCAGCAGCTCTTCAAGGCAAAGCAATGCACTGATGGGATTCCTTGCCCACCAGCTCCCCTCTCACCAGCTCAGAAGATGCAGATCTAGAAGGTCCTTAATCCAAACCAGGGTTTTGGCTTTACAGCTTTGGAATAAGGAGGTTTTGCTTACCCCAAACCTGGCTTCAATTTTATCTCATTTCCATAAATAGCACTAGGAACCTCTGGCAATGTTTTGCCACATTTTCCAGTGGAGGACAGGCAAAGACTCAAGGCCAGTGCTTTATAAGGGTATCTGAACAGTGTTTCTTCTGCCTCTTCGCACCCAAGAGCCTCTCAAACCTCCTGCTGACATGTTTTATCCTCTTCTACTTTTCAGTTCATATTTTTGAACTGTCATTCCCTTGTGTTTCACCTCATTTCCTCAGTTTCCACCTCCATTTTGTCACTTAATCACGTGAGCCTCTATAGCCTCTCATTTGCTTGTGGTAAATCTGGCATCTTTAGTAATCCAGACTGTTTCACTCAGGGGGCATATTTACAGGTAAATCTCCTTACAGACAGCTACCTCTGACTCAATAGTACATGTAATCCTGCAGCTGTCAAACAAAAGGTGATAAATCATCTACCTCTGATCAAACAAATCCTTCCTCTTCTCATTCAACCATGGAACTTCTCCCACATTACTGGGGATGGAGTGTTGGCTTGATTTCTGAAAGTTATGGACTGAACTTTTCAACACTTAAAAATCAGCTCCCTTGTCAGCAACATCCAAACTCCTGTTTGCCTAATTTGTGCTGAATCGGGGCCTGAAGAAGGTAAGTTTTTCTTTATTTGATTTCTTTGGGTTTTTTGAAGGGTGTTTTTTGGTTCTTTTTGAGGGTCCTTTTTTTTGTTGTTGTTGTTTCCTGGTGTTGGAAGA
Source organism: Pyrocephalus nanus (assembly GCA_038380795.1). Lineage (NCBI taxonomy): Eukaryota > Metazoa > Chordata > Aves > Passeriformes > Tyrannidae > Pyrocephalus > Pyrocephalus nanus. Next base: position 38,336,668 of record CM076259.1, read on the forward strand.
AGGAAAACAAACCCAAAAGGCAAGCTTGGATCAAAATCCTGCTGTAGCACTAGGAAAGGGTTAAAGGCAGCCTGTCTATATCCCAGGGAGGGACTCAGGAGGCTGGGCAGCCCCTGCCTCTACACAAAGCCCCATTGAGCTGGGGCAGGATGGGGCAGGAGGGGTGTGCAGCGCAGTTGTAACTCCACAAGCCCGTTCTTTTCACTGCAAAGACCCAGCAAGGCCCGTTGGCAGCTCCCGCCGAGTTCGCAGGCTCTGCCAGCCAACTGCTCCCTGTTTGTTCCTTTTTCTTAAAACAACAAGGCACACAAGGAAAATAAATACAAAAAGCCCCCGGTATGTGCGTAGGATTAAGCTGCAAGAGCCGCTGCTCCAGGCCAAGGGTTTAAAAAACCTACGGTTTCTTCTAGTGCTCTAATTTGGCCGTGTTGCACCTGCAAAGTATTTTTTATTCCAGCATCTTTCTAAAACACAGATGTACATGCTGAGCCAGGAGCCCTCTGAAGTGCTCTGTGTTGACTTAACTCTTTCCCTCTGGCCTCCAGCGACTTCAATAAGATCACCCATGCCAAGGCTGAATGCTTTGAAAACCCCCGCTCTCAGGTGCAGGGCCCATGTGCTCCAGTCTGTGTGCCTAAATTTCAGCTACCTATATCTACCCCTTGACTTCCAAACGTCGGCTGATCTGTACAGCCCATAATTCCTGATTGCAATAAGGCTGTTCAGTGCCTACAAAAACTCATGCCACTTGTTTTGAAGTACTCAGACATGGGTTTAGGCTCCAGATCCCAGATGCTTGAAAACTACAGCTTAAATTTAGACATCTGCATCTGTACCACTAGCAAAGTGGTACAGATTTATTTTTGGAAGCAGTGAGCCCCACCAGCTCCCATTAATTTCAGTAAGAAATGCTGGGAGCAGAAAGTCTTGGAAACATCTCCTAGGGAAGCTGTGCTAACATTAGACTCTTGTTTTCAAAAGCATTGGCTTGAAAAGAAATAACACACAATCAGAAGGAAGGAAAATGTTTGTTTAGCCTTCCTATTTAATAAAGTCATTTATCAGATCCATGAGCAATGGATCTGGTAAACTCCAGGTTTTTTGAGGAATGGTGCCCAGTGTCCTCAAAATCCCACCACCAAAAAGCAGTTTGCTCAATACCCTCTAACACTGCCAGCCCCTTTGCTGGGACAAACTGCTGTGGCCAGATCCTGATTACTGGCTGGGCAGTTGGCTGCTGCCACTGAAAACTGAGTGACAGCTGCCTTTCCTCCAGTGCCAGCTTAATTTCTTCCTCTTTCTTCTAACCAGACTAATTTTCATGGAAACTGCAGGAACTTATGCACTGCAGACCTTTCGCCTTCTATCAAATTTGGTTGAAAAATTGCCCAGAACTTATTAGGGATAAGAAACACAACTGGATAAGTTTTGTTTCCTTAGGAACCTAGGCTAAAAGGAAAAATTAATCAGGTACTTGTGGGTATCTGAAAAATTCAGGCTAGAGAACTGAGTTATAACCAGTTAAAAAAAAAAAATCTACAAAAGACAAAGCCAAAAAAGTTCATAAGGCTGCAAGACCTGACGGCAAGTAGAAGTCTAAATGCAGGCACAAGCTTAAAAAATGCATACAAAGAAAATATGTGGCATTTTCTTCCATTTTGACCTGTCCCTGTGTGAGACAGGCAAGAGTGGAGGTGTTTGTGTTTCCACTAAATGGAAAGCATGTGACTCACATGAAGTGTAGGATTCAAGGCAGTGTCACATTCAGATAAATCCCTGAGCAATGCACAGAGGTGTCTACAGCTACAAAAGCAGGAATTCACACCAAGCTGAGGATTCCTGCCTTGTGTGCTGCAGTAGTTGTGAAGCGCATGGTGCCTGGGGAAGAAATAGCCTAACAGGAATTTTTGTAGATGACATTTGCTATGCTTTTAAAACAGTTACAAATACAATCCCAAAAGCCATAAATTCCATCTGTGTTCACAGCTGAAGGAGACACCAGTAACTCAGTCTCATCTTCCATAAGACAGGAGAAGATGTCAGGAGAGAACACTGTGATTTTCTGGAAAGAAAAATAAAATGAGGAAGAGAAATCCATGGCAAAAGCAGTTCAAGTATTTTTAAAAGAGGATGCTTGGGAAATGAACACTATCAGGGCAGTGGAACTCTACTGAAAAATGTAGGAAATGGCCCATCTCAGGAAGGGAGGAAGAGCTGCCAGGCTCTATCATGGCCTTGTATTGCTCTTTAAACCATGACCACTCTGGCTGTGGTCTGCAGGACTTGCTTTTGGAACAGGCACCCCCAAGCTGCAAGATGGAAGCAATTTTATTCTCCTTGCCCTTTTATCTGTCACATAAGAAGAAAACTGTTGATACACAATTTTGCTACTACATCTTTTGAACAAGATACAAACAGAAGTTGTGTATGCCAGACCTAAGGGTTCAGCTGCCCTTGCTGGCAGGAAATATCAACCTCTGTGGCTGCAGATAACGATGTAGTAGGCAGTTAACATAGTTTAGGGGGTGGCAGTGCCGACATGTCCAGGAAAGAAACACAAGGCAAGTCCTGGGGTGGGCTGGGACAGCATGTGTGGGTTTCATCAACTTCATACATAACCATTCCAATCTCTTTTCTCCAATAATTGCAAGGAAATTCCCAAAAGACCACATTTTTACCAAGCAGCAATCTGGCAGCATTTCCTTTTTAAAAGCTGTCAAATGCAGTGCTTCCAAAGCACGCTGTGTGGCTGCTGGGGATGGGTGACCTGGGCACTGGGGATCCTGGCTGGTAGGTGTGATGCCTGCTCTTACAGGGTAACAGAGAGTCTGCTGGAGCTTCCCTCATTTCTGCCCACCAGTCACTGCATTGGAGGGAGAAGCTGAGAAAGCCTGTGGAAAAGACATGTTGCTGATCATGGAACCTAGTGCTATAACTGGAAATAAACCCATAGCAGACTTCTACGCTCCAGTTTCAGTAGCTGGCCGCATTTTAATTACTCTCTAGGTTTTAGGTTAGCAAATTTCACTTGAAACATGACAAGAACACATTTTTGCCCAATCTCCTCTCGGGGTAGTGAGGTGTTAGGGAATATGACTCTGAGGGAGTCCTGCCCCACTAAGTTTTCCTACCTGCTTGTGTTTAGCCAGTTTGATGGCAATGTGGAACAAGTTTTGGCCAGTCTCATGGCACTAACTAGATTGCTGAAAGCTGTTCAAAGAAGGCAACTGAAAGAACTGAACAAAGGAAAATTTTCAAACTATGGTGCTGAAGTACCACAAAGTGGAAAAAGGGCTATAAAGCAATAATATATGACAGTAAATTCAGAGTGTGAACCTAAAATTTGTCTCATTCAGGTTTTGTAGATTGTCCTCAGAAATGCATAACATAGGGTTAATAAAGAGCACTGTAGTACAGACCAATCCCTTCTTTCACTGGGGGCCTGCAACCTGCCATCCTGATTTATTCCTTATTCATAGGGTGAAAAACACCCATTGGTTTCAGAAGATATTTCAGATCAAGCACTAAAGCATTTGTGCCTAGATTTTCAGTCCATGTATTTTACACACTTCTGAATACTAACAACAATGCTGTGACTTTGTAGGGATACATGCATTTAAACCAGCATCAAAACTCCTTTATGGCTAGGATTTAAAATGTTGAATGCATTAGAGAAGAGAAACATTTGCACTGTGTTTCTTATTGTTGGTTGCCTTTCTGTAAGTGCTTTCAACACCACCAAATTAGTCCAGAAGTGGTTAAAAGCAGCTAAAGGGAGCTTTGGAGGACTCAGTGTCAGCTGGCATTCTAATGAGAATTAGACAATCGGAAATAGACAGCTCCGAGGCCAAACAATTAGCCAGACAATTAAAAGGCTCTACTGTACAGGGTTTTATGTGGGATAGGATAATGCAGCCGCAATATTTGTGCTAATAAGCTAGACGGATAAGAATGAAGTTAATTTCCCTTCTCAGCAGCTAAATGAACAGATTGCTCCATTTTAGTCTAGCCCAAAAGGACGTGATTTTTCTCTGGTCAGAAAAAAAAAGTGAGAGAGAAAGTAATAAAAATGTTAGTCTCTGGCTGGATACTGAACTGGTGTGGAGCTTGCAGGGGTCCAGCAGCAATGTCACCCTGCTCTGCTCTGCCTTCTGCCTTTTGCAAATGGCACTTTCACCCATCGTGGCTAAAGCTTTCCCCATTCTCATTCTGGATTCTTCCATATGTATAGGATAAGACTTTCACACATCTATTTTGACATTTTCCATAGTATGGTGCTCACTACAGATCAGAGGTATGACAATTTCCTGTGAAAAATGAAAACAGGGATGAGTATAAACAAAAACTGCCCCTATCCCAAAATATGCACCTAAGCTTTTTGTATTTGGAGAAATTGCAGGGTGTGGCACCCCATGGGATGCAGAGGATGAGCCTCCTTCTGGGAAACCTCCCTTCATGGTGGTGCCTTCCTGTGAATGCTGTACACTGAACTATAGAAGTGACGCAGATTGGAGGCCAGAGTAACCCCAAAAACACTCCTAACTCCAGAAGGGTTATCTTACCCCTATATTCTGAAATGCTCTCTAATGCCTCTCTAAACCCACAGTATAGCAATGACATGCCACGAGATCGCCAAAAATCAAACTCTCGTTACCCATCCAGTTTTGTATGGGTCAGGCTTACTTACTGCAAAAGCATCTTACACTGGTATTTCCCTCAGGGAAAAACTCTCTGAACTTTAACATCCACCTGGTCTATGTAAAACTGTACCCAAACCCCAAGGCACAAAGCAGATGCTACCAGCTTGACGCAATGAATACAGTCCATTCCCTTGGACATGATCCTGGGCAGCCAGCTCCAAGTGGTCCTGCTTGAGCAAGAGGGGCTGGACCAGGTGACCTGCAGAGATCCTTGCCAACCTCAGACATGTGTGGCTCTGTGACGTGCCATGCACTGGTGGTGGAAAACACCACTGAGGCTTCCAACACCTTCTCCTGTACTGGAAGTGTCACGTGTGAGAATGAGGGCTGAGAGTTTGCGGAGGTGTGTCTAGAACCTCTATTCAAAGCACACACAGGCAGAAACATTGGAGGTTTCTGGTTCCCCTTTCCTTCAGACGGTGCAGGCTGCTGCCAGAGCCTGACGTCCCTCTTTTCATTAAATAACTGGCTTCTGTGGTGGACCAGCAGTCATGTGTTGCTATTTAGCAGAAAGCACCACCAAAACAGTGAAAATGAGCTATTTTGGTTTGGTGCCTCCTTGCAATTACAAAAGACCAGAAGCAAATTGTCATACACAGGATAATTGATTCCCCAGGAAAACAAGCCACTTGGAACACAAGACACTTTACAGTGGGTCACGCTGTTGTTTTTTCTGCTGTGATGGCACCGTTTTTGTATCTTCGAGGCTTACCGCACATGCACAGGATAGGTCAGATGTGGGCAGCTTTCCTCACTGCCCCTCTCTCTCCTCCCTCTTCCCCAAAAAAGCCAAATGAATAGACACGTGACAATATCACACACTCAGAGGCAAATGTATTTACAAGGCATCAGCATGGCTCAGTTCAGTCTATAATTACCACATTATGGCTTCAGCCAAGCCATTTCTCCAACGATGCCCAGATGTACCAATTACTTCTCCTCTACAATGAAAACAGATGAGAAACAGGTGACAAGCCCTGTTTGTAGCAGAGGGATGGAAAGAAAGTTTTGACTAATGAAAAGATTGCCCTAATAAGAATCTTGTACCAGAACAGCGTGGTGAAACTGCCTTAAAGTCTTCGTTCTCTGCAGGTCTGATGTGGAAGATCACAGAGCGAACTATCACTTTAATATGTTTAATACAGGCATCTGCATTTGTAACCAAAATATCTTTTTGGCCACTGAAAATGGAAGCAGGTGTTTGAGGCTATGTTCCCATCTTGCCAGCCCTGGCACCATGAACTCTGGCCAAGTTCTGCTACACCAAGTGTCTCACTTTCCAGACCGACCCTGAGCAGGAGGCCCCTTTGGAGGATCATGTGTGCACTGAAGTCCTTACCCCTTCCCTATCTTGGTTTTGAAAGCATTTTTTTGTATGACTGCTCCCTGGTTCTTGCTCTTTTTTTGAGCAGGCACACATGGACTTGAGGAGTTCCATGTTGCAAAGATCACCGTCCAGTGGAAACCACAGACCCTCAGTTGCCTCTTCCCTGGCCAACCTGACACAGAGACCAGGGAAGTGATGTAAGATGCAAATACCATCCCTCTGGATGACTAGAAATGCCATTTTTGACCAAAAAGTCTTTCCCAATAATCACTGTATCAAAACCTGCTAGGTAAGCAATTTTTGTCCAAAAATTCCTGAACATATCAAAATCCCTGGAAAACAGGCAGTGTCTTCCTCCATTTGAAATCATTCTGAATTTATAAGTTGCAACAAGGGAAATTTTACCAGGTGGACATACAGAATGCTCACATTGATACTAGTACTTCTGCCTATAAACAACAGAACTGGAAAAGCAGTAGTTACATAAAGCTTTATCAAAGAACTTCAAGGATGCATTCACTCTGTCTGGGATATACAATGAAAAGCTACTTGATTTTGATTTTGTGATTCATGTAGATACATCCTCACTAATGACAATGAGGTACAGTGATGCAGTGCTGGTGGAAAGGTAAACAGATTTCCACTAGTCTGTAAAAGAACACATTCTTTAAAACCATGCCATTGTCTCCCAGCAAAGTGTGAGGGCTTTTTCTGCTATGACATAGTTAAGACTACGAATGACAATGAAGCACTTTTACTAGTATGTGGCCAAGTGTTGTTCATATACGACTAATAGAAAGTTGCTCATAATTTACATGATTACCATGTTAGTACTTCCCCCCACACAGGTTCAGTCACATTTGTCAACTTGCTTTCATTTATTTTATTTTAATCAGCTCTAGCAACAAGATGTGTGAAGCCTTGCTGTGGGGTTAGCAGCACAGTTATCTGAAGGGCTGAATCACAAGTCCTCCGTGAGCATCGCCGAAGGATTTCACTGGAGACGCCAATGCAGAGTTCAGGCGATCAGCAGTGGTTTCTGGATGGGTTTTGACATACTGCCTGTAACCAGCTGAGACCCAGGTCCTTCTGAAATCAATGGAAAGTCCTGAATGGCCACAATTTCACCCAGTGAGATTCAGGAATGTCTGTTACTCCAGAATATTTGCTACAAGGAGGGCCAAGCTGCCCAGCTTTTATTTTCTATTGCATTTAAGCTAACATTTCCTAGGTTTCCCATTGTGTGGCTTTGGCTTCTGAGCCCATCTGCTTCACTTCAGGGTATGTTTTCATTGTGTTGCGTGGGCTTTTGGCTCATTAACATGGTGTTAATGGAGTATGGCAGCTAGAGCCTTCCTTCACTCACTGATAAGACGCTCATTCCGGAAGGAGGTTTGCCCACAGCAGATTCAGCAGCTGAAGCATTTATCTGCCATGGAGTGTTAATAACTCTTGGGTTATAATTACCAAATCTCAATATTTACATAAAACCAGAATCTCTATTGTGCAGCTAATAGCACAATCTTGAATGTACAAAATGCCAATTTGCTATGAATGAGGAGCTGCTTGCTAAAATTCAAAAGCAATTAAACTGTAAGCAGTAGCTGACATTTAACAATTGTACTGTTTGCCAAGGAGTCACCACTTACTGGGTGCAATTCTGGCAGTGAAGATGCTTTATGGGACAGAAGGACCTGGGGATCCTCCTCCCCAGCTACACCACAGAGAAGATTAGTGCCTCAGCTAGAAGATTGGAAAACTCAAACCATTTTCAAACCTCTAGACATAAGGAAGAATTTTTTTTACAATGAAAGTAGTGAAACACTGGCACAGGTTGCCTAGAGAGGTGGTAGATGCCCCATCCCTAGAAACATTCAAGGCCAGGCAGGACGGGTCTCTGAGCAGTCTGGTCAAGTGGAAGATGTCCCTGCTCATTGCAAACAGTTTGGATCTATATGACCTTTAAAGGCCCCTTCCAACCAAAATCACTCTACAAGTATATAACCTGAGTTGCTTCAAACCGCTGGCTGGCAGAAGATCCCACTGCACCTTCTTTAGATCCTCTTATGTGGGATCAGGTTGTGCACTGAAAGATGAGGCAGCTCCTCTGTTTTCTGCTGCTGAAGAGAGGGAAGGTAAATTTTGTTCTTCTGTCTATTCTTTAGCTATTCTTCTCTATTCTTTGGTCTAGTGTGTAAGTTGTTAAATGTGTGATGTGTCTTCTCTGCATGAGTGAGAGATCTGGTCCTCCAAATCTAATCTCCTTCATCATTTCAGTAATTATACTGCACACCAAAATAAACAGAATAGGCATATATTTTTAATATTATTACTCCTTGGAAGATTGTTTTTGTGTGTGTTGTGTTTTTTTGTTTTGTTTTGTTGTTTTGTGGGGTTTGTTTGTTTGTTTGTTTGTTTGTTGTTTTTTTGATGGCCCAAAGTCCCTTTCTTTTTTCTCCCTCAAGAAGAGAAATTGCCTATTACACGGAGGTTGAACAGAAAAATCTACATTCAACTTAAATTGCAATTCTGAAATTGAATTTATTTCCCCAAAAGGATTTTTCTTTTTTACTGTTCTTCACTATTGCAAAGCTGAGACAAATTTCAAAACAAAACTTTGTTTCCCAGTGAAAAAAGAAACCAGTTATTTCAAAAATGTCAAGATATGTCCATTCTCCTGTCACTAAAACCACTTGCTAAATTTCACAGGTATTATTAAAAAGTTTTGGTTTATCCAAACCTGTATGATTTTTTTCAGCAAGGAAAGTCTGTGCCCTATAATTTCATCCCAATCTCCAGAAAGCAGCCTGTATCTTTAACCCTGGGAATCGTGACTGCAAGGCTTCCCTCAGTACATTGATATAATAAGAGGGTCACCTGTAGAAACTTTACAATGGACTAAATGCAGTAGAGAAAGTCTGCCTGGTAATCACAGCAGATTGATGGATATTGTGATTAAGCCAAGGACCAAGGCCTGCACAGAAGACACTCGATGCAGGATGAGGTCATGACCCCTCCAGCAGCCCAGCCATGCTGACTGCAACCCTGCAAAGGACAAAACCTGGCAGAGGCTGCTTTAGTGTCCTCATCCCTCCTCCAAGAGCCTGGCCAAGGGGGATGGAGGGCAGCTGGTATTCTGCATGGGGCATATCCTGGTTACTGTTTCTCAGCTTCAGGCAGGTCCTGCATCTTCCCTGGGAAATACAAAACCAGGAATGAGACTCTGAGCTTTAGGCAGCTTTTAAAACCCCTCTTTCCCATTTTCCCTGCTCCCCTACAGCCTACAGACCAGTGCTGTGTCCCGGGAGTACAGCCCTTTCTGACAAGGAGTGGTGCAAGGATAAGCCGTTCAAAACAGTTCCTGTGCCTACTCTAAGTTTTTGGATAGGAAAAAAATTCGCTTTTGCTAATACTCATTACAGCTAGGGATAAAGTTCTCTATCTCTCAGCACATTTGGTAACTATTTACTTAACTAAATGGTGAAAAAGAGAAGCCTCAATTCTCCAGAGTTGCCTCCCTCAGCTTGTTTATCATTGTGTTGCAATGGCTCTGTGGTTGTGAAATCCTGAGCTGAAAACTCCAAAGGAAATTTCTAGTGACAAGCTTTCCTTGAGGGTGTAAACAAATAGAATTCATTAGGAGGAATGAAAAGAAGCAGAAAACATCAAAATTAACACATGCGCGCTTGTGCATGCACACGCACACACACACACACACAATCTGCTTTTTCATAACTGTGATGAGGAAAAAAAAGGCTTATTTTTTTCCAAGGATAACCAGCTTGACCTAATGCTCTCTGCAGTCAGTAGGAAACTGAGCTTTCTCAAACTGCAACAGAAGTAGGATTTTACTTTCAGGCAGCCTGTTTCATCTGCCATGCCCTGAAAGTGCTGTATGCTTTCTACACCTGCTTGTGCAAACTAAAAAACACGGCTCTCTAGGAGTTATCAGGTGTTTGCTGATAGACAATGTATTTGCTTAAAAGAAAAAGAATGAATAATGCATTAAAAAGAAGCTTCTGAGCCAACTGTACTAATGGCTTTTTACCTGTAGCACCAAGAGCTTGTATATTCTGGCTTCATGTTAAAAAGTGTACTGATTAAACCATAATATTATGTTTTGATCTAGCCTACAGCTGAATGAATTACTGGCAGGAAACACAGCTCACGAATTCAATCAAAAATCCTTTCATTTGTCACAGCCGCTTCCTGTCCGTCTTTTAAACATCTGCTTCTCTTGTTCACGACAGAAAAAGTCTTTGTTAAAATAATAAGCATTCACCGATCCTTCCCCCAAATAAAGTGTGCAGTTCCTTGATGAAACACGCTTTCCTCCCCGCTTCAAGTTTATTTTATATATCTTTAATAGCTTCCTCACACCCCTCTCTTTCTTTCTGCTTTGAAATTCTGGAAAATCTCAAGCTGACAAAAGACCGCACTTCCAAAGCATGAGCTTGAGCTGCCCCTGGCCTTTCTGCAAATGGGACCCGGCATTTGGGATGCTGTAATGCAATCCCTGATAAAAACCTCTATCCAGCTTCTTAAATGGAAGCCAATTCCTCCCTGAGAAGGCCAAGCATCCATCTAGTGTCCAGGAAGAGGTGCTTTTCCAAGGCGCTCACTCTCCCGGGCATGTGAAGCTGCAGCTGGGATAGGCATGCACTTCTGGGAAGTGTCACCAGTCTTTTCTCATGAACACTGAAGCACCATAGTTCCTCCTGGCCAGAAGGTCAGGCTAGAAGAGAAACACAGAGCAACTCCTTTCTTCCCTTTCCATTTCCAGTCATTGCAGTGAGGTATCTCGAATTATGGCTATTTAGTCAGCTATTGGTGAAAGTGGTGGATATCAGTTGTGCAGCCCTCTCCTGCTGTCCTTAAATGTCTCACAAATCCACAATCATCATATTGGGGTTTATGTGCATGTTTGGCACCATGAACAGCTCCAAATTTCTTTACAAGCATCTACAGGGAAGAACACTAGTCTTCCGGTGAAATTTTAAATCCCTACTTTGAAGCAAACCACTTTCTTTGCTAATTACTTCCTAATAATTAATTATCTACTTCCTGCACCTCTTCCGAAAGCACTCTGGGTGTTCACTTCTAAGCTTGACAATCCAGTGCTCGGCACCAAAATGCAGCTAACTCTGGGGTGCAGCCTAAGAGTGGTATAACAAACCTTAGCAGTGCTCAGAAAACCCACCACTGCAGGCATTAAGATGGAAAGTTTAGGGTTGGAGAAGAAGCAGCTGTATTAGAAAGAACCTAATCCCTACAAAGGATCAGCCTGTAAGTTTGCTCATGCTGTGTGCCAACCCTGTGCCTCTTCCTAAACCTATCCAAGGAAGGATGCCCTCAGTGACTGCAGTGGTCAGGATAGGGACAGACGGCTATCCTGTGAGAAGTGGAATTGAAGTATTCTTCCCTGTTCTCAGGAGCTGGAAAAGATAAGCCAGTCCAGTTAGCACATTTTCATTGTTTTTTGCATCGTGCACTTTCATAATGTGAGACATGGCTTGCAAGTGACTGAAAGCTAAGATTGCATGGGCTGATGACAGAAGCAGAAAATGGTTAGGGAGATTTGCATGATGCTTTTCCATAGCTCAAATGACTACTTTTTTAAATTCCAATTTTCCACTGGGTGCTTGTAAAAAAAAGTTATTTTAATGTAATCAGTTTTGAAGCATAGATTACTTTCCTTGCAGGAGAATCTTACTTTTAGTCTCATTCTTTACTACAATACAGCACTATATCTAAATAAAAGTGATATAAATTAGGATTATCCCAAACATAAGAATTCCTGCCATGGGTCAGCCCAAAGGTTAGTCTGTCCCAACGTCCCATCTCCATCTTGGACTGACAGCAGGTACACAGGATGGGAATGGGGTAAACACATAGCAATAAATCCTTTGTACTTTCCACCAACTGCCGGATGTTTGTAGTTTAGGGACAGAGACAGAGCTAGGGTGTTTGCATTTCATGGCTATCAATATTTTTTTTTCTTCCTGAGATACATTTAATTGCTTTTTACCTTGCCAACTATTAGCAACACAGAATCATGCGGTGGTGAGTTCAGCAGTTTAACTGTGACTGTTCTTTCTGTCTGTCTAAAGCCCGACACCACCTCATCATATTGGATGTCCCATAGGTCTTGTATTGAAAGAAATAGCCCAAGTAATTTCCAGCAAATTCAATGGAGGGCATTCATGGTTGTCAGCACCTCTGTACTGTTCTCTCACTCCCTTTTTGGACCAGGGAGTCCCTGACATCTAGAAACTGTCCTATACTTTGGGTTATCCTTGTAACTTTGGTGCCTTTTTATTTCTAATACACTCTTTCTGAGAAGGAAAGGCAGAACTAGTAAATTTGTACAGCTCTGGTTTTCCTCTTTTTTCCTACTCACCCGTGATGTTTGATTTGTTTTGCACTGCTATCAAGGAACAAACAGCTGTTTTCACAGAGCTATTACAACTCTGGGATCTAATTCCTGAACAGACACAGCTAACTCATAGCCTATCAACAGGCATCTACACTTAGGAGTTTTTCCCATGCACACCACTCCATGTTTATCTAAATTAATCTTGTCTGCTCTTTTATAGCCTCACTATAGTGAGGGCCTTCTGCAAGTCTTTGCAGTCATCTTTCATTTTTACTACTCTTAATAACTTACTATCTATCAATAGCAAACATTGCCACCTCACTATCCATCCTCTTTTCTAGATAGTGGGAGATAAGGGCTTCAATCTTGCCCTGAGCCATTTCTCCCTTTATCACAGTTACAGTGACAAACCCACACTCCTACTAGTAGAACTTGTTTTGCCTGTGGAAAGAGGTTTTCCTGCCAGTGCAGCTTTGCCAGATGTGTCCACGCTAGGAGTATATTGCTGGATTAATGTGATGGTATTTTTGTACCATTATAAAAATGCCCAAAACCTTTCTTTTGGTTTAAAATCATCCCTTGGACACAGTATGAAACCTGGGGGTGAAGTGCAACCTTCCCAAAGGAGGAGTGCAGTTTAAGTAAGGAGACATCAAGTTAATGCATAACTTGTGACATTTAACATTGGCTTTGGGTTTAAATCAGGCTCCTGTGTGGCTATAAATTAAGAAAGAAAAAAATGGGAGCTGACAGAGAACGTAGGAGCATAAATTATTTTCTGTAAGTAAATAAACAGACAGTTACTGTCAGAGCTTCTTCTACACATCTCCACATGGCCACATTAAGATATCTGTGATGGTACTTGGAGGGAGGGCACCTGAAAAACAGCTCCTTCAGATATCTACAATATCCTTCCTTTCCAGTTGACCCAAGCTGGGGCATTTCTTGAGCATCCCACTTTTCTGCCCTCTGCTGGAGTGTGGGGTAGGGGACTGAGTGCAAATGCTTGCCTATAGAAAAATACTAGACAATATCAACTTGACCTTAAGCTAGAAACAATAAAAGGCATGATGGAGCAAGATGGGAGCCAGAGTTGCCACCCATTCACCTGCTGAACTGCAACAAGCAGACTTGCATGCAGGCTTTGCCTGCTGGGTGCTGTTGGTGAGAAGGTTGCAGTTCAGCAGACAGTGTCAAGGCAGGAGGCTGAGCGTTTTGTTTTTGGGTTTTTGGTTTGTTTTTTTTTGTTTTGTTTTGTTTTTTTTTTTGTTTTGTTGTTGTTGTTATTTGGTTTTGGTTTGGGGTTTTTGTTTTTGTTTGTTTGTTTTGTTTTGGGTTTGGTTTTTGTTGTTGTTTTTGTGTGTGTTTTTGGTTTTGTTTGGTTTTTGTTTGTTTTTTTCTTTTCAAGAAAGGGCATTAAAAGCAATTAAGAAGCATCAGGTTTCCAGCAAACCAAAGTAAGCATGTTTCTGTCCAGTCCAAATTAAACAGTGGAGATCATTGCCATCAGCGGTTGCTGAGGCCAGAAGTTAAAAGAGGAATTATACAAACTTATAGAGGGAAAGAAAGTCCATTGGAATTATTAAACACAAAGATACTGTCTCCAACTGAGGGACTTCCAGCCCTTTGACTGCACTGGGAAAATGACTGTGGCATATTCAGCTATTTTCATATGTTTTTTTTCTCCAGCATCCACTCCTGGACAGAACTAGAACTAGGACAGGATCCTGGACTGGACATACCCCTTGCAGACCCAGTATAGTTGTTCTTCAGCCATGTGTAAAAGTCCTGCAGCTCATTTTACAATTGTGTGTGCTCCAAGAAATGCCTCTTGCTTTTGATTTTGAAGGCTTAACTGACAGATCCAAGAAAAGCAAGCCCCAGAAAATCTGATCTGTCTAATGCACAAGGTCCTAGATATATCAGCGCTGCCAGTATTTCTCTTTCCATATTATCCCTGTGCTATGTATCACCTGATTGAGAAAGGCAATGCAGTCCACTGGACTGAGTGCTGAGCAATGCCAGGGCCAACATGGGAGATTTAGAGAATGCAAGAGTCTGGCTTTTTGTACCAGATGGGAATATGTAGGCCTGAGGTCCAGAGGTAACTACTCAGACTAAAGAATCATATTCTTCTGACCTCTCTCTTGAGCATGTATTTTGTATCACTAATTGTTAAGTGCCAGAAACTAATTTAATTTATAAAGATCTTTAATATCATGCATTTTTAAAAAGGCTACAAAGCTCCTACGCTTCAGAATCGCAACCTGACACCCAATTCCCATCTGTCTCCTATTAACAAAAACAACCTAGATAATCTCCAGTTGGATGTGAAAAACTGATGAAGATGATACAATGTAGACCAAATAGCAGTCAGCAGCATCTTAACAGTACCCATCAGATCTGGTGGCCAGTTTAAGGAATGACTGAATGAAGAGAAGATAAAATTAACAGATAGGGCCAACTATACACACTGACGAAGTGAAACTACATTTAGCAGGGTGTAGAGGGTGATTTGTTTGATTTCAAGGCCACTCCAAAACTCCCCATCACTATATAAGGCATCAATTACATGAGCAATCTCAGCTCCAGATGCTCATCCTAAGTGCCTGAATGAAAAGAGAAGAGACATGCCAGGAATAGTCTGTATGAGGCAGGCCACATGAACACGATGAAATGCAGACTGGACTACCACTGGCACTGCTGCCTCACAAGTGTGCAATCTGATAGGGATTTCAGGTGAGCTTTGTCACTGGAGGGAAAGTGAGCAGCTTCAGGGGTTTCCTACAGAGTTTGTGTGGACTGGGGAGAGCAGACATGGGTATACTGAAGCCCAGTGGCAGGAGCCCTGCAGAGGTAATCTGCAGGGTGGGCACTCTGGGCTTGGACAACAGTTAGGAACGTAGCAGAAAAGCATTGGAGTCAAGGGGCTTATTGACTTTCAACACAGCCCATCCTGCTCAAACACCCAGGTGGCCTGGTGCTGATGAATTAATTTCAGGCTACCAGAGAAAGCTTTTGCACCCCTAGGAGAGCTCCCACCCCTGTGTGTCCACACAATCTCGCCTATAGCCCACTGAGCTTTGCAGTGTCCTACCCTGGAGGCACCATGCTACACTGACTGATGAGAGGGAGAAAAGGACTGCTCAGTGGATGAAGAAAAGGCTGGATTTCTGATTTCTGATTTCTGAGATGGGACAGGTGCGGGGCAGGAAACCATGAACAAAATGTACTAATGAAGCACAGCACCTGGCAATATTTCCCATCAGGAACTACAGAATCACAGAAGCAACCAGGCTGGAAAAGACCTCTGAGATCATCAAGTCCAACCCATGACCTAACACCACCCTGTCAACTAGACCATGGCACTAAGTGGCACATCCAATTTCTTCTTAAATACTGCCAGGGATGGTGACTCCATCACCTCCCTGGGCAGCACATTCCAATGCCTGATCACTCTCTCTGTAAAAAATTTCGTTCTAATGTCTAACCTCAATTTACCCTGGAGCAGCTTAAGACTGTGCCCTCTTGTCCTACAGCTGGTTGCCTGGGAGAAGAAACTGACCCCCAGGTCTTTCCAACCTCCTTTGAGGTAGTTGTAAAGAGTGATAAGGTCTCCCTTCTAAAGGCTAAACAACCCCAGCTTCCTCAGCTGCTCCTCATAGGGCCTATGCTCCAGTCCTTTCACTAGCCTTGTTGTCCTTCTTTGGACACTCTCAAGCACCTCAGTGTCCTCCCTCAACTGAGGGGCCCAGAACTGGACACAGTACTCAAGGTGTGGCCTCACCAGTGCCAACCACAGGGGCAGAATCACTGCCCTGGTCCTGCTCGCCACACTATTCCTGATGCAGGCCAGGATGCCATTGGCCTTCTTGGCCACCTGGGCACACTGCTGGCTCATGTTCAGCTTCCTGTGTAACCCAGACTCCCAGATCCTTTTCTGCCTGGCTGCTCTCCAGCCACTCTGTGCCCAGCCTGTAGGGCTGCAGGGGGTTGTTATAGCCAAAGTGCAGGATGTGGCACTTGGTCTTTTTAAACATCATACCATTGGATTCAGACCATTTATCCAACCTGTCCAAGACCCTCTGCAGAGCCCTCCTACCCTCCAGCAGATTGACACTCCCTCCAACTTGGTGTCATCTGCAAATTGTTAATGGTGGACTCAATCCCCTCTTCCAGATCATCCATAAAGATATTAAACAGGACCGGGCCCAACACCGATCCCTGGGGGACACCACTGGTGACCAGCCGCCAACAGAAGCAGGGAGGGGGCTTGCACAGTGGAAGGCAGCTGAGGAAGAGCGCTGTGGTGGCTGGCTGAGGCTGCGGGTCTGCTGAGCAAATGGGAGCTTTCTGCAAACACACAGTCAGTTCCTCACGCCGGGAGGATCACACGCGATTTTTGTGTTCAGAGAATTCCACTGCATATAATTATTCCTTTGATCATGTTAAAAGAGCCGTCACCGTGTGCTTGAATCATGGCTTTGCTGGGAATTACCAGTTTGGACAGGGAAAGGAGCAGCCCTCTCTTACAAGTTCCTCTTTTATTCTTTTTTGGTTTTGTTTTGCTTGTTTGTTTAAATTTCAATTTGTACATATTTCAACCAAACTGTGCTGCAGTCAGGACAAGCAAATCATTCCAGGAACCACTTTCATTATCATTAGCAAAGTGGACGTCCTGTGCACTTTTTGCTTTTGGCCCAGGCAGCTGCCCAAAGACTGCACTTCAAAGGTCTCTCCTCAGCTCACATCAGAGCACCACCTCAGTTTCCTAGACACAGCCTCCACCAGCTCAGGACCTGCTTCTCCTTGCATTTCTCCACTTGGTTTAGGCTCACCAAACATCAGCGACCTCAGTCGTGTGCAAGTATCTTGCAACAGAAAATGAAGTGTCTAAGGCAGCTGACTTCCATTGCCTCACTGAGTTGCTAATCCAGGAGGGCAGCTTGTAGCTAGCAAGTGGCAAGAGCTGGGCTTTATAGTAAAAAAAAAAAAAAAAAGAGCAGAATTTTCCTGAAGAATAAGAAAAGCTCCCTTCTGGGGCTTTCACCAAAGTCCAAAGGACTCAGAGCCAACAGAAGGTCAAATGCTACTGAATCTTTGCCAACCAAACCAAACTAAGCACCATTTGCTACCTCACATCATGATCTGTCTCAGGTAAACACTGAGACAGAAAAAGCTGAGCCTGGCTTTGGTGTGCAGTGCTTCATCCCACACCAAACCAGACTATTCAGCTGTGGGAAGGAAAAATCAGTGGCTCTGGCTCTCAGAGCTTGCCCACTAACCTCCAAGACTTGCCTCTCACATGCCAGCACTCGCTGCCACACAGCCACCGGAGAACAGTAAACAAGACAGGCAAGCATATTATAGCTTGAGTATGCCCAAATGCTGAGACAGGCTGGGTTTGACAAAGTAGCACTGACTCCATTACGCTCTTAAGGCGGTTCAGAGGCTGCTTTCCCTTTTTGCTGCCTACCAACACCACCACCATGGGGCATCAATCTGTTTTGTGCCTGTGTTTGAGCAGTTTTGCATGTGAAATGCCAGCGTGTCCCTCTGGGCTGACGGGTACACGAGCTCTAAAGCCACTATGGCCTCTGCTACAGTCAGATCTCTACAGACACTGCTCTGCTACTGTGCCAGATCCCAGCTTATACTGACTCCAATAATTAATTGCTTTTTCTATTTTTAAATATGAAAGGGTCTCTGTTTGGCTGTCAAGTGCAGTTATCGCAGGCATGAAAGAGCCAGTTTTCAGCTGAAATTTATCCAGAGGTTGTTTGGGATTTGTAGAGTAGATCTAGGGGCTGCATTTCTCTCCCAAGTGCAGTTCCTCCAGGGCTTCATGAAGATTTGCCAAGTCTCAAACATTTTCACCCCCCCTTTCCCTGCAGCATTAGAGCTAGGATGGAGCACTTCAGCCCTGGGTGCTACCTTGGCTGGTCAAGGTGGAACTCTGTCCCACAGCACTTGCCCACCTTGAGAGGTGGATCCTTCCTGCTCATAAATCACATTTTCTGGAAGAGGAAAAGTAGGTTCATTTCATCTCTTTGTGCCAGACTCCACTTGAGAGTCATGGAGGCATCACCCTCCTAATCTAGGAAATGTTCCAGTGGTGGGGAGATAGCACAGGTGTCTGCTGGTGTCACAGCAAAACCTGCTTGTCTTTACTGAAGTAAAACTGAGCTGCCTCTATGGAAGAAGTTTTAAACTGTTTTTTTTCTAATGGATCCAAGAAAATGTAAGCCACCAACTTCAAAGTAATAGTAGCAGCAAGATCAGGCTGCCAGCTGCCAGTGTGACCTGGGTTGACTGCAGGCTGAGATGGTGATGGCCAGGGCAGTGCAGGAGCAAGGTAAAGCCTTCATGGCATCGCCCTCTCTGTTTATTGAAAGTGCTACTTTGACAAGTAGTTAAGGGTATTTCTGCTGTATAAGTAAAAAAAAAATAGCCAGCTTGACTAATTTTTTTTTCTTTATCTTGACTTGCAAAGTGAGTTGACCACAGACTAGCAGGCTGTTTTCCCAGGCTACATTGACAATGCTGGTTTTTTGTCTGGATGAACACTGACCTTACTGCACTGCTGCACACTGGCCACATCCATGGACTACCACATCTTCCCACCGAGGCATGGGGCTGGCATAAGCTGTGGCACTTGTTTGGTAAGAAACCATCAGCTGATGGCTTGGTTATCTGTTTGGGTCACAGAAAAGCTGGCCATGACTTTTCATAGGGCTGTTATGGTGTGTCCCACTGCAGTGACTAAACTAGCTTCTGCTGGTGAGGTTTTGTAGTGCCAGCCAGGTCTTGCCATGGACATCCATCTGACACCACCTTTCAGCTGACGGTATCCTCACGCAGCCACTCAACTAGCTGCAAGTGCCTACCCCAAGGAAAAGGCTGAGGTTAAATCATGTTTACTAGCTCATGTTAGCCAAACCTGACGGAAGACAGACTGACTTTTGGTAAACAGATGTGTTTGTTTGAGATATTACCACCCTGGGTGTTTGACTGTCGGAATCACAGCCCTTATTCAAACTGGTGGATAAAACAAGCAAACATGCCTTTGGCATCCCAGTTCACTACCTGGCATCTTACTGCGAAGCAGCCTCCATATGTCTGTCTCAGCCCTGGGCTGCTGGAATGCCTGTGGCTCAGGCATGTGTTGCTTTCTGGAAGGCTGGGGAGAAATAATCTAGCAGAAAAGGTGGTATGGATGGTACTATAGCACAAATCCCTGGAGCCAGACTTTCGGAGCAGTGGTGGTACTTGAGGGGCAACTCAAGTCACTCAGATCTGACATTTCTCCCTCCATTCAGGCTACTGTTCGGGGAGAAGACAGACAATAAAGCCATAGTCATGTCACAGGGACATTCCCTTATAAGGTACCCTTATTTGTGTGTGTGGCATTATGGTTCACCAGAGTATATATGATAGCTCACACCCACCAGAGCAGGCTCCAAGGCTCTTGCAAGGCTTTGGCAATATAATGGCAGAAAGTACCTCCTTCCTCTTTGAGAAACTTGGCAGCAGGGATAGGAAGCCAGACATGCCACAAAAGTAGCAATCAAATAGTTTTCTTAATCAGGGCTCATTTTGTAAGAGATCCAGCAGGCTCCTGAATTTTGCTGACTTTTGAAGAGCTGGCATTATTATTTCTCTGAGAATGGAAAAAAACACCCAGCAAGTAAGATGGGTATGCATATTTCTTGAGTTATGTGCAGTACAAGGGATCTCTGCAGTGACAGTGGGTGGTACCTCACTCTATCCACATCTGCACAAACCGGGAGGGATTACCACACCAGGAAGTGACGACCCATGGCCTCTCATTTTCTCTTTGCTTCACCCTGACTATTGAGATGAAGCAAGCACTGAGATAGCAATCCTTACATTTTTTCATGGAGCTGAATACTTCCTTTCCAAGACATTTATGCACCGACTCCCTCAGAAGCCAAAGCCAGCAGTGTAATAATACCTGTGCAGCACTGCTGAGCAAAAGGTCAAAATCAGGCTCACTGTATCATTCATGTTTCCTGTCTGAGGAACTGAAGGTACTCTTATAGATTATGTTAGGGCTTTTGGAGATTTATGATATAATTCCAGGCTGTCCATGGGCTTTCCTCCCACCTTGTCTAGTTGCCTACAAATTATAATAAATTGAATAATAAACTGAATGCCTGACTATCTAATATCCAGGGTACCTGACACATCAGTGACTGATATTTGGGGTTTTACTTCTAAAAGTGAGTAACATCAATATGTGACCATGGTCAATTTATCACTGTGACAAAGACCCAGCTATAGTGAGTAGGAACAAGAATATATCAAACCCCAAAGGTTTAATCCCAAAAGCATATCTCCACTCTTATTTCATGATGTTACACTATTGTAAAATGGGAGAGCTGACTATAGAGGCTGGAGACTGTAATTCCATTATTGATGTGCTCCTCCTTGTCTCCTCACTGGATTTTTTACAGGGAACATCACAGGAGTATTGTGGTTTTATGAGCTTTAGTGAGTTTTATGCATTTGCTGAACCAATTTATGCACCATGCTTTTCTCTCACCTGCACCATGGTAATTCTGGAGTGCTTCAATTCATTAACAGGGCACAGAAAGCACTGCAATCTCCCCAATATTGTTCTGCCTTTACGGTTGCAGCATGGTGGTTTTCACAAGTAAATAAGAAGACTGCAGGAAAATACAAATGTTGACTCTGGTGGAAAAGTTTAATTTACTAAACAAATCCTCAGAAATTGATCAAACTTGTAAGGTACCAGAGAGAGAAAAAAATTTGCTTCTACACAAACAAGAGTGATATTTTCAAACATGATAGATGTATCTGAACTGGAGGGAAAAAAAAAGAAAAGAAAAAAAGAAAAAAAGAAACCAACAACCTCAGGAGCAGCACAAAACATCCTTTGTTGCCGGACGTGAGAAAAACACTACAGTTCTAAAAAAAGCCATAGGAAGGAAGTGGAAGAACCTCAGAGGCGAGTGGGAGTGCGAAAGGAATGTGGCTGCATTTTTTCCCCCTCCCTGCATGTAAGCTTGCTGTTTGCAGGCGAGAGAAGAGCTGTTGTGAGAGTTTTGCTACTTGGGAACTTTGCTGTTCACAAGTGCAGTGCATATTAAAGCAACTGACTCATCTATTTTCTCTTCTTGGGCTTTGCAGTTTAAAAAACCCAACACCCCAAATGCCTACTGAGTTTAGCATCGAAATTCTGCTCTTGATTCTACTTCTGAAAGTTCCAAAGAATCTGTAAGCTCAAAATGATCTATTTTCTTCTGATTACTACATTCTTGCACTAAGTTTTTACCACCCTGATGCCCCCACTCTTTTCAACTTCTTGCTACACTCACAACCAATAAAATATGGGAGGAAGCAAACACTGACTACTTCGGCACTGAAACATTTGGAAAAGCTCTGAATTATATTCCTTGTAGCTCCCAAGCCACTGAGATTGCCAAAAAACAAGCAGAAGAAAACAGAAGAGTCATTTGAAAACAATGTCATGAAAAGGAAATCAATTTCGTATGCATTTCTGAGATTAATGACCAGCATACAAGAGAAAGAACATGTAGACCACAGACTTAGGAGGACTTTATGTTGCGTTATGGCACACTTATGGGCAGAATAACAGGTACTCTCTGCTCAAAACTACCTGCATCTTTAAAACATCTCTCTGGACCACTGGGCCAGAGTAGTCCAATGGCTCTGAATAATGAATGACTTGCTAAGCCAAAGTCCCTGCTGGCAGGATGTCTCTAAGAGTCATGCATTTCCTGAGCAGTGCTATATGGGCCATATTTGCTTAATCTGAGAAAAAGCCTTATCATTTCAGCATGGAAAAAAAAGAGATACTAAAAATCTAATATAAAACCAATTTATTTGTTTACTTGTAAGTGATGATTGTCATCCCACTGGCTTGGCTAAATCTTGCAGTAACTGTGAAACAACTTGAATTTGTTTTATGAGGGAGTGATGTAAACTCTGAAAGGCTTCACCTTTCACATTCCCTCTTTGCAGCGGTGCAGTATGTTCTCTCTTTCCAACAAGAAATACCATTTATTTTTACCATTTCTCTTCACTTGCTCTCCATTATTAATGAGGTTTGCATGAGAACATATTTTCTGTTTTGTTCCAGAGCTTGTTTGCTCCTCCACTGCCCACAGCCACACTGTATGTCTCTGTACGCTGATGCAGAAAACAAAGGCAGCCAAAGGGCACAGGGAGGACAATGAGTAGTAGCAACAACACTTCTGACAAGTCAGGCTACCTAGGGATTTGTCTCTCCCTCCCCAGGAAGGTGAGAGGGAAAGCAATTTTGCTTCTTCATAAAAAACACTACAGAGCCCCCACATACCCTGTGGCTACTGTGGCTGCCATGCTTCACATTCCTAGTTGCTAGAGATTTGCTGTAATCTCAGTGTTAACTTGAACAAGCTTATCTCTGTGTCCAGCACTTCCTGTGGAAAAGCATGGACCCAACTGATGCCTTGCATTTAGCAGAACTCCTTACACTGGTGCAAAACAGGTGAGAAACCAAGCCCCACTGAAAGACTTCTCAACCACCTCTGTGCAGCAGTGGGAATAGGAACCTCGTGGTTTTTTCTGACTGTGATCTCCTCCCAAGTACTGAGACCAAGTAGGGGTCCCAAAGATGGTTTGCTTAAAGCTGAAGTTTTTAAAGTTACGTGCATAAACAACCACGAGAGACCCTGAAAATTAGAACAGGCTATCTTTTACAGCTCCCTGGTGAAACACAGGAAAGCAACACCTTCTATTTTACACAGGGAGTATGATAAAGCTAAAGGATGTGCCTAAAGCACATGTGGGAAGTCTGGCAGAGCAAAAGGAGCTGTGACTTCCAAACCAGCAGATAAGGCCTTTCTGACAAAAGCCCTTCTTACCATCCTTTCTAACAAAGGCCTGACTCAGGCTTATGACTCTGGGTACTCTGCACCAACACATTCTTCACCCAGACCTTTCTCTAGAGATGGTCAGAGCTCTTAAGTTCTGGTGTGAACTTTTCAGTGCTGGTAGTTGACAGCAGCTCAGGGCATACTAGATGCCAGAGTGATGAGTTCCTTCCAAACATACCGACTGATAGTTCCAGTGGTTCCGCTTTTTTGTTTACAAATGCAAACCCAGCCCTGACTCTTCCTCATCTCCTTCTGCACTGACACACTCTCCCTAACGGCCAGGGAGAACCACAGGAGGATGGTTCCAGTGGTACATGCGGTTACAACACTGAGCTGTGATGAAGGAGCTTCAAGCCCTGTTCTGTCTTCATGTTCCCAGGTGATCTTGAGTAAAACTCAATGGACTTGATCCTGTTTTCTCTGCTTGCCTTCACAATCTACCAAGTCTGAACTCAGGTTTTCTCTAAAGCTATGGGCCACTGTCATCGTGACCATTACATCCTATCTGCAAGCTCAGGAAGAGGTCTGGACTGTCTGCAGACAGACCATTGGTCCCCATACCACTAATGGAAAGCAACAGGCTTGACAGCTCATGAACATTTCCAGTGGGCAATGTGAATGCCACCTTCAGTGCCCAGCTCACTTGCTCTACAGGGCAGCTTTCTCCCATCTCAGTTCTACAGCTTTTCCAGGTAGGACCTCTCTCCTACAGCTTGTGGTACCACAGGGACTACTCCGAGGTGGGGGCACACCATTCGTGCTGTAACACAGAGACTCGTAACAGGATGCCGGCTCCATGGTGGGAGGCAACACCCACACAGGCGGGGAAAGATGCTGGGAAAATTCCTCAGTGTTCCTCCCATGGCCTATGTATCCCAGCTCTGCCAGCAAATATCTGCAGGGGTCCCTGGGCGATCTGCGCACCGCCTTCCCTGTAGCCCCTCTGCTCCCACCACTCCCTCCATCCCACAGTAAGACCAGCGCAATGCACTGGTTAGGATGTATCCATAGCTGTATAAGGTTGCTCTGCATCACCAGCTCTTGTAGGATCAACAGCAACCAGCCAGGACATGACTGTTCCCAGAAATCATTCTGCTCTCACATTAATGAGATCACTTTTTATGAAACAGTGTGAAAAGTTAGATCAGATGTGTTTTTGTCTGTGGGAAATGCAATGCTATTTGTCATTCATTCGCCCTGACATAGGATGACAGCACAAAAAGCTGCATGCACTCTTCCCCTTCACTTTCCATCTCCACACTTGGGTGAATGGGGTGTTTTCCCTGTGCCTTCCACCATCACCAGAGTTTTATTTTAACTCACTGACTGCCACTGTGCCTATTTGGTGACTTGAAGTGCTAACAAGAGCTCAAAATTGGCTGTTGCAAAGCTGATACTCGAGTTATTACCAACCAATTCAGCTTTTGGTCCCTGCTCAGCAGTGCTGAGCGAGGTGAAAGTGCTGTAACCCATTACCCAACCCCTCAGTCAGCCCGGGCCATTTTTTTTTTTGTTTGTTTTCTTTACAGCAATCTCTTGAGTGTTTGCAGAAATGCAAACAGAAAGCGCTCCTGACAGATTGAAAACAATTAGGAAAGACTCAGAGTCACTGGAGCAGAGATTTTGTTATGATAATAAAGAATGTTCTTTGCTGGTGTATTATTTTAAAAGGAGAAAATTAAAAAGAAATATATCATGAAGGAGCTGACAGTGCTCAAAACCCACATCCTGTTGTTATCCTTGAGCCTGGTACTATATACCGCTGGCAGCTGCGAGATGAACTTTCCCATTAGGCCCCTTCCAAGCCCTTAACCCTGACCCAAAGGGACCTTCTTTCCCTCTTTTAAAGGGAGAGAGAGAAATCAATCTCCCTGCTGATTCAGCTGTGGGCCTCTTATGTCCAATGAATATTAGCACTGCAAAAAGAAGAAGGAAAAAAAAAGTGCAGATTGAGTTTTTTTTAATGATGTGGACTGGTGATATTTATGGACTAAGGTTCCTATCCCTGGGACCCATTTGATGCAATCAAATTACTTTCATAAAGCATCAAAGACTCAGATTCTAAACTGAAACCCCTTGTTTGGTCTTAATTTCTTCCAGCATGCTTAGAACTAATAATTTCCAAGACCAGATTAAAGTCACGGATACTACTAGTCCTAGTTTTTGTAAACTTCATTCTGAAGGACTGTCTTACTTGAGAATCATAGACACTTTTTTTCAGGCTTTTTAACAGCTACACACATGTCTTTTTAATTTCCTAAGACATGGCTAGTTCCTTTCAAGATGTTCCTCTAGCTCACTGCTATTACTGTCAAGCTTGCTTGCTCTCCCTATTTTGCCTGTTTTTTTCTCTATTTATGGGCTTCTAGGAATATATTAAGATTCATTCTTTGAAACAGCAGAGTGTCCTTCTTCTTAGCTGCCTTGTTTAAAAAAAAAAAAAGAGAAAGAAGAAAAATGAGAAAAGGCTCAGAAAGAAAAATTACTAAATAATAGAAAGAAAGAAAAAGAAAGGGAAAGAGGCAGGGAAAGCAAGAGAGAAAGCAAGAGAGAAAGAGAGAAAGAAAGAAAGAAAAAGAAAGAGAGAAAGAGAGAGAGAGAGAGAGAGAGAGAAAGAAAGAAAGAAAGAAAGAAAGAAAGAAAGAAAGAAAGAAAGAAAGAAAGAAAGAAAGAAAGAAAGAAAGAAAGAAAGAAAGAAAGAAAGAAAGAAAGAAAGAAAGAAAGAAAGAAAGAAAGAGAGAAAGAAAGAGAGAAAGAAAATAAAAGGAAGTCCCACCACACTTAATCCTACCTAAAGCTTAAATCTTTTCGATCTTTGTAAAAAGCTAACAGTGCCTCATTTAGAGACAGAAGTAAAAAGTTCACTAGAAATGCCCCCATCTGGAAGCATTTACTGGCTTAAGGTATCTCTGTCTTTTGCCATGTTTCTGTGAAGTCACATTTACAAGCTAAGCCAGCCTTTCTGTTCAGACAGTGGGGATACAGAGGCAAAATAAACTTTAGACCAGAGCCTTAAGTATACTCATAGTGCCTTGTAGTATGCCACTGTCAGAAAAGTCCTATTAGTGGAGCACTGCCTGCAAGACACACTCTAGAAGAAAACAACAGTCATTTTGGGAGGTCTTGTACCCAGCTGAAGGTCTGTGTTTGGTTGTGTATACCCAGGGTGACTCCTCTTAAGCTACTGAGCATAGGTTTTGATGGAGGTACCTTAGCTTTTGCCAGGACAAGCTGAGGCAGGTCCAGGCAAGGATTCTGGAGGCAGATAAATGGGGGCAGCTCTCAGGAGAGCGCCAGCCCAGGTGAGCAGCCTTGACAGTTCAGTGAAGATCAGCAGGTTTGCACTCCCCAGTCTTGCCTCACCAGCTCGAGGAGCACCCCAGACTCCTTGGAGTCTCACTGACAGCTCATACCCCAGAATGGTCCCAAGGTAACTCACTTAACTTTGGCTGCTTTCACATGGATTCCCCCTGACCTATGTCCAATCCATCATTTTGTTTTGCAGATTCATAGCAACTCTCATATCCTCATATCTGTGCAGACAGTGTCTGTGGATAGGGCCAGTTTCTTCAATGCAAGAGCTCTGAGAAGTAGAAGGAGTGAAACCTGTTTGGAGATGACTGGAGCTGAAAGGGCTGAAGGCTCCAACATCTCTAATGGTTTTACCATGGTCCTGGACACAGGAAACCAGAGGGAGGGAAAAAGAGAGGGAAGAAGGGAGGATGCTACTACTTTGTACAGTGAGAAGCTCTCCCTTCAGCAGAAAAGTTGCCTCCACTTCAGCCTTTCAAAGGTAATTCTGGTGGAGGCAGAGGAGGTGTCTGGTGTTACCAGATTCAAATAAATCAAAACAAATCCAGGTAATTCTTTGCTACTGTGACAGTAGAAGGATGGATAAATGCACTTTAAACCCACTACATTTTTATGTTATTTTCAGATTTGGTATCTAACATGAAGTATCCAGATTGGAAAACTCTGAGCTAAAGGCTTTCTCCATTTCATCTGCGAATGAACTCAGCAAAGGTTTTCCTGGCCTGACTAGGAAGTGGTGAAATTTAACTCATTCATATGTCAAAACCACTTTAAAATCCTTGGTGATGAAGCATTTTGGAAGAGCTGAGCGCTCAGAAATTGTGACTCAGCCTTTCCTCTCTCCTGTCCCACTCCAAAAAACTACAATCAGGAATTGGCTCAAAAAGTGCTAATTTCTTTTTTTTTTATTATTATTTTATTTTAACAAGTAGTATTGGAAGAGGGAAGTTTTTTATTGGACTCCTAGGTTTGAAGTGACTGTTCATCTTTCCCAGTTCTTCTCTGCTCCTGAAAGGGACAACTCTGATTTTTGTTTCCTCTTAGTGCAGATCTAGATGTGAGCTACAGGATGTGACCTAGGAGGGGCACAGTGACTGGGGAAGGGCTATGAAGTATGTGTGTCACCTAAAGCATTCCCTCTCACAGCAGTGCAACTTCACAACTTCTCCTCTTGTCTGTGATCCCGGAGTGTGCCATGGAATAGGGATGAGCTGAGCCTGATGTAAGACTCTCAGAGAGGGAGGCCACAGGGCTCCAGCTGCAGGGTTGGAATGGGCCATGGTGGGAGACGTATACCTTTGGAGTAATCACAGCATTCAAGGACCTGGAGACTGAAGTGAGACAAAACTCCAAGGCGAGACCACTGCTGCAGTCAGGCGAGCCAGTAAGCTGCCAAGGATAAGGTGTTATCATTATTCTAATTAGCTGCTGAGTTACCATTCCTGATTTCATCGTTTTGTGGGGTGCACAAAGAAGACTCCAGGGAGAAAGAGCCTTAGCACAATGCACACTTTCAACACAAAAACTGGACTGCCAGAATCACATCATCTTTTGGCTTGTGGACTTACACTGTGGAGGATAGGAATGTGCTGAAAAAGGAAAGCCTTCTCTATGTCTGAATAGCCCCTAAGGTTAGGCTAAGAGAGTTTTTGAGGGCAATGAAAATCCAAAAAAAGCTAGCTATTAATTAAAAAAAAAAAAAAAAGAAAGAAGAAAAGAGAATATAATCATGTATAATCATCTAATTTTGTGAACACTTTTCTCTTGCCATCAGAGATGGAAGTTGAAAAGTGGACATTACTGTTCATCACAAGCATGATAGAAATTGTTATAGGAAATAGGAAGAGTGGGTTTCTGTATGCTTCACATTTGGAGGAAGGAGACCTAGAGAAGAGAATGAGGAACTAGCAATAGAAGGGCAGTCTGGGAGTTGAAAGTTATAACTATGCAACATTGTGACCTTTCAGGCCTTAGACTTCAAATGAACCCTGGCAAAACAAGACTCTGTCCAGA
Source organism: Pyrocephalus nanus (assembly GCA_038380795.1). Taxonomy (NCBI): domain Eukaryota; kingdom Metazoa; phylum Chordata; class Aves; order Passeriformes; family Tyrannidae; genus Pyrocephalus; species Pyrocephalus nanus. The sequence continues at coordinate 38,365,321 of CM076259.1, forward strand.
GGCCCAGGCATGATGGCAACAGGGTCATGTCACATGAAATGTGAGAAAACTCTGTATTGGAAAAATAAGAGTCAGTGAACTCTGCAGCTGGCTTCATCAGCATAGCTTCCCACTCGAGGGTGAGCTCTGGCATCTGCCACCACCTCCTCAGACCTGTGCTCCTGTGTGTTGGTCCCCACAGCTATGACAAGGACTCAGAGATCTTTGCTCTCCTTTTTGGTACCTTCTTGCCTTGCCCTAACTATAACCTGTGGTTAGAAAAGAAAAGGTTAATGTAATTAGTCTTCTCTAGCGCCTGTCTCTGAAAGAAAATTAGTTTTCCTCAAGTATGCAGATATGACACTTTACCTGTCATTATGTAAATGGTGGAGCCTTTTAAGCCTGTGTATCTTCCCTGCAGAAATCCCAGTGAAGGTGGGGCCCCGGTGGTTCCACAAAGACACAGAGCACCTACACCAGAGTCCTCTGCTGCTCTATCTCACAGTAACCAGAGGCCGAGGAAAGGATCTCACAAAAAACTGTTGTTACCACTTAGCTACTGTAACCACCAGGTTACAACCAGGTGTTCAACACCAAAGGTACAAGAAGCTCTAATAAAGTGATTAAAATTGCCTTGGGGATAACAACCATTTCTGTTATTATCAGTAGGGAAACTGAGGCATGGAGAAGCAGGGAATTGCTCATGGCCACACAGAGAGTGAGTGGCCGCACTCCAAGTTCTTCCACTGATGCTCAGCTGTGATCACCCCTTCAGGCCATGCTGCCTGTCACCAGGAAAAAACAAGAAGCACGCTGCAACTCGGCAGCTTATAAGACTATAAATATACTTCAAGGTTGCACTGATACAATAATAATCATCAACGGGAGTGAAACCTGAGCCATTTATGTGTGTGTGTATAAACAGGGCTGGGAGATGTGTTTATAATGCTGCTCAGAGATTTCCTCTCCATTATACTCCAGGCAGATGCATACTGTGCTGAAGACAAAATATTCTCTTCACATGGCTGTGCTTTCTTGGACCTTTCTCACCTTCCAGATGCAGTTTTCTTCTCTATGCCTCCCTTCCACTTGTTCTTCCTCTTGCCACCAAAATCCTTCCTGCTCATCTGGATGGAACAACAGGAGCAGTGAACCACCAGATCTGCCCAGTTGGGAATAGTGCAGTCAGATTCTTTCTCTCTTGCAGAATCAGTAGCAGGATACAGAGGAATATGAGGCAAGTATAAGAGAAGGGAAAAATAAAGACAGTAAAAGGAAAATTTGGCTTCCAGAACACCACCTGTATGGTTGGTGTATAACTCTACACCAAACTGTGATCTAGAATATGGAGTAATGATAGCTATCCCTGCCTTTCTACCAAAACAGTTTGAGAGTCTGCTGAGAAGAAAGGTCACTGTTTCCTTTCCCTCATGCACATCCCTCCAGAGATGTCCTTGCAGCTTTCATTTCCTCCTCCCTGTCTGCCTTGCTTTGCTCAAATCACAAGGTGCAGCTGGAATCAGGGACAGGCTGCTAGGCCAGCGTGCATTCACCTTTTTTGGTTGATTTTAATCTTACTTTCTTGTGTTTCAACATATTAATCAGTTCTCCTCCATACACAGGTCAAGGCTTCACTTCTATCCATTCACAGTTTTTGCTTTGTGAGCTTCTCCTGTGAATTCATCTCATGTCTTATACAATGCTGGATCATGTTTAATTTATGCCATTCAGTCTTTCCTTCAGATCAGCCTCCCTGTGCAGCAGCCCCAGACTTTTCATACCACTGTCCCAGGACAAGGGCTTGGAACTGGACCCTTTCCTCTGGAGCTCTCCTGGCTTTACCATTCTTGTTGTCTCAGCTCCTTTCCCTCCCAACCTACCAGCTGTTCAGTGAATAGCAGCTACTTCCAGAGAACCAAAGGCAATGACCCAAACTGCTTTTTGCCCTTAGGATAGTCAAAGTATGCCCTAGTTTGGGGTGCTTTCATGTATCAAATCCCTGTGTGGCCTGACTTCTCAGACTGCTGGGCAACTCACGACAAAGTCAGTGGGTAACAAAGAAGCTCAACATCCCAGGCATGCAGGAAACAGTAGCACCCCAACTGAGGGGACAGATTAGACCACAGAGCCTTATTGAATTCCCTGGGGAATCAGCTGAAATCTTAAGGTGAAGGTCATAACTAGTTCCAGTCATGTCAAATAAGTAACTCCCACAAGCACAGTTTGCACTAACTGGTTCAAATGCATCACATTCCTACTCTAATCACTGATTAAGGAGGAGGAAACTGCACATAAATTCTGTTATTGCATGGGCTGGACTTAAACTCCTATCAGTTCATATCTTGCTGCAACCATAAATCTTCCTCAGTGACAGCAAATTTTTATCAAGAAGTAACCATATATTCCTAATATCTGGCAGCTGGCCTAAGACCCATAGTTTATAAAACTTGTTTTAAAATAAGTCATAAAATTCATTACATAAATTACTGTAAACCTCCAGGGTTTAAAATGCAAGACTTGGACCACAAAATCATGAGACTGGCTTAAAAAAAACCCAAACAACAAAAAAAACAACAATTCAGGAGATTTAGGAAAGAAAATAATGAAAAGAATCCAACATTCATTCACTACCAGGTTTCTGAAGCTGTAATAAACATGGCTAGATGTTCATAATATTTTTTTCCCTACAGCCATGATAGAGTCAAATATTTTTTGAACAAACTTGAGATTTCTACTTTCTCTCTCTAAGGACTGCTGTTTTACCAGAGAAATAGTATTATTAGAACTTGCCATCATCCATGTATGAATTCACTGAACAAACCAAACTAAATTGGTCATTTTGGAGTAAATCTTTTTCTAATAATGACCTGACTGTGATGGAGCCATGCCAGAAGTCTGATGCCATTCTGGTTAAGAACATCATATGGTCCCAGGGATACTAGCCCACATTCGAATTAGCTGTCATAATTGGCAGCGAAGCCAGACCTGCCCAATCCAATACATTCTTTAGCTTACAAAATGGACCAAAATGATACAATGGGATCTTCATGGGCATTAGAAGGAGTTGGAAAGGGTGAGGCGATTTGGCAGGTGAAGAAATGAGATTGGGAAAAACAAGATAAATATTTTCCCTGTGAATAATTGTCCACAAAATCTGCAAGTGAGACAATAAAACCCATCTTACTGGAACAACTTCGTTCTGTGAAACAAAGGTCTTTGGTGAAGACGATTCAGAACGATAAATGAGAGCAAAGGAGCATCCCATACAAATGCAGCTGTGAGGCAACACTGTGTGAAGACAGAACGGCTCTGGGAACATCACTGTCTGGTGAAGACTGTGTAGCCCAAATCCTGTTCAGTTCTGGAAGTGAAATAGCACTGTCAAATGCTTCCAGTGGTTCCTCTGAGAAAGGCAAGCTGCTTCTGGTGTTTTTACATGGTGTTCCCATTACAAAGACTACTAATTTTTTATGAATATTTTGGGCTATAGTCAGACCATTGACTCTAAGTATCTAATGTATTACCCTTTGCACTCTGGTACCTAAGGCCAAAAAAGGGGCTCATGTTGTTTGCTACTCACACTTCCTGGCTCTTGGCAAAATCAGTAAATAATCTGTTCCCATGGTACCTTCTGGCATCATGTCTGAGCTAAGAAACCTACCTGCAGAATGGTAAGGATTTGGCCAGGTGGTGTTTGGATGGCTCAGGGATTTGAGTGGAGAAAGCTTTAAGCTGCCCACAGGTAATTGGAACTTTAAAATAAGGCACATGGCACAACTAGCCTTCTGCTATTCTACTCTTTCTCTCTGCAGACTGTACAAGGAGCTGGAGTAAGTCAACCCTACCTTGTCATGACCTGGAAGTGGGTGTGATGTTTGTTACAAATTCCCATCGGGCTGAACAAAAACACCAGTCCACATGTCAGGGAGCTCTTATCCTCCATATACTTAGAAGGTGCTCTGAAAATGCCCGTTGCAGAAAGCCTGAAGATGACCATTTTATTAGCTACTTGTTATTGATTCTGATTATTTTCATGTCAAAATTGATCTCCAAGCCCCCACAGATCTCTAGTACAACTGGCATTCAAAGGTTGATAAAGAGGGAAAGATTTATATTCGCAGAGAGAAATACTGACTTGCATATTTGCAGTTATGTCTATATAACCTTCTGAGCAGCATTTGGCCCTAAATGGCTGGCTGGGACTCAAAATATTTCTTGAACAATATATCAAAATAATCTTTTTTTTCTAGGCCATGAGGTGATGGTTGTGTAGCTCCCTTGAGGGAGCTGTACCCCTGAACCAGTGAAGGCTTTGTAAGTCTTTCTGGAAAGGCTGAAGCCCAAGCAGAAGGCAAGTCTGGCCAAGGTCTATGTGGAGTAGAAGTGCTCAGTCCTGACCAAGCAGGAGGTCAGGTCTCAAAGAAGTGAGTGCTATCCTGCTATCCTCTGCAGGGTACTGTGCAGCTTCCTCCTCCACTATGTAAAACCAGAACACAAAGTCATACAAGCAAAAGAAAGGATTTTTTTCCCTACAGGAAATCTTGAAACCTGTACTGGAAATATTTCCTGTCAATGACACTTCTACAAACAAGCAGAAAACACATAAAGGGAGTATCATTACCTAGTCAACTACAAAGGATCTGGGACTACTTTGATTTCAGAAGGTATAGAAATATTTACTTTATGCATTGCATGGTGTCAGAGGTTTTGGATATTTGGTCATACTTAAGTAGCTTTACTTTTGTAAATATTGATAGGACAGAGGAGAAAACATGCTTACAAATAGCTCTGGTAGACACCAGTGGTCCCTCCTGCACACTCAAACAACACGGAGGTTGTGACACAAACTGACAAGAGAAAGAAAATTTATAGATGCTGCTGGACCATTAAGCCAACCCAAACATGTCCTTTGTGACATGCAGCTGAAGGAGGTCACTTGTATATTTTGATTCCCAAAACAACAAAACAACCCAAACTCCCTGCCCTGAGACATCCAATGCCTGCTGATGAGCAAACTGTGAAATGCCTGCATGTACACAGATGGGGCAGGTTTTCATCCAAGTGTGTGGTCAAGCTATGCTTCATGGTAAGAAGAACAGCTTGGGCATCTTCTACTGTTCAGGGCCTGGGAGTGGGTTGGGTGAGTGTTGCATGGGCTCTCATTGTACCATGGAACCTGTGAGACTTTTCTTGGCTTCAGGCCAGGATTTTCACAGGGAGCAGAGGGAGCAGGGTACATCACTTTACACACTAAAGCTGTTCTGACCATCATCCCAACTGATGGCTAAAATTTTGTCCTAAGCTACATCCCCTTAGATATCAGCAATGGCTCTTGGATGAGCAGGGCTTGAGTCAAATGTTAATTATCATGATTTATCCCTTTTCCTTCTCATGGGGAGGCTGTGAAATAAAAATTGTAGAGGTAGAGGGTGGTAATGCAGCCAACATCTTTCCTCATCCTCCCTTACTCCCTTATCTTCCAGAGCTTCGTTTTGGCAGATGTGCCTTGTTCACAGAACTGTCTGCATTTCCTCTCCGCCCTTAAAAAAAAAAAAAAAAAAAAAAAAAAAAAAAAAAAAAAAAAAAAAAGGCAGGGTGGGAGAGGGAAAGGGAGGGGAGGGAGAGGGTAAGAAGTGTAACTGGAAGAATTGGGCTATGTGGCATTTAACAGGCACTCTCTTACACATGCAGGTATAACCTGTATATGGTGATTGTGTCAACTACAATGCTCCTTGTCTCTGAGGATTTTGCTACATGTATTCAAAAGCATCAGTATTTCTGTTTAGTTAATAGAATACTAGGTCTTATGCCCTTTACTTACGAGGGTTTATGCATTTGCAGCAAACCTTCATTTTGAAATTAGCTGCGAGTTTATTCTTCTGCATATGCTTTTAATAATTGAAAAACAGCTATGATCTCCTCAGCTGAGTGGCATTTTGCAGCACATTTGTCCATATTGAGAACTATGTCTGCCTAATATTTGCAAACCAAGATAAACAGAAACAAAAGAAAGGAAAAACAATTTGCAGCTTTCCAATGCACATACATCCAGCAACATTTTTCTCTACCAGCAAGTACATCTCAAACACACTAGGCCAAGTGCGGCAGATGTGAGGAGTGCCAGTTCTTTGAAATGGTTTATTTTACAACTAATTAGACTAATCATCTGCAACCTAAAAATTCTCTAAGTTGGCAGTTACACCAGGGAAGCAGAGACCTTAAATATACTCCTACAGATTTTTATACCGCATAGCAAGCTGATCACTGTATTTGTATATGCAATGAAACGTTTGGGGAAGAAACTACCACCTCTATGGTATGCTTGGCCTCTGCAGTTTCTCATGTTCTTCCTGTGTTGCTCAGGGACATGGGAACAGAGCTGATCGTCTCAAAGACATTGCTAGGAAGTGCTCACTGGAGTCCAACATTCTGCAGAGCATTTTGGTAAGACCCCAGAATTCCACAGCTCTTATTCACCCTGTAAGTATCTCCAACACTCATGAACTCTTGCCTTTCCTTATGTATTTTTTATCTTTTTTTTAATGTTATGCTATCATATAAGAAAGCTGATGACAAGGCAGCAGCCACTCAGAAATTGTTCCTCTCAGTTGAAGGCGGACTGGTGGCATAGGACAGCAGAAGAGAGCACCAGACAAGGGGTACACCATGGCCAGAAAAGTGGAAAGCTGTCTTGGCTCCTTCATGGTTGTTGAACTGTGTTTAAGCATCTGTCCATTACAGTTTTACGGAGAGTTTGAAGATAAAGAGAGAAAATTTACTTGATGTTTGGCACGTTTGAAAAATTCCTCCTCAAAACTACAAAAAGACTTTCTTGAAAATTCAATTAGTAGCCAAGGGGTCAAGTACAAAAATCAAATAGTGGCAGGAGAAGCGGAGCATGTAGGGACTAACCAGAGACTCCACAAAGCAAAGATCTTATGTCTGGTGCAAGTGAGAAGGGAAAGTCCATAATGAGACAAAAAGACAATGGTGTAGTCAAAGCAATGCTTGAGGAAAATTCTCCTTTTGACATGTTTTGAATAAATTCATTTGCCTTTCTGTTCTCACCACTTTTACATTTGTAGTCTTTCTAGAGATGAGTTTTCAGAGTGCACTCTCAGCAGTCTCAAATTACAGTAATTATGAATTAGTCCTTTCATAGAGACTGGAGATTTATATGAGATTTTTAACTCACACCTTTGCCAAGTTCTCAAATGTACACTCTTCGGGCCTGGATAGGAAGGCTGGGTCAAAGAAGTTGTCCCAGTTTGATTTCTTCCACCAAAAAATGCACACCAGCAGGACTCGGGCTACATAATGAAGGTCAGAACTGTAAAGAAGCATTAAAAATGAAAGTATTCCCTAAGTGCTCAGGGTGAGACTTGCACCAATTTTACTAGAAGTTCCGATTTGCTCCCAGGGCCAGAAACTTTCCCAGGAATACACTCTAAAGTACATTAGTCACTATTGGACCAAACAAAAAAACACGCTGTGTATTTAATGAGTTATCCTCAATTTAAGGTCTATAAAGAGCCTACTTTTCCAATAGACCTTTTTTAATTTAGCCCCATTAACTGAAGATTGCCCATTTAATGCAACACATCATTATGGTTTTATTGTTAGCTTTTTATGAACTGTACCAGATTAGCTGCGGAGAATTTACACTAGATGCCCTAATTAGACCTTTAAAGGTAGCCATAATTTTCTTTTCATGTGCCCATAAAGACTGATAAATTAATCTGCAGGAACATGAACTCCGTCATCTTTTCTCCCTCTTCACCACTCATTCCTTGTTCTGATAAAGCCCTAATGAACGCACTTGCACAATTCTCTTCTGTTTTGTTTTCCTTTAAAGGCTAATTTTCAACTAGACAATTCAACCAACTGCAATATTTTTCCATATATGATGCCAGAGAATAAGCGTCAAGCATGATCCTTTTTTCTATGGTTTAATCATTTCCATTCTGAGTGGAAAACGATCCATCAACAATAGCAAACAAAGAAGTGTGATCTGTAAAGCTTAACTTTGGATCATTTATTTAGCAAAGGGGGAAAGCAGGAAAAATAATAAACAGTAAACTCTAGGGCTGCTAATTGTAAGTTAATTAGCAAAAAATGCCAGAGTAGGAATAGAATCTCTCAAAGAAACAGTAGCAACAGAAATAGTTTTCTCATTTACAGTTTTGAATATACCCCTCACACAAAAGACAGCACTCTTGAAGGATCCAGCCTCTGATTCTGCAAAACCCATTCTTAAGTAGCAAAATCTTAAACATATGCTTAAAACTCCGATAACTAGAAGGGATGTTCTGCTTTAGACAGAATGCCCATCTACTCTACCTACTTGGCTATTGTAGAATCTCCATTCAGTAATTTTTGTCTTTCTCAAGACAGGAAACAGTGAAAACAAAACTGTCTGTTCATTAGTGCTGGCACCCACTTACAAACTGAAGGCCATAACTTTTACTGCACTGAGCCCTTTACAATGACTTCTTTTCTTAAATATTCGCTTGGATTTAAGCAATTGAAGAAGGGACTGTTGATTGCATTCATACCTACAAAATCACAGAATATATGGCTAACTGCACTCCTAAACACATAGAATTTCTTTCTTGAGTATAGAAATGAAAGAAGCTATACTACCAATATCAGCCATCAGCAATAATGTGGAAGCAGCATGCTTGCTAAAGAACTATTAAAGTTATATGAGGTAAAAATGTGACTTTGGTTATTAAATGAATGAAAATTGTATTAGTGGTTTCCACTGATGGAATGTGGTGCTTAAGAGGTCTTGGGCATAATTTAAAAACAATACTATACCAAAGTGTCTGCTGTACTCCATTATACCAAATACTAAGGAAATAAAATACAATTTAAAAAAGTCTGGGGGTGGCAAAGATTCCTCTCAGGTAGTACCCAAAGTGGATGGTAGAGCAGCTGAGTCATTGCTGTCCTCTGTGGGATTACAGTGTGTGGAGGAAATCAGGATGAGGCCCTCATGCGCCCTGGAACTAGAAAGACCCAACACAAAGCTCTCCTTAACACAGGGCATTGTAGTTTCCCTTGGTCTCCTCTTTTAATAGGGTGTTTTTTGTTTGTTTGTTTGCTTGTTTGATTTGGGGTTTAGTTGTTGTTTTGTTGTTGTTTTGTGGGGGTTTGGGGTTTTGTTTGTTTTGTTTTTGTTTTGTTTTTAATTGATTTTTTAAAGAAAAGAAGCAAATATGGTCCTACTTCACGTATACTTATATGAGAATCATAGAATCACAGAATCATAGAACTGCTTAGGTTGGACAAAAACCTCTAAGATCCTTGACTCTAACATTACCCCAGCACTGCCAAATCCACCACAAATCATGTCCTTAAGTGCCACATCTATACATCTTTTAAATACCTCCAGGGATGGTGACTCTACCACTTACCTGGGCAGCCTGTTCCAATGCTTGACCATCCTTTCAGTGAAGAAATTCTTCTTAACGTACAATCTACACCTCCCCTGGCACAATCTGAGGTTGCTTCTTCTTGTTATTTGGGAGAAGAGATTGACTCCCACCTCCCTAAAACATCCTTTCAGGTAGTTCTAGAAAGCAATAAGGTTCCCCCTTGAGCCTCCTTTTCTATATGCTAAACACCTCCAGCTCCCTCAGCCACTCCTCATAAGACTTGTGCTCCAGACCCTTCACCAACTCCACTGCCCTTCTCTGGACACACTCCAGCACCTCAATGTCTTTTTTTCTAGTGAGGGGCTGAAAACTGAACACAGGATTTGAGGCCAGACCTCACGAGTGCCATTTACAGGGGCAGAATCACTGCCCTTGTCCTGCTGGCCACACTAGTGCTAATACAGGCCAGGATGCCACTGGCTTTCTTGGCCATCTGGGCACACTGCTGGCTCCTGTTCAGCTGCTGTCAACCAGCAACCCCAGGTCCTTTTTAGCCAGGCAGCTTTCCAGCCATTCTGCTCCAGGCCTGTATCACTGCCCGGGGTTGTTGTGACCCAAATGCAGGACCTGTAACTTGGTCTTGTTGAACCTCATACAACTGGGCTCTGACCATTAATCCAGCCTGTTCAGATCCCTCTGCAGAGCCTTTCTGTCCTCCAGCAGATCAGCACTCCCACCCAACTTGGTATTGTCTGCAAACTGACTGAGGGTACACTTGATCTCCTCATCCAGATCTTTGATAAAGATGTTAAACAGGCCTGTCCCAAATACTGAGCCCTGGGGAATGCCACCTTATGACCAGCTGGAGTTCACTCCAATTCACCACTCCATTCAGCACAACACTCTGAGCTCAGCCATCCAGCCAGTTTTTCACCCAGTGAACGCTGCACCCATCCAAGTCATGAACAGCCACTTTCTCCAGGGGAATATTGTGGGAAATAGTGTCAAAAGCTTTACTGAAGTCCAGACAATATCTACAGGCTTTCCTTCATCTAGTAAGCAGATCACCTTGTCATAGGAGATGAGGTTAGTCAAGCATACTTGCATATGCCTAGCCTTTACCCTTAATTCTTATGTTTGCTGGCCAATTTTAACCAAACATTTCGATATAAAAGAATTTGAAAAAATTTTAGGTAATTGTACAACTATTGACAATAGACAGAAAAAAACAGAAGTGTATTCATGATCCCATTAAAACAAAGGTGCTTTGAATTATTTATTCCTTAGTAGATGTCAGTGAATCCACTCAAGGCAGCCAGGACTCACTTGTTCACAGTCCACAGAACAACTCGATTTGTTTCAAGGGGATGCTTTCCCCACACCAATTGCATCAGCATAAATCTGGCCCTGGAAGGTAACATCAGGACCCAAGTCCACCTGATGATCAGATGCCCGAATGGGAGACATTCAGCTGGTCTCTAGACCCATGAGCCCCTTAGACCAATTGAGAGCAGGGGATACCTTTCAAGCCTCGGCCCCTCTCACACCTCTCTTCTGATCCCCACATGGAGGAGCAAAAGGTGCCTCAAACCACACTGGGACCCTCATCCATGTCATATTGTCTTTAGGCACTCAATTCCTGCAGATCTCAGCAGATCTGCTTTTGCCATGTACTAAGCAACCAGCACATCGAGTGTTAGCAACGTGACAAAATTTAAACATCCCAAACCTCACAATGGTAGATTAAGTAGTCTTGCTCCTAATTCGTACCTCTTATTAACTTGTGATAATGTTTATCCAAAACAACAAAGATAAAAAGGAGTAACAAAATAGTACATAAAGAAGGGAGTGAGACTGGAAAACATAGTTCAAACTCCCACGAGATATAATCGTTCCAAGAGGGCAATGAATGTTATAACAAGCACCAGTCTCAGCAGTCTCATTTAATTACAGGACCATATACATAACCCCATCAAATTAAGTAATCAGGGACACAGTTTGGCTCGTGGACTTAGGCAATGTCTTTCAATTACACTGGGGGAAAGAATACTAGGCCTTTGGAACAGCTATAGCCCATGTGTGACTTTTCACATTATTACTGGCAAGGACTGAGGATGTGTTTTTACAAATGCATAGTTCCCAAAAAAATCTGAAAGGCCTATGGAGCCCTCATTAAGAAAAATGCTCCTTAGCCCCATCTTACATGTAATTTTGCAGGGGATTTGCTGAAGTGAAAATATGCTCTCAATAAATAAAAGACAGAAGATGTTTTAGCAGTGCTTGCATGCATGGCAGCAGTGCCAGACCTATGATGTGTTCTGGACAAACACTGGCATCACAATGAATGGCATGATCTACCAGGTGCTAACAGTGTGTTACAAGGCTCCCAGAGGCAGCAGGTCCTCTATTTCTATCATTTGCCTTTGTTTAAACCCAGAAACTGAAAAATAGCTCCCTAAAAAGAATACTGTATAAAGGCTGGTATTGCGTTCTAACGCCTGACCCACCATAACATGCTCAACCCTGTCCATGTCCCACATGAGCTGTATGTCCACAGTTTCCTTTGGGCTGGCCACAGACTTTTAGAGATGGGAATCCAACAGGAAATGCTTGGCTCACAGCCTCAGTTAGGACTAAGCTAAGGACATGTGAGCCATTGCATGCTATCCTGGCAATTCACACCATACCCTTTCCCCAGGCAGCACTGCCCGTAACAGTGAATTATCCTGCCCAAAAGGAGGATTTACACAGTCTTTATGAAGTGCTCTAGCTCTGAAAGGTGCAGAAGGCGCTTCTTAGGAAGTACAAAAGGCCCAGGAGCTCAGTATTTCTAAAGGAATTTAATATACATGGGATTGGACCTTTTGGTCAAGTCTGTATTGTGGCCAATTCAGGTACTCTCTGTGCATACCAAGAAGAATTACAATTCATCTTTAGGGATTTGCACAGGATCTACTCAATGCTTATGCTGCTCAGCAAAACCAAAGTAAAAGCACGATCCATATATTTTTAAAGCAGGATCTGTCCTATACATCTTACCAATTAAAAACATTGCTTTAAGGAGCTAAAGCGTTTTGTGTCAGAAATCATTCAACAGATTTGGAAACATCAGTGGTATCCCCAATGTAACAGCACCACTCCCCAAGCATTCAAAAATCATGAGTCAGATGTTTCCCTCCGAAAGAAAAATCACACAATTGGGTTCAAAAAATGCACATTAAAAAAAAAAAAAAAAAAAAAGTAATCAATTCCAAATATGGTTTTGGATTTCTTAGTATATAATTGGGGGTCATGTTTCAAGAATTTTTCTGACACCAAAAGAACTAGAAATTTTCTTTGCTTTTCAAAGCAGAGCTGAATGATCCTCACATAATCCATTGTTTCTAGGAGCTGGTGTTTTAAGTAAAATAAAAAACACTGTCTCATGATAAAATCATAGATCTGGCAACACCACTAGTGTGATACTTGTCTCCTACCATTAAAAGCCTGGCAAGGCAGGAAAAAAACACTGGGATGTTCAAAAGGCTCTAAACAAATCCTGCTTTTGTATTTAAAAAAAAAAAAAAAAAAAAAAAAAAAAAAAAAGGCACCTTTGCTTCAATTTCTTCTCTGTGTATTAAATTTGAGAGGGATCAAATTTTTTTTATTAAACCATCACTGCAGACCAGCATAGTCATCTACAGCAAGACCTGCACAGGAGACCTTTTTTTGTGAAATCATCACAGCCCTTTTAGAGTTGTCACTGAGATGTGAAGGCATTCAAGTCCCGAGACCAAGACACTGGGATAATCCCAAGTACAAGGCATTATCATGTGGTCAAAGAAAAAGGTGGCTATTTATCCTTGCACCAGGCCAATCAGTTCCTACAGTGCCCTCCTCTCCCCACGGCCAACAGCAGCTCAGACCAATAGCTTGAGGCTGTGCTTCCATGCGGACTCCAGTGTAGTGCTAAGAGCTCCATGCCGTGCCCCAACACCACCTCCTGACCCTTCAGCTGGCACAGAGCTTGTCTGGCCATGCATGATGCTGTGTGCTGAGCCAAGGGGCAGGCTTAGGCAGAGGAGATCACAGAAGCTTTGATAATATGCCTCATACATGAGCCCTCAAGGGCTGCCTCCAGGGCCTGTTTGACTTATTTTACAGAAGTACTCTGAAAGCTTTCACCTCTATCTTAAATGGTCATATTTATCTTTCTCCTCTGGCAAAGGGGCTAAGGGGAAGGGCATATTTCACCTATTTATAAAGCTGTAAGAAGGAGCAATTCACTCTAACTGGTTTTGGTTTTATTCAATGAAAAAAGACTAAGCAGTTTTAAGGTATGAATTTCTGGACCTATTTTAGCTGTTCAAAGATCAAATATAATGTTCTTATTTCCCTCCACAGACCACAACAGGTTCCAGGAAGATTAGCTCCGCTATAGATGTCTAAGATACGTTTTGGAGGAGGGCACTGGAGGACACAATAGATGTATGTACAGTATGATCTCTCTATTTAAGCCAAAGCTCTTGCAAGGTTTTATGATAGGACTGGCACCTGCCTGATTAAGAAACAAGGAGCGATGACCGTTTCCCAAATCACCATTTAAACCCCATAGTAACTCCCTAAACACAGGGAAAGCCAAGCTTGTAACTACCACCAAAGCATGTTTTGTATCCAGCTCAGATACAGACCATTTCTGTGCTCATTTCTGTGTACTATACCTAAAATGTCATTTATAGAATCATCTTGGACTCTTTTCAACAACACGAAAATCACTGTCACCAGCCAGTTTTCAGCAAGAGTTGACTAAAGCCAGTGAGAATTTGGCCATAGTTGTGTGGACCCATAGTTTTTTCACAATGAAAACACAAAGACATTTTTGATCATAGCCTCTGCTTCTTGCTGCCCTGGGTACTTCGTGAAGGTTTATAGGAGTTCTCTACATAATTAAACAACCTATGTTAAATCTGGGAAGACATTTCTCACTGCACTTCACAAAAGTGATTGCTGCCCAATATGGTCACACGTAACAGCACTAAGCTCAGTGAAAGGTTCTTCATACTCACTAGAAAGAGTATTTTTGTAGATACACTTGGCGCTTAGTGAACCCATTTCACTCAAGAATATAACCATGCCTTCCTCTGCATGTCAGTCCCCTTCAGATCTAGGAACAAATATAATGGATAACTCAGATGTGAAAAGTAATTATTTGGATGGGGCCAAAACTGGAATCCATATCACCAGAAAGATCAAAATACAGATACTCCTGTTCTCCTGAGAGAGGGAGCCAACACAGTACTCATGGAGAACGTTAAGCCACAAATATTAAGCTTTTGAATGAAAGGGAGTTGTTGTTCAGAATTCCCTAACACTGGGCAAGAGCTGCACAGGAGACCTTTTTTTGTGTCTATAGTGCTGACTGCCCTGCTCAGCAGCTTCATAAAGCATTCAGGGAATTTGGTAATGGACTGACTAAACTGCTTGAGTTTTTTTGTTCTTTTTTAAGTCAATTTAAAATAGGAAGGAAGTGAAAGACCAAAGAAAATTGTAGTAATTGTAATCTTTTATATCTAGCCGCTCTTCACAGTAAAATAATGAAAACGATGTCAAGACATAATAATTTGCTAAACATCTAGAGGGAAAAGGAAACCCAAATAATAGGCAGTGTAGATTTAAAATGAGTGTTTCCTTTTATTTTAAAACACACACTGTTACCAACGGATAAAATCTTAAAGGAGAAATAATTCAGTATGCCAGAATAGGGCCGCCTGTGATGTGGTTTGAAAACTGGCTGAAGGTTCATAACCAAAGGCTAATGCTCATGTAAATGTAATGAGTTCTGCCCTGTGAGGCAGTGCATGAATCAGTGTATTAAAGTGGAATTTTTTTAGTACTTACAAATAATCTAAAAGAAGAAATAAACAATTCAGGAATGAAATTGCCAACTGCTAGCAGAATTGGAGAAACATCAAGAAACAAAGAAAACAGCAGAATATTGCAAATAGAAAGAAAACTGCAGTTAAAATATGTAAGAAGCTGATGTTTAATTCAGGCACAAAAATGGCAACTTGTTGCCTGTGGAAAATACTTACTTGGCTTACATATGTTCAGCAAGGCGGAGTCCAAGTGCAGATTCTGAGAAGATGAGAGTACAAAGGAAGAGCAGATCAGTGCCATAAAAATGCACAACCAGAGCCTCAAAGGTATCCGAGCTCTCAGCTCAGATTCCTTTTTACAGGAAGTAGGTTCCTTTGTCCTCCTGCGAAATCAGTCCTATAGCACAGTATCACCAACAAGAGGGCATGAGTCCACAGGTGTGTAAGCCCAACACACCAACAGCTGGCTTTCAAGTCCTGGCATTGCTGTGCTGGAAGAAGACAGGCATAAGGGGGCTGAGCACAGACACACTAAATGGTTTCAAGTGGTTGCATCTCCCTGATGTTGGAGGATTGAGCGGGCATTCTCAGCTGACAGCAAGGCAACAGGGCTGCCCTGCCTGGAGCTGGTGTGCAGCAGGTTTGCTAGGGCTCAGCATGTGCAGCTCCAGCCCTTAAAGCTTTGGGCATCCCACAGGGTGATGCCATATTGGAGAGAAGACAGCATGAGAGAGATGGGGACTGTTCACGCCCTGACAAGTACAGGATGGAGAGAGGAGATCGTGCCCAGGAGGTAACGATGGCATGATTTTTGAGGAAAACTGGTGCACTCTATGGAGAATCTGTCAAGAAATAAGTGGGAGAAGCAAACAAGGATGATAAAAACCTGCACATGCTTAAAGGATGTAAAAATCTGAAATGCAAAGAATTTATGACCCATTTTCCAAACAGGTTCAGCCTTCTTTTGCTATATACATCTTTCTATGACTAGTACTCACAAAGAGATGAGAGCTGAGGCCTTCTGAAAGCCAGTTACATAAATATAATGAGAAACTGAAACAAGAATTAAATCAATGCTGAATCCCAAAAAGACACCCTGATGCTGTGAAGCTGTGGAATGGTATCCTGAGGGATGTTTCTTCACTTGGGCCTTTCCAAACTGGACTGAAGAAAACATTAACACTAGTCCTGCAAAGAATCAGTGTTTCTGAAGGGAAAGAGGCAAGCTGTTTGCACCAGCAGGTGTTTTCCTCGTCAGTGTCAAATTTTAATTATGCAGCACAGGTTCACTTTTGAGCATGTTACAGGAAAAGAACATTTTGAGCCCAAACCCATAGTTTCCCAGCCTCCCAGAGCTCTCACCCATTTGCAAACAATTGCGAAGGTGGAAGAATTCAGCGAACAGATGTAGCCTGCCCCCCTAGTCCCATCTGTTCACATCAGAAAACCACCACGCAATCTGGCACGGAGAGCTCTCTCTGCTCAAGATAAACACTGGCCTGGGCTGGAAGGGGAGAGGGAATGAGGGGGGCAGGGAGGGGTGGTGGTCGTGGGTCAGATCAGAGAGGCACTGCCAGCACTGCGTGGGAAGCTTGCACAGCATCTGCCAGTACCACGTCTGGCTCAAGGCAGAGCAAAATCCTTCAGCAAAGTCTGTCAAAACACAAAGAACTTGCCTGAAGCTTTTTGCATCCCCCTGAGCGCACATCTTCCCACAAACATCACTGCAGCAAGGAAATGTCTCTCACTCCCCAATCAGCCAGAGAAGGCTTGCGAATTTGGGGATGTAGGCATGAGAGGATGTGCCAAATACACAGTGTTGAAGGGAAGGCTGAAGTAAATGGGTGTTCGAAGGTGCAGGCATGAAAGGCAGGGAAATATGGCCTGCAAAGCATTTGGATATTGGCTTCCTTGCACTGCAAATCATTAACAGCAGTGCTGGACACCCTTGATAAAAATTGCTGTGATTTGGGAGCATCAGTGGTACGGGCTTAGATCCTGTGTATCCAGCAGTTCCTACTTCTTCCCTTGAAGCCTGAATCCAGGTATGGACTGCTCACCCTTCTCTTCTTCATCATCAGCTCATCCTAAAGCCTTTCTGCTTGTCTGGAGCTGCTCCAGGCAGCTTGGGGAGCACACAAGGCAGCAGCGAGGTGATGGAGCTGCAGTGCGACAGCCACTGGCGCCGGGCAGAGAGCAGAGATGGCTGCCAGTTCACACTCCTCCCAAGCCTCCTCCTTCTCTGTCTGTGGAAACAGGCTGACAGCACTTTGCTCCTTCTTAAGGGTGTTGCAAAGATCTAGATCCATGAAGTGTTCAGCTAGTGCACCTTCAGGCAAGTATCTAAGCTGTAAAGTAGCCACAGCACTGCCCTAACTAAGCCATCCTCTGGTTCTCCCTGTGACAAAAGTAGCATAAAAACAGCACACAGCCAAGGTACAGCACTAAAATGACAAGAAAAGTATACAGTAAATAGGGAAATATAACATCAATGAAAAACGGCAAAGCTGCTCCTCCCCCACTGCTGGTGTAATTCAGCACTTCACATGTGAGATCATAAAATATTAATGGTAAAAGGCAAAGCCATAATGCTCTTCTGCTGATAGCTGAGGTGCAAAGTATTTTTAATCCTTTTTTCCTTTTTTTTGTAATAGATATTCTTGTGTTGATGTTTGGGGGTGCTTAATATCCTCTGGGAAAGATAAACATCAGTGATTATTTTAGGCCTGTATGACCTTGCTGAGGAGTAACATGACTCCTTGCAGGGCTAAGAGCAGACTTGGCAGAGTCTAGTTGTAAGGAAGTCTTCTATTGTGCAGACTTGCTTTGCCTGTGAAGCAATATGTTTTTTTGTCTTGCAGAGTGGAGCTCAGAGAAAAGGCACAGCCTGCACCAAACTCTAGCAGCAAATGACTGACTCATTTTCAGAAAATTAAACAGGATCACAGGAGGAAGTAATAACTGGCCTTTGGAGCTGAACGCTTTAAAACCCTGATCTCGATTCACCCTCACAATGGCAATGAAAGAAGATAGCAAATGACAGTGGAAAGAGAGGCAATTTCTGTTCAGTTTCAATCACTCTTTGATTTATGACAGATTTCACTAAATGTTAAAAAAAAAAAAGCTCACTCTAAAATATCTAGCAATGTATTCTTTTAAATTAACAAAACAGCGTTTCAAATTCCTGACCACGTCTTCATTGGCCAACAGCAAAGCCTCTTTGCTGAACAAAATGATTTGTTGTAGCAGAGTGGAGTAAGCCACAACAGCTGTAAATCTGTGTTTGCTTCCCTGCACAGCCCTGCTGCACCTGCAGATGAACTTTCAGTTCTGAATTTGAAACAAACAGCCCTTGCAATAAATGAATTTATTAGCTGTCACATGACCAGAATACTGCAGGGCACTTGAGTCATGGATGGAGTTATGAACAAGGGACACGTTATAACCGAAGCAGCATAATGCAATTATTTTTAATTCTGCTTCCACCTAGTCTATCACTCCTTTTAAGTTCCCTACAGTTTTGCCAAGGAAGCCCAGGGCACTGTAGTGGTCTGATTTTTTTCTCCTTCCTCTCTCCCCTCCCACTCACATGCAGCTGTGTGTGCCATGTACACCTCCACTATGTGACATGTGGCTGCAGTCCTACGCAGCATCTCTTGCCCCTTTCTCCCCAGCCAGCTGCTGCACCCAGCCCTTTAACAAAAAGCACCCATTTGGGGTAAATGAGTGTGGCTGTGAGCTATCATAACTGAGCTGAGCTTTCAGCACATCTCAAAATCATTTCTAGATCAAATTTAAGATTCTCCTTTTGGGCTGAGGGCCTATATTAAGATGGCATAAAGAAATGCAGGACTGGTATAGTACTCCCTAAATTCAGCAGAGTCTCTGCAATACCCTGAGTGACGAATGTGGCAGGATCTAAAGAGCTTCGGTTTACATGTCAGTCAACCTCTAAGAAATAGCACTTCCAAATAGCACAAAAAAGTTCTCAGGCACCCAGGAAGTTCAGACTACCCACTTCACGAGCTTATTTTTGCTATCTCCTTTCCATTAAAGGGATTTAGGCAATACCAAGGAGGCAGAAAATCTGCCTTGGTCAGTGTGATGAGATGGCCAGCAGAAGGAAGGTGCCCTCCTGCAGCTGTGTTGATGTGTAGCATGAGCTATTCCGCCTCCACAGAGCTTCTACCTGGCTGAGACAGGGGTAAAGAAACACCATAGGAATTCACAGCCCTTGGAGAAGTTTGTAGTAGTCATTTGGAGCAGCAAGGCTCTGTTAGCGGGAGGCTGGGGAACATGGGTATCTCCTTATCCCTCATTTCCACAGGCTCTTTTCACTATTGCCAGCACCCTTGGTTAGTCCCTCTATTTAGTCTCTGCCTAACCATGGCCTTTCCTTCTCACCTGGCTAGCCTGAAATGTTGCTAGCTGGTAAAAGTTAGGAGTTCAGTGAGAAGACACCACTAAACCAAACGAGACTACTTCACTGCGTACAGAGAAGCTTTGTACACCACTGCCTAAAAGAATAAAGCATCAGGACGAGAATGCAGTTAGGTTTGAAGTGAGTTTACAGCTTCACTCCAGCTTCCTCTCTGCCCACTGCCCTGAAGCTCAGAGAAGCCCAATGCAAACAGTGAATCCCCTGGGGCCAGAGGAAGGAGTGTGCAGAGGTTTCCTTCCCTTTTCTCCCCACCTCACCTCGGTTCTGCCAGTTTTCCTTCCCTGATACTTGTAGAAGAACGTAAGCACCACTGACACCCATGTCTAGGGGCCTGAAAATGGTACAAGCTAACATAGCTAGACCTGCTGTAGGATACATCCTTAGCTGGGTCTGGCTCAATAACTATTAAAACCATTTTTCCCTTGGGGGAGGAAAATAAAGCAGGAGCTCCGGAAACCAGCTTCCCAAATTTCTCTGACAGCACAGCATGCATGACCCCAGAAAATTGCTGCTACAGTTTATACCAGCCAGCTCCTCTCTGGCTGGTGGAGGAAAAGCTGAGAAACATTACAGTCCTTAGAGAAGGAAACTTCAGTAGTTCCTCAGATGGAGCAGTATACAAAATAACATGCATTTTGAAGACATGGTTCAGTTTAAGGATGACTCCCTGAATGATAAACAACTTTGTGGATACTTTCACTATGCACTCAGTAGCAGCTTTTCCTTTGGAAAAACAGTGGTAGAACTGGGTGCAAGTGCCATTAAGAAGCCCAGCCCTTATGCTTATAAACTACTAAAACCAATCCCTTCATTTCATAAGACGTTGCTGCTTTTGGATTCATCTACATCTGTTGTCCTCTTGCTTTTGTTGCTGAAAAGACTTGGAATAAACTATCTCCTGAAGTAAACCGGTGTGTTCTCAGCTGATGTCAATAGTGCTGCACCAGTTTGCACCGGTGGCAAATCTGGCCCCAGCCACATAAGAATCAGGAAACTGAGGTTACAGAAAGGTTTTTTTGTACTACAGGAATGAATGACAGTGCAGTTTCAGTTTCCTGTGTGACTACATTTCTCACATCCCTCACTTTTGGTCTTTCTCACACACTGGATCCCAAGCACAGCATGATGCAAGGAAAGATTAAAGATGTTGCAGATCTCATTATTCTGCAGTGTCTCTGAACATGTAACTACTACAATTCTGTGTGGAGGACAAAAATTTCTGTACTGAGCCAGTAATGTCACAAAAACAAGTAACAGCAAAGAGAGGGAAAAAAAAACAGGATAAAAGCAACTCTTTTGAGTAGAGGATTAGTTTTAAAGCAACAACTGTTCATCTCCCTGGGTAACTCCTCTGCTGGTGTAAGCTGTCACAGACCCATGAAGCCAAATTATTTACACTAGTTGATTTGCCCTGCCGTGTTTGGAACACCAGGTTTAGTTCACTTTGTGTTGCAATTTGTTGAGTCATCACAGCCTCCAAGTAACTGGAAAATCATCTCCAAAGACAAACCCTGTTAAATGCAATGAGATACAGCAAAAAGCAGTGGCTTCACTGAAAAAGCATGGCTGGATCCTGTGGTGATACCTAACCTTTAGATCTTCCCTAAATCACAGTGAAATCAAAAGGAGTTTCTGACACCTCCCATGTTATCAAGATCTGCCCCCAGCTTCTCAGCTGGAGCTCCTAGCTCAACCACAAAATACTGCAAGCCAGCTTAACATCAGAGGCTGTGGTGGTACCCAGGCAGTTTTTTACCTTTGGAAGTAAACAGGTGATGATGCTGTTGGCTGCAGTTCATGAGAGTCTCACACTGTCAGAGGTTTTACAGGATGCACCTCCTGAGTATGATCACAGGAGAACTGCGATCACCAGAAGTTTGTCACTGACTGATGCAGAATCAAAATTTTCCTGTGTGTTCTCTGTCCAAATCCTATAGAAAGTAATTTTGCTTCCTCCTGTTCTTATAGAAATCAGAGCTTTGCTAGATGATGATTTATGATGAACATTTAGAACACCTTTCCCTAAGAAGTGTATGTTAAAACAGGACTCCTAGATTGATCTATTATAACACTGAGCAGTCAGGTAGGAAATTATTATTCAAAACAAAAAGTAAAAAAAGTATCCCCACAACAGTTCTTTTCTATAGAAAATGGATTTTTTTAAACATTCAGAAGCCCTAAAAGCAAAAGAGTCCAAAACAAAATCCTGACATTTCCCACCTGCTCAAATACATTTTGAAAAGAGGCATGTGCCTCTACCATAATTAAATACATCAAAAGAACATGACATGGCATCCAAAGTTGTAGGGAAAAGCCACAGTTACAACAAATTATACTATGCAGTGGTATTTTAATGCTTCAGAATAACCCTGACAGCCTGCACCTAGTTTCTGTTCTCTCAGAGGGAGTATGGTGAGAAGGCAGTGGCTAACCAAGGATTCAGGCAGGGTCTAGTCTCCTGGATGAGCCCTGTGGCCACAGTTATACATTTTCTAATGTGGGACTAATGGAACTGGCTGCTTTTGCAAATTGCTTTGAGATCTGTGCATAGAAAGTGATTTGTAGAAAGCATGCATCGCTATTAATTCCACCTCCAGGGAATAATGGCACTACTCAGAGTACGGGAAGCTCAGTATGAAGATAGCTTTTTGCTGGACTTGGGCCTTGATTAATTTTTTTTCCCTGTTTACACTATGTATTTACTTTTTTCACTTCATTCAGAATAGCTAATGAAAGCAGTATAGTCTGCTTCCATTTTTGTTTCTGGAACAGATCAAAGACTTTAATGGACTCAGACTGTAAATGCTCCTTTCTGTACAGATACAGCCAATTAAATGACCCTGTTCGCTTCCAAGAGGATTACTTGAGATTTTATTATTTGCACTGCTCTGAATTCATTCCTACGAAGAGAGTGGTCACATTCTGCCAAAAAAGAAAAAAAAAAGTGTAAAACAGCAAAAGATTTTTTTTTTTTTTGCATCTCCTGTATTTAATGCAATCAGCTTTAGCATAGTGCACTGCACTCCTCCTTGTTAAAGCAGTCCTGTCCTTTTCTTTTTCTCCCTGCCTTGGAATTGCTACAGAGGGATAAAGTTCTGCATGGCTCACTCACTCACACAGTTGTAATAAGTCAGAGTAGGCTGGCTCCCTGCCCAACAAAACACAAACTCCCCTGAAGTCTCCAGCTTTTCCATGGCAACACCACAGTCATCAACATAGCAAACAATTGCTCCAACCCTTTCTACTTCTCCACTCTTAGTGCAGGGAAGGATTGCATTGCACCCAGCCCATGGACTTGTGCTAATTATCAGGCATGAAAGAAGATAGTGATGGAGATCACGTTACCCTCTGCACAGAGCTTTGCGTTAGATCAAAGGAAAGAAAAGGCACTGAAACACTCAACACTTCTCAGGGTACTCTGCTTAAATGGGAAAAGATTGTTGCTGCATGTACAAGACATGAAACACCAAAAAGTGTCTCAGTTCAGTCTGAGACTGAACCAGGGATGCAGCACGACCAAACAGGAGTCCAATCCTGAGTAGAGTCCCTCAGCCCAAGAGAAGCACCTGTCTAACAGCCTGATCCTCGCCATGGTTATCAATGTGCACTTGTGCTGGGCAAGTGCCTGACTTTCAGGGGATAGCACTAGACTGATGGTTCAGCAAATAGGGTCGTTCTCCAGCTCTGCTGTGAGTAGCACTGCTCACGATATTCATGGAGGGGAGCAGTTACATTGCTGAGTCCTGATCTGTCACTGCTTTGCACTGGCATCCTTCACATCTGTCCAAATAAAAGCCAACACCAGGACTGAGCACCACCATCCTCAGGTGGTAGCATTTTACTCACACTTCATGTATATAAGACCTCACAAGCTGCAAGGCAATAGAAGATTAGGCTCAAAAGGCCCCAAAATATCCTATTTTAACTAAGAGCTAGTGGTTTTCAAGCTGTGGTCTGCAGACTCATGAGGGTCTGAGGACTACTTCTGAAGGGTCTGTGAGAGCCAAGTAAGAAAAGCAAATAAATTTGCCACAAGGCTTAAATTAGTTGTAAATAAACCTTCATATGCATTGGAGAACTTTTATAGGATCTGTAGTTTGTAAAAGACTGACAAGTGTGTCCACAGGCTTTATACTTCTCTGCAGACATGGCAAGAACCTGTTCTGTGCAAGAAAAGCTATCTTGTTTTCAGATAATTTGAGGGTATATGTGACAGCATGGATAAGAGTATGGGCAGTTCTCTGCCACTAAGCCTCAGCACTGTAAACTCAAGAATGGATACAGTTTTCTTGGCATAAGCAATATTATAATTTCTTTGGACTAAGATTTTGCCTGTTTAGTTTTAAGGCCCTCGTTAATGTAAAAAAAGCTTTGTAGGCTGGAAATGCCATAGGCCAACTAGCTTCTTGTGGACAAAGTAATTTTTAAGGTAAATTGGCCCCAAACCAGCCATTTCCAATTCAAATCCTGATGCAAAAGAATGTCCTTCAGGCTTTACAAAATTATTTAGCTATTTTTATAACATTTGAAAAAATTATTTCTCTGGAAAAAGCTCCAAATGTAAATAATGCTCCGAGTATTCAAGCTTAAATGTAGGCTGAGGTAGCCCTGTGCTTTCAGTGTGCCTGGCCTTGGAGTAAGCACGTGTGAAGGTGTGAACCTCTGCTACTGGACCCATGACCTGAGGGGGTCAGTCCCCATTGCAAAATCCCACCAGCATTTGTCTTTCTTCACTGACACATGTGCAACTGAGGCATTATGGGGCCATGGTGGTACCTTTGTACAAAGGCTCTGCAGTTTGCCTTGGTCCAGTACAACCTGTGGGAGAATTTATCCATCCTTTGAGGTGAATGGTGCAAACAAGAACTGCGGAAAGGATTCCGGTGCGCTAAGAGCGCTTCAGTTAAATGGGTTTCAGCCCAAGTTAGTGCGGAACTGCTCTAAACCATGCCCTCAGCCAGATTAATTTGTTCAAACCTACATTAGAGACATTTTGGTGTGGATAGCTTAAAGCAAGAAGGTGAGCTTTCTAGGTGATAGAGATACACATGGCTCAGGCAGGATTTGCTGCCACTGGATATCCTAATTAACACTGAGTTTAACTCTCATCGGCAAGAGAAGTACTTTACAGGACGATCCCAGTGTGATGAGGTTTACTGATGGTATGTTCGATGTCATTTTAAGATTGCTTCACCCTGGCCACTGGGTTACATCTGCCCAGTACAGGTGCCAAAATATAACCCACTGGTCAGTGTGTTATGCATCTGTTTCTGTGGTTCATCCACAGAGGAAATGAGTCTTTCAGCTATTACTATAAAAGAGCTGGTTTTTCAGCCCACACTATGATAGCTCGTAAATTTAATTCTAGAGGTCTCTGACCTCTAGAATTTGGTAGTGGTGAAAACAGTGGTTAGCTTGCAAGTCTCTGTGTGTTAACATGAACAAGGACACAAAAAAAGAGGTTACCCTATGATTATGTACTGATGACCTGAACAAAGCCAGTCAATCCAAACTGAGTTCTTCTATGAAAATTATTTTTAATTTGATTTTCTTTATATTAAGAACATAACATTTCACTTCAGGGTTGGGCCCAGTCCTTTTTTATTCAGCGGCAATAAGACCACTGTCTTCTCTGTGAACAGGGACACTAGCACAACCCTAGTGGCTCCTACTGATATACAACAACATGATTTTTCCTGGGACTCTGTGATGCACTGCCACAGCAATCATCTCAAAACCTACAAGACCAACAGACCCAGAAAAGCAATCCAGAGCTTTGCATTAGTCTGCCTCAGCTGTGATAAGATTCCCTTCAACAGGCTGGGGAGCTATGGATGAACATGACATTCCTGCTATCACTCCCTCATGTGCCACTGATGATGGCTGCAGACGTGCAATCAGGATATGGGCCCCAAGGAGCATCCTGAGCTGAAGGAGGTCAGATTGGATTCCAGAGAGACCACAAAAGCAAAGATCAAATGGCTTATTAACCAGAGGTGAAATTTCAGCCTTGTTGCTATCAGTACAGATTCTCTTCTTTCACTCACCGGTGTTAATCAGAAGAAAGTAATGAGATTGGGTATAAAACTGTAGGGTTCTGCCCTAGCCAAGGGTCTACATGTTCATTTTCTGACTTGTACCCAGCTGCTCAATAGAGGTTCATGTAAGGCCACTCTCTGTTTCTGATGCTGTGTTCTAGGAGTACAGTCCCCTCTTTGAAAGAGCCTGAGGGCCTTAATGGGCCCTCATAAGCACCTCTGGGTGGTGTCCTGCCCTTCTTGGTTTGGGAATCACTTGTATGAAGGATGCTTTTTTTCTTATCACTTAAGTTCCTCACTGTAACAGACTACCCAGAGAGGTTGTGGAATTTCCATTGCCAGAGACATTCCAGAAGCATCTGGATGAAATCCTGTACCATGTGCTTTAGGATGTTCCCGCTTAAGCAGGAAGTTGGACCGTATGACCCACTGTGGTCCCTTCCAACATGACCCAATCTGTGATTCGGAGTTTCTGCTAGGGCATAACTAGGCAGCTCTTTGCCTCTGTAACTGCTACGGCAGAGGAATCACTGGAAGTGTGATGCAAGAGCAGGCATATAAATGAAAGGGGGAGGCAGTGAGAAGAGTTGATTAACTAGATCATCCTAACCATGGGCTACTGGGGAGTGCCACAACTAAAACTAATTGAAAATAAACACTGACAGTAGCCATCGTTTGTTCCCATCAAGGAAACCAAATGAAATATCAGGGCGCAGAAAATGAAGGACCTGTTCGGAAAAGTGCTCTCACTAACTATGTTTCTAAGTGGTAATCAGAGGTTTTATTGACATCTATGGCCCTGCATTTGAATTTTGCTGGAGAAACCCTCTAAGTCACGGGAGACCTTTGAACAATCCATTTCTGGGTTATAGCATCTCAGTCACCCACACCAAACCTCTGCAACCAGGTCCTCACCACTGCAAAATCAGCTGGATGGGGGAAGGAAAAGATCTGCTGTTTGCAATGCTCAGTGCCTAGTGAAAGAGCTTGTACAGCTCTTTTAACCTCTGCTCAACAGAATATCTCGTGCCTCACTGCCTCATGTTTTTACGAAGGCTCCAATCTCCTTCCTGTCATTCCTTGATAACAAGGTAATAAATGCAGTAAAGATACTGATGTGTTAGATTAGATCGGATTAGATTAGATAAGAGAGGGTTAGAGGAGACTCTAATCAGCACAGTTGTTCATGCACGACTTAAACATCTCTTGCTATAGGCAGCTTTGTTTTGCTTTCAAGTCCATTGCTCCTGTAATCTTGTACCACTACAAATCATTTCAGAAGGAGCCAAGTCCTAACAGGAAGCTCCTTGCTCCCATGAGAGGCAATGGCTCTGGACTCCCCTACAAAGCACTCACATTAAGTTGGTGCCCACACAATCTTTGAAGTGCACACGTGGAAAGGTTTGTAAAGTAGAAAAGGTGATGGCTAAAGAAGGGTTAAGTGCTGAGGGAGAAATCCTGATCTGAGGAAAAAAAAGCATACCAAGACATGGAAGGTACAAATCTTAGACATCTGACTGGTTTGTAATGGGGCTCATAACACAGGAGATCTGGCCACTTGGCTCCTGTTTCACTGCTGCAGTGGAGTTTTTCCTTGAAAAATGACAAAAATAATTTTTCTACTTCTTGAAAGGATGACTATCCTGCTCTGTACCAATTTGCTTTCCTAGTCCCAGGGCAATTTTTTCAAGCTTCCTTTGCTTACATGTCATAGGACTGTACAGGAGAGACACTCAGGCACTGACAGTAAAATTTCACTCTTTTCCTTAGCCCTTCAGCTCTGACTCTGCCCTCAGCTCCTAGCATTGGGCTCTAACACACCATTAAGGTCAATGCTCACTACATGTACTGGGAAGTCCAGGCACCCCAGCATGCTGCAAGGACCAGGCACCTGTGAGCCTGAGAGACAGTTCTAGCATTAATACTGGATTTCCCAGATGGGACCTTCCTGCGTGTGGTATGCCTAGAGTCCTTTACAGTTAAACCCCTTTTAAATAAATTATTGCCTTCAATTTTTTTTCTATCTAAAGAAAGAAAAGCAAAAACAAATAGAAAGCAGAGTGGCAGATCATAAGGTGATAGTAATTCATCCTTCTCTGAAGGAGTAGAGTTAAATCACTGGCAAGAAAAGAGACTGGACCATCTCTTACTAGCACAATTTGGGATTTTTCCTAGATCACACATACTTGGAAGGAAGGAAATGAGCCTTTTACATTTGTTCTCTAGTATTTCGAACTCTTCAAGAACCAACAAGGCCTGTCTTTGTACGAGGCATTTAAAAATAGTTTTTTCACTCTACAGCAAACCCAAATGTCAAGTTAGTACTACAAGCATAATTTCAGAAAGTAAATAGGTAACCACTTCTTAGGCAAATACAAGGAATACTTTGACCTCTGGCACTGATGGATGACTCATTGACTGATGCACTGATGTCACATGTCAGTGTTTTTTTGTGAGCAATGGCTCCAGTCTGTATTCTTGACTCAAGCAAAATCTCACAGGGATACATTTTCCAAAGGTCTCCAGAGATTTTAGGCTGAGATTCAAAAATACAATTAGATGTCCAGTTC
This sequence comes from Pyrocephalus nanus, assembly GCA_038380795.1. Lineage (NCBI taxonomy): Eukaryota > Metazoa > Chordata > Aves > Passeriformes > Tyrannidae > Pyrocephalus > Pyrocephalus nanus. The sequence goes on from CM076259.1 coordinate 38,393,584, forward strand.
CCTGTGGTTTCAGTTTAGTACAGAGAAGACTAGATGCCTAGATGTTATAAGTAAAAAAGATTTGGACTCCTAGCTGTTCCAAGATTGATCATTGGGATGCAGGAGAGGAATCCAGGAGTTCAAGGATCCAACTCACTATCAATCACAGTTATAGAAATAATTCTAACTCTGTAAGAAAATTTCTTTTCTAAGACATAATTGCTCTTCATTTAATTGTAGTTGCTTTAAATAATTCACACATGGGCAAGCAACACACTTACATTATAGAACATTACAGAGGCATACAGGCAGCAGCACTACCAAAATTTATTTAGAGTTCAGAGACACTCCAGATTCTGTAGTGTGAGTCAAAATGTAAAGGGTGACCAGGAGAGCCTCCACACTTTCTGCCTTTCCCACACCACCTAGCCCTATTTAAGAGTCATTAAAAATACAAGACAGTGGATGTACTACTATTCTCAAAACTTTGGTATACTCTTAAGTATTTCCTGAATCAGACCAATGAAGATGCCTCCTCCAAGATGGGGTCCACTTCAAGGAAGCAGCACTCAACTCAGAAAGTATTTACTCATATGTTTAACGTCACACATATTTTTAAGTATTTTTCTGAACTGGAGCCTGAACATTCAGAACTGCATGCCCAGTCAGTGAGCACTCATGGCCTGTGGTGAGAGGCTGAAGAACCTACAAGAGCCTTGTCAACTCACAGAAGTTTTTGCTCTAACTTTCTTATGACAATGACGCAGGACCTTTGAGATCATCCTTTATAAAACTAATGAGAGGAGGAGAGAATACACTTGTGGTCATTAGATTTCCAGTTGAAGTAAAACGAGAAAGACAGCTAGAGAAGCAGTTAGAGGGAATATGAGGAGAACATGTGGAAAACATGTGTTCAGCATCTCCCTTTTAGCCTGGCCCTCTGGCCTTTCCAAGCTAGAAAAACAACATTATGAAACAGTGTCAGGAGCATGAAAGAAGAGAAGGGAGGGCAATAGCTCAGGTGAGAGAGGGGTGAACGTGGAGGAGGAAGAATGGCTAATAGCTTTGGGAAGTGGAGGAGGGGGATGACAGAGAAGGACTTCACCAGGGTAAGAGGATGAGTGTGCCTTTTGTGACCAGAAGTCACAATGTGAGGCTGTGGTGAAGAGTCCTTCTGAACTGTGTCAAAGAGCCTGTGCTTTGATGACAGTCTGGGAGACCCAAGCACAGGCAGCATGTCCTGGGAGAGGGCTGCAAGAACCACGATAGTCCATTGCAGTAAATGGCCCTTCTGGCACACCCGTCATCAAAAGGCAGTTACCCTTCACAGGCATGACAGAATGAACACACACCCAGTGCACTAGCAAGGGGGTTATCGACCTCACTAGCCATCCTGGCCCTAGCAGGGTCCCTCAGATATATTATGTGTGATTCAAATGTATGTCAAAGGCCTTACATATGGTTGGTTTATACAGAAAGTTTTAGAAGTACACACTATTTACTCAAGGAACTGGATTACCTTCTGCAGAGCTATTCTGGTCCACCTGTAAATACACGGACTAAAGGGCTTTATGAAATGTAGTTACTGTGTATTAGCAAGTGGCAATTTTTAAAACCTGGATATCTCATATTATGAATGCTGGAGGTTTGTTTTGGTTTCTAAACACCAAAAAAATGACAGGATCAGGCTATATAACTACTGGATACCAATTTTTTTTCCCCACAGTTCAAAGCCGGGTTTTATTCCCCAGTCCCCTAGAGCTAAAAAAGTTGTGTTAAACTTGCAGTACAAACTGCTGCTGGGAATTATCCTCGTCCTGATGCTCTTGTGTAGATGAATAGCAAGGTCTGTATGGTGATTGACCAAGGAGACGAGAGGGGAGAGGACTGTGGTGCTCCCAGCCTTGGTCACACAGCAGCCTCACAGACTCCAGCCCAGGCACATCTGCAGCTTCCATGGTTGCTGAGAGTGACACTTATGGCATTCTAAGAACTCCTACATGGAGGATGGTCACACCTAGTCTGAGGATGGCCTTCATGCTGAACCTGGAGCTGTGCTCTCCAATTCACCATCCACACAGACAGTAAATTGTACCTTCAGGTTGCCTCGGGCACTCCTAGAAGGACAGTCTAGACTTACACAAAAGGTTGGCTCAGAATAACTGAATCAGCCATTATCTCTGTTCTCTCAACTCACAACTTTGATGGAAAGCAATAGGATTTTGTGGTAAAAGGGGAAAAAAAAAAAACAGGGAGGTGGGGAGGATGGGGCCAGAGTGTGTTTGCAGCTGCTGGCCATAAAATTTCAATTCAATCAACATGATTGAGTTCCAGCTCCTGGGAAAGGGAGCTTTTGACGACATATGGACATAGTATGAACTACAGTGGTCCAAGTGGCAGTGCTATAATTATAAGGATTATATTTAATATTGCACTTCAAAGTGAAGGTCTGAAACACTGTCATACTCTCTCTCTCCCTAAAAGCTGGCCAAAATATGTCCTAGGAACCATTATGGTAATACACAAAGTTGGTAGGAAAAAAGAAACGTCAGAACTCAAGTTGTTATGAAACGGGATGATGTGGCTGGCAGCTCAGGTCTGATGGCAGTGAGGAGGAAAAATGAGTGTGAAAGGAAGGGCAATTGGATTCTCAGGAAAAATGAAAAGTAGTTTTTAATAGTACAGAATTAACTGGTTTAAGGAAATAAGTCAATTGATAATTAATAAACTACTTACTTCTGAATTTGGATTCTTTTTGTAGCATGTTGTGGACTTCAGCCAGGCTGAGGCCTGTTTGCTGAACAAAGACCAAACCCTGCAAATATTTCTAGACTTGCTTAATTCGACACATCTTGATTTCAGTGCGATTACCCATGTGTGCACAATTAAGCACATGCATAACTGTTTCCGGGAACTGGGCCATAGAGGTAAGCAGCCGCATGTTGAAGACCGAGTGTATCTAGCTTGGAAGCATGTTGAACCAAAAGCTTTCAGAGAAGCAGGGAGAATGCATTTCTTTGGAAAACAAAATAATTGACTATAGACTTAGCATAATGACCAAACCCAAAAAGCTTGATCCTGCATTAGGCTGATGTTCCACAGTGCCACATCCACAGAATTTCCCATAGTTCTTTTCAGGAGGGGCAAATCAGATCAGAATCAAGACTAAAAAACTCAGGTGTTGAGATACCACAGCAGTGAGGAAAAGGGAAAAAAAAAAAAAAGGGAAAAAGAGGAGGGGAGAGGAAAAGAGGAAGAGAAGGGAAGGGGAAGGGGAAGGGGAGGGGAGGGGAGGGGAGGGAAGGGAAGGGAAGGGAAGGGAAGGGAAGGGAAGGGAAGGGAAGGGAAGGGAAGGGAAGGGAAGGGAAGGGAAGGGAAGGGAAGGGAAGGGAAGGGAAGGAATTGGAGTGTCGGGAGACGGTTTCTAAAGCAACAGAATCCTAAATAAATGGTCTGATTTTCCAAAGTGAAAAACATAAACTGAACAGCCCAAGCAGCATTTTTGCCAACTGTCACTGGGGTGGCATTTCTAAAATCTGGTGGAATGACTCATCCCAGAACAACAACTGTTGCCAACAAGGTCTTTCCTCCAGGTCTAGTTATTTGAATGAGAGAGATATAAAAACAAAATAAACAGAAAAATCAGAGACAGGTTCTTCTCTTGGGGTTCAACTCTGAAACTTCCTGTGAAGTCACCCACTCTCCAAGGTGCCTCCCTAACCCACTGAATAGGAATCCAGGTGATCCTCTGGGCTAAGGAAAGGAAGAGCCCTTCTGGAGTAAAATCCCTGTTCGTTAAACTAAATTCTTCCTTCTGCACCTAGTTACCACCTCTCACACCATGGATATGTGCAGGATGTATCCTCCTGAGCCATTCTGCCCTCCATGGCAGCAAACATTACTAGGGAAACCATGACCCTGCTGACAGGTAGCACAATTCTCTAATGATTTGGGACAGACACCCTTATATTCAGTGGGAGCACACCTAGTCCAAAGACCACAGTGTTGTGCAGTAATTAAACACAGCCCCATCAGCACAAATAATAATCCTTTTTTGGCTAGTACAAAATGCAACAATTTCAAAGACGCTTTCTGAAGCAGTGTTGTTTTGCTGAATAATTTATGTCCCTGAGTCCTCCAAAAATGAGCAGCATACGCTTCAATCCTGCAGTAGCTATTCAGTGGAGACAGTGCACATTATGTTCAGTAAGCTCATTGCTTAAACACTGTTGCCATGACTATAAGAAAATGATTTTACTATTGTTTACAAGAAACTCTCGGAAAGTCATTACTACAGTAGCCAGAGTTTTGCCACAAGTCAAAATTTTTGGGAAGAAAAAAAAAATCTGAGGTATAATTAACTTTGTGATCAAGATAATCCATTGAAAGACTTCAAAACCTGAATATATCGTACAGTGAGGAATGAAAACAAGTAAGAATCACCACTGTCTCAGGACTATTAACTATCTGGTTTTGTGACTGTTTCATTGGCAAATTCCATGGAGAAGAAAAGCCCTGAACTAAATAAGTGTTGTAACTCATTTTCAAGGAAGAAATAATTTATAGGGCAAGCACCAATATAGGAGTTCAAAAGTGATGAGTAATGCTGTAAAAACAAACTACTTTGTACGCAATGTAAGGGAAAAAAAGACTTTAAAAATCTTACTTAGAAGAAACATTCGTGATAATGAAATATGGCTTTTCAGTGTCCTGCAATTAAATCAATACCTAGAACACTTAGTTTTGAATTCTCTACTGCATGTACATGTACAAGAGTCCAGTACATAACCTCTTGATCTCAATAATGTGCTGATGATCAATAGTTTCCAAAACTAAAAAGTAACTCTGAAGCTGTTGGAAAGTATCCTCACATTTCCTATGGACAGTAACAGGCCACAGAACACAAAGCAAAGAGATGATTAATGGAGTGCCAGACTAAGAGTCAGGAAATCTGGGCTCCATTCCCAGCTCTGCCACTGACCTGCTGTTTGACCTTGGGTAAGACACTTGACCTTTCTGTGCTTCTGTTCCTCCTTCCATTCTTTGTCTATCTTGTCTCTTGAGGCCCTAAGCTATACAGGGAAGGGCTCAATTCTCACTGGGTGTTTGTATAACATCTACTCTAGGGAGGTGGCTGCAGAGCTCTGTAATAAAGCCAGGGTACCACAGGGATGGCTCTTGCACAATAGCATGTTTTGTTTCAAAACAGAATAGCTATGATGAACCTTCTTGGTGTTTCATCTGCTTGTCAAGGATCTTACCAGGTCTTTCAGCCAGCCTCAGGCTCAGGCAGCAGGTAAACATGTTTGCAAGATCTGCATCCTCACTTGTCAGGAGCACATTCATGTCAATTCCTAATTGGTACTAATTTCTCTGCACCTTGATTCAGCTGTGTTTGCAAGAGCATCAGAATTATAACTGAGTGACACAGATAAAAATAGGTACAGGAGCGATTTCTAAACAAAAGGAATTTCTTCAGGGAAATGCCAAAACCTGTGAAACCACAGGCAGGAGATATTTTCAAATTAAAACTAAAATAAATTATAATTTTTCAGTAAGTGTGTTCGAATTTTGTGTAAATTATTCAGCTAAGAAATATTTTTGTTTCTCCAACCCTAATCCATTAAAGGGGAACATTACTACCAGATGGGAGGCAACACATGCAGGACAAGGTATCTCCCAGCTGCTAGCACTGGGCTGCAGGTGCAGCCTCACAGAGAGCTAGCTGATCAATAGTGTATATGATCTCAGTTCCAGTTCCACTTTGCTCCCAGTTTGCTGAAGCATCACATGCATGAAACTTGGACACAGACAACTTAATTGGGAGACTAATTTGAGTACAAAAGGATGCAGGATCAAGAGCAAATAAAGCAAGAAATACTCATTCAGGCTTGCATTTCCAATACTTATATCTGTGGGTCAAAGGCTGAAAACGTGATTTGAATACACCCCAAAGGCTTTGCCAACGCAAACATTCAAAACTCCTGTCACAGGCTCCATCAATAATGAATTTCTTCTGAGCCATAAAACTCACTTCCAGATCTGAATGCACTTTACAAAGATGATAAATAGTACCTTTCATAAAGGAAACCAAAGTTTACAGAAGTGAAATAACAGGAATAATCTGTTGAATAGATCCTAGAGTCAGAGTAGAAACACTGACATTTTAGTTTACAGCATGCTCACCTAAAGACTGTTGTTTGAGGGTTGCAGGTATTTTGTTTTAGGTATTGGTGTTAGCACTTCAGTACAATTATGGACTGATTAACTGCACCTAATAAGACTTTGTAAGAACCTGACAAGGTATAACAAATTCACAAGTTGGCTCTTAAGTGTCTATAGGAAGCTTTCCAATGGAAATCCAGGACACAAATAGTTTATGCTTTTATTTAAAAATAAAAAACCCACAAAACCAAAAACAAAACCTCACAAACAAATAAACAAAAACAAACGGAAAAAAAATCCAGAAAAAAATTTGTCTCTTATTACTGTTAAGTTGAAAATGTGATCCAAATCTCATTCAGCACCAACTCCTTTTCTGCAGCCAAGACCACTCCTTTTTTTCACTGCTTAAAGCTGTTCCAAACTGAAGCACTGTGATATGGGTAAGACCCTTTTCAGGTTTACAGACACTGATTAAGATTCATGGCAAACAAAGACCTGTCATGAATCCCATCAGCCTCAACCTGATGCTGCTGGGAGTACCACCCCTGGGAAGGCATCCAAGGGAATGCTGACCTATAGACACTGGAGAGAAGTCAAAGAGCAAAGACCTTGTTCCTCTTCTCTTCAGAGAAGCCAGGTGCCTAAAGCTCTTCTAGGCACCATGAGCTGATTGTGTACCCTCCAAAGTGTTGTATAGTGGTTGCTTTAATCACCTGCCTGAACTCCATAGATATGATGGTATTAGGCCATTATCATATAGAATTGAGCCTTCTGCAGAAACCAAGGTCCCATGTGCTAATGAGGCAGTGCCACCTGAAGAGCTTAAGCCTATAGAAGAAATAGTGGCACAGCAGGGGACATGTGCAAGGTCATAGAGACACTTCCTGGCAGAGCTGACACCTCTATATCAGTGCTTTGTTAGCTGGAGCAGCTTGCCAGCATCCAGCTCCTCCTATACCACATAGGAAGGGCAATATAAATGGAGCAGTGAAGATACTACCCTTCCCAAAGTTGTCAAAGGGACCAGGATGAAACACTTCTTTTCCACTAATGAGACATGGTTAAGTTTCAGTTTCATAAGCCAACAGATTAATGAGAAAGGCAGACTACAAGCCTGTGAAGATGGTATCTTGGTAGAAGGGACTGTTGACAGCAGTTAGGAAGAAGAACAGAGGGATGCTATGGCCTTTCTTAACCTGCTGACTAGCCTAGCTGCTGGGGTTTTTTTGGTCACTGCAACCTAACTGAGCCTCACACACCTTCTGCAAGCAGTGTTCTTTGAGAGGGGAAAGTACTAATAGTGATGCAAGTCAAAGTTTCTGCAAAACAGCTTCTCTGACTCAGACATGCTTTTCTAAGGTTCAGATTTCCCCACAGAGCAGCTAACATTTTTGCTGGAGTCATGCTTCTCAGCACAGGACAAACAGAAGCTGTATATCACTTTCCTTGGTTGTGGTGCTAGAGACAAGGGACTCAATTTTAGTACTGCAGGGGATGCAAGAACTCTACCAGAGAACATGCGGTAATAGCCAGGAAAGTTAAAAAGTGCACGGGTTGGCCTTGGAGAGCACATCAAGTCCAGGAAGAGACACTGTTCCTCTGCTCACTACCTACAGCAAGTCTGGTGGTGGAAACAGCCTGTTAAACAGTTTCAGAATGGAGGAGACTTTCATTTCATTTCTTAAGAAGCTTTAAATGGGGCAAGTGATTTGGTGGGAATGCTAAGGCTGAAGAGGCTCCTACACTATTGTAAATTTAACAAATTCACTTTCTGAATTTTTCATTAAATATAGCTTTTATGCAGCTTCCAAGGAGTCTTCTTGATTTTAGTTTGGAAAAAATTCTCATGGCTGAGGGGAACAAAGATTTTAAACAGCGCCCATGTCCATCCTAACCAAATTTCTCCCACCAGGCCAGAGGGCCCATGACAGCAGATCAAAGTTTTCTACCCACAAAGACAATGTGACATTCATTTTACCCGACTTGGCTACATAAATTAGCTTTATCAGAACACAGCTTCACTGCTGAAGAAGCCCAAGTAGCAGACAGTGGTCCTTCACCTCACAAACAGAACATTCCATTGCTTTGGCACTAAACTTTGTCAGGCACACGATCCCACTCTAGCTTTGCAGGATGGTTTGTGCTTTAATCCACTTGTGCTCACTATACTGTAACATCACCCCACGGCTGGTCACTTTATACTGCTTGCTTCACACTACTTCCAAAAGTTACATACATCCACAACCAGAAAATGAAAGTATTTCTGCAGGGTACCGTGGCAGCCAACTAGCAAACAAAGCAAAGAGCTTAGGAGAGGGGTTAAATGTAAACTTGGGCAAAGATAGCACAGCGCAGTCGTTCCTTTTAAAATATTCAGGGATCTTTAATGCTAGCACATGAGGCCAAACCTTGGCAAGCACAGTGTGGATCATTAAAAAAAAAGTCCTAAGGAAATTAATTCAGGATCTCCACAGAAAATAACTGCCTAAATTGAGGTTTTACAAGTCAGTGTTGGCTCTTGATACCAGTCAGGCAACACTGTTTTCCACTGAGGTCCTCAGGGAACTGGAACAAACCCATTGACTCTTCTAGATTTGTACAGCTGTTGATGAGAATTTAGGGGAGCAGGAACAATTAACACATTCCCCTCTTTTCTGGATACATCACCTTTATGGGATTGTTTTTCCTTTTCTTTTTTTCACCTGCTTGCAGACTACATCTGAGGAGCAGAACCCTTTCACAGTCACTTTTCCAAGTCGAGAAAATATTAATATATTTCATTATTATTTTAAATTAATTCTTATAACGACAAATTCAGCACAACTTTGAGATAGGTGAAATTAGAACAAGTCACCTGTGACTGATGACAAACATCCCTTAACACACTCACAGCCACCAGTGTGGTGGTTGCAATGAAAGAACCTGACCTGAATAACACAACAGTGCCCATGAGACAGAGTTCCCGGCTTGCACAGAGCAAAATGAGCAAGGCTCAGCCTAAGTCAGAAGAACGATGGAATGAATTGGCTGATAGAGACTTGAAACTGCAGTGCAAGAACTTCGGTATTACCAGTTTAGTGCTTAAGCCACTGAGGAATGCCCTTCAGAGCTAACTGTTTATATATAACATAAACAGTATAAACAGCTAAGTGCTGGAGGGCATATACATACATATAGATGTATGTATAAAACAAAGACAGAATATTTTATCTGTTCCACTCTGCACCATGAAAAGTAACACCACCATATAAATAAACAAATGTCAGCTCTTGGAAAATGCAGTGAGGCAGAAAGCAAAAAAGCTTCCCTAGCCATGTCCTGAACAATAAATTTTTCCTTCACACACACCCACATCCACTGATCTAGCTAAAAAATCTGATCCCCACTCTCCAATTAGAAAATGCTGCTGCCAAAGATACTTTCTCAAAAATCAAAGTAGCACTGTCAAATTAAGCCCAAACCAAGCCCTGCTAAAAAGTCTCTCTTCTAGTTTTAAAGTCTCCACTGGGAAAAGATAATTAACAAATAATAGTATCAACAATGTCAGATAATCACTTTAAGCTCTTTGATATGTTCAAGTGTACGTTGTTTCAAATGTTACTGAGTGTCAAATATTTACTCTTGAGTCCAACTGTGTAAATAACCCATCCAATGCCACTAAAAATGGCAGGCACACATGTAACAAGAGCAGTGGGACCTGCAAAGCAAAAGAAACAACCCTGGGTTTTGCAAAGAGTATCCTGATAGCCTGAACTCCCCAATGAGAGTTATGACTGCCTTTGCACTTATCTGTGTGGAAGTGTGGGGTTTTTTAAGTGGTGGACTTACAGCAAGGCAGGTGGAACTTTACATTCACCTTGGAGTCAGGAAGGTGTCCGGTCTCACATGCTCAATGTGAGACTCACACCAACACTCCTGTCTTATGTTTCCTTGTACCAAAGCTGTACCTGCCACAACTGGAGCTCAGAGCTGCCCCTTGTTGCAGGACCCTGTGCACCTCAGATGTGCTCTGAGGAAAAAAATCTGGAATTAGAGGAATAGTGTGTATAAGCTTCCACTGGATTTCCTCTTGGGAAACACCCCACAGAGGATGAATTCTGCTTAGAGATTGTTCTCTTGCCACCCATTTATAATGCACAGGACAACAGGCTTAGTCTGCCTTGTCCTTCCTCTTCAAGTACCATTGGAATAACTGGCAGAACAAATTCCTTTTCCAGCTGTGGCTGGAGGAAAAGCAAGACCCTATTATTTCTTGGTCCACTCCTGCCCTCTGAGTTTTCAAGAACAGGAGCACAATGCTGTACTATCTGATATATGACCCTCAGCCACTTGAATTCATCCCACTTAGACACGTGCATTTTGCATTTCCTTTTTAATATTTGCAACAATGTTCTAAGAAGCTCTTGGTAAGGGGAACGTGTATCTCCATGACACAAAGACGTGACTTTGAACTGATGCCTTTCTCTGTTTCTTAATTAGGCAGTCTGACCAGAGCAGCAAATGAGGAATGCCTGTGTCAAGCATAGAGTGGGAGGATCAGCGATGTGCAGTGATACCATTACAACAATGCTGCTTCATGAGCCAGTGTTTCTTCAGTGTCGGAACACGGTTCAGGGCCCCAAACGTCATGCTCACTGAAGTCACATACCTTGTCAGCAGGATTACTGACCGCTAGCATGCAAAAACAATGGGGACTTGGTCGGACCTTTCGCTTGTCAAGGACACCTGTGTGTGGAGTTTTCTGGGACGTAACGCAACATGCAAGGTGGAGCGAGGGCCGTGCACAGCATCTCCAGCAAGGAGCAGGTTAACAGTTATTAGTGGTATTTCAGAAACAAGGACAACCTCTCTGCACTTAGGACATGAAAATCTTTCAATATTTTCTTTGGAGTTGTTTCATTTAGCATTTTCAAACAGCTGTCTCCAGATATTTCATAATAATAGTAACTAGTAAAAAAAATTTGAAAACAAAATAACAACAACAACAAAAAACACATAGGCCTGTCCCCTGATTTCAGAAAGTGAATTTTTCTGGGACGTACATTATTAGGCAAAAGTCGTTTGCGGGTTTTTTTTTTCCCATAAGGCAAGTGCAAAGCATTACATTAATACACACTGGAAAAATAAGATAATGGCTTTCTTGATTGTGAGGAGGAATGTGGGAGATTTAATCTGAACATTGAGTCAGGTCGAAGCGCCTAAACTCCCCTCGGACACAATGTTATCGCATTTAACGCTTACATCATCACCCTCACGAATGATGCTGAGTAACGCAGCCCCAAACGTCGATCCACGCACCGCAGCGAACTCCCGGGTAAGAAGGGAGAAACGACCACAAAGGTATCGTCTTAGCATACGTCAGGCACTAAGAAAGATAAGTTTGATGTCTGGAGCAGAAGGAGCGATCTATTTTCAGCTGTTCGAATAGGAGCCACGGGCCTATCAGGACGCAGTCACTGCTCTCTCAATGTTTCGCATGTGTGCCGAGAATTAGAGGGAGGCAGCGCAGCGCAGCGCAGCATACGCCTTCAAAAGCGTGGGGCACTGACTGCTCGTAATAAGTAAGAGGAGAAACGGCTTCGCCTCCTTGACATATTCGGAGCAATTTCCAGTTGAAAAAGGTCAACGTATCATTTACAAACCGGCAGTGCCTGGAAAACTCTCGTAACTCTGCTCCGCGAAACACACTGGGTGACAATAACAACCCGAACATCGCTGGTGAGGCCGGCGCTCGGAGCTGACCTGCCGGGCTCTCGGCACTGACCACTGCCCCGGCCGGAGTCATTGTCCGAGTTCGAGGGGCCCGGCCGCAAATTGAGTGAAAATAAGTGCCTGAACCTCTGACGAACGGGATGAAGTGGGGCAGGAGGGGCAACTCTCAACACGGGCGATACTTTAGCGCTACTTTTCACCCCTGCCCGGGGACGCGCTGAGAGCGCCGGCCGCCGGTGCCCTCCTCAGGGATGCAGCTGCCACCGCCTTGGCAGGGCGACGGCAGAGGCGCGCGCGACGCGTGATTTTGGGACCACAACACGATTTAAAACAAACAAACAAACAAACAAAAAAACAACCAAACGGAAAACGCCCCAAGCAGTTCCAAAATCCCTTCGAGGCGCACGCTCGTCCCCCGCTCGGCGCCGGGGCAGAGCCGCCCAGCGCTCCTCGCACCCTCGACGCCGTGGCGGGGGTCCAGCGCCCGGCAAGGGACTACCCCAGGGTGCCCGAGGCCCGGCGGGCCGAGCCGGGCTGCCCACGGGCACGGTGCCGGTGCGCGGCGCTGGCCCCGCACGGCGGGGCGGGGCGGGGAGGGGGGGCGCCCCGGGGGAGCGAGCGAGCGAGCGAGCGGGGGTCCCCGGCGCGGCGCCTCCCCGCCGGCAGCGGGCGCTGTGACTCACCGCCAGGAGCGCCGAGGCGCGCTGCTCCCCCGCCGGCTGCTCCCCGTTGATGCCGCCGTTGCCGAGGAGGTGCTGGTGGTAGTCCGGGGGCGCCGCGCCGGCGGCGGCGGAGGGGGCGGCGGCGGCGGCCGCCTTGGGGTGCTTGCCGGCCTTGCGGGCGCCCTGGCCCTGCTGCACGAGGTGCAGGAGCTGCAAGGTGCTCTCCCGCTCGCGGTCGGAGCTCTCGGCGCGGCCCCGCTCGTAGCGCCCCTCGCAGCTGAGGTGGTGCTGGCGGCAGACGGCGATGCGGGCCCGCAGCCGCTCCACGATGGCGCTGTGCACCCGGGGCGCCGCCGGGCCCCCCCCCAGCAGCCCGGCCCCCAGCCCCGCGGCCTGGGGGGGAGCCGTGTCGCCCATCGCTGGCTGCCGGTCCTGGCCCTCCGGATGGGTCGGTCCTCACTGCCGCATGGAGGAGGGCGGGGGGGTGGCGGGGAGAGGCGGGGGCAGCGGCGGGAGCCCGAGCCCGGGGGCTGGCGGCGGGGCGGAGGGCGGTCAGCCCCGCGCCCCCAGCCCACCCCCGCCCGGCCCCCGGGCGGTGACGGCCCCGCGGGGGGTTGACAGATCGGGGGGCGGGGGGGGGGTCGCTAGGGCTGCGCCAGCATCGGCCGGCGGGAGGGGCGGGGGTCGGGACCGGGCAGCCCCCGCCAAGGGGCGCCCGGGGAGGGGGTACGGAGGGGGCTCCGCCGGGGGAGAAGGGTGAAAAAAAAATAAAGCGAGCCACTGCCTCCAAAATGAATCCCTGGACGGAGGAGTTCTCCCTCGGGAATGAGTGAGACTTGGCAGGTTTATTGGGTTTATTTTATTTCGGGGGCGCGGGGGGATGGGATGGGGTGTTATTCCTTGAAGTGGAAATTTAAGGCATTGCCGTGCTCGGCGGTGCGGAGAAACCCCCGGCGGACCGAAAAATCCCGTAGGTTTGGTGGAGTGGGTTTGTTGGGGGGAATCGTTCTTTTTTTCCTTTTTTTTTTTTTTTTTTTTTTTTTTTTTTTTAAAGTCTTTAGTAAATGTGCAAATAAAGAGCCGGGGAAGGAGGAGGAGGAAGAGGCGGCTCGGGTTAGTTTAGTCTTTGTGCTTTCTCGTTTCTCTCGCCCGCTCGTTGCTGGCCACTCTCCGGCGTGTGACTGTGTCCGGCTGGCTGCCGCTACACTGTAGTTCCTCTGAAAATCAGAGAGACGGATCCCCCGGTCCAGAACAATGTCAGTCAGTGGACTTCCAGACCACGCTTCGCCTTCACTTAATCCAGCCACTGGGTAAATCCGTATTGCTTTCAGTGCTCATTTCCCCCCTTAGTATTAAGCCGAAAGCTACGGACCCAGGCAAAGAGCTTCTCTCGCGTACTTTCCCTTATACTCCCAGATATCGAATAGTTTCAAGTACAGTTTCAAGAAAAGCACGGAGGAGGGAGGGGAGGAGGAAAGGGGAAGAGGGGGGGAAAAAAAACAAACACCCAGCCCCTCTTCAGACAGTAATTACAAACGGAGAGTTGCACTTACAAACTTCCAGCATTTTGCCCCCAGAACAGTCCAGCGGCCACTTTTCCTTTGTGTTTTTGTATATTCCATGCCCGGCTCGGCGAGCGGGTGGTTGCCGGTGGGCTGTCGGCGCTGCCGGTGCCGGCGCTGCCCGCGGCCCCTCGGTGCGGCGCGGAGCGGGGCGCTGCGGGGGCGGGGGGCGGGTGTCACCGGCGGAGGGAGAGCGCGGCCGGGGACGCGGCGCCCGGGAGGCCGGGGCGAGGCGCGGAGCCTCCCAGCGGCCGCCGAGGGGAGTCGGGCTGCCGCCGCCGCTCCCCAGGAGGTATGTGCATGGGAGGAAGCCGAGGAAATCCCCGCTCCCTTCCTCGCTCTGTACCTGAGTGCCGAGCCGGGCGCGCAGTGGAGCGGAGCGGAGCGGCCGCCGAGAAGCGCAGCCTCCCGCGCTCTCCCTCTTCTCCCGGCGGCGAGACCTTCAGGCGAGTACGAGGGAGTGAGTTCTCAAATAAATCACGGCGCTGCGCTCCTCTACCAGCTGGATTTCTCTGGAACGGACGGCAGAAAAACAAGCAGTGCCTTCTAGGGCGCTCGCATGCACGGGACGAGCGCACGACACGAGGTCAGGCTCGGGATGTGGGAGCTCCGCGCGCTGACAGGAGCTCCTTGGGTGTCCGGGGCAAGTCACGTAGCGCCGGCACTGTGGTTCCTCCCCGGGAAAGCCGCAGCCTTGATGCTTCTCTCGCCCGGCTCCTCTATTTAGAGCAGGGCAATTTTAGACTGCGAGATCTGGCCCGTGGAACTGGCCTTGCTGCAACTGGCAGCCGTCAGGTTCTGCGTGTTGCTGTAGGTGAGCTGTGAAGGAGGATGCAGAAATAGCTGGGAGCTGGCCGCCTTTATTAAAGCAATATGCTGTTGTACTACAGTGGCTGCATTAGCCAAATTCCCAAATCCCTCTGGGTATAAAAATGGCCCCCCAAGCACGCAAACATCCCTGATGGAAATCCTCTAAGGTCTTTTTGTACTAAGGTACAGCCCTTGGTACCTGGGTGCATCTTCTCATTCAGTTCTGCAATGGGTCCAATCAGAAAAATGCACAATTTCACCACAGCATACCCGAGAGCATTAAGCTGAAGATGAGTTGACGATAACCCTCTCAGGTGGTTTTATTGCCTTCCAAGGTCATGCAAATAAATACTTTGAATGCTAATGATGAAATGACACATTCCTAGAGAATTCCCCAAACTATAAAAGATACACAGCATTGGACATATGGGAAATATGAGAGCCCCTGCTTTCATGACCCCCATCTCCTTCATGTTGCAACAAACCTTCATGTTTGTTGCATGAAGGTTTGCTGCAACATGTGGGTTTCCAGGATCTGTCTCAGTGAGATCCTGAGCCTCCAGCATGTTCAGACTCATGTTTGTCTCCACAAAGGCTTTGAGTCTTTGCTGAGGGACGAGGTCTGGGGTAGCGGTCTTAGGGATGTGCTACCTTCAGAGGAAGGCATTATTGCTAAAAGGAAAAAGAGATTTGTTTGTTTGTTTGTTTAACCTTGAACAACTGAGGAAGAACAACTGAGGAAGAGTGGGTTATTATTTGATACATAGCACTTACTTGCATCTGTTGAAAACAATGGGTTGGCACAGCTGGAAAATGAAATTATAATGTTTGTAAAATAATAGACAATGTTACCTTTGCTTCAGGCCTCACTTAGGCTTTTATTTTTTCTTTACAGCTCAATGTTATTGCTGTGTTTAGGAGGGTTAGTCACAGAACACATGTGCAACAGTAACAAACCAATCTCATGAAGAATAAACAGGGTATTTTAAATGACAGCTTGGCTGGGATTTTCAAAGTGGCTGTGGGAATATGAAATCCGTGGTGCTGCTCCGGAAGCTACCAAGGCAGCTGGATGAGTTCTCTCTCTTACAAGATTTCGTAGAACTCAATTACCGAGCCTTCAAAACAAAGATTTTTTTTTTTTCATACTAAGTTGAGAAGTTTAAGATTCACTTTTTGCCAAACAGCATGTCGCTCGGTCTGTGGTTTGATCTCTCTTTTTCGGGGTGAGAGGCAGCTGGCTGCGGGGCTGCGCTGCGAGTCCCGCTCGCTCAATCCGCAGCAAATGCTGCCCCTGGTGTTTCAGAGCAGGAAATACCCCAAAGCCGTCCCTCGGCTTTACATTTTTTGTCCAGAAGACCCTGGCGAATGCCACCACCCCTGGATACCACTATCGGGTTTGGATAGGTTGTTGTCAGTTTTCTTAAAAGCAAACTGTTCTTAACATGATCATAACATCCCTTGCGCTTTGTGCTTACAGGCATTCTACTAAACACACACAGGATAAAACATTTAATGTAACAGGACCTGAACAATGAATTACTTTTTTTTTCCTTCTGTTGACACTGATTTGGGACCTCTTTACATGATATTGTAATCTCACATGAGCTCCAATGCTTGAGCATTTTTTCTTTGTGAATTCCCTACTGTTGTTGAAGGTCTGACTTTCCCAAGCTGGCAGCCCCTTCCAGATCAGCAAAGCACTTATTTGTGCTGGGTTCACAGCCAGACATCCTACTGTGGTAGTAACTTTACAAAAATGGAACAAAAAGATTGAGCTGAACCTATGTCACCCAAAATCTTGAGTGCATACCTTGTGTTTAGAAATCATGTATCAAATTGCTTCAAGGTTGTATTAAACTCCACAGCAATGGCTTAATATCAATCCTGAGGAGGATTTTGCAAACTTGGAGCTTTGAATTTTCAGCCATTTCCATTATTTGCTTTTCAGCGAGGGTTCTTGGCTGTTTTGAATGCCTACAGTTACACATCCATGTATCTCCCAGGGTATTCCCAGCTAGGCAGGTTCATATCATGCTGCTTACCTTGCAAATTGTTTAACTTTGAGGCAGAGTCTGACTACACTCAAGTCAGTTTTCTTACCCTTAAATTTTGGGTACAAGGTGCATGCAACTCCACCTCTGTTTAAACTGTACACTAAGCCATCTTGAACACACTGCTTTGGGGGGGGGGGGGTTTCTTTGGTTTTGTTTGGTTGGTTTTGTTTTTGTTGTTGGTGTTGTTTGGGGGTTTTTGTTTTGTTTTAAATGAGAATATAATCCCCAGAGCAATCTAAAGAAACTATGATTGCATCTTATTTAATAAACAACAGGGGAAAAAAACCCAAACCCCATGCCATCACTTACTACCTAGACAAGTAACAAAACTCACATAAACTATTCAGGGAAGAGGAATCACTGAAGTGGTTATTATCAGGTTCTTTCAATATAATTCTGGTAGATCATATTTTTTACATTCTTTTGTCTAATCTCTAAATGCAGATTAGAACTTGGTATCTCTTTCTTCTCAATGCAGAATCAGAAAGTCAACTTTTTAAAGTCTCTTTTGTATGTGGTAGATATTTCTCTTGGAGTGGTACTGTATTTACATGCGCTTGTGTACCACACATGCACACTAGCACACTCACTCTGTTTATTCAGACAGACTTACAGAAGGATAAAACCAGAAGTCTTTATTTATCCTAATAAAAGTAAACTAGAGGAACTAAGCATGGGAATTGCCTGCAATTGCCTGCGGAACTGCTAAAAATAGCTGCTTTTTGGAAACAGGAGAAGCCTTCACTGTCGAAAAAGTAACAGTAACAGCTATCTACTATTAGCAAACTACTTTCTTTCCAAAACCTGAAGGACAGAGGGACAAAAATCACTTTTTATCATACTTCCCTGCAAGAACTGGACAGAATGTAGACCAAAAAGGGCCTTCCGTCCCAGAAGTACATCGTGTTGGTAAGCCTGATCCTGTGCATAAATACCTTGTGTGAACTTCATCATTATCACCGTCTCAAGTTACAGAACTTAAACTAGAGCAGATTATCAAAACATTGCAGGAACTAAAGTAATTTCTAAGTAGGATCATTAATCACTCGCGCCAAGTCTAATCACATACTGAGCTCTCTTCATTGTTCCATTAAGACAGGTACTTTATCTTAATTAGAGCTACTGCTTCAAAAATTAACACTAAAGACAATTTAAAATGTCCTATCAGAGCAAACATTTTATTCTTTCACCTCCTAACTCCATTCAACTTCTCTGATGAGGAAAAAAAAGCATGAAGGACTGCTCAGATTTCTGAGTTCTCCCATCATTAGATACTTGCACAATTTTTTTCTGCTAGAAATATTCTTACTGAGTAACTCTATATATAGAAAGTCTCAGGGGGTAGAGTCCTCTCTGTGCTTCATGCTGTACAAGCACTAGCATTTACAGACTGACCTGGAAAATTTGATCTAAATTTTTACATATTTACTCTTCTAAACAATATTTTCATTTCCTGTGGTGAAGACAAATGTAAACATGATGTAATGACACTTCACATTTGCTGTCTTGCAGAAACATTTCAGGTAAAACAACAGCCACAGAAACCTTATCACTTCCTCCAATCTCAGTGAGGGGAATATCAGAGTTTTAGAGAGACTATACGCACAAACATCACATCAGCCCCTGCAAAATCAAATCAAATATCTCTTTCTTACTGAAACAGAAATCAGTGATGTAAATTTGAGGCATTTTCTTAGTCTCACTGGTGATAGTACACATAAGATTAGTAAACCTACGGAAGCACTTTCTACCAAGAAACTTCAGCAGGATACTTTTGGATCTCTGTTAGCAACAGAAAAACATTGTTCTGGAAAAAAAAGTGCCTGCAGGAACAAGTAGTAGATAGCTTACACTTTTTAGGTTAATGGAAAGGAGGTGATAAACAAGGTCTGGGATACGAAAGAATGAGTAAAAGTCACTGAACAATTTTCAATCAAAATGTATGTATTCCTGAAATATTATCTTTAATCAGTAAGCCAGAATTCCCCAAACTTATTTTTTAATTTGGTAGCAAACAGTTTAAATGTAGCAAAATGAAGGAAAAGGAATAGTGAAGAATTCCTTCAGCTTTGGTAACCAGGGAGACAGATATGAGACATACCAAATCTCAGAATTTTATATATCTAACTCACAGTTATGGAAGAAGGTATGGAAGGAATATCTTCAACATAAGTTGAAACAATCTCAATCTGTATACTGAGAATTTTCATCTTGGTTCTGTAAATCTTGTATCTGTATGTGGTAAAAAGCAAAACTGATACTATTAACTCTCTCTAATAGCATATAAACCATTGCGTAATTTCAACTCCTTAAAAAAGTAAAACCAGTTCATTTCTTACAATGAATGCTGGAAAAAGGGTAGTGAATGACAAATCTAAGATGCAGTCTCTGAATAAAAAACTCAGCAGATGTTCACTGTTAAGCTATACACCTGTTAGCAGTTGCCTTTCCAATCAACCTATTTGTTTCTATGAGAGTGTAAAATCAAATGTGGGGATTTCTTATGGACAAATCCATGAAACATCAGGTTTCATTAGTTTTGCTTCTGATAGAGTAACCTCTTAAAAGAATTCAGTGTTAACAGTATATTGCCTTTCACTAGGTTGCCATATTATCCACAAAAGACTAATAATGTTCATACAGCAATATGTAGGAACAGTTCCTAACTGGATTCCAAACACTGTGCCCCACATGTTATCTTAGGCTACATCTGGTTCATTTCATATGCAGCACAAAATACAGGGACAGAAACATTGAATGATTAGGGTTGGAAGCAACCCTTAGAGATCATAATAGTGACAATCTTCTACTAGACCAGGTTGCTCTGACCCATCCCGACCCAACCTTACACACTTCCAGGAATGGGGAATGCACAGCTTTTCTTGGCAACCTGTGCTAGTGCCTCACCACCATCACAGAAAAGAATTTCTTCCCTACATCCATCTATACCTACTCTCCTTAAATTTAAAACTTGTTCATTGTCCTGTCACTACAGGCCTTGGTAGAAAAGTCCCTCCCCATCTTTCATGAATGCCCACTTTAAGTACTGAAAGGCTGCAATAAAGTCTCTATGCTTTCTTTTCTCCAGACTGAACAGCCCCAGCTCTCTCAGCCTGTCTTCATGGGAGAGGTGCTCCAGCCCTCTGATCAATTTAGCGGCCCTCCTCTAGACTTGCTACAGCAGGTTTATGTCCTTCCTGTGCTGAGGACCCCAGAGCTGCATGCAGCACTCCAAGGGGGGTCTCACCAGAGTGGAGTAGAGAGATGAAATCCCCTCCTTTGACCTGCTGGCCAAGCTGGTTTTGATGCAGCCTAGGACAAGCGTGGCTTTCTGGGCTGCAAACACACATTGCTGACACATGTTCAGTTTTTCAGGATGGATGGTATCTTATTTAAACTTTTCTAACTCCTCAAAAATCTACTCTGATTTGGGTTACATGTAATTCTGATAAGCCATGCATCCTGCTTCTGAGTAACTCCTACTTTCTGTTAAGTTACACTGTAAGAATTCCCACTTATCTTGCATGGGCACATTAATCCATTCTCTTAGGCTTGCAGTTACTGCAAGTTGCTGCCATTATGTTTGCACAACGTAATTTGATGTTTAAAATCTGAGTAAATTGCCCCAGCTGCTTATCAGAGACAGCAATGTGGGCCCACGTATTCATTTAGATGGCTAAGCCAGACTCAGTCTGTATGACGCCTATAATGTGACTCATCACCTACTCTCTCAAGAGAGGAATGACTACAGTGCTGCAAATGTAGTCAGGACTGCAGAATATTTCCTCTGTTGCCTTGCAACTGTCTATACTGATTCCTCAGAGGAGAAATAGATCTTTGCATTTGGGTTCTGTTTATTGTAACTATCATTCTAACTGGCTGGACTTACTTGCCCGTAGCGAGCAATAAGGAAGGTAAGATGCAATTCCTAAGTTCTTGTATAACATAGCCTTACCTTTCCAAACACACCCATTTCAAAAGATCTCAGCATCTCCTACCTCCTTACAATGCAGCTCAATATACACAGGTGGAAGTTTTATTTCACAAGTAAATAGATGTTGATTGAGCTGTTATTTCTAAGAACAGAAGGAAACTTAAAATGATTTATGCAGTAAGGCTGGAGGACTGATTTGGTAAACCTTTGGGTTATTATTGACACAGATGAGAAAAAAAGATACAACACATTATCAAATAGCAGTTTAAAGGCATATATGAATTTAGGTGTATCCTAAAAAGAATCTTGAAGTCCAAGCAGAGGTAAAGTGCATGCAGATAAAGCAGGCCATTCAAAATTTTATACGATGTCTTTCAAAAAGGTATATGATCACTTAATCAATTTTCTCTTCTTGGAAATTGTCTGCATCATCCATGCAATCTTCAAGATGATCGTATCTCTACAAATGAAATAAAACCTGTATTATTTTATCAATGTTTAATAACTAGGTTACGTAAAGACTGCTTTTTCTTGTTCAACACATTACCAAACATGTCAATAACAATTTAGAAAGAACGATATCTGAAGGCTTTTGAAATGCAATTGTACTTTGAGTTGTCTTAAAATAGTTCATGAAGCGTTCCTGAATAATTCAAAGTACTTCTGTGTAAATAAACAGAATTCTAAAATATTCTGTGCCTTATGTACATCTTTCCAATCTTTCTAAGTTAAAGCTCGAGTGTTCTGTGCTGCTGCTTTCAAATGAAAGAGGAGTTTGCCCTCCACAGCCCAGAGATCATGCAGCTGTCAAAAAGCTTCATGTCAAAAGTTGATACAAACTCTATGTGAGCACAGCAACATCCCCGTGTTTGAAAGACTGGGTCAGCAGAAATGGATAAACAGTTAAGCTGAGTTGTATTATACAAGGCAAATAATTCAGAATTGATCAATTAAATCAGACATTTTATCTCAATGTACTTTTATCTGCTTCGAAAAGGACACAGCAAATAATTCAGGCATACCTTCTGAATCCATCCACTCTCTTCCAAGTGGCTGAAAAGTCGTTCTACAGTATCTTTGACTGGTTCATCCTCAACACCATCCTGTACAGTGACAGAGCTGCAATCCATATACAACTTGTACTTGAAGTGCTTCAAATTGTGATAAACTCTTGTACGATTTGCACACACTGTGCCAACCTTCAAAACCTAGGCCAGAACCAACAAATCATTCTCTCTGATAGAACTGATTATCCTGACAATATAGAGAATTGGTAAGTTAGTCTAGTAAGACTTAATCAGTCAGTCCAGGAAATTTTTCTGAATAATGAATTAAACAGAATGATGCTACATGCATAAAATCAGCACAAAACCATGTATTTTTCACAGCCACAGCACAACAATTTTTGAGCAAGCAGGCAGCCAGCAAGTCTACGCAATGGCAGCTTATCAGTATGGTCTTCTTGCAAACATAACCATGTTTATAATCGATGGTATCTTTCCTATCTCCTGGTGGAACTTTGTTACATAATCACTGACACTTTAGACAACCATCATATTGTGCAAGCGAGGAAGAAAAATTATTTGTTTACTTTTGCTTAATATGTAAGTACTTCCTAGGATATGAAATACCAGTTTTAACATTTTGTAGACTGATTAACATTTAATAAATACATAAGTATACAAATAGACATATGCCTCAAAACATTTATTTAATAAATATAAGGGGGGTTTGAATTTCATAAAAATAAAATCTGAAAACTGAGGTTTTGTAGAATGCAGTACTACAATGCTGTAGAAATCAAAGCCTCTGCATCTCCCAGTATTACCAATTTTATTTTTAGGATTTCCATGCAGAAAAGACAGAACTGTCTTATTCCATGGTTTTCTTTACAGCAGTATTTATAGATTAACAAGTGGTAAATATGCTTGTAGCTTCATAATCAGAGCATGGATTACAGTAAATCTGTTATCATCTATCAGCACTAACATGAAAATACCGAGTACTACATTGGTTACATAAATCTTTGGCCACCCTAAATCTTCAGTAAGGGTATATGAAATTGGAGATGTGGGGAGGGAGAAAGAGTCAATTTTCACCCGCATTTAAGGATATCCTGCATTTCACAAGAGTATGTGTTGTCCAACTTCTAGAAGAACAGTAGCTCCAGTAGATACAATGGCAAGTCAGAAGAGGATTCTATCCTCTCTAAATAACCCACAGGTGCACCTATCACTACTCTAACACAAGGAGACAAAGCCTGTTAGGTAAGAAATCCCCAGAAAACCTGGCTGGTTTTTGGGGGACACGTTTTCTATACTCAAAAGCAACATAATTAATACACACATAAAGAAATTCAGCTCCGGATACATACCTGAGAAATCAATTTAGTTTTTCTGAAAAAAAAACCCCTCATCAGCTTATGCTTCAAGAACAGCGCTGTTTTGGACTGATGTCTTGTCACACTTTTGCAAGTAACAAGCACATAAATGGCTAAAGGTCAGAGCTCTTTGCATCAGTAATGCAAGCTGCAATTGTACTATTACACACACACATATATAAAAGAACCAACTGTGTATAAGCTGAAAAATTATTTCTTCTAAGCCACAACAGTGATACCTTTTATTGCTGCCATTGGTAATAATCTGAATTATCTCAAATTACAAGAACGTAAAATTTTAATTGATGCTTACAACCTGCATTTTCAGAGAGCTTTTCCAAATGCACGACCAAATGTTTCCATCTGTACGCAGCTCCCTAAAACACCTGACCTTAAATATATGAATATATTTAATTTCTGAAATATATTTTTATATAAAACCACAGCTCAGTTGATAGCAGCAGACATAATATCACTGAAGTCAAAAGAGACACACTCACTTATAAGAAATTTTGATCTGACCTACTGTAAATGGTTATTAACTGCACTGTTAAACATCTTGAGATAAAAAATGCCTATTACTATATTGTAATTCTCTATTGATGATGCACACATTGTATCTCCATTTCTATATGCAGCTCCATTTCTACTATCCCCAAAAATGAAAAGCTAAGGCTTGTGTTCAGTGCTGCAGGTGCTTCTGAAGCACAAGACCTACCAACCAATGCTTGATTTATTCAAATTTCCAGAATTATCATTTCAACTACTGAAAAAATCAAGAACTGAGCTGTGGCATTTTGTAGAGCATTTCATAACTTTTCAAGTATCCCAAGCAATGAGGTGTGGCACTTGGAATATTATGTGATGCAAAATAGGATACTATCCTACACCAAACTGATAGCCCAGTTCTTTCCCCTGTGACAACAGCTAGCAGGATTTTGGGACCCACTAATAATTTGCCTTCGAAAATATCTTGTGGCAATGAGTTTCATAGCTTATTTATGTGTGAGGTGTAAAGTACTGCCACACTGGAGAAATGCCAAATGCAAATACCTAAATATCATATAAATGTAACTATGCATTGTGTTTTTAAAGCAAGAACGATAGTCTAAAAATAAAGAGCTATTTCAGAATGCAGTGTTGGAAAGAATCTCAGTACTGTACTCATTCTAATTTTTTCCTCTTGCAGTTCTCAGTCCCTCTGTGCTAATGCTTAACTTATCTACTCAAGCTGGCTCTATCAGCCAAAGTTGTGTTAAATCACTTTGTATGGAATGCAGGAGCATGGCCTGACAACAGCACAACATGTAGTGACTGAATCCATGTCCTCTAAGCATGTTTATAAACAAAAGTAGAACATCAAAACTGAGAGAGAAAACAGTTTATAATCCAGGTGACACAGGAGCAAGAAGTGTGGGCAACACCTATACCTGTAAACTGTTTTGATTCCCCTGACTATGAAGAAATGAGAATTGGCACCTATACAGTGAACAATCACTGCAAGGCTAAGCAAAACTAGAACAGCTGTTTCTCTTCTCTTTCTACTGGCAAAGCAGAATACTTCAGAGATGAGAGAAAAGGAAAGTTTCATGCAGAAGAAGGGGGTTGGAGGTCTGTCTTTGTTCTCTCCACATCCACTTTTCTCGGGTATTTTCAAACAAATCTATAGAAGACAGTCCAACTACGTGTTTCCACTCAATCTGATCTGCTCTTGCTGAACTACCTTCTCTATCAATCAATTGTGTGAAATGCCAGTTTTATGTAGCTCTGTGAGCCTTTTTTTCCTTTTTACTTTTTCTTCCTTTCTTTTTTTCTCAATTGCCAGGCCTTGTCGATCAACGCACTGTCAGCAGAACTTTAAAGACAACTTGAGAACAGTACTTTTAGCAGTCTAAATAGCAGGTCACCATAAAAACAAAAATGTTGTATTATAAAGACACTATCAAAAATTACTGGAAAGTGCTCAAATACTCTTTCTCCTGATTGTTCTACAGCCCCTGAGCTATACTGAGCATGCACGTAGCAGACATACCCCCAGATGCTACTGTACATAGGGTAAAAAAAGCTCTTGTTTTCTACTGTTAAGCTGAAGATGACAAAAATGAACTAGCAAGTTAGTTCAATATTCAGGATATTTCAAGTTTCTTCCAAAGTGAAAAAAAGACAATGCTTTACATAGGACAACATTTGGTCAGCAGTGAGGGAATTGCTACTGTTATTTCCACAGTTAAGTTGAAAGCTGAGAAACGATTAAATTCTTGTGCGAGTTCATTTATTATTTCTGGTTAGGTAAGGCACACACTTCCCATGAAAAACTGAAATTTTTTAAATTAGTGATCTACATTTAGAGGCTTGTATGTAAGAAAGAATGACTGTACTACAGGCTGCAGTATCAGTACTAGGATGACTGCAGAGGACTCACTGTTTCGTGCAATAAACAAGTGGCAAAACCTTGCTGGAAGACCCTAGCTCTCTGGACTATCATTCACATACATACTTTTCAAAACAGAGTATCAGCAACTGCTGCTCAGAAAGGCCTGTAATCTAAGAAAAACTAACATAGATATTCCTAGCTCCTGCATTACATCTCCTGCAGAGCTCAATATGATGACACAGTAATCACACTGACACCCCTCAAATCTCTAAGTTAGAAAATTTGAAAAAATCCAAATCATACAGGCTTCTGCTTCAGTAAGATGTACTCCCAGTCTGACAAGAGCTTCACTTTATTTTTGCACAAGAAATTCCATTATACCTCATTATCAAATATGCTGAAAAAAAGACTTGTTCTGAAACTTTTCTGTGAGGAACTTCAGCTGTATTCAGAAATTCTTCTACACACACAAACAAAACAAAACAAAACAAAAAACCACACACACACACACACACAAAAACCCACCATCTGCACCTCCTGAAAGGGAAGAAAGGCAAAACTTGGATATCAGCTTGATTAACTATAGCAATATTTTACTCTTGACAAATTGTGTGCTTTGAGTTTTTCATTAGAGGTCACGAATTACATTACCTAAGGAGAACATAACAATCATAACATGTAGCTGTAAATTTGAAACAATGATATCTAAATATTAGAAACACCTAGGTTTTTAAGAGTCAAGGTCTTCAAAAGGCTCAGCTGTGAAATAAAATTATATTATGTTATTATTAAATTACTTTAGGTGACTCCTGAAGTTACCTAAATTGACTACCTAATGCAACATCATGTAACAACAGGAAAGATGCCTTTCACTCCAAAAATATAATTTAATCCAGAATGTTCTTGCAGAGACAATTGAGTGAGAAAAAGATGTAAGACTACCTAAAAAAAAGTTCTCTAGTGTGGAAAACTAGTTCTGATAATGCAGTAATGGGGAAAAGGCTCTAATAACATGTAGTCTTGTAGCCAGGAACACGTCTTCTCAAAAGCAGATCAGCACCTTCAAGCGTCAGTGCAACTGAGATGCCAAGATACTTTGTCCTAAATGAATAGGAATGTGGGAAATAGCAGATGTGGAAAAAAATCTGAAGATAGAAGCAGTAAATTCTGACTAGGTCGCACTTGGACTATTAGGATGATCAGGGCACTGTTTGGACCTAGAGCAAACAAGAACTGCTGGAGTGCACGTGGACACTCCAAATGCTAGAGGAACAGTAGGCACAGAATTAGCAAATCTAGTGACCCAATGTAGACCAAACCTTACTTGTCACAAAATAGAAAACACAATCATTCAAGGGAGATGATTGTCCATCACACGGAAAGTTACTTTTACAATGTCTCTGAAAGCTAATCAATGCAAGATCCCTGCTGGGAAAGTCTTAGGGGCATTATAGGCACACACAAAGGGAAAGGGCTTTCAAGTGCTCTACCCTCAATGAAAAAGCATTCTGATATTTAGAATATATGAAAATATGAGGAGAATGTAATTCTTAATTTGAAGTCTCAGACTCCTGGCATATAAACATAGGATCTTATCAAGATAAAAAAAAAAAAAAAAAAAAAAAAAAGACTCATAGTAATTCTCTGGTAGTTGGTGAATGCCACCCATGTGCAGAGCATCAGGCATGTAATTTCTTCACCACTGCCTTCCCTTCTTTTAAGATACACATTTGCTTTAGGATTTTCAATCTTCTATTAATTGTTATCTGACAAAACAAGAAGCTACTTTAGAAATAACTGCATACTCATATTAGCACTTTGGTTAGTGTGTAAATCTTCACGTGTGCTGTCAGCCTCCTCAATACAGAGTTTCAGATTGCTTTCCCAAGTACCACAAAAGACAAGCATGCTGAGTAGGTTGCCATGTACCTAGAGTTTCCTTCTTGCCCTGGATGGGACTCTGACTGTAGAGATTTGAAGCAGAGAAAAGGGTAGAGGCAAATGTCAATTATGACTTCAGGGAAAGAGTTACCTATTACCCTCTCTTATGTCTTAGAGCTCTTTATCCTTAATCATGAAGACCAGCTTGTGGCTGGTATACTTATTAGCACTTACATCTGCTACATCAAGTATTAAGTGGTAAAAGTGGAGAGGAAATATTGCACAGATCATTGTGATGCAGGTAAAAACAAAGATCACAGAAAAAGAACTTATTTAATTTCTTGATAAAAGTTGGATTTATTTGAGGATACTTTTCATTACCTCTTTCCCAACATATAAGAAAGAGGGAAGAGGGGCAGTCCAGGCAGAGGGGAATGCCTCCATTCAACTTTTCAAGTTCTATAGGAACTTCCTTCATAATTCTTAGCTAAATCCAAGACTATACTTCAAACTGTAAAATGGTCCTCATATCTAAAAATTAATAGGGTTTAAACAAGGAAATACAATAGCCTAATACTTGACTAGCATTATAGACATTGGATGTGTTGATGGGTGAGTTTCTGTAATACTACACAAAGCTTAAAAATAGAGTGATTGTTTGAAGTTACCTGCTTGTCATTTGACATGAAGTCATCCACTTCCAAAGTTTTACTATTATAAAGCCGTCCAGAGAGCAACACACTAAACTTACAATGCCGCTTCAATTCACAGGCCTGACAAGCCATATTTTTTGGATTTTTCAAGATTATGTGAACATCTGGGTAACAATCCACACGCTCCTGAAAAACAGATTTCAAATAACATTAAATAATCTCTGTAAAATGAATGATACCTCAAATAGAGTGCTGAGTACTCTCTGCTCACAAAAAATTAGTCCAAGAAAAACAAAAGAGATTCAAATCTGCAATCTTTCATCATTCAGTTGTGAACATAGACCTCCATCATTTTCCAACACTTCACTCAGTTCACTCAAACTCAGGAATTCTTTCTTTCAGCTTCAGACCTAGAGAATGGCTTCTGCATCATGGCAGAATTTTTCTCACATCTTTTTTTTTTTTTTTTTTAGGGGGTAGGGGTATAACTACATCAGTTGTTCTCCTTCAAATAAATAAACTGTCTCACTGCACTGGCCGGACCCCATTATTACAGAGATTATTAGATCACCACACCTATCACAGTAATACTATTCTAGTAATATGCATATGATGACTCTGTTCCTGTATAGTGACTTCATTTTTTGTAGTACTAATAGAAGATTCACAAGCATACTAGTTTATCTTTTTGTGGGAGGAGGAAGAAATTTTGTTATAACATTTATCAAGTCATAAAAAAGTCCTTAAAAAGTCATCTGCTGAAGTTAGCAGAAGCATTCAGGTAGCTGAGAAGAGATTCCGCTCTGCTACCTGAATGTTTATCTGGTTATCAACATATAAAATATTTCTGATTATTTATAAGCATCGAAACAAATTACAAAAGTTAAAGAACAATTAATTTCTTCTAAAAAGTACATATAACTATAGCCATTGTTATACCTTTACAGAGAATTACAGTGTTAAAAAAAAAAAAAAAGTCAGTAATGCTTTGATTTGGAGCCCACTTCACTATTCAAAGTAAAATCTACATACCTTGTATCGATCTTTCCAGCGACTTCTAGCAATTAAGTTCTCAAGCCGAGGCTGAATGAAGCGGTCATCCAAATAATGAAGTGAGAGCAACATATCTTGGGCATACTTCTTTTGTCTTGTTCCATCTGGTCAGTGAGAATCATTACTAATTTGCTGACCACCCTTTGTTGTACAAGTTTCTTGAGATAAAATTTGCAAGGACACAGTGCTTTTGCATACTAAAAACTATGAATGATTTTAATAAATTGGTACTCAATATATTTGCTACTGTTACCCATAAAAGTGATCCATGTATCTTTGATAAAGGGATATATTTAATTATTTTAAAAGTGGTATATGACTAAACTCCACAATCAAGGTTAAAGTGAAAGCTGTCATCCCCAGTAGAGATCCATTGACTCAATCCAATTTAAAAGAATGGAAAAGGAGGAAGGAGGGGAGAAATGTCTTGCTTTTTGTCTAATCTAAGTTGTTCTTAATGTATAAGGGGGGGTGGTTGCAATCCATGAAAACAAACCGCTCTGAGCTACTTCACAGCACAAATTTTGCCAACTCTCTTTTTGACTTGCAAAGAGCAGAGAGAAATTGACCTTTACACTCCACCATCCCAGTCAGATGCCTTGACTTGGGCAGCATAAGTACTTCCAAATACTTAACTCAAGCAAAATAAATGAACAAGCATGAGGATGAGTAAAACTACAACTGTTCCACTACTATTTCCCAAATACACCCTGGACCCCAGGAATTAAATAGGACTTCCATAGGTGCAGGCCAATGAATACTGTCCTGGAACTTCAGCATGTACAGACATGCAACTTAACATAGCTACCTTCTCATGTCTTCTGGCAATATTGTTACCAAAAAAAACCCCACCAGAACTGAGAAGGACTGCTGTCTATCTATCTAGCTTTCTATATAAAATCATCAGTTGTCATAGATTTCACAATTGCAATTAACTGTTTTTCCCTATTCACTTTAAACACACACATTTACAGTATAAGCATGTGCTAGACCATAAAAAAAATCCCTCTCAATAAAAAGCAAGTCTGAACTTTAATACTATAGTAGCTACTCTTGACTCGAGCTAATGAAGACATTGGCTTTCCTTAACTCAGAAAAATTAATTCTATGTTACAGAAATACTTTTTTGTAATGCTAGGCTATGTTCATACTATTCAACGTTCATGTATGACCTCCAGCTCCCCCACAGAGCTCACCGACTTCCAGCACCTTGGTAGTAAATTGCTACATTTTGTAGAGCAGATACCACTTGAAATAGAAGGAAGCTATTACAACATTAATCTGGCAAAGTTCACTTATTACTTTTCATAAGCTTGTTTTCACTTGGTGAAACAAAACAAAACAAACACCTGAAGAACTAGCAATGATAGATAAAAGAACTTTTAACTCCAAGAATATATAACTTTTACTCTGAGGTCTGTGGTATACTTCAGTTTCTCTGTTTCCTCTTAGTTCTGATAACACCAAAATTTCCTCTCTTTGGCACTTCACTGACTCTTCCACAGTCTGACAGTCCTCTCCTTAATCCCATCTTTACAGTGCTTATGAAACTACATGCGAGGTTGTCATTCAGCCCCACTAGGACAAATGCCAAAAAGCACTTCCCCAGAAAGAACAAGACAAGAAGTACTGAATGATGCTGAACCTTATTTACCCAAAAGTACAGATTTAAAAAAAAAAAAAAAAAAGGAAAAAATCAGATGTGGAGTCACCGCCATAGCTAAAATTATTTATTACCACATTCCTCAGAAAAAAACCATGGAGCACAAAAGATTTTGACACACCAGCTGACCTTGCACTGTTTTCATTGAGACATTTGCTTTGAAACTAATTTTGCTTTCATGCTGGAAAGGTTACTACTGATCAGTAACACAGAAAGATTTTCCTTCATCTCAAGAAGGCATTTTAAGCCTTCTAGGCTTAAAAGAATTATGTCTACGCGTTTTTCCAAGATTAGTCTATCCTCACCTCCCCTGCCAAAGTTACAGAGCAGGAAAACCACATGCAGATTTCAGGACTCAGCTCTATACTCTAATCAGGAAAAACATCCCCCCCTAGAATAAATGGCTTTGTATAACTTTGAGTGCACTATTATATTATGTGATTTACTTACCATATAATGAGCTCAGAAAAGTGTCATCAATTGCATTTATGAGCAAAGCCTTTACTATTCTTTTGAAGTGCACATAATGATCACAGCGAGGTACTGGGAAAAAAGCAGTATCATAATTTACCCAAAAAAAGGAAAAAAAAAAAAGGAAAAAGAAGAAATCAATATTAGAAGTCCTGTAAGAAGAATTCTTTTTTACATAACTATGAATTTAGAATTTCAAAGTTATTTAAATATGGATTTAGAAATAATTGCAAGGTACAACATCCACACCCTTAAGATCCTGCCTTTAAATTGTACTTCTTATCCCAATGATCGTACACAATTTTAGCACCCTCAAGTAACGTGTGCCTTCAGCAAGAAGAGCGCACAGAAAGAGCTACAAACACTAAAAGAAGTAAATAATTTGTTCTATGAGTAGAAGAAAAGAATGCAAAACAGAGAAGACCAGGCTTATGTTGTGGATTTTTGGTTGTTTTGGGGAGTTCTGTTGTTGTTGTTCTGGTTTTGTTTATTTTTTCTATCTGTCTTTCGAAGACACATAATTCGGCTGAAGTCTTCATTGGGGAAGAAATAACACAAGTGCTTTTGATCACTTACACTAGCATGGACTGCCCAGTCAGTACATACCTGCCTCTGAACAACAAAATACAGAAGAAAATAGCTCATATAAAGTTCTGTATTAAATGTCTCTGCTCCATCCAAAAATAGGTTCTCAGAAAAGAACAACTTGAAGAGTTTTCTTGCTCTGTGCAGTTTGACCAGTCTCGGCCAATGAAGTAAGAAAGCTCTCTAGACCTCTACTTCTAAGTCTCACCACTACAGAATAAAAATACCTTAAAAAAAAAAAAAACCAAGCCCCACACTCTCAAACTCATGGCAATTTGGACAGAATTAACATAGCTGCTCTTAGCATATATCACAAGATCACAGGATGGAGGATGATGCTTTCAGGTCTCCGCAGGAATGACTGTAGCATCAGCAGCCTACTTCTTCCTAAATCAGACCAATTAAAAAAATTCTGTGCAATAAAGTTTCCCTTCCTTCCCTTGAAATTATACCCTCTCTTAAATTAAGAAACTGAAGGACTGCAAAAGTTTACTGTGGAAATCATACTGTTACCACAATAAATTGAAGACTTTAGGAATCTGTTTTCAAACTATCAAATCTTATTACTTAGCATTTGTATTTAGCCCATTAATCTTTATAACAGTACTACAAACAAGTTATACATACAGAATTACCACTAAGTTTGATCTTACACTGTGGGACGTAGTATGACAGCAACTCGCTACTTGACCTATTTAGTTGCTTTTGTTGTGGCTGATTTTCACTCTTTACGTGCTCTGTGTTGTTGTCATCATCATTATCATCATCTTCATCTTCCTCTACTATAAAATCTTCCATGCTGTCACTGTCAGTTTCACTACCTTCTGTTGGTGTGAGGGGCAAATGACAGAGAAGTTCCTCTTCTATTTCTGCTTCACTATTAGAATCCTAATTAAATTTTAAAAGGTACTTCAAACAAGAAGTTTCGGTATTTGCACTGATAAAATACTACGTATACTAGCTAAGATTTGTGACCATTTCATTACACTATTTGTTCAATTAACAAGCAGGCACATAGTTCCAAAAAATATATCATTCTGTTCTAGACAACAATTACTTTCAGATTTAAATTAGCTATCTCCAAATACCTCTCTTCGGTCTATTTGTAGAAATTAAGCTAACATGAGATCTCCAAGTTACTTTACCAGGTATTCTGCTTCCTGATAAAAAGCATTTGACATCTTTTCAGCAGTCACCATTGTTATCTAGTTAATGCGACTATTAAAATGTGACAGAACTACTGATTTGTCATGCATTCAAACCCCCAAAAAATCCCACCGATTTATATCTATTAGTCTTCACCTTTCCTCACATTAAATATTTTCTCCAGAGTAAATTTCAAAGATAAAACCCAGACCTCCCAATTTGCACTGCTGCAAGATCTACGAGTTGCGCTTTTTCTTGCAAGTTCTTTCAATTTTGCAAACACTTTCTGTTTCCTAGTAGAAACATTCTCTGTAGGGCACGTTTTATCAGGCTGCTGTTCTTCGGAACTGTCATCCTCATCCATTATACAGCGGCGTTTAGCAAAAACTTTTCTGACCAGTATGTCACTGTCCTGACTTTCATCACTGTCATACAGGACAGAGGTGTTCGACCTCTTACGCTTCCCAGGCACAATGCGCTCATCCTCCCCATCATCTGTTCCTTCCGTATTGTGGCCTTTTTCTTCCTGATCTGAAAGACTGCTCTTCACGCAAGTTTCATCCTTTTCATCTACTTCACTTTCTGATGTGGTAGGCTCCTCCTCCTCAGAGGTAGCTGAGGATTCGTCACTGCTGTCAAATAGTATGAGTTCCCTTCTAGTACGCCTCCAATCGACCCGGGATTTGGACAGCTCTCTTCCTGCTGCCTTATTTCTTGTTTCGTATCTTCTGACGGGTGCTTTTATCTCCATTGGGAGGCTGTGGCAACATACCAAAATACAAGACGGTAAAACAAAGCACTTAATACATTATGCCATTAAAAAAAAAAAAAAAAAAAGTACATAGGCATACATATTTTGTTACATACACTTATAACTTGACAGTACCATTAAGAGACACGCGTGGAAACCAGCACCAACAAAGCTCAAAACTTAGCCTGCATAGTAACTTCCGAAGGCGATACACCTTACTGAAAACATGCAAAGGAGCAGAAACGCCCGCGCCCAGCGCCGCTTCTGCACAAACTGAAGAACTCAGGTCTGAATGCAGCTACCGGCCCCACCGTCCTCTCCCAACGCTGGAAGCCTCCAGGTCCGTTCTGGACCCGCTCTGACGGGACGGGACCGCTCACTCGGGACCAGCGCCTTCAGGCCCCAACTGCGCAGCGCCCCGACTCTACACCTCCTGCCCCTTACCCTGCCCGGCCTGCAGCAAGGCCTGAGGGGACCCTCGCCAAGCTGTGCCGGCTCAGCTCCACAGAGCGGGACAGAGCGGGACGGGAAGGGACGGGACAGGCCAGGCCGTTACCGCGCGCCCGTTACCGGTCCCCGTGACCGTTTCCCGCGGCCCGCGCCCCGCTCGGCAGTTGAGCGGAGACTCCGCCCCTCTCCGGCGGCGCCGCGCACCGCGATTGGCCACCGCCCCCTGTCACTCAGCCTGCCGCTGTGTTTACGGAAGTGCTGCCGGGCTGCGCCGAGGGTTGCTGCGCAGTGGTTGGGGAGGTAGAGGTGCCAAGTTCGAGTCCCGCCTCGGCAGTACTGAGGGAGCTCTAGCGTGTGGTGGTTCAATTGGTTTTGTCTGGACTAGATGCGTTCCTGAGGAAAATGTGTGTGGGCTTGTGAGGTACGGCACCTCCCCAAAGGCGTTGACAGAGACTAGCGCTGGTCTGGTCCGAGGCCCACCCATCACAGCAGCTGGCGGCGCTCAGCTTCTCTGCAGCCCTGGAAACAAACTCAGTGGATTAATGAGGAGCGGCTGAGGGAGTTGGGGATGTTTAGCCTGGAGAAAAGGAGGCTCGGGGGGACCTTATCGCTCTCCACAACTACCTGAAAGGAGCTCGTATTTAGGTGGAGGTCCGTCTCTTCTCCCAGGCAACGAGTGACTGGCCAAGAGGAAATGGCCTGAAGTTGTGCCAGGGGAGGTTTAGATTGGATCCTAGGAAGTATTTCTTCACTGAAAGGATTGTCAGGCATTAGAACAGGCTGCCCAAAGCAGTGATTGAGTCACCATCCCTAGAAGTGTTCAAAAAAACCGCGTGAATATGGCACTTGAGGACATAGTTTAGTGATGAATAGGGTGATGGTACTGGGCTGATGGTTGGGCTTGATGATCTTAAAGGTCTTCTTCAAACTTAATGATCCAGTGATTCTGTGAATAAAGAGCTTCTGCTGTTGTTTTGCGTAAGATCTCTCTTGAATAGGATGCTGGATTCTATTCAGAGCTAGTATGATTACAAATACATTTTAATAACAAGATTCATGTCTTAAATTTTCTCTGCTTTGCTTGATCTGGGGCAAAAAACTGCCGCTACCTTGGAATTCATTATGCTGACATTTTCTGTACAGTTTTAGGAAGATCTTGAAATCGTGTCCATGTATTTCTTAAGAAATAGCTGGCAACAAAACTACAAGGAGAGGAAATCCTGGAAATGAAACACAATTATTTCTCATCTTATTTGCATAGCACTGATATGACATTGACATGGCAAAGAGGTGTTATATACACGGTGGGTTGAATTCCCAGCAAAATGTTTATATTGCAAGGATTATCATGATTATAATTCAAGGATTATATTGAATTAAGGGATTTATAGTCCTGGGCTGAAATTTGAATATTTCCTCCGAAGTGTGGTGGAAGTTAACATTTCAGGGTACTGCTCTTCATCGCGCGTCTTTCTTCCAACGTCGCCACCTTGTGACAAAAGGGGTGAAGGAAACCTAGTAGTTTTACGCGTGTAGTACACGAAATAAGGTAGCTAGAATGAAAATATTCTATGTAACTGAAGAAAATGTATAGTAAATAAATTTTTTTACTTGAATGACATGAAGAGTCTTAGTTATGAATACTGGCCTCTGAAGAAGTTTTTATTATTCACAGTGCTGAAAGATCTTATACCCTGACTTTTTGGATGATTTTTCAGAGGAGTCTACAGCGTGAGGTCATGTGTCCCCTTAGATTTCAGTAGCAGACTTCCAGTCAAGAGACACGAGT
Source organism: Pyrocephalus nanus (assembly GCA_038380795.1). Lineage (NCBI taxonomy): Eukaryota > Metazoa > Chordata > Aves > Passeriformes > Tyrannidae > Pyrocephalus > Pyrocephalus nanus. The sequence continues at coordinate 38,429,661 of CM076259.1, forward strand.
TTTCCAAAAAGACCAGTTGTCCTCAAAGCTCTTCTCTAAATTTCTAATATGTTGCCTACACAGTAAGGAAACTCATTTATCACATCAAAAATAAACTCAGTTGATTTTCATGTGTACCAAAGCCTTTTTGTGGAGCTTGTGCAATCACTATGCCACGCGATGGTGATAGCATTGCACCAGCATTGAGTTTTTTATTTTACTAGGGTATCCCGATCTCCTATGATTTTAGATGACAGAGAAATGAATATGTTGGAAACTTTATTTTAAGTAGCAGCCCCCACTAGCCCCTTCTGTTCCTGGCTGCTTTAGCTGCTGAGTATTTGCTATACTGCTTTCCAGTTTTCTGGCTGTTGCTATGTTCACACTGGAGTTTCTCTGAAGCTTGAGCTCTTCTGGGGTTCAGTAATGTACATGATTATATGAACATTCCTTCCATAAAACAGACCCTTCCTGCTTGGGGTATTCTCCTTTCCCTAAGGTAAGCAATGGGAAGCCCAGAGCCCACAGTTCCCAGGGACTGTTTCCTGCAGCAGTGCAGCCTTTGAAAATACTCTAAGACTTCCAGGCATATTGAGCATTAGGCTGGCTTATGCCCAAATAGTAGTGCTGAATTTACCCCAGCTGGAAAAAAGAAGAAGAAGGAAAAAAAACTAAACCAAACAAAACAGTGCAAAAAGCTCATTTTAATTTTTAAACTTACAAGGAGGTCTAGGCCTGTCTGGAACTGGCACAGCACGAAAGTGGCCCTAGCTCTCTGACAGATTGCACGAACTCAACAGCTCATTAGAGCAGAAATGGCAGGTCGCCTCTGAGTTCTCCAATAAGTGGTTTAGCCAACAGAAGCCATGACAATGAGCCTTAATGCTTTCAAAATAAGTTTTCAGCATTGCAGTTCCTCAGAAGGGACTTTTTACTGGTCACCAGATTATGTCACCAGAGACTCCCCATCCCTTACACCAAACACGCTGCTCATGTCCATTGATGTAATGCATTAAGTAGAGACATAAATTAACCACACAGTAACAGTTTTATCACCAGAAAGAACTGCTAGGACTCATAGGGAGGCCCCCAAGTAAGACTATGCCTAAAGTGTAGAAATTGAATACAGGTTATCTTCTTTTAATTTATGTCTGTCTCTTATTTTTTCTTTCTGTCTTTGTTGAACACAGCCTTCTACATGGTATATGAGAAGAATATTCCAGGGGACTTCTTATCTTGCATTTCTCTGCCTTCTATTTCTTGTCGATGGAAGACCATTTCCCTAATTTTATGGAGAATCCCTGTGAATGATAAGCCTGGCCAGAAGCCCTGGGAACTGCTGGCTGACTTTGACATGATTCTTGTCATTTTTTTTGGCTACTGTTCTGTAGTCAGTAGCAACAGAGAAACTGCCCTTCATAGTTATAATTTCTTAACAGAAAGTATTTTAAGATTCTATTTAAATGCCTATTTTAAAGAATGTATATCTCCATTTAGAAGAAAATTATTTCAAAAAAATTAAAAAAATGTCTAGAGCATAGAGTAATTCTAAATACTCTAGTAATTTAGAGTATTCAAATAGTAATTCTGATATTACTATTATAATAGTAATTCTAAATACCTACCCTTCTCACCCCCTTTAGCTGAAAGTATTTAACAAATGTTAGGATGTGTTTAACATAGAGTGTTTGTTACAACTTTTCTCGGAGACTGGAATTCATTTCTGCACAGAAGCCTTTTTAAGGAATTAAACGGGGTTTGTGAGATCCTTAATCCTGATTCTGGCTCTTTGTGTAGTGTTGAATGTCATAGAAAGAGTGAGTTTCAGACAAAAGAGACCAACGGAGCTAACATTTAATCTCTTTTTGAAACACTGAGAGCTTTCTGGTCTTGGGAGATTCTGAAATGATGTTCCTTATACAAAAGTTTTCTTTGTGTGTCTTATAGGCTGGTTCACAATTGCTAGATGACTTGCATGTTTATTTTGTCAGCAGTGCCTTTGTGAGTTCTTGTTGTCTCTGCTATTTGAAAGCCCTAGTAATTGATAAAATATGTAGTTTATCTTGCCACTTGTGTGTGAGGTTAAAATCTTTTATCTTTGGTACCTGGAGTATATACAATCTAATAGTAGGACGGTACAAGGCTGAATGTAGTTAAGGTTCATTATCACTATTTGAAGATCACCTGTATTTCAATCCAGTTCCACTCCAGTAAAACTCAGTTTATTCTACTTTCACTGCCATAAGATATCAAAATACCTTGGTCTTTCAAAGTTACAAAGTATGAATTGCATCCTTCTGTGTTCAAGTAAGAGACTGAGGAGTAAATAGGATTTGATTTTTGTCTGGTGCTGGTATAAGACTGAGGCATTCCTACACAATCCTGGAAAGGTTCTGTTTGATGTCAAGGTTTCGGTATCATTGGACATAACTTTGACCATATTGATGTGCTAAGTTTTGAGCAAGAGCAGTGCAAGGCATACTTGCTAGCATCCAGCAAAACTATGTAATGAAGGTCAGACTTTTTGTACATTGAGGGGACTTGAGGGGAGTGGTATTTTATCCTACTTTCAGAGTTTTTAACCTTAATTTTGATATTTCTTGAAGAATTTATTTTTAGGGTGGTTTCTTTTCTCTTTGTCACAAGCCACATAAAATCCCTGGGCAGCAGTTGTTTAGCTGGACAATCTTTTGCCAGGAGGAATATGATGAGCCATGATGTGTGGCCAGAATAGCTATGCTGTGAAAACTGCCAAGAGTAGATGGAGTTGCACCCCTAAAGCTGTGCATAGGTTCTCTAAGATATTTGGCCTGGGACAGCAGAAACAAGGGGTGCTTAGAATGAAGGGTAGCGTCAAAAGTGTTTATCTGCTTGTTAGTGCATCTGCAGTAACTTCTTACCATGATAATATACCGGAGTCTCTATACCTGCAAAGCCTTTCAGCTTTAACTTTGTTTTTGGCCTGGCTTGATTAACAGCTATTAAAAGCTTTCTTTTGTGTATTTCCTTGCATTATATATATCTGAAGTAAGCATTTAAACTATAATAAAGAGACCACCTGACTGGTTAACCTAACCTATCCTGTATTACAAAGAGAATACCAAAGTATATACAAATAAACTGACATCCCTACACATAATTTCTTTTTGTGCCATTTATTTCTTATTTCATTGAGGGAATGAAAGTGAGGTAACCCTATTTTGAGGAGGTGCAATTTACATATTCTATCTGTAAAGGTTAGAAACCTATTGAATTAAATTGCATAATAGCAAAGTCAGAATAAAGGATCATTTAATCTCATGGCTAATGGTTCTTCTCCCAGATTTAATATTTGAATAAAGCACCCTTCATCTGAAGGTATTGTTGTTATTCAGATCGTTGGCAAAAAGAAGAAATACAGATACCAGGACAGCTGCAGACATGAGTTTTGAGTCTTAACCTGCTGCTGGTGGAGCCAACAACAGAAGTTCAACTGACTTCAACCACAGGGACTCAGACCCTGAAAGACCAGCACACGAAAAGAGATGTGGGAAGAGATACATAAGAGAAAAAGAGAAATCAGGTTTACCTGGTCTTCTTTGAAATAGATATATAATATATTTTAAAATGTTATTTTATTTTAGATTTACACATTTGGGCTACATTAAAAAACTAGATCACATGGAGAGTTATTTAACTGTTAAAATAATTAAAATAGAAGATGGATTTTCACTTTAAATATTTCTCTCTGAAATTTTTTTTTTCTTATTACTGTGTAATTTGCACGTCTGCTCTGGTTCAAAAGTCTCCCAGCCTCCCTCCCCTTATATTCTTTTGTATTTGCTTACCTCCCCTTATATTCTTTTGTATTTGCTTACTTCTCATTTGAGAACTGGCCTGTTGTACAGCAATATGCTACTTCAGAGGGCTTATCTTTCCATCTTTAAATCTGGGAATCTTTCAGCATAATTGGGGATATATGTACAGAAGAACAGTATTAACAACATGTTGTATGTATCAAAAGTATCCAAAATCAAACTGTAGACAAGACAGACACAAATGCTGGTACCCAGTAAGTAATTAAATATTATGTTCTTAAGCATGAGTTCTTTGTAAGTACAATTACATTGTTTTCCTAACAAAATATGCTCACTCAGTGTACTTAGTGTAGGTATGGTCTTTTCAGAGACCAGATGGTGCAGTGGGGTTTTCCCTCACCTTAACTCTGTATTTAAAGTTTCCCACCCTTTCTACTCTATGCTTGTCCTTCCCTCCAGAAACAGCCTTTGAGTTCACAATGAGCCCAGCTACATGGTATTGAGGTTGGGATGTGGTCTCTGGTAAGCCAAAGGAAAAGCCAAATGAAAGAGTGTTACAAAAACCTCCTGTCTTGAAATTCTGCCTTGAAATTATCAAAACCACAGACCAGTTGGTAGAGGCCAGTACAGGATCTCAGCTGCTGAGCTAATCCACTTCCTTTGAAATTACAGAGATCAGAAATATTCAAACCTCTACCTTCTTTCCCCACACTTCCAAACAGTACTAATGCAGCATAGCAGTGCTTTCAGCAAGGTGAAATAGGCCTGGGGAAAAAAAAAAAAAAGCTATTTACTAAGTAAGCAGTCACTGGCTGAATTGCCTCTGAACACTGTGAATGATGAAATGATTTGGCCATGTGAAAAGCCTCAAAGACCTGTGCCCTTAGAGGGCTGGGCTAGATTTTTATCTTAGATTTCTTAGGCTATGGAGTTTGTCAGTTCCTTTCCCATGACTTTTCTATTTCTGATGTTATCTAACTAAGCATATTTTCCCATTCAGATCGAGGGGTACATAGTTCGTTAACTGGTGTCTTGTATTTTAGCTACACAACATGCTTAGGAATTGTCACAGCTACTTCTTAAGCACATGGGGATATTGTGGAAGGGAAAGAAAGTTCTTGGTGGGGAGTGTTGGTAAAGTTGCTTTTATTAGATATGAATGTTTGCCAGTAGCTTAACTTTAAAATTTATGCTGACTCTAATTTTCATTTGTTAAAAGGCTTTTGCATTCCCTGCCTCCTTTTTTTTTATTGTTGTAATTTGGCTTATTAAAAAAAACCCAAACAAATCTGATCACTTCTTTTTATAAATTCCCATAACATATTTAAATGACTTTTTTCTGTCTAAAAAGAAATCTCTCTTTCTGTCCTATGGGTCACAATGAAAAATTTCCTTGAGATTTCTATGATGGCTTAAATGAAACACTTAGGAATTTCTTACATTTGAATGTAATGATATCATGCAATTATATGGATTTTTATCTTCACATAAGAGGCCTCCTTCAGTAGTAGTGCATAACATATTTTGAGATTATGCTTTTCTTAGAGTATTCGTTTTTTTGGCTCCATTAAACTTAAGTACCTCTCGCCTGAAGTTGGTAAAATGGTGGTTAAATTTCGTGTTAAATTCCAAGCATCACATTTACAAAGTACTTAATATTGTTTGGCAACAGAAGAGTGCAGAGCAGAACATTAGAATGTAATTGTAGGATTGCTGGGTCTCTGCTTTGCCCATGTACTTGTATAACTCAAACCACAGTGACTTGATGTTAACTGCTCTCAGTGGAGGCATGAAAGGGGTATTTCAGTTTCAACTCATTGTTGCTTTTCTGAGTAGTCATTACCTGTGTTACAGAAGCACATGTAGAGCTGCACTGTTGATTATTGTGAAAAGATGGTCTCTGTTCCTTAGAGTGTATGATTTAAGGGTGAAGTGAGAGAGGGTGGATAACAGGAAACTGAAAGGAACAGAGGGACACAGGCAGTTATTTACGATTGCAATGACAAGCAGAGGTCACAGAACCACAGTTTTGTAAACAGCATGAATCAAATCTCAGAGAACTTTGGAATTTGATTGTTGTTTTGGCTGAAAACGTTTCTGTAGCCTTCAGTTAATAAATCATTCTCCTCTTCCTCTGACAGTGCTAGGCAAGTAGGAAACATGGGCAGTTATCTCAGCACTTTAGCTGGTGAAAGAAAGACAGAAAGAAAGACAGAAAGGAAAGAAAGGAAAGAAAGGAAAGAAAGGAAAGAAAGGAAGAAAGAAAGGAAGGAAAGAAAGAAAGACGGAAGGAAAGAAAGAAAGAAAGACGGAAGGAAAGAAAGAAAGAAAGACGGAAGGAAAGAAAGAAAGAAAGACGGAAGGAAAGAAAGAAAGAAAGATGGAAGGAAAGAAAGAAAGATGGAAGGAAAGAAAGGAAGACGGAAGGAAAGAAAGAAAGATGGAAGGAAAGAAAGAAAAAGAAAGAAAGAAAGAAAGAAAGAAAGAAAGAAAGAGAGAAAGAGAGAAAGAGAGAAAGAAAGAAAGAAAGAAAGAAAGAAAGAAAGAAAAGAAAGAAAAAAGAAAAGAAAGAAAGAAGGAAGGAAGGAAGAAAGAAAGAAAGAAAGGAAATAAAGAAAGAAAGAAAGAAAGAAGGAAGGAAGGAAAGAAAGAAACAAAGAAGTAAAAGAAGTTGAGAGAAGCTCCTAAAATCTTAATACAGAGAGGAGTCAACTACTCTGTTAATAAAGAAAATTCCAGGCAAAACAAGCTTGCTTCACCTGTGAATTCAGGCAAACTCAGGGTGACCACTTATTCCACTTGAACATGATTAAATAATTAGTGCTGATAATGTTTCCTGCAGCTGGAGAGGTTTATGCTCTAAACTGGCTTTAGTTTCTGCCCTCTTTTAGGCCCCCAGGATATTTTGCATAGTCAAAACTGATAGCACTGTTGTAGTCAAAGCTATATTTAAGGAAACAGCAAAACTCTGCAGAGAATCTTCCTTTAGGTCTGCAGTGGATTCTGCACCTGACTATTGTGCCAAGATTCATTTAGGTGGTGGTGTTTGTTGGTTAGACTGGCATCTGCTTTTGTTCCTGCTTCTTATAGTTGAGTAGGCCATGAAGGAAACTTTCTGACAGGTAGGTTCATGAGATCTGCACGTATCCCCAGTCCCTGGTACTGTATAACCCCAGAGCTAGTGACTTCCAAGCCCATTTCACTTCTCTTCTTTCCATCTCTCAACAAATTCTTCATAGCATTTCAGTTTTTACAGTGCCAAGTTTGGGAGCAAATCTAACAGACATATCTGGTATCTAGGTAATAGCAACAGAGATGGTCATGAGCCCATTCAGCTATGGAGACAACTATTTTCTCTCTGTGCTTCATAACAGAATAGCTCACATTGCAAATACTTCCACCTCAAAATGATAAAAAACCCCCCATGAAGTAGTTATGTAGGAAGAATAACCATTTTCTATTTCTATGAAGGCTAAGGGAATTAAGCATATTGCAAATGTTGTTCCTTATGAACACCTACATGATATCTTTCTTAATATGCTATTAGTTCCAGAGATGTGAATCCTTGGAGTCTGTTTTGAAACAACTCAACAGTGTCTCAAAAAACTCTACATTCACTAATTTTAACTTCTGAAAAATGAGGGGTTAAGGTCATTAAACCTAATTTTAGGGACTTGATTTCCCACTGAAATCCTTGCAGATCTGGCCCCAAGTTCTACATAGGTACTGTACTGTCATTAATACCAGTAAAAGTTATACATTTTAATGCTTCTCAAAATTGCTTCCTATTGGTCTTTCTGCATACTTTGAGGTGAAAAGAAGCTTCTCATCCAGTGGGAGAGCAAATGGAATCAAATCATAGAAACTGTGGCACAGTAACCCTCCAGACTAAGGAAGTAGTAATCTGGGGAGTCTGTTCATAGTGAGGAGACCAGGGGAACCGTAGGATCATGGTAACCAATGGTGGTGGGAGCAGGAATGATGGATATTTCATAGAGCTTTAGTACAGTAAGGTTGCTGTGGGCTGTAGATTTTCTAGCCTGCTCTGGGTGCAAGGCTCACTTGCTCACACCTAAACCAAGGTGCAAAAGGAAGCACTGGAGGGGGAAGGCAATGGAGGAGAAGTCATGGACAACAATAAGGAAGAAAATAAAGTTGTTTCTCTTGTACATTTATCTATGATTAGGGTTTTGTAGTTGAGGGTGGGGTTCAGTGCTTCTTGATTTGAAAGCAAATTTGCAAAATAGTTAGGTCCTGTTGCATATAAACACAAGACCCATTGACTGAGGCCAGATCTCCTGTGAACTTCAAAGTTTAGGACTGTGTCCTCCTCTCCTGTGACAGTGATTCAGAAGCATCTGATAGGTTTTTGTTTACGCCGCTTCTGCTTTGTCAACAGACAGAGAATAACTGACCCAGGACAAACCCATTTCTTTAATGCCAACATAAAGCATTTTTATCTTCATAATGTATGCAGTTTTATTGCTTTCTTGTTAGAATGTGCTTCCAGAAAAAGAATTTGAAGAGATTTTTTAGCATAGGAAGTTATATTTTGGAAAAGGAGGCTCTTAAAATAGGCATTTAAAGCAGTTTTTTAAAAGTGATTTTTGAGGAAAGGAAAAAGAACAGTTACTATGGGGTAATGTAATGATAACCCTTCCTCATTAGCTGACAGGTGCTGATTTATCTTTTTCTGGTGTACTGATTATAGATTATGTAACACTGAATATATTTTGGGACAGAGTGGATTTCTGGATTTATCCAGTATGGTATCAGGAAATTGCTTTCTTGCTGGGTTTGGTTTTATTCTGATTTGATGAAAAAGCAGTAGTTACTAAAGAAGAGTAGTGGTTTTAAGAACTATTTAATAAATTGGCTTATCAAAAAGTGAGAAATTTTTTCTGTACAAAAGTGGTCATAGAAATGGTTTAGTTGAAATTACCCCCTTAACTTAAGGCTTGCTCAGAGCATTTTTAAAATTATGAATATATTAATATTTTCAAAATTGAGAAATCCTTGTCTTATATTTAAAAATAATTTTGTTTTAAACTATACATTATTGACACATATTGTAAAATTTATTAAAAACCACACATTCAAAACTACTCAAATAAATTGTTTGTACCTTGCATCAGCGTGCTCTTTTGATTCACCTTTTTGTTCAGATTTAATGGGGTTTGTAAGTTTGGGTGTTTTTTTTTCAGTTTTGCCTATTCCTCTCAGTTTGGAATAAGAAGATTTATTCAAACAAAAAGTTTCAAAGCTTCACTCATTAAGTAGGCAAATTCCCACTGGTCCTATTAAAATGAAACAACACTGAAAAGAAACCAACAAAAGAAGTGTGATACCAACAAAAGAAGTGTGATTGTTTGTCTATAAATTTTTAGTCTTGGGAGCTAGGGAAGAGAGAGGAAGAGAGAGAGATGGAGAAGGGGAAAGATAGAGGAAATTACCATATGTATACCCTAAATCTGATTTAAGACAAATTAATTTAAACTGCATGGTATCTTTGCTTTGTAGCATATCAAAGAAACAGAGAAAAGGCCTGAAAACTGGAACTGTAGCTCACAAAAGACTGCTGAATTTGCAGAATAATCTGAGGTTTTATTAGTCCAGGACCCAAAAAGCCAACTTTGCTGATATTCTATCCTAAAGGGACCTACTTCCTCAAATTCAGGCTGTGTGTCAGGAGATCCCCAGGTGGAGACTCTCACTTTATGTAATGGATTGATCCTTTCTGGTTCGGTGCAGCACTGAAATAAAGTAATTGAAAAACAGACTTGAAGTCATCAAACGTGAAGGATGGTTAGTCAGAACAGCCGGATAGGACTGTCAGTCTGACTCCAGTCCAAAACTTGAAGCGGATAGAAAGAATCCCACTAACTACAGTTCACTTGCAGTGTACGATTCATGCTGTGAGCCAAAACTGTGTCACACTAATATTTCCTGTAGGATTCTTTTGATTTGTAGTTTTGTTGGGTTTTGTTTGTTTGTTATTGTTCCCCACCCCCTTTTTTGGGTGTGTGGTTGTTGTGCATTTTCTTTATTTATTTGTGGGGTTTTTGTTGGGTTGTTTGTTTTTTGTTGTTTTGGGTTGTTGAGGTTTTATTTTTGTTAGGTTTTTTGTTTGTTTTGTTTTATACTCCCAAGCAATTATTTGGCTTTACTGCACAATATATCCTATTTCAAGATAACTTTTGGTTTTTAGGTGCTTGGGAGTGGTTTTCCTGACATGAATCATGCTCGTGCTCTGAGCTGTGCTTAAATGACAAAACGCCTTCACCTCTTTAGCACTTACAGAGACCTCTGTGTATTTTTACATTAAACCTCCAATACGGTGTCATGGGCAACTCTGTCCCGCAGTTCAGCAAAGCACTTGAGTACTGCACAGACCCCGCTGCCTTCTCAAGCCGAAGCGAAATGGGTTTAAAAGTTTTCCTGGGCTTGAACCACTGGGGGAAGACTGCTGAGGGAGGAAGAGCGGTGAAACGGCGGGGCCAGAAGTAAATATGTACTTTTCACTTTCCAGCATGGGTTGTGCCCAGTAGATGGCACCTGGAACCCGCGCACCGTCAGCTGCTCGCCACGCATTCTAATGCATCTCAATTTTCCAGCTGAAGTGATTTTTAGTTAACACACACCCTATGTTTTCATTAATACTGGCCCAATGAGGTTACTTTCACCTCGGTTAATAAAATGTGTAATCATTTTGGAAATATTTGGAGTCAGATCTGCCAAATTGCCTTTTTCTTTTTCCTCCCCCCACCGCCCCCAGATCTCGCAGTAATCAATACAAGATCCTAAAATGCAAATCACGCAAAGTGTCTTGCACTGCACGTCTCCTCTCAGCCTCTCTTCCTGCCTCTCCCCGCATAGCTCAACCCATCCTGGAAGTCACAGTTGTCAGCGGGGGAGAGGGAACCATCAACCAAATTTGTCCTTTCTGGGTACTTTTCAAGGAGATTGAGAGATGCAAATGCACAGAAAAGCAGAGCTGGCACTACCCGCGGCATTACCCGAGAGTAATGCAGGGTCCTGACACAGCCCCGTCCAACCTGGGGACTTTTATCCACCTGTGGGAGAAATATTTGGGAACTCGGGACGAGGGCGGGAGCAGCGGCTGTGGGCGCGCTGCTGGGCCGGCAGGGCGCGCTGCTGCACCGTGGGACCCGTCGGCCTGAGCCGCCGGCATCCTTGGAATTCCCCGCATGCCCCAGGAACGGCAGGGAGGCCTGGGAGAGTGTCCTCAGAACTCCAGCAAGAGTTCCTACCTATATTTCACAGGACAAAAAAATAAAAAAAAAAAACAAAACCGCAGACTGCTGTATAAACCATGACAATGTTTTATTTTATTTTATTTTTTTTTATTTTATTTTATTTTATTTTATTTTATTTTATTTTATTTTATTTTATTTAACAAATTCTAATTTTCACATTCGGTGAGGGGCCAGAAATGACTGGAACCTTCCCTTACCAGGTCTTTAATATTCTGTAATTACCTGTTGGCATCTGTTTAATTTCAATTGGTTTATTTATTTTACAATTATTCTGTAGGAAACAGACACATCTTGGAACCAGATTAATTGTATTACTGTTTTGTATGTTGAGCCTGTTGAGGTCTTCTATAATAGTCAAATATCCTTTTGGCTCAATGCTTAAAGGTGCACCTAAAAAAAAGATTTGCCTGTTACTGCTCCAGGAGAGGTATTCTGCTGTACATCTGTGGTTGTGCCATCTCTGTGTTTCTGTTTGTTGCAGGTATTTAATGATCATTAACTGGTCTGTGAAGCGCTTGAGTGCATTTTTAACTGCAAGTGTACAAGCAGCCCTCCTGAAGTCAACAATTCCCTTCAAGCACTTTAGCTTAATCATGTACTTAAATACTTGACTGTGTCTTCAGTCACCACATCACAACACCTGCAGAGGAGCGGTGAAAAGTATTATGATTAAATATGTGCTAGAGGAGTCGAGGCCATGATAAAGTCCCATGGCTTTGGAACAAGCTAAGACTATGAGAGTCCTGCTGGGCACAGGATCCTGGATTAGGTGATCCGAACACAAGATCAGTGCTGATCTCAGTAGTCTGTCTGCAGATTAATGGCACTGTCCTGCTGAAGGGGCTGTCACAGCATGTTGTAAATCCACTGCCATGTCATATAAAGGCACTAAAGAAGCTGCAAAATGCTTTAACAGAGCCTGGATGTACGCTAATGGCCAACTTTCAGCATGGAATTCCCTGCTTACACACGTTTCTCGCACAGCTTCAAATACCGTCAGACTTTGTATAAGCAGTTCTAAATCAGCTGACATTGATTTAAAAGGATAATCTCTACAAAAGTATTGACCTCTGCATATGAAAGAACTAAAAAAAACAGCAGGTAGCTCACTGTGTGAAACCAGCTCCTGAGGCACTCATAGGCTTTGTCTTGCCTAAACCTAAATCCTGCCATGCTCTGAGCCCAGTTCAGATAAATGACCACCACCACACCAATATGAAGGGTCTGTCATCAGTTCTGCAAAGCAGGAGCCTGAACTATGGTGTTCATATGTTCAAATGCTGATGAGATGTCAGTATTAGCCAAATTTGGGGGCAGGTGGAAAGGAAAAAAGGTGTTATTGATATGTCTACGCAATGTGCAGAGAATAACAGTAAGTTTTACATGTGATTTTAAGCAGCATAGTAATGAATACAGTGTGGAGGCAGATGGCTGGGAAAGAGCAAGAAGCATCTCTTTCCCCCTGAGTAAGAGATGGACAGAATGTGAAGGTCCTCAGCTAGATAGTTGGAGCAGTGAGCCATGGAAGACTAATGTCCCTCCTCAGTCAGTTAAGTTATTATTTGGACCTTAACAGTTTCAGTAATAACAGAAAATTTATTCATTATGTTTGTAGAGATAATGTCCACCTCAATGTAAGTCAATCCAGTCAAATGGCAAGTCTGTGAAATGGAGGCTAAATGAAATAGATTTAACCCATTACTGAGGTCAATACTGTGGCCTGTTCTGGATGAGGGGATTAAGTGCACCCTCACTCAGTTTGAAGATGACACCAAGTTGAGTGGGAGTGTTGATCTGCTGGAGGGCAGGAAGGCTCTACAGAGGGATCTGGAAAGTCTGGATAGATGAGCCAATGCCAGTTGCATGATGTTCAACAAGGCCAAATGCTGGGTCCTGCATTTAGATGACAATGACCCGATGTGGAACTACAGACTTGGGACAGAGTGGCTGAAAAGTTGTCTGGTGGAAAAGAAGTTGGGGGTGCTGGTTGACAGCAACTGAACATGAGCCAACAGTGTGCCCAGGTGGCCAAGAAGGCCAGTGGCATCCTGGCTGTATCAGCAATAGTATGGCCAGCAGGATCGGGGCAGTGATCATCCCCCTGTACTTGGCACTGGTGAGGCCACGCCTCAAATCATATGCCCACTTCTGGGCCCCTCATGACAAGAAAGTACAAGAGGTATGGAGGCACCCATGTGAGACCTGACATGCTCTTTAGAGAGCTGTGCTGCTGAGGGCTCATATCAGGGATGTCACTGAGCAACTATCAAGCCTCATACAGGACATTGACTATTTATTTTTATCTGCTGCTGCTGTTTCACGTGGCCATCAGTGACATAGCCAGGAGTAGTCTGAGGAGTATCAAGAGGGTTACAGAACCCTAGGAGCCCTGCTAAGGGACTCTGGAGAACAGGTAGATTTTTTATCAATCCTCCTGGTCAAAGTGATTTGAAAGAGCCAGTCAAATCTGGTGAATCAACAAGTGTTTACAGGACTATGTCACAGGCAGGGCTTTGGCCACTTAGGCCATAGGACTTGCTTTGAGGAACCTGATCTACTGGGGGCTGATGGTGTCCATCTGTCAGAGAAGGGGATGAGCATCTTTGGTCACAGGCTTGCCAAGCTGGTGAAGAGGACTTTAACCTAATATGGATGGCAGAGGAGAACCTCAGCCCATCCCATTCCTACCAGTTTGATATCAGTGCCAGCAAGAGATGCCCAGAGCCTGGAGAGGGATCACAGGTGAGCAGGAAAGCACCTGAAGAGCAGCACAAAGGAATTCCAGCCACTCTAGCTAGTAAGTTGGCTTTGGGTGGGGTGGGTGTAGGGGCAGGGCAGGGATACGGGGACCTAATTGCCTCTATGCAAGAGCAGGTAGCATGGGGAATAAACAAAAGGAGTTAAGAGAGTTGTGCATACCTTCAAGGCTGTGATCTCACTGGCAACTCTGAGAAGTGGTGGGTTGACTCCTATGACTGAAGTGTTGGAATGGAAGGCTCTTTAGGAAGGACAGGCAGGGGAGACAAAAAAGGGGTGTCATCCTCTACGTCAATAACCACCTGGAGCTCTGCATGGGGATGAGTGAGGAGCCAACTGAGAGCTTAGGGTCAGGATTAAAGGGAGGGCAGGGACAGGTGACACTGTAATGGGGGCCTGCTACAGGCCACCTGTCCAGGAAGATTGAGCCAATGAGACCTTCTACAGACAGATAGGAACAGCCTCATGTTCACAGGCCCTGGACTTCATGAGTGACTCCAACCACCCTGATATCTGCTGGAGAGAAAACACAGCAGAATACAGGCAATCCAGAGATTGAGTTGATGATGACTTCCTTTTCCAAGTGACAGAGAAGTCAACAAGGAGAGGTGCTATGCTAGGACTTGTTCTTACCAGCATTGAGGGGCTGGTGAGGAAGGTGAAGCTCAAGGGCAGCCCTGCAGCAATGACCATGAAACAGTCGAGTTCAAGATCCTCAGGGCAGTGAGGAGGGTACAGAGCAAGCTCACTGCCCTAGACTTCAGGAGAGCAGACTTTGTCCTCCTCAAGGATCTTCCTGGCAGAGTAACATTGGATGAAGCCCAGGAAGAAAGAAGGGCCTAAGAAGGCTCATTTCCTCCAAGCTTAGGAGCAGTGCATCCCAAGGAAGAGGAGGTCATGCACAAATGTCAGGAGGCCTGCATGGATGAACAAGGAGCTGCCGGACAAACTTAAGCATGAGAAAGAAGTCTAAAGAGGATGGCAGCAAGGACAAGTAGCCTGTGAGGAATAAAGAGATTGTCCAAACAGCCAAGGATCAGCTTAGGAAAGCTAAGGCCCTGACAGAATTAAATCTGTCCAGGGACTTTAAGAGCAGCAAGAAAAGCTTCTATAGATACATTGGCAATAAAAAGAAGACTAGAGAAAATGGCAGTGCTGGGTTAACAGTTTGACTCAATGATCTTTGAGGTCTTTTTCAACCTAAATGATTCTATGGTTATATTGAATCCTCTTGAATTTAGTCAGAGGCAGGCATCTGGTAAGCACCAATAAACTTATTTTGCTATTGGAAAGCAATTTATTGTTATTGGAAAGCAATTTATTGCATATTATTTTCTATTGCTTTAAAGTTAGCTCAAAAGGTAAATTAGAAACAGTCTTGAAATATTTTGCTTTGTAGATAAACACTCAAAATAAACAAAATGCTAAATAGATTTAATGAATATATTTTTAGCAAACCTATTGAGTGCAGTCATCTGATTCAAATGGATAGCTCAGAACTCACAAACATCACCTTCTTCTACCTCTACTATTTTTGTCATAATATTTTGTTTAGAAAGTGAAAACAGATTTCACACTCCTGAAAAGCCAAGCCAGACTCCTAAGGGAGTTCATTTCAATGATGTGTGAAGTTACCAGAGCCTGTTTTTTTCTTAATTTCAGGTAGTACAATATGTAAATTGGCCAGAATACTCTGGAGAATTTCTTTTGGGAGTTCTCCTGAAACCTGTGATGTCTTACACTTTTGATTCTCTCCTGTCTACAAGTGCATGTGCAGCACAGTGCTACGGCCTCTCTCCCACTCCCGACTGGTATTTTTTTAACCTAAATCCAAGCACCTACCCTGCAGAGAGAATTTTTTTTTTTTCTGAGCTGAGCAATCCAGGCTCCCTTTCTAGTCAATGGAAACAAGAGAAAGGCATTTCTAGGGCATGAGTCACCTTACCATAACGTACACAACTAAAATCAAGTAGAATGCTTTTGATTTAACAAGAAATGTGAAGTGTTCCAGGTTCAAGGCATTGAGAATCAGTGAAATTAGTATTTCAACATTCTAGTTTTATTTCTTTCTGCAAAGAGCATGCATTTGAGTGCTGTTTCCTTATGGCTGTTCTGAAAGCATAATTCATTAATAATTCTGAAGTGTCTGCATACTAGGGCCACACTGGCTGGGTAAATATAGGGATATCCAAGCAGCAAAAACATTCAGAATGAGTCATGACTCTGTGCATCAAAAATGAGGTTCATTAATCTCGGAACTGAAATTAAACTAATGTGCTCAGTGAATAAACAGACTAATTTTAACAATGTCATTGCCACTCTGTATTCTTTCTTTGAGGACAGGTAGAAATCCAAGGCAGGTCGTGTTCCCAAACCGTGGGCAATCAGGGAGAGAAAATGCTGCTCTGAGACCCTTGGATTCTCCATTGTGCATATTGTGCAAGCCAGCTATATCAGGAAAAGAAATGTTTGATTCACATCATTGAGACTTAAGATGAAACACAGTCTTTTGGCAAAGATACGTGACTAAGTGTCATGAGATCCGTGATCTTTTCCCAGCTCTCCTTCAAGTCTCTGCCATTTACTTTTTCCAATATGAGTGACTTAAGTACCTAAAGCTGCAGGCAGAGAACACAGACAAATTTCTTTATTTTCTTAAGACTGCTGAATCACTGAAGCCAAGATTGAAAATTAACCTCTACCTTGTTAATTTTTGGAACTTGTTATAAAAGTTGTTATAAAAGTACCTTACCTGAGGGAAGGTACTCTATGAGTACCAAGAATAATTATTCTGCAAGTGTAACTATTAAAGTGTCAGAAAAAGAACATTCTGAAAGGCCCTCAGCCTTTTTTTCTTTTTTTTTTCTTTTTTTTTTTTTTTTTAAAGTATGGAAAGGCATCAGTAATCACTAAATGCCTCTAAAATCTCCTTGAAGTGTTATAAAGCCACAAAAAGACAGCTCAGCTAAACCTGGAGTGGTTCAGCCAATAAGATATGCAAAGACTGACATCCAGCAGATTTAGGTTTATTACAGCCTCAGCTAGCTCATCTGCTGAGAATCTCACTTTTCTGGCCCACCTGGTAAAGCTGCTGTATGTGGACCACAAAATGTCCCAGATCACATCTCAGATGTTCTAAATGTGCATTTTGGCTGGTGCAGGGGACAGCACTAATTGGTTAAGTATGTTCTAGTATCTGGCCACCAGCTGCCAGCCACAACACTGCACAGCGCTGCCTTAATGCTGTTTGTTCCAATCAGTTAATTTGTCTGGATTATGAACTCTTCTGCCATCGGGAAGAGAAAAGCACTTTAAGGCTATTTCAACCCGTCTGCTCTGCCTTCCCTTGTCAAAAGTCTAATTTGCAATTAGGAATTTCAGCAGCACTTTCATGTGCTCAGAAAGCAGCGGAGCAAAGCTTCCAGAGAGATTTATTTCCCATAGAAATAGAGGTATCAGCAATTCCCAAGAAACTGGTCTTTATCAGAAGTTAGTATTGTTGTCGTTTATGAGCCTGACAAAGTGCGCAGAGCTGTGGCGTCTCCTCCAAAGATGGACATGGTAATGTTTGCCTCACATGGCTGGTTCCTCTCTCAGGCTGGGGGCAGCCACACTGCCAGGGGTCAGGAAAGAGCTCTCTGCTGGGAGCCCCAAGCTTAGGGTAGTCTTGTCCTTTATGATGCCCTAATAACATGCTAGTTAGTGTAAAATAGGGATGAGACGTATCAAATCCTCCTTTTTACCTATGGGACTTGCTGCCAGAGCTCTCCCTCTGCTCAGGTAGCTGTGACTTTGCCTTTGCTTGTAGCTGAGCCTTCTCATCCCCTAATTTAATTTTTCTAATAAGACACTGATTCAGAAAGATACTGAATTTTTTCCTGAAAAGCATTGATTTTTCTATAGTTCCCATTATTTCTTCCAAAAAAACCTTTGAAATTATGGCCTTTGTTTATTAGTTCTGTTGTTGCTATTATTGGTACAATGCAAATTCCTTCCAAATGAGTGATCCTTACTTCTAAGTGTTGTTTTGTAATTAAATCCTGAGGTCATGCTTTCTAAGGGATTTCAGTCCAATGAGTAATTGCTCATTGAAATAATCTGCAAATAAAGAAGGCAGGGATGAACAGACTGGCATGAATACAGAAGGTGTGAATCATATTCTCACAGGTAAAAGTCCTTGTAACTGTTCCTCTCCAAATCAGTTGCCTTGAACCCTTTTATAGTCAACACAGGGAAAATGAGGTATTCGAGGGTGCAATTCCTATCAGCCTAAAGCAGACATCTAAACTAGAGTGGAGAATTCGTGCTCTAAAAGTACTCATTTCACTCAAGTGACTATAGTGGGAGCTCAGAATGACTAAGTCAAATTTAGGTGTCTACACTGCAAATATCTCAAATGAAGTTAAATGAATTCTAGGGTGGACATGTTTTGAGGCAAAAAGCCATAGTCTTTATTCCCAGGTTACAGGAGAGTTGCAAAGTGTTAAGTGTGTTGAATCCCAAATCCTATTAACTGCAAAATTACAGTGTTTTCCTCTTTTGTCAAGTGTTGTGCCATCCTTTCCATGTCCCTTTGGGTCCTGAGGCTGACAGCAGTGGGACTGGAGGGAATGTCCACAGCCACCAATGTCCTCAGTTCTTACCCAGCAGGGTTTGATGGCTGGAGATCCCTTCTTCCTCTATTTTAGGGTCAGTTTAGGTTTATATTTCACTATTTTCTTAATACAGCCTGCATTATATGGGCTTTCTTTTCTTTAGGTCTCAATTATTCAATTTTGTGGTCTCTTTGTTAAATCTAAACTGCTTTAGACAGTTGCCTGCCTTCAGTGACCACTGACTGACCACTGGGATTTGTGTTTACAGTCCAGGACCTCCAGTACACTCCATGTTTGCATTCTCACAAACCCTATTTTATTCTGGGATCACAGGTAATTTAATCTACACAGAAAATCTACTTGTTATCACTGTAAACTAGAGCTAACCCAAAGCAAACCTGACTGCTGGACATTTCCTCCCCCAGTTAAATAAAACAAGCTCATTATCAGCTTAGGCCAGGACAAGCTCAAACAAACCCTGACACCCTCTGCTGTCAGGTCAATAAAAAACATGTGGCCTTTTAGCAGGAATAGCAAAAAAACCCCAATCATATTTACTGGACTACACCAAACACCATCCAGAAGTTGTTTGGCTGTGTTTGCACAGTGCTGTGCCTCATCTGTTCTGCTCCAGAAGTTGTGTAGCTGTGTTGACACTGCTGTGCTAATACAGCTACACAACTGCTGAGTAGCGTTTAGCTTGTGTATGTCCAGCTCAGCACATGGACAGAGAGAGCTTCCATCTGTCTCCATCCATCTTTAGAGGCAGATTCACAGTCTGTCTGCCTTTTGCAAAAATGCAAGCAAGTAAGAGGACAAAGATGCTTGAAGTGTTTCTTATAGTGATGGCTTAGGTGTTTAGGAGGGCCACTGGAGTAATTCTAAATGCCTGGATATTTGAAACACATTTGCAACATCCAGTGTCCTGAGCAATGACCACCTTGAAAGTGGAACCACAGATCACTCTTGATTTGTTCTTCCAGTTATTCATAAGCAAAAATCAAGGATCCATTAAAAAAAATTAGGCATCTTTCTTAGTAATTATAATTCCCAATGTCCTGGCACGATATTTTTTAAATGCAATTGTAGAATTACTCTACTGACAAACTGTAATCTTTTTAATTGTTTAAATTACTCCCCACCACCAACTGAAGCAGGATACATACTCTATTAAATTGACAATTACCATACATTAGAGCATTTCACAGTCCACTTAGTCTTCTGATAGAGTTCCCTGAATGATCTCCCCCTCACATTTCTTCCTGTCTAGCAGATTGTTTTAAGAAATGCTTTAACACCAGAGCAGGTGATAAAATATTTCTGGTAATCCTTTAAGGTGAATTATAAGCTTCTGGGAAGAAGAGTTGGCTTTCATTTAAAGGATAAAATATGGCCAAATTCAACAACCATGGAAAGTAGCAGCCACCTGGCAGTAAACAGCCAAAGACACAGTAAAGGGACTGATAGTTTCACTTTTATTTACATTTATGGAATTCATTTGAGTAGATACATATCATAGAAATGACTACATTTCAGCTGGTTCTCTTTTAGATGAATGTAAAGAATGATGGCTTCTCGGGTTAGAGTCATCATGTTGTGAAAAGGGTTTCTAAAGTAAACCCAGCAAGTCATGCTCTGTATATTTTTTTTTTCCTCTTCTCTGTCATGGCAGGCTCCAATGGCTAGCTTAGATGTAGATGCCTACTTTATTGACATACAAAGTTAGATTAGATAAATTCTATATGCATCCTAAAGGTGCTACCTCATAGCTAGAATTTCAAGTGATGAATATGAAGTTTTTTTCAGCATTCTGCTGAACACACGTGACACTGAAGCTGTGGTGCACAGCTTCATTTTATAAGACTAAATCAGATAAAAACATCACAGACAGCACAGAACCGATGAAAGCTCATCCTGCCAATTCAAATGGAATCCCTTATGAAGGTATAACTTTGTGCTAGTGGATTCTATTCCAGAGCAGAAATGGTCTCGTGTTATTCTCCTCTTACAGTGCATTGGGTATTGACTATTTTTCAAAGTGACAAGAAGATGATGTAAATACCCTATCAATTTTTTTTCTAACATGACACAAATACAAGTTCTGTGCTCTTGTCTGACCCAGATGAAATTCTTACTGTTTGGTAATGCATTATATCAATGAAGGTGGAACCAAGGTTGTTCTGTAAGGGCTTTTATTACTGAGCAATGACATCTGCCATCTGGCTTGTCTCCTGACTGATCTGTGCTGGCAGATCCTGTTTTGAACAGTGAATAAACCTTATCAGGTGCAGACATATTTCTGTTCATTGATCCTAGTTACCTGCTTTACTCTTATTTGTGCTGTCTGACATGTCTTTCACCCCAAGGAGAGCTCCTTTCTCATGATACGTGAGGAATGGGGCTAGCATGTGCTGGCATCTTCCAGTGCTGATGCTGGTTTCATAGTAAGCTTCATGCTCTGAGATGGCTTCTACTTCAAAAGCTTTATTGACCTGATAAATGTTCCTAGCTCATGTTAAATGGGCTGTGAGTTTGATCCAGATGGCTTGCTGGATACAGCTTTGAGGTCAAATGCTGCTGACACTTGAGCCAGTAACGTGTGTGAGCTAAAGCATCTGGGATCAAAACCATAATTCTCTTCTTAAACAGACCAGGCCTGTGTTAGTTGTTGGTGGTTTTGCAGCATGAATTTCTCACTTGATACACTACAAAAGAGAACTACTTTTGTCTAATAGCTCAGGATAATCGATGCAGAGAAGACAAACCATTAGAAGATACTGTTCCTTTCTTCCTAATTTTCCCTTGCACTCACCAAGGTATCCGTGTCAACACTGAACATCCTATAAATGGATGCTGCCATTTCTCGTTAATGCTGAAACAGATTTCCCAGAGTTATATGCATTTTTAAATCAACTGGGAGATTTGTATTCAGACAGAATAATAAGAGAGCACACTTAAAATTAAAACAAAGGAGAATTTAAAATTGGGCAAGGAGACCCAATGTTGTTCTCTGACAGACATAATTTGCTTTGCTAGAAGGGGAGATGTCAAGCAGAGCTTTAGTGGGGACAGAAGAAATGTTTTCAGTCAATAGTCTTAGTAGAAATTTTAGCAAGTTCACTTTGATTGTGATCACACCTTTCTTCTGGCACTCTAACAGAAAAATGCATAGATAGTAAGTGATGTGAGACAAAAAAATATTTAAATAAAATAGTAAAGAACTTTTTAAAAGTACAGTTGTTATTCATAATTCTATGGTTGCACAACAGGAAACAATTTGGGGAGTGCATCCTTCCTGCCTAGGAGAAGCAGCTTTTCGTATGACTAGTGAGTCTTCTCAGAACAGTTCATGCTTTAAATATGAAATACTTACCAAACTGATTTGGTCGAGATGGGGGGGTGGGGGGGGGAGGGGTGTGTGTGTGGTCAAATTTCTCAGGAAAATTAGACATCTGCCAAGACTGCCCTTTTTTTAGAAGTGCTGCCAAATGGTTCTTTTTCAAAAAGATGTTTGCCACAGCTAAGGTGTCATTTTCAGCTCTGTACTGCCCGCCTATGTACCAACTTTTCCAAGGACCATCAGCCTTAACTCTAAACCTTGAAAAAAATCAGCAACCAAGATACTTGTGTCTCAAACAAAAACAGGGAGAAGTTCCATGGCGATCACGGCACTTTTGCTGTGGTGGAGCACAAGACAAGACCCTACGGTCAGTGAGGGGCTCATGTGACCACGTTTGACTGCAGATAAGCTTTGAGCCAGGGAATAAGTGGAGCCTCTCCGGGGAGTTAGTGGAGTTGGTCCTCCTTGGAGCAGCAGGTCGGCAGTCGGGGGCTCTCCCCTTGGGTCGGGGCGCTGAGCAGGGAAACTCCTGGAGGCTGAGAGCCTTCGAGGCACCGGCATTCCGGGCTACCCTGCTGAAACCTTCAGGATTCTTAAGCCAGTCGGGAAGTACCAATTCCCTTTGAGCTGAAAGCAGTTGTAAAGAGAAAGAAATCGAAAGGACCAGGGGTTCCCACCCTTCCCGTGCCGCCACCGGGCGGGATGGGGCACGGGTCCAACTTGCCGTACGTGCCGCAGGCACTGGATGGCGGCAGCGGAGAGGAAAAGGAGCGGGGCTCAGGAGTCCCGCATCATGTCGGGAGAGCGGGGGGCGTTGTTCCCGGCCCCGGTCAACCGCAAGAGCGGCGCTCCGCTTGGCTCCCGGCGTCTCGCACAGCATCCCGGTGTCTGCACAGGGAGGAGGTGGCCGAGAGCATGCCGCCAGGCAGGCCGGTGCGCCTGCTACAACTAACCCTGCTGGCCCTGCTGGTTGTGTTACAACGCAGTGCTGCTGCGGGCTGGAGGGCTGGGTGTGGGGGTTCTCCTCCTTCTTCTCCTCTTCCCTCCGCTCTGGAGCATCCTCAGAGTCTCCCCATCCTGCGGACACCATAGACTTCCATTAGCTGCCAGCCCTGATTTCCATGGTGATTTTCCAGCCCCTTCTGAGCCCCTTGCCTCTGTGTCCCCCGATAGTTGGGATAGGTTGGCACCAGGCACCGCTGGCACGCCCAAAACTGGGAGTGTGGGGAGTGGGTGTGGGGTGGTGACGTCTGGTATCCCAGTGGGTGTACTGGCACCAGGGGAGCTGGGTAGGCTGGAGAAATACCTGCAGGGAGGGTGCCAAGGGATGAGCCCAGCGTTGCCCTGTGCAGGGATGCACAGGACAATGGAGATGAGCTGTGTGGTGGTACAAAATCGATTTCCCTGTCTTTGCTGAGTCCAAGAATTCTGGATTCTCTCAGGATTCTCTCCCAAAAACCTATAGTCTCTTTTAGACTTCCTCAGCGCAAAGCATACTTACAAACTAGGGAATGAGATGCTGGAAAGCAGTGCTGCAGAAAGGGACCTGGATGTCTTGGTCCCTGGCAAGTTGAATATGAGTCAGCAGTGCCCTGGCAGCCAGGAGGGCCAGCCGTGTCCTGAGGCGCATCAGGCAAAGCATCACCAGCCAGTCGAGGGAGGGGTTTGTCCTGCTCTGCTGTGCTTTGGGGCGGCCTCACCTTGAATATTGTGTGCAGTTTTGGGCACCACAATATAGGAAAGATATTCAGCTCTTAGTGTCCAAAGGAAGGCAACAAAGATGGTGAAGGGCCTTGAGGGGAAGCTGTATGAGGAGTGGCTGAGGTCACTTGGTCTGTTCATTCTGAAACAGACTGAAGGGAGACGTCACTGCAATCTACAACTTCCTCATGAAGGGAAGAGAAGGGACAGGCACTGATCTCTTTTCTATGGTGACCAGTGACAGGACCTGAGGAAAAGGCCTGAAGTTGTGTAAGGAGAGGTTTAGGTTGGATATTAGGAAAAGGTTTTCACGCAGATGGTAGTTGGACACTGTATCAGGCTCCACAGGGAAGTGGTCACAGCACCAAGCCTGTAAAGTTCAAGAAGCATTTGGACAATACTCTGAGGGACATGGTGTGATTTTTGGGGATGCTTCTGTGCAGGCCAGGAGTTGGACTCAGTGATCTTTGTAGGTCCATTCCAACTCAGAATATTCTGTGATTCTGTGACATTTTTTTTTCTTTAAGACAAACCAATTGTTACATTTCCATTTTCTTAGCCTTTCTTCCAAGAAAAGGAATCTCACCTGTGCAACAGAGCACTCTGTGTCATTCCCTAGAAGCACGGACTAAGAGTCTAATGAAAAATGCCAATTACCATTTGTCCCTTGGAGCTTAATAAACTCTAGTCATCAGCAGCATCACCATAAGCCTTCCCAGAGGTCAGGTACTAGAATAAAGTATTTTCTTAGTGTTTTGAGTTCCTCCTTCCCTAGGTATTTATCCATTTTGATCCTTTCTTTGATCCTTTAAGTTGATCCTTCTTTCATCCATATAAAGCTGTTTGTTCCCTTTTAATTAGAGTGCTTCCATTGACCTAGAGTAAATATGACTCTAAACTGTAGATAAAGGTTTTTATTTGTCCTGTCCTTTTGCAAAGGTGACACTTGAGAACCTCTGGTAGAGCTTAAGGACATCTGCTGGGGAAAGGACTTGGCTGAGCAGTAAGGCAAAGGTCTCATCCCTATCTTATTTTTATTCTGTTGACCACTGAATCTGGATTTCCTCCTCCACTTTAGTAATTTCAGTACTCTGGGGCATGCCCTAACAGAATCTGGTGGCAAGCCCTGTGGATCTCCTCTCTTTAAGGAAAAGGCAGAGGAAGGTACATCTTAGATCATCACTGCAGTGAAGCTTGTTAGTTCAAGCTAAAGTAGGTATGTGCACAGCACCGATACCTTGCTTGATATAGGTAGGCTTGGCCCAGTGTAGTCATTAGGACGATACTAGTCTGTGTCAAAAACTATAGGATAACTCAGTTCTGTGTCATGGGAAAGAGATTTAGTTCTTCACACTCCCAGGGTGCTGTCACCACCAAATGACATGATGTCATTAACTTGTGCTGTATTTAAGTATACTGAGTGTTTTAATAGTCAGCTTTGCTTACTGCAGTAGTGTGAGCCTAGAGGAGAGTATGGCTAGGCACCAGAATGAACCATTTAGCTGGTAAAAAGTAAGTATTCCCTGAAAACTGGAGCCAGACTCCTTATCCAATAGGAAATTCAAAAGCTATGGAATATACTTCCATTTCCAAATCAGAAAGAGAAGTGGTGAAATCTGAAATTCAGTGTGAGTAAAGCTATCACATTGGTTTATTTCAGATTTAATATCTAGAGTATATTTTATGTAATGTAAAAATGTTTATAAGCAGTAATTTAAAATAATACTTTGAAACATTTTGAAGAATTTTCCGTTTTTCTTCTTCGTAGTGAGATTTAGACTTTGTCAGGGAGTTGTCCCAATATAACCTGGCTTAAAAAACCCCAGTGTTTCCCAAGGACCGAAATGCTCCACTAATTTTGTGACTAAGTGTAATTATATTTTTATTTCATATGATCTGCATTTTGCTAATTTTGAAGTTCTGTGTTTCTTATTCAGAGGAAATCTTCAGCATTACCTATCTATTTCAGTGGGGATTTTTATCTAGATTTCACAGAAAGGAAGGTAAATGTAAATGGTATTTCATATGTAAAATAAACATTCATTTAATTTCTATGGTAGGAACACATTTATATTTCATGGCTTCTAAATTCATAGTACTGTAGTATCTAGATCTGGATGGCTGCTTTCAGAGGGGTTTGATAAACAGCATTGTCCCTAGCAGTTAGATAGCAATATTAAGAACAGCCCATTCAGCAGCAAATCAAAAGATTTATATTAAAGAGGAAAGTCATATTAATCTTGCCTCAGTTGCATCAATGCATGAAACTTACTTGAAATAGGAGGTAGAAACAGTAGCCTAAAAAAGAGGGTGATTATACTTGAGCCTAAAGAAGTGATGATAACATAGTGATAGAAAAGGAACTGTCTGTGACTTGGAACTATTTTTTGCTTCTGTATTGAAACAGAAAACTCAGTATCTGCCATAACTGACTAAAAGGATGAGCTTGTCTGATATTACGTGTGTATACTGCTTCATGGAATAGACAGAATACATGGGAGAAGGTGCATTGCAGGGTGTAAAAAGTCTTTGTCAGATATAGAGTGCTTTTGATCTTAGTATTTTATCTTGTGTGAGTTTTTGAGTAGTGTGGATTTCATGTATTATATATGGCATGGACCAGTGTGTTTTACTGATAGTGAAGGAAAAGCAGCTCTCTAATGCAGTGTGATAAATGATGTGGAGAGGTGGATGTACACTTATTTGTGGATTTTGTGGTGTTTTTCTAAGGTATACCTGAGTACAGAAGAGCAAATAAAATATTGTAACTGGAAGCTAGATGTTTGTTATTTTAACTCACTCTTTCATAGTAGCAGATACAGATAGCAGGTTTATTGTTTTCCGTAGATGCTCTCAAATTCAGTTAACATAAAATATTTTCATGGCCTCTTTCGACCAGGACTTGTGAGCTTTGGGTTAAACTTCCACTTCTGCTGCACCCAGGCAATAAGCTTCATGGGCATGACACAATTTCTTAATATTCCATATGTAAAACAGATAAAACAACCGAGAGCAGTAGCTGATCAGCCATAAGTGGGTCTGCTGTGCATCCACATATGGATCAGATGACCTCTTGAGGTCTTTTGCAGTCTTATTTTCTGATTCTTTTTTCCCTGTCTCTTCCATTTAAAATTCAGTTCATCTGATCAGTCATATCAGTCTGTCTCTTATCCCATTTATGCTCAGTTTCAACACAGTGACATCCAGTGCCAGCCAGATAATTCTGCATCCCAGAATTGTAGTACAGAACAGTACAAATAATAACAAAAAACCACAGCCTTGATGAGAGTTATTACTATTCAAAAGCAATACAGCATGTTTGTACAAACTATTTTTTATCTCCCAGGAAGAAGTTTTCACTAAGACAAGGGAGGGCATTATGGCTTCATGAATAAAAAACTGTAGAGACTTTTGAGGTAGAAAGCCCTAGAGATTGCAAAAGGCTTTCCAGGAATCATATAATTTCTTTCATTTAGTTGCTCTAAAATACACTGTGTTCCTTGCCATTTTACCTCAAAAGACATATTTCTCCATCTATGTAGAAATTTGTTTTCCAACATGGTGAAGTATGGTGGAGTTTTAGCACTGTTATGAATCTCCTGTAGGAAACATGGGAACTGTTCTGATATATGGCAGATGTAGTGCAACTATTATGATGAAAACCATCCAAGGAGCTCATGTTTCTTCTTTCTCTTCTGCTGTGTTCGGAAAACCCTTCAGTGTGTATCCTCAGTCTGGAGTTACAGAGCTCCAAAGCTGGATGTCAGAAAATGTCACTGGTTCCAACTCATCCCTCATGTAACTCCACGGATTTGGATGAGATTATACCATGAGTAAGCTGAGCCCAATGAATGATCTTAACTGAGCCTGCTTGACTTCATAAAATCCAACATGAGGATTTGCAATGCTAAACTGTCAGTAGAGGCCAAGGAATTGTGCAAGTGAAGTGGAAGAGTTAGGAAATGGGGAGGGGGGGGAGGAAGAAGAGAAAGAGAGGGGAGAGGAGAAAGCTGATTTGAGATGACTTTGTCCTTGTCCTTTATCTTTCCCCTGCTTTTATTTGGTTTTCTTTTTGCCCTTCTTTTATTTATCTTAATTTTATTTTCACAGTTCAGTTATTTTAGTCAGTCTTTTCTCTGTGGTGCTTGTTCAGTTTTTTAGCACCATCATTTCAACAGCTTTTAACAGCTACACATATTAACCAAGTTACAGGGACCCCCTGGGGGTAGCAAATCAGCCTTTTAGCAGCGCTTGGAAAATCTCCTTTACTCTGATTCCATGGAGCTCTGCATATGCTTAGTAGCAAAAAGGAGTTATGAAAAAGGGAACTTCCATAGGTCTAACACAGAGCAGGTGGAGATCTTGGGCTGTGGATCTTCTTAAGAAGAATAAACTCTCTCCACGAAATGAGAAAACCTGGACTGGATGCAGAGTTTACTGATGTTTGCAAGTATTGCGCTGTTGTGGTTGTTATTTCCCTGTTAGGTACATTACTGCAGTGTCCAGGAATCACTGTCATGGACTATGACTTGAACTCGATAAACATGCTGGCCATAAAGCAGAGCTCCCTGTTTTGGGTAAGCTCTCTTCACTGAAGATCATCTTTTTGAGGTGAGCATCAGGAAAAAAAAAAGTTTGCAGTTCTTCTCTGAATTTCTTTTATCATCAGGTCTTGGTGACATTTTCAGGAGCAGATAGGAAAAGCCAAATTAGAAAGAAATTTGAGCTTTCCAGTCTGCACGGATACTGGATTTAAGCCCTTGTCTGACTCAGAGTTATGATTTTGTAAGTATTTTAGAGGAAATACTTTTTTTAAAGATCACTTTACTACTTGAAATCATAATTTGTAAGAGAAATCTTTTACAAGATCAAATGAGCACTTTTTACTTCCTCAGTGATGACTTTCAAGAACATAGGATAAAATGTGAAGGCTTTTTTGTGTTCTGTTTTGCTTTTTGTAACTTTGCAAAAATTGTGCCTGTAGTGAAAGCTCTGCTCTAAGTAAGAGGCAAGCAGAGTAATCTGTGAAAGACTCTTTCTCCTGTGAAGTCCAGAAGGTAAAACATATCTGAGGAAATAATAAGGTTAAACATATCTGAGGAAATAATATTTAATACTATTCAAGGAGGTTTGATACACAGTTCCCACTGCAGAGAAGTCTCCATGTAGTGTTTGAGAACGTGTTTTCTCCAGGAGGAAGCAGTTTCTGAGTATGCTCCAAACAAAACAAATTATTTTGTTGGTGACTGTAGATAGCAAACGATGAATATATCCTCTTTGCCAGTTCAGGCATCACCTTTTCTATAACAAGGTTGAACAATACTTAAAGTAAAATAAAAAAATCTTGTTAGCATTACTGTTTTGACTGAAGGCATAAAAGACACTGGTTTAGCTGATACTTGGATTCATCCTATGTTTAGTCTTTATTCTCTCTGGCTCTAAATATGCATAAATGCATTCTTGTTAAAATTAAAACCAAGTTATTTATCTGTCAAACTGCTTCTATGAAACTCATTTGCTGTCAAGAGCTTAGTTGAGCAACATGTAGTCCAAAGTAGCCAATTTACAAAAGATGGATAATTTCGTAGCAAAGTTGTCATGACAACTTTAACTCCATCTCCGCCTTTTCTATCCACACATTATGAATGAAGGATTGGAGGGGTTGTCAAGGGAACTTAAGCTGAGTATTCTGATTTCTGAGATTTAGTGTTTAGTCTAAGCACTGTTTTTGTTTGCTTTTAATTACTGCTTCTTATTCAGAGTTGTAGTTAGTCCTGTATTTAGACTTTTTGATTATTTTGGGATCTTATAGATGAATGGCATGCATAATATGCAAGAAGAAAAGAAAAAAGATACTCTGAGACTTCTGTCGAAAATTGAATAGAACTCCAGTTAAACCACTGTGCTAAACCTCACTTTCAGAAGTACTTCCTATGGAAAAAGGATCTTTGACACCATGTTTCTAAATACAATGTCCTTGGTTTTGATTTCATAGCAATTTTAGTCTGGGATAGCAGTACAGAGCTAAATGGCACTGTTTCTGATTCACAGCAGCATAAGTAAAACAAACCTAAATAAATCTGGTTTTTTTTAAGAAATAGAAAAGACTTTCCTTCCTTTTTCCCTTGTGTAATCAAGGTGAAATAAGCATAAGGATCTTTCACTCTCATCAGTCACTAAAGGACTAATGGTAACCCAGAGTCCAACCAGGAACCATCTTCTTTTGTTCTCAGTTTTTGGTACAGCTAATGCCAGAAGAAGAAGAGATGTTGGATGTCTGACTTGTTTTATCATAGCAGAAACCACCCCATAATAATTTAAAATAGTATCTTAAGTGAGAACGTATTGGATGGATGGCTGTTTTTTTCCTGTACTGGCAGCAGTTAAACATGTTCATTAACACTTTTTTGGTGAAAGCTAGTTCTGCCTGCCACCTTGTTCTCCATGCATCCAGCTGACTTGTGAGGGTCCTTTCCAGTCTATCCCTGACCATATATTTTTGACAGAGCCTACCTGGCAGGGTGCAGCACTGCTGGTAGTATATGGGAAATTTGGAATAATGTCCAAATGTGTGATGTTATGTGTTGGAATTAAATTGATGAACTCTTTCATTTCAGTACAGTGCTCAGGACTCCAGTGTGTAGCAGAGAAATTGCTGTAGTCTGCACTGATTCAGCTGGATCTGAGCTTCAGACTTTGGGCCAGATGTTGGTACTAGCTGATGTAAGTGATATGGAGCAAAAGTTGCTGGAATGCAAGAGTTTGAGCATGAACTGCAAACTGAAGACATAGCAGTGAATGGTTTCAGAAATAACTTCTGGCTACAGATAGCTATGGTCCATCTGTGCTAGGAAAATGGTCAGCTGCTGATCCCTGCCATTAACAAGAGTGCAACAATGGCAGCAAACTCTCCTAGGGCAAGATTAAAGTGCAGGCATTAGGTGGAAGCTTTCGCTGCTGTTGCCCTGAATCACCTTTTCTGCAGATAAGGGGCTTCACTCTTCTGTGGTGCCTTGCCAAGGGTGCATTTACCATATTGTGGAAAAGAACAGTGCTAAAGGGTAAAGCAGATGAAAGCGTGCACAAAATTATTTAACAACCTAGTCGAAAGTATCACCAAGCAGAAGCAGGGCTGCATTTTTAAATGACCCCTTGGGGAAGGCTGGTCAAAGCCAGACTTCTGGGGAAATTCAAAAAGCTGTTGCCTGTGTCTGCAGGGATGAATGGTTGTGACAAAGTAAACAGCTGTTTCAGGAGAAGTGGTGGAAGCACAGTCTGGAGAATACAAGCAGAGACAGGAGCTCTCAGCTGGGTGGATGGGGCTGATTGACGATAAACTGAGGCTTATAAACACTTTGGGCAAACTTCTGTACCTGCTTCTGCTCTGTGGATGTTCCTATCCCTGTGGCAAATCTCTGCCATACATCCTGTGCAGTTCTTTTGTGGAAGGAACTTTGACTTGCAGACTTTGTGGAAGATGAGTTTGGAATAATGCAAGTCAGATCTCAAAATGTATCTGATCCACAGTTCAGATAACACACCTGATTATCTGGATCAGGAAAGGTTCATGCAGTGTTGCTGGCTGTATATTCTTGTTGGGAGATGTGTAAATGAACTTAAAATGGTCACAAAGCTACTCAGTCTAATAACTAAAGGAGAGGAGAAAGACCTATTATGATAAACTTTACTGTCTTAAGCACAGAAAGTCTCCCATCACCTTGAGAAAAACATTTGAATTGTATTTCAAATAATTAAACAGCTTGTCCAAGTATGGAGAGGAGTGGGAGCATAGCCAAAAAAGCTTCACTGGCTAATTTTGAAGCATATGGCACAATTAATAATGGACTGAAACTGCAAAATTAGAGCTGGATGTTGGGAGTTTTGGATAGTGTGCATTGGTTTAAGATGAACAGCACTTGAATACCACAGCGACAGGTACATAGATGGATCTAATAATGCATACATTACAGAGATGTAAAAGTGTAGAAGTTTGCTGATGCATAGGAGAAATAAGTGAAATTCAGCTATTACTTTTATTGGCTGTGAACACTAGAGAGGCTTCATTACCTAGCAAGAGCTGGCATGGAAACCTCTAATATTCTTAGTGGCTGTGAGCATTTTCCATATGATTGGGATATGTCAAAGCAACAGATCTGTTTTGGACTCTTGACTCAAGAACTGTGGCCTCCAGGTAATAAGTTTTATAATTTCACAGATCACTTGGAAAACCCCATTCCTCTCCTCCCCAGCAAAGTTTGCTAGGAGTTCAAGTGGGCCATTTACCCTCTTTGGAAAAAGGAGTGTTAAATCACTAGTTTTTCTTGGCATGCATGAGTTGTGTTGTTCATATTGGGATCCTGGGCAGAATTCCAATGGCACATGCAAAAGAATTCTGTTCCCTTGGTCGTTATGGACCTGTCTTTTCAAGACCAGCATTTCTGAGCACACTAATTTTTTATGCCACACAGCATCTCTTATCTCCTTCTTCAAAGTGTTACTTGTGACTGCCCTTGCTAACTTCTTTATGACTATGTGTGCTTGAATAAAAATTTGGGGGAAGGAAACTTTCCTTTATTCTCCTTTATAAATACCAACTGTGAAGGTTAAATCTCTTGCTTTAACTAAAGAATCAAGCGTAACTTAATATTTTACATTAAATCTGAAAATCACAGAATTGGGTGGATGTGTGGGAAAATGCCTTGTTTGAGTTTAATATGTGTTATGGACAAATTCTCTCTCTCTTATAATGTCTTGTGTGGTTTATGGCCAGAGAAAGCACAGGAATTGCGGGTAATCTGGTCCCTCTATACAGGGTTCATAAACTTGCACAGGTGATCTGTGAAGTCAAGTCAGAGGGGCAAGAACTGACTGTTCTGTATAATCTAGCTATTTGGCTTTGATGATATCTTTTGCAGCTAAGACACTACTGGCATCATATGCTATTTTTATTTTCCGTATGATCAGGCACACCTTTACCCAGTAGAAGCTTGGATATGTAGCTTTTTAAAAGCAGTTTGATGTTTTCATTTGCTAGACCTACTGTTTCCCTGGTTTATGATAGCAGCACACACTTGCTCTAGGATGGGCATATAGAAATGTATTTATGTTTTTTATTTTCAGAGCAGAAACAGAAAGTCTGGAAATATTTTTTTTCTGATTCTAGCTATCTATAAAGGGTATCTCAAGATCCCTCCCAGAGGCTCCTCCTTGTTACAGTAGGGGAATGAACATACCTCTGAAGTGCTTAACTCTGTCTAATATTAGACACAACTGCAGTGGAGAAGTGGAAGTGGAGAAGAAAGGAGTAAGCAAGAGTATTTTCCAGTCGTGGTGAAATGCTTTTCCCTCTGAGCAAGACAAAAAAGCAACTTGTGAATTCCTCCCAAGACTCCTCCCTAATGTGGCATAGCTAAATGTTACCCTCTATTGAGAGCTGTGTCTGAGTGTCACTGTCAAGCCCTAAGGAAAAAAACAAGGAGTATTGGCTTTCATGCCTCCAGATTGTAATGTTAATTGCCTGATTTAATGCAACATAAGTTAAGAATTTAATCTAGAGACAGTTCTGCTGTCCTCAGTCTGTCTCTTAGATTCCTATTCCTTTCCTGGAATAAAGTATCGTCTATAACTTTGAAATTTCTGGATTTGTCAGTTTGTGGTAGATCAAACAAAGTAAGATTTAAATGCAGGGTTTTTAATATATGTGTCTTCTTATGCCTTATTAATGCAATCAGTCAGCTTAGGAAAAATATGTCAGAGATAACGAACTTGCAGAGTGCATTCTTTCTTCCTCTCCTCCTTCAGAAAATATAGGTTATGCTTATGAAGATTAACTGCTTTCTTTGGAAACTGGAGTGATCTATTTTTACGCAGGAGAGGTAAAATATGGACAGCAACTGTTTATGCCTTTTATGTCCTTCAGGGCCTTATTCTGTCAGGTTCAGAGCAATATTGCCCCACAAAGCCTGAGACTGGTGCAGGCAGAGCCCAGAATGTCAGGGAGCAAAGCCAGGTAGGGGTGTGGGTCCAGAAAGGAGCTTTGGCTGCTCTTTAGGTTCATGGCACAATTTGTGGTGGGCACACAGCCTTCCCGAACCTGTTCTTGCCCTCCACAGGAGGGGAGAGTTGCAAGGACAAATCGAGCAAGCAGCACAAAGTCACTCACACTTGGGGTAATATCCAGCAAGGAGGAGAGGAAACACACCTCTGACTCTACACTGTCTCTCTTTTCTCTTGCTGCTGTTTTGTCAGGTGAGCCAGAGCAGCCTTATGGTAATTAATAAATAGATAACCAAATTATTTCATTTTTATTCTGTTGGATGTTTTTAACCTTTGCACAGAATATAATTGAGACTTGATTGTGCATCTTCATAACTGAGTGCTGGGGACTTTCAGGATGGAGCCCACACTAAACTATTTCTTCTCTCTGGTTGTTTTGCTGCATGACATGACTCTTACTAACACAGGGTTGATGTGTTGATGGGCTGACAGGTAATAGGAGTAAACGCAAATGATGCTTCAGTTTGTCTGGTTACTTCTACAACTAGTCCTAGTATTTTCAATGTGTTCTAATCCAGATCTATATTATAGGTGTAGAGGAAATAAGGAGCTGAATTACTGCTTTTGACATATAGTAGTTTAAAACACACGCATCCTAAAACTATTTGTTAAGTGGATTTTATATGCTGAATATAAAATTCAGCATCTGTGAGGATTTGCAATTTGCAAAATTTGTGGGTGGTGATAGTCTGTTAAATACCATTCAAAACTAGCCTGGCTTATTTCTCTGCTGTGAGAAAGATCTTTAGGCAAATGTCCTAACACATTAGCCATGTGAACAGTTTGCAGGTCAGTGACTGTACATTCAAAAGTATTTTACTCAGCTATAAAATCTTCATCATGGTTTCATTACTGTAAACACGTGGTGACAAAAGTAGTTCAGAGCTTTGCACATCACATATTGGCTTTATATTAATTCTTAGTTACAATTCTCCTGAGGTAACCCACAATAACTCAAGGTCTTGCATTAATTGAACAGGAGGAAAAAATAAAATTAATGAACTGTAGAGGTCAGTATGTAGCTTATGAGTCATATAATAACTTATTGTAAATACAAGTGAGTGACTGTACAAGGCTACTATATGTGTAGTCATATGGCAGCCTATAAAGGTCTGGCACCTGGGGTCTGCTGCCTGTTTTCATCTAGAAAAAACACACACCTTAATAGTGCTTTGGACACTCATGATATACTTAATTTCTCCTGCTCTGCTTCTATGACAAATTGTGCCTTTTTTAATTTTTGGTCTTTGTGTTTCTGGTCTTGCTTAAGAAAATATTTGCCTGAAAGTTCTTCTAAAACAGCACTGTGTTCCCAGTAGTGAATGCTTAAATTAGAAGAAACTGAACAATGGTGATGTATTTTTCTCTCAGTAATCTGCTCTGACTTCCAATTCAAGTTTGCTGGATGCTGTTGGAAGTGTTATGTGTCTGGCAATGCTTGTGTTGAATTAGTCTGGGTTGCCAGGGTCTGACCTCTGCAGAATACAAGAGTCCTTGCAGCCCTTGGGTCCCATCATCACAGGCTTGCTGCAGGATGGATGAGGCTTTCTGTAAGTGCAGTGTAGAGCGGTTCTGTGTATTAGCAGCAGGAACGACTGTGATTTCCAAATGTTGGTGAAGCAGAGAAATACACACAGGGGAGAGACATTATAAAATGTCGCAGCTGTGGAAAAGGCACTTTTTAAATTTTATTTTTTTTTTCAGACTGCAGTGATTGAGTTATAAGACGGAAATCTCTTGAAAACAGGACTCAAAATTAAAAGATGATTTGGGGTTTTTTTGGTGTGTTTTTTTTGACTGTTCTGTCATTTCCCAACAATGGTCCAAGAGCTTCTCTTGAAAAACACAGAAAAAAGTTAATTTCAAAGCTTAATAGAAGAACTGGCAGGAATATCAGACTGGTAGAAGCAAAATCTGCACCTGATACCTTTCCTAGGTCTGTGCTGCAATAATTTACTAATGCCAGCTGTGGCAGTGACTATTTGTCCACTGGAATGAAACCAGTCATTAGATACTCATGCCTTCTAGTCACTAATGAACTCTTCAAGATTTGAACCAATGATTTACAGGTTAATGATCTCAAATCCTATTACCAATGTGCATGAGACTAATTGAGAATTGTGAAGCAGGGGGAACTGAACTACTTAGTAACACTTGTTAAAACAGTAAGAAGCATTTTTCTTATAAATGACTTGCTTTTGAAATGTTCTAAAGTGATTGTACAAAATTCATATCATAATTATAGCCTTGCTTTCTTGAGTACCAGGAGAATTATTGTTTTTAAAGCACCCAAAAGTATGATGTGAGGTCAATAAATGAATGGAATCATGATCAACTAAGCCACGCTTGTTCTAAGTCCCTAACCATAAGTTTTGAATGTGCCTTTTGAACATCCATTGTGCCTGTGCAACCAATAATTTCAATGTGACTTGTCTTCCTATGAAATTCCATCTGTTGGTATAAAATTTGGGCTCATGCCTCTGATTTAACCCCTATTCACCAATGTGAGCCATGGCTGAATGAAAATTGTTCCTTTGAGGTGATGGACGGAGCAATATATCACAAACTCATTCCACTGTACCTATATGGCTTTGCTTGTTCTTACAATGAATGGTTTCCATATCCTGGCTCTCTAGTTCCTGTACCTGAAAGCTATGAGAGATGGCGTTTGTGTGAGAATGGGCTCTTGCCTTACATGTTAAGGTGAGACCTTACTGCTCCTAGTACATTCTGAGGTGTATAAATTTTTAAATCATATCTACAGAGTGTGAATGAGACTGTGCACATATAAAAGCATTGGAATTAATGGCAAAGTAGTATTTAAAGTAATGGTACTTACAATGCACATTGTAAGTCAAAAGACTGAGAAAAGCAAGACAAAATAGAGGAATGCTGTAAATAAAAGCAAGGACAAGTGTTGGAAGCATTGATGGTTGCTCCATGATCATAGACCTCATCACAGATATGGAGCTATGCTGGTACAAGACAATTCACAGTGGCCATGAGCCTTCTTTGGCAAGAGAGGCTGGGATGGCTCCAAGGGTCATGCATTTCATTGCTGCTCACTATGAATCGAGAACACTTGATAAGGACTTTTTAGCTGGTGTCCTTCAGCCTCTATGTAACCAAAAGCCATCCTGGATAAAGTACCTGGACACACACAGTCTCAGTCCTTAAAACCATATAGGAGGAACGAGAAAATTTTGAGATAATGGTTAAGGAAGATCTATTTCTACAAAAATAAAAGTCTACTTCTCTGTCTGTATGGCTTTGCCTTGAGTTTTGCTGCTTTGACTGCTATATAGGAAACCTCCTGAGGTATCTGAGCCTTTTACAGTCTTTGCTATAGTTGAATTTACAAACCCCATGTTGTTATTCCAGTCCTAGAGGTACCTGGTCATTTGATGCACTTTATAAAAGGAATCTGCAGCAGAGCCAACAATTCTGGCACAGCCCCGACCAGCAGGTTTTCCTCTTCTGAAATGCTGTGAAATATTTTGGCATTGGATGAAGGTGGGATAATAAATGGTGAGATTATTAAACTACTATAAGGAAGGTTATGTGGTGAAGTTAACTAATTTCAAACCCAAGCTAATCCTGTATTGCTGCCAGCTGTGGAATGGCCTTGTCAGGGTGTTATACTGGCTTAATTCTTGCCTCATGACATACTGCTTTGAACAAGTTTTGGACACTTTGTATAGACAAGAAATAAATTAAAGCTTTAGAGATGAAGCATATATACAGCTTTTTTTTTCTTATTTTTATTTTTTAAAAATGCAGACCTAACATCATGAAAGGGACTGCTAAATTATGGTACTGAAGTTTTATGAAATGTAATTATAGGTCCAAAGATATTTTCTGTGGAAGGAAAAAAGCTTACTGTACACTATTAAAGTGTTTTATGTCCAGAGATGACTGACACAATGCATTATGGGGTTAGAATAAGCATAATTGTCCAGAGAAAAATAATTGAAAATAGTCCTTTAGATGTCAAAATAAAGCTATACATCATTTGAGACTGTCAGCAGTTATTACATATCTTTGGCTGTAAAGACAAGCTTCCTTGGGAGCTCATAATTTATGCTTCAAACAAAAATAGCATTATTTAGGGCTTGTGTTTCAGCATGCCCATGTGGGCACTGCTGTTTCAAGTGGCCACACATTTTGCCATTATTCTGCTGGAGTAACTGGACTCTGTGAACCGTGGGGAGTCAGGACACCCTGTGAGTCCCCTGGTCCGCTGCTGCTGGGTTCTCCCCAGTGCCTTGTCAGCGTGGGAGCATGGGAAAGACATGCTGGTGCCTACAGAGGCATGACCACATATGTGTTGGCTGCAGCCCCAGCAGAGCTGGTGTGCACAGCCCCCTTTCCCTGCAAGGTTCATGGGTGTCTACTCTGCAGGATGGGAAATATACTTTCCAAAAGTGAGAAATAAGAGCTGTGGGATTACTCACACCTTTGGACACAGGGGCAGGGTCGTGCCTTCAGCAAACATTTTTAATTAATGTTGTCTCTTAACTAAAAAGAAATCCATAAATGTGTGACTATCTTGATTTTTTTGAAAGCTGAGAGAGTCTTTGAATGAGTGTATTCATGGGGGTTTTTTGCATATGGGTTATGTTAATTACTTCAGTCAGCTTGTTGCAAAGTAGCAAAGTTTATTTTGTTTGTGAATAACCATTGCAATGTACCACACAGGAACACCTTGAGAGCTAATTAACATTGGGTAACCAATTTGATAATTCCTTGGATAAAAGTCCTGTTCAAGCTGATTAGTCTTGCTGTTCTGGTGAGGCTGAGGTACCTTTGTTCACATGCAGAAGTAACTTCACAAGAAAGCCCAGTAGAGCTCACTGAACTTCCTTCAGCAGCAGAGACATACAGTAAACATGAGCCAGCCCTCCCTTCTCCTGTGCTACCAGTGATTTATACATATTTAGCACCATGGCAGTGAAGAGAAATCATACTCATTTTGTGTGTGACTATATAGTTAAAACATAAAATAGTATAAAGTTTATTGAAACTATAATCCATATCTGTACATGAATGCTGCTGTGAAAAGTGTGTTCCCCTTCAAAGCACAAACCACATATAGACTATGTAAGAAGAGCATTGGCTGGCTGTATGTTAGATAGTTTCACAGCCAGAATAATAATTATTCTCCCAGTGAGGATCATGGCTAGACAGGCTGGAGAAGGAAAAGGAAGTGAAGCTAGCAATGGAAGAGGGCATATTTTCCTGGAAATGATTTTAAAAAACTGCTTCATCATCTTCTGGTGATTGTGATAGTTCTTTCTGCTGAGGGAGGTAGAATCACACACCTTTTCTGTATATGCGTGTTTACTTATATAAATAGAAACATGAGATGCAGTCTGTAAAATCTGTGCTTTACGTCATAGTTATACAATAAAAGAAAAAGAAGGCATGTCTGTGCTTATTTGAATGTCCAGGAAGTGATGATGGGAGTTTTGAGAACATCTGGATGAAGGGAATAATAATGGGTGCATAAACTCTAGAAATGGTTGAATCAGGTCTGGAAGTATGTGACGGGTGTTTGACAGCAGAAAAGAGCAATTGTGTGGTAATGATGAGAGCCAGAAAATGAAAGTACTCTGAAAAGACGCAGCCTGGCTGGACACACACTACGCAGCTATGGGTTTGGAAATCTTCTGGAACAAATTTTCATGCATTTGTTTTGGTTGAAGTGGATAGAATTATTAATACAGCAGGAATTACAATCAGAAGGGATCTAGGGAAAGCTACCTCAAAAACATATAATTCCTAATCCTAAGGGAAAGAAGATTAAGAACCAGCTCACCAGTTAACTTTGCCAATGGGGAGAAAAGAGGATATGTAACAAGAAACTTGTGACTGCACTGGAACTTCTTAAAGATCTAAGAGTCAAAGAATGATACAAAATTTACACTCAATAATTGACAATAAATATAGCAATTATTATGGTAAAACCAAGAAAACAACATGAAATACAGTGCAGATATCAAGGAATATAAGGGAAAAAAAAAATCTATGTATCTATTAGAACTTCAAGCATTTTGAAAGAAGGGTTTAAAACTGGAATGAAGCTGGTTAAAACAATATACAGATGGTTTAAAATCACAAAAATGGAGTTTTATAAAGACAATCTGAAGACTGTGTGTTAGAAGACAAAAATACAGTACAGCATGTGGGAAAGTAGTAACTCCACAGTGCTGTGCAAGAAGATCTGGTGGTGGTGCCAGATGATAGAGTGAAGATGGGTCAACAATGCAATGCTGACTTAGGAAAGTACTTATGTCTCTCCTGAATGCATTGACAGCCATATCCTAGGTGAAACATGATGTTAACTAATTTATTTTACCTCACATTTACAAAACCTGTGTTGGAGTACTGTTTTGGATGTCACATTTTAAGAAAATGCAGAATAATTTAAAAAGGGCTCAGCAGGGAGAAATGTGGCCTATTTTGAGCTCAAGGAATCATCTTGTCTAGGAAAGAGAAGGAAGAGTGAATAGGACTGGAGTTTGCAACCATACTGAAGGCTTAAGGAGGCTGGTGATTAATGGTTCTCCATGTTCATGGGAAGAAGGATGAGAAGTAATCAGCTTAATTTGTAGCAAGGGAGATTTAGGTTAGATATTAGGAGTAACTTTCTAATGATAAAGATACTTAAGCACTGGAACAGATTGTCTCAGGAGTCTGTGCGGTTCCAGGCACTGTCAGTTTTAAGAAAGATCTAGTCTGTCAGAGGTGGTCAAAGGCTGACTGAGCTTGTCTGAAAGCTGGAAGAGCTGATGACCCCTTAAAATTCACCCCTTTCCCATAGTACTGTCATATATGTTATATAGGTAATGTAATATATAATGAGTAAACTTTTTCATAAAATTTGATGGGTTTTCATGTTATTAGTCACCATTTTCAGAAGAGCATGTGGAAACCTTACAATTGGGACCTTCATAGAATGGGGAAAGACTCATGTAGTAGTCCTGAGAATTTCAGGGATTTAGGAAGTTCCTCAGAATCTGAACAGCTCACTGCATAGTTCTGTTTTAGGTCTCGTCATGTTGCCTTTGCAGAAATTGAAATATAATGAAGCACTGATGCTTCATCCATGTGACTTTTGGCCTCTATTACTGCTCCTTACTGCAGTGCTGTGCTTCACAGTAGAAGTGAGTCGAAAGTGTTATGCAACATTGCTGGGTAACATCTTTTATTTTCCTTAAAGTAATTGCATGCTGTCTATGAAGCAAGGCAAAAATAGCAAAAAAAAAAAAAAAAAAAAATTAAAAAAAGTTCTGCAGTCTTAATTGATGGCTTGACTTTGAAATCTACAGTTTTGAAGCCAATGGTAGAATCGAGATTTTTTCAGATGCACAGAAAGGAAAAGAGTGTGCAATTGAAATAGATGAAATGAGGAATCTGAAAGGATGAAAAAAAATTGTTTATATCTCCAACTCAGTAAATACATAATCAAATGTTATTTAGCTGTACTTAGATTAAAAGCATCTATATTTAGATTAAAAGCAGTTTTCTTTATGGTAGTTTTAAGAGGGTTTGTCACAGAATCATAGAGTGGTGGAGTGATACAGGCTGGGAGGTACTGACAATAGTCCAAGCCCCTTCTCACAGCAGATCCAAGATCTTGTCCAGTCAGGTTGCAAATATCACCAGAGATTCCACAACCTGTCTGTGCACCCTGTGCTGATAATTGACCAACTTCACGATTAAAATATTTTTCTGACATCTAATTGGAATTCCATGTGTTTCAGCTCATGACTATTAACCCCTAACCCTTTTGCTATCAGCCTCAGCCTCTAAGAAGTGTTGGCCTCTGGCTTCTCCACATCTTGCTATTAGGTATTTCTTTCAAAGGCAACAACACCCCTCTGAGCCTTCTTTTCTCCAGCCAGAATGAACCCAATTCCTTTACCGGGCAAGAGCTCCATCCCTTCACTGGACTTGCTCCAGTTTATTATTTCCTGTAAAAATCCAGTCATAATACTCCAGATATTATCTCATGAGTGCTAAATAGAGGGGAAGGATCACCCCTTTCAATCTGCCCAGGAGACTCTTGACCCTTTTTTGTTGCAATGACCCATTGCTGACTCATGTTGTTGTCCATCAGGAACCTCAAGTACTTTTCTGCAAAACTACTTTCCAGTAGCCTGCACTGTTATGTAGGATTTTTTGTGCAATTTCAAAGGCAGGTGCAAGATTTGAAATGCCATATAAAGGAGCTCTGAGGCTGTGTTTACACCAGTAAAAATAAAATTAACCTTGCCAGAGGCCTAAATGTTGAAAACTTGTGCACGCTGTTAAATTATTAGTATTACCACTGGCAAGGTTCTGGCCTTGTCTATTAGCATAATAACACTTAGACATGGTCTGACGGTGTTTGTCATAGATCAGCATCCATTCCCATTGTCCAGCTTGTATCAGAGATTACAGAATTTAGTTGCATGCACCCAATCTATACCTCACCCAGTGGCCTCAGTAGGCACAGTGCTCCTTGGTTCATATTGTTTATTATTTTAAATACACCCTGAGAGTCCATTCTAGTTTTGGGAGAAGGCTCCTTCATCTGCCCGTGGATGAACTGTGTGCCTAATGAGATTAGTGCACAGTCTGGTAGGGTTTTGGGCTCCCTGTCTGAATATTTATATTTCTATGGTATAGCTGAATGTTAATGGTCATTTTGTAATTGAACACTGCTAAATGCATGATATTGGGAACATATCTAAACCCACAAATTGACGTCTTCATGGCATTCTGAGGTTTAATTGCGGGAAAAGTGTGTGCATAGTGTCCAAGTGAGTAAATATGAGTCACTCGGGATTGCAGGGTGTCATGCTTAGTAAATACTGACTAAAAATGGAAGCAAAGCTCAAAGAAACAGTTCAGAAATTGTTAACTCTGTGTAGGAGCATTTAGGATCATTTCAACCACAGTTTTTGTGCAGTCTAGATAAACTGAGTTGAAGATAGGCAGGGAGCAGAAGTTGTTGCCTTTGTTGCCCTTCTTTATCTGCTGGGGCAAAAGGGCTAAAGAAAGGGGAAACAAGGGTGTGGTTTTCCTGCCCTCATGCCACACAGAGAAGTCATCCTTCTGCATGGGGTTGGTGGGTCATTGGACAGCTGGGCTACTGCAATTTAGCCATTTTGGTCCTTGTAGGCGGGTTCTGGACACAGTGATCCTGGCTTTGCTCAGTGTGGTAGGTGTAACATGGAACACATCTAGCATTGTTGGTGGCTTCTTTTCAATCCTTTTAGTCTGAGTGACTGGAAAAGAAATGCAGACATTCTTATCTGGAGTCTAGTCCCCTGCTGAGGCATCCACATGAAAGAGTCAGAATACTTTATGTAAGGTTTTTAATTTTGCTTCATAAGCCTTACTGTAAGTTATTTATTTTTAGAAATATTAGGGACAGACATTATGCAATATGGATGTTCAGTAATTACTGAGTGAAGAACAGAAATAATTAATCCTCTAGCTCCCTTTCTGGCTTTCATCCAGTCAGTAGAGAGATCCTTGCAAGAGACAGGCAATAGGAACCCGATGTGGTCCCTCACTGTGTTTTAGGATTAGTCCCTCTGCATTAAACAAGTGTTTCCATACAGTCCACTCACAGTGCCCCAGGGACATCTAGAAGGAATTTCTTCTGATCAGTTCTGACCACTGGGAATGGCAGGAGGGACCTGCAGCTGGAACAGTGTGGTGAAAGTTCCCTGTCCTTCCAGTCACTGGAGTTCTCTCCAGTGTGTATCCTCAAGCAGCCTGCTTAGCCCTCCTCTTGGAGCTTTCCACTCTGCCCTTATTGTTTCAGTGGATAGCATATATTATAGAACCATAGAATCATACAATCACAGAATGGTTTGGGTTGGAAGGAACATCGAAGATCATTCAGTTCCAACCCACCTGCCATGGGCTTCCACTAGGCCAGGTTACTTAAGGCCCCATGTACCCTGGCCTTGAACACTCCCAGGGATGGGGCATCCACCACTTCTCTGGGCAACCTGTGCCAGTGTCTAACCATCCTCACATCAACATGTAATCTAACATCTAATCTAAACCTATCCTCATTCAGTTTAAAGCTGTTTCCCCTTGTCCTATCACTACATGCCTTGTAAACAGTCGCTCTCCACCTCTCTTGTAGCCCCTTGGGGTACTGAAAGGCCCTGGAAGGTGACCTCAGGTCCTTCTCTTCTCCAGGCTGAACAATCTCAACTCTCTCAGCCTGTCTTCATAGGAGAGGTGTGCCAGTGCTCTGATATTTATGGCCCTCCTACGGACCTAATTAAGAGGTCTACATTCTTCTTATGCTGGTGACTCCAGAACTAGCCACAGTATCAAACAGTGCTGCATTTTAAGAGTTATCTAATATAGTAATGGGAAGGATTAAGTCCTGAATCTGAGCCAACATATGCCTACAAAACAATGCAGACTGGGTGTAAACTGATGGTGTTTCTACAACATTTGTACAGTGACTGGGGAGTCCTGATGGACGAGTTGAACAAAAGCCAGCAACATGCCCTTGCAGTGAAGAAGGGTGCAGAACCACATCCTGGACTGCATTAATAGAAACATAGGCAGCAAGCTGAGGACCGTCATTCTATTCCATTACTTGAGATTTGTGAGTGGCACCTGGAGCACTGTGTCTGATTTTGGGTTTCCCAGTAACCTGGAACATACCCATTCTTTCCTCCAAGTGACTCCTATTTTGCCCTCTACACCTGTTTTACCTCAACTGAGAGCGCTAGTCACAGCTGAGGCTGGGCCAGTGCTCACATAACAGGAGGTTCAAAATGCCTCGTGATTTTTAATGGGAAGGTTGTGCTGCAAATTCCTGTGAGCCTGTTTGATGATCACATCCATGCTAGCAAATACTCAAGGCAGCCCTTGGACAGAGACAAAGGTCTGTGTGTGCAGGCTCTGCTGGCAGAGGGGATAAAGGCAGAGAGACTACGCCTCATCTTCAGAATTATTATCTCCATTAATAATTTTGTTCAGCTCGTGATTCAACCTGGGGTTATTGGAAGAGTTTCCCTGGTGTGCCTTGAGCCTTTAATTTGCCAACACTTTCTGCACCACCAGGCCTCAAGTGTAAGTTATGAAAGAATAAAGCATATAACAAACTCCTACACAAGCCATAGGTTTGGGGCTATTTAAATTACAGCTGAGAGAGGGGAAATCATGCAAAATCTTTGGGGGGTACTTGCTCAAAGAGCTGGAAAGATTCAGCACAGTTTCTCTCTCTCAGTTTTATGGCTTCCTCACTCAGATGCAACAATAAAAATGTTCCACTGGATTAGCCAGGTGGCTGAACTGTGATTTCTCTGCAACACTTTTTCACACTCCAAAAGCCTAATGACAAGCAATCAAGAACATGTTAATTGGGACGATTGCCCCCAGGGGACC
The DNA here is from genome assembly GCA_038380795.1 of Pyrocephalus nanus. NCBI lineage: Eukaryota > Metazoa > Chordata > Aves > Passeriformes > Tyrannidae > Pyrocephalus > Pyrocephalus nanus. Next base: position 38,474,575 of record CM076259.1, read on the forward strand.
CTGGGGTCCTGGGAAGTTGAAGGTTTTCATTAATTCTGTAGAGCTGGCTGCAAAAAAATCCCATTTCTTATCCGTCGGAAAAGGCTTAGAAATGTGGTAAAATATGAATTTCCAAGTAAAGGTAAAATGTCCAGACCTTTTTAATTCACTCCCTAGAGAGTCTTTTTTAACTTATTTTTGTCACCAGGGCTTCCTTGCCTCCTGATGGTTCCTCACAGACTTGTACTGAGTGGGTATTAGGGTTAGGAGGACAATTATGCAGCTCCTCAGTGCCTACCCACTGGTTCACACACGCTGAACTAAAGCCGGTTACCAGGTTCCTTCTTTGCAGACCTGCAGCCACACAGTCAGTGACCCCAGGGACCAGAGGTAGCTCCTCCTTTAACCACTTGGTCCTCTCAGCAGTCCCAGACAGCCTGACCAGCTAGAAGGCATGCCGTGACTTGTTTCCTGTGCTGTGCATCACCCCTGGTCTCATGGAAAGCACAGTGAATACACTGGACAGATTTCCATTTTATTTTTTTTTTTTTATTTTACAGTTCTAATTGAAAATAATTGAGGAGCCTGTCATTTAAACTGCCATCAGTAGGCTTGTATCATGAGCTTGTTGAACTGACAGCCTGCTTCACACACCCTGGAGTTAGTGCCTTGGCTTGTTTGACTGCCAGCTCTGGGGCTTTGACTAGATGAGCATCAACAGCAATGCAGAGTGGGTGGCTGCCTGCCCTGGGGGCGTTTTGTGGCGATGTCTACAGGAGCTGCAAAGGTCTGCAGAAATGGGGCCATGGAAAGTGTCTGAGGCAGCAGTAGTTTCCTCTCTTCTGTCCTGCAGATTTGTAAGATTAATGTGGGTTTCCTTAGAGATGGGACAGCTATTTGCTATCCGTAAAAGTTAATGTAGCAGGGGAATTCATAGGAAAAATGCATTTAGTTAAGAGTCATCACTCAATTTAAGTGAATTCTGGCAACAGAAGTTTTATTATTGCCATGGCTTAGACAGATGATGATGTTTGTCTAAGTAAATGCTTTCTTTCTGAGTGCCTCATTACCATTAGGAGAGGATTCAGCTGCAGGAAGGGGAGGCATTTCTCTCCCAGTGGCAGCAGGTGCCATGGAGCTGGTGAGCCCGAAGTGATCTCTGTGGTGGGGAATCTCTGAAAAGGGCAGTGGAGCAGCCCTCCTGCAACAAGCCTCAGTGGTCCACTCTCTGGGGCATCTCTCTGGCCTGCAACAAGCCATGCTACCTACCAGCTGCACACTGAGGACAACTGATAACCTTTTGCTCCATTAAACAATATTTTTTTCTGTATCTGGATGGTGGTTTTCATGAGTCTTCCAGGAAACTCAGACACTGCAGCAGCTTCTCTGAAACACAGTGTGTGACCCTGCTCACCTCCTGTAGCTTGTGCTCTTCCAGCAGATGTGCCTTGTGGAAATGGGGCTTATTTGGCTAAAGCTTGTGGCTAATAGGATGAGCATCCCTCAGGCTGTGCTGTATGTGTTGCTAAGTCTTGCTCCGTGTTCCACCTCTACACTGGTGTGGGAAAGACTTGTCTCTGAAAACCAGCTGAGGGACGAACCCCTGTGAACCCTGCAGGGTTTGATTTGGCCCTTACTGTGTATTTGGCACCATGTTGTGCTCTTCAGCTGTTGTGCTCTTTTTGCCTGCAGGTATTTAACGGTAAACACTGCAGAAGGTTTGCCTGGCTGAAGATTAGCAGACTGACACTTCACTGGGTTCAGCCAAGAGTGGCAGAGCAGGGATAAGAACTCCTGTCTACATTTCAAAAGCTCTTCTCTGATCCCTGAGCTGCTGTGCCTCTGAGCTGTACAGGAATCAGCCTTTTTATCTTTCAACACAATTCTTCATGAGGACTGCATTTCTCATTCCCTATTTCTACTCTGTAACAAGCCCTGGTATCCCGATGAGATGCTCTTGCGAGGTCCTCAGAAGTTGCTGCTGCTGACCACTTCTGGACCATCCTGTGCTCTCCTTTCTCCCTTGCACTTCTATCCTGGCCTGAAAATCGTAACAGGGACAACTAAATATTAACTTACATGTAAGTATTTCTTAAATAAGTTACAGTAAAATAATATTTCAAAGAAAGAATATTTCAAAATCTTCACATACATCTTTCTGTAGCCTGCTTGGTAAAGGCAAACCAATTGAATATAAGAAAAACATAACCCTGAAAGAGAATATGGATATTTTGAATACTGTGTGAAACATTAAAAAAAAAAAAAAGTGAATTTTCTAATCTGTATTACAAAACACTGAACAAGAGCGGCGATTTATTTTTGCATTCATATGTAATTATCATGGGTTTACAGATGATTAATTCCTCCATTTGTTATCTGTACTGACAGTCAGGCAAGGTGGCTTTTGCTATCACCCAAGTGCAGATACATATCAAGATCCAGATCAGCAACTTGCCTCTCCAGTGTCCCCATCAGGACCTCAGGAAAGTCAGACAGGTGAGTAAGGTGCCCCTGTTCTCCTTGTGTAGACACTGCCTTGTTTTCTGGGTTATGCTGCGTTTGAGTGCCTTCAAAGATAACTATGTTGCTCAGTATAGATTCAGGAGACTTAATCCAGGGGAAGGGTTTGCACTGCAGACTGGTTCTTCACTGCACTGCTGAGGAAAACGTAAAGGTTTTGTCCGTGTTTTGTCTGTGATGATCTAAAAAAAAAGAATTAAGGGTGAATTCAGTAAAAAAGTGTTTAAAAACAACAGTGAACTTTCTGTTAGAGAATGTTAGAGAAATCTAACTTTCTGTTAGAGAATGTCCTTCTCCTCCCTGTCAGTTTTGTCCCCACAGCCTTCCTCTATGCCCTTGCTCTTCCTTTTTGCAAGATTATCCAGTGCTCATTGGCCTTCAACCCGGCTGGTTTGCCCTCCCTGGGGAGCTGACCTGTGGTGCATAGCTCAGGGTATCTCACCGGTTGGACTTGTGTGTTGGCTTCATCAGGGTCATGCAAATTACTGTAAGAGAGTCAGTAACCTCCTACTGTGCTGGGGTAGCCCTTATCCTGAGAGGTACATGGCCTCACTGGCCTCTGGGGAAGGATGCTGCAGGGTGTCTCTCTGCTGCAGGTGCCTTATTCCCTCTACTTGAATTTCAGAGAAACTCATTAGCATCCTCTGTGACTCAGAAACACTTCATAGATGAGGCTGCAGCCAAGAAATTGTGCAAGCTCAGCACCCTACTGCATGCACCTGAGCTGTACACGTGTATGAGGAGATCACGTTGGTGCGGGGCTGTGTGTACAGCAGACCTGTAGTCAGGAAGGATCTTTAAAGTTTTGTCTCTTCCTAAACTACAGTTTTTATTGCTCTGTTTTAACTTCACTGGTATTTTTTTTACAATGCTCTGACACATATTTTAGTGGGGATGTGCTGTATCAGAGCTGCAGAACAGCCTGCAATTCCCCAGGTTCCTCTGTAGATTTTTATGCTGGTGCATCCATAAAGGAGCTCCAGATCTTCCGAGTTTTCCCCATGAGAGCAGAGTAACACCTTTCCTCTGGAAATACTGTAATAAAACAAAGGGAATACAATGCTCCCATTATAAAGATCCCATAGATGGCCTTTATCATTTATCAAAAGGAAAAGGTGTTCTTGTAATACCTGTTAGAACTGTACACAGGGGAGGCTGCTTGGTGGAGCACATTAATAAAAAGTCAGAAACCTGAAAGATATGTCTTTTTGCAGATTCAAAATTGTACATTAATTTATTTCTGTAGCTTTTTCTCAATAGTCCAGTGGCTTCTGCCATGAAGCAATTTCATTAAAGCTTTGATCATAGTGGCAATATAAAGCCAAGCTTCCTGCAAAGGCTTCATTGCCCTAAAGAGTGTGTAATTGGCCAAATATCTTAGAAAGTTTTGCTTGGTTTCTCCGGAGCACAAGTAAAATTTAATTACCCCAGCAGTAGATTCAGTGCCATCATATAAGGGTGTCAAAACTAGTCTTTGCAAATGGCACATTCTAACTGAGCAATAGATATGAGACTTGCCATAAATGTGATTTGTGAACATCATTAATGAAGTACTAGACCTAATTGACTTCTTCTGGCTTTATGACAGCATAAAAAAAGTTCTGCACTACCAATGATATTTCTCTTCAACTTCTTCAGCTGAATCTCTAATCCTGCAGAGCTCTCTTAAAAGCAAGCTCTCACTGATATTTATTTGGGGAAAAGAATCTGACTGTTAGATAACATTTGCAGTTCTTTAGAAATAAAGATTTTAGAACAGTTCTTCCATTGCAGAATGAAATGAAGATGCTTTGCAATTATCCTTGAAAACCCAAGCACATTAGAGATCAGCAGAGGGTACTTGCTAGCCTGATCGTTTGAGAATTCAGTCATGGACTAACAGATTCAGGCTCAAGTCCCTGTTATGATTTGGTTGAGGAATTTATATTTCTCATGCGATTATGTGTTCTTGATCTGAAACCATAGCCATTTTATTTTTGTCAGTAATTATCATTCTAGCAAGATGTTTTGTTTTTCAACTATCTTTTGTCCAGACACACTGAGCCAGCAAATGTCACCATTCACACTGGTAATTTCAGTAAAATAATGTAGTTTATATTGCTTCGGTAACTATAAAGCACACAATATCCAGCTTTAGTTAGTATTTTTAAATGATATTTTGCTGTTCTGCATTACAGGAGGCTTGTGGTCAGATAGCTAGAAAAACAAAATAGTTTCAGTCTCTGGAAATTGATTATTTTTGCATTTACCTTTGCTCCTTTAAAAAAAAAAAGTTGTATGTTAAATCATAGATTTTGGCTATTGTTTTGCTCCACACTTAGGATAACTTTTCATGTGATGTTATTACAATAATCTGAATGGTAAAATCAGGATGGAATGAAATTATTGACTTCTAACTATTTCCTTGAAACATTTGAAGATTATCATTTCACTTTAAACCACATTAAACCTTCACTTATGATGGAGGTTGCTGTAATGTCAGATGTGGTAAACATCCCCAGCTTCTGCTGAGTTAATGAACATTGAAAGAGGACCTTTGAGTTGATAATAAATGATAAATTCAGTTGACTTAAACAGTTCATGTAATCCTCTGCAGATTAGTCTTGCTACATTTTTGTTGGCAGTCTTGGGCAGAGGTGGAAGGGACTTTTTGTGGGTCTGCTGGGTCAGCTGGCCCAGGCTTTGCTTTGGGCTTCTTCTGATCACTCCAGGGTGCCCCTCACCACCATATCTGAGCACTCCCAGGAGTGTGCAAAGGGTCTATCTTCCCTGACTCTCTTCTTCCCTTCCCACTTTCCTCCTTCAGATCCCCAGTGGTGTCAGAGTTTACCAGATCTGTTATACTTTATCTTGTGGAGTTTAATAAATACACAGTCATCTGATGAAGTGATTGGAGATTGAAGGTGAGAAATTTTCCAAACATTCAACATCTACAATTTACTGATTTGAGTGAAACTTACAGTCATTGTATTAATAATAATCACAACTCTCTACCCTTCACTTCATTCCCTCAAATAATGCATTTAGAGATATGTATGAGGAAGCCAACAAAGGACAGTTATAGGGTGGCTTCTAGGATGTGCTTTGAATCACGAGCACATTCCTTGCAAAAAGGAGTTGGCTGCCAGCTACTGGCAGGGAGGGATCCTGCCTGTGGGGATTGTTGTCATTCGTTCCCACACAGAGATTTGCAGCAGTTTAAGGAGCATATGCATCAGTGGAGCAGCTCCCAAACTACTAATAATCAGCAAGCAGCCTGAAAGAATATTCTCCAAGTCCCCAAATTTTCGAGGTTCAGCTACTTACTCCAGAAGGACTAATCCCTGAATCTCATTTTGGGGACCCTTTTCCTTATGAGCTTTGATTTTAGTTGTTCAGCATCTCTGGCCATATTTATATCAGCAATAGAATGGAACAATAGCATGGAGCAATAGGGGCAAAGTTATTGCAAAGGTACTGCTGTCCACACTGTATGCATTTTAGAGGTTTTAACCTGCAACACCCCTGGAGCCAGTGGTCACCTGTGGCTGCTGTACAGGAGGTGCAGCTCCCTGCTTGGCTTCATTGGCAAGCATCCAGGGTGCTCTGCTATGTATGTGGAAGTCTGCAGGTAAAGGTGATTGTTTCAAACATGAATTTTGATCTACACTAAAACACTAAATAGATGGAACCTTTGAAATTGTTAAATTGGAATACTCTTAGACTTTTTCGAGGATATTTTCTGTTCTTGTACTCTGCACTGAGGAGATGAATTTAGTTGCAGCTATAAACTTACATTTACCATTTTGAAACCCTTGTGATTTTGTTGGTGTGAGGCAGCAGTTTGTCTTTTGGTTACCTCCCTGCCATACAGTATGATTTGTTATATGAACTTTCTTCTGTCTAATAATCTGCAGTTTGAGTATTCTGAAACCATTATTTATGCAGCATGCTTGACACTGAACTATTCCGTGCTGCTTCCATGGAAACCTCTGACAACATACCATTGTCTGGCCCGACAGATAAACAATACCTCATTTTCCCTTATGTCAGCCATTAGAAAAGCCCTACTATGCCAGACCAAAGGTCTGTCAGTCCAGTGTCTCATCTCTAACCATGGCAAATGACAAACAACCAGGGAAAAGTGTTAGAACAGACCAAGAATATATAAATATTGGTATAAACTCAAATTTTCATAATTTTGGAACTTAGGGAGTAAAATATTTAATTCAAAGATCTTTAATGTATATATTTTTTCCTTGGATTTTCTACTTTTTGGACTCTTTTTTCTATAATAAACCAGAATGAGAAGACAGCTTAATTTAGTTTATAAGAGACTTTAGGAGATCTCTAGTCTGATCTCAGGCTCAAAGCTTGGTCAGGTGTGAGATCAGACTAGGTTGCTCAGGCCTTTATTCAGTTGAATCTTCACAGCCTCCAAGGATAGAGACTAAAAACCCTTTCTGGGCAACCATTTTTTGACCCACCTAGGTGATTATTAGTAAGAAGTCAACTAAACTTGCTAGTGCCGGTAAACTCGTGATTTGTCATTTAAAAGCCATCTGTCTGAAATCTATTCACTATATGTCATGGACTCAAAGAATTTGCAGAAGGCAGGTTTCTAGGTGGCTTTTGGAAATCCCTATAAACCGCTGAAGATGGAAAAATACTCAGACACATGGTTTCAGAAATCAGGACCTGTAACGAAGATTATTTCTGTAATTTTTGGTTTGGAAATATACAGGAAATACACTGAAGTAGCTGGTTGTAGGACATGAAGAAGTCATGCAGTCAGCAAGTTTTATCTGAGCTGTGCTGGGAATTCGATGGGACCCTGTCTTTCCCTTCAGTATATCCTCAAAACAGAGATTGGAAGCTTGTTCCCTGGGTGCAAAGCATGCACAGAGTACGGTGGGCTCTAGGGAAATTGTGATTGCTCAATGATGAGGGTACTGCGTGAGATCACACCCCCCTGCTCTGCTCTTTTTCTAGGCCCTGTTTGAGTTGGTTCTGTGTAACTCCAAGGGCTCTGCAGCCCAGCCCAGATCCTTCAGCTGGGGGAAGGAGGAAAGAAAAGATAGTGAGAGATTTTTTTCCTTCTCACCTAGGAGCCGCCTGACAGTCAAACCCTTACTTTCACATACCTGGAAGCCTTGCCAGGTGTTTTGTTCTTGGGGCTTTACCTGCAGCTGAATGCTGTCTCCTTTTGTGGTCTCTTCAGGCCCTTCAGGATTTCCAGAGGTCACATGTGCTGGGAGAATAAGCATCCATCCAGTAAATTATTGTTCTCTGCTTATCAAGCTGATGTCTATTTCAGTATTAGAAGATTATTTCCTGCCACCCCCGCCCTGCCCTTTCTGATGCTGGACATGAATTATTGAATTTATCTTGTACCTGTCTAGGCTAGAAGGATTTTCTGAGAAGACTAATGCACACGTTTGGTTTTACTTTCTTGATTTCAGCAAAGATCAAAGATAATATCCACATACTTTGTCCTTCCTTGTTGTGTTATTTATAAATGGCAAAAAGTTTTTTTATGGAAACCTTAATTAAGCTTGTTTTGAAACAGCTTCTTGAGTTTCTTTCATTAAGTAATTTCTCAGTGATGAAAATCTGAGTTGCTTCTTTTGTCCTGCTTTCAGAGAAATACGGCTCTGGAAGTCTTTGTTTAATGAATTAGGAGTCAGGAGATATTATTTAATAATATTGTTGGAATTTGCAGCACTATTAGACTACAATCATCACAATAAGACACTTTAGTTTAAACATGGTTACATATGGCTGGATCACTTCTAGGTCAGAAATGCATTTACCAGATAACTTTTCTTTGCAATTAAAAAAATACTTGATGACTATACTTGAACATGGCTTTGTTATGACCTCTGAAGAATGTTAAATGTTAGCAGTAGAAATATTTTACTTATAATTTGTTTTTTAGTTTTATGCTACTTGCTTTTTATCTGTTACAGAGGAGAAATATAAGCAAAGGCTATGTGAAGAAATTTTGCCAGTATGTTTTAGCTATCTTCTCAAGTGGCTCTTTGAATCATATCTACCAAGATAACTGCTTCTTCTCCCCTTTTTAGCTGGTTTGTGACAAAGATGTGATAGTTCTTGACCTTCTCTTTTCTTTCATGCTTTTAACCAATTTAACTCTATCAGAAAAAAAAAATTATTAATGCATTTTAACTGGTTACTGTCCTGTTTTTCATTTTGTGGACATATTTTGGCACTCATTAACTCTTGAAAAGTGTTGCAACCACTGCACTACATCCCCCTTTTCCAGGGCTGATTTTTGTCTATTTTATAGCAGATAAAGCTCTGAGTTGAGCTCTGTGACTTTCCGACTCAGGTGTCTTTTTGAGTTGTATTTTGAACCATTTCTGATGTCTGCAGTCTCAGGATACTCTTGACTCTTCATGTGTCACTGCATGTATTTGCACTTCTCAAATTTTTGCTGCATCATATGATGGTTCTTACTAGTGTCTATAAAAGTTTCATCTGAATTTGTGTTCACAGTCTCTACTCAGGGACTGTTTTCCACCCGCCTTCCTTATCTGTTTACACCTTTTTTTACACCTTGTCTTTTAAAAATAATTTTTTTGTATGTGTCGTTTTATATGAAGTGCACTTCTTTAATACAATTTCAGTTAGCCACATCTGCTGATACTAGAAGGCTCTTGAAAACATCAAGTGCTTCACATAATGAAAACATCAAGTGCTTCAATAGATGCAAACGTCTATTGTCAGAAATAAAACTACTTTCTTCTCTTGTGATACAGTTTGTGTGCAGATGCAGCAGTAAGTGGTCTTTAAACCTTCTTGAAGTCTTTTAAACTCTGATGGAGACATAAATAGCACATTTCTTCCAATGGTGTTTCCTATCCTCCTTCTAGAATTGCATGGGTTTTTATTTCTCAAGGTCACCAAGGCTGACATAGGTCACTTCATTTATTAGATATTGGGCTGCCATTTCTAGTAAAGGAAATATAACTTCCCTTTAGGCAAGGAAGCTGCTCTGCCAGAGACCTAGTGCAGGAAAACAGAAATAGATGCAAAGCTGTTGTGAAACCCAAGCAGTTTCTCTCTCTTGGGTAAGCCAAGAGTTTGTTGTTTCCATTGCCCTGTGGTATCCAGCTGCCTACAGGGCATGTGCTTATTTTCTGCCCTGACCTTGGCTCTGATCTAGTGGATAATCTCTTCAGAGGGAGTGTTTGCTTTTGTGACTTGGATTCCCTTATCAAGGACCAAGGATTGAGGATGCTTTTCTCTGGCTAGAAGCCGGAACTAACTACTAAGCAGGTCACAGACAGCATCTTCACAGAGCACCCTCACGCTAACTACCTCTTCTTAAAGAGGCCTTCAGAGATTGCTGAGGAGTTGCAGAAAAAGGGAGACTTGAGATGAGGGAGAGAAGGCAGAAAGGAGAGTCAGAGAAGGCCTCCAGGCAAGATGTTGGAGATCATACTGATTTTCAGTAGGAGCTGGAGGTCAGAGACTAGGTTAGCTGTGATTTAGAACTGTGGTAGGTTGACCCTGGCTGGGCTATGGGTACTCACCAAACCACTCTGTCACTCACCTCCTTAGCAGGACAGGGGTGAGGAAAAAATAAGATGGAAAAAAAATTTATGGGTCAAGATAAAAGCTGCTTAATAGAGCAAAAGCAAAGACTATATGCCGAAGCAAAGGAAAACAGAAGATTTATTCTGTACCTTCCATGAGCCACTTCCCAGGAAGCAGGGCTGCAGTATGTGTAGTGGTAGCTCCAGAAGAGAAAAATCATAGTATAGCCTCTCCTCCCCCCTTTCTTTTAACTTTATTGCTGAGAAGACACCACCTAGTATGTAATGTCCTTTTGGTCAGTTTGGGTCAACTCCCTCCTGGCTATGTCCTCTCCCAAGATTTTGCCCACCCCCAGCCTTCTGGTGAGGGGGAATGTTGGAGAGGCAGCGCTGAATGCTATGTCATCATTGCTCAGCAGGATTCAAACCAGTGGTGTGTTAACAGCTCCTTTCCAGGTACCAGTGCAAAGCACAGCTCTACGGGAGCTGCTCTGGGGATAGTTATACCCAATACAAAAGGGTATACCCAGAAAAGAAGATGTTCCCTAGGCTGACAGTAGGCAACACCTCCATTTCCAGAGAAAGGAAATCTCTAGTAGGGATGTGACTTTACAGAACTCAGCCCAGGCAGCTAACAAGTTTACCACCAATCCATCACCCCCTATAGGGATGGGATCCAGAGTAACTGGGGCAGCTCTGCCTGGTGGGCAGATTCTCACTGCTGAGTAATATCACGTTTTCAGGGGAAGAAAATCCTTCTTGCTCTCTGAAAGAGAACACAGCCTTTCTGAGGAGCAGGCTTTCTGTTCAGAATCACAATGGTTGCAAATGCTCAAGCAGGCAGCCAATGTCCTCAGAAATTGTTAAGCTAATAGATGTTTTCTCTATAGGCTCCTAACAACTTAAAGTGATATTTAAAATATTTAAACAAAATAGCTCATCTGTTCTAGGGTAAATCCATTCATATGATAATTCCTAAGGTTGCTGCTCTTCCCTTGTATTTCATTATTTGGGAAAGAAACGTCTGTCTAATGCCTCATTTAAGATTCAGTGGAATCTTCCTTGCTTCAGTAATTTTCCTATTAAATTACAACTATTAACACTCGTTCCTCACCCTAAAGGAAACCAATAAAATCACCCAAACTAATGAAGTTGTTTTCAGCAGCAAGCACCTCGTTATGGGGGTATTTCTAATTACTGTTAAAATGAACTGGAACACAATGCCTCCAGAATGGGATGTCCCAGAGCTATCAACCCAAACCATAAACATCTGTGCAACTCATAATCTCTTCATTTAACCTTTGTAATAACAACACAACCTCAACTAATTTTTAAATGCTGATAGGCATTAAAATAAATAGATATGAAAATGTCACTGACACATTATAAATAGAATTCTAATTTATGAGCACTGCCTCCCAGTGAGGAATTCAGGTTTTGTCTTTCAAAAAATAACCATGCCACCTGGAGTTTATCTTTCTCTTATATTGTCAAGTCTGAACTAATTTTTTCCCCTTCTGCACGAATTGTTATATTTAGATGTCATCGCCCAGAAGACTATGTTGAGGAGTGATTAGGGTATAGCTTACACATCAGAATGCATGAGCTAACTAGAAAAGCAAAACTTCAGATCAGATTTAATTAAGATAGCTTACATTCTCAGTTCAGTTTTCTGCCTAAAGCAAGGAAAAAAAATGAAGACTAACGGTTTCTTCCAGAAACATGATACTCCTGGGATAGGAATTTAGAACTCCATAAGCAGAATAACTTTTACTCCCGTGAGTAGTCCTCCTGAAATCAGCATGACTAGTTATGTAAGTAAATGATACCCTGAATAAATTAATAATGCACAATCTGGCCACATAGAAATCCTTGATCTGGCACAGATTGCCTGTGAGTCATTCAAATAATGAAAAAGGAAAAATAAGTGATATCCATATGAGTGATGGCTTACTGGATTTTCCTTATTAGTTTTCATATATGGAAAACTGAAGCTTTAATATCTAAATAAATCAAACTGGGAATCTTCAACTGGAGCTAGCTAAAGGGCAGCGTCTGCAACTCATAATGCATTCACCTCCTTACAAAAAGAAAGAGGAATTTTTTTGATACTAGCTGCTCAGTCTATAAACAATATGGTGAAACTTCAGCATAACTGTAATCACCATCAATTTAGTGCTCATATTACAGGGCAGTTAGAAGGTTGGGAGCAACTGAAATCCACTTCCATAAACAGCAGGCAAGTAAATAATGTAAGTACATGCACTGGACTATCTATGGTAACTTTCATTTGCAGGTCATCCTAAGCCTGTAATTTTATACATATATTTATATATATATGGGCTCTGCAATGCTAACTGAAGTAGAAGGCAGAATAATTTTATAAGCATTGGAAATACGAGGCCTGGTGTCCTTTGGATGTGTATCTTTTAACTGACCAAGGGAAGAGAGATGTGAGAAGGGAGAAAAGATAATCTTCATCTGAACCTTTTCCCTTTTGGCTCTGTTCAAGGTATATACCCTCATGCTTATAAACTCCTGTACTTCCCTTTGAGGTGTGAATGGGATCTGCTTCCAGATTCTGCTTCCATTTATTTTCATGAAACCTAGTCAACTTTATAAATTATGTTAAATTGCATTAAAAGCCAACCTGTAGGTTCCAGTGATGTTGAGAAAGATGTGCGAACACACACCCCAAACACACACACTTAGCTTCAATTCCACAGAAAAAAAGAGGACTGAAATACAGAAGTGGGTTGTCTTCTTCTTTTCCCAATAAATTAGGTAGATTGCACAAAGTGGGAATATTTTCAGTTTAAGATATAGATGTTGACAAAATTGTAACTTTTTGCATAATAGGGCCTTTAGTGGGAAATGTGCTATGAAATCATAGAAAGCATAGTGAGAGGGATGGCTCACTATGCTAGTTGCTATTCAGGTTGATAGGGACAATTCTGTTTTCACTGGATTGTTTATGAACTATAGAGATAGAAAAAAGAAAACCAGAAAAAAGGTTGAAATACAAAGAACAAAACCATACTCTTAGTGCAAATGATATCTCTATTCCTTCCTTTTTTTTATTCCCAACCACTCTCTTGGTCTTACTATAAAGCCTGACAGAATAATATCTGTGTTCTGATAAACTGGTACACAGGGAGTAAAAGAGTGCCTTGGTTCCTAAAATCTTGTCCCCAAACTGCAGAAAATTATGCAAAAAAAAAAAAATTGTTCTGAAAGTTGTTTAAGAACCTCTTTGCATGGCCTGAAAGAAGATACAGGAAACTGTTGTGAAAGAGGCAGACAAGTGACTGGCATCATTTGCTGTATAGAGAGAACAGGGAGACAGGATAAGTGACAAGAATAACAGCATCAACTGACAGAAATGTACCTTTGTCATGAGCGATTCAAAACCTACTCAAGATTATTATTCTACTACACATCAACACAGCACCTGAGCTGAACTGGAGATGCTGGAGGGTTTCAGAGAGACCTGGTCTTGTTTTCTTCCTTTTTAGGCAATATTCCTGACAGGGGTTTTGATTTGTTTTATTTTAAATTATGGCCATCATTAAAAACTAGTTTGTAGTTGATTTGCTTAGCAGTTCACATAGGTTGCTTGAAAGGCTTTGGAGTGAAACAAACAGGATGGTTACACAGCTACACAGGGCTGGAGAGGAGAGCTGAGGTGGATGGAGCTGTTCATGGCATTTTCCTGGAAAGGCTGCAAGGAAGAAAGAGGCTTTGCAGCTTTGCACTTTTCCATCCTTCTAGATTTGTGCTGTTTTTTTCTTCCAGTTTAAGACATACAGGTGGCAGCACTGTGTCAGATCAGAGGTGAATCTGGCTGCTCATCCTGTATTTAACACTGGTCAATAGCAGTGATGGAAGAGGATAAGATGCCTGCAGCCATACAACCACCTGGGGTTAAAAAACTGACCTAAGTATCTCTTATGAAGACAGAGAGTGGGTGTTGTTCATCCTGGAGAAGAAAAGTTTCAGGGGGGATCTAGTACCTAAAGGGGGCTACTAGAAAGCTGGAGAGGGACCTTTCACAGGGGTGTGTAGTACTGTAGGACAAGGGGGAATGGCTTTAAAATGAAAGAGGGTAGGTTTAGATCAGGTTTCAGGAAAAAAAAATTCTTTAGTGTGAGAGTGGTAAGAGACTGGCTCAGGTTACCTAGAGAAGTTGTGGGTGCCACATCCCTGGAAGTGTTCAAGAACAGGTTGGATGGGACTTTGAGAAACCTGATCTACTGGAAGGTGTCCCTGCCCACAGTAGGGGAGCTGGAACTGGATTACCTATAAGGTTCCTTCCAACCCAAAGCATTCTATGACTCTATGATAAGCATCTTCAATACTCTTTGGTCATTTTTTTTCTATTATCTTATCTACTCTGTTTTGGAACCCTTGTATCCAGAAGGTCTTGTGTTTTATTTTCCAAAAATACTCCATTCCCATCCATTTTGTACCTTTGTTTTCAGCTCTGTGATCTTAATTTCCTGGAGCTGGACATAAATCTGGCAATGCACAGGTCGGCATTTGCACTTATTAATCTGATGTTGATATACTGAACACTGAAATGATGAGAATCTAAACTCATTGATGTCATTGTCATGGCATCATCTATGAAGAAAGATGACAGAGCTGGGATAGTGACTTGTGATGAGATTCAAATACAGTAATCCAGTTTGGGCATGGGGGACCAAGTGGTCATTATGCTCAGAAACACAGTTAAGGGGAAGGACAAAATTTCTTAGACTTTAGAATAAAAGAAATCAAGGTCTGTGGAGAGACCAACAGATAAAGTCTAAAAAAATTACACAAGTCCTTTTTGAGTCCAAAATATAGGGTTATAAAGCTAAATACAGGTCCAGAAGCATGAAACAGGTCACTTGAGATGGGTAAGTGCAACAGAAAGCTTTCTCTGTTGTTTTCAGTCTCCTTGGTCTATTAATCTTAACTCACTCTTATAGATCATTACAGATTCAATGCTGTCAGTGATCTGAATTAATCGTTTGGAGATACTGATGGGTACTGATTCTAGCCAGAGGACATTACAACAGAAGCTCCTTGCTTTGTCTTTTTGAGCTATGATTGAATCCTTTTCAACAAAATTTTAGGGAAGAATCTAATTTTTTAGTCTTACTGAAGTCAAGTACAGTCAGCAGCAGTGTTTTGAAGGCCTGATTTCTTGGTGGCTTTCTATCATATTACCTGGGGAACTGGCTACCTCTGTTGAAAATGAAAAAAATACTTGATTGTTGTTGATATATAGTGAGTAGTTGAGCTCACTGAAAATCAAAAGAATAATATATTCTTTACACTTTGATCACATACAGATACTGTTTTGAGTAGTGAAATTGAAGAATTTGAGATGTTCTTCCGTGGAAATTATCTCTTTATTATTTTGTGATTTTATGGCTTGCTATCCTTTTGTGACTCTGAAACATCCTAATTCTTTTAGCATTGCTCTGCAGCGCTTGTGTTTTGTTTCTCTGTACCTTTTTTGTTGGTGCTGGTAGCGCTGAAGGCCTCTTGATAAAGTTATTCTGATATATTGTTATTGCTATTTGTCAAAAGCATTAACCTTCCTACTAATTTATTGTTTTATACACAATGGACTATTCTTTTAGAATGATGATTTTCTAAATGCAGCCTTTTCTCTTAGACAAAAACATGGGGAAAACCAAAATACCTTTTCATGGAATCATGGCTTGATTCCTTCCCCCTCCCCTCTCCCCCAGTTCAAACTGAACTCATACAAGGGAAAGTGTGACAGAAAGCTGTTAATTTGGTTGACAGCATTGCTTAACTGCAGAGATTAATCTTCATATATGACTGAGTTTTTTTCGTCTCCTATTCATCACTGAATGATGTCCAGATGAACTACTCTGGAATAACAGCATGCTGAAATTTCAGAACATCTCAACAATCTATAACAGATACTGCAATATGTCAGAAGAAGCTAATTTTCCTCAAAATTGTTTTAAAATAGAGTAATAGTGATATGGCATGGTATTTATAGGGAAATTTGAGAGCAAACCACAGACAACTAGGAAAAAGTCACAGAAGGGCAAGAGCATTAGGCAATTTGCTGCCATGGCATATGCATGATTGCCATTAAGAATATTTATTTACAAATTGTGCTGTTTTCATACCATCTCATTATATTAGTTCCTCATTGTAGAGAGATTTATCTGAGATTAAGAATTATAACAAGCAATGTTATGAACTAATAAGCACATCTAATTTGGATGTTGTTAGAGCATTAAATGGAATTAGTGACAGCACCATTTCATTTCATTTAGGTAAGGTTATTATCCCCTTCCATGATATGGGACCATAACTACTTCAGTGGCTGTAATGGAAGCACACACAATATTTCTTTGTTTCTGTTTTTAGGTCAGCTATTAGATAATGTTCATCATTAGGAAGGAAAAGTGGTCTATTAGAGGAAGGCTTTGTCCTCTGGTGATACAGGAATAAGAATGGTTTGTGTTGGAAGGGACTCTAAAATTCACGTAGTTCCAAACTTCTGCCATGGGGGATGATCTTTTGTGCCTTCGTGTGAAAGCACATGTAGCATAAACCAGGATCTACGTGTTGCAGCAAACAATTCCCAGGACTATCCTGCTGGCATTTCATGTCAGGGGAGGCAGGGGGAAACAAGCCCTCTGTTTTACAAAACTTACATGCAGTGTGTAATTCAGATTCATGATGAATGTGCTCCCCCACCTCCCAGTTTTCGAGCGGGTTCTAATCAGGGCCACCAAGAGCTACAGCATTTATCAGATGGCTTCCCTTCTTCAGGTCTTCATTCACAAATTTGTTTCTGTGCAATGGTGCCCAAGACAGCACTAATGAGTTTGCTGAAGTGCTGGAAGCAGGATAGCCATGGTTTTGTGGCTCTCTGCCCTGGTTAATCAGCCCTGTTTCTCAGCAGTGCTAATTAGGCGAAGCTGAGATCTCTGTGGTGGTGAGTATATTCATTCTGATGAGCAGTTATTTCGGGCAGCTCTATGTGGCATTGCACTGCACTGGTAGACCTACACTCAGCATCAAGGACATTAAGAGGGAACCCTGTTCAATAGCTCTATAGGTTTCCAGCTCTCTCTCCTCCAGTAAATGCAGTACAATTTTTTTTATCATAAATTTTTTAAGTCATACTCCTTAGACCTGCTGCTGGACTGAAGTGCTGCTGCCCCCTCATCTGAGGTAGAAATACTGTCATTGACTCAAATAGGATGAAATCCTGACTCCAAGTGAGCAGTGTGAAGTGGACAAACTTGCCTGAAAAGCTGCAAATCAAAGAGCTATCTAAAAAGTGAGTGTTGGACATTAGCTTGTCAGGTGTTATTGACTTTTGTCTGTAGCTACCAGAGGCACAGTAACTTTGCTGGCGAGGGTAAGGAGCTTTTTTTAACACTGTTGTGTAACTGGTAGCCCTCTGTGCCTTGCAGCCAGAGAAATAGTGCCCAGAGTGTGCAGACATGCCATGCCCAGTGCCAGGGACTGCTAAACTATGCCTACGTACTTTGTACCCCTGGGACAGCCTCGCCAGACTCACTAACATGGGTATGGGAAGATAGGGGTGCCCTGGGGAGCCCTTAGGGATGTCAAAGATTTAATTTGCACATAAAAAACATTAGGAGTGAAGAAATAAAACCTCAGTGTGCACTGAAGGGTGACTGGGGGACAACGCTCACTTCCAGTTGAACAAGGCTTCTTGGGTGCTTTAAGTTGGGTCCAAATTTCTCTTCAGTAATAACCCATCCCCTTTCTCATCTGTCATGGCCAACAATATAAATATTCTTTAAAGACAACCTCCTTTGTAAAACCGATGCATAATGAACACCTGATGACATACCATGTGGCACCCTCCCATGCCATGCTGCATGCCCCTGGCTTGGGAACTGTAGGGGAAGACTCATCACTTGTCTCCATGATGGGGTGCAACAGCCAGCCTTTGCCTGGCTCAGTATCTCCACTGCTTGCCCTAGTAAATGTTTCTTCTACTTTTCTTCACAGATGATCCAGTGGCTGTGGGGAGGTAGCCTGGGGACCTTATGGATCTGAATCCTGGCAGGCAAGCAGAGGGATCAGAAGCGGGGCTCTGCAGGGTGCCAGCTTCTTCCAGATGATGCAGGAATATCTGCTTCAGTCTGCATACAAAACTAAGTCTCTGGCTCCTAGGGGCTGAGAGTGAAACAGTGCAAGGCTGTGCAAGGTGAGTTTGTTCCCCTTTCCCTGGCCCTGGTGCTCATGGACTCTAGTTCAATCCAGTCAGGGAACAATGGTGGATCTCACAACCAGTTGGATTTTCCCAAGCTGCATTTCTTTGCTGTGCAATTCAAATTTGAAAGCTGCTGCCTAGACATTGTTTGAAGCTAGTGTTTTTCTACGAACTGTGTAGAAATGAAATAAGAACTGGAGTGAGAACCTGTTTCTTTTACAAAAGAAATCCATTATGCTCAACATGGTCAAACCATTACACTTGCTTTCTCCCTGCTTGTTCCCATGGCAGCATATCCACTGCTGGTATCGACTGCAAAATAACATGGTGAACAGGACAAAGGAATCTCTGAGGACACCTGGAATTGTGGAATCATAGAATTTGCCTAGTTGGAAGGGACCCACAAGGATCATTGAAGTCCATCTCCTGGCCCTGCACAGGACAGCCTCAAGAATCACACTATGTGTCTAAAGTCTTCTTGAGCTCTGGCAGGCACCTGGGAGAAGGCATGTTAGCAGCTGAGAGTGTATCAGGACATTACTTTGGTTAACAAAAGTTGAATTTTGCAATGTCCTGCTTGTGAAAGCTTACAACAATACAGTTGTCATCCTTGCAAAATCAGAGCCAAACAGCAGAATTCTACTTCCAGGCACTATTCTCTCTCTTCTTCCTATTTTCTTTTTTTTCTTCTTTTCCACCCCCCCCCCCCAAAGAACATTATGCGAGCCTACTTGAATCAGAATATACTAATTGGATTATTTATGCTGCGTTTGACCAAGTAATTGAAATAAATTGATTCACTGTTTTGGTGAACCCCCATGGTATAAACAGCCATAACAGGGAATTAGGCTGTTTTGCAAAAACATTTTCTGAAGTTATGGTCTTTGATCTGTTCTCCTGTGGTAAATTGGTGCTGCACCGATGTTCATAAAATCAATTTGTGGTGACAGAAATTGGGTTACTGTTTTAGTGGAACAAGAGCATTCTCTGTGGATGCCATACACATTTTTTTCTCTCTCCCATGACCTTTTTAAAACCTGTTGACAGGGATATAAAAATATATTCACACCCAATATTTCCCTCAAAATGGGACTGCACTATAGTCTCTTCTCATGTCTGTGGCTCGTCTTTTGACCTCCAGCTTCCCACATAAGCCAGTTCACTCCTTTTCTTGCTTGATGCCCTAGAGACATCTGCTATGGCTCTGAGGACCACTGAGTGAATCTCTGCTCACGCCCCTGAGTGCCCTGTACTCCCCAAGTACTTCTATTTTGTGAGCTGAAGGTTGTGTCTTCTTTGCCTGCAGGGGTAGCCACAGAACAGTAAAAGAAGAGGCCACCTCTCCCTGCTTCCAAAGCTGTCATCCCTCAGCACTTGTCGCTGCTCACCCATGCTGCAGTGTGTGACTAATAGCAGTGGGCTGCTGCTCAGCACTGCGCATCAGGGCAGAGCTGAACTCTCCCCTGCCATGCCTGTGAGCAGCACAGTGGTAAAGGTGGCCTAAACATTTCCTACGGTATTATCAGTCCATCCCGCAAAACACAATGAATGCAACAATGCAGGGAAATACACAAAATACATACTGCAACCGTCGGCTTTAGGGATAACCAGATTCACAGAGGTAGGGAAAAGGTATCAAAACAAACCCTTGGCTCTCGGCTGATGTGATGTATACTGTTGAAAGTAAAAGTACTGAAAATCAGGAAACTATTCTACTGCATCAATATGCTTGACAAGCTAAAAAATAGCTACAAAATTTCATGAATATTTCTGTGTAAACTGCATTTAAATTAATGTCAGTGCTTCCCCTTGCAGATTAGGAATTAGCAACTATTCTTCTGTTAATGTAAATTTAACTTCTTGTTGTTGTTCTTTGCTTTTGTACCAACTCTATTCCAGTAGAAACTGAAGCACAAACTTCAGAAGGACGCTTCTGAAAGCCTCCAGATGGCAACAATAATTATTTATTATCTTTAGCTACCATGATTATGTTGCCCAATCTGTGATATTGTAAATCAGTTTTCAGATGGTCATAGTAGTTGTAGCAAGTTTTGTGAAAAAAATTGCTCATTATATGTTTGTTTGGAAGGATTGAACCAGAGCACTGCAACTCTTTCAACACAAGTAAATCAATGTGGAAGTTTAGATCTAAAAGCGACTCTGAGCGTGGAGTGACCAATGTGGTGGGATGCTCAGAATGAGGAATACATCATTCATGTGAAACAGAGTCTAGGTTTCTCTAAAATCCACACTCCCAAAGTGGGTTCAATCAAGGGCTGTACTGTTTTCTTTTCACTGAAGACAAATTATAGTTTAAAATGAGAGAAATTTCTTCTTTGGGCTAATGCAAAAGCATGATGTTCAGTTGCAACAGCACTGATATTCTGAAGTAAGGGTTCAGCTCTCATGCAGTTTTTGAGATTTGCTTGTTTTTATTACAAGCTTGCATAGGTTTTGCCCTCCAGAGTTTATTTTTCCCCTTAACCTAATTCTATCCAATCTGTCAGCTTTTCTTAGTAATGTTCTGAGGCCACAATTTTTTTTCTTGCTGAAAATATTATCTCTAAGTGTTCTGTATTTGCAGGGTAATGGTGACATTGAAATGGAGGGAATGACACACTGATTTTCAGCAAGGCTTTCATAAATTGTCTGCTTAGATTTATGATGTGTCACTTGATTTACAGCACTCCTTTTTTTTGTGGATGTTGTTATCTGTTAACATTTCTGCAATAGCCCCCCCCTTTTTTTTTTTTACTTCTCAGAGGCTAAAGTAACACATCTTTACAATCTTATTTTTAAATTTTGATAACTTGATAGTCAAAATTTCTGACTCTTAATAAGGATAGAGCTTGTTTTCCAAAATACTATTTTGTCTTGAGCTCCCGATGCCTTTGTTCTTCATCTTACAAGTACTATTGAAAAAAATGCTCTTTGAATTTTAAAGGTTACAAAACTTACTCTGAGAAAAAAATCTGTTTCCTGGTACTCTCAGAATTGCTCCTCAGTTTGATGTATTTTAGATTCCTCAAGGTCTCCAGTTTTTTTTTTTCCCAGAAGATGGTCAGTGGTCAAAGGTGCTAAGTCCCTATTTTCTCAAGGCAAGAAGACTGAATTTTGTTGTTTCTATAATGAACCCACTGTGGTATCTTGATTGGAGCGAGTTCAAGGAATTTTCCCTCACATTCCATATGGCAGTGGACTTATGGCACTTATGAGTCTATTTATGGTCCAAAGCATCTTTTCCCATGCTGTAGTACATAAATGCTGTCCAAGTGAGTGCCTCTTCCTGCCTGTGTGCATTACCAGAGACTGGTCTTGCCACCATCAATGGTATATTGATAGATCACATTCTCCTTCCAGCTGAAGGGAAGAAAAATGATGATTCAGATAATTGTTACAAACTCATTGGAAGCTCTTCAGGTTCCACAAAGCTCCAGTTTGCCTTTTGTCCATCACTGACTAAGACTTGTCACTGGAAAACTTGTCTTTCTAACTGACAACAGGTGTTCCCTACTCAGGCCTGTGCTACTCAGTGAGAAAAGTGTTCCTGTTCCTTGTAGCACACATCAAACTTATGGGTAAGGTTTTAGAGAAGGGCATAAAACTGTTTTCAAAGGCTGCTAGGTGGGGGGATGCAATGCTTTGTTCTTTGCCAGTTAATGGGCAATAGCTTTCAGTAATAGAGAAACACAGAAGCACAAGCATGGCAGGAATGTATTGCAACAGTATTGACAATGGGGTTACTAGGTTTAAAAACTAAAAACCATGTACCTATTTCTATACTGGATTAACTCCAAGGTCAGGTCTCTGTTTCAGCTGACAAGCTTCTGGACCGCTCACAAGTACTTGGCATGTGGCATCAGTCTTTTGGCAAAACCCTCAGATTGGCTATTGCTTTTACTGTCCAGGAGCAAGCACCATGGTGGGCTTGCTTGATCCTCTGTGGATGAATCACCTCCCTGCCTGTCTTTAATCCCTGTGTTCACAGCCTCAAGGTCCTTAGGTTGGTCCAACACCAGGACTGCGGTGTGGTAACCAGGAACTTTGGAAATAATCCAAACACACCCAGTGTTGGTTTTGGCCATCATAACCAAGGTTCTTGATTGTCTGTTGGACTTCTCATGTGACTTGATCTGTATTTTCCTTTTTTACTTTTAGTTTGAGGCCCACTAGGCTATTTTCCTATGTAATCTAAGACTGAAGATATTGCTGTTTGTGTTTCCTTCCTGCCCCCTCCCCCCATTACTATAAGCATATTTCCCAGTAATATAAGACATTTTCTCCAACCCTGAAAATTGTCATGACAGGTTGTTACCTCCTACTTCATTAGGTAGCCATGGTTAGGCTTTCTATAGCCCAGACTTGTGTGCATCTATGAGAGCCAAGGATGTAAGTGAAATTGATTATAAGAAACGCCAGAGATGTGGCTCATGTTATCCCTGCTCTTGCATCAACACAGATGATTTCTGCCATGATTTGGGAGCATGTCTGTCTTGGGCAGATTTCATATGGAGATCAAAACAAGGATGAACAAGATGCTTCAGACAGCACCGCTGAGGGAAAAGAAGAATAAATGCTGCCCAAGATAAGAAAAGAAAAGGGAGAAGAATATATTTCCTAGCATCTTGAGACTGTTGGCTAAAAGAGCTTACATTTAAGGCCCAGCTTGTCAAGATATATAGCAACATCTGTTTTTGCAAAGCCTTTGAATATAGACAAAGCAAAAAGCTCCTATCCGCATGACAACCAGACTACATGTACAAAATAACAAGGCTTTTTCAGTCCATATGAAGCACATTATCAGTAACTTTACTGCCAAGAATTATAAAGAAAGATGCAGCGCAGAATTTGCCATTGCAGATGATCGTTTGTCTAACTTTATTCCTTGAATCTTTTACTGGAATCTTCTTAAGCTCAGATTTAGGAATTCAGTGGCTTCTCTTGAGACTTTGGTTGCTGCTCTTGTCCTCCCCAGCTGCCTGCTCTATCTCTGCTGCAAGTCTAGGTAGCAGTGAAGGTGATTTTAGAAAGCCATGATGTTGGCTGTGGCCTCTGCATATCTTTTCCATGAGTGTTAAGGCTGTCCGTGTGCTGAGGGAGGAGGAGAGGTGAAAATCTCTAAGCTTTCTCAGCTATCCTAAGAGATAAATAATGGAAATATTCAATGATAAATACTATCTATGTACTGGTTTAAATATGTTGTGCCTGCCTATTCAGTTTGCTCCCATTCTTTTCTAGTTATCTTTAAATTTTAACTTTATATTTCTAGGTATTTTTCTGACACAGAGGAATGTTAGAATTCTATAGTGGAAATAAGACCTGGAAGGAGGATACACTAAATCAGCTCTATTCCTGAATGACCAGGGGTATCCTGTACTTTTCCCAGAGTGCAAAGGATACACTAAGTTCAAAGGTTTAGCAACTAGACCTCAGAACTCTTCCAAGGGAAAGAGAAACACGTCGTTAGAGAAAAAAACCTTTAGACAATGCTCTTTCCCCACCCTTCATCTAGAGGAAAGCAACTGAGATGCAGTAATAACACACTCTGACACAGCTGAGAGCCTGTGCACAGTGATCGGAGGGAAAACACAGGGGCCAGGACTGTCTTTTAATTTGGTGGTTGCCTGAGGATGACAGGAAGCTGCTGTCAGTCACAAAGTGAAAAGGACGATATTCTAGTGTGCTTGGGATGGCAAAAGGGGATCTTTTATTCCTTCAGTGATCTATGAGTAATTTCTGACATAAAACCCCCAAGTCACCTGCAAAGCCAATTTGGGAGAGAATGGTAACAAACATTTCTTCTAGGAGTTCTGGAGAAAAAAGGAAGAAATAAGAGAAAAAAAATTCCTGCCCTTTATTTTGCCTGGTATTATCTGCTGCACAAATGTCATTAAGTGACATTTCTCTCCTACAGCCATCCAGTATATATGAGGATTATTATTCCCTCCTTCTCCTCTCTTCCACTCAAAAACAGATAGTGGCTAACAGTTAATGAGGGGGACTCTAATCTGACAGCACTATGAAAGCTTCTGACAGAAAAGATCTTGATAATGGCATAAGAAATTCTTTCTATCTCAGGCTACCATTAAGGTACCTGTCTGCAGGTGGGAAGCCAGGACATTCTCCTGTAGTAGAAGCTTCTTAGACCTGAATTCTCTTGCAGTTCTGCAACCTGTTTAAGAGGAAAACCCAAAACAGCTGGAGGGAAAATAAGAAAATAAAGGCATTCAAAATATAAGGACTTACTAAGATTAAATTCCTAAATGGGAGTTTGTTGCCATTTGTTCAGTGCTCAACAATTAGGGTGGATTTTGCTTTCAGTTACAGCATTATCCCAGAGTTACTCTGTAATACTCTGCATATATGTGTGTATAGAAATGGAAATTTCACTGTGGGAGGTACTGTATATCATGTGGGACTTTTTAAAGCGGAGAACTTGCTGCATAAATTTAAACTGTGGACAGCCTATGATTTTGCATAGTACAAGCTGTTCTGGATTGCCTGTGCTAGACCATGTGGCATAAACAGAAATTGCCTCCTCAGCCTCAGTCCTGTGCCTTCAACCCCAGGAGACCAGTCTGTGGGACAAGGAGTGACTTTTCTCTGAGGTGCTACCAAAGTGTTTCAGAGCAGAATTTTGTCTAAATAAGCATTCATGATTTTTATTTTGATGTGGTCAGCCCTATGGTTTCAAATTAGGACTTTGGACATTACTGGTGTTGGGGAGGCAAGTTGCTTACTGCTGAAGGGCAGAAGATGTACACAGCTTCATGTTGAGCACATGCAATGATTTAAATTCTGAGAACTTTTACTGTGCTTGAAGAAGGGGTTAATGCAGAGCTAGGGTGGAGGCTATGAGAAAGGCAGTGGTGGCAAGTGCAGAAAACAAACTCTGACCAGAGAAGTTGAAATGAAGATTTGTTTTCCGAGTCCAGCACAGAGAATTTTAGCATCAGGTTTGCTGCTTGTTCAGTGTTTATTGAACTTTCTCAAAGGGTTGTTCTTTATATGTGTGTCTCAGTAAAAAAAGAGAAAAATGTTGCTTTGATGTAGGTTTTCTTTCTTTGAGCAAAGAACAGGCCATCCAGATGCTCAACCCTTCCTAAGATGAAAACTTATATAAGGCAGTCAGTATACCCAGCCTGTGCCTTGCATTTTGTAGGGTTAAACTTCATGTAAATTTGTGAAGCTGGCACATATAAAAGCATATTCTACCCTCTGTATTTTTTCCCACTGGTATGTTGTCTGCTCACAAAAAGTGGTATTTCTTTTTTTTGGTTTTTTTTTTTTTTCTTTTCCCTACCTACACATTCCATTTTAGTGTGCCATCTGCTTTCAACCTGCTTAGCATTATACTCTGACTTTTAATGACAGAGGAATTCAAGTGCCAGGGTCTGGATTTTATTGCTAAAGATGGCATGCAGACCTTCTTTAAATCATTCCAATTCGTCTAAAGTCCCTGTTTGGATGGTTTTCAAAGGCAGCCTAGAGTTATCAAGCTTCTACTACAGATCTTGCTAATCTTTTTAAAAGGCCTCTCTCTGAGGTTCTTTAACTTCCTAAACTCTCCTTTTTGCCTACTTCAAAGCTAGCAAATATGGGGGTTTTATGTGAAAATTTCATACATCCTTGTCTTATTTTTCTTGACAGTTGCAAGCTGTTGTGTGACCTAAAATCCAGGGAAAAAAAACCAACAAAAACCCTACCTTAAAAATGTATAAAAAAATTTTTGTCATTTTTACACTTCAGACTGAAACTTTCTTAAATACTCGTCACTTTAAAATCTTGAGTTTTGCTTATTTCTGGAGAAGAGATTGAATCAAAATACTGTGGACCTTCAACTCAGAAATCTCTCTTAATTTTGAAGTGTTTGCAACTGCTGGTAGCTACAATAAGTACCCCAGTCAGTTTGAGCTACTTTTTGTTTTTTCAGCTTTGGATATTGCAGCTTCCTCTGTAGGCCAGTTTTCTGAAGTTCAGCAAATAACCTCCATGTGTGTCCTGGCTCTGTTCTCCACAGTGGACACTTCTCCTCCCTGGCATGCACAAAGGATTATGCTGAGCTGGAGGCAAACTGCCAGTCAGGACATATTGCAGTGAACCTTTCTTTTCTTCAGTTTAGGTGTGTGGTCCATGTGTGCAGAAGAGCCCTGCTTTGGCACTGCCTGTTGTGTCCCAAGCGCCTGTCAAAGCAAGAAGGCTACGTAACCTGGCAAGCAGCAATAAAAAAGATTTTCTTCACAGTGTTATATTGTTTCTGGGGCTTTTGTACCCTCAGAATGCTGGGGTTTTCTTGGGTGGATTTCTGGATAGATGTTTTATTCCCTTAGATTTTAAACTGTGATTTCTACTTGCATATATGTCTATATGAAATCGCAGTGGGCAGTAATCTGCATCTTTAAGCACTTTAAATATCTTTATAGTGTCATGCTTCACTTATCTGTGGGGAGATGTCTCCTCAGTGGAAGCGAAAATTCTTTATAGAAATACCTTGGCTGTACAGAAAAGATATTTTTCTCCATTAAACTTTTAGATAGGTTTTGTTAATATTCCCAAGTAATTTCCCAACAAGGATCAAATTCTTTGTTGTACTTTGTACATTTACCCAGAAATCTAAGAGAAACTTTTGCCTTTTTTTTTTTTCTTCTCTTTTTGTTAGTGGAAAAGTCTAATTGGAACGGATGAAATGACATTATTAAATACCTGAATGAAGATCACCAGGGAAATAATCGAGCTGCTGATACTCTGATACTCTAATGTTAACTCAGTGCTTCTAAATAATCAGTAATCAGCAGCTTGAATTAGACTGAGATAGACTGAGCGAAGTGCTTGACTATTCAAAGTGAGTGCAAGAGATTTGGGGAAAAGTTCAGTGCAGTCAGGGAAAAAAAAATGTACTGCATTAAATATGCAGGACTAAAGAAATCATGCTTCTATTTTATTTTAAGTAAACACATTATCTTTTGATATATGTTGGTCTTTCTTCATGTGAATCATGAATCATGCAGCACTTCAAGCCCTGATTAATATTCTTAATTGCTCTCCCTTTTTCATTCTTGCAGCTGGCAGATGGAATGCTGCAGATCAGACAGTGCCATATCAGTAGTGTTTATACTGTCTGTGAACAAATGGTGTTACAGCCTGCACGTTTATCCCCTTTGATCCATACACGACTGAAGCAAGGTGCAATAACCAAGACTTACTTTTTTTATTTTTTATTTCTTTCTCTTTCCTGTCTCTGTGGTGTTAACCCTGTTGGGAGCAGATGATAGGACATGGACTGTGAGCCAATTTCTGTAATGACAAACAATTTTCAGCAACAAGGACATCTGGAAATCTTAGGAGATCCACATCCAGAAAGGATGTCCTCGTCCATTCTGTCTGGACAAGATATGCTAGAGAAATGTCTATCTTCCAGTAAGCTGGGCTGAAAATTCTTAGTGGGAGTGTAATTTTTTTTGGTAATTTTCTATGCCAGTGCTAATTAGGGTGGATATACAAAAAATCCAAAAGAAAGAGCATAATATCAGTAAGAAGCTGAGAGATGATTTCTAATTAGCTGAAAAGTGAATGAAGGTTCAATAATTCTTTCTGTTTGCTAGGGGCAAAGAATGAGTTCTCTAAATGAAAGAATCCTCCTTACTCTAGAAGTTTAAGCTTTTTAGATCTTCCTATTTCTTAGGTTTTTCAAACTACCTTCAAGGTCAAAGAATAACTTTTCTCACTAGCAGCAATGCAAAGTCTATTTTTACAGGAAAAGCAAGACCTTCCTTTTCTGTCATGACTGTTAAAAAAACCAGTAGATGAAGAGTGACCACTTCATTTTAGAATGTGCACATTGGTTTGCTGATGTTAAAATTAGATGACATTTTATGTGGTCAGCATTACTATCATAATATATGTGTTTGCAATGAAAATAATTTAGCCTAAGGAAAGGTTTTATGCTATGCATAATTCACTTGGCTTTTGGACACAGGAAAGCATCTGTGTTTTTCAGTTAATTTTGTAAAAGGAAATGTGTTTTCTCATGCTTTGTGTAGGACTTGTAAATGCATAATCCCATGAAGGCACCAGAGTCTGACTAACATGAGGTGATTGGCTAAAATTCAGGACTCTACTTTGAATATTCATCTTCTTGGAATAATTTAGATAATGAATGAATCAAATGACCTCCTGTGATTGCTTGCATGTAATTATAAGAAAAAAAAAAGAGGGAAAAAATGTACAGTATCACATGTTATGACACCAGCACATAGAACTGCAGCAGAGCTCCCGAGCTCAGACATCATAATTCCTCAGCAGGTATTTCTCTGAAATGTTTGGAACTTTACCATCAAAAGGACTCTGGTTGTAACAATTATGTCAACTTGCAGGAATTCAAAGAAATGTGTATTGAAGAATACACAGTGAAACTACTGGATGTGAGGCTACAAAATGTCCATTTAATTATCAGAAATATTCTGAACATGTTTGCATTTACGACCCATCAGTTCCAACCTGGCTGCAGCCTCAAGTGTCAATGCAAAGCAAAGCAAATTCAGCTTAGTAATTTCTATAACTTCCATCAGTAAGGTGGTAGTCTAAGCAGGTTCCTACACTGGCATACTTACTTACAAGACTTTCCTTTTCTTATAGTTTCAACTCCTTTGGGTTGAAGCTGTGTCTCAGTTCATGCCATTATTCTCACTATTAATAGCTGAAGGGACTCCTGTAAGCTGCATCTGGTTACAATTCCCTGGATGTGCCAGTTGTTCTCTCCATTGCTGCTGTTGTCATAGAATTACATTTTTGTACCAGTGTTTGTCATGATGCTAAATTCTAGTAGTTGCTACATAGGTGTTGTGAAGTGTTTTATGCATTCTGTGCTGGAAACCAAGGCATCATGGGGTTGCATGATGTACTGGCATCTTTTTATTTTGAACAAAACTACCTCATACTTTTTTTTTTTTTTTTTTTTTTTTTTTGCTTCAGTGTCTATAATAATTATAATTACACAATATTTGTTGAGGCATTTCATGTATCTGGTGGGGTAAAGATGTGTCTTTTTGATTTGATTTACCAGTCTGATGTACAAAATGCCAAATTTTTCTTCTGGCAACATTTGACAGTTATAACACTCTTCTCATTCCAGGCAGGTTTCAGGTTAAAACCAGAGGTGTATTAGAGAATTTGGCTGATACAAATTGGCCCTGTTCTTGCAGGACACCAGATCAGCAAGCCTAACATCTGCAAACCAGGATTTTTTTCCCTCCTTCCAGGCATCCCATCACTGTTGTTCTTTGGCATCTGAACTCACAGTGAACTGTGTTTATCTTCATTAGATAAATCTATTTTCAAAAGTAGGCTTTATCTTCATTACAGTATAATATAACGTGTAAGTGAAAATTGATAATGAGATGTTACTTCTCTTGGAGTGTGATTTATTAGGAGAAAACTAATTTCTGGTTAAACAAATACACTTGTATTTAAATGTTGACAGAAGATGAGTAGAACATCTGATCATTCCTTATATCTTTAAGAAGTGGCTTCCTAATGAAGTCAGATACTTTAAGTATCTAGATATCTAGCTCAAAACTTATTTGACATTTCATTATCATACGAATTACTTTTTTAGCTTGGCAAGTTTAGACATAAAACTTGAATACTAAGTACTGTGTGAAAAATTGACTAGGAGAATTATAAAGATTCTAATATCTCAGCATTTTCTTTGCTTTTATTGATCACTGCAATCTAGATGATGTGTCAGCAGCCAAAAAGCATGCTAAGTAAGTCAATATATTAAAAATGATACAACCTTTTATCTAGATTTATATTAGATGCAATCAGGTGACACACAACCGTGATCTACTTTGTGACTTTCAAAATTGGTTATGTCAAAATCAAAGGAAATTTGACTGAATAATATTAATATTTTAGTGCTCGTTGTGCTTACTTATTCAGGTATTTACTTTGATATGGTACCTAACAATTATTCTGAATGAAAGTCTAGAGACTTATAACCACCCTAAAAAATGTAGTTTTCCAACAGAAAATTGTTTAAGTGTAGTATATACTTAGTTGTTACAGAACAGTTGCATCACCCTATCTATCATATTTTGGCTTTATACAGGTTTTAGAGAATTATATCCCGACTAATACAATGAAAAATTACTGTTAACAAATGTGACAGTTTCTGTTGGGATTTTTTTTAAGGTTGACTAGTTTAAATTGAATTTATCTGAAACCTGGTGTGTCATGTAATAAACTAGGTGGGGTGTTTGATTAAAACAAAGGTTTTAACTCATGTTAGCTAAATTACATATGCTAAAAAGTACAGCAATTTTTAGTTGTTACAAATGCATGTAACAGGTAAAACTTATAGCAAAAAAAAAAAAAAAAGACTGAGGATTTCAAAATTATGTTTAACGAATAGGTAGATCTGTTTTATAATAAAACCCAGCCACGTCAAAATTATTGCCACATCGGCTGCTAAATGTTTCATTTTTTTAATCATTTATTATGCAGATAAGGCAGGGGAATGAACAGCCAGGTACATGCAAAGCCCTTCCTTGTGTAAGTCACTGAAGAGGAGTGGTCCAGGGAGAAATGGGTCTCAGGGAAAGACGGACTCAAATCTCTATTCAGTCACAAGCTTCCCCTGAGGTAAGCAGAGGAAGACCATAAATCCCATATGCAAAAAAAAAAAAAGAAAAGAGACTCTTTTCATTTTCAGTGTGTCATAAAATCCTGAGGGTTGCTATAGACCTAAGGAGAGACTTGTGCTCTACTTTTTCTACTTTCCTAAGTGAAGATTAATGAACTTTTTGTTTTTACAGTGTACTCTGAAGTCACAGAATCAATTTCCCTTCATCAGCCTGGAAACAAAGATCACCGCACAGGGCAGCCTAACATTGTCTAGCAGAACTGTTCTGGAAACCTCTGAAGAGAAGAAGAAGGAAAAAAGTAAGCAA
Organism: Pyrocephalus nanus; assembly: GCA_038380795.1. Lineage (NCBI taxonomy): Eukaryota > Metazoa > Chordata > Aves > Passeriformes > Tyrannidae > Pyrocephalus > Pyrocephalus nanus. The sequence continues at coordinate 38,505,798 of CM076259.1, forward strand.
TACAATTGTATCAACACATAAATAAAAAACCCCCAAAACACCAAAGTGGTTTGTTTCTGGGGTGTGAGTAAGGGAAGATGGAAGGAAAAGAGACAACGAAATACTGAAATGAGAGTCAAAAGGAAGAAGGTGCATTCTGACCGAGGGGTCACTGGGGACCTGTGTGTCTGGAACCCAGGAACCATTGGGTCTTTCTGCTTCTATCTACTTCCTTCATCATCTGCTTTGGTGACACTGCATTTTGGGGGAAAATCACAGAATATTCAGAGTTGAAAGGGGACCAAATTGAAAAGTAATCCTTAAGGAAACCTCATATGAGAGGAGTGTGTGCCCAGAGATTTTTTCTTCACACTGTCAAGGTAGATGCCACATATATGCCTTTGTTCTTCAGAGGGTGCATTTCTTCCTTTGATATCTGTAGGATTCAGCCAGACCTCTGTATCTGTCTGGTCTTTTCTATAGGGAAACCTCAACAACAAAGCTGATCTCATACTTCTCTGCCAGGTCACCTCCTGCCTTCCACCTTTACCTGTGAAAATGTCTACTCATTTTCTATGCTACCCTTTATTCCTCTTCATTCCAGAATGTGTTCAGAACACATCTGACTTTCAACTCAGCTCTCAGTTGTCTTGCAGTTTTTGCATTTGTCAAATACAAATGCAGAAGCAAACCTTTTGCCCCTTGCTGTTGTTAACTGATTATTTCTTTGTAGGTAAGGATTTTCTTCAAGGAAAAAATATCATTAATGCAGCACATATGAAAATGTATTTTTTTTTCTGCATGGATATATTTCTAATGTCCTTTTACAGCAATATATGAGCAAGTAAAGCAAGGAATTTTATGATCCTGCCTAGTCAAACTCTCTTCCTGACATATAGTCTGTCTGCTGTGCTCATGCATGTTACAGCAGGAATGTACATCAAGTTAACCAGCTTTGTCTCTCCAGAGCAGCAAGGTGGGCTTTAATCTGCAGTCTGTAGAAGTCCTCCTGTTCTGTCAAAGGAATTTTTTCTATTAACTCTAATAGCTCAAACCCTCCTGCTGTGCTCCCTTGCTTTTCTTCCCTATTGCTACTTCCAGGTTGATCTGAACTTTGGTTGCATGATCCTGACCGCGAAGTCTAGTGTCTCTTTTAGGTGCTGTTTCTCCTGCTCACACCCGACATCTTGCACCTCCAGAACTAAGGGAGATTTATCGAGACTGTACTACACTTCTTCCAAATCAGACTTTATTTGAGAGCCGAACAAGTGGTGCCTTCTGTTTAACACTGCTGGCCCTTGTTCAATTTTCAATATCTAGTGGGAGGATTCTTATATTTGAAAAGTGATGCTTGTGTATGCAGCCATAATTAAAGATGATTTTCTATTCAAGGAAGAGCTCAAGCAGTCTCTGTCTCAGGTATTCCTGCCCTGCTTTTCCAAAGCTCCTTGAAAAACTACAAGTTGAGCCAACCAATTTGTTTTCTGATCTTTACCAAGACAGGAAGCCATTCTAAAACAATAGCAAGTGACCACTGTCTTATTTATAACAGGCTATAAAAGCATAAAAATTACACTGTGTTGAAGGTTTATAAAACCCTCAGAGTCCAATAAAGCCAGTTGATGGAGCTGAAACCTCTGATAGCCTCTGCAAGGGACACCTTTGGGTCAGCCTCTGCTGTGGAGAAACTGAGTGATTTCTATATGGAAGGCATACTGTTTGCTAGGAGAAGTACAGGAATTTTACTTTTAACTAGCCTAGATTGAATAGAGAAGGGCAGGTGGGGGCTTCTGAGAAAGTTGTGTAAAGGATGGTTCTTTGGGACTGGACTTAGGAACATGGCCGAACCTCTAGACACCAGTGTGGTTGGTGTTTTCCTGATAAATGAGAGATGAAGGGGGTAGAGGTAGGTGTGGAAGACCAGAATGATCTTAAAAACTATTCTGGGAAATATCTCAGTAATCATATTCTCTTTCAAAGTGCATGCCAGTAAGCTTTAGTTGCTATTCTGAAAAAGAACTGTAAGCAGAGCCTTGAAGGGAAGCAGGCTTTCACAAAGCCTGGACTAATAGCTGGAACATGAAATCGGCACACACAACAGAGAGAAAGTGAGGACTGTGAATACTGTCTGGAGGGAAAGGTCTAAGTCTAGATGAAATGGTTTTCCTTAATATTTCCCTAATATTTCCTCAGTGCTCTAGATTATTACACCATTTTAGGAGGCATGGCACTTTTTCCAGCTGCTTCTCAGCTAAGTGAGCAGTACTGGAGCAGTAAAGACTGTGCTGTCCCTGGGGCAGGTCAGTTCTGTTCTATTCATATTTCTGTCCAGGAGTGTTACTTGCACCAGGACATCACAGGGATACCACACTGTCACAATGAAACTACTTTCTAGTTCTCCCTATGCAATTTATTTCATTCCTCTTCTGCTGCCCTGTGCCATGGTTTTTGCAGAGAGAGCACTGCACAGGACTCTATAGTCACTCTAGATGCTTTTGCACTTGAGTGGCTTGCTTGGCAGAGATGGGAGAGAGATGAAAGATATAAGCATACTTCTGTCTTGTCATAAAAGGCAAGTGTAAAGGGACCAGGGCATTCTGTGGCTGAAGACTCTTGTCTATGTGCTCCGGAGTTCTTGTGACTTAAGTTTTATATCAGTGAAGCTTTACTGATTGCAAGACTTATTTCCTGACTCATGTCATCTTAAAGGAGATCAGCGCCTGAGCTATGCAGCTCAGACATGAATTGCCAGCTGTATCTTCAGGACATCCCTGGTGGCTGAGGGAAGAGGCTTTATGTTGGTGGAGTTCCACCTAAATGAGAGAAAGGCTTTGGGAAGATCAGAGCTGTGCTCAGCACCTTGCACAGCACGGGTCCTTCCTTCTTTCAGCATTTAGTGATTTCCAAAGCACAGCTACTAAAAAATTCAAGTTGCTTGATTGTACAAGGGTATCAAGCATGTACATATATTACAGTCCTATGAATGATGTCATCATTTTCTGAAACAATCCATTAATGATTTGATTTCAATAAAATGGGATTTTTACCTCTTCACAGAATGGGAATGAGGATTGTGAAGGGTGCTCTTTCATGCTGGAAAATATGACTATAACCATCCCTTACTGACACACACTGCTGGGGTTATCCATGTGACATTTAGTCTTAGTTTTGTCCTCATCAAAAGTTTTCTGGAATGAAAGGTGAAGAAATGTGAGTCTATGAGTTACTGAGAGCAAGAGATCTGTCTAGGAAGGCTCCAAGATTCATGTTGGCCCATTTCTGATGGGCCTGCTCTCTTTAGTGTTCTTATTTATGGACCTGTTAACAAAACACTGCTTTGGGACATATATTTTTTGCCTTTAAAGGAAAAAGCCTTCACATTTGGTCTGGAAATGAGACTGCTTAAACTGTTGCTCATTTTGCACTGGAGCTGCCACATCTGCAGCTGGAACTATGCCAAGACTCTGATGGAAGAACAAGCAGATGGACTTCTAACCTTTACAAAGGGTATATTACAGCAAAGCAAATGGGAATTAAATTAGAGAAGCCATACACTCGGTCATTTTATATGAAAATGGGGAAAGTTCAGACATATCTTTGTATTGGAAACAGTTCTGTGCTCTGGTTGTATTTTATTTTAGTTTGTTGAGAGAGAAAAGAGGAGTTCCTCTGCCCCAGTGGTGCCATAGCAGGAAAATAAAAATTCATTATTTTGTTCCAGACACAAACATTCTTGGTGAGAAAATATTAGAATGGGATGTAGAATTGAAATCACTGAAGTGTCACGGTTTAACCCTGGCAGGCAGCTAACCCCCATCCAGCCACTCACGCATTCCCCACTGGTAGGCTGGGGGGGAGAATTGGGAATGTAAAAGGATAAAAGTTCAATAGGTAAAGCCAAAGCTGCACATGCAAGCAAAGTAAAACAGGGAATTAATTCACCACTTCCCATGGGCAGGCAGGTGTTCAACAGTCCCCAGGAAAGCATGACTCCATCATGTGTAATGGTGACTTTGGAAGGCAAACACCATCACTGTGAATGTGTTAGAGCAGCTTTGGTGGCACCAAATGTCCAGACAGGGTCAGCCCAGAGCACCCAGACTAAAACAGTACAAAGAGAAATCTCATAAAGTTGAAGATAAATACCTTCATGGGTATTGAAAGAGATAGCTTTTTTTTTTTTTCCTTGTGCATTATAAATGTGTTTCAGATGAACAAGCACGGGTTCTGCTCTTTAGATTGCACTTTTCCTTAAGGCATATGCTTGACTTTCTCATTTGATTTGATGTAAGAGGTTATTAAGTGACACTTCTTGACCTGAGATCCAAGTTTAGAGGGTGATGAATTCCATCTTAGCAGCTCATGTTTCCCTGGAAATTTTGTTTGGGATGAAAAAGCTACTGCTATCATTACTCAGTGTCAACAATATTTAAAAAAAAATAAATATCATAGAGTTAAATTGGAAATTAGGAACAAAAGATAGGACTCTTCTCTAGCATCCTGCCTATAAACATTTCTTTAGGACAGAATATCTCTCTGCTGCTTTTACAATCAAGGAAAATGTCTCCTCTTCTGGTTTCGTGGAGAACAGAACAAATTGGAAAAAACTGTCGGAGTAGGAGATAAGTAAGCTCATAGGTAGCGCACATGGTAAAAAAGATATGAATAGGTACTACTGCCAGCAGAAAGGCTGTTAACAGAAATCATTAACTACATATTCAGTAGAAAGTCTGCAGTCTGTGTAGTGTTCAGTGGTGCTACTGATGTGTCTCTGGGTAAACTAAAGCAAAACCTCATTAAAATGTAGCTCCTGGTGATTCTTGTAAAGCCAGCATTATCCAGAGCAGATGATAGCAATAACAAAAAAGCAAACACGTCCATTTCTTTGCCTGATTGGCAGCTCCACAATAAATACTACATAACGTGCTAGGAAGAATATGAAAGCCGGTCACAGAAACACAGCAGTTTTGATATTTCAGTGACTTGGGTTCCAGTCAGCAATCCACATTTTAAACATGGCCAATGATAAAGTTATTAACATTATACTGAGGGTCAAATAATGACATGGCTACAGGCTGAGGGAGAAATCAGAGTCTCAGAGCAAGAACTCTGAAGACAATATGGGATACTAAACTTCCTGTGGCTATCGGGAATATTTGGATTCTTTGAAAGATAAAAGCCCAGAATTGCTGATGAGAGAGAGATATGATGATACCTACCTTGAGTTTAGCAAAGCTTTTGACACTGTCACTGACAGCTTCCTTCCAACTATCCAAGTTGGGATATTACTGGCTGGCAAAGTGAGCTGTAAGACTGGGTCACTGGCTGGGTCATCAGGCTCAGCAATTAATGAGTTGTATTCAGTGTGGAGGCCAGTAATAGTGGATTTCCTTGAGGGTCTGTACTGTGACCTATTCTGTTTATTATGTTGTGGTGGGTTGACCCTGCCTGGATGCCAGGTGCCCACTAAAGCCATTATGTCATTCTCCTCTTCAGCTGGACAGGGCAGAGAAAATTTAATGAAAGGCTTGGGAGTTGAGGTAAGGGCAGGAAGAGATCACTCAGCAGTTACTGTCATGGGCAAAACAGACTCAGCTTGGGGGAATCAGTTTATTTTACTGACAATCAAATCAGAGTAGGATAATGAGAAATTAAACCAAATCTTAAAATACCTTATCCCCATTCCTCCCTTCTTCCTGGGCTCAACTTCACTTCTAATTTCTCTGCCTTATCTCCCACGGGCATCAGGGGGATGGGGAATGGAGGTTGCAGTCAGTTCATCACACGCTGTCTCTGCCGCTCCTTCCTCCTCGGGGGGGAGGACTCCTCACACTCTTCCCCTTCTTCAGTATCTGGTCCCTCCCACAGGAGACAGTCCTTCACAAACTTCTCCAGCATGAATCCTTCCCATAGGCTGCAGTGCTTCATGAATTGCTCCAGTGTGAGTCCTTCCCATATGGTGCAGTCCTTCAGGAACAGGCTGCTCCAGGGTAGGTTCGCCTGGGGTCACAAGTTCTGTCAGCAAACCCTGCTCCAGTGTGGGCTCCTCTCTCCACAGGACCACAGGTCCTTCCAGGAGCTTCCCATGCTCCTGTGGGCATCCACCTGCTCTGATGTGGGGCCAGGCCAGCAGAGGCCAAGCACTGCCTGCCTGGGAGCAGTTCTGCAAGAAAGGTCTTGCACTTCCTGCTAGTGGTGAAGCTGGGTGTAGAGCCACAGGGACACTGGTAGCAGAGAGACCACCAAAACCTTGGGCTGTAGGAACAGGGTCAAAGCCAGAACATTCAGGGAAGGGTTTATTTCTTTTTTCCTTGGCATTTGTTAGACCACATCTGGAACAGTGCATCCTGTTTTGCCCCCCTAGTGAAGAAAGAGATCAGTAAACTGGAGTGATTTAAGGGGGGGCACCAATGTGGTGGTGGATGGAGTACTTGACTTGTGAAGAGAGGCTGGAGAGCTGGGCTTATTCTGGAGCAGACATAGCTTTAGGGAGACCTAATAGGCCTCAGTGCCTACTGAGGAGATGGTGCTTTGCTTTTTGGCTGCTGTTCTCTTCTCCCTAGCATCCAGTGACAAGATGTGTGGGAATGGTTCAAAGCTGTGCCAGAAGGGGTTTAAACTGAACATTAGGAAGTGTTTCTTTGCCAAGAGGGTGGTTAAACTCTCAAACAGGCTTCCTAGAGAAGTGGTTGAACTCCCATGACTCAGTTTTAGGAAGCACTGGAGAACACCCTTAACATGCTTTAGCTTTTGATCAGCCCTGAACTGGTCAGGCAGTTGGACTAGATGACTGTTATAGGTTTGGTTCTGTCCTGTTCTGTCCTGTCCTGTCCTATCCTGTCCTATCCTATCCTAATGCTAATCCTAATCCCATCCTATCCTAATTTTGCAGTAGTGGGAGAATGGTAGAATGTTCCTGGAGGTTTTCAAGACCCAGTAGGATAAATTCCTGAGTGGCCTGACCTGAATTCAGTGTAGACCCTACTTTTAGATTAGTCTAGACCCCCCTTGGAATTATTCTGAGGAACTTCGATGTTGGCTGCCAGTCTTGCTTATGGAAATATTGTAGTTCTGGTGTTGCTATTTAAACAAAAATTGTGTAACTGTGAGAAGGTTCAAGGATCCAAAAGTGGGGATTAAAGAAATTCCCAGAAAAACTTCCCTCAGTATGAAGTGTGACTAATGGTTCATCTGTTAGCTTACAGATGTAAGCACGAGCAAACTTAATACTTTCACACTTAAAGAAGATTATTTGTGACTATTTAACTATTTGTGAATGAGAATAGCAATTTATATATACCCTTAAAGTCAAAAGATAAAATTGTACATCTAATTACATAAATCTTGTGTATGAATTGAGGATGCATGGAGATAATACTGGTTAAAGAGAAAGACCTCCAGAAATCAGCAAATAAACCTGTCATCTAATCGATCTGGTTAGATTTGCAGTTTTCTGAGCATTGCTAAGAAAGATTGCATGCTTGAGTACAGCATGTTTAACTAATGGGTGGCTGCAGAAAGTATCTGAGCAATCTGTGATTAGTTATCAGAGGCAGTGTATCAAGGCTGGCACCATAGTGCTTAGCTACCATCCATTACTAGAAATTTGCACAGAAAACACCTGAATGTGCAAAGATTTGCTCTAGTTGAGCTCTGACTGCAGGTTTTGAAGCAGGGCAGCGCTGTGACTCCTGGCATACACAAATTCAGGTTAGTCTGTCAAAATAAACCCACTGGCCATGCTTGCAGGGCCAGTGGAAGGAGGGGAGGGCATGGCTGATGTGTGTGTGAGGAGGCTATGGGCGAAGTGTTTTGGAAAAACTTGTGCTGGTCGAGAGGAAATATGGCCACTACAACATGTTGACTTCCTAAATATGAGGCTGTTCAGTCCTTGTCACTGAGGAAGGAGGTAAAAGCAAGGCTACTGTCATTGACTATTTCTCAAGAGAAATATTAATTTCTTAAAGTCACCATTAAGCAATTAAGTCCCCTTATTCAGTACATAAAAGGACCTATAATTTCTAAAAACTGTGTTTATGATAGGATAGCACAGATATAACTCATTTTCACGGTGTAAGCAGCACTTTACAGCTACAATCCATCAAATTCTTATAAACGTTCGTAAGTGCACTTCACATTGCAAATCTATAGTGCTGTGTTTATTTTTAATCCATGAGCCTCTTTTGGACAAATATTTAGAGAAGTTTCCATGGTTACAGCTATAACCTGTAAACTAAACAGTGTCAGGCTGTGGGCACATGCAAAGAGCGTGTTTACATTCAGTTGCTAGCCCAGTCCTAGCAGAGCTTCAACTTGCTTCAAATAGTGCTTTCCAAGGCAGTGCTCAGGTAAGAGTTGAGAGACAGCACAAGCCAGGGACAGTTCCCAGTGAACAGCCTGAATACAGTCACTCTGTTTTTGAAGATGAGAGTTTAGACAAAATGATAAAGTTGTGCTATGCCAGTTGGCTTCCAGGCTGGAGGTCCCCGGTCCCTGGCCCCTTTCATTTACTAGAATATACATAGCCCTGGTTGTTGTGTTCACAAATATGTCCTTAGCAATTTGGGACCCTGGTGACAGTCGTGTCTGCCACTTGGCCCCCTCTGGCTGTTGGTACATAAAGTTGTGGTCCTGTAAAGGGCAGATGCTGTGTGCATATTCTTTGCTGTGTGTAACTTGGTGCTATTACAGTGCAAGAGGATATCCTGAGCTGCCACCTGTGCAAATAAAAACTTGTTCCAATTAACACGTATCGAATGAACACAGCACCAGATAATTACAGGAAGATATCTTTGGAAGGATGAAAAAGTATTTTCCTTTGGAAAATCAATGTCCTCTCACCCTACCTCTTTAATGAGTGTTCATACCTGTCACTGCAGCCTCCCTGTTGAGACCACATGTCCTCCTCCCCAGGCCATTAGCTGTCTCTTTTCATTTGTGTTGCCATGCCATAAAAAAAGAAAACAAACACTGTGGGATCACAAATGTGGCCATAATTCTTTATCAAGCAATTTAAAGCAGAAGCTAATAACAAGGAAAATGACTAATACTTGAATATGTTGCTGCATATACAAACAGTGCAATAATTGTCTTTCAGTCTGAATAAAAAGATAATAAAAATGTTTTACAGGGCTTCTTAATTGTACAAAAAAATTTAAAATCAAGGCTTTATTGCAGAAAAAGGAAGCATTAATCTGTCTGAGGGCCATTTTGTGGAGAATGCTTCCTGGGGAGGTGTGGTGATAATTACTTATCTTTAATAGATTGTGGAACAAAAATGTAGTGGTGGAGGAGGTATAGGAGTTATTTATGAGCCCCTAAGCCACCATGCTCCATTATATCCCACACCTAATGTGACTTGCAGGTCTGCATTTTTAACATTTTTCTTTGGGTCCCTTTCAGCATCCAGCTGTTGCAGGCAGTTGAAGGAAATGTGCTGGCTGAGTCATTTCATGATACCATGTGAATTTTCTGCTGTCTTCTGAGAAGCATCATGTTGGCAGCTCAGAGTGCAGGAAAGACTGATAAAATATGGTGATGGACACGGCTTTATGGGAGTCAGTCATGCAACAGAGAAAGAGAGTTACAGTGGATGATACTGTAGAGCATTGTGTGGTGGGGGAGGTGGGGGCTTGTGACCAGGGTGGCAGCAAAAGTGGACAGGCAGGAGCTTGACTAAAACAAGGTCTAACCTGGGGAGTCAAGGGAAAGTTGGTTTAACACAGTAGCTGAGCAGACAGAGCTGTCTTCCTGTTTGAAGTTAATGACAAAATTATCAGGAAGGAATATATTATATATTAGAGTTTTATTCTTGCTAAAGGGTAAGCTAACTACTGAACAATATATTTTAGGGTTTTTTAAACTAAAGTTGATAGAAGCCACCTACTGACATTGGTTTTTTGCAAGATGACAAAACACATGTTCCTGCTAACTATTGTGTAATCTAGACCTGGCAAGTAATTTTCTTTTTCCCCCAGGGCTCCCATATGACCTTTCAAGAACTTTTCTCTGCTTGGTGAATATCAGAATTCTGTTTAAATATAGACGTTCAACCTCCTTTCGATGGTTTGTGTTTTGCTTACAATTATTCTGCATTTTTCTAGGGCACATTTATTGTGGATGTACTCATATAAACTCCAAGTTCAGCTGACAGCCCCTAGAAGGGAGTGAATGATGCTAAGAACTTCTCTTCAGTTATCGACACTTTGTCTCAGCGGAATAAAGTTCAGTATCTCAGTGCCAAAGAAAACTGTATAGATTATTTCTCAAATCTGAAAAAAGCCTAGTCTAATGAAAATGAAATTAAATATTTTTCCAGCAATTCCATTCTAGCAAGAATATTACTCTCACATATTTTTTTTTTTTTAACTTTCAATATGATTGTATTCACATTTTGGGACACGAGCAGAGTTTGGAAGTAAGTTACCATAAAATAAAGGAGCTTGGAAATTACCCTGATGTAATCTTGTATCTTCTATCTCTTTTACAGATTTTGGGGTTTGACATTCTTAAATTCTCCCACAATTTCCTAATGCATACTTTTATATTGTTCATTATATACTGTATAATATTGTACATGAAATAAAGTAGTGAAAATATGTTCCTAATTAATTATTTTAATTAGTAATCTCTGTCTTCAGATTACATACTCCAACTTATTCCCTCACCTCTGTCAGGGAGAAACGAATTACCTTAGTATGAATAACAGGAACAATTCAACCTCAGAAGAAGAAATGCACACATGACATAGTAGAGATGGACAGAAAAGAAATGAATTGTTGCACAAATTTAAAAATAAATTAATGGAAGCAAAATATTTTGGTAGCATCTTCAATGCATGAAACAAAATACCAGAGACATCAAGAAACACTTGTGAAAAGCTTTCTGTCACTATGAGAAGGTAGTACAGTTACATATGTGGTAATTAGAAAGTGGATGGAAAAATAACTTTTATTTTTTTAAGATACCATGTAACTTTGAGGGAAAGCTGCCCATAGAAGCATTGCAGCACATATGCCCACAACTCAACACGAATCCTCCCAGAAACATGCTGTGATGGAAAGGCAGGCTTCTGTATTTGAATTACTGGAGTTCAAAAGAGGGTTTTTTTCCCTATAACTATTAAATAGTGTCATCTATCATTGTTAGAAGAAGTAATTAATGACCCTTTAAACATAATTTATCACTCAGTCTAGAGCAGTAAAAATCCCTAATCAGAAAGCCCATACTGGAGGCCAGCACCTTTCAGACTGATCTGTATAAGGGAGTTTGATGTAAGAATATTCATTAATTACAACAATTTCATTATTACAGGTTTTTGGCTTAATAAGATGGTGGTGGTAACTGGAGTACCTAAAGGACACGACTAAAGCATGGCAGCTACTTTGTTCTTTATAATGACTACTTTTCTTTGCCAAGTCATACATGTGTGAGCTGTACGCTAGTAGGTACCAGCTGAATGTGTAGAAACCCACATTTCCCTATGATTGAACAGCTCTATGTGTTCTACTAGTTCACTATTTAGAAGTAACTATGTCCTAATAATGAGAAGTCCTTATCTTAGGCTCCAGATAAATGAGAACTGTCTTTACATTATAAAATAGCTTTATAAACCATGATTTGCTGTACTACCTTCAAATACTTTTCCTTCCTTCCTTCACATCTTCTGGGGGTCTTTGTGTGATGGAGAACAAGAGTCAAGGCTGAATATGAGTTGTGATGATGGGGGCAGAAAGAGCTACTGGTGGAGGGGAGCACACTAGAGAGGGAACATGACTCTTGGGGATAAGGAGCAAAAGGGAGCAGGACTCTGCTGGAGTCAGTATATAGCAGGTTGTATTGTCACATCTAGCAAGTATCTGCAACTCACTATGGAAAGCACTAGTGAAGGTTTAACACCTGTGACCTTGATGATCTGGGATTACACCAAGCACATGCATAGTGGACGTGTTCCAATATCCAGAAAATACTTCTCAGGGGACACTGTCTGATCGAGATAGCTTGCAACTGCCCAACTGTCAATATTTTGCAGCTAGGAGGTCTTGGCATAAAAGGCAGAAGAGGTGTGAGACCTCTTGCAGAGAACAAAAATGAATCCCTGGGCCTCATGCTGTCAAGCTAAAGGAGAAATGACATGTGATTTCACATACCTATATGAATACCTAAATTAGAATCCTCCGGTAGACATCATGACTTTATTTTCACATTGGTTGTCTATATCTTTCCCAGGTGCACAGTGAAGGTCACCAGATCAGTCTTTGCTCACTCACACCTGTCCAAGCATCTCTACATTTTTCTTGCTCAGTTTAATGAGACCAAGTCTCCAGCACAGACAATATAATAGATTATGAGCCAATGGTATCATCAAGTATATTCAGAAACTCCTTAAACTCGTGAGATGTCACTTTGCCTCCTAGCTGCTGTGGCATGATTACTGCATTACAAATCTTTAATAATATAGTGACAGTGAGATCAATGGTACCTGCAGCATATAAACTTTACTAGTGAAAATCTACAGAGGTTGAACATCTACCTGCTCTCCAAGCAGATGATCTCCACATGTATTTTTATTATTTTCTTCTTATTGCATAATTTAATTTTTGATATAAAAATAATTAGAGTTATAAAAGTTATAATCCTTTCCTCTTCTGTGCAAATCAGTACAATGGTAATGTATTCCACTGGTCTGACACTGCTGATCGCAGAAGCTGAGGGTGCTCTATTTTGCCCGGATAAGTGTTTATACAAGACCCTGTAGAGTTGTTGCTGCTTCCCTAACTCTTGCTGAAAGCAAGGAGCGTGTTTGTGCCAGTACCTATGACAGAGGAATTGAGCTGGATTTACATGTGGGTGATGGTAGATGTCCTGTAGCACCCGTCATGCCAGCAAGATTTGACTGGTCCTTATAACCTCCTGCTTCTACCTTGCTGCAAAGTGAACTTGCACTGATTCAGCTGATTACTTCTTTGTGTTTATACTAAATTGCTTTTTCTCTCCTTTAACTAAGCTAAAAAATCTTTCAGGCAAGGATCTGATTTCCCTATGTTGTTTTATGTTTGTCCTAGTCTGACCCTGGTCAAAAATGAGACCTTCTGACCTCTTAGAACTACTATTACTGGTATTGCTGCAAAAAAAATCAATGGCATCATTAGAAAATAAAACTCCTGTGTGCTTTAGTGCAGCTGCCACCCAGCTGATACACAGCTACATTAAGACATAGTAATATTTTACTTAACATGTCCTTGTTAGTGCTGGTAGAGTGATAATATGAACCTTGATTCTCAACTGCTTTTTTAATTTCCCTGGTGAAGAGAGTTGCTCTTGTTCAGAAAGCAGAATAGGTTATCAGAGTTACCTATGAAAGTATGAAATTGAACTACCTTCTCTGCCTTACTGGATTTGAAATTCTGCAGTATAACAGCTACATCAAGTAACACCACTGTTGCCTAAATAGATGGTATAGGCAACAGGCAGCTAATCATCAGAGCAGAAGCACATAGTGAATGTGCTTATTCAGTTGGTCTTTTTATTTCATTATGACTTCAGATTTTAGAAAGAAGAAATTGCATACTCTTTCATATTGACTTCAGGCTTTGGATGCCCACCTTTTCTTCACTTACCTGCTGAGTGGAACTGCATCTCATTATAGCCTCATTGCTTCTTCTGTTCCAAAGGAGGTCATAGTCATCTCATGTAGCTGCCTTTCCATGTTATCCAGTCACAGATGTTTTCTATCCTACAGATTTACAGGCCTTTAAACAAGCGAAAAAACATAAAGAAAGTGGTAAAAAGTTCTGTAAGAGAAGGACATGCCAGAAACAATTTTTAGCTCATTGCTTAGTCTTAATATTTTTAAAGTTAGGGGTTTTTTTATTTAGTAAGTTTGGTTAGCTGAAATCAAACAGGGTGAATTTAAAATGGAGTTGCAGGATTCCCTAAAAAACTGTAGTCCCTCAACTCTAAGAGGATAATATGACTGTAAAGGCTTTGCCCACATGTAGTATCAATACTGTCAGTGCTAAGATCACTATCTATCAAAATAATGATGATTTTTTTCCAATGGCTAATGTTATCATAAGGTTCTAATGTCTTTCCCTTGATGCCTTACTTACATTTGTTCATCAGACAGAACAAGTTTTGATCTGCCAAAATTGACTTTATTGTCATCTTTCTAATTCCAGCAATACTTATGTCCTGGCTGGGAAGTGTTAAAAATCAGCCCTCCAAGTGCAGGTTCAGATGTTCCCTCTGGCTCCCTGCAGAAAAGTGGAGGTAGAGTCTTAGCCTATAGTTCCTGAATAGGATTCTGGCTCAAACAACTTTTTCATAGCTGAGCATAGGGACACGGAGCCCTTTATCCACTGAATAACCCTCCCAAGGTCACAGTGTAAGCCCTTGTGTGGCTGGCTTTGATGGGGATAGGGTTCATTGTGAGCCCATCTAGTGACCAAGCACCTTAATGTTGCACCTGGTAAAATGTGAAACAGTTTGTAAGTGCAAGATAGAAGAAAATGTTGCTAGAGTGGAGAACAGTGAAGTCTATTCCATCTATGACTGTGGTAAAAAAAAAATCTGTGTGTATATCTATGTGAACACACAGATATAGTCATGTAGCCCTGTGGTCTGAAGACTGTTGTGGAAAGGACTTCTGTGACATTAGCTGTTGAGAAATGGAAGGCTAAAGCCAAATAAAGACTCTCTTTCACTTAGGTGATGGCCATGCACTGAGAATGTTTTTTTTGTTCCAGTAAAAATTCATTCAGTTGTGAGGGATGGGGCTGTGCAATTTGGCCTATTAACAAGGATGAGAAAATGCAGTCAAGAAGTACTTTATAGAACCAGAGAGAAGGGAGGTGGCTGGATGGAAGAGAACATCTGTTGTCTAATTATTGACTTTCCTAATCTAATTTTGTGTTCCATTTCCTCTTTATGAAACCGTTTTTGTTTCATACTTAGACCCAGATATATGAAGTTGTTGCTGCACAATCCCTGTTTGGGGAAATATTTGATATACTATAATTTCTGGATGGATGTTCAAGCTATAATAATTTCTGTTAGCCTTTGAAGGAATTTATCAGTATTTGAAACAGGCTTTATTTCCTGTCTGCACAACTTTTCTAATAGGTTTTATGTCTATCTATAAATGAACTGAGCCACGTAATAACACCCATGAATATGGGTGTTATACTGTGTTTATACTGACACAGCTAATCAGGACAGGGATGAGAACAGGATGTTGCTCTTGCACAACATCTTTACTACTTACTTTCCTAAAAGAAGGGGGAAGGTCTGTGTCAACGTCAAAGAATGACAGAAGGTAGGTAGACATGATGTGTAGAAGTAAGTGGGGTTTGGAGTTCAGTCAGAATAAAAATTAAAAGTCAGATATTTGGGAACTAGTCTACTTAGACTGACAACAAGCCATGGCACAGGGGAGGAGGGACAGGTTAATGGAGCTTGTGGTACTATATGCACTACCACCATTTCAAAATTGCCATTCTATGGTACTTTATCTTAGAGATTAGAAAATCAATATTTACTTAAATATATGGTACCTTGCTAGCAAATAAAAGTAGAACAGTGTTTTTTCCCTTCTCAGTGGGAAGTGACTGGTAATTAGTCATTGAGATGGAATCAGGGATGGGAAATCTACAACCACAGCTTCTTCAGGCTAAGGCCTGTGAGTCTCCATAACTAAGTGACAGATAATAACCAAGACTCGTTTCTTTGTAGCTCATGAATCCAATTAGTAAGGAGTCTGTGGCATCATCATCATTATTCAGAGTACAGTCTGAGAAAAACTCTCTCCTATGGGGAAGTACCTTTTTTAAATGAAGAACTAATAAAATATTCCGTGGTAAACACATTTTCTTGCTTAGAGAATTTCAGGATGGATTACTTTGTGCTTGTATGGACTTTTAGGGCTATATGCTTTTAGTACTGAGTTCACAATGGTTATCCTAATCTAATCATAAAAATTTAAATTAGACTTCCAACAGTGAACATTTTAATCCAAGATAGCCAGAAAATAGCTCCTCTGCAGTATTCTTAATTTACTTAAAAAAAAATTTCAGCATTATGTATGTGCTATGCAATTACTTTATGCAATATATTATTACTGTTTTCTTAATATAGTGATATTAAGTGTATTTTTGCACATTCATAGCTATGCATAACAATCATAACAACCACTAAGAAATTATGTGATAGGACATTGCCTGTCAATGTACACTGCCCATTTGGAGCCAAGAGACATGATAGCATAATGGATTTTTTTGGAGTTTAATGAGTTTGTGTGAAGTTCAAGGTAAAACACAGAAGGACTGGCACTCGGGAAGCTGGACCTTGCATGTGAGTGGTTGGGCAAAGGAGAATTTTCTGTATACCTACAGATGCAGGTTTTCTCCTAATTCCTTCAAGTACATATGGAGAGGATGAGGTCTCAAGGTACCTTGCACAGACCAAGCTGAGTCCGACAAGGGGACAAGTGATGACCTCTACAGCTTAAATGCTATAGGCAACATAATGCTAAATTATCTTTATGGATAGGCTACTCTGCAGAAGCCCTTTATAAACCAAAGAACATTAAAAGATACATCTAGAGAGGATATATTAATGCAGATGCAGTCAGAACTAAGGTCTTGTCTGACCATGGGATAAGCCTCAGCAGAGATGTTTTGCATGGATAACCTCACAACTGTTTGTGATGTAAAAGCAAAGGCAAAGCAGGGTTATCATGGAATGAGGAGAATGTAAAGTATAGGACACTGCAGACAGAGCAGCTGAAGCTGTGAATTCTTCAGGAACTGCCAAAATGGACCAAAAAAGTGTCTCTGTGTGTCTGTCTCCAGCAGCAATGTCAGGAGATGCTATCTTGCCTGCAGATTTCTGCGCAAGTCTTTCCTTATGCATAGCTCACATTTTTTCCCCCAAAATAGCTCTTGTTCATGTGCTCAGTCATCTTTTTCCTTATTCAGTCTCTGCCACGTTTTGCAGTGTGGAGGTGGGTCACTGGCCAGTAGTTCCCTTTCCCTCTGGAGCCACCTTGCAGCTGGGAGGCACAGTGGCAGCTGGTGGACTGCCAATGCTCCAGCACAGGGATGTTTGCAATGGCACATTACACACTTCGGCCCACACTTCTGCAATTTTGCATCTGAGCTCCTTCAAGACTCATGGATTAACACCATCTGGTCCCAATGATTTATGTAAACCTAATCTGTCTTCTTGGTTGGAGACTTCTGTGTATTTACTTCAAATTCATCTCACTCTTTTGACCAATTTGCTGCAAAGGTGTTGAGTCTCAAAAGCTCCTCCATCATCTTCAACAGTAAAAAACAGTGCAAGGAAATTAAAGAGCTTTCCCATTGTTCCCTTATTGTCCCCACATGGTCCTTTTACATCTCTACCATCATTCAGCTCTAGCTGGTCTGATTCTGAATTTTATTTTATAAGTAATTTTCTTGAACTTCTTTTTCTTTTTTAATTACAACACATTTTAATGCCCTAATTTAGACATTCTTCGGGCTTCTCATAGTCTTTCTGCTTTTCTTGGACTGTTCTCTGTCCCTCTCATGCCTTTCACCTCTTTTCTGGCTTGACTCATTTTTGTATAGCTTCAAGCTAAATATCCATGTGCTGGAGGATATTGTGACAAAAAACTCCTATGGACTTACCTTAGATGCACTGACATTCTTGTCATAATATTTTTATACTTTTACACATAATATTATTCATCCCACACAGGCAGCTCCTCTGCTTTTACCTACTACCACATTATTTCTGTAAGGTAGATTGTTGATAACACAGTATCCATCTGGTTTCCCTCCTCCATCTCATGTGTCTGAGATGTCTGTTATAGAATCATAGAATCATAGAGTGGATTGGAAGGGACCTTAGAGATAATTTAGTTCCAAAGCCCCTATCATGAGTCACGGGTGCCACTCAGTAGATTCTCATTTGATCTGAGCATTTTAGTTCTTCCATCTTTTTGTTTTTACATTTTTAGTACTAGTTTAGAAACGTTTGCAAGTTCTGCCCTCACCCTCTCACATGAAACTGGCATGAACCAGTGGAATGGCACTGAAAGTGTACTAATTCAACGTCCTTATTTATTGTGCTTGTGCTGCAATTATTCTACCATGTTTCTCATAAGTGCAATGAGCATTAGCCGCAACCAGCTCATAGGTCACATAAGTTTGAAAGAGGTGCTCTTAATGCTGTCAGCTTTTTCCCTGCTCCCACTCCTTCCTAATGTAGAGAAATTTAATGCCAGCAGCCTGGCTCTATTATGATTAAAGTGCATTTAATTCTTCTTGGACAGGTTTTCCTAGTTCTTAAAGCACACATCATCTGACCTGGGGATTCTGCTTGATGGTAAGTTGAATATGAGTCAGCAGTGTCCTGACAGCCCAGAGGGCCAACCGTGTCCTGGGAGGGATCAGGCAAAGCATCACCAGCCAGTTGAGGGAGGAGATTGTCCCACTCTGCTCTTTGCTGGTGTGGCCTCACCTTGAATATTGTGTGCAGTTTTTGAGCACCACAACATAAGAAAGATATGAAGCTCTTAGAGAGTGTCCAAAGGAGGGCAATGAAGATGGTGAAGGGCCTGGAGGGTAAGCCGTGTGAGGAATGGCTGAAGTCACTTGGTCTGTTCATCCTGGAGGAGACTGACGGGAGACCTCGTTGCAATCTACAACTTCCTTGTGAGGGGAAGAGGATGGGCAAGCACTGATCTCTTCTCTGTGGTGACCAGGGACAGGACCAGAGGGAATGGCCTGAATTTGTGTCAGGGGAAGTTTAGGTTGGATGGTAAGGAAAGGTTCTTCACCCAGGTGGTAGCTGGACATTGGAACAGGCTCCTCAGGGAAGTGGTCACAGCACCAAGCCTGTTAAGTTCAAGAGGCATTTGGACAATACTCTGAGGCGCATGGTGTGACTCTTGGGGATGGTCCTATGCAGGGATTTTATGATCCTTGCGAGTCCCTTCCAACTCAGCATAGTCTGTGATCCTGTGATTCTATGATTCTGTGATCTCGTTCTTTCCCTCACAGAGATGGTGGATGGTTGCCTGTGTCCTTGGTTTTGTGGCTGAAGCTGGCAGTATTTCAGTGATTGCTTTCAATAAGGTCATGTAACCCCAAATTAAGCCTCCAGAACACCTCCTTTGCCCCTCCTTGCATTAACGTTAACAACATGGACCATGGCATTTAATTTTGTGCACCCTAAGTACATGTGGGAATCTCATGGTGTCTGCTGAAATTGCACTCCCATGGAAGCATTTCAGCACAATAGGTGACACTGCTGAGGTGGGAACAGTCTGACTGCTCCATACACTTCATACAGGAACCTTTGTTCTGTGTGTTGCTCCACTTCAACTCTCCTCACCTCAAGAGGACAAATTTGTCTCTTGGGCAGATAATCCCTATTTACCTGTGCTAGGGAACATTTTTTTTTTTTTTTTGGGAAACTATTATTAGTTTAGCTTCTCCATTGCAGAAGTAATTCATATTACACTTCCTTTTATTTTACTGAAACTAGTTGACAGTGTGTTAGAAATACCTCAGAACATGAGAAAAAGCAACTAAACCCCCCAAAAAACAACAAGCAATAAGGTGATATGCTGCTCCTTGTGCTTGCTGCAGTAGAGATCCTAAGAGCAAACCTTGTCATACACTGCATTCCCTTAGTTACTTAGCCACTCCCTGTAAACCTTGCCTGGGTCTGAGCAAGGGTTGCCTCCTTATCAGGATCAAAAAATATGCCATCCCAGTCCTACTTGCACTCTGCTAACCTTCCTTTAAGGAGCAGACACACAATAAATCATCAAAGCCGTCTCATCTGGGCCGGGCAGCACTAAAAAACACATATAAAGTCCTGAATGAGCTCTGAAAGACCATTCCTAATCATGCAACCCAAAGGTCCCCAAACTCTTTTTGCTTCCTTCTCACGAATCCAAAATTTCTCTTCCTCCTCCTGCCTCTCCCAAGCAAAACTGCTCTCCAGAGCTTCCTGCTCATGATCATCTGATTTCTGTGCTTACTCATCTGTTCTGCTACTACAGTTATGACACTTGTTCATAGTCAGGGCTATGGTACTTATTGTATGGAACTCATCACTTTCAAATCTCTTGTATATCCTAGAAAACCAAAGCTCTTTCTCTCACCAGCAGTATTAAGCCTTCTTTTATTTACCTTATGTTCATGGATGCCCAGTATCTTTAAATTCAGGCTGTTGTCAACATCTTTCATTCAGAATTACTGCTTAACAACTTGCCATGAGGTTCTTGTCTTTGAAACATGTGCATCCCGCTGATAGTGCTGTTTAGCTGGACTACCAGGACTGTGTAGGGCTCAAAGTGCCACTTGCATTCCATATATATAGGTAGGCCTGTTGTCATGGTACACGACAAGAAATTCAGAGTAAGTTTCCGTCAAATATTATTATTACATATGAATCTAGGAAGTTCAGTAAATAATCTGTTAGTTAGTACATTAAATAAGTCCTTAAGGAGTTAAACAAATTGCAGAGGACTGCAATGACCCTTTGAAGCCTCTTCTTTTCCCTGCCCTTTTAAACATGCAACTCTGTTCCTTTTCAGAGCCTTCATTAAATTAATTCTTCATAAATTGTGAAGTTTCCTTCCTGTTTCAGCTGTGTGGCTACATTACCCATAGTGCTCATAGTGCTGACACAATCAACTAATAATAGAAATGCTGATCACTGTAAACTCAGGTGCTGGAAAAGTCCCCCAGGTCAAACCGACCTTTAGCGTAACCCTAAAGTTTCTCAGAAACAAGTTTGTCACCTTGCAAAGCAGTTCATTAGACCTGCATATCGCTACTCAAAGGGAAATCTGATTGTTTAGATGATGGATTAAAAAAGTGTTACAATAAGTTGCCTCTTTTTTACTTGAGCAAAGTGTTCACCGTCTCTCAATGCTATAGCTGTTCTGACATAATAAAAGCAACTGGAGCAGGTAGCTTTTACCAGGCATCTTAATACTCTTCATTCTTTTGCTTGGTGTCTGGTGCTGAAATAGTCTGATCTGAAGAAAATCAACTAAAATAGAGCAGCACTGCCCCATGGAGGTGGGTTTTTTTTCATCCACTGACCATACAATATGTGGAATGAAATGAACTACTCACAGGTTCCAGAGGGCATGGACAAGTCCTGCAACCTCCCTAACCAGAGTTTGGTGTCTGTCTTAAGGGGAAGCCCTGACATGGTGCATCAAAACCTGCGATCTGGCTGCTGTCCCTGCTCACACCAGGTCGCAGCAATGCCTGTTCCTGGCCAAGTTCCATCCTCTCCGTGTCTCATCCCTACCCTGTCCCTCCATGGCCTAACCTTGGACCTGTTCATAGCTGCAGGCTTTTCTGTCTATCGCTGGGCTGTGGCACCATCCCTGTTTCGACTCTGCTCTTCTGGCTGGGTGCTGTGGGATGATGCTTTACTGGGAAGGGCCATCACCACTGGCCAGTGGGTTGGCTGATCTCACCTCGCAGTTGCTCCCATTGACTTATCTTACGTTTCCAAAATCCTTCATATCTGTGTGCAATGCAAAAATCACCATTCATAAAAAGCTGGGAAAGATACTACAATTGTAATGCCAAAATATTTTAAACCTTTACTTCAAAGATTTTAGAAAAAGATTACAGATTTTAGATACCCAATCCAGTACCACTTTGATATGCCTGGTTAGCAATGGATACGCCTTATTCTTGGGAAATATGGGCCTTGAACACATCACAGAAATTGAACATCCAAAATCAAATCATGGTAACTCTGGCAATTTTTGAAAAAAGTGTGGCCTATAAATACAAAGAAACAAAGTTTCTAGCAGTTGAAGCGAGAAATACCTCGGAAAAAAAATGAAGTGCTGAAGCTGGTGCTTAAATATAGATTTCTGTTTCTAAATTTAGACAGCCAATTTTGAAAATGTTGGCTAATAACACTAACACCTGAATAAGTGTCCTGATTTTCAGAGATGCTGAGACTTTTGTATCTCATTAAAATCAATACCTTGAATAATAACTGCTACTGTTTTGCAGAATTATTTTGGATGCTGAAACATGTATTTGTGTCTTTGAACCTAAGGCAGGCAATCATACTGTTACATGTGCCATTTTTTTCACAGGCACATGAATTTGTGGGATTTTGACTTGAAGGACTTAGGCTGTTGCTTGTTAAATACATCTCACTGAAAGAAAACAAAGACTGAGCAGAGAGACCCAAGAAAGAACATCTACATGGGTTGGATCTTTAACTTATTTCCTTTGTGTACACAAAGAAAAACCCAAAAAAACCAAAACACTAAACAAAGTTTTAAAAGTCCTTGAAACTTTCCTTTTGTTATTGATTTGGATGGAAAGAGGTTCTTCACTGACTCTTTCTTTAAATGAAATGGAGGGACAAAGTTGAACCTTTCTCTCTCAAAAAGCTTTTACCCACTGGCTATGTATGGAATAAAATTAGAAGTACTTACCTTACTAATTATGTGTGTATACAGTGGAAACAGTGTAGACTGGATATCAGGAACTAAGAGGAAGAGGATGGTCACACACTGGAACAGCCTTCCTACAAAGGTGGTCATGTACCAAGCCTGCCAGTGTTTAAGAGGCATTTAAACAAGACCCTTAACAACATGATTTAATTTGTATTGCTCAGGCAGAGGGACTAGATCATTGTATGTCCCTCCAGACTGTAATATTCCAGTCTAACAGTAGATTAAAAGCATGTGTTCATAGTATTTATATATATATAAAAAAGCAACAAACAAAACCCGCTTAAATTTACCGTGTCTTTTTAAGACCAAGTGAAGTCTTGAAGCTGAAATGCTGAGATACCCATATTGTTACAATGCAGACATGAACAGTGACACTTCAATGTTTGTAATATTCATTTTTTTCTAGATAAACACTAAAAGAAAGCAGAAGACAAAAACATCTGTTGCAGCCTGAGGACATACAGTGAAGCTGCTCAGTGTTACTGCTGACACATCAACTAATCATACAGACATTGTTAAAACAAAGATTGTTTTTTAATCCTATAGAAGCATGGTATAATAAAAGCTTAAATAGCCTGCAAACATGTTTGACATTGACATACAATGCCAATAAATAAGAGCCATACAATAAATTGTGAGCTGCAGATGGATGAGCAGAAACGGAACTCAATGAAGTTTTCTATCAGCCACCTGCTATTTTTGAAGCACAAAACAATAAAAATGACCTAGTGTTTTATTTTCTGTGGCAAAAGAAGTATTCTTTGATTTAAAAAAAACCCAACCAAATTGTAGGGAAATGAATATTTTATATTCATACTATTTGCAGCTCACAGATCTCAGGTGGGTTAGAAATCATGCTGCATCAACTTTCATTCAAAAGATACTTGAAGATGAGCTGTGGATGAGATCTAGCACTGATAGAGGATTAGCTATTTTGAACAATAATGAATACCCTGTCCTTTATTATTAGATTTGATTTTTGTCATGAGTCCATGACAGAGCCTACAATTGCTATGTACATAGCTGCAGTGTGTGGACAGAAATAAATTATTTTCTTTAAATATCTGGGACTATTCAAACAAATTTTCCTGAGTAACACCAACTAACTATATTAATTCCATGACTTCATATTAAGGCCTTCTGATTACAGTAATTTCCACAATTGACAATTGAAAAGCCAATGATATTTCCAGTACTTTATAGGAGAGATAGGTACTCTCTAAATGAAATGTTTTTGATGGCGTGAAAATGAATTATTCAACAGTACTCTCAGGACTCTTTTCTGAATGATGCCATGTATTGGCAGGTTCAACTGATATAAGTTTAAATACTAGAAGACTTCAGTTTGGGAAAGTAATAAAATTAATTCAGTGGGAACTGAGGGAAGCAACTGCCTCAATTTTTTACAGAACGAGAAAGGAGTACTCTTTTCTACCCTTTGCCTTAATCTCCTTTGTCTTTGTGGAAGTAAAAGCTCAAAGATGGGTTATTTCTACTATATAAAAAGATCAGAATTTTTTTTGGTACAATATCCTAGGAGGAATGGGGAAAACGATTGTGTGCAAAACATGGTTACCAAACCCTTGCTAAGGGATGCCAGCACCTATTAACAAACTTCCAAGGCCATGTACTTTTCAGTGATTATGACTTTTACCTTGGTGAGGATTAGGAAATAGCCAGTCTTGCAGATACAGGACTTAGTCTGGACACCAAAGACCTTGATCATCTCACAGGAGCATCCCAGGCCCTGCCGTGGATAAGGCTTGAATCCTCTGGCAGTGCAGGGAACATGT
The DNA here is from genome assembly GCA_038380795.1 of Pyrocephalus nanus. Classification (NCBI taxonomy): domain Eukaryota; kingdom Metazoa; phylum Chordata; class Aves; order Passeriformes; family Tyrannidae; genus Pyrocephalus; species Pyrocephalus nanus. The sequence goes on from CM076259.1 coordinate 38,530,074, forward strand.
AGCCTTGGGACAATTCTGGTTGCATGAGTAAATGAACAGGAATTCTTCCCTCCTGCAAACCCTAGAGAAGAGGGCAGTGTAAGGTTTATGTGCTGTGTAGATTCTCTGTGTTCTGCCTGTGCCTGATAGCTTTCTTTGCAGGTCCTTATCTCTTCTTCAAATCAGTGATAAGAACATGCAAGCATGTAATGCTTTCAACTGTATCACAGTAAAGTACAACAGCAGAGGGATCCAAGTCCTGTAGAACCATATACCTAACTCTTTAGCACAGAATACAGTGAAATCTTATGGTACTGATGACCATGGATTGCATGCTTTTCGTGCTTTTTTTTTTTTTTTTTTTTTTTTTGGTAACAGTAGTAACAGAAAATACAAGATTGCAGGTTAATGGAGCATTAAAATAATTTTGCAGAGCAAAATGTATTTTCTTGCTTTCAAGTCATTTAGACCATCTGAATATATAAACCAATGAGTCAGATTGTTTGAGGTCACTGCCGGTTGTTTTATTCAGATAAGTGTGCTTAATGCTTAAATCATAGTGACACTTGAGGAAGTTGACTGTACTTTACTCTTTCACTGTCAAAATCTGGAACTAAGCACACAAAGAGAGACGAGAAGGTTTTTCCACATCTGCTCTAAGGACTGTATTTTGTCAAGATGTGTGTTATAATTGCCTTGGGAATTTCTAAGAACCAAAAAAGGGTGGGTCAAGGTCATCTTTCCATTTTACTGGCTTGTAATGTGTTGAAATTGCTAATTTTGGATGGTATTTGTGTAGAGCTTCAGACCTGTAAAGGGATTTTGCTGATTCTGTCAGGGATTTGAAATGGAAGTACAAGGCAACACATCCAACTGGTTTCATTCTATTCTGATAAAAGGAGAGTGAGGCAGCTGGCAGCATCCATTCACCTTTATCATGCAATTGGAGCTTAAGCATATGGATGGTAGGTCTGCTTGATTGTGAATCAGTTCTGCTCTGCACTGAATTTGATCAGAATTACAGTTCTTAGAGACTGCCCAGACTAAGAAATACAGGGAGATTCAGTGGGACTGCAGATTTGCTGGTGTCTGTCTGCTGAGTGGGTGTGTTACATTAAAACCGATGTGTCCCATGGAGTTTATCACACCACCTTTTCTGAAGTGCCTTCATCTTTTCCTAGACACATCAAAAGACATTTCCTAAGAGGAATCCTGATTTATTTTTCCTATGTGAAATGCAAAAACCTTTATTTAATAAAATAAATTTTAAAACTCCATCTGATTTAATAACTCCTTCCTCTTGAGAGCTGGAAAAACATACATGTGCTTTATTTGTAGTCTGTTTGGCAAGCTAATTTACAAATAGTTTGATCCGGTATGATGCTCAGTGAATTCAGCTCCAAGAGGTTTTTGATTAATGCTATGACAGTTCTGGAAGTGATATGTACTCCTAGAAACAACCCAAATATATGGATTTTTTTTTTTTTTTAATTAGGTAAGTATTTGGCTACATTGAGTCCATCTGCACAGGCCTCAGTAAGACATGAAAGAAACTCCAGTAGTATGTTATGGCCTTTCTACTATTTAGGAAGTGTGAAATCAAACAATAATAATTCAGGCCATTGTACTTAGCATGTTAAAACAATTCCTAGGGTAATCTTTGGGAATACACTCTAGTAAAATGCTGATGGTATCACTTTCTCATCTAGATTCACCCTTTGTACATAGATGATGTAACTGCTGCTGAGGTAACTGAATGGTTGCAATTGGTTCCTGGGGTGGTGTCCATCTGAGTAACTGGAGGTGGCTACACCTGGACCAGGCTTCCTTTATTATTGCAAAGAAAGAGACACTTGTGAGCACAGTCCAATTCATCATTAAGTATTCTTCTCAAATATATAAACTGAAACAGGTCAAATACATTTTACAATAAGTGACCTAGTGTAGACATGAATTCATTTCTGGTCTGTTCTCAATATGTGCTGAAGTACATGTTCTGTCTGAAAAACTCAACCCAAATATTATTAAATATTCTGGAGGATTGACCTTGATAAATCTAATCTATTTTTGATGCTTTCTCTGCTCTGAGCAGGAGATAGAATCAAATGACCTTGTAAGGTCCCTTCCAAGCTAAATTTTTCTATGGTTATAATAAGATTTATAAGAATCAGGAAATTCAAAATGAAGTTTTAAAATGCAGTTCAAACTGCTCCTCTCAGCTGACATCTTTACAATGTCATCTCTCAAACTAAAGCGTTTTAACGTTTGTAGACTAAGAAGCTATGAACTGCTGCTAGGCTTGACTGACCAGGTTTGCTCTGTAAAGTATTTCCCTGGTTGGAGATGGTGAATAGAGTTACAAGGAAAATCTTATTGACATCATTTTATTCAAATTCTGTATTCATGGTAATTATAATGGACCTGAGTCTGAAGTTCTCCCTGGGGCAAAATTCCTCTTGAAAGAAGGAAGTGCTGATGACCTTTATCCTTTAAGAGATAATATTGTCAAAATAATCTCATGCTTCTGGAAACAGCCTGAACTGAGCCTGTGAAGAGTTTCAAAATATAGGATTAATTCAGCTTTGGAGGTTTTAGCTGCTTGTTTACTCATACTAGAGTGGCACACAAGGTAGGAGATTAAAAGCTGTGTTCTCCATCTCTATTAATATGACTGTGTAGGATGAGGGATCTGGAAACATAAATAGCAGGATTACTGCGGGCACGTTGTGCAGTTCATGCCAATCCTGCTGGTGTGCATCTGCTTGGGTTCCCAAAATGTACCAGCAGAAGACTAAGCAGGTATTACTTGGGACTTGGTCACCCTTCAGGTCTTCTGTAGGCTAAACTGAAGGTAATGCAAGCTATTTACCTTCTCACCCTTTAAAAATTTCTCAGCCATAAGGCAACAGTTGAAAACAGATAATGAAAGCAACAGGACTCCATTTCTGCCTGAATTTATGATTGAAGGTTATTTCTAAGATAGGGCTGCTGGAATTGAAAGTCTGTATAAAATGTGTCTCCCCAAATAAAAACAAAGTCAGTCCCTGAATATTAACCGAGAAACAAATTGCAATATCTGCAAATCCTCGCTTAGTGCTTTCATTGACATGACTAATATGTGTCTCCTGAGACATGAGAAATAAAACCTCAAATACCATCTCGGAACACCAGATCCATCACTCTTGGTGATGGTCTACATCATGTCCTGTGGATGATACTGGAAGTTTTTGTCATAATTTCTGTAAATTCTTTAATCCAAGTCCTACTAAGACTGCAGTACTGCTGAAAAGACTTTAGCTGGAGACTTTTGCCTGTAGAAAAAAAAAGCCGAATTTAGATACAAAAGGTTTAGCTGGCTGAGTCTGAGTTATTCACCCTAAGCTCCTCTCCTTGGATCTACTTGAGATTCAGTTTTCAGTTCAGGATGGCATGAGCAGCTTGAATCAGTGGCCTACATATAAGTACTCAAAGCCCCTTGAGATGCACAGGAGTCTCCTGCCAGGGCACAGATCTAGTGGTCAATTGAGACTTCTCATCACTTTATGTGTGTCCCAGATATCTTTCAAGAGTTTAGGTGGCACTGGAGTCTTATTTGTGGGTAGTGAAAACAAACCCTAAACCTCATGTCAGACATAAAAAGAGAACAGGAATTAATAGGTCAAGTATTTTTATCCATCAATCAGCTGTCCAAATTGAATATAAAAATATCCCACAGTGTCTTCTAGGAGACTGGCTTAAGTAAGACCCTGACATGAAAACTAAGCCTACTGAGTCAGGATTTGTTTTAATTTATAGTGTCTTGGCTATGTCCTTTTAAAAATCTAAATGCTATTGATTCAAGTGGATTTAATTTATCACTCGTGCAACATAATTATTTACAAATGATCCCCTGCTGCTCCCCCAGGAGCCTGACAAGCCAGCTGACAGAAAATCGTTTAGTTGAGAAAAAGAATATTTACTATTCCTAATGACTCAGCTCAGGTATTTATTTTAATACATGTTTTTAATGCCAAGAGTGGTTGATAAAAGGGATTGGAAGCATGTTAAGCCTTCTGAATCTGGGGTGAATATGAGAAAAAGCACTTATTTGGTGACTTATCTGTGAAGGTCTTGTTTGCTGGGGAGAGGAGATAGGAAAGTTGAATTGTTGGTAATAGAACTAAGATTTTTTTCCCAGTTCTTTAATGCAATGGCATTTTATTCCTCCTCTTCCCCTATTTGCTGGAGCTATTGTAGCTCAGCCAGTATAAAAGAGCTGAAAAATCAATGTAAGGTATGATGTCTGTGAAAGGTCAGAAGTGAGAGAGAGTTCAGCCTAATAACATTTTAAAGTCTTATGGAAAGGAAATTTCATAAAATATTAAAAAATCAATTGAACTTTGGTAAAACTTTAGTTGAGTATCAATACCGAACAGCAGATAACTTAGCAAGGGAGGAGATAAGGAGTGGGGCATGTGCATTCAGACTTTTACTGCAGTTTCCCTCATCTTGAGCAGTTTTCCTGATCTTGAGCAGTTTTTCTTGACTTGAGTTGACTGGGAAAGACCACTGTCTTTGAAAACTAGGGAGATCCCAACTCCCCTTCTGATAAAAATATGTCCTTCTAATTTATTACTTGTATCCATCATGCAGTAATTTAAAATGCTGCAGATTATATGAGAAGGCTTCCTGCTGCCTCAAGTTCTTTCAGTTCTAATGTAGTATGTCAGCCCCCCCAAAAAAACTTTTATACTTCCTAATCCATTGCTTACATTTGGCTTCATAAAATTATCTCCACTTGCTCAAGATTATTACACTTGATTACTTTTGAATGCAGTTAGGATTATTACAAAAATAATGGCTAGGGGATAAGAAAACTGCCTAATTTCCAAATCAAAAACCCTAACAGCCATTACCCATATAGTTTAGTAGACCTTTTATGATAGCAGTGATTTTCACAAACAACTCACATCTTTGAGGTTTGGATTTTATTCCTTTAGCTATTTGTCTTTTAATAGCACATTCACAGCAGCTGATGTTAGTTCCATCAGTTTCATTTTTTCAGTGCTTCATTTATGTTCTTTTGGGCTTTGGCAAAAATAAATATTTTTTCTTTACTGCCTAAGCAGTGTCAGATTCATTGTCTGAGGAGTCCTTCTGTCACTTTTTCATACTTTGGAGTGGATTATTCTTAGAAAACTCTTGATTACACCAGGAATTTTACACATTGAATCTTATAGAAATGTTACTTTAAAATGTTTGGTAATACAAATAGCAACAAATTGAGCATCTGTTATAAAGAACGAGTCATAATGGGATTGCTACAGATCATAACACGATCAACCCAAATCTTTCAGTAAAATCCACCTGCCAGGATTTAATCCAGGCTTTAAGTTTCTTGCAAATTGCTTGGCATGCTTTAAGTCAAACAAAAGCCAGGGCTTTGGTCTGAAAATGGCCTGCAAAACTCTGGTTTAATTTTCTAGATAGATATGAAGAAAATTGTAAATGACTATTAATCACAAGTTAAACTCACCAAAGCAAACAAAATTACCACTTTCAGGGCTGAACATCACAGTGCCTGTCTTTCATCTTAGTTCATTCAAGAACCACAGACTACTCATAATTTTGGCTAAGCAGTGCAAATAGGTCAATTCCGAAAGGCAGACTGTGCGTACCAGACAACTAACAGAAGCAACCTCAGCAGAAAACCCAGTAGTGTTGGCTGTTTTCACTGGAAAAGCAAATGATGGTGGCCTGCATGCTGGAAATGGTTTGGGATACTCCAGCTGTATTCCCTTCTCTGGTTTTGGGGGTTCAAACCCACACCACCTTGCCAAGCTGTGAGAGGAACAGCTGGAAATATTTCAGCACCCAGTACTTCTTCAGGGGAGTAATATACTAAACCAACTTTTTCTGACTAATACCTGTTCAGTAATTTGTCTGAATTACACCTGACTCATCTCTCCTGAAACATAATGATGCTTACTCTCGGAGTCCAAGCCCAACCTTTCTGATGGGCCCAACTCAAACACCTGTGTTGGTCAAGAAGGTCCAGATTTTCTCGGGAAGACAATCTGTGAGTTATCACAGGCATGACATCACCTACATGAAGCTCACCATTGCTGTTCTAGGCTGGTCCAGATACAGCACATGGTGCTGAGAGGTTGTTCCCGGAATATGTAGTTCAGGGTGAGTCAGGATGCAAGAGTTCAATCCTCACTCAAGACCAGATCTCATCTTATTATTGTTACCAGCAATTTTTGCCATGTTTACATTTTATCACATTGATTAGCAATTAGAGTCACTTGCTTATGACTATTTCCTAAAATTCAGTGATTTATTGATAATATATTTAAAAGTTGTTTTTCCTTAAATACTCACAGGAGATGAAAGACAATTAGGAAGTCTTAATAGTCTAATTATTCCTTTGTGGTTTCTTCAGCTACATTTTCAGTGTGCTTTTTATCTTATATTAAAGTCCACAAATCTATATATATATAATATTTCAGATAACATAGAACAGGCGATCAAAGAGTAGTAAATGTGATTGAAATAGGATATAAAATGGGGAATTAGCTAATGGTTTAATTTAATTTATACTCTAGAATTGTCATTAAAGGAAAGAACATTTCAACCATTAGCGAATGAGGAAATATTTACTATGATTTAATGGGGAAACTGATGGTACCTTATTTGTTGATGCTTCGCTTCCTGAAAGACCCTGTTATTTCTTTATGGTTTTCAAGTTTCCAAGTCCTGGAACTGAAATGGTAGAAGTAGACGATTCCATTTGAGAGATTTCAATCCTAGAAAACAGATCTAGGTTCAAATCACATTGCCTCTCTGGGTTACTTTCCTGGAGGTCTTTGGAAGAGCATCACTGAAATGATGGAATACTGTACCCAAAAGCAGAAATCATGGAACTACTAGAAAATTTGCCTTGGGAGGGTGTGTGTGTGTGATTGCTGTGTCTAGTCTGTAGGCAGAGGAAACACACAGCTACTTTCTAAAAAATGAAGTTGTGGGGAAGGCTGTTGCATCCTGCCTTCATAACAGTGAGCCATGAAGGAGCAGCTTCCAATGTTCTTCCATGCTGGGAAAAGGAATTTCACATTTATAATTAGCTGCAGATATCAACTATTTCAAACTATGGAGGAGAAGTGATGAGAGATATGCCATTGTCAGTAGACAATGATTTTGTTTCAAATAGCTCCACTGTTAATGAAAATGTCAGAAATCTGCTTGCTGTGTAACCAGAATACTTGCCTATGTTTATGATCATTACACTGGAGTGGAAAGCAAATGGAAGTCCTCTCACAAGCATGTACTATAAACAAGGACCATCATAAAGATGGTCAGGTCTCCTCACAGATAAACACATATGTCTTGTGCTTATTTGCATAATCACCTGAGATATTAACTTAGAAAATAGCACCACCTACTGAAGATTTACAATAATATTTAGACTTTAAAATATCATTTGCTATCTCATTTTTGTAGGCATTACAAATCCAAATATGTTTTAAGAATTTAATTTTATCATTGTATCTGATATCTGCATGTAATTTATTAACTATAGTTAAATAAGCCTTTCTGTCTCTTAGCAATAAATTTCAAATACTGTCCAGCAGAAACTCTTGTTTGAGGAGATCTCCGTTTATTTTTACTATTCAGAAAGTAATTTTCCACCTCCTACACTTTGGTTGGACAAATAGAACAGTCCACGAAGTTATTCTGCTCTCCTTTCATAATATATCATGATTCTAGCGGCACTCTGTTTTTATAAAAGGCATAATCTTTAGTTGCAGTGGTCTTGCTGTAGCCATAGTTAACAATGTGTTCTCTTTGTTTCTGAAGGGCTCCTAAGGTTTGTGCTTAAATTATCACAGATTTATAGTCAGAACTTTCAAAAACAAGGAGCACTACTCATGATGCTGTCATTAAATTAATTGGCCAGACTCTTTTCAGTGATGTCCAGCTGCAGAACAAGGGGCAACGGGGTAGAAACTGAAATACAAGAAGTTTCATCTGGATATGAGGAAAATCTTCTCTACTGTTATGGTGAAAGAGCATTGGAACAGGCTGCCCATGAGTCTCCTTCTCTGGAGATATTCAAACCTGCCTGGACAAGATCCTGTGTGACCGACTGTAGGTGAACCTGCTTTAGCAGAGGGGTCGGACTAGAAGATCTCCAGTGGTCACTTATGACTCCAACCATTGTCTAATTCAAGTGTTCATATTTAAAAATTCTTCATAAGAAAACACCAGAATAGCCTGGGAGAAAGACTGGTAAAGTATAGGGCTAAGAAAATGTCGGTAAAATCTCATCCCTTAGGACTTTTCTGGTGATTTCTGAGAATCTTATCTTTAAAATGGAGCAAGGAAGCTGGAGAAGTTTCTCATAGTGCTTGTCTTTCTGTTCAATCTAGACTGTTCAGGGCAAGGATATAGTATTTCACTGGTCTTCAAAATTATCTTCCCCTGAATAAATTGGACCTCTTGGCAAAAAAACCCAAACCAACAAACCAAAAAAACCCAGATACAGCAAGGTCTTTATGTGAGTTTCCTTCTACCAAATGTGATATTTATCTTAAATTTCAGTGGATTTGTTTTTATAAAACTTATTTATGTATACTGTCTTTAATGAAGAGCAAAGCAAGTCTAAAATGCAATTTAGTTTTCAGCATTAATTTTTAAGAAACTCCAGTCTTCTCTGTCACACACAGTATCCTTCCCTGAGGGCTCCTATTTATCTCATGAGCCAACTCAGTTTTGGGTTGAGAACAGGAGCAAGGGAGCTTTCCAGGAGCTGCTTTTTAAGCAGCCCATTAAACTGGATGGAGGCTTGAACCAATTTCCCCACTGAGCATGGATCTTGCTCTTTCTGGATATTACTAATCTCACAGGCCAAGAAGACTATCCTGAGACTCATTAAGATATTTATGAGGAGCTGCATTGTTAAACTGAATGTGACTGCAATCAGCAGCAACTTCTAAAAGTTTATCCCATCCATAACAGGGTCTCCTGACCTTGTCTTAATACATGTGTGAAATGCACTGCAATGTAGCTAATCAGTGTTGGGGTTTTATTTTTATAGAAGGACATTAATCAGCATTTGCAGACAGTCTGAATTGCATTAGTTTTCCAAATGCTGCTTCTATATCATTGCTTTTTTTAAAGCAATAAATGCAGAGGGTACAATTTCTATGTGATTGTCCCCTTGTTTCTGCAGGGCAGGCACGCCTGAAAATTTATTTGGGCTAGAAGAAACCTGTTGTCAGACATTCCCATAAAATATTTGCAGTTTGCCATGGCTGTTCTATCTATCTTTCTGGGCACTGATGTTCACAAAGTATAAAAAAGGAAATTTTACTGCAAGAAAAAAATGGTTACTGTTTTGTTCAGATGTGGCAACCCAAATCTAATACTGCTGGAAAAATGCTTGCTAGGAAGCTCTCAATAGAAAAAGCAGTTGTTCAGTGTTTTGTGCTGCTTCTTGCCTATTTTCCTTTTCTTTTGCCCAGTTTTCCCTTTCTCCTACTGAACCATCTCGTCATTTTAATGAGCTTGAGAGGGTGAGATCTACTCCCTATGACATGAGTATAACTATGGGGCACTCAGAGAAATTTTTAATTATACTGGAGATGTAATATGTGTATATATGAGCCCAGGTATGTGTGTGTCTGGGTGGGAAAGACTGACAATGACACTCTTCATTGTTGTGCCAACAAAGATGAAATTCCTAGCCACAGTCCAAAGGAAACAAAATTGTTTTGACAGTGCAGCAGTACTTATTTGAGACTTTTTATAGACATTCATTAAGCTTTATTTCCTTTTAGATTTCCATATCCTAGCAACACATGAAGGCAGTCCCACATACATGGATTAGTACTAAAGTTTCACTAGCTTCAATATCCCTGCATGGCAAAGCACTTAAAATAAAGAGCTGTTTGATAAGCCTGGAGACAAATTCATCTTTTGGTCACCTCCAAGGCGTGCTACTTATGACTTTGATTTCAGTATTGGTCCCTATTCAGCACAGCACACAAGGACATCCTTGCATCCTCATATGCATTTAAACACAGGTTGGAGCAGAATGAACTGGCAGGTGTAATTAGCCCTGTTGTATTAAATGGGCCCCTTAGTGGGGGGTAGCTCTCACACACACACATGGATGGCCGAAGGAACTAGCTGGGAAGTTAGGCTTCAGTTTTTCAAAAAAACCCCTCCAGACTGTCTTTTGCTATTTTCTTCTCATGGGCCTTGAGAATAGTGGGGCCTTGAGTTTGTCCAGGGCATCTTGATGATACTTTGGTATAAATAATTAATGTTAATGATAACCAATGGTAATGGCATGATTAATTCTATTGGAGAAAACGTACTGCTACTGGGTAATAACACCATTTTATCTCTCAGTTTTGAAAAGGAAGTTTGATCTCTGTATCAGTTTTTCTCATCCTTGTTTATTAGGGAAAGAATTACTGTACAAAAGTAAAAAACTATATCAGACCATAGAACTCAAGGGGACCTGCTAAGCACAATCCCCTGCTATTTCAAATAAACATTGCATTGTGTTTTTTTATAAACTGATCAAGGTAGACTCTTTCCACCCACTATTCTTCCTTGAGGGATATTCTAGAGTCTCATTTTTTTTCCTGGTTTGAGTCTTCCAGAGCCCATTAATACCATTTTGTTTGATGCTAACATTGCACATTCACCTAAATAGTTCTTTTTTAGTATTTATGTCCCTGATATATTTATGAAAAATACTCATTTCTCTATTCAGTCTTGTTCCATTGGACTAAAAATGTGAAGTATGTCTAGTATTCACTAAAGAGATGGTCTCTCTATTCTCTGATAAGTCCTGTCTAAGCCTGGCCCTATTTGAATCTATTTTTATGGAACATTATGCATACTCTTCCAGATGAGACTTCCTTATTAACTCATCACTCACCTAACCCTGGGGATATATTACTGCTATGGAGAGGAAATTCTATCCTTATGGTACTCTTAGGGCCTGCATAAAGGACTACCAGATATTAGAAATGTTTCACCGGAGTTATGCAGCTAACACAGGTATATTTTCCAGGTCAGCAGATCGTTGGTATATGGACATCCTGTGATGAACAGATCTACCAAGGTCTTGATCTGCCATTTACAGCTGAAGAGAACCCATTATATAGCTAAAGTTCAACTGAAAAGTCCATACCTTGCAATTGGTATTATTAGATTATTATTATTATTATTACAGTTTGCAAGGTCGCACAGTGCTACTTCATGAGTAGCATAATTCTGTATTGACAGTGACTTCCAAATTCATCATCATCAAGTTTTGTGAGAACATCTCTACCAAATTAATTATTGAAAATTTTATTTAATATTTTGTACAAGTGGGGTTTTAGTGGCTACTCTTTATTATAAATAAGCAAAGTAATTCAATAGTAGTTTTCCTAGACTAATCCTTGAAGAACTTTACCAGCAACTCACTCCAAGCCAACATGTGATTATTCCTTTTCCAGCTCTTCTCTAATGTTATTTGCAGTGTTTTGTACTAACACCTAGTTCAATTTCTGTGTATCATGATGGGAATTGCTTTACTCAGCTTCAGTTAGATGGGATTTATATAGCTTCTTTCTCTTGGTAGGCAGTTATTTTATCAAAGAAATGTAAGAGAACAGGATAGTGTAACTTTGATAAAACTCCGTTGTATTGTTCTACTCCCCTTCTACTACTATGTCCTTAGTTATTTTGTCTTAGAAAACTATCCAAAAGCCTTGCTTTTAATGAACCTTACTAACAGACTTCTGGGTATCTCTCTCACTCACTCCCCTTCTCCACTGCTACCTCAATGCAGTTGCAGCACTTATGAGGCTGATATTAATCATATGAGAGAACTGTTCTCAAATACAAATTCGGATGACTGATGACTAGTCTACATGCAAGAACAAAGAAAGAAAAAAAATTTCTGATGAGCATTCTAAATGTCTGATCTTCCTATTATATTGCATGATAAAATAGCTTAACCCCCCCCCCCCACACACACACACTGGAAAGTAATATCTGTATATCCTTACATATATTATCAGGCCAGGGCATCAGTGCTTAAGCCTTGCAAGAATCTGTAGTGAGTAGACTGTGATACTTATGAAAACATCACAAAATTTCTTAGGATCTGATTAACTGAAGTGGGCTTTGTAAGGTTTTGAAGATGTCAGCAGAAACTGACCATTCCTAGGGCTTTAAAGGAAGGTTCAAAAAAGTATGTGACTTCCTTCAGAGTAACCAAAAGTGAAGCACTCTAAAGACACTGGAATAGAAGTGGAACCAGTGCAGAGCAATCATTTTCCTAAAATATGCAAGTGTGGCTGGGATAAACAGTAAGACACCACAGAAAATGTTAACTGTAAAAAAATGAAGCTTCTGATTACTTCCTTGCTTGTGGGTGCTGTGAACCAAGATGCCAGCAGCGTCGTGCAAGTAGATGAAAATGAAATGTGATAGCCATACAGCTTGCCAAGAACACAAACATGCTGATAAATAAATCCTGTTAAAGAAAAGTCTACAAATTGCTCATCAAAACAAGTCAAGCTGTCAGATGTTTTCCTTATTTTCAGGACTCATCTAATACAAAAGATGAGCCAAGGACTGAATCCAGTACTGCAAGGCTGCAGTACTTGTGACTTTTTTTTCAGAGCTTCTCAAGAATTCAGTATTAAAAGGAAAGCTATAAATTACAGTTTTGAAACAATTTCTCCATAGGTAAAAAAACTCTCTTGAGAAGACCATGGATGTTAAGATATTCTTTATTTTGGAATAAAAACGATCAAATGGTTCAGCTTTTATTCATTCTCTAAGCAGTATATCCCCACTTAGCGCTCAGCCGAAGTCACTAACATGGCTCTTCCTGTCAGTCACTTAATCCAGATTTAGCTGACCTATTTGTATAGAGTGGAATTTAGCTTCGATTAATGCCATCAAAGCCTTGCACTGACCAAATCTACAAAAGCTGGCTACCTAAAGAAATTAGAGACAGATGTTCTTTAACTTGCCTCCACATATTGCTGCCTGTCAGAAAGCTGTCAAACATCACAAACCATAACTCTATCCATTACTATTACTGACCAGTATGTCAAGTACTATGTCTACATTGACTACCAGTTCAACCTCACAGAAATATTCAAAGATGGAGTTCCTCCTACGAATACATTTTAGTCTTTTTTCCTGGCATGTTCTACCTTCTATCACTCACAACTTCATTTAGGTGAACGACACTGCAGTTCAGACTCCTCCCTTTAAAAAATCCAGGCAAAGGACAGGGGACTGAAACACATGGCTTGAAGCTGCTGTAGATGTACTTTACTTGTGCAATCAAGAATTGATGTTACAGGGAAACTGTATACAGTGAGTGTCTTTCTGATTAGATTAGTGAGTAACAATTACCTAAAGTACCACATGAAGTACTGTTAGCTATAAATGGCATCTGGAAAACACCAAATAAGTGACAGAAGTCTATATAAATTTAATTTGGCAATGAGCCAGCATGACCAATGAGAGTGGTGAGTATAACCTCAGGCTGTCAACACAAACATTGATTCCCTGACAGCAGAGTGTTGTTTCTCTGGTTTAACAGCCCTAATACAAAGCTAATGGTGCTTTGAAGGAGATAAATAGGGCACTAAATTCTTTAGTTCCTGACTTAAAATACTTTTGCATACTCTACAAACAACTACAAGATATGAAGTAGTTGTAGTAGAGAAATACTTGAAAATAACTTACAATAAAAGTTTTCTGAAGACATAAAGTCACATCACTTCATGACCTAATATCTAAAAACCGCTACCAGTACATGTCCAAATCTTTTAGCACAACATAAAAAAATGACATTAAACGAGGCAACCTGTCATATTACTGTCAAAAAACTTACTGTTGACTTCACAGAATAAGATTTGGATTTCACTTAGCTGTGAGCTGGTCACCCTGCCTCAGCAACTCACAGTGGATTCAGAGTTCTTTAATATAAAAGAAGCACATGGTTATTATTTTTCTGTAAATCACAGATATGTCATGAATGTGTTAAACTATCAATCATTCTGTTAAAGACCGTATAGTATGCTCTTACACTGGAGATATGAAAGAGATTCTTCAGGTTCCCCTGGGCTCTCCTGAATCCTTCAAACATTTTGATATAAATTTATCTTTTTTTTTTTTTTTTAAATTTAAAATCCTATACAAGAGAGAGGCATAAAGCTAGAGCAAGTAGAAGAACAAGAGCAAAGCGAGAGTGAAAGAGGCAGATTCTGTTTATTAATCTCTGGTGCTATGCTCAACTTATATAATGGAAGTTGTATAGGTGAAGGAAGAGATCTTGAGAAGTCTCCTAATTTATTCCTGCTCAGATAGAACTCAGTACCCCTTCCCAAAGGTTGACGAGGGACTGTGTAACACTTTCATTAAAGCCTTAGGTGATGAGGAGCCAGCAGACAGCTTGTCCTATTTTCTAACCTGAAACATCCTATGGAAACAGAGAGATTTATTTCTTGTCAAATCTCCACTAGACATAGAGAAAAAATTATCACTGCCTTCCTCATCACAGTTTTTTACATAGCAAGAAATCTGTTGCCCTGGTTCAGATACATTTTGTGTTTGCTGGCAAAACTAAGGCTGATTTCTTCAGCCTTTTCTTATAGTTCATACTTCCTAAATTTTTACCATTTTTCCTCTCCCAGTAGGTATGTTTACCAAAGCTCCTGACTGTCTCCATACTGTCAGCACATTTCCTGGTGTGAAGAACACAAGAGGACATAGTCTAACCCCATTTGGTGGGATAACCACATTTCTTCAAGGTACTGATGGGTTCAAGAAACCTTTTTGCAATGGCAGCTCATTGTCAGCTGATTGAGCTTATGGTCCACTGTGACTTTGATGATAAATTTATTAAATTTTTTTTTGCTGCAGAGGCCAGTTGTCTCCACGTTGTGAATTGGAAGATCATCCTCACAAAGTGCTTCTTGCTTTCCCTTCCATGGGGTAATTCCTGTTTGCTTACAGTCTTCTCCAGTTCCTCCCATTATTCTTGCTGAAGTATTTAAATGAAGTACTTAAATATTTTGCCTAAATTAAGTAAAGAGAAACATGACAATCACTGTTTGCTGGATTACTTAGTTTACAGATATTGATTTAGGAGAAACCAATGATATCTGTAGAAAAGGTTTGCATGATGTAGCATTGTATCAAAGCAACAATGTTTGTGACATTTTCTAGAGTATTGTAAAGTAATAAATTAACTGAGAATACATCAACTAAGAATCTATTAGCTAACATTAGCTGCAATCCTTGTGTAGTGCTTGTGATTTTGTGACTGTTATTCTACGTCTTCAGAGACATCAGGCCACAGTGCTCATACCAATTGTTCATCATCCTGATCACAGTGAAGGAGAGCAAGGGTGCCCATCGCAATATTCTTCACCAGACTGAAACTGAGAGCATTGATTCTTTGGTTGAGTCTTCTCAAAATAGCTTTTCTCTGTCTTACTAACTCTCTCTCCCTCTTTATGTATTTTTAAACAGGTTTTGGCACAGACATGAATATGGCAGATGTAAATGCTGTAAAGTGAAATGTATGAAAAAGCCAAAGCTCACAGATGTTTGCTGTTTTTCAGTAGGGATGATAAAAAATTTGCTTTAGCTGTTTTTTTCTCTTGCAGTTATGGGTAGGGATCATTACTAGGAGCAGAATTTCTGGCTTTTTCATTAGCCATTTGCCATTATTGTTGTTTTTCCCCTTGTTTCATCTACAGGAAAAAAGGCCTGGGTTTTACTAATAACAATCTCAGCATCTCAGCCAACACTTTCTGCTTACCCTCAAGAAACTTCTATTTTTCTGTAATCTAAAATTTTGGACAAAGGATGCTGACACAGGCTTACATGCACAAAACTTTACTAGGGTGTCCATGACTGAAGGCTGACATAACTGTAACAGTGAAAGTTACAGTGCAATAGGTGATGAAAATAAAGATGAGATGGTGAATTTTTGCTGTACATTTTCTCTAACACTATATACTTTGACTCAGACTTCCATTTGGAGTAATCCTCTAATATAAAACAGAATGTGCAAAGGAAGGGAGTAAGAATAGGGAGAGAAAGAATAGGTGAGCTTCCTGCATTGCCTCCCATGAAAAATCTCTTATAACAAGAATACTGAGTTTTGCAGGTGCAGGACTGTGAAAATAGCAACCCGAGAGCAACAGCATGAGAACAAGGCAAAACCCCTACCGTTGGAAAAATCCTGCCACAGCAGCTCAAGTGAAAGTCTTAGAGCTATGAGTGAAAGGCAGGAGGCAGAACTGCAAGTTCTACCCTTTGCTTTGCTGCACAGAAAGCACTGCTCAACAAAGCATTTTCCAAGTATGCTCTCTGTACAACTCAGTGGAGGGGGATAGAAGAGTGTTGAGGACATGTGCCTCACCTTTGGTATTTAAATAGTAGACTTGTAAAATAATAGAAATTGCTTGAAAACCTTGTTAAATAAGGCTTAAAGTTATTTACCTAAATTTTCCCTCTTCACAATGGGGCCAGAAAAAGCATCTTCTTTAGGACATATTCTATCTTGCTTGTTATCCCAAACTTTTCTAACTTCTTAATTCTGTTTATTTCCCTACATATCTATTTAGCTCACTCCTTAAATCTAACCTCAATCTGCTGCCTAGAAACTAATCTGATTATGCCTAGTCCTACAGTAGGTTTAATTATTGATTGTGATCATCCCTATGATGGGCTCTTCTATCTTTGAAGGCTGCTGTCAGCTTTCTTATTCCTGGATTGCAACTCAGCTCCTTCTACCTTTCACTGTTGATACTGGTTTTTAATCCACACTATTCTTAATGATCTCTTTTCATTCTTTTCAATTTTGCCTTTCATTTCTTTGAGAGTAAGTCTCCAGCTGAATACAGCAGTTCATCTTGCACCTCACTCAGAATGAGTAACTGTCTCCTGTCTTTTTACTTTTGAAATCCCTGCTAATAATGCCAACAATTATGCTTATCCTCTTTTGCATAAATATTGTTTTTTCTCATTTAATATTAGTCCACTATTCTGATACTTTTCTGTGCAGTTTTTCCTGCATAGACAAATATTATTTATTTAATATTATTTATTTTTTTCAATTAGCATATTTACTTACTTTTCTCTGAGTAATTCTGCATTTTTTTTAAATGTATTTGAGTCTTGATGTTTTCTGGGCAGCCTTTATTTGGCAAGATAATTTTCAAGACTAATCTCATCTTTCCTATTGGTCAGAGCTCTTGATAGATCTATAGTACTAGCAAACACATTCATCCAAGTTGCTAGTGAAAATTCCAAGAACGTCAGTTATTGTACAGCTGGACCCATCTGCCTGAGGACTTACCAAGAATCCTCACTCTCCAATTTGGTAGTGAACTACTGTCTTACTGAATATTTTTCAATTACATGTGTACCTACCTTATTCAGAGATTGTTTCCTTGCTTTGCTCTTAAGAAAATTTTATTGTACAACGCTCAAAGTTTATTTAAGTTGAGATGTCTCACAGCTCCCATCTCCCCACTTCCACTGGGCCACCGAATGAAGTTAATTTGGTTGTTCCTGACTTCTTCACTGCATGTTATCTGCTTTCAATGTGTAAGTGTTTATAAATTGATGGTTAATGTTAATAATGTTGTTGCAATATTTTTCTGAGAATCTGTATTAGGTTAACTGGATCTTAATTCCCTATATCTTTTCCCTCCTTTCTTGTTTATACTGATAGATAATTTACAGTCCTCTGAGACCACTCTCACTTTTCTTTCATTTTCAGATATAATTATTAATGGCAAAGAGATTATATTGGCTGTATTCTTAAGTAGTCTACAGTGAATTTCAGAAATTTCTGCTGACTCAGATGCACCTAATTTACCTTGTATTCCTTAACCTTTTCTTCCATTGCCTTGTACTACTGCCTCCTCATTTAAACCAGTTTAGTTAAATGTCTGCTCATGCTAAATCATTTTTTGGGAAGACTGAAGACAAGAGGGTGTATATTGCTCTTTTTTATGCCCTTTTTTTCTATTAGTGTTGTGATTTCAATTAGATTTCCAAGTCATTAAAAGTCCCCTGGTATAGTTTATGCAGCTCTAACACTTTTTCTCTCTTCTCTCTAGTATAATGATTCTGCCTTTTCACCATTTTTTTCCAGAGATAAATGAAAATGATTGTACTTTAAAACTCTTGCAAGATTTAGAACTGTTTTCTGTATAGAAAGCAATACTTCAGCTACATTTTTTTTTCTCAAATTGATCACAGAGTCATAGAGTAATAGAATGGGTTGGGTTGGAAGGGACCTTAAAGATTATCTATTCCAACCCCTCTGCCCTGGGCATTGACACCTTCCACTAGACCAAGTTGCTCAGAGCCCCATCCAACCTGGCCTTGAACACTTCTAGGGATGGGACATTCACAGCTTCTCTGGGCAACATGTTCTAGTGCCTCACTGCCATCTGAGTAAAGAATTTCTTCCTAAAACCTAGTCTAAATCTCTACTCTTTCTGTTTAAAGCCATTCCTCCTTGTACTATTAGTATCTACCCATGTAAAAAGTTGACCTCCCTCTTTTTTTGTAAGCCTCCTATAAATACTGGAAGGAAGGCCACGATGAGTTCACACTGGTGTCTTCTCCTAACCAAACAGCCACAGCTCTCTCAGACTATCTGACAGAGCCTCCAGCCCTTTGATCATCTTTGTGACACTCTTTTGGATTTACTGCAACAGGTCATCATCTTTCTTGTGCTGAGGACCCCAGACCTGTGTTACCTTGTGCTTTCAGTCTCTGTGGTAAATTGATGTCCCTGACTTCATCTTTTGTGATAGACCCTGGGCTCCCTATTTAAGTAGTTCCAGTTCACAGTCATGTGAGTAATAGAGTATGCTTGCAATTATAAAAAAATTTTGGAAATCAATACATCATGTGCCACAGAAAGTGTACTCTTGGGAAAACAAGAGAGAGATGTTTTTTAATCAAAACCAGAATTTTCTAATCAACAATAAGATTATCTTGAATGTGTTGACCACCTCTAACCCTGGTGCTTGCTGCTCATGTTCTGGCCCTCCCTCTACTGAGTTATGTATCTGTGCTGGATTTGCTGAGGATGCCTGTTCTTCCCCAGAGTCAAGACAGCTCTTCAGTCTGGAGTAGAAGATACAGACCCAGCCTGAGATGTATTTGCAGTACTATAAATTATGATGGCCTATGACATCCCACTGATTGTGTATTCGATAGTCTTCATTCTGAGATATAAAACAACTGACAACCCTTAGCTGAAATCTGAACTGGCCTTTGAGAATTTCTGGAAGGCTGTGATGGACAACACTTTTCAGAAGAGGAATACACATCTTTGGTTTAATTGCCAGCAGGATTCATTTTATTGAGGGCACAAACCAAGGCCCTTTGTTACTGGGTAAGCAATACTTTCTTAAGACAGCTGAGGAGGGAAAGTCAGAGGTGGCTGATCTTTCCCAGGCTCCATATTTTGTGCTACTGTCTATCAATAAAAGGGTTCAACACTTTTATTAGACACCCTGACGAATGAGCTTGGGATGTGAAATCACTGACGGCCATACTTTGATCAAGCTGACAAGTAAAACAATTGGAATTGTTGGGGATGTCCTACTCTGTTGAGTAGGACAGAGACAGTTCCATGGAAGAAAATAAATAGGCAAAACATCCATTCTGTGGTCTGAATGATGCCATGGTAAAACAGAGGCATTAATTAAATTAATCATTTTACTTTTGGTAATCATGAAAGTTTCCCAGAAATAGCTAGTTATTATGGATGGTTTTGGTTACGATAAAAGCTTATTTTCTCTACAACCTATCCCCTTCTCCTTCCTCTTCCATGTAGTAATGTTAGAAAACTATAACCTGATATGACTGCTATTTTCATAACAGATTATTATGGTAACATATATGGATTAATGGGAGTTTTGCCTGAATAAGAACTGTAGTAATTGGCCCTTGAGATTTCATTAAATGGAGCCAGAAAAGGGGGAACTAATTACAAAAAGGGAAATATTTCTGTAATTTTAAACATGTATGTTGTCAGGAATTGTGTCTCTGTTTTAACGCAAAAATCAATAGCATAGCAACAAAATGATCAAAGAAAGCAGAATGCAATCAGAGTATATGTGCAAAAAGCTATTTCAGAAATAGTCTTCCTGTGTTCAGTATGATAGAAAGTGTTTGGAAGCCACTGTAAAATGTATTTAGAAACTCCGGGCAAATTGCTTTCTCTCCAGAAAAAAATAATGGGTGTGAGTTTTATTTCTTGGAAGAACATTCCTGTTTTATTTAGAGGAATATGGGAACACAGAGGTGATTTTCACTAGAACCTGGTGATTCCAGTTTTCTCAGTTGCTGACTAAGTGAAGACTCCTTATAGAAGTTGTTTTGCTATAGACTGAATGAAGAGTTTTTCTGAAAAGCAGACTCCTTGAGGGAATGCCCAGTTTGACATCTAAAAAATTGGCTTTTGCTACTGAGTTCCTTTTGTCACTGCAGGTAACTCTCTGTTGTAAATTAGATCTCCATGTTTTTTTCTAGAGGGGAACATAATTATTTCTTGTCCACTTTAGACTATCGTAAGGCTTTTCTGATGATTATTTTAGTACAACGGCAATGGGCCCCTAATGTAACTAAAAAGTGGAAGAGATACAATAGGTTTCAGATCAGGAACTGTTAAAATTGGAGTGTTCCTCTTTTGCATGCACTAAGGCTAACCTAAACAATTTCACCCTGAGTTACTGATGAAGGCATATAGTTTTAAAAGAATAAAACTAAAGGAAAAAAAATATTCCCTACTCTTATAAAGCAGTATAAGGATTTTACTAATGTCTGGACATATCTGGCATTGATTTTGTGTTCACTGTCATGTTCTGTCAATTTAAAGTGATGTTTCTGTGCTGCCCGCAGGGAGCAGTGATAAATACAAGAGGTGCCCCAAATGCCTTGACAGTGCCGAATAGTCTAACTGCAGGACTTCACCAATTACATGGATGCTTTTCCTTGGCAGACCTGTGTGTTAATTCACAGGTATGAAAACTGTCAGCACTGCTTGAGTTGCAGCATTGACACCAGATCTGTTACACACAGAGAGAGCTTCCCCCAAAGAGCAAACATCATACTTGAGGGGTTTTTTTAAGTGGCACCTCATGAACTCATGTTTTATCTCAGTAAACTCATGGGATAAAACCTGAGGAGGGGACAGAGATATTAAAAATGCAGAGGACTAACAGATGCCATTGAGCATATCTTTGTGCAGGGAAAGGAGAAATGGAGAATAATGAGCTGTGGATGTCTGACCTCCTTGACATACCCCTTGCTTTTGTGATGGACTCTGGCAGCAGCATGGATTCCATAGTAATTGTAACAATGTAGAAATAAGTGAGAAATAGAGGACAAGAAAACTAGAGGAGCTGTGGGAAAGGGGAAGACTGAGAGGGGAATGACAAAGGCCTTGACTAGAGGACATTTAGGCTGGAAAGTGTTGAGATGAAAGAGTTAGAGGCAATTTATGTTTTGTGCTTTAGGGGTGAACAGATCCTGGGTTTGTGAAGTGGAATCAAGGGGAAATAGGGACATGCTAGCAGTCTGATTGGAAAAAAGTGTCATTGAAACTGGACAACTGAGAAAGACCGGGGGAAAAAAAGAAAATGAAAGATGTAGGAGAAAGATGGGAGAAAAGAGAACAAGAGAAGAAGTTAGTGCAAAAAGTGATGGAGAGTCTTGAAATTTGGCTGCAGAAAAATACAGAAATTTAAGACATTTCCAAAGTCCCTTTGGAGAGAGTCTATAATAGTTCAAACTGTTTTGGTCTAGGAGTTATCTAACTTCAGAGGTCCTCAAGAAGTCAAATAAAAAAATTACAAAAAACCCAACCCTACCAAAAACCACAAAAAAACCCCAAAACATCCTAACAAAAAGCTTTATTTTCTGCTTAATTTGTTTAAAACCCTTTAATAATAATTCATATATCAACTATGCATTTAATTATCACTTATTATGATTCAAAAAGTTCTAGAACTACTTCAGAAAGATGAACAAGAAAACCCCAGGGATTCAGCCCAACAGGTGAAAGAGTCATATAGAGGAACTCTGCCAGTGTCACCTTGTGTGAACAATGATGCAGACTGGGATGAACTGTGGGCCCATCCAGGCTTGCTGGTTTTTTATAGAAGTGCTAGTTTCTGAATCAGCTACTTTTGTTGGATGTGCATGAACCCCATTAGCAGGAATTTTGATCCCACACCTCTATTTGCTTCCACAGTGACTTGCACGTACATGCAACTGCCTAAACACCACATTGGTGGACATGGTGGCTCTTTTGGAGGTGTAGACTTCAGTAAGAATGCTCAGGCTGTTCATCCTTTTATCTTTCATTGAGTCATTTTCTGATACACAGAATCAGTGCAGTCCTGTGTAGCACAGTGGGGAGAAGATGGCAGTGTGGGTTACACAGTCAGTTATGTGATGGAACAAAGGCAGCAAAAACCCCACAGGTATTAGAGAAACAAAGCTGTTTGATCACCAGTTCTTATATTTTTTTAACCTATTTCTTCTTTTGCATTTTACTTCTTGGATGGTCCACTAGGGTAGAGCTTTCTGGGTTGGAGCTATCTCAAGCTTTTAGAGTTCCTGTCCTGCCTTCTGAACAATGTCTTATTCCCAGAGCTCTTTTCATCAGCAAAAAAAGGAAAAAGATTATTGAAGTGAAAGGTTTTATATGTAAAGGAGTTAGGAAGAATTTAAAATGACATATTGAGCGTTCTCAAAATCTGGGCTTTTTGGCCTGGCTCTCTTCCAGAGCTTCTGCAAGCATTTTCACTACTACCTTAAGCTGATCAAAGTCTGGCTGTCACCCAGAATGATCCTCTCCTCTCCCCTTCCTCTTCCTCTCCTCTTTCCCTTTCCTTTTCCCTTTCCCTTTCCCTTTCCCTTTCCCTGACATCTGACTTAAGGACATATAATAAGGAGATATCTAGTAATAAATGAAAGTTTTAGTCTCCTTTAGGACTGTTGTAATCATTTTGATAGTGAATTGCTGGAAAGGAGAATAAACTGGATCTTGTCCCAGTTGTGGTCAGAGAACAAAAGACCCTCTTCAAGTTCACAAATATTATAGAACACTTTATTCTGTACTATTCTGTACATTCTGGACTATTTCCCATAGTCAGAGGTAAACAAAAATAGTTGGAAATAAACATTATATTTTCAAAATGGAGAACAGAAGTGTCTGTAAGGCTCCAGTTATCAGTGGGAAAGATATATATTCTTCTTGGAAAACTCTCTTTAGAGAGTTTGAACCCTTCTCTCCAGCAGTATGTTCCTACCCTACTAAACTGTATGCAGTGTCATCCCTGCTGACACACCTGTCCTTGTTTTTTACAATAAAGCATCCATGACTGAGGTCTAACAGTGCTACCAACATAAACTCAACCTTGTGCCTGGAAGTCAAGCTGGATTCTCCCTGGGTCTTGTTTTGCAGTTGTCACTAAAGATTCCAGAGGCCACACTCTGGGTTCAGCTGTACTCAACTTGCTTCCTTCATGGGAGTTACAAGGAATAACTGGAGGCAGAATCTGACTTTGTAATTGCAGCATAAATTCTCTTTATGTTGCACAAAATGGAGCAGGATTCAACGTCGTCTCTCTTAACTGCATTGGAGCAGCAGGATAAGAGGAACAAAAAGCTATATTTTTTTTTTTTTTATTTACTGTAATAAGCAGATCACTCCAGCTATGCTCAGTTAGTAGAATTGTTCAACAAGAAATTGCCATATTTGCTTGCCTGCTTTCTGAGGCAAAAATACTTTTTTTTTTTTTTTCCTACTTAGAGTTTCTTCAGTGTCATTTAAACTGTGTGGCAGGTTCCGTGTTGTTGTGTTGCAAGAGAGAGTACAGTGTCTGCTATCATCAGTCCCTGATGGGAAAAGCAATGAAACAAGTGAATTGCTTCTTCAGAGGACTGAAAGATTTGGAAGCTTTTTTTAATGCAGGTAACAATCACCTATGCTGCAGCTAATCTCTGCCTTTCCAGGGAAGAAAATGGAGTATATTTATTAGTCAATATTCGTGTAAGTCAAACACAGTGGAAAGTAGACGTATTTGAGCAGCCCCCCCCGTCAGTGAACTATTTTGCCCTCCTGATTGTGTCGTGAGTATGCTGTTGCCCGAGCTGACATGAATTCTCCTGGCACATCAGCTGCCTCTGAAGGCACACAGCATTGCAAGCGCCGTTTAACAACTGCAAGTTAAACCTCTAGAAGCATACAAGCTCCCAGTTGTTCATGCATTTGTATTGTCCGGTTGATGGCTGTTCAGGCTGGCAAATAGTGACAGCTCGCTCTCATTTCCATTCTGGTTCTGCAGCAGCGTGTCTGCAGGCTTCAGCAGAGTCGTTGCTCATGTGCACTTGCCTGAGATCCAAATTAGGACTGTTATTCCAAAAAGAACCTTAAAAGAGTGATTGCTTAAGCCTAGATGTCTGGCAACAAGAAATAGATCCTCTTTGTATTAGTTCATTTGTTCAAATCAAAGTTATTAACGGCTCTTTGATGTCTCTTCATAATTTACCCTTAAATTAGATGACAGTTTCAGCTGTTTTCTGCCCTGTTTGGGCTGAAGAGACAAACCTCCTTGGGTAATGGTGGTGTGTTGGGAGTTTATTGTGAAGGCAGCTAAGTTATTGGGCCAATACTGAGGGGGAACTTGACCTAATTAGTCCTGCAGCAGCACATGTGGGATTCCCTGTGTGCTAACCCTCCAGCCTGGCATACCATCAGACAGAAAACAACCCCAGGCCATCCAACAGTCTGTCAGAATGATAGGGAACTTGGGTGGCTGTGAGCCTTGACTCATGAAATTTTTCTCCAAACTGAGAGTAGCTGGACTTTTGTGAAGGCATGTACTGGGCTGTCAACTGGATAGGAAAGCAGCATGGACCAGGTGACTTCCAGAGGTCCCTTCCAACCTCAACCATTCTGTTAACAAAAAGCATAATGCAGAATATACCTAGGCTATATTCTAATGTACCAAATGCAACAGCCCTTAGGGCTGCCTCATTTACACAGGCTGCAATTCCAGGATCTCAGCAGAAAGCAGGGCACCTTCAAATCATTATGTAACAGGTAAAATCTGAACTCTTTAGTTAGGCACTTGGATGAACTTGCTGATGCTAAATGTAAAGAGCTTTCAACTTCAGAATGTATAATGTGATTACAGAAAACAAAAGATATTCATCTTTCTTAGGAATAGCAAGGGCTATAAATGTGGTTTTGATGGACTCTCTAGCTAAATGGTAAATAAATAGGAATTTAAACATATATGCTTTTAAAGAACACTGTCCTATTCTGTCTTTTTCATTATTGATGGCTTTCTACAGTATTACAGCTTATCTTGTGGTGAAGAGTGATCTCTGTAAACATCATAAATAAAAGTCAGGAAACAAATGCTAGGAAAAACATTTCCAACATATAAATAATGCAGGAATGTCAACAAAATTCCTATTTTTTTATTTTTGAATGCATACATATATGCATTTATACATGAATGGACATAAATAAAGGTAATATTTTCAGTTTACTTGAATCCATGCATTTTTTATAGGTTAGAAGGATTTTGCTACCTTTGGAGTAACACATTTCTCTTCAGTTCTGTGATCAGTTAATGGAAATCAGCAGATCTGTTGACTTCAATATTTTATGACATTTCAGAGTATGTTTCTTTAAGCTTTTTTTACAACTTTTTACAGTTTGGTAATAGATTTTTCCCTTCTGAATGTTGAACTCGAGATTTTTACCATTATGCTGTGCCTTCTTCCAACAGTAGCCAAAACCCAAGAGCCTTTATTTGACTTGTTGAGACATCAAATCAAAGAATATGACTTTTAATGTAAAAAATTGTGTTCCTGAATTCTTCACCAAGAAATTTTACCAAAATTTCTTAACCAGAAATTATTTTTCAATGAGATATGAAATATTTCTCATACCTCTTCAAAATGATAGACCTTCCACTGAGTGTCTTACTAAGTTTCCCTCTAAGGTTGATTTAGAGGCCTCTTGAAGAATTCATTAGTATAGCTTTTAATCTGCTCAGAAAACTGAATGAAGAAGAGAGAATGTCATATTTAAAAAATTCACACATAAACTGTAAAAAATAGATTTTAACAAATAGAAAGAGAGGATTTTCTTCCCAAAAGTGGCAGTCTGAAAGTGTTATTAACATATGAGGATAGAGTATGATTATAGGTCTGTATTTATTCATTTATTTATTTAAACTGCATTGCATGAATTGTATTTTGAGAGAAGCTTAGAAACTTACCTGTGGCTCACCATTTTCTTTTTTTCAGTCTTCAAAGTTCTTTTGATTTTCCCTCAAGAGTTACCTGTTAAACTAGTAAATACTTGGGAAGAGCAGTCTTTTCTCTTCTTCAGAGTCAAAGATCAAAATTCCTTTTTTCTCAGGTTATGTGTTGGTTATAGAAAATATAAAGCTTGCACTGAACTTCTCTTCATTTTAGTTTTTTCATTTGGAGGAAAATGAATGCTCTCTTAAATCTGAAACCATCCTTAAAGTAGAGAAAAAGTGGTAAAAAAATTATTTTCAATTAATTAAATAAAAATGTAGTAAAAATGGGATAATTTTTATACTTGGAAAATTGTTATCTTGTCATATTTATACAGAAGATAAAGTCTAATAAAATATTGCACTGTCACTCTCCTACAATATGTTTTCCATTAGGTATTCAACATGTTAGATATCAACAAAATATTAAATTAATTTACAAATCTAGTATTGTTTTTATGCTAGAAAAAACAGGAAAAAGCAATGTCTTTAGCTTCAGGCACTGTTGCAAAATCTTGGGAAGACAGGTTCAGGCATAAAAATGGTTATTCTAACAGGAATAATCAGTCGTGACTACAGTAAAAAGGTAATGAAATTTTAATATTACAGACTGGAATTCACCCCGTATAATGTTAACTATCTAAAAAATAATTGAAAAAAAGGGTCTTGTCTTAGTTTCCTGTGTGCAATTATTCAGTGTTATTTCAGATGTGGAGTTGTTCTGCCCTGAACATCTAGGGGCATCACTGGTTCTGTCTAAACCATCTCTTCTCTTCCTTCTGCTAAAGACAAAGTAACAGGTTAGATAGAGTGCTGGCTGCTGATCAGTCCTTATACCCACTTGTTTCTTAGAAGCCTGATTGCCATTAGCTGAATTAAGCACAAGCTATTCAGGCTAAACTAATTTCCCAGCCTTCTAAATTGGGAAAAGGTAGAGAAAAAGGTACATTCTTCTTGGATGCACCATAGTATTTTAGAAATTCCTGCCAAAATGTGATGACTTTGGCTCTGGAAGTGCCTGTCTTGTCCCACTGATTATGAAGAAACACAAGTTAAGTGGCTAAAGTTGGTTATAGGAATGCTTAATTACAGTTCTCTCTGTTTATCTGTCATAGCATTCAGGAAGCTGGTTGGAGAGAGAAAGGATTTCACAGAAGTGTGATCTCCCAGTAAAACCCGAAACCTGTCCAGAATTTGAAAGCAGAGAAGCTTCTTAACAAACTTAGAGAGGTTAAATGAATGAGAGCCTGGAGTTTATTTCTGATCCATGAAGTGCATTGCAAATGGATGTCAAATGCTGCCAGTGCAAGTATTCATCAAGGCAGTTGAAATTTGATAGGAATTTTTTTAATGGAAAAATTGGTTTTAAACTGTATTCATTTTTTATGGGAGAGGAGATAATATCTATGGAATTTTTTCAACTCTAATATTAGAGTTCTTAGGTTATTGTTTTATAAAAGAAAGTAAATATCCTCTGGTGGACATTCTGAGTGGGAATTAGTAAAGGAAAAAAAACTTTGCAGCAATTAAGAGAGTAAAATATTATGTTGGAGGAGGTTTGGGTTGGACTCAGATTTTTACCTCTAGACTTTTATTCAGCATGTCAGTTGCAAATGCCATATAAAGTAAAAGTAAAAAATTATTTATACAGAACCCCCATAAATTTTGCAGCAATTACATAACTGAAGTTATTATTGAATCTGCAGGAAAGTTTTGCATATGCAAATGACAGATGCAGCTTTTTGAAGGGGTTTTTTTAAGTCCAATGGTTTATTTTTGAAATTGTTCTTGGCAGTGTAAAATATTTCTGAAGATCATGAAAAGGTTTAAATAAGAGAATCAGACAGATTTGCTGATATTTTTCCAGTCTAAATTGGGCATTAATCTTGTGATTTGAATGCTATCATCTTATGTACAAACAACAGGTGGTGAGAGATAACAAGTTCTTCAATTAGAAATAACATCTCTCTTCCCTGCCCTCTAATTCATAAATGTTCTCAAGCAGTCAGTTAAGCCTGCAAGCTAAAGTAGCACAGGAATTATGCACCAGAATAGATAAATGGTCCAGCTAGTCTGACATCCTGTCTCTGATGTGGCTTATGCCAGATGTTTCTCAGGAAGGTAAAATATCCGCACAGTGTACCTGATTGTGTAATATTATACCATGAGATGCAATTTCTGTCTGTTCCCAGCTGATGATCATCTTATGTCTGAAATAAAGGCTGTTTGCCCTATAATTTTTAGCCTAGTTAGCGTAATTATAAGGCGTGTTCTTATTCACATAAATGCCTTACTGCTTTTTAATCTTGCTAAACTGATTTTCCATCTTAAACCCCTATATCTTCTTTCAAGTTGTTCTGCCTTTTCAAGCATGCAGATTTGCTGACTGTTCTCCCTGGGCCTGCAGCAGACACTGGCTCAGGCATCCCACTTCCCTAAGAGCTGCTGTGCCCTGCCATAAGCCAGCACTGTTCACCTCCCCAGAGCCATCACTGTTGGTGGTACTGAATTTGAAACTCCTGGAGAGGGTACAGCACTGTTCCCATACCTAGACACCTGCTGCATTATCTTACCACCGCATCCATATCCCACATTCTACCATCTCCCTTCCAGGTGTCCAAAACTTAACATCCATTAGGGCAACATAGGGGCTGCAGTTGCCTCTGACCACTGGACTGACAGAGAAGTGGTATTAAATGAGTTTTTTCCCTTTCTCCTAATGGTTGGCAGAATCTAGCATTTAGGATAAAATAAACAAAGTAAAGAATTCTCAAAAAACTGGTAATCATTTGGAGAAACTGTAATTTGATTTCATAGTTCTGTATTTTCTTTTAAGACTCAACGTAGAACATCTGTAGACTTCTGAAGATACTTCTCAAAGATGGATTGAGCAAGAAAGTGAGTTAAATCCAACTTTTGTGTTTTATCTCTTATAATAAGCTCAAAGTCCCCAAAAGGTCACCACACCCTCCTCAACAGGTGCTCAGGAAGCACTGGAATGGAATTTTTGACACTTCTGAACAGAAATTAAAGGCAAAACTCCAAATGAGACTGAACTTAATTTTCCGTCTGAACAACCTTAAGTGCCACCAGGGGAGTCGCTTCGGTACAAAGATAATAATGGATAAATACCATAGAATCAAAAGATATTTCCTGTTGGAAGGGACCTCAAGAAGTCTCTAGATCAACCTCCTGCCACAACAGGGTCAGCTATTAGGTCAGGCTAGACCTTGAAAATACCTAAGGTTGGAAACTACATAACATCCCTAGGCAACCTCTTCACTTTTTGACTGTCCTTATAACCACTTTGAACTCTCTTCAACTTATGTTCCCAAAAGTCATCTCTGCAATACTGTAACCAGCATATGAAACAGGAAAGGCTATGTTCAGAAACCCCCCAAAAATGCAGTTGCTAGATATCTAGGACAGGTCCATAGTAGTGGAGAAAGCTGGAAGCTCCAAGATGGCAATTTAGACTTTGCTAAGCTGTGTCCACTACAGCAGGAACACAGCACCCTCTGGAGAATTCTCTCCTTCTCCATTGTTAACAGAGTTCACATAGATTTCATTAGCCTGGATATAGATTTTCATCAGATAAATTTTTTGGCTACGTTGAGATGAATCCCATCCTTACAGAGGGTAATGGCTCAGAGCACTCAGAAACCCCCTCAGCAGAATTGGTGTGGATGACTGCACCATTCAGATATTCTTGAGAGGAGGAAAGGTCTGACTGTCGTGGAAGATTTACAGAACCAGAGGCTGTATTGATTCCTACCGTTGAGCTGATCTTACAAAGCTGATTTTTAATCCCAGTATGAAGAGATGTTGATTGGTTTTTAAATAGAATGTTCCAGTGCTAATGAACTCATCAATATAAAAATATATTGACTCCTGTTGTAATCAGTTGGTTTTATTAAACAGGCATTTGTCTTCCCTTAAATCCATTCTATTTTCTGCATATATCAGCCTGAATGAATACAGTAAATAGCAACCTGTACAACTTCATTGGAAGGCATATATTTTCATTGGTGCATCCATACATAATTTAATTACACACAAGTTGGCAGAGTAAACAATCAGCAGTGAAAAATGCTGCTCTGTTTTTTTTTTTTTGTTGATGTTTGTTTGTTTGTTTGTTTTTTAATAATTTTTTTTTAAATTTCTTTAATGAAGTCTGGTAAGTCATTGTCTACTCTGAATCTGGTACTCTTACTGCTTAGCCAGCATTTCAAACAGCCATACCATTCAAGCATTTCTTGATTTCAGTAGATTTTTATTACTTCATTTCTCTGATGTTAGTTACAGACAAAAGCAAAAAGCTCCCTTGTAGTAAGTTTGAAACTTGCATGGCATCAAAATCAATTTGGCTTAAACATATGCAGAGATTGTAGATGAATAATTCAGAAGTGCCCCTAATTCGTCATTAACAGATGAAAAATGTCTATCAAATCAAGCTTCTTCTACATCCTGTTATAATGTATTACATTGTAGGTCATGATGTGTCATGTCATGATGGTGATATCTCTGATTACAACGAATGCTTGTGATTACCTGTGGTGAACTAGGATATGAAATGCCAGTCTCAGATACGTCTTTTCCTAGATCTGACTTTCCCCATGGAAAACTGTGCTGAGAAAAGGAACCTCTTGTCAGCAGAAAATGACAACATTTCTTGTTGAAACACTGGAATCAAACTTTTGCTTCTAAAACTGCTATAAAAGTTTTTTGAGCTACACTCAAAAGTATACCAGCTTTTTGTCTTTAATTTTTAGCTTGGTGTTTTCAGTCTTTCATAAGAAAACCTAAAATCTAAAGAAACTCATATATATATGCATATATACATGATATTGCATATTCATATATGATATTATGTAACAGTATGTGAAGACACTTTATTGAATACACAATTTTTCATTAAAATATTATTCAATAGAAAAGAATGTAAACAACAGTACCTATAAATGGAATAACCTTCTTTTACTAAAAAAGTGAGTTTCTTTATAATAGTGCTCCACAATCTTGCTTTCTATAGGCATGTGTTCCTCTCAAGTAGTGACATAGCATCCATATGATATTTGTTATTTCTTTTACATATTCTCATAAGATGTGAAAAATATTTATTTCTTGCCTACAGTTCACCAATTTTTTACCTCTTTCCTGCACAGCTTTTTGTTTCAAGAGTAGATGTTCCATCTTCTGATTTTCAGTACATTAGCTAAAAAAAAATTGCAGTAAAAAATTTATAAATTACACTAATCAAGTCTGGGATTTATGTTTGTATATGTGGGGTGAGCATCTGTGCATGAATGTGTGTGCATGTGTGACTGAAAGCCAACTGGCATGCTTTGAAAGTCAGATATCAAATAAATGTAAGTAAATCTTGAAAATATCTATTTATACCTATGCATTGTGTATTTACATATGCATTTTCCCTACTTTATTTTTTTCAAGGAATTAACTACCAACTAGTCTCTGGAATTTTATGTGCAGACTTTTGGTGTATGAAGAAATAGAAACTCAGATTTTGAACCAATTTCCTTGTGCTATAGTCACAGACAGGGATGGGTCAAGCTGTGATATTCATGGAAAATGAGGGAAAACACTGGTAGTTCATCACCTTCTGTTACAGAGTATTTGCTGCACTGAGCTCTGCTAAAAGAAGCTATTATAGCCCTTACATCCTCCCATGGAAAATCTTCGGAATCAAAATAGCTGTGGAAAGTGTCTTTAAATGAGTCTTTGATTCATTGCTAATTTAGTCTGCAGCAGAAATGGCAATTCTTGCCTCCCCCCATCAGAGAGGGCAGAGTCTTTTCTCTCACCAGACAAAGGACTGTTTTCCTATAATTTTGGTGGAATGAGAGGTGCTGTGCTTTCATTTCATTTGCTTTAGTTTCTCTTAATTTTTCTTTTTCATAAATGTAAGTCATTGCTCAGTGTGGGCCTCTCAGTAGGTCAAAGATGGCATAGCTCCACTGACATTAATAGGCTAAGCTGATTTGCACCAGCTCAGAATACAGCTAAAAAGGCAAAAAATCAATAGTGAATCAGACCCTTTATTATTTTTTTAATCTGTGGTATCGGTCATGTGTTACAGGACAATGTCCAGTTATTTCTTTTCTAAGATCAAACTTCAATATGGACACTCAGTTCACCATCAAAAGTTTATAGAAGAGGCCTTGAGGTCCTGCACCTCAACCTTTCTGAAGCACAAGTTTAATTGAAAGGTAGCAGTGCTGACCTTCTTTCATGTGCTTCATTTTACATTGCAATGCCTTGTTCTCTTCTATTGAGATGTCAAATCAAGTATATCAGGAGATTTCCCCATGTGGTGCTTTTAAAGCCTATGATTTAAACTTCCCCATTTTTTAACTGAGATGAAACGGTTTCAATTCTCCTGTCTATTGTAACCAGAATTTCCTAAAACCTGTCAAACTTCATGTGATGATCCAAGCTTCTAGAAACCACAAACTTAAGTTCAAAAAGATGAATGCTGTAATGCCACTAAAATTGAAGGATATCTTCTTCAAGGAGATGGACCCATTCTGGGTTTAAAGAAAACTGTTTAAGACAAACCATTACTAAAAAAAAAAAAACGATAGGGGAAATCTACCTTGTATTGTTTTCTCTTCAGTCATCCTACTTCCCTGCAATGTCTTTTGTATCAGTTGGATACAGACCAGCTACAAGGGAAGGTAGCCTTTTTCTCAGAATTTAAGGAATTCAGTAGAAGCAATGGTGTATACAAAGTGCAAGAAGTTATAGAGGAAATACATTTTGTGTTAATCGCATTGAAATTAGGGATACAAAGTCTTAATAGAAAAGGTGAATTACCGCAATACCCATTTCTGGTAGCTGCACCAAAACTGAGGGTAATAATAAAATTGTTAGGAATGTAAGCTTAGATGATTTAGATAACTTCAGGTAACTGAAAGTAAAGAGAAGGGGATAATGTCCTCACTGAAGTGCTAGAGGTGAAGAACACACATTGTGATGTCTGACTTCCTTGTATTATCCTTCAGAAAATTCTGCCTAAAAACCTTCAAAGGTAGATGCGTCATTTCCAAGAAAGAGCGATACTAGGGAAAGCGAGGATTTCAGGGTCCATTCCTTTCTATTGAATATCAGATGAGGCAGTTTCAATAGTAATATCAATAGTGACCAAACAAGCAGGTCAGAAAGGTCATGTGGATGGGTGTGGTTTCATTTAATTCATACTAAGGGAAATTATGGCAAAATTATTGGAATTTCAAAAGCCAGTAGAAGCTTATTTCATCAATTCTGTAAAGTATTGATTTTGAAAAGCAGAGAGAGGCAAAGAGCCTGTGCCTGAGAATATTCAATGAAGTTATGTTCTTGCTAAAATGTAAATTAATAGCCAGAGTATCATCTTTAAATTAGCAGCAAATATTCACGCTTGATTACTAGAGGAAGGAAAAAAGAGGAAATCAACCTCCCATTTTTGTTTTTCGAATTAGAGGTGGAACTGGATAGTGCATAACCTGGTTACATGTAGCAGAATGGAAATAAAACAGACAAGG
The DNA here is from genome assembly GCA_038380795.1 of Pyrocephalus nanus. Taxonomy (NCBI): domain Eukaryota; kingdom Metazoa; phylum Chordata; class Aves; order Passeriformes; family Tyrannidae; genus Pyrocephalus; species Pyrocephalus nanus. The sequence goes on from CM076259.1 coordinate 38,563,981, forward strand.
GATATATCACATAGAATGCATCCCTCAGATTTTGCTAGTGAAGTTATGTATATGCTGAAAAGACCTAAAGAAGAAGATGGAGGAGGCTGAGGGGTTCACTGCTCCTGATGGTTATTCTTACTGCAAGTGAGAAGGAGTTCAAAATTATAAAACTGCAGAAGCAAACTGCAAATATGGACTTGAAACAAGAGAAAAATACATAGTTTAGAAGCCATAATTTCTGTAATAGAGATGAGAATCTCTTGTCTGGGTTAACAGCTCATAGAGTTATAAGTAGAGCAATGTTTTTCAGATTCAGTAAAATCATGATATTTGGCAATATCAGTGTAAAAATAAAGATGAAAATATGTAAAATAGTGAAATTTGAACTGTACCATGTGCTGAGGAAACAGACTGTGAGTTAAAGAGTTGCTTGCAAGCCATGAAAAAATTTTGTCATTGATTAAAAGATCAAAAAAGTGAGGCATTTTTTGCAAAACTGAAAACAAACAAAAAGGCTTGGAACTGTTTCTCATGGTACTATATTATGAATAAAGGCGAATGATATGAGGGAAAGACACAGATATAAAGATCTCAAAAGATCTCTTACAGAGACAAAGCAGAATAGACTGTTTATAAACAGAGCAACCTTCAAACTCCTTAAAAAAAAAAAAAAAAGGAGTGTGATGGGGTGACATTTTGGCACAAGGGATTGCAGTGGGCAAAGCTAGGATTATCCCCTAGGTTTAAACTCTCTTGCCAAGATGTGAAATGGAAGGGCACAGTGAAGATACATTTGAATTTGCTGACTTGGTGGACTGGTACAAAAATAGCACAGAATAACACGAGCACATTTCAGTAAGAAACTGGCAGGACCTGTTGAGCTGGCTCAAGCTCCCAGCTGCCCCTGCCATCCTCTTGTAAGTCTTGGCAGAGAAGTTCTGTGTCTGGACAGTGAGTTTCATGTGTCCTGGGATGACACTACTACAGCTCTGCAGCGTGGCATCTGTACCCAGCAGGTCTATGGGCTTTATTTTAGAAGGTGAGAAACACCAGCTGCTTATAGCACATGACCACTAAAATGGCCAGCTGTTAGAGGTCAGCCTCCTTTACATCTCCACCTGATTTGACTTGTTTGGAGGGCACAAACATCAATGTAGTTAGCTCTAATTTTTTAACTTTTACGAATAAGTGAAATATTTGTCTCCCTAATACCCTGCTCCATTTTACTGCAGTTTTTGCTGTCAAACAGTTCTTTCACTGTCTTTTTGTACAATTTATCAATAGTCTCTCAGAAAATAATAAAAATTTCCCCCCTTATAAGTCAATATATCATAGCAATTTTATTAGCTACTTTTTTATGTTGTTCTTTTCATATGGTTTATTTTACATTTCCCTGGAACCAATATTTTTGAATGCATTATTTTGTCTTTTATTTTTTGAAATATGAACAATTTTTTTTTCCTGAAGTTGTTTGATTATATTTCATGCTATTTGTTTTAGCTATACCAATGTCTGTGAAACACTTAGGAAGAAGCTTTAAACACAATTGAAATACCAATCAAAACTTCTGGGGTGGTTTTTGTTTGTTTGTTTGTTTGTTTTTTGTTTTAGTTTTTGTTTGTTTTGTTTTGGTTTTGGTTTTTTTCTTGTTGTTGTTTTTGTTTTGTTTTGTTGTGGTTTTTTTTTTTTTTTTTGCAGAAGCCAGCTCCTCCTTTCACAATTGATTTGTTTTAATTTTGATAGGATTCTGCAAATGCTTTGTATATTGCTGAAATGTACTGGGAAAAAAGAGCTCAAGCTCAAGTAATATCACCCAGTCTACAGCAATTAGATTTGATACTCTTGTACGCTCATTCTTTAGTCAAAATCAGATCTACTTAGAGCTAAAAAGCTGTAAACTACTTCTCCTCTTTAGCTGGAGGAGAGTACTTAGTAGAGACTAAGCTATTTTTTGCTCTAGGCTGCAGCTTCACACTAAGTCATACACAGAGGAAATGTCATATTGAATGAAAGCAGAGTATTCCTTTGTGATTGCTGCAGAATGGTGAGCCCAGCTGGATGAGACACTTGCCCCCAGAAAAGGGATCCAATTACAAAAACTGTGTTTGCCTTCTGGACCTAAACCTGGGTACCTCGCTGTTCTGATTTATCCCACTATAAAGAAAGAAGCTCCTTGGGATTATTTTTTCCCCCTGTTACCTTGGGTAGGATTCATTACATCATCTCATAAGAATGGGGACTGTATGAGGAATCTGATAGAATTTTGTTCTTCAGTGACTGGAAAGAGGTTTTCATTCTGTCATTGACGCTGACTTCCTCCAAGACCTTATGCAAACTAAAATTACAGAAATCCTTTGTGTCTTGGCTTTGAAATTACTCTTATTTGATTCTCATTGGACAGTGATTCATATTCATCATTTTAAGAGCTCTTAAGTTATCCTGATGGACTTTTGGTTTAGCTTCATAACTGCTGTGCTGATTCGTGACGGCTCTTTGAATAGATCTTATGGTCAAATGCAGCCTTGTCAAAATCACTTACAGTTAAAGGCAACAAAGGGAAAAAATGGTGACCTGACCTGCTGAGGAAAAAACAAAATAAATCAAAAGATGCTTAACACCTGAAAGGGAGGAAATGGGATGACTCTGCTAACTTTATGCTTGCAAACATTTCTGGGACAATTGAGTTACCTGCATTTTGGAAATTAGGTTTTCGCACATCTTTCTTAACTGCAAAATTAGGAATCCAGCTTCATGATTCTGTTTGTGATATCTCTGCAGAGGCTTTGGTATGAAAGACACACTAGGACATTAGCACTTACAATAGCCATCAACCCTGTATTACAATATCTTCTTGGTTAAAATACAGCAGCAAATAACAGCATAAAATCCTCCTTCTTGGCAACAAACCAACATTAGTCTGCAAGTGTACTGCTGTCTCTCGTAATTTATACTCACAGCAGAGTGGATGTTTTTGTCTAAAGCTTCCCAAACATGTTGCTACACGCTGTGTCCCCTGCCCACTCAGCTGATGGCCTAAGGACTTGTCTCAATATCACAAATTTCAAAAGTCATCAAGTTCACCTTTGCCTTGCAGAGGAAAGAAAGGGGAAAGCAGTTATGTCTATGGTGTTTCTGTTTCAAAGAGCCTCTGGAGATAGATTTAAGCTGGTAACTGCAAACTGCCTTTCCTTTCATCCACCTACTGCTGGCTATTAGTTTTTATCTATTTACCACCACCTCTCACGGTTTGCACCTGCTTTTTATGATTAGACTTTTGGTTCTTTTCACTGTTCTTTTGTCTTACAGATGCTTCCCCCTTAATTCATTCCTAGATAATGTGATGTCACAAAGACGCATTTACTGTTACCATTTGCACTGCCACACTGAAAAGACATTTCTGTACATTTTTGTGACTCTTTGAAGTCCTACTTGCCATTATGCTGGAGAATTTTGTGTATTGGAAAGAGCCAAGGTTCAGAAAAAAAATTACTTCTTTAGTCCTATTTTAAATCCGAAAGGTTACTAAAAATCAATTAAAAATATGCAGGAAAGATTAAGGAGCTGGAGAAAGAATACATGCACGAAAATAGTACTCTCTAGTCTGAAAATAAATGAATCTGATTTCGAAGCATAGATTTTTCTTTCTCTGTGCCAATGACTAGGAGTCCCAGGAGCTGCCAAAGGGAATTGAGGAGCATATTACACACAGACTACATATGTTACTGACTGGTACTTTTGATCAGCCATTTCTTGTGACAGACAGGTGACTTTATTTGGTCTGGCTAGTCAGAATGAAATACCGTGTAAGTTCTGGTGGGATTTTAAAGCTGCACCAAGAAATTCAGAGTCCAGTTATTTTGACTTTTCTACAAATTTCCTAAAAGCTTTCTTGTTTAAAGTGTAAATTCCCATCAGGTTCATTCTCACATCGGACATGCATTTGTCAGTCTGCCTTGCTTCCAGTGTCTGCTCCATTTTGTCCATCTTTGTCCATGCTGTTCATATGAACTGTTTTTTTGCAGAAAATGATTGTGTTCAGAAACAGGCAAAGATGAGGACTCCAAATCCTTTTCAATAAAATAGCTTTTCTCAAAAGCAGTATTATTTTTCCATACCCGGTTCCAGCCCTGTTTCACCAGTAAATTAACCAGGTTTTCTTAGAGTAATTTGGCAATCTTAGTAACAGTTGGTTTCAAAAAAGATCTATTTAAAAATTCATAAAGACACATGTAAAACTTAAAATTTCAAGTCCTCTTGTGCTTCAATTTTATTATTTCATATGTACTCATCTGCAGCACCTGTTTCTAAAGCTGAGGTACATAAGAAGTGTAAAGGAGGAGCTGTCCACCCCTCTTGCCTCTGGTAATAGCAGTTTGCCTTTCTTGATAAATAGGAGGCCTTCCTTTTCTACTGAAGTCAATTTTGTATTTTTATTGTCTTACATATAAAAGAAAAATTAAAGCAATCTTTACGCAGATGTAAAAGTTGCACATCTAGCAGCCTGGTAAATAAGACAGCTCATTGAAGAAGTGGTTACCTTTGAGGTCAGACTTTTTTCCCTGTTGCTGAAATTACCAATTTAAGAGAGTTTTTGAAAGAATTAAAGTCTAAGTATGGCTCTTCATATTAGTTTTGTTTTCCTTAGTGTATTGTTGTCACATATATAGGTCTTAGAAATCTCATCTACAGTAGGTTAGGAGAGAGACATTGCTTTACGAAAAAGAATAACAAATTCTTAACCTAAATATACTGAAAATGACACCAGTGCTTCTGGATGGTGGTGGGTTGACACTATGGATCATTGCTCTTTGTAGACTTAGTGGACAGAATGATGTGCTGTTGAGTAAAGAGTGGCTGCTTGCTTCCAGAGGATTCAGTACTCACAAAAGATTCAGTTGAGGTGCAATCTTTTTTTTTTTTTTTTTCCCCCAGAACTGTCTGCCTTGAACTGAATGACTTATTTTGGCAAGTTTCTGCTCTGGTGTTTAATTGTGTTTTCCCCTGAAGCATAGATGAATAAGGGGTGCTGACTCTGGCCTGGGTGTGTGAGCTGTCTGTCTGTATATTCAAACGGGGGAACTGAACTGTGGAAAACACTGCAACTTGCTGCATTCGTGCCATGGAAAAAATTGGAAAACAAGGCAATTTACTGTGAATCCACTTAAGCAGAGCTTCAGCTTCAGGGTCATAGTCTCACCTTTTGCTTTTGTCTCACTGGAGTCTCATACTTGCCTGTTTACAGCTAATATATATTTCTTTGTTATGTATTTAATTTTCTTCAGCTGCATCTGCATTTCAGTGACACGAGAAATGATCCTGACAATATGAGTCTAACATACATGGACTCTTGAAGAGTTTGGTGAGCTCACTCAAAGTTGTACTATGCTGAATAGAGATGAAATTATTTCCAATAACATGAACCAGAAGCATATATTTTCATAGCTTTTGCTCTTTAATTACTCAATTTGGGTATGCAGAGTTATATAATTTATAATATTAACTAATAATTTATAATATTAACTAATATTTATAATAATAACTAATACAGAAATGTACTTGTTGTATAAAACAATTGCCATCCTTGAATCCAAGTGGGAAATTATATTTCAGGATACCTCTTCTCATTGCTGCAGCTGAAGAACAAACAGGAAGTTTGCATCATGTAAACCATCACTGGTGAGTCTGCTCACTTCTTTACTCATCACTGAACTTTTGCCACTTTTGCTTGATTGACCGCTTGGAAAATGTTTTCAAGATGCATGAGTGACCTTTGCTTGGCAACCATGGTAGCCTCCTGTTCAAATAGAGAAGACCATCCACGTTTTCTACTTTACACTGTCTGTATTATGCAACACAATATATTTTCAGGTGGAATAATTGTGACATAATCATCATTATTATGCAAATAAGTTGTCTGTAGTATGAAATAGGAAAGAGATAGCATTTTTGCTGCCATATTATAGTAATGATTAAGCCCCCCTCGCAAAAAAAAAAAAAAAAAAAAAAAAAAAAAAAAAAAAAAAAAAAGAGAGAGAGAATTCATTTAGGTATCTGTGTTTGACTTGATTTTTATGTGTACCACCCAGGCCTAGATTTGAGGATTGACATTCATCTTCTGACAGCTCTGATTATACAATATGGCAAACAAAATAGGATTGAGGAGATCTCAGGGATCAGTAGGCTAGGACTGTTCTTTAAGTTATTTGCAACTTTGATGGGACAGAGGAGCCTCTTCTCTCCCACTCTCCCTCCAAAGCTATTTCTTCCTGAGATAGCTGTTGTTCCTCACAGAAGGTGACCTGATTGGGCTGTGAGGACCTTCTATTCATATCCCAGGGATGCAGTAGGTTTATACATATGTATGAGCAAGGGGTTCAGAAACTGCAGAGGGTACAGATCTATGTAGAGCCTCTGGAGCAAGGCGACCCCCACCAAGCTGTTCTTCATCCACTGATACACCAGGTAGCCAAGAATGAACAGCAGAGGATAATGGTTGACTCTTTGTAGGGGTTTTCATGGCCCAAGGGACCAGCTGTAACAAACTATGGTCTTCCGGAGGCAAAGTAACAAGCAGTACTTTAATGGTGGGAGTTACAATGCAAAATGGTGTTCCAGTCCTCCTGGCTGTCAGTATAGTGGTATCAGTAGGCTTCCCTTCTGCAAGTGGTTTCTCTTTCTGTTTAGAAACAACTCAAATATAACTCTTCCTGGGTCTGGTAAGAGTTAATTTTACCTTCCCTCACATTAATATCTGTCCTCTGCCCTTTTGTCTCACTAATGATTCTCATTCAGTCAAGTGTAGTGGCTCTGGATTCACTACCTGCTGGTGTCTTAGCAGGCACTGCTGGAAGGTAACACACCCATAATATCATTCATTAGGAAAACTTCATGTAGAAATAGCTTAAATATAAGATTTAAAAGCTACACACGTTGGCCAGCCTTGTCACAAATAAAATACTGTTCTTATTTCTTTAAAAGCTAGATTGTAGCTTGGATTAAGCATCTCTGCAATAGTGTAAATGGGAATAAAATTTGATTTGACTTTCTGAATTTTTACTGCGGATATGAGTGAGCAAAATAAGCAAGGGAGAAAACTTCTAGTTTTCTTCTTTCCCAGAAGAAACTCTGTTTTACAAATAACCTATGTTTAATGTGAACATACAGGGTTGTTCAAACCAGACCACTTGTTCAGAAGGAGGCACCTTTATTTTTGTTTCCTATATACTATATTTCAAAAGTTGCAGCTGTAGGAAAGACTCACCAGTAAGGGAGAGTCATTGCCAAAGGAGCACTGATGACACAGCCTTCTTGCCAGGCTGGGAGGCTGAGGGAGATGGAAGGAGAGGTCAGTTATAAGCTGCTGAGCTGAGTCAGATGAAAATGATCGTCCTAAAAAGCAGGGGGAAGTAAGCTTTAATGCACCCAGTCTTCTCCATGGATTGATCTGAGACTAGTGTGACAATGAGTAAATTTCTGCCTTTGGAACATAATTTGACCTTTTCTGACTAATGACCCACAAATAGTGATAAATAAGACCTCTTATTGCCGTATATTTAAAGACAATAGTTTCTTGATTTTAAATATTGAAAAACAGAACTCACAGCTTCATTTCCTTAATTTTTAAGTTAATTTGTATATGACACATTATGAAAAAGCAAGATTACTTACCTTCTGCTTTTCAGCCTGCTTTTGCATAAACCTTTTTTTTTTTTTTTTTTTTTTTTTTTTTTTTTTATGATCTCCTTGGAAATCAGTGCAGAGTTTCAACCTCTAAATCATACATTATTTCTCTCTCTCTTGTCCCTGTCAGAATCTGCAGGCAAGGACTGGTTGCCACAGCAGTCTGTACTAAAGCCATGGTTCTGGATGATGAACCTTTTAAAGAGTGAGCTTTTTTTTTTTGTAATGCCACAGCAGATTCTTAAATTGTATTCTGCCTGTGACTCAGGTTCCAAATGCATCTTTTTGAATAGTATCTTCAGGGTATACAGCTGTTGAAACTTCAAGAAGTGTGACAGTGCATTCAGCTTCTATCAATCACCAATGGATCTGACCTTTTTTCAGTTGACTAAAGTAAGAATCCTTTCGTAAGCACTTTCCACTTCTCAGAGGGATAAGGCTTCTTCCCTCTGTAAGATTCTTTGGCTTTTGGTGGGAGAGACCCTTAAAACCTTCCTTCCTGCAGCTAAGGTAATTCATCACAAACACCTAGGAAAGCAAAGGTGCTCTATTTGTTTTTCAGGTTTTTTTTTTTTTTTTTTTTTTTTTTTTTTTAATTTGTGCCTTGAAAGGTAGGTCTTCCATTGTTATGGGATTTGTCCTTTTCTTACCTCTTGCTTTTCCCTTTCCCATTCCAAATGTCAGCCAGTGTAGAAAGTGTTTAATATCTATTTTCTATTTTCTTCTGAAAGGAGTCTGCCTCTTCTAATCATCCATTGATTTTTTTTTTTTTTTAATTTATGAAAGGAACATTTATTCATGTAGAACAAGAATAATGGGAAATATTTTATAGATTTTTTTTCAACTGTTAAAAGATGGTGAACTAAATAGAGATCAGAATTTAGATGTCAGGAGGAATGTGTAGAAAGCTTTCTAAGAGACACGTTATCTAAAAAATTATTTTGTTAAAAGAGGTTACAAAACTATATAAGTATTTATACTCCATAGAAAGTTTTTCCACAGTATAGGCTTCCAAAGCAGTTTGCAGGAGGCGTTTTCCACTGTGCTATACACTAGTCTTTAAATCCCTCACAATGCTTCAAAACGTTCAGTGGTGTAACAGTACAAACGAAACCTTTACATGAGAAAAAAAAAATCTAATCTGAAGGTTTCTTGCCAATCTGAAAGTCTTATATCCATATAAATAACCTCTAAGTCTCACAGGTTCTGTTGTCCATGTCTATTACACCCTGATATGAGGTAGAAGGAACTGTAATGAGGGTAAGCCCCTTAGTTCTGTGCTGTTTCATTTTTTTCTGGAACTTGCAAGTACGAAAGTTCTATAAAAAAAGCATGAAAGAGAAAGAATCCATCATGCTTCTGTCCTTTGCACTTCCTCCAATAGGGGGGCAGGGGGGTGGTGGGGCTGTACTGAATGTTTTGCTTTCTGATTTATGTCATTCTTCCTCTAAACATAGAAGTGTGCACAGTAATTTCTGATTTTATACTAGAAAGCCCAGATAATAATGGGACAGCAGAATATGTTTTGGCCTGAGGTTTCTTGAGTAAGCATATGTATAAAAAGTATTTCTGGCTATTATTTCTGGTTTTGTCAAACTGTTGTTCTCGATCACATCCTTCTCTCTAAGAGATATTCTGAAATCTGAGGTAGTTAAAAAGTTTTAAACACAATAACTACATTATTTAAAATAGCCTTTTGCCTTTTTAAGAATATATTTCTATTTTTCATCTAAAAATGACAACTGAAATGCAAAAGAAAACATTTACTCTTGAACTGAACAAAACACTTCATCTGATTCAAAGCAATTTGATTTAAAATTTGTCTAGGAGTGCCAGTGAAACTACGTCACTTATTAATGAAGTGTACTCAATGTTTTTCCTCAGTGTCTTTGGACACTCAGTATTGCCATTATTGTTTTTGTTCATTTGGTGGAATTTTTAATTTTTTTTACCACTCCAGAGAGGAATGAGGGGTAGGGAACTAGAGCTGGGAAACTCAGACTGTTCTATTTGTTCCTCATTTCTTTTCCTGTTATCACTTTCTGTTGTGTAACTCTTTTGCAAATAATGAAAAGGGTTTCCTCGTTTCCAGCCAAGGCATTTTATCTAATTGAAAGCAACCAGCAGGTGGTTCTTGTACAATCTCATTAGCCTATGCTTGTTTTTGACATCTCTTTGAAGGAATGCGACGTTAACATAAAATTGGAAATACACACCGTGTCTAGGTTAATTGTCATGAATCAGAATGTAAGGTACACTAACATCTTCAAGTTTTATTTTTTAAAAGAGAGGATATTTTAGGAATCTAAGGTAATTTTATGATCTTCCTTGCATAGCATGTTGCAACCTTGGTACCAAACACAGTTTCCAGTGGTGACACAGCCACTGAGAACATTTCTAAAAGCTATGTCTATATCAGAACATGAAGATAAACTTCATCCTGGTGTGTCTGATCACATGCCAAAGGGCAATTTTGTAATTCCATGGAGAGGAGCCAAGAAGGAGAGAGAAAGAAAACAAGAAACCTACTTGGGCAGTGATGTGGAGAGAAGAAATGTACCCATATTCAGTCTCCAGCGTCTGCTTCTGAGTTGTTTCTTGCTCTTTTTAAAGCTGTAGAAATCCTAATCTGCTGGAATCATTCCTAACTAGGGACCCCCTGATGAGATTTCAAAAAATCTGAGTGGGTGTGGTATGACCCTGAAAATCTTTCTGAGCATTTCCAGAAGATTTTTCAGGTTAGAACTGTGACATTTGATTACATTAGTACTATAATAGGCATTCTGAAAGAAATATTTGGAGTCTCTTGTTTCTATTTAAATTTAGAGGTCTAGTTTTACCCTAAAAGTATTGAGAAGAGCTATTTTATGATTCTGAGTGTTACTATGAATGTATGACTCACAAGAGTAGTTATTTTCTAGTGCCTTTTTTTTTTTTTCATATGTATTTATATTCTGACTTGAAGTTGTTGTATATCTCCTAAAGCTTTGGAGAGATACTATATGCATTTACATAAACAAATGCATATTCATGGTATCATAGAAAAATATATAAAAATGTTGACATAATTTACAACTGTCAATGCAGTATTTATGTTCTGGCTTTTCCTCATACATAAAAAATGAAATGTGCAAATAAGCAAGAGAAGACTTCACAGAGAAGTAGGAATCAGCATGGCTGCACTTCTCAGTTCATGTCTGAAGTGACAGGAAAAAGAACATTCAAATAGTCAAGGCATTCTGGGTCATGAGGAAAATATTTTGTCCAGACAAAGTCATACAAACTCAAGATACAACATAAATTATTCCTTAACGTCAAGAGTTTCCTGTTTACTCCTGGTATTTTTGTTTTCCAAAATATTTAATTGTATTAGCTGAGGGATTAGCTAGTCATCATATTGTTGAGTTCTGCTTCTGCTCTACACCATCTTTGGGAAAACAGATTCTCAATTAATGATAAAAAGTGGGCATATAATGTGATTTTCATAGTCTGTTATCTGTTAAGGATGACAAGGATTTCACTTTTCAACATTCCCTCTAGGTCCATAAAATAGTTTGACCCTAAAATATATTTCATGTGGTTTCCCCTCTGAAAAATAATACTCTTCTGTTAAAGAAATATTAAATCTACTCTCCTTCAGTTTCTCCTTCCTTTTTAGACTAAGGTGAAAGACATTTCAGCAAAATCATTCTATCTCCAGGGCTTTTGAAACCTGTTTCCCAATATGGGGAACTAAAGAATTATTCTTTGGAGAGTGAGGACAACAGTGCAGTTAACCTGACCTAGTTTTTACAGCAGCATCACCAGATTTGGTAAGTTATTTGCAAAATAATCACACAGAAGGTAATTTCAAGGAGTAAGAATTTGTCATCAGTGTTCAATTTGTTGTTGCAAATAGTTTGGCATAATACAGTGCTTTTTTACCACATGAAATTGACAACCACTTCTCTGCTGTGTAAACAAGCAAATGCAGACATTTTTGTTTTTTTGAAGAAAGGATGCAAATACATAACTAAATATTATTGAGATGCATAATTAGTTGTTTTGTCTGTATTGCTATACCCATGCAAATGTGCTTAGCACATCCCCATTGGTCTCAGAAGCAGTTAGAGTGAAAAACTCCAAGAACTGATGAAGTGTATATACAAAATATGTCGTGTACTGAACTGAACCAGGAAGGAAATAAGGTGTTTTAAATGAGGCACATGGCTGATGAAAAAGAAGACTCATTCCAGCAGCCTAGATGTTACATAGGTGAGACAGAATACTTAAGATGACTTTGTATGAGATATAGAGAAATGCAGATAACAGCTTCAGGGTGATAGTGGGATTCTGAGACTTGGAGCCCATCTAGTCCTTAAAAAAAAGTATTTTTTTTTTTGTGTTTTTGTTTGTTTGTTTGTTTGATTTTGTTTTGTTTTGGTTTGGTTTTGGCTGTATAAGGTGTTCCTGCAAGGACCGTTCCAGTGCTCGTCTTACATTATGAGTTCAGACTGACCCAGAGCAATAGCTGACAAAATGCTATGAGAATTAATACCATGTTACACATCAAATCCAGCAGCATATATACTGGTTTTCATTCATATAAAATTAGAAATCTCTCTCAGTTTGCTAAAACTATTAGGCAGTTAGAACTGTCAAAGTATGCATCATCTGGAAAACACTATCCTTATAAAATGATTGCTACACACAGGGTAATAATGATTCTTAGACCTCTTAATTTGATGCCTAGTAGAAATTACATTGAGTAATTCCTGGAGGGTTTCATGAGGATGCTATTGACTTGAAGAGAGGTTCAAGATGCACATATTTTAAACATTAAAAATAACTGAATCATTTGGCACATGGAATTAGACTTGACACAAGATCTGAAATAATCAGTGTTTTATTAAAAGAGTTTGGCAGTAACTAATTGACTTCATGTTGTCTCTCAAAAAGCTGTACAAATAGTGGGAAAACTGTGTTTTAATCAGTGTTTGGGTTGAGTTTAAAGAAGTACCAGTAATGTATGTTTTGGTTTTGAAAGACACTGGAGAGCAGGGAGGGAGCAGGGGACAGGGTAAGAGTCTTCTATGTAGGAAAAAAACCCCCACAGGTATTGTTTTGCTTTTCTTCTTTTTATTTAATTATCTTGTTGATGCTTACACATTTTTTACTTTTTCCACGTTTTTCTAGGAATTCGAGTTAAGCTATTGAGCTCTTCTCACATCTTTTCCCTTTTTAAAGAGCTTCTTTTTCCCTTTTTCTTTTGCATTTCATTTGTTCTCCATGAGCTTTCTAGAATAGTTGCTGTTGACTCTCAGATTGCTTTACTCAGCCTTTAAGTACCCTCTTAATTATTTCAACAATCTTTCCAGTTTCAGTGAGTTACTAGTGAAGATATTTTATAAATATATTGAGCTTTATGAAATCTGGGGCTCAGCCTGTTCTCATTCTTAAACATACATACATATATCTATCTACATCTACATCTATGTCTATCTATATTTATATCTAGATTTATATCTCTATCTGCATAGATATATAAGTATATAAAAGATAAGATGTGTTTCAGAGAAAAGCATTGCATGAGAGTTGAAGCATCTTTGTATTTTCCCAGCAGTGGGCACACTTCTCTAAGTATTGTAAGTATATTTTAACAAAACTGTTATGACCTGTGCCTTTCAGGATATAGTTGTATTGCTCCATATGGGTGTATGGAATGTCATGAGGATGGAGGATAAATCTCATGTCTTTTTCCACTTTCCACCTGTCCTAATCCAGTTAGTGCATGTAATGGAAATCTGCTAATGCAGTGACATATACTTCTAAATGTTTCAATTCAAATGCTGTGGCAGAAAAAATCATTAGCTCACTATCTTTTAAATCCAAGGAGCTAAACCTGTGTTACTCAGATGAAATGAAGATCAGCTAAGAGGTAGGAGCAATTTAAGGGTAAGGTAATAAAGAATGGTAAAGTCTTCTATCAGATGGGCCTATCCCCAGGGGAAACTGTCTTAGGGAAAACAGTGAATTAGAAGCTCTTTCACCAGCCAGCTTATTGCAGGATTCAGTGTAGATAAAGAGGTCAGTGAAGGCAAAGGTGAAGATGAAGGCTTTTGGCAGACTTAATATCTCTCTAAATATGAGTTATCACTCACTTCCACAAATGAGATTTTTTGGTCCTTATAGCCCTTAGAAAGGAGAACTGATGAAAAGTATCAGTCATAACCATCAGCTACAAGTCCTGAGACAGAACATATTTTCCTTTGAGGAATACTTAGCCCAGAAGTACCTGCTACCTGGCCTAGCCAGATAATTATTGTCTTGTTTAACACGAAATTTAATAATGACACAAAAGGAAGATCAAAAACATCTATGCTGCCTATTGAAAATCAGAGAATTTGTACCATGAGAAAATTAGTATATCAAGGGATCTTCTGTCAGCCTCTTCTATCTCCTGGGGCTACTTGTATTTCATGGGAGATTTCATAAGCTGACCGAGTACATACAGAGTTTTTATTTGCATATGCAGTGTCCATGAAGCTATAAGGGGTCTTCTCTATGGAGATGACAAAATTAAGACTGTTAGAAAAAGTCTTGCTAGCTTTTAATGCATAAAATGTATTTATTCATTATCAAAACCAATAAATCTGGGGAGGAAGAGTGCCAGGCACTTTCTTCCAGCTATCATATAATCTTTTTTCCTCAAATCAATAGCACATTATGCAGCAATGCATCAGACAGTGGGCAGTTATATTAAGTACTTATTAAATTAGACTCTCATCCATCCACATTTATTTGTACACATTTTTTTGTATTTCATTCTCTATCCTATCGCTTATACGGGGTAATGGGTAATGAAGCTAGGGGAGTTTTTGCTGGGATTTCCAAAGGCAGCATTACTTGTGACCATAGGCTGTCTTTTTGTGGGAGATGAGTAATTGGGATTTTCAGAACCCTTTGAAAATTGCACTGGCAGAATTTGGATTTGTTTCTGATAAATATCTAACTGAGGCTTCCTCTAATCTTCATGTTAAAAGACAGCACTGGAACCACTTAAAAAATTATCTTACTCCAGAAGTGAATCTCTAATTATCAAAAGTCAGCTCAATTGGTAATTAAATTTTTTCTGAACTATATAAGTTTTCTGATGGTGCAAATTTAGGATTAACATTTCAAACAATTATTTTTTTTTAACTTATGTTTAAACTGTGAGTTCAAGCTGTATATATATTTAGAAACAATATTTTCCTTCTTGGAGAGTTTTTCTTCTTGGGAATGTATTAAAGAATACTTTTCATCTGAGATGTCAACTTGTCCTGGTTTTGGCTGGAATAGAGTTAATTTTCTTCCCTAGTAGCTGGCACACTGTGAAGTTTCAGACGTAGTATGAGAATATTGATAATACACTGATGTTGTTGATGAGCAGTGCTTACCTTAAGTCATGGACTTTTCCGTATCTCATGCTCTGCCAGCGAGGAGGTGCACAAGATGCTGGAGGGGAGCATGGCTGGGACAGCTGATCTGAATTGGCCAGGGGGGTATTCCATACCATAGTGTGTCATGCTCAGTGTATAAGCTGGGGGGAGTTGACTGGAAGGAGCTGATCACTGGTTAGGGGGTGGGCTGGGCGTAGGTCAGAGAGTGGTGAACAATTGCATTGTACATCACTTGTGTTTCTTGGGTTTCAGCACTCCTCTTTTTCATATAGTTGGTATCATTAACATTATTATTCAATTATTAAACTGTTCTTATCGCAACCCATGGATTTTATCTTTTTCCAATTCTTTTCCACATCCCACTGAAGAGAGAGAGAAGCTGTGGCCCTTAGTTGCTGTCTGGGATTAAATCAGAACACAAAGAGAAAAAAGTATGACTTTTTGAAGAGAATTTGCTGACTTTTGGATAGCAGAATTAAGGTGAATATTAAATTTCTTAGGACATAAATTGTATGTTTTGGCTTTTTATTTTTTTTTTTTAAAGGAAATAAATACTAAAAAAAAAAAAAAGGAAGTAAAATCCCCTTACAATAGGAATAAACAAATGAAGTTCATATCTTCAGGATGCTGAATATCCTCCACATTTCATTATGACATTATAGTACTCCCACCTTCCTTTAGACTCCAGGGATCTTTCTAGACCAGTGGTATTCTTTGAGCAGTGAAAAGTAGGGAATATATACCAAGAAATCATAAAAAAATTAATTTAAAGGCATAGAAAATATCAAACTTGTTCTCAAAATATTTGCCAATCTTAGAAACTAATAGAGCACTGACTGTAATCCATTTTGAATAGTAGTGATTGTAAAACCAAATAACAATAAAAATCATATAAGGAAACAATAGATATGAAGGAAAATTACAGACTACTTTCAGGGTCAAATGCCTGACTAAAGTGCAATAGATCCACTGAGTTAAGAGACTGGCCATGATTTACAATGGCCAATGATTTGCCCTCTATGCCTTGCACTCTGACTTTCACTAATGCCTGGGGCCATTGATCCTCTTTTTTCTCTGAGACCCTGATTTCAGAGGGGAATTGTGACCATGAAAGCAGGACAAAACAGGAGCCTTTTAATTTGAGTTGCCTTTTCCCGGACATGGCAGTGTAGTGTATTAATCAGAACAATCGATAGTCCCCTGACCCTCAATGCATCTCACTCAAGCAAAAAGACATCACCTCTATTTTTAATTAATCAGTGATATGTATCCATTTCTGAAATAAGTCCATCTTAGAAATAATTATACTACGCAGATTTAGGGTCTGTTTTGCACTCCATTTGGGATAGTTTCTAGATGAGGATGCTCTTTTTAAATGCTTGGGAGTCTAGAAACCCAGGAGAGTATTTCCATCGTATATGATGATATGTGGGTCTGTCCCTTCCAGGATCTGCTCTCAATCCATTCATCACTCAGTCTGTACTGATACAGGTAATTTTGTTGACTCAGATGCAGGACTTTGCACATGGTTCAGCACAATAATAGATATCAGTAAAGACTGGGTAATGAACACATTGAAAACAGCTTGGAAAGAAGGGATTGGGGATACTCATGGATGAAAAATTGGACATGAGCCAGCAATGTGCACTCATAGTCCAGAAAACCAATCATATTCTGTGCTGCATCAAAAGAAGTGTGGCCATCAGGTTGAGGAAAGTGATTCTGCCCTTTTACTCCAATCTTGTGAGACCTCACCAGCTCTGGGTCCCAGCATGACAAAGACTGTTTGAGTAGGTCCAGAGGAGGGCCACAAAGATGCTTAGAGGTCTGGAATACCTCTCCTGTGAAGATAAGTTTGGGGAATTGGGGTTGTACAACCTGGAGAACGGCCCTAAGGTGGCCTATAAGAAAGATGGATTGAGACTTTTTACCATGTCATACAGCAACAACACAAATAGTAATGTTTTTCATCCAAAAGAGGGTAGATTTTGATTTGATATAAAGAAGATTTTTTTTTTTATGATGAAGGTGGTGAGACACTGGAACAAGTTGCCATGAGAAGTTATGAATGCCCATCATTGCATTGAAGGCAAGGCTGGGCGGTGCTTTGAGCTACTTGATCTAGAGGAAAGTGTGCCTGTTCCTTGCAGGGACATTGGACTAGCTGATCTTCTAAACGTTCATTCTAACTCAGATGTTTTCATGATTCTATGTTTTCTCTCACGTTATTTAAAAAAATGCTCTACTGGAAATAGTTTTGGTAGGAGGCAGTGGCTTTAGTAAACCACAATGGTAAATAATAAAAAAAAACAAACAAACCAAAAAACAAAACAAAAAAAAAAAAAAAAAACCACCTTGATGATGGGAGGAAAGAGTGATGAGCTCTGAAAGGCAAGGCTAGGTGGGTATGTTTGCTTCAAAGTTTTGGACGATGGAGTGTACAGTGTGGAGGCTTGCACAGCAGTCAGCACTTGCCAGTTTTTCCCTTGTTAGCTATTCAATGAATCAATGTAATGAGAGAAGGTAAAGTTCAACATTACAACAATTTCCTTCATACATCACTTCTGAAACATGCTCTACTACTCATTTAAGCTGTAGTGAAATCATTTGCTCCCAAAGACTCACAGAGAAAGAATTAAATTTTCTCCTTCTTTAACAGTACTGTCTACATTTTTTCCTATTGGTCACTTTAATGTCAAGGGATATTTTGGACTCCTCCTTTATCTTAATGAATTTGTCTCCTAGGGAGGATGTGAGTAATAAAAATAGAACAAATTTAGTGGTTTGTATTTCTGGGGTTTAATGCTTTAATATCAAATTTTTATTTTTAATTTTTTTTTTTTAAAGTACTTCTGCACATTAGGAAACTAACAGAATGTTAATACAAATGTCATCAGTAATACCACACTGATTAATTCTGGTACATAATGAAATAAAACTGTACCAAATAGCTACACTGTTTTCCCCCCTTCTATTTGTTGTTCCTCTCTTTTCTTGTCTAAAATATTTGCATGAGAATGAAGTCCATGGCCTGGTCAGTTAAATAATCCCAAAGTGTCAGCTGATAAAGTAAATGAGCCCTTCTGTGTGTGTGTGTGTTCAATTAATGGTTGCTGGAGTAAAGAAAAGGAGGCAGAATCACAGCATGTTGTTGCAAAATGAGTTTTTCTGTGAATTCCTCTGATTCAAGTGAAGAATATACACTTTCATCCTTGGGCATAGCAGTTTCTGTATTCATTTTAACTAGCTCTGCAAGAAAATGCCAGTATATTGAGATGCCCCAATTAAATTTTGTTGATGCAGTGAACTTCTTTATGGCTGAGCAGTGCCACTGCTGGCAATTAGACTAACAGCATAGTATACATCACTCAGAAATAATCAGTTGACTTTTGCATGGTGATATGAGGGAGTTTTGGATGTTAAGCACTATTCCACACAATCCTTTTACAATTATTCCACAAGTTTTCAAGGAACATGTCCATCCCCGTTAATTTTAATCAAGGAAATGAAGGACTTCTGTTAGAATATTATATGCAAAAACATGTAGAAATAATGTAAGCAGATGTTATACAAAGAATGGATATACTTATCTAGAGAGTAAAAGACAAGAAAGACACCATTACTTGCCTTCTCTTCACCACTGAAAAAAAATGAAATGACATTCTGAAAAATATATTGCTTACCAAGTCAGTTCCATTCCATCTAGATACTGTGCTGCTTTAGATAAAACTTAACGGCTTTAAGGTGATGTGGTTAAGGTGATAGGAAGATCAAGAGATGATAGGGAAATGAGTGGAAAAAAGAAAGGTTTTCTTACCTTTTGATAAAATTAAATCAAAAGAATAAGTCCCATTTGTGCTTGTCAGATTATACCGTGCCTGATAAGCAAGGTTTGACAGGTCTCTGATCAGAATGAATAACACTTGGTAGCTCCCCCTCTCCATTCTGCACAGTGTTTGTATATGGTATTGCAATCCCCACTGACATTAATGGGTATTTTTAACTCAAGGTGGAAATGGACAAACTCCTCATTTTTTTAATACCTTGTCTCTATATCTCTCTTTATTTATAAAGGCTCCAATCTTTCTCTCACTGCCATCCCAGAGTTGCCCCGGGGAGCAATACATTATGGTGGGCTTTGGGAAAAGCTTTCTAGGAAAACTAAATCTTCTTGGCACGAAAACACAGTCTCCAATATATTGCTAGGTTATTTATCTGGGTGGTGTTCAAACAAATCATTAATTAGTAAATGGTGTACCTGTAGATAGTGCTCAAGATGGTGCATTTTGTAGGATCAATATATTTTACTGTCCCACCATGAAAATGGTCCCTCTGAACCTGAGAAATGTTCAGGAGAGACCAGCTATGGACAGGAACAATCTAGGCAAGGGACATTTTTTCAGAGCACAGTGGCTGGTAATCCTCAGCTTCAGTGACCAGAAAACCTCGAAAGCTCAATTTCCATTCACCTCTTTTAGGTATTTGGTGAGAAGGAGCAAGATTGGTGCTGCCTAATTTTAGTCACTAACAATGGAGGCAGAAGAAATTGTCATTGTTTGGCCATCTGCTTTAGATATCTGTATCAGTTGAGGTGACTTAAAGGAGCTTATTTCTCTTTTCTGACTATAAAGGAAGTCTAGATGACTGGGTTAGATCTAAATTCATTACTGACTTCTACATATGGTTAGATGAATTGTGCCCTAAATTTTTCAGAAAGTCTACTTCTTTGGAACGCACAGATATCCCAAGAAATGTAATAATCAGCTCATCAATGTCTCTTTCTCCTTTTAAGAATCATCAGACTGTGTCTGAATTACATCTGAAATAGCAGTAGAGGTTCAATTGCAACTTTCAGCTGACTCATCACTTTCAGAGATGTGATTCTACTGATGAAACCTTTGTATTTCAGTGAATGTATCATTAGAAGTAGAAACTATCACAGCCTCAAACTTCCTCATTCAAAGCAGACCTAAAGCTGGAAGACTTTGTGCTGAACTGTGCTTGAATAGCATCAGTGCACTGAAAGGTTTTCTGAGTTTGGGGTTTTTTTACACTTTTCCTTGCTCTCAAGTCCTCACTCTGTTTTTCCTCAGTTACATTTACTGACAGTCTGCCAAGCCTAGCACATCTCTGGCTCTCTGGTCTGGGTTTTGTGTTATTCCCGATTCATATGAAGAGGAGAACATTACTGCCTTACCCTAATAGCTAGGCAGGCAAGAGTTCTCATGTACAGGCGCATCTGTACTGTGCACTGCATGTATGGACAGCTTTGATTCAGGCTCTGGAAGCAGTTCCACCTCAGGATTCTTGTGCTTTGTGGGGTCCAGTTTGTCCCACTTTTTTTCTCTGCAGATCAATCCTCAATCTGTTTCTTTAAGATAGCATATAATGAGGAAGGAGCCTCCCACTAGCTGAAAAGTATGAGTCTATTTTCTATATTTTATGGATGTCTGCATATGAGGATACCTCTGGACAAGGTGGCCAGCATATCACATGGCAAAGCATTTATCTCACATGTTACATTTCCAGGAAGCAAAGAGGTTTTTCTGCTTTCCTCCCGGTTTGTCACTCTATGTCTGCAACCAACCTCTCCTGTTCACTTTGATTTTTGTCCTGTGACCCAAACTCTATCCAGATACGCCTCTTCCCAAAGAATTGATTTCAGGAAATGTTAGTTACCTCAAATCTGCAATTGAGAGCAAGCTGCATTTTCTGTGCTGGGCTTTCAATGACATAAAGTTTTACAGAACACTGTTTTCTTTAGTAATGGCATATGTTTTCCTATTAGGAAATAGGCCACTACTGAAACTGAAGCAGATTAAATTCTCATTCCTTTCTATCTTCTACTGGTATATTAGAACTTGAAAGAGTTTCTGACCCTGTACTAGGTTTAAGTGGCAAGATTTGGTAGTGATGATGCCATATGGGTGATTTCTCCGAGAAGCTTCTGGAAACTTCCCCCATGTCTGACAGAGATAACGTTCTGGAAGATGGACCTGCTGCTGGCCAAGGCCAAGCCTATCCAAATGCATTCAAAGAGAGGAGTGGGAACATGTGAGACAAAAGCCCTTCAGGCCCCAAGGTCAGTGCAAAAGGAGGGAGGGCAGGTGCTCCAGGTGCCACAGCAGAGATTTCCCTGCAGCCCATGGTGCAGGCCATGGTGAGGAGCTGTGCTCCTTCCTGCTATGGAGGTCCATGGGGGAGCAGAGGTCTGCCTGCAGTCCCTGAAGAACTCCATGACAAGAGCAGGTGGATGCTGTGACCCTGTAGAAAGTATGGAAGACTGTCATCACTGTGAAATGATAGGGTGCAGATAAAAATAGACTTAGAAGCTATTTTGAATGGCATAGAAAAAGTTTCAGTCCTGATTTACTAGGGACTATCTCAGTCAAAATCTATTTATGCACTCATGCCTGTAATGGCACTGTACAGAGAGAAGACTGCCATAGCCTTATCATTATCCATTACTATTCATTACAATAGTAATGTACAGTGAATTTTTCTGCCCATTGAAAATGGTTTGTACTGTACATGCCTCAAGTATAGATACTGAAATAATGCTATAATTACCTTGTTTTGCTCTTCCTGTTCTACAGAATTACCCCCCTTTTTTTCCTCCTTGCCTAGTTTGGGCAATATTAGAAAATTAACAGTGTCAAGTATCAGTTAAAACCCTTTCAACGCAAGGTTCTGAAAATCACAGGTAACATAAAAAAAAAAAAAATTCTTATTTTTCTTTAACAAGTGTAGGAGGAAATCAGGGCTGGACACATAGCCCATGGAAAACCTTGTCTTCCCTATTTTCTTCTCCTCCTTCCCATTTGCCTTCCCTTAATTATGAAATCTAAACCAAGCTGATGCTTATTCAGGATGCAATGCTTGAGTGTTCCTTGATCACTTCATATTACACTCTTGTCATTATTCCAAGATTCATGTGGCTCACTTGCATTAGTCAAAATCAGTCCAAAAAGATATTTTTTTTCTACAGATAGGTAAGACAAATTGCATGGGCCAGAGGATTCTTAATACCTTCAGTGAGACAGTTTTTCAGGAGGCCACTCTGCATGAAGAACTAGGTTTTTTAACTTCGCTGGTGCCAGCCACTGTGTGTAAAAATCTCTACTTGATATGTTCATCTCCTTTTTTTTCCCTTTTACCTCCTACCATGCTCTATTCAAGCACTCAGGTCGGAACCTGGAAGCCCAAATTCTTCTTCCAACAGCCTAGAGCATGTACATGAACTGCCTTGATGCAAAGTGGGAATACATGATGTTAATTTTCCCCATGCAGCCAGCTATTATAACTTGGCACATTAAGCTTTGAAAATTATTTTGAAGTTACAGAATAAAAAGCCATACTAACATTGTTTTGATATCACAGACGTTATAACAACCCATATTTTAAGACTATTTGGCCTCTGTACACAACAAATTCACTCTCTACATAAAAAAAAACCCAATAAACAAACAAACAAAAAACAAAAACCAAACCTCACAATAGTTCCTTCCTTTTACTAAATTACTTTCTTCACCCCTGCATTCATGCTCTACATTGTCTGGCAGAAACATACTCAAATGGGCCAAATTTTACCTGCTTGTATAAAAATGAATTTACCTCAGGGATTAATTTCCCCCAAACTGTTTTCTGATGTCAGATTATAAACTAGCCAAGAATATGATTCATTGCAAATCCTCAGAGATTCTCTTAGGAGGAAAAATTGTGGTTTTGTCTAAGATCGGCAGCTCCCAGTTCACAAAAATGCACGCTGAATAAATAAGATGTCCTTTATTCTCACGCGAATCCTCTAAAGGTCAGCTTAAGCAGGCTGACACAGCTACAACCAGGGAAATTTCTCAAACTGATGGCTCATTTTTTTTTTTGGAGAAGGGTGTTTAGTCAATAGATAGGACACTACTAAGAACTTGGCACAACAGCATGTAATTGATGGTTTCAAAGCACTGTCAGACTTAAAGCTTTGACAGGCTACCCTGTCTGCCCTGGAGAACTGCGACTTTGTGATGCTTTCTCATTTCTTTCTTATGGGTTGTAATTCCACCTTTTTTTTTTTTTTTTTTTTTTTTTGATTCTCAGTCTAATTCTCAGTCTAATTCTTTATTTATGTTTTCCCAGCTAGCAGCTCATGTAGTATTTCTCAAGTTGATTCATCGTAACTGCTTAGGTGCCTGCTCTCATCTGGCTTTGGCTGAGTGAGGAACTTTAAACCACTTCTGCAGTCATCACCACAAATTATAAGAGGCAGGTTAAATGAACCTTTTTGCTGTCAGGGTGAACTGAAATGCAGAGCAGTGGTCACTTCCTACAGCATAAAGCAGTAATTTCTTAATACTTTTTAACATACTTGCTGTGATGAACTGTATTTTCATCACAGTGCTTGGAAAGGGATGAACAAAACCTAGATACAGCTGTATTAAATATTCTTCCGAGAATAGCAACCTTATTTAGGACCTGGAATTTCTGAGTTGTTGAATCTTCTGTTTGTTTATTTGTTTGCTTCTTCTTGTTGGTTTTGTCATTATTTAATGAGAACATTGATTTGCTGGTTCTTATTGAGTTTTCTTCTTTTTTTTAACAAAGGCAAAAAAATTTCCCAGTGTAGGGATAGTTGAGATTTCCAAAGAATTTGTAATGGAAAGCTAGAACTTGTTTTGCTTAGGAGGCTGCAAAATGCCTTCTCAAAAAGGCATTAGATTTTTTTTTCCCTTCTGAAGTCAGAGGTAATTGCAGAGAGAGAGAGACGTGTTATCTCTGCTATGCTAGAGAGAAATAGCCCCCACAAGTATGTACAGGGCTCCAGCAGCCGAGAGAATGTGGAAAGGACAGGGAAGAGATGACAAAAAGCCCTGGAGATGGCAGGTCCTTGCCTTTCCTCCCTGGGGCCCAGTGTTTCTTGTAGCACTGTCAGGTTTCTGTAAGTTTTTGGTTTTCTGGCCTTCTAAATAAACTTTATTTTTATTTCTTTCCACTGTCTTGGCATTTCTGGGCAGTAACTGCATATCTAACTTTACACCCTGTTATATTTGATCTAGCTAAAAAGCATGGTTTTGCTCATGTTTAGACACTGGTTTAAACTATACCAGAAAGCACAATTCCACTAGGAGCTCTTACACCAGAAGATTCTTCCAGTGTTGTAACTGGGAAACTTCTGGGTTACACCAGACTCACACAAATTGTGGTTTTGCTTCCATGAGTTATTTTATAACCTCACTAAATTGTATTCATTATCTTAATGGAAAAGGGGATTCAGAAAAATTGTATTTCTGTAATTCCTTATGGCATGTCTTTCTCAGAGGGAGACTTCAACTTACTTTCTTTCACCTTGGTGCTGTGTTGAAGGTTTGTTTTTCTTCTTCTTGACATATTTTGACATTCTCCTTTATAAAAAGCTCCTCAACTGAGCTATACATCATGGAAGTGGAGCTGTGCATTGCTATTAGAGAAAGGTTTTCTCTTCCAGAGCATTCTTAGATTTTACTTACTGAAAACAATTTGTTTATACCTGCATAAGAAAGAGTTCTTTGTGTTTATTTCTGTAGGAATAATTATTGAAGAGGAAACTTTCAGATCCTTCTATCCTGATGGACTTTTTTAGTATTTCAATTCCCTCTCTTTTATATATCTAGCCTAAATCCTGAAATGTCTGAAGTTTGCAAAGGAAGGTTAAACACACATGACTTCCTACTCAGAGAACAAGCACTTACCTTAACAGGAGCAAATAGACGAAAAAAAAATATTTCTTTTGTTTAATGAACACTTTTGTTATATTTTATTTTTTAATGGTAATTTTTAATTTTAGCTTTTTAAACCACAGATAGGATTGTAATTTGTAAATAGCATCACCCACATTTTAATAGTTTTGATTAAAAAAAGGGGTTTTGAGTTGTTTGTCAACAAGAAAAAAAAAGGACAGTATATCTAAGTAAGAAATATGTTATAAAAACTTTCTGTGTTAAACCTCTTTAGGTCTTTTCATTTAATTGTGCTTCTCATGGCTTAATATTTTAATCTGTTTCAGTTAGTGTTCAACTCGTATGCTAGTGATTTCTATTTATTTTTTGGAGATGATAGACAATTGGATATACTTGATTTACCATTCCTGCCTCTAGGACCACATCCTGCAGGGCTGTCAGACTCTTGCAGCCCATGGAAATCATTAGCAGTAAATCCTCTCTTGAACTGGACCTTATGGTTTTCTGGTCCAACTTCTGTGGGGGAGCAATTTTGGACACGGTTTTTTGTAACTTCTGATGGCTCTCAGCATGGCAAGATCAATCTCTCATGTAAGAGAACTCAGTTACTGTCCCTGTGTCCCTTATTTAATTAGTGTCAACTCAGTAGCCTCCCACGGGGCTCAGATGAGCAAGAGACCAGAGGTCCATCTGCCTCCAACAGTGACCAGAAGAGAGGGCATTCAGGGACAGCATGAAAGACCCACTGTTATCCCTGGTCTCCCTGTGTTTCCCAGCATCTACAATTATTGAAGCTGGAATAGCAGGAGTATGTACATGCCTGCCCAGCACTTTTGGCATCTTCTGTTCATGAATTTATCTGCTTCCTTTGTGATCCTGCTGATGCTGTCTCCTCAGACTCCTGTGGCAGTTAAAATTTACAAGTTCACTTCCTGCTGTGTGTAGAAATGCTTTCTTTTGACTGTTTTTAAACAGTCAAAACTGAGGTTTTTAAAACTAGTTTCAGCGAATGCTTCTTGCATTGCCGGATTTAATAAACAACTTCTGCAGGATTTAAAAAACAAGTTCTGCTTTCAACTTTCCCAGTGTCTTTGAGAGTTTGAAACTCAGTCATGATCCTCCTCCTCAAGCTGACAAGCCCTAGCATTACCAAGTCAATGCACATGATTCCTGCCCCCTTTTGGCACTTCTGAGATCACAGCTGTGCCCAGTTTTGGGTCTGCAGTGCAGGAGTGATATTGATGAACTGGAGAGAGTTCAGGGGAGGTTCCCAAGATGGGGAACCTGTTTGAGAGTTTGGATCTGTTTGCCCTGGAAGGAGAGTCTGGGGGATCTGGGCTTGGTCAGCCTGGAGCGGGGTTAGCTTTGGGGAAGCCTAACAGCTTTCTGCAAAAGTTTAATGAGAGATGTTGGGTAATGAGAGGCAATAAACACAACTGCAACACGGGAAACATAACTATACACAGAGAAAACATTTAATGGTGAGGGAGGTCAGAAATGGTGCCCAGAGAGGCATAGAGAGAAACCTCCATCCTCAGATGTGGTTAAGACACGGGTAGAAACATACTTGAAAACCCCACTGTATCTCTAAAACTGGATTTTAGTAGGGCTGTGTCAGATAATCTCTGAAGATCCCTTCCAGACTCTCCGATCGCTCATCTTTTTTTCTTGGACGTTTGAAAGCCACAAGTTGTTTTTACAACATTGTGAATGATGGCTTGGAGGAGTGAGTAAGGCAGGTCTGCTGAAAGGAGACATACCTAGTCCAAACACCACCAGGTTCAGCATAACTTTCACTTGTATCATCTCTTAGTCACTGCTTTCTTTTGACACTTTTGAGAGCTACATGGCAGCCCATAAAGTAGCCTGAAGGACCAAAGTCCAGCTTGGATCTGCCTGCAGACATGATCATCTTTCTGCCATCTTCAGAAGAACATAAACTTACCCTACCTGAAGGTTGGAGTAATTTTATCATTGGATCAGGGTTTATTTCATCATGATGTTTTGCCTTGATCAGGATAAGAAAGGACTATATCAAGAAGGTATGCAAGCAAATGTCTTTCTGATAATTTCACCATTGGTAAGGAAGGGCTGCTGCTTTTGTGAAACTCATTTAGGTCCTTTAGTATCTTTTTCTTACAGGAAGAGCTAAAAAGTCGCCAGTACAGAAATATTGCCCCAGTTCCTCCCCAGTTAGGGTGATTTTCTCTGTGCCTCAGCAGTGACCCAGTTGCATTTGGCTTACTGTAGCCCCAGATTCTTTGCTGATGCTTTCTGATTTGTATTCAGATTGGGTATGGCATGTCCCCAGAGAATGTGTTGTTCCTGTGAATGTATTAAAGGAAAAGTCATCCTTTCCCCTGCACTCTTCCACTAAGCTTTGGTTTTCCATTCGTGTTTGTCTGTAAGCCTCTTGCAGTGCTCCTAAAAGTCTGAGGCTTCAGAGAGAAATTTCCACATTGCTATTTAGACCGCGGCATTACTGGGAGGCCTCAGCAGAGATCAAAAACCAGCTGTGCTGGGACTGTGTGCATGACTGATGACTGCATAGAGATCCCCAGAAGAGCATCACTCGCACTTGTATTGGATGAGCACTGTTGCATCTGGGCTAGAAGTTGCAGTGGAAATTGTTGAGCTTGGGGCTAGGTTTCAACTGAGTGGGAGCAATGGTCTTGTCATATCAGCTACTATTTCTACACAGCATGCATACTGTTCTGTGTGGATGCACCCAGACAAAGTACTGTGAGCTTGAGGGTCTCTGCAGTGTGCTCTGCTGGGTGATGTGGACATGCTTACTGGCTCTGCCTGATGGGCAGAGGCTGCAGGGGAACCTATTTCTGTATCATTCCCAGAGTTATTTTTACAAGTAGGAAAGAAAAGACATATTTGGCAGGGCTTCTGTTTGTTGCTTTGTTTTGAGCCATGGGAAACAAAGCATCCAGGGAAACTGAAGGCCAGATCCTGCATCCATTTACAGCTCTGCCAGATCACTATCTTGGCTTCAGATATGAGGGACGTGAAAAAAATTTTGGACATGACTGAATCCCCATTGTCAAGGGACAATCAGAGCAGTATTTATTCATACAGTACCCTTTCCTTCTGATCCTCAAGGAGTTTAGGAGAAAACTGCTATCAAGCCTTACTGTATTTATCTTATTAGATGAAGATACAGAGTGAATGTCCCCAGTTTTAAAAGATACATTTATAAGCAATGGCTTATGCTAAAAACACAGAGAAAATCACAGTTGTGCAATCTTTGCTTGTCGAAGGACTAAACAACTAACCATGTCATAGTAAATCCTTTTTCCGAGCTTGCTGATATGCAGCCATGTAGAAGATGCTCAAATACCCATCATAGCCTGATTAGCCTAAGGCTTGTGACGAAAATACTTTTTGTATTTTCAAGGTGAAGAGATAAAAAAACATTATAAAAACTAAACCCTTCCCCCATTTCTTTGGCTCTCCAGTGAGAGCTTCTGGCAGAATACTTTTTCCTGAAGGAAAAAGAATAAATCACTGAAGTAGATTAAGGATAGAAAGAAAAGCACAGTGTGCAGGACGATTTTGAATCCAGAGAAAGTGAGAAAATTTTCAAGGACAGTGTTTGCTTGCTTGCCTGAACTGGTTTCACTAAGAATTGCCTGCTGAATGCATTTGTGTTTACTGTACCTTATTGATAATCAACCAACATAACATCTATTCCAGGCTGATGTCTGAAGTGTCCCATTAGTTTGTTGTGTTTCTTTGACCTTAATTTTAATTAAATGTAATTGTTTTGGCTACTGCTTAAATATAGCTGGTATGTTCCAATAAATCACTTTTAGATATTTCATTAGGGGTGAGTATGGAAAATCAAATTGAACTCAGGATGAAAATGTAACTTGACTCATTTAGCTTGTGCTTACTTAGCCAGAAGGAGTTACAGGGTAGGAAAATATTTTTAAAAGATAATTTTAATTTTGAGTGACTGAATCCCAGTACATGGAAACCCTGACAAAAGTGTATGTGAATAATATTTTAGATGGAAATTTATCCCAGAGCGGAGGTAACTATGAATGAGCAACCTTTTGATTATGGCTAAGCATTCTTCAAACTGGGACTGTAGTGAGCCATTCAGATGTCAGCCTTCTCACGTGTTGGAGTCTGGGGTCCTTCCAGGAACTGTTTTTTTAATAAAATATTAAATACAGAAATGCCTTTATTATTTAAAAAGGGAGAGGTGAAAAAACTGTGACTTGTTGGTCAGCTGATGAGAGGAAAGATAAAGAGTGGCTCCTCCCAAAGGTTTGGTCCAAAGCCTGCTGAATCTGCTGGATGTGTGCAGCTGATGAAGAACCGTTGCTTCTTCTTGGTGCTCCTTAATGGCCTATGTTGAGGCACTAATTAAAAGCTTTACCATTTGAAGACTTTGTACATTCAATGTAGCCTGGGAGATCTTGCCATGACATCAAATCACCGAGGAGCAGAGAGCTGCATCAGTTTTAGCACTCTCATCAAGCTGGATTGACCTACAAGAACAGGCTTTCAAGGGGACCTGGTCTTAGTCCTGCAGCCTTCTTGTGCTCTCACTGCACTGCACTCATCCATGCCTCTAAACTACTCATTCCTTCAAAAGTTCTTGTAGAGAGGGCTGTGGAAGGGAAGAGTTCTCTGATTTGGTTGCAAGTTCACTCAGCCTTAACTATATGTCTTTCTGTGATTAATCCTCTGTATTGGTTTTCCTGATATCACTGTTCTCCCATCTCCAACCCCACTTTCCTGCTTCTGAATGCCTCTGTTTTCAGCCATCCTCCTTGAACCTCCCAACATGCTTCACTCCAACTTGAAATGCCTGCTCCTCAGTTGTCCATCCCCTAGTCATTATGAATTATTTCCTAATTACAGTCAACATCTCCCTTTATTCCTTTGGGTTGCTGGTATAAAAAGGCTTGCTACTGAAAAAGACATAATAAACCAACCATCTCTTTGTATTTGATTGAAAAACACAGGGATCAGGAGTGACATAGTTTCAAAACCATCTAGAAATAGAGAATTCAGTTTTTGCTTAAAATCAGACTCAACTTTTAAGTCTGTCAATGAAATTTGAAGAACAGATTAGGGTTGGGAATTACATGTTATTTGCAAACTTTCTCTTGTTTAAACTTGGAACCAAGTATACTTTGTTATCTTGACATTGTGATTTCAGCTGATTTCAAGACAATTGTCCAGTGGGCAGGATCTGTCCTTTCTAAGACTGCTGTAAGACAAAGTGGTACTGCTGTGATAGAGATGCTAACCTTCTCTATGGTCGCTCTTTGTTAAGACTCAGAACAATTTGGGGAAATGGATAGTTTTCTACAAATTTCGGCAGTGTATGGCATAATAGGCTTAAAAATTTTGGTTAATAGCTGTTACTAAAAAACCTTTACATAAATTTCATAATACATATTTGTGAGCATATATATGCAGCAGTTGATTGTTATCTAAGGAATAAGTTCCTGCTCAGTATAAAGTCAGATGGCAGAATCAGGTTATGGTCTAGTCACTGGCTACAGTGATTATGTAGTGTGATGTGAATTGAGTTTAATTTAATGTCCAGAAGAGAGATGCTTCCTCTTCTGATAAAAGTGTTTTGGAAAACTTTAGACTAATAAGGCAAAAACTAAAAACATCATGTCAGGAATAAGCTCCATCACTCCATTAACCAAGGTGATATTAATAGCATAAGCTAAATGAACTGTTCATGAGGCAGTTTTGTAAAACCCACTATACTCCTTTCTTTATTCAAAACAGAGATTTAATTGGCTACAGTGTGACTGAATTGAGCAAATAAAAGGTATAATTGATTATAACCCCTATATGGCACTAATAGCAGCTATTTTTTATTGTATTGGCACCAAAATTGCATTTCCTCTCTGTCTAAGGTCACTTACCATCCAAAGGAACATTTGTTAATGGAACCGGATCATTAGTAGCTGCCTTACTGATTTCCATGCCTCTGCTTGAATACACATTGAAATGTACATGGAATGTTAAGGCTTGGCTTCTTCTGCCACCTAAATATGAAGTTCTCTGCATTTTGAAAAACTGCAGGTTGCAGAAGAACTGAAAAGTGCTGACCAGTAAGTAGTTTATTGCAATTTTATTAAAAATTTTATTATTTATTACTAAATAGGTTATTACACTGACAAAAAAATTGGAATCATTGTTATAGAAAGGAAACTGAGGAAACAGAGGGCAGCTAAAGAAAATACAACTGGGATTTTAAGTTTTTAAGTGGTTTTTTTTCCCCTACATAGAGGGCTGCTATGAGTAGAACACAACTGCTTTCTGGGCAGATTTAATATTTTGTTTGAGTCCAAATATATATACAAGTGCAAAACTGAAATTCTTTTTTGTGCATGTAGAGAAATAGATGGGTAGCAGCTTAAGATGTACTTATAGGTCCACTGTGTGAGGCTTGTAAGACTTGCTGCCTACTACAGACAGCCTTAGCTCCGCCTCTAGTCTGTTGCATCCCATGGGTTCGGCATGAGTCGCCAACAGGGAACACATGATAGGTGGGTGAATAGATGTGGATGAAATTTAGGGTATCTGAAGGTGGAATGGTCTGCATCCTCACATGAGGATACTTAAACAGATTTCCATTTAGTAAATGAATAAGGTACAGAGGAATTACCTGGCTTGCCAGAACCACGAAAAGAGAAGAAATATCTGGCATTTCAACGTGTGTCTCTTGGATGGTAGACTAGCACCAGAGTCCCAACATCTGCTTTCCTTTCTGTATCTTCATCCAGGCAAAAGGTGATATCTGGCACTGTAATTATTTTGTGTCAACTCATTATGCAGTAATAGTATACTCACCATTTCCCTCAAGGTTAAACCACCATACCTAGATCTCTGGTGCAGTAAGAAAGCTATAGAAGGAATACAAAATTTTAGGAGTAAACTTCTTCACTTTGATCACCACAGAAGATGCAATTTTTTTTATGAAGCAGTGTAAATGGTGGATGAGATTATGACATAGCAAAGTCAGTGTCTTGCTCTAATTAAAGCTTCCTTCTTCAGCTTGAGCAAGTAATTCATTGTATTTTTCACATCTCCTACACTGAGCAATCTGTTAGCCATCTTGGCCAAAATAGTAAGTGATACCTCACATTCCTTTCTTTCCAATGACTTTTCACACTGAAAATAAACAACCCATCTTCTTTTCTCCAAATGCTGAAATATTTAGTATCTTAATAGCTCTGTATAATGACTTAGACAGTTGGAGAGATGGCACATCCTTCCCACTGACACCAAATCTATTACAGTCTGTCTAGAGGAAAAATAAAACACTTTTTTTTTTTTTTTTTTTTTTAAATGAGATTCCACAAATTCTCAGTAGCATTTTTAGTCTCTCCAGATTATCTGCTAGTCTCTGAGTTTAAAATCTCCCACTGTTCTCCAGTACTGCCAAGACCTGAGATGGTTTTGTTAGAACAAACAACTTAGAAGTATTTTAGTCCAGAATAAATCCACAGAATTTAGACTGGAAAGTAAAAGAAAGAAAAAAAAATCTTAACTCACAAGGGATTCTTCCTCGCTTCCTCTCCTGTAATAATATATAAGAATATATGTAGCACTTTTGGTATCTACAACGACACAGTTGTAGTACATAATAAGGGAAAAAGATAATAGATCATAGAGCATAGACCATAGATCATAGATAACAGATAATAGATATGGGTTTACTTCTCCTTTGTAGGATACCTTCTCTACTATTGTATGCTGATAACCACTCTCTACTGGAGAGTTAAAATGTGTTTAAAATAGGGCAGGATTTCTGCTTCTTTACAGCTTGACTGTATGAAATTCGAAACAGGTCTTCCAGGGCCTTTGAATTTTCATGCAATTTTCATTTCCATTCATGATTTTCTACTAGGAAAGGGGTTTGAAATGTGGATCTCTCCATGAAACTATTTTATCTGTTCACCTTTCTTTACTGATTAATTTCTCTTAAAAAATGTGAAGCCACTGCACAAAAATTGACAGCCTGGAATATCCTGAGTATACTCAGGATGTGTTAATGTGCAACATGCATTTAAATTATCTTTTTATGGATATCAGGTGCTCTTTTCAAAGTTATTAATAAGCAAAAGAGTATGGAAAATGTTACTGGGGATTTTCTTTTGTAAGTATATTTATTGTTCTGCAAATATATGAGTAGTACATATAAATGCATATGACAAAGGAGGCTCTATCTTTCTGTGAGTTAATTTAGGTCCTCCCAAAATTGTACTATTTGCACTCTTCCTTGGCTGCAAACAGCCCAAAGTTGTGCATAGATTTATGTGGAGTAGTCTGTGGTCTGTTGCAAGAAATACTTGTAGTGATGGTTAGGTGAGGACCTGTGGGTGAAAGAATATAAAGCAAGCTTTGTTAAGTGATATAACTTTCTGCTTCACCGCTCATGTTGGCCTTGTTTATATGAACTCTAGGTGCTTTAGAAGAGCAGGTTTTAAATTTTTTTCCCTATCTATTACATTGTATAGTCTGGTCTGTTTAATACCATGTTCAGAAGAGTAAAATCATGTTGCTCATCACTGGGTTTTTTAATGTACCCCAAAGAAAAGGTCTCTATTGAATAATAATCTTGTCTGTAAGTCCCTATTCTGTTTCATGGAAATGGAATAACATATAAACTCCTCTGAGAAACACAGGCTACAGAGTGTGTTGTGTAAACTATATGGAGCCTTTTGGCATTCAAGAAACAACTTACACTTTTATAATGAATGCATGTATATGCAATGAGATTATTCTCTTTTTGCTTCAGTTTTTTTTTTTTTTTTTCAAGATAGTGAAGCACAATAATTCATGGTATTTAACAAGCATAGTTTTTTTCTGGTTACACATTTTCAGTTTAAAAAAGGGATTTCCCATTTATAGTCATGTTGAGAATGGGTATAGTAAGGACAGCAAAACGAGTTAAAGGCTATTTTGCTAAGTGTGGAAATTTAACCTTGTGTTTAAAAATTAGATATTAGATTTTTATCTTTTGAATAAAGGACTCATATGGTCTCATGTTTGGGTACATCAGAGAGCACATGCCTTTCTGTGGAAACACCTGGTGCCAGAGATTTCAGAGACAAAATAGAGGGCCAGTGGGTTTTAGGTCTCACATTCTTCCCTCCTTCAGCCAATAGCAAGAGTCTATATATAAGTGTGAATTTATTTTACTTATGTGTATATTTAAACATGGATCTATCTATCTATCTATCTATCTATCTATCTATCTATCTATCTATCTATCTATCTATCTATCTATCTCCACACATTTGCATATACATGCATTTGTGTAGGGGTGGGTATTTATGTGTGAGTAGTCATCTTTGATATATAAAAGAATGCAACTAATTAGAGTGAACCCACTCTTTAAGCAAAGACTGAAGAATGATAACCATTTAAGTGAGACATTTGAGATGACCCTCCATTAAAAAAAGGAGGTTTAATAGCACCCTGACTGCTCACAGGGCTGAACACTGCTATCTGTGCACTCGAGTTCAGCCCAGAGGCTTTGCCAGACTCAGTGGTGGTTTCTCCAGCTGCTTTCAGCATATCTGCCTATTTTCTTTCCAGTATGTGTGCACAGGAATAATTCTGGATAGACCTGAATTTGCATGAGAAGAGGAAGGAATGATGCCTTTTATTCTGCTGCTGGAAGGAGGCTAGTCCTTCTCGCTGCCCTCATCCTTTGGTCACTGATAATGGTTAATTTCTGCTTCCCACTGGAGTCAAGCAATGATGTTTACCTGTTTCATTGTTTTCTGAAATAAAGAAGACAACAAAACAACCCACCAGTTACTGCAGGCAGCCAGGAAGAAGGAAACATGAGAGCCATGTTTTTCCTGGTGAGCCATTTATGATCCCCAGAAACATTATAAATGTGTGTAATATTAGCAAGAGCGTTTTTTTAACTTGGCATGTTAAAATGAAAGCTATTTATAAATTTGTCAATAACATGGAATCCCTAAGAATATGTGAGTGGTTTTCAGACAGTAAATGAAATGTATTCCAAAGTGGCCACCTCTGTTTTCCACATGAATATTTTAAGATTCTAAAATCCATCCATATCATGACTAAATAGATGAACAAAATGTCAGCATTTGCCTAAAAATATCTGTAGATGGTATATTTCCTTTAAAAAAGTGCAACAAAAGTAATTTTTATTGATTTTTAGGCTAACTGCTCCCAAAGTACCACACACCATTAAAAGAGATGGGTAACTTTGTGCTGGATTTAGGATAAGATGGAATGTCTGAGTGACATCTTAAGGGAGGAAATAAAATCTTCTGTAGAACACTTTACTGTATACAATGCATAATTTTCCCTTACTTGTGACGTCTGCATTAAGCTCTCTGACAGAACTGGATTTGCCTCTGGAATTAAGTTTTTCAATATCTGAGAAAACTGCTTTAGCCACTGGGCTTTGGGGGGGCTTTAGCCTCTTTGGGGGGGCTTTTAGCCTCTTTCCCCATCTATCAATTGTTGTATTTCTGTCTCTCTCAGGAGATGAATATTTAATTATACATACAGTCTGGAACAGCTCTAACAGAGGGAAAGAGTGTTCTCCTGGAGCTAAGAAACCTCCCCCACTGAAATTTAAGCAGAGCCTGATGGATTTCTTTGTGAAATGCTGTTTATGAAGAATCAGCATTTTCACTGCATCTTCTGTTGTAACTTGATGAACTACAGGTATTATATAAAACCTCTTAGTTCTGTCCTGGGAGTTGAAAATGGATTTTTAAGGAAATAACAGAAAGTAATGACAATTATACCCCAATGAAAACAAAATAAGTAGGGATTCTCCTATCAAACTGTAACAACTGTGTAATTTCACCAAGAAGGTTTAAAAAGTCATATCTAGTACTTCCTCCTGAGACTGGTCTCCTGAATTTGCTGATGCTTCTTCCTTCCACAGATGTCCTTTCATATTGCACAGGTCACCCAGTGCTGAGCTGTTACTGGTCACAGCCCCCAAATCCTGTCTTTGTGCAGCCCTCTGGAGGCTGGTGTTTTGCAGGCTCCTTCATGGAGATGTTGGGAATGGTGCATTGATCAGGAATGACTCACTGGAGCTGTTACTACATGATACTTAACCATCAAATTGCATTTTTAAAAGATTTCTGGATCCAAATCCCAAAGGACTCATCACCAATTTCCCCTAAAAGTTAAAAAAAGAATATGAAAATTAAAAAAAAAACCCACAAACCAACAAAACCCCCAAAAAACTATGTCAATGTGCTCTTAGAACTGTTCTCCAGATCGGAATTCCACCCCAAAGAACACAACAGTGGGAACATGTCTCCCAACTATGGTGATCATGGGTGTGATAGTTTAAAATAAGTAAGAGAATAACCAAGGTACAATATAATTTTCTTACATTAACATAGAGCTAAGTTTACAAAACTGGGATAGATGAGTCTTTGAAATGTAACAGTTTATGTGCAATTGC
Organism: Pyrocephalus nanus; assembly: GCA_038380795.1. Taxonomy (NCBI): domain Eukaryota; kingdom Metazoa; phylum Chordata; class Aves; order Passeriformes; family Tyrannidae; genus Pyrocephalus; species Pyrocephalus nanus. The sequence goes on from CM076259.1 coordinate 38,600,244, forward strand.
TGCATTGATTTGACAGCATGAATCAGCAAAGAATTTATGTCCCAGCACTGAGACATCAAATCAAGTATTTATTTAGAAATGGTATGCAGGAGGCTAAATATTTGTACATGTAAAGCCAATCAAAAAAAAAAAAAAAAATCAACAGTGTTTTCTTACTATTTTCTTTCGGGGATTAAACTCCTCAGGAGTATTGGAGGTTTTTAATAAAAAAGGACCCAGCTGTTTACATCTGCTAACCCATCTGCTTTGCTGAATTGTAAGACCTTTCAATACAGAACTACTCTAGGAAAATACAAGGCAGACTCAATATAATAATTTCGATTATTTTGAAATATATTCAAATTTTTTCTTGAGATGCCTATTGTGATATATCAGTATGTAGCTGTCATTAGTGTCCCAGCTGCTCTTTCTGACAGATCTCGTGTTTGGCAGCTTAAGAATACATAATGCTTAACTGAAATAAATGCTCTGCCTGTGGTGGTCTTTATTACCAATGTCAGTAGATAGCAAAATGTATTGTTCATGTGATGTTCTAACTCAGAAATAATGGTGACAGTCATGGTTGAAGGAAATTATACTTTGTTTGTAGTAAAAGCTGACATTTCCTTTTGTTTCCCTTTTTAAAGTAAAGGCATTGACATCGGTAAACAAAAAGAAAGAACGACGAAAAATCTAAATAATCTCAAATTTCTTGTATTCCTTGACACTCCTGCTTTCTCTTCTTACCAAAGTGGTTGTTCAGTTATGTTACCTACATAGAGCAGCATACAAATGAACTGTTATTTGTTATATGATAGAAAGAAATAAAACGTGTGAGCGAATCATTGCCTTTAAAGTGAAAAGTCTGATGCTACTGAATTATCAGCTAAAGACTTGCCATCTGAACGGAGTAAAACCCCAGAGAATGGCATACAAAGTTATATTCTGCTTCTCTGGCTGTTGGAATATGAACAATAATGTTCTTGATTCATTGAGCAATGCCAAACTGGATCAGCTAATGCTGCTAGCAAACCTTCCTTAGAAAGTGGAACTAAAGAAAGCCTACAGATTTAATCTGGGAAGGAGTAAAAAGCACTTTACTCCTGCTGTTGACTATTCTGAACTGGCACAAGAAAAGCAATACTGCTCTGAATACATATTCATTGCAGAGAGAGGAAGCTTGATTCAGTCTAATATCTCCAACTACACATAGCAAACTCTTAGGCCAGAGCACAAAGTGTGCATTAAAATTACAAAGAGGAGAGAGGTTGTGACTCAAGTCCCTGAACAGCTAAAGGAGTACCAGATCAAGCAGAGGCAGAGAAATTTCAGCTTGACATAGTAATACATTCTGGGTCACCTGAAAGATGTAAAGGACAGCGGTATGTAAGGAAAAGTCTCAGAGTTGCTGTCCGGCCAAGCATGCTGGGAAAGAGAAAGCAAATATTTCTGGCAATGTAAGGAATAGCCATTCATTCTAACTAAAAATGTCTCTTGCTCAAAAATTAATGCCAAAGTCTTTCTTTGCTCCCATGTGTTCCTTGCCTTTCCCAAGCACAGTGTGCGTCTGACCGGTTGTCCGGCTGGTGGCAATTGCTGTACTTCCCAGGGAGTTACATGGACTGACAGCACTGGGGGTCAGCCTTACCATCAGCTTGAGGAGGGGTTCATGGCTCATGTGATGGGAGCTGCTGAGAGGACAGGAGCTGTTATGTTCTGGGATATCACAGGGCAAAGACTGGCAAGTCTTCTGGAAAACATTGCCTTTCACAGTGTCCATTTTACGATGAGACATATCTGACCCTCCAGGCAAAATATCTTCCCATGGGCAAAGTTGACAAACAGTCTTTTGCATGTACTTAGAAGTGAAATAATCTTCCCAGCAGCCTTTTTTCCTCTTGTCTTTGATGCAATCGTTCACAAGAGTTGTTTTTGACGGAGACTGGGAACAACAGTGGTGACCACAGCTCTGGCAGTGGTGTCCTCCCCTAGGTGGGGGCCACAGTCCACCTGGAGTACTTATTTTATAGAATCCTGTGGGAAATCCTGGGTCATGAAAGGTGGATTTCAGGAGAAGTGGTAGCATAACATCTCCTGAGACCAGACCTTATGTTCACTTGTAGAAAATGGGTACCTGTACCACTTAGCCCAGGTACCTGATAACCGAGTGGAGGGAGTACATTTGCATAAAAGTCTGTAGAGTATTTCATTCTTCATATCCACTCAGCTTCTCACCTCTTTACTGCCCAAAGCTGGGATTAATTTTCCCCAACTTTTTCACTCATCCAGAAGTGAAGAATAGCCTCAGGCAGTGGCTGAGCTCCTGCTGGAGCAGGTGGGGATGCTAAGGGGAGTGAGATAAGAAAAGAGAGATGGGGGTACCTTTATGTGAGGTTTGGGTGACATGTTAGTAGTGTAAGGTAAACATATGCAGATATTCTTCCCAAGAATGCCAAGGGCATGGAAGGATTAAAAAAAGATTTATTTCAGATGCAAGGTCCACCTTTTTACAATGCAACACATTGGACCTTTCAGGGGCAAAAGGTAATGCCCTTCTCCTCCAAGTCTTTTTGTATCTTCTCTCTCTCCTCTCCCACTCTCTCTGGCCCAAGAGGCCTTGTGCATGCCTACAAATGTTATCTCTCTGCACACCAATGAGCAAGGCTGAGATCTTCTCTTGCTATGTGGATGCTGGGGGAGGGGGAAGGCATTGAAACTGCCTTTGAGAAAGAGCCATCACCTATGCAGAAAGGTTTCCTAGCTAAACAAGTTCTAACTTTCTGTAACAAATTCTTCTGGAAATGTGTCTGTTCCTACAGTAGTAGTGTGAATATCCACCTGACATGGAAGTCATTGATGTGTGAACTGCTCCCCAGCACAAGCAGCTGCCTAACTGAGATACCTAACTTTTAGATGGCAAAGCTTACATATGACAAATCCCTCACTACGTATGTGTAGGTGCTCCAGTGCATGGATATGGCAAAGATTTGCTTCCCTGTGGCCCCTTGCTCGCAAATTTGAAACTACTGGCACTTTAGTGTAGGCCTCAAAGCAACAAATGACTCTTATACTCAGAATGGCTTGGAAAATGCCTGAGCAGTGACTGATAGATCAGTGTGTTGCTTTGCTAATACTTCCTCACTTGGTTTTAAATCAGCAGAAATATAAATGGCTTCATTCTGTATTTTTTATTTTCCCTTATTGAAAAGACTTGGAAGGTTTCATGATTTTTGATGGATTTGGGAAGCTGTTATTAGTCTTCTCCTTCCCCTCATACAAGGCAGCAGACTGTTTAATGTTAAATCTTCCTGTGAGCTGCAGAGGGCTGCAAATTACACACTGTAGAAAGCAATGAGAGAAGTGATGGGCATTGTACATGTCCCATACAAGTACCAGTTCAGCATATATGTTTTCACAGTAATCTCATTAAAATACTGTAAATCAATTAAAAAAACCTATAAAACCATGAATGCTCAAACACTATGTGATAAAATTGAGTGAATCAAAATCCCAGATGCTATTTTGGTCCTGTATCGTGCTGAGATTTTGTTATTGTTACTGACACCACAACATCTGCAAGGATAATTCTTGCATTCATTATATTTACTATGTTGCTGAGAGAATTAGAAGCCCCTGAAGTACATCCTAAAAGCCTTTATTGCACTATAAAAGACTCTGTCACTTTAAACTCCATTAGCTGAGCTCTTCAGGTTCATAATGAGATTCTTTGGAAGAGACCAAGACAACAGAGTGGCAAGGTCTTATCCCAGCTCCTTGCATGGAGTGTGACATGTCATGCAGTGACCCAAGAGGAAACAATGGATGCAAAAAGGCTCAGTAAATTCATGGCCTTGGAATGGCACCATGAATTTGACAGGACTTCTGTTTGTCACTTTGTTTAGAGCCATGCCATAAGTCTGCCTCCAGTTCTGAGTGGACAGTCAGGATAAGTGATTCTGTGGGAGAACCTGGGGACATGTGACTAACTTCTCTCTGTTTTTGCTGTTGCTGTTTTTAACACCAAGTATATGTCATGTATCTAAATGCAATGGAGATCTCAGCAGCATGGGGAGGACTTCTCAGTGGCCTGGAAGCTTTGGTGCAGGTGGTACAGCCACCAAAAAGCCTCTTGTGATTTGTTATTCTTTTCATCTATTTTTTTTTTCCTAGCTTTTAATTCCTACTAATTTTCCAAAAGGGAAAGAAAAGAGTAAATTGGGTCAACAAGTAAAAAATCAATACAAATATCTGTCCATAGCATGGATTTCTGTAGTTTTGTACATCAGAGCTGTGAAATGATCCATTCATTAATTTTAAGAGGCACCTTGGCATGGCTAAATGCATTCTTTGCTTTGACTGTTACAGAGAGGCAAGCAGGTCTGCAGGGTGATGTGGCCTTTCATAAAGAAGCTCTTGAAGATGGTGAGATTCACCCTCTCAAGTGCCTTTTGCTATCAATTCTAGTGGCCATGGAAACCCCTAGCACAACTCTAGATAATGACTTTGCACTTTGAGATCACTGAAATGGGATAAAATGAACTCCATCCTTTTTCTATTAATCATGATCTTTCTCACATGAGTCTATAACATGGACTTCAAAGGCAGTACTGTAGGACCATTTTTCAGAGACACAATAAGTAACAGAGAGTTGATCATTTCAGAAGTCTGGGGCTTATTTACAAGAACACTGTAAACTGTTTTGTAGTTTTATTTTTGCCATTGCAAGGACAAACATTGAAGGAACCTGTTTAGTACTGAAACAGAAAGATCCCATGTGCCCCTTTCTACCAAAAAAATGCACTAAAAAATGCCCAAACAATCCCAAACCCAAACCCTACTTTTTCCTTCTGTATCAGAGTGAAAATCTAATCCCAATTTCCACTGAGTTCTGATAAGGCAAATATTTTCTATAGCTGGTGAAACCAACACTAATGGGTAATTCAAACTTATGGAATCACTAGCAAATTCTTATATTTCTCTGTACTAATAAAAACTGAAAACAACATAAAGAATTACAGAGAGTATGTCTTTCTTATATAGAGTGAGTACTTGCTTCTTTATTAAAAAAGAATCAAATTTTACTCTGAAATCTTTATTACAAAGAATAGAATATTATCAAACTAAACCAAAAAATGTGAGAAAGTGAGTGAAGTTTTGTGTTTGGTCTAAAAGGGTAACATAAATAAATGTACTCATGGAGATACTAGAATCATCTGTGTAAGACTCCCCGGAACAACATGTGACATGCACATCTCTGTATGAACATTAGATGTAAACTTTTATAGATCTAATTTAATGTCAAGGTCTATACGCCACAAGCCTCAAAACAGACAATAAACCCACCTTAGCCCCATCCCTGGATATGTTCAAGACCAGGCTGCATAGGACTTTGAATGACCTTGTCCATTGAAAAGTGTCCCTGCCAATGGCAGAGGAGTCGGAACTAGACGATCTTGAAGATCCCTTACAACCCAAACCATTCTATGATCTTTAAGATGCTACTCACCATTCTTATTGTCAAAAACTGGGGTTTTGTTTGTTAGTTTGTTTGTTTTATGACAAGCAACTTCTGCTTTGTTGCTGAGATTTTACACAACTTTTTTTCACACACAACTCCAGCATGAAACAGTAAAGATTTAGATCCTTATACCCTAATACACATAAGGAATCTGGTAGCACCATAAAAATTTCTTTCTCAGATTATTAGCTTCCTTACGTGGCTAAGAATTGCGGAATTGGAAATAAATTAACATCTTGAATGTGACAAAATAGGGCTTATCTATAGAAATCCTCACCATCTGTGTTTGGATCCATAGCACTACCATTTCACTGAGTTGATAATTTTTGTATCCATTTTTTGGATCAGCTTAGAGTTTTGATTTGACTGGATTTCTCATGCCATTTGCCTATCAGTTCTTAGATTTTAAATTCCTCTCTTTTACAAGACAGATGGTTAAGCCAGATCATTCCCAGCAAACCTCTCACCCACTCACTGAAGGTACATGAGACTGCTCCACTGCAGACATCAGCTCAGGGGCAGAGAACTTGAGAATGTTTTGAGTTCATCTGTATGAAGAACTCACTCTTGTGTGGTGTTTTCAGCCTGTATATTGCTGGCATAAGCACACCCAGAAAAAGATGCAAGAGGTATGTTTTGGCACAGCTGAAGGAATCTGGAAAACTTTATGGTTTTACTTTGTTGAGGGCTTTTTGGAATGGGCACTGCTGGACCCATCACAGTCCCCCAAAGCCCGTAAGTTTGCCAGAGAAAGGATACAGAAGTTAGGATAGAGAAAGAGAAGGACCTCTCTGACAAGTGGCTTTGGTCTTTTCCATGAATGGAAATTTTGCCATTGATTTTACTGGGGATAGTAAAGGTGCTAGCATAGTAATGAGAAGTCCACAGGATGGGGATTTGTGTAAGAAGATGCTGGACTAAAGTAATTTGAATTTCTGTCTTGTTGAATCACTTGTAGACTTCACAGAAAAACCTGAATTTAAAACCAGAGTTTCCTATACTTTCATCCTGACAACAGTTCATACTTGCAACAGGAAGAGAAGGATTTTTTTGATACTAGTTATTTTAGGCTTCCACAGCAGTCAGTAAAAAAAGGGCTGGAGTCTCCTTTGTGCCTCTCCAGTTTTACTGTGGTGTAACTTCACTGACTCTCTGAGAGCTGTGGGAGCTGTCAAACTGAAGTGCTTACGGCAGTCAAGCAAAAGAAGCAAAATATGATTGCCACCCCTATGTGAACACAAAAATTGTTGACCATAAGTTGTTCTTAAGTTGTTGTTCTGTTCTTATTTAGGTTAGCTATGTGATTATAAAGTTTCTTTTTGCTGTAGACTGATGATGGAAGACCATAAATAAGTCTAAACCTGAAGTGTGTTTGTTTCATTTTGGTGGAGACAGAGATGGCCAATATTTCATTTTGTCTGTGGGACTAGTGAAAGTTCAATTAACCCCTCTAGAAAAATGCTGCATGAGAACAACATTTAGCATCTAGTTTTTGTGGCATAATCCACAGAAACTGGCCTTCCATTTCTGCTGCTGATCTCTTTTTTTGCTGCTTTTACTCCCCATGATTTTGTGATTGCCTCTCCCCCTCTTTCATATACGAGGCTGTTTTTAGCCAGTCCATCATTTCCTTAATTGGTCTCTGCCACTTCTGAGAGTTTTTACTCTAAGTAACTCCAGAAAATATATTTTGTAAAAGCCTTTATTGTAGGTCAAAGAATATTTGGAAATTTAACTTCAGTATTTCTATTTGCTTTCTTAATTATTCTTTTAACTGGTGCCCACTCAGGAGTGCCTCGGGATGTTAACTGGTCAGGCAGAAAAATGCAGCAAGGATTTGTTTCCATACCACAACCCACTGCTATTCCAAACTGCAATGAGAGAGTGACAGCTGGAGACTTAGTAAGGCAGCCCCTGAACATGAGGATTATGCTTTATTGATTGAGACCACAACCATATTTTGAGCTAGATCCTATTGTTCAGTTCCAGAAATTAAGTATTAATGGGAGTGTTATAATAGCTGGGAATTATTCCTCCATTTGTATGACTGAGGGAGAACTTGAAAAGAAACTTCAAGAGCCAGCAAGTCAAGGATTTACAGTTGTGGGTTAATGCACTTTAACAATTTTCTTTTTATAGTCTTGTTTCAAAAATATCACAGTTCTGCATTTGTCTTTATCCTCACTAGAACAAGCAAGAATTGGCATTTGCCTTTTAACAGTGTGCGAGCTCCATGCTGAGCTGACTGTACAAAGTTGCCCTGCGTGTGCTGCACTACAAGACACTGGGAGATTTGCCAGCTTCCAGGTGCAGCTGCACATATTCTCCATCTGCCATATTCAGCCCCTGTGCCAAGATGGGATTTGAGCAAAAGCCATGTCTCCCTTCAGTGCTTCTTTTCCTTGGGAAGAAAAATAGTGTGTGTGAGTAGAAAGGAGTTTGAACACACTTCTGCTGCATCCTGATCTGGATAACTGGAACGGAGGACTTGGGTGTGCTAACCACAGAGGTCAGTGTATGGTCTGGGCTCCTGAGGCCAACCAGCATGCAAGTAGAGTAGGGAGGACGTTTAGCTGAGTGTGAATTGGGAAATTACATTGTACTGCCAGGGACAGTTTCAGTGTGGATGATACCACATCCACTTTTGCTGAAATTATTCTCTGGTGAACAATCACTAATGCCTTTAGTGTAGAGATGCAGAAACTTTGAAAAATGTGCTTTAACTCCACAATTAAAATCAACTATTTCCTGGTAAATGCTTTCTCATGAGGTATTGGGGCAAGCACTTCCCCACAGACATTTGTTTTAGAAGAGAGGAGAGGGTGGAAAGAGAGCCTTTCCTATGCTGTGGAATATAGCATTAACTGAAACCCTGAGCTACCACAGCACAGCTCCATGGCTTCTGGAGATGCTGATTTGGATCAAGAACCTTTGTGGAGGTATTTGTTTAGTACTGTGCCAAGTTAAATAGCTCTGCTTTTCAATTTAAGCTATATCACTTAGTGCTTGCTTGTGTGTGTGTGTCTCTGCACCCCACTTTCAAGACTCAATCTTGCCTTTGGCTTCATATAAGTCCACCTGTGTTTAGAGTGTTATTACTATTTCACCTTCTCCCACCTCCATCTGACCATGCAGCCTTCACAAAACTTTCCAACTGGTAGGAAAACCACCGAAAGCAAGACTTATCTGAACATTTGAAATGGAGAGAGAGAATGGAAATGTTTATAAATATCATGATGGTTTTGCAGTGATTCTGTTACTGGGAAAGAATTAGTTATCAAATGTGTTTAATATAGTGAACTGATCTCATGCTGCTTTATTCATTTCCTCTGATTCACACAAAACTACCCTTTTACCATGCCACCCAAACAGGATGCCTAATTTCCCAAGATTTTACTAATAACACAATTCTCTTTAATTCCCTCATGCCTGATATAAGCAATTCCTATCTGATTAATCATGAACAATACCTCCTAATGAGCCTAAATTATTCCCAGCATAATTTTATTCTCCAGCTGCCCAAGCGCACCTTTCTTATCTTCTACTTTAAACTTTGTCTGGCATTCTGTAGGCAATGAATTATGTTAAACTATTGGATGTGAACTTACCCTTAGAATCAGGTTGAAAGGAACCTCAGGGTGCAGCATTTGACAAGCTTGCTGCAGTGTTTATACAGCTAAGTCTTGAAATACTTCAAAAATGAAGGCTTAATATCCTCTCTGGGCAACCTATGCCACTGCCTGACTGTCCTCATAGTGAAATGGTTTCTCCTTATGTCCAGTCTCTCTCAACTTTTGTTTCTATTTATGTCCAGTGTCTCCTAGTTTGGTGTCATCTGCAGATTTGGCAAGAGTACACTCTGGCAAAGTGTTGGCAAGAGCACTACTCCAGACCACCGATGAAGATGCTAAGCATGTTGCAGGACTGACTCTCATGGTATTCTACTTTTAACCAACTTTGAGATAGAGAACAACCCACTAGCCCTGCCTTCTGAGCATGATCATATAACTGAAGCATTATGCCTTGATTTGATCCACCTACCCACACCATGACATCCAAACCTTGATACAAGAACCTGTATGTTGCAGGAAAGACATTGAAAGCTTTTTTTGAAACCGAGATTAATCACATGCACTGCTCTTCCTTCATTTAGACATCTAGTCCTTTTATCTTAGAAAGCAATTAAATTGGTCAGCATTGATTTGCCCTTTGTAAACACATGCTGAGTATTCCCAACCACACTATTCTCCTTCATGTGTGCAGAAATGTACTCCAAGAGGATTTACTCCATGATTTTCTCAGAGCCTGAAGTGACACTGTTCAATATTTAATTCCCTGGATATTCCTCTTGGCCTTTTTTTGAAAGTGGATGCAAAGATTTTCCTTTCCCCACGTGTCAGAGACAGCCTCTCATCTCCATAGCCTTTCAAAGGCAGCAAATTACCAAGCAGGTATTGTTTTCTGAAAGCTGGGATAGAACTAAGATTGGCCATGAGACTTCTAGATTTGCTGGGATGGCTTGAACAGTACAATTCACTTGCATGCACCTGCTTGCTCTTTCCTAGCCTTCATCCCACACATTCCAAATGTATTTGACAGCTCTCAGGCAGCTCACATCGATGCATTACTCTCTCAGTCTTTATTAGCTTGAAAGCATTATTTAGGCTGTACAAGGTCATTTTGTACATGTTTTATTAGTATTTGGGCTTAGTGATTGATATTTTGGGTCATTTAAGACTTAAATATCAACTTTGTCTCTTTTCCTTAATCATAATGTGATATCAAGAGGACGGGGAAAAAAACAACAAAAAGGTGTTGGAAAAATGAAAGACTCTTCATTATTATACACATTAACATAGAAGGATATTTATTTATTTATTTAAAGAACAGCTAATGCTTATGCTAAATATCTTGGGTATAAACCAATCCTTAGAGTCTTACTAATAACACATTCATTAACTTTAAGATAATCATCACCACTCAAAAATCAACCTCTTTGATGCAGAATTAAATATATCAATCAAGTGTTTAAAACAGGTATCAATGAAGTCTGTCAACTCACATCCTTCTTTCAGCAATTACTTTTGTTGGATATATTTGGTAACGCTATTGTCATCCAGTGCTGATGTACTAAATTCAGGTGATAGAAAATCCATTGTGTCAGTCACTAAATTGTTTCACTGGGCACTTGATGTCATTTGAAGATTGACACCTTATTTCTTACCCCCAATTTGTCTAGGTTCTGCTCTCTGGTAATAGATTATTGTATACCTTTATCTGTTAACAGTATTCCCCTGCTCTTTGAAATCTTTTCTTGTGCATTATGTGTAGGCTGTGATCAAGTGATGATGAAATCTGTGTTTTGAGAAATTAAATAAATTAAGTGCCTTTGCTTTTTTTTTAATGGGGGCTTCTTTTTTTGTGGCTCAGTCCCATCTTCTGTTTTGGGTTGGTTTGGTTTTTTTTTGTTTTTTTTTTAATCTTTAAATCTTTCAAGTTTTTCTGCCTCTCTTTACAAAGTATAAGGCTCAGCAAAGGTTTCCAGAAAAGGTCTCATTAATTCTATGTGTCACAGTAATAATCTCTCTTCACTGTACCCCAGCTGCTTTAATGCCAAAGATTGCAGCTGCTATCGTAGTTGCTGCATCAGTCAGAAAGACACGGCTGGCTATTCTTGCCCTGCAGAATAAAATTTGTATAAAGAGCCAAGGACTTGAAATCTTCACACAATTTAGGCAAAATAACAGTGACAGCACTTAAATATGTATTATGGAAACATAGCAAGACCATATTTTGTCTGGATCTTATGCAGGGTGGGTGGAAGGGTGCTTACAGCCTGCTGAAGGTTTCAGGAACATTGTGGGGCTGTGACTGCTAGTACAGTCTGTGGGAAAATATTTCTGAAGAATTTTCTTAGCTTTACAACTGCTAATTGCAATAGAACCTACTTTTATTTTTGGGCAGCAAACCAACCCACTTAGTTCCCACAACCTGTTACCTGTTACCTGTTAACCCTCCCGCTGCTGAATTCCTTGATTTGGAAGTTATTGACCTTTAACCATTGCCCACCAAAGCCCAGGTTTTTGTCCCTGCTTTCGTGACTGCCTTTAATTTTCACAGAATTACAGAGTGACTGAGTTGGGAAGACACCTCCAGGAATCATCTAGTCCAACCCTCTGCTCAAAGCAGGGTCACCTAGAGCAGGTTGCTCAGGGCCATGTCCAGTCAGATTTTGAATATCTCCAAGGATGGGGACAGTACAGCCCTTCTGGGAAACTTATTCCCGTGCCTGACTACCCTCACCATAAAAGTTTTTTCTTATGTTTAAATGGAAATTTTTTGTATTTAATTTTATGAACATATTCATTATTCCTGTCACTGGGTATGACTGAGAAAGGCCTGGCTCTATCCTCGCTCTGGTCAGATATTTATATATATTAATTAAATCCCCCTAAGCCTTCTCTCCTCCATGCTGAATAGTCCTAGTTCTCTCATCCCCTCCTTGCATGAAAGATATTCTGGTCCCTAATTACCTTTGGGATCCTTTGCTGGACTTGCTCCAGTATGTTTGTGTCTTTCATGCTGAAGGCAGCCCAGCACTGAACACAGCACTCCAGAAACATCTTACCAGGGATAAGCAGAGGCAGAGGATTACCTCCCTTAACCTGCTGGAGATGCTCTGTCTAATGCAGCCCAGGATGCTGCTGGCAGACAGCATAATCCAGGTCTCATGTGAACTGTATGTGCATCTCAGGGCCAAGAGGCCAGTTTTGTTCCTTTCTACCACTTGCCACATGAGAAATTTATCAGATTTTGTTATCTTGCTTTGTTCCTGATATCAATACCTGTCTGATTAGTTTCATCAAATGTGGAAAAGAGTTCCTAATGGCACATGCTTTGAAGCACTCACTGCATAGAGGTGTTCAAATTCTCCAAGGTCAACCTAGAGCCTGATGGTTTTCCCTCTTTTCATGTGGTCCTACATTGCTAAGAGTTCATTTTTAAGAAGGTTAAAACACCTGAATACTGAAAAGACATTTGCTGCCTTGAAAATTCTTGCTTGTTTCTTCAAAGTCAGTGAAGGAAGATACCTAACTTGGATAGACTGGATTTTCTTCTTGAGATCTTCAGAGGTACTGACTTCTCATTGTCTCTATGTGTCACTTAGGGTGTCCACATGCAGATCACACAGGCTGAAACATTTGAAATAGAGGTGAAGCCAAATTTAGATTTCCAGGTACCCTGAAAGTTTGCAGCAGCCAGTTGAAAGTGTGGTTCCAGGACAGCCTGTTTATTACTTAGATTGCAGCTTTGGCCAAGGCTTCTGTGTTGTTAGTGTGACATGAGTCTGGGGGAATAAGTGGTTAGAAATATAAATGATGACCAATGGGACTTGGTTCTAGTATCACTTATTTATTAAAGTCACAAAATCACAGAAGTTGGAAGGGTATCATCCAAAAACTTCTTGAACTCTGACAGGCTTGGTGCTGTGACCACATCTCTGGGTTAGCCTGTTCCGGTGCCCAGCAACCTTTTAGGTGAAGAACCTTTCTTAAAAGCCAACCTAAACCTGCCCTGACACAACGTCAGGCCATTCCCTTGGGTCCTATCACTGGTCACCACAGAGAAAAGATCTACCCCTCCTCTTCCTCTCACGAGGAAGTCAATCCACTCATATTTTAAGGAAAGACACTTTTCAATGTTTGGAAAGAAAATATCGGTATTCTTGTATTCTGAAAAGATTAGAGAAGGAAAAGAAAGAAAACAACAATCCATTTTGTTTTGGTTTGTTGCCAAACTGAAATTCAGATGCCTGGTCAGTTCTCAGAGATGGAGGATGTGATCTCTCCTCAGACTCCCTTGTCCTACGCTGCCTTAGAGTCTCTTCCGTTTAGGTTGCTCATCAGAGGAGGCAGACCTACCTGTCAGGAAAGTGAAGGCAGTTTGCTGGCTGCTTCCTATGGTCCATTCAGGTTGTGAAATGCAGTTTTGTATTAATCCCAACAGAGACCTCCTAGTGACCTTCTGTCACTGTGGGCTTAAAGTCTTGACTCTGGATCAAATTGGTACTGACAAGGCAAACTCTTGTGGGCTATATAGGTGTTATCAAATTCTTTTAAAATCAGCCCATGTGAACATAGGTCTCTCTGCATGCATGTGAATAAATATGAAAAGAAAGATGCTTTTATAAGAGAAAAAGCGGAAAACTGCACTTTCAATCCTATACTTCTGCAAATTAATATCATACTGTAACTTACTTTTCTTGTCAGTTTGGCAGGATATATTTTTTCCCCAATTTTATTCCTATGCTGAATCATTTCCCTAGTGTTTATAAATGACAACTCTCTATGTTGGCTTTTCTTTTCTATACATTGTATATAGTATTTGCCTTGTCATTAATAGTACTACCTGTCTCCCCTTCTTTCTTAATGACATTCATTTTCCGGAATAGACTGAAAGAGCAAGTTCCACAAAAGAGAAAAAGGAATAGCAGATGTGAAACAGCAGATAGGTTTTTTTTCCCCAGGAATATTTCCCAAGTAGCAAAACTTACAGTAGCGGAGATACTGAGGTGATCATTCTATCAGGCCCTCAGAATAAACTGATCAGGCCTAATATCACCTGAGGGGCTTTATTCTGTAATCCTTTACTAACTAGAATGTGTGGCAGTTCTGGAGCCAGATGATGGGAGGGTACAGAGCTGCAACTTCAGTTTAATTTAGACTGGATGAAATCAAGCCCTGAATATCACAGTGGTGCATTGCAACATTAAGTAAAACAGAAAACAGTACCTTGACCTTGCTAGAGATAATCCTGACTTTGATTCCTGATTATTTTAAGTCTTTAGCTATTGAAGCTGAAACCTTGGCTTCAGAATTGTTCTCTGTTCAGATGTGAATTCAAAGCAAACAATACAACTGTCTCTAAAGCCTGACACTTTAAAAGCAAGGAAAGGACAAGTTCCAAATATTTCCCCATGATAATTTGCAATCCTACAAATTTGCAGTAGAAGTACAAAAAAGTCAGTTCATGCCTTCATTCAAAGTCACAGGGACCTCTGCTCCTAGAGATGCTTCGAGAAATCTAGCAATCTCCAAGGTGACCACACCAAAACAGCTGCTCTCACACTGGGGGGGCGTTTATGTTAGAAGAGTTGAGGTTAATTGGATGTGTCAACCCTTAAAATAAAAGATAGGTGTTATCTTTTGATAAACTTTCCACTTTTCTTTTTTCCTTTTTCTTTTTTTTTTTTTTTTTTTTTGAGAAGAAATACAGTTTTCCATATTTGAGGTAAATTACATATTGTTGCAACCTGGCAGCTTTCCTTTATGTGCTGCTTGTTTAGGGCTGATATGCCATGGCTTCTCCTTTTCAAACTCTTATTTTTCTCAGTGTTTGACTTTCACTTGAAATTATGTTTAATTTTTGTACATACTCCAATATGAATTAAAATTCCACTGTCACTACCTGTCTGAACCTGACTCAGAATTGAGGCTTCCTGCACATTCAGACAAAATACTTGGTACCTAAATAATAAATTGCTAAGTGTTCCACTCCGTGAGCGTCAATAGAATTTGATTCAGGATTAAAACCATTTTTGACTGCAGTTGTGAATGTTTAATGCGTGAAACAAGAATGTGGGTTTTGTGAAATTTAGAGTTAAAGTGGCAAATCTTTTTGATCATTCTGTGTTGCATTCATTGGAATGACATGTTAATAGAAGGGTCTTGTGGGAAAGGTAACATTTTTATGCATTTCCTTGAGTAATGAAATGATCCAGTTATGTATGTAGAAGGAATAAATTGAAATTATTTGAATAATAGAAGAAAATTTGCCTTGTAGTTAGGCCTTTGGTATTGGCCTCTAGTAGGAAGGTTTAAATCCCTACCATGTTAAAAATTTGGACTGGTACTTTAGTCTCTACTTGTCTCAGCTATTTTTAAGGGTAATATAACTAATGTTGTGTGAAAGCCCATTACCCCTTTTCTCAATACAAAACCTACTTGGAATCAATTTTTGATTTAGATTTAGTCGATCTCCTTTTTAGTTGTGGAAGGGGAAGAGAGCATTGGAATTTTTCTGCTAGAAGTTATGTTTGTGAAAATGCCATTCCTGAAGGGTCATGTTCTGTAACAACTATTAAAGCAAAGCACATGAAGTTTATTTTTTTTTTTCCACTGAAAGCTTGTCATGTAGCTGATCTGGACAGCACTTACATTATTCATCTTAGGTACTTAACTCTGTCTCATTTTCTGCAGAGTGCAAATATTGCAGTGATTCTAAGATAATAATTTCATCTTAATGTAATTTGGCTTGATTTTTAGTTGTTTTGAAGATAAAGGCAAATGTCTTTGACACTGGAAGCAAATGAGGATTAGCCTGTCCTAGAGAGGAACCTGATTTGTTACTGCCCAGGAACAGGATGGACAGCCACATCCACAAAGGAAATCCTCTTCATTCGGTCCCTAATATACTGAATTACAGTCTAACTTCCACAAATACATTAATGCAGGAAAGAATAGACTACAGAAAAGGATATGTTAAGAGCATTTTTTACTGCTCTACTAGGGGAGACCAGATACAATTTCAGTTACATTTATAAAAATTGAAATCTTGATGGAAAATTTATTGGCTCATATTTCTGTTAAGATACATTGAAAAAGCATTTTAGCTTTCTAAAAAGTTGGTTTTCCATTGCGACATCTCTTACCTTCCTTTCAGCTTACCCCTCCTAAGTTTTCTAGCCTATTGATCATGCCAAGTTGTTCCCATTTTCTGGGAAAACCACCCTACATGAGAATCACTTTGCCCCCAAACACATCCTTCTTCACTAGCTTGCTTCTGAAATTTTTATTATATTTTGCTTTTTAAATTTGAGGTTTATTTTTTGAAATCTTATTCATACTACATTCTACAACAATTTATAGGGATAACTTTTTTTTAAAATAAATCATGGTGTTATGCAAAATATTCTCCACTATAATAAGTCAAATAGTTTTTTATATAGATGGATTAAAACTCCCACTGTTCTAGTGTCCCTGAGTGGTTACTGTGTGCTCCAAATACACATTTTGATGAACACTGCTTATACCTTTGTCTCTGTCTTGCTGTAGAGAAAAAAAAGTCTGCCATGGAGAAAAAAATACATCTACAAACAAGAACAGAAGAAATTCTTGTAAAGTCTAAGCCTTGGAAGAAGAACATTTGCTTAACAAAATAAAAGTCCTCTATAAGAAATGATGGGACAGATTTACTGCAAATAGAAAGCAGAAAGGATCACTTGGATCAATGTACCCTCTTCAGCTTTCTGCTATTTTTAATGGTTTACCTAATACTATTTAGAGTTGAATTTTCAGGTGTGGATATGATACTAATGCAGGAAACACAGCAAATAATGAAAAACAATGAAGCTCAACACAGAGGATTTAAATCATTTAAATGCCTTTTTCTCAGAGACAATGTAAAATAGCAAAGAATCCAATGAGGCAACAAACAGAATGTCACTGCAGCATGGTACTAGGAGTTAGTAATAAATTTAGGATGTTATTATGGAGATACTCCCCGTGGCCTTCAACCCACTGTGCTTCTGTATTGGAGAAGGCAAACAGAATTGCCAGGAGTGCAATATAAATCAGAAAAGATAGCATTATTGTAGATAACATTGTTAGACTGCACCTAGAGCACTATAAACAACCCTGAACATCACACCAAAGAAAAGACCTAAGTGCCCACAGGGGTGCAATAGGGGGCAGACAGATTCGGTCTCAAAGGCATTTGCCTGAGGAACCAGCCTGTGTTTTTAGTGACTGAGATAAGATTTTGTGCTGATATAGCAGAGATTCTCCAACCTGTGAAAGGATTTAATGGAAGAGGCTCAGGCAAATGTGCCAAGCACACATTAGCGAAACAGAGATTGCTCAAAGCCTTTTTGGGGATTTGGGCAAGCATCCAATAGGTTACTTCTGTCCATCATTAGAGTTCCATTTTCAGAGCATCCAGTAGGTTACTTTTGTCCATCTTTAGAGCTACTTCAGGAACTTCCTGCAGCAGATGGCTGCTCACAGTCACTGAACTTTGAAATAGTTAGGGAATTCACTCCAATAGTCAATGTCTGCCAGAGGAGCTTGGATTATGTGGTGCCTTGAGCTTGTGATAGTCTACCAACCTCTCCTGAGCAGGAACTTCTCAATGATGTCTCATCTATTGGACAGCAATAGCAAACAGACTGGCCTGTCTACCAGAGAGCCTTTGAAGCTGACAAGGGCAGATCAGTGGTCTATACTCCTAGAAAAAAAATGGAAGGCTATAGGTATCATGGAGATGTTTGATGCTTGTCTACATTATTTTCCACCTACTCCGTGGCGAAACATTGATATCAGACTGAAAGGATGTCCCAAGATCTTTCCTGGAGCTGGATATGTTAGACTTATCTATCACATGGGCTAGTAAGGTAGATAAACGCCATGAATTTCATCCATGACTCTTGACAAGAGAACCATAAATGTGATATCAAGCCTTGGAGGCATCAGAGTGCTCCCAGGAACATGCAAGACCAAGAAAGGTAACTCACTATTTATTTTCAATAGAATTGTGCAGGGAGAAGTTCATCAGGAGTTATTCTATGTAGGAATAATAAAACTGTGAAATGTAAATATCAGAGTTCATCTCAGCCTTCTTAGTGTTAACCTCTTAGTTTTTCAGTTGTGTAGCAGAAATATGTGGAGTTGCAAGGACAGCAATGCTATTGAGGAACCTTTCCGTGATCAACGACACAAACTTTGAAGAGGGGCTAATGTCCCAAACCTGGTCAGAACCTGAGATCTGAGGTATTTCTGACCAACACCACTCCCAGAATATGTAGCCTTACCATGTACAGTGGATAATTATCTCCTTCAAATTATTTATAGTTGTTTATAGAGGAAGGGATGATCTTCTTTAACTCAAATTTGAACCGTAAATCCAGTTGCTGTTGTGACTTCCTGCTCACCATTATCATCAGCTGTGTCTAACTCAAGTAAGCATATGAATTTATTACCTACACCCTTCCTCATTCCCTGTACTTACTTTGTACATCTCAAATACACAGCACCTTGTCTACCAAAGGTCATCTGAAGCCTTTGGCCTTTCCAGTAACCAGGACATATTGCCTGCACATTGCAGAAGGAGCCTGTCATGTGAGGCATTTGCATATCATGGCTGCCTGTGATTGCAAAAAGATGGACCTGATGATCCTTTCAGTTCCACGTACCATGTTTTTACCCTCTGCCCCAGGATTACTGCCTGAGGATCTGTGCAAGAGCTTGCAAAATGACAGTGCAGAAAGCTCTCATTTGGAATAGGAGTGTGAGAAAAAGGAAAATTCAGTATGGAGAAGAGTTGTTCTCACTGTGTTACGTGAAGGTTACAGTCATAGTGGTTCTCAATAAGCCCATGATAATGATGGATATGTATGTGGAGCTTTTGCTATCCAGCAGCAATTTAAAACAATGGGTTTGAAAGTATCAAATTAAGACGGTAAAAATATTGTTTTCTGAATCTTTGCTAGTTTTCATCTGTACACTGACACAGGTTAGAATGATGGCCTCTGCTGTTCTAATGACATATAAAATCTCTTGGTGACAGATGACTTAGTGCATGCATTATCATTTAGGGTGTGGAAGTTCTTGATCCTTGGTATATCTATTGCTTAATGGATTTTCATCTCAGAGCTGTGTAAGAAATTACTATGCAGTAGAGAAACATTCAGATTTGCTTTAAATTAGGCATGTAGGAGTTGGCAGCAGTCCAAAGCACAGGTTAATTCACACTGTGAGGCACTCTGTTTAGAAAGAGTCTGCTGGTGGTGCCTGAGATAGCTTATTTAAAGCTTCCCTGTGCTAGCTTTGCAGTGTTTTGCTGGAGAAGACATTCCTTTTGGGCTAAGCTCTGACTGACTTGCACAGTGCAAGAGAGCAAAAGTTTGGAGTTGCCTCTCAGCTCCTGAGTAAGAGCAAACCTGGATTAAAAGCTTATATTCTTAGATGGTTCCTCAGCAGAATCTCAGGATCTCCAAGGAAAACGAAAACAAAATGAGGCAGGAAACATGAGAACTGGATCTGTGGCTCTCAGTCCTTCCCTTGCTGTTGGACAGGCAGCATGTCATGCCCCTCCACAGTGGGATTACAAATGTCTCTTCTCTCCTTATTATGATTCTGACTGCCAGGCACGTTTGGTGCTTTCACTATAGATCTCTTTCTGCAGCATGCTAAATGTAACTGATGTCAGAAAAAATACTGTTCCAAAAGTTAAAGCGTCAAGTCCTCTGGATACATGTCCCCAGGTATGTTTTTACAGGAAGGAAAGCTTTAGCTCTGTGGCTGAAAGACTGGAGTAGCAATTTTGTGCCTGATTTTAGTAAAGAAGTTGAGCCCTGAAAAGAATAATAATTTTAAAAATCCAGCAAAGAAATGCATGCAGAGTTAAAAGCTTGATCAACACAAACCTTGGACTCCTATATTTCTGCGTGATAGAAATTCCTTAAAAGTAATTCAAGATCTGTGTTTTTATTAAATATCAAACAAAACTACACCATACAACATGCAAGTAAATGTTTAATATATATCATAAAAATGAGTTACATAAATCTGTACATGATAGAATTTCTTAATAGGTAATTTGTAACCCTATACATAAAAGTCATATAACAATAAAAGATACACATATTTTAAAACCATCAAGCAAAGATTAGATAGCTTATAAGGTAATTGGTGTTTTTGTTCTGTTAAAGACTGCTAAACAATTATTTCTTCTAAAAAATTATTACCATGCTTTGATCAAAGTGTCATCACTGATCTGTGCAGCGACAGAAGAAGTTTTCAGGTTTATTAGAACCACATTTTCATCCAACATTAGAGTTTTTATTTGATCTTTTGTGGTCAGAAAATTAAGTCTGGAAAATTCTAATATTTCAATGTAATCAGACATTAATCTCTTAGGGGATTAACAAATCTATTATTAGTTCACTGTGATACTTTTACCCTTCAAGCCAAATAACATACAGAAAGAAAAATAGGTAGACAGCTATAGGCAATAACATTCTTAATATTATTACTAAGCATGGGGGAAGCATCAGATAAACCATATTAAGTAGATTTCCAGGAACAGTTTATGATAACAATAAGCATGGCAAGATCTCAAAGGGAGACAAAGTTTCTTGCCTGCTCTTCTCTCAGGTTTGTAGAGATCCCTGGATGTCTAGGAGTTATCCAGATTATTGATCTTGCTGGATGCATTCCTGCTGCCAGACTGAGAGTAGATGGAAGACTCTCTGCTGGAAATGGAATAACAAAGAACTCTTATTGATTGCATTAGATTAGGTCTAAGGGCAGAAATTAACTGTGGGACACGATCTACACTCTCCAATGTCAGAGTAAGTATGACCATGGGAGATATCTCTCCCTGTCCCAGTAGTCTTAAATTTTGCTCATGTGGTCTGAGACAATTGATAGATGGAATATAGATCCATAAATGTACCTGTATGTAATTGCAATATACCATCTCATCCATTCACCTAGAAAAGGCAATGGGATCTTCTTGGGCCATGAGAAGTGCCACATATGTGAAAGTTAAAAAGATCACTGCCACCTGACAGAGAACCAAAGAAAGAGGACTGGAAGGAGCAGAACACAGTGGTGAGATGATGATGATTTCACTTTTTCCTGCCTCTGCCTTGAAGGATATTTGCAGCTGTGTGTTAAGAGGAATGTGGCCAGGCTGATCCCAGCAATTACCTCCTTCCTGAAGCCCGGGGTGTGGGATTGTCCTGCAGGGATCTTCTGCACCATCTTCATGGTGCAGAGGATAAGTAAGATACTCTTGAATAAGCAGAGGGCTTTATGAAGCATGGAATATAAACTGGTTTTGAAAATCAGAATCATAGAATCGTAGGATAGTCTGGGTTGGAAGGGGCCTTAAAGATCATCTAGTCCAAGCCCCCTGCAGTGAGCAGGGACATATTCAACGAGATCAAGTTGCTCAGAGCCCTAGTCAGTCTCTGAGCAATGAAGAATGAAGGTTATGCTATATTTCCAGCAGTTTGCTTTTATAAGAACATGAATTGTCCAGATATTTTAAATCTACCTTCTAAACTTTGAATGAATATCCACTAAATGTGATAAATGCTTGTAGAGTTATTGCTGAAATGACTTCAGTATCTGGAGTAAAATGTTTTGGGAGCTTATTAAATTGGACTGGAACAGCTGTTTAATATATTCATGAAGGTTGTATTGATTGTGGGATGCTTGTCTTAGAATCAAATGGTCACAGCTTCAAAATGCAAGATGTTTTACGTACTTTTAATATTTCATTACTCTTTGCCCTGACTGCTTTGGAATTTGAGTTTATGGATTTTTCTTTCAAGTTAAAAATTGTTCAGAATTTAACTTCTTGAATTAGAATTCTTTTAACAGTATTTGTACATTATTTTTTCCCAAATGTAATATGCCAAACACTGGGGAAATGGAGTTGATTTCATAATGGATAAGGATTCTGAAATGAACAAAAACCCATACACTAAAGTGTACCCCAATTACATTAGAGTGGGACTTGGATTGTAGCACATTTATACAAACTAATTAACATCTCACGGAACTCAGCTGGTCTGTCTATAGGATTAAGGTACTTCTAGGAGCCAGTAAAGTGAATCACACAATAAAAGTTAGCTAGATATGTTCCTACATGAGTTATCATTGAATAAAGCTGAGAGTTTCTTAAAATCATTCAGTGACATTTCCCAGATGCTGATCTTATTTCCTATATTTTTTCTTAAGGTGCTGTAAGAAATATTACAAGAGGCTATATTCTATGGACTGTACAGAATGATAATTAATTGTCATTAATAGATTTTGACCTTTGTTTGGACTGAAACTATTACACTTAGGGTGGAAGTGTGAGGTTTTACTACTCACATTAAACAAAGAAAGGAAGAAGAGGGCTGCTTTTGATGTGCTAACTTTAAAGAAAGAGTACCTTTATAGTAATTAGACTACAATGACTGTACAGCTCCACTCCTTTCTTGCCCTACTCTCAGGGAAACTTAATGACCTGTAGGAAGAGAATCCTGGCTGGTCTATCACTCTTATTCAGGTGGTTTGACACAAGTTTAAGGCTACATTTATAGCATCTTAGAACCCCACAGTATTGTTAGATCAATGCAAAGCGATGCGTTAAGAACTATAGTGTTAAAACTGTGCTTCTTGGATATAGTTTGTGGACAATTACCCCTATTTTTACAGAAAGGAAACTGGGATGCAGATAATCGATTTTTTTCTTTAGCTCAAGTCAGGTGCTGAAGAATATGCCAAATGGCTACAAAGGAGTCTAGGGTGCTGTTTCTTAAGTCATACTGGTTTTTTTCAGCAAAAATTGAGCTCTCTCTGTTGAAGTGTTGTTTAACCCACACTTAGATCTTAGCATTTAAGGGTATTTCCATACCAGTATTGAGAGTATTGAGGTATTTGAGAAACCAAGCTTTTTTTTTTTTTTTTTTTTTTTTTGTGGTTACTGGTCTACTAGTTGTATTTATCATCTTGGGCGTATCTTTCTTTCAGTTTTCCTGAATGCATGTTGTTCTGATTATATATGTTATTATTGCAAGTGCCTAACAAAGCCTCAGGCATGGGAAAAACTGAAGCTGCCAAAGGCTGACTAGAGAAAACATACATCTAATTCTATTTCAAAACTCCGTTTTGAGCAGGAAAAGCAGGCAAAGAGGTCTCTGTGGTTCCAGAAGTATCAGAGAGGAGTTTACAGGCTTGCTTTCAACATTAACCTTTGTCGGATATGTTGCTGAAGAAAGCCATGGCATAGGCCCAGAACAGGGCTATGATAATTTAGAACAATTTAGCTGAAAATCCAAGCACTTTTGAAGGATTATGCATTTGGGAATTTCAAATCTGAAAAGGTGAGAGGATTAAAACTCTGTGCTTATTTACTTTTGATTTGTGTAATATTTGCTCCTATAGTCAGAAAAGCAAATTAATAAAAATAGTACACAGTAGGAGAAGTGCTTGCACAAGGGAGAACATGTGAGCTGGATATAGGTTAAAGCATAACACAATTAGTTTTATACTTGTTTTGTTTTTCTGGGAATATGATTATATTAATATCAAAGATTAGACATAATCACTGATACCTAATGGCCTGTTCATGGACGTGTACTGATAAACAATGACTACTTGTAAAGCGCAGGGTGGAGATCTGACATGACTCTCAGATCTTTGAATTTCATTTCTTGGAGAAAGGCATGACTACTATAAATAGATATAGAGATAAATGTATATATAAATACGTAAACACACACACTTTGTTTTTATCTCAGAGAAAGAGATAATGACTGAGGAGAAATATCATGTGGGAACTTCTGCTCCTGGAGTAAAGTTTTCTTTTCAGCAAAGCACATGAAAAATTATTTATCCCCATGGCAATCTTTATCTTGATTGACATCAGTAGCATACACTGCTATATTTTAGAGTAGACTCTCAGCCAATTTAAACTGTCATAGTGCCGCTTAAACCAATAGATTTATGAGAGTATATATATATTCTGAGGTTCTTTACACATCTGCAGGATCAAAAAAAATCAGATTACTAATCACTATTTGAAAATTTGCAAGACTAAATTGGAGGAAAAATAATCTGAAACAGTTTACCTCACTGGCAAGATGAAAAAGAAAACACTGATCATGCTGGAAGGTGCTTGCAGATAATTTCACAATATAATAAGCCAGGTAAAAAAGGCAAGAGTTATTCAGAGTTTCATGTTCAGAGGTGATGTGTTTCAGAGCAGTGCAGTTATATTTCTTCTTTCTGTCACTGTAATATAACCTCAGCCAGCACACTGTGTTCAGTCTGGAACACATAACTGCCAGATAGATCTTGATGAATTTGGCTTTGGTTTTCGGTGAAAATCAAAAATTATTAGAGAAATTAAGAGATTTTAACAAGATGTTAAGGGAATCAGATGTTTCAGCTAACAAGGGGAGATTTTGCCTGGCTGTAAGTTGTATGGCTGTAAATCTGAAGGACTGAGAGCAAATGTTGGTGTTAAGAGGGAACTAAAATGAAGTGTAGATAGGCGGGTCAAGAGCTGAAAGAAAGCCTAATAAAATACATAAACCTGAACAGGACAAAGAACTAAGGTCTGATTCCATGCAATTATTCAGGTCTCCAAGTCTCACTGAACTCAGCTTGGTATTTGTTCTCTAAATATCTTCATAGTTGCTCAGTAAGACTTACCAAGCCAAGCAACAGTTGATGCATTTGTGTATCAGAGTTGTAGCGTGGGTTGTTAACATGTTGGAGCCCAAGACTGACAGCATGCTGTCATGAGTCAATCCAGGAGCAAGTTGTGGAAGTGTAAAAGGCCAAAACAAATAGGGCAGGTGGAAGGATCAGTGATCAGCTGATTGTTTTCTGTCATTGATGACACTGCCTTCTTCTCACAAGGTGTTATGCAGTTCTTGTTTTGGTATGATTAGGTGAAGGCTCTTTCTCACTTCAGAGTTGAATATGGCCCTCTGTGAATGAATCTGGATGCCGTGATCCTGAGAAGGATACTGTGACAAAAAAAAAATTGTGAATTAAGTCCAGCTTGTGACAAACAATCCTAAAGAAATAGTTCTGGAGCTGAAGGTGTTCAAAAGGGACTCAGTGTTGAAGACTTAATAGAAAGTAGCTGTTAATTTAACATGCACATCTAGTTTGTCTAAGATTTCCTGAAAAGTCCGTGTTGGATTTTGCAATCTAGTGACATGAGCAGGGTGTGGTTTGCTCTTTTAGAGTCATAGAATCACCGAATCATAGGATGTAGTGAATTGGATGGGACCCACAAGAATCATCAAGTGCAGTTCCAGGCTTTGCACAGGACCACCCCAAACATCAGACCATGTGCCTGAGAGCATTGTTTAAATGTTTTTTGAACTCTGTCAGGCTTGGTGCTGTGACCACTTCCCTGGGGAGCCTATTCCAGTGCCCAGCCACCCTCTGTGTGAAGAACCTTTTGTTAACATCCACCCTAAACCTCCCCTAAGACAGCTTCATGGCATTCACTTTGGTCCTATCACTGGTCATTAGAGAGAAGAGACCAGTGTCTAGCCCTCCTCTTCCCCTCATAAAGAAGCAGGTGACCATGATGAGGTCTCCTCTCAGTGTTCTCTAATCTGAACTGAAAAAGTGACCTCAGCCACTCCTTGTATGTCTTCCCCTCAAGGCCATTCATCATTTTCATGAACCTCCTTTCGACATTTTCTAACTGCTTTATATTTTTCTTGTATTTTGGCACCCAAAACTGCCTGTAGGACTCGAGGTGAGGCTGCACTACCATGGAGTAGAACAGGACAGTCACCTTACTTTGACTAGCCAGCTGCTCCTCACAGTACTGTTGGGTTGTGGAGCACTGACACATTACAGACATGAAATATCTGTTGGCAGTGGAAGATCACTAAGCAGAATGACTTGTGACACTGATTTAGTTGACTGACAATGTTATTTAGAACAATTTTCAGCTACTCTGGCTATTAAATGGGTATGTTAGTAAGGAAACAGCAAAACTTGGATACTGACTGAGGCTATTAGTATCTACTAAAAGGATCAGACATGACCCTTTATGTTCCAAAAAGATGGGCAGGTCTTTCTAGTTTCTGTTTTCTACACCTTATTGATTTCTTGTTATTTATTTATAGTTTGGTAACAGCCAGTCAGGAACCATCCTGCTTTCCAAGCTCTGAAGAATTTTGGTGGCAAATGGGGTGACACTAAAGTACCATCTCCTCTTTTCCTTTCTGTTGGCTTGCTTGCTAGTTTTCTTTTGACTGGTGTTGACGGTTGCTTCTCTTTAGCAAACGTTTTAGAAATACACCATTGAATCATTTCTCTCCATTTTCACCACAGGTTGTGGTCCTTCCTACTACATCGCCCACCTGTTGTTAAATGTTTTATTTCTTTATTTTTTAGTCAGATAAGAGGTTCTAGGGAGGGACATTTGAGGACACTAAGATGCCTTTACCTGGGTGTCTTGTCCTTGCTTATTCTTATATTCTTATAGATGCTTTTGTTCTGCAATTTTTCTCCTTCTCAGTGCTCAGTGTGATATTGTATTGGAAATAAAGGCAAGGGAAGATATCATAGTGTTTGTTAGTATTATTTAAACCATAGGCCAGTATCTTGGAAGTACCTATATTGAAAAGATGTGTTTCCAGTAATTTATGGCGTATGATGAACTAAATAAAAATTGTGAGATGGACATACTGAATAAATCTAGATAACATTTCTTATACTGTCCTTCCTCTACCATTATAGTTTGTCCTTAGACTTGAATAGGCAATTAAAAGTTGTATAACATCCACAGTGCAAAGCCTTAATCACGTAGTTTTTCCATTCATAGGCTTTTCATGAAGCCTTAAAATAACTTTATACAAGAAAGCTAAAACATAGTATGGAGTGAGTTATATAATAAAATGGAAAAGAAACATTTTTTATTTCATTACAGAATCACATAATGCAGGGGTGAGTAGAGTCGAGGTTACAGTGAAATACAGAATGCACTTTCCAGAAGGAATAGATGATCAAAATAAAAACAAAGGATGGAAATACTATGTTTTTGCCCAGGATAATACAGGTTAGTTGCTGAAGACTATGGGTAGTTTAGCACAGTGTAACTTATGTGTTGTTTTAAGCCAATAGATCAGTAAACTACATTTTTGTAGATGGATATCTTTCTCACAATGCTGTTTATGCTACCAGTGTTGCAAGAGAAAAAAATGCAACCACCCGTTATAGACCCTTAAAATATTGTTCAGCTGTATTTTAAAGTTATTTGACTGTTTATTAATGAATAAAATAGTAATGAATCTCACTGTCTCTCACCAAAACCAAATTACTCCATTGTAGTTATTCATCTTCTTCGCTGCATCAGCTGTACAAGCCTAAAGCAAACAAATGTTTCCTGGACTCAGGACCCCAGAGATCTTGTTTGTTTTGTGAGGCCTCTGGAGAAACACCCAGCTGAGGGCACTAAGCACGCTGAAGGGGTCCTTTAGGCTATTTTTTCTTATACCAAAGTTGCTGTAGGAGCATCCTGCCAATTCCAGTAAAAAGAACGATGGCTTTGTGTTGCAAAGTGAGAGGCAGATGGCCGCGGGATAAGCCTGTGAAGATTTTTACAGAACAATTGGCAAGTGTTTAAAAAGTCTCTATTCATATGGTGGTCCCTTGTGTCCTTACAGAGGGGAGTCACTTGTCCTTCCCATCGAAGAAGCAACATAGAGAGGGGTCTAACAGGCTCAGGTGCTTATTCTGCAGACTCACTACAAAGGGCTGAAAACAATATTACTAGTGAAATATTACTGCTCCAGGATAGGTAAAATATAAAGACAGTGCTGAGAAATCACTGCTTGGTCAGGTGATTTACTGTATCTGCACAGGAACAGGCAACAAACCATCATGCACCAAAGTATTAGAAAAACAGATCACAGTAAATTGTTCTTTATAAAGATGGGACTAATATTCCCTATGTGTTTGATTTATACAGTGGCAACTGAAACTTTATTAAAGGAAATAGTGATGAAAAAGGAGGAGGAAGAATTCTTGCAGAATGTCAGCCAAAGCATTTGTGTTAGAGGCTTCTCCAGGGAATGGAGTGGCTTTGCACAGGGATGATGGAAAGTTTCATGTCCAGAAAGTATTTCTCAGGGCTTTTCCACTCTCAGCCACTTTTACAGGACACTGCAAAGAAAATTTGTCACCTTCCTATTTTCTACCTTACTTCTGTCCTGTCCTTCCTTTCTGGCCCACTGCTGGAGAAACCCTGGCAGCCCCTGCCTTCCTGAAAGCATCCCTGACAGGATGACTCTCCCCATGCCTCTTTCTTGAAGCACTGGACCTGCAGCTACCACTAAAAATTGTCAGGAAGAAATGAAAACCTCCAACACTACCTTTTAAGTGTTAGTGAGCCAGGCATTACTTTATTCTAGCTGGAGACATGCAGCGAATCATTCCAACTACATATGTCCCTTTCAAGACTTTTCACATTTTTATCCATTTTAGCAAACAAAGAAATTAATGTTCTAATTCTGTTAATCTCCTCTGTATCTTCTCCAAAATGTCTTTGAAGGGACATAAATTTAAGATCACAGACATCCATCCAGTCTTCAACTCCCTCCAGCTTTGTTTTTTAAAACTTACTAGAGCTAGTCCAGAAAAACTCAAAGCTTTGGTAGTTTAACGATCAAAAGGACAAGAGTCTGTTAGAAGAAATCTAGCCACATGTTATCACTACTCAAAAATTTAGGAAAGTTATATAATTTCCAACACATGCAATTCCTCAGCACAGTAAATACTGCTGAGCTTTGGCTACTGGGGTGATTCAACCAGTCAGCCTCAGTGACTGCATTTGGGTCCAGGCAGCTGTCCAGTCAATATATGATGTTTCTCTGGTCCATCTCAACTTTGTTTCTGTTCCTGCTGTCTAATGAGAATTTGGCTTAGGATCTATAGTGAATATATTCTCTAAATATGGAAAAAAAATTATTGTGAGTTGAATAAATATCATAACCAAATAATCAAAATTTAGCAAACATTCTTAGTCCAGTTATAGTGATATTGATGCTTGTGGTCCGTCATAATAAAGAAAAAGCCTCACACACTCAGAATATTTGTAAGAAATAGCCTCTAGCCAATATTTATCCCAGCGTGGGGGCTAGGGGTGCACAAGGAGTTGGGAGGGGACACAGCTGGCACAGCTGATCCCAACTGAATCAAGGGATATTCCATACCATATGGCATCATGGTCAGAAATAAAGCAGGAGGGTGGGTGGCCAGGGACCACAGTTTGGGGGTTATTTATTTCAGTTAATAAACTCTTCTTCTGTCAACCTATGAGTTTACTTACTTTAACCCTTGCAATTTTGTTCCCTATATCCCCCCTGGGGACAGGGATTGAGCAAGTGGCTGTGTGGTGTTGAGTTGCTGTCTGGGGTAAAACCACAACATGAACTTCTACACTGTAAGTACTTTGACTTGAGAACCAAAGATATATTACAGTTCGGGGTAATGATCCATCTCTTCCAGATCACAGTCAACCATTATACTTTTGAAGTGAAAAATGAAGTGCAATTGAAAAGATTCATTTTTCCTTCCCACTCATTTGTACCTCTCCTATTCAGATTATAGAATTTCAATAGTTGGCTGGGAAATATGTTCCTGCCACTATGGTGTCACATTGAAATAGTGTCCTCCTGATAAGGTTTATTTGCTCACTATTGAGTGGTGTGTTTTTTTTTTTTTTTTTCAAGTCAGAATTAGAATGGTGACTGTTCCCTGCAATATCATGGATGCAGTTGAACTTGCTGAGGGGCTCCATGTAAGATGAGTCCTTAGGGCTGATAACACATCTTTCATATCGCAGCTTAGCTGTTGGAAGCATTGATATATGAGAACATATGGAAGGTGCAAGAAAAAAGATTTAGGACACTTTAAAAGGAAGAAGACAAAGTAGAGGAGGAAATATAGATTCATTTTCATATCTGTGGAAAAGGGTAGGACTGTGGTGTCCTATTGTGGGTGCTGTGCTAACCTCCAGTGGCTCCTTTACAGGGTGTTTCACTTTGAGCATATGGCAAGAGTTGAAACTTTGCTCCAGATAGAGGCACCTCAGAGACTTGAATATGTTTCTGCAGTGTTTCTGAGACATCCCTATGGGGCTGATGGAGAAGACATGGGTCCTGTGGGACACAATACCTTTGTGAGCATGATCATCCAGCCGATTCCTTGTCCGCGTATCAAATCCATACCTCTCTCCAGTACAGAGACAAGGATATTGTGCAGTACAGTGTCAAATGCTTTGCACAAGCCCAGGTAGATGACTTCAAATGCTCTTCCCTTTTCCACCAATTCAGTAACCCCATCCTAGAAGGCCATCAAATTTGTCAGGCACAATTTGCTTCTGGTGAAGCTATACTGTCTGTCAAAAACTGCCTCCTTATTTTCCCTGTGCCTTAACATATATTCCAGAAAGATCTACTCCATGATCTTTCTAGGCACAGAGGTGAGACTGTCTGTCCTGTAGTTCCCTGGGTCTTCCTTATTTCCCTTTTTAAAAAGGGGGGTTATTTTCCTCCTTTTCCAGTCAGTGAAAACTTTATTGGACTGCCATGACTTCTGAAAAACAATGAATAAGTGGTTTGTCCACTTCACCCTCCAGTTCCCTCAGGACCAGTAATGCATCTCATCAGGCCCCATGAACTTGTGCAGCTTCAGTTTCCTCAGATGGTCTCAGATCTGATCATCTTCTATAGCCAGTGGTTCTTCACTATCCCATTGTCTTCCCTGTTCCTGCCATTGCCATCTTCAAAGGACCTTTCACAGACTGGGAAATGCAACTGTACTTCCCTTCTGCATCTTCTCTTAGTTTTTATTCTTATGTACTTCTCAGCTTGCCAAATAGCAAGGAAACATTAAATTGAAAATATAGCTTCTGATATAAAAAGATTTTAATAACACCATTTATTAATGGGTAGACCAGACTCTGAGAGAACAATCCATCTACATCCATTGATCTCTGCTGATTAACAGTAGCTAGCAAGTCTTGGAAATTATGTAAAAACTTCTTTTCTAAAAGCATATACTTTTTTTATTTTGTTTTGTTTTTTTTTTCTTTTCTTGGCATTGATAAGAATATTCTCAGCAGAGCAGAAATTGATTTAATAAACGACTACACACAATGTGCTGTCAAATGCACAATGTAACAAACTGCAGGAAATAGAGAACATTCTTCTTTCACCTATAGTAATTTTAGGAGTTGCTTGTAACTATAACAGGCACTAGATTTTCAGAGAGAAATGAGATTTTCATTTTCATGGTGCCTCTTCAATTTCTACAGCTAAGCTTTTAATATTTTTTCCCAGCATTTGTTTTAAATATAGAACATTTAATGATAGTTTGAAAAATTGTATTTGCTTTTCTATGATTTATTTATTTATGAATTATTTGATAAGTTACACAAAAAAGACAGTGTATACTTTTATTGCCCATATTAAGTATGCTCAGACTGTACTAAGCAATTCATGAAATATACAATATGTCTTATATGACTGCAGTAATTCACAAAGCTATTGTAAGTTTCCCAGAAATGCAAGGGCGTGAGGAAAAACAGACTGTCTTGAGCAAACTCCACAATCAGAATGTTCAAACGGATGAGTTTAAATAAGAGGGAGGTTTAAATTCAGAGAAGAGATATGATGGAATAACTTGTTAAGCATGTTTAAAGCAGCTTTTATATCACTTCCTTATTTGGGTACATTTTTATGTTTCTGGTTTCCACCAGTAATAAAACATGTCCTCCTAGGGCTGTTGATGAGATTGTACTGACACGGAGAGAAGCAGGGATGAATCTAACTACTTTTGCTAGTTGAGTCTTCTCTCAGTTTGAGGGAGAAAATTCTCTGTTTTAAACTGAACTTGTGCTGTTGATCTGTTGCAAAAATCCAGACTTCAGAATTGTGCTCTTGGGCTCTGATTACCCAAACCTATCCACACAAATGAGCACTTGCATTTGATATTAACTTCCATGGGATCTATTGATCTGCTAAGTTATTTCTCATAATTGAGCATATTCCCCAGGGCTGGCTGTAAACGTGGTCATTGTAGTTTCAGAACATTCTGGAATGTTTTTCCTTGTGCAGGCTTCATCTTACGGCCTATTCAATATCATTAGGGTAGAGAAAATATTGATACTCCAATTACCCACAAACCATTAATGCTAAAGTGTGACACCAGTCTTCCTGCTGTATAAGCAATCTCTGCTATTCCACTGTAAAAAGCAGGAAAGAAAGTCTGTTCCCATGAAAACCTGGGTTACGAGCTGCACTGAGATGGCTATTACTGCAGGAGATGCTCTGCTGCAGAAAAGCTCCTGGTTCCTTCACTTGTAGCTGTAAATGCTTTCTGAAGTTGGTTTCCATGTTGAAATTCATTATCTTTCATGATCATACAATGAGGAGTTAAAAAGGTTTTGTTATGACAGAAAGGCATAGGTGTGAGAGGGTTCCACAACAAGGAGACATCATTGACAATTAGAGATCCTGCATTTCTTTTGATAATCTGTCCTGTTTGGGAAATGGGTAAAATGAACCTAAAGAAAAAGATTTTGAGACAGACATTTCTTCTCTTACCACATTTGTACTTAACACAGCAGGTCAAATAACAGTATGAAGTGGGATTCAGTGGATAAACTGCAGATATATGGTAGAGGACTGGGTAATTTGAAGAGTGTAAATGTTTCTGTTGTTCTTGTCTTGGGAGCTCAAAACTGCCCATAACCTTGAGGGAATGGTTATGGTTGGTGTATCTGTCATAGCTTAGAGCATCCAAAACATTAAGGTCAACATAACAAGAAAACATCACAACCCAGTGAGCCTCACAGTTGATAGATTGTTTAATTATCTCAGTCCTGGGATGAATAAAAACTATAACCATTCCCAGGAGATACTTCATAGAAGCCAGACTGACAAAGGTTTAGTCAAGTATAGCAACACTAGCAAAGATCTAATAGGATCAGTGTGTTAGAAAAAAAGAAACAAAACCCTCATGACTACAAAGCCTCTCTGCTCTGTCCTTAGATATGCTGTGCATTTGACAGGTACTTTAGGAATAGAAGAAGATAGAAGTCTTTATGTACTGCCACCACTGGTAACTCATCAACTGAGAAGAAAAATGGCTGCTGCCTTTGACAGCTGTTTCTCGCAAGTATCCAGGTTCTGGGCTGGACTGATTACATTCATGCCTCAAAAATAAAAAATGAGATGCTGGACTGAAATTGTTTAATAGGCAGAAGAGATTATGGTGAATTGATGCCATCCAGGGAAGAGGTTTCTCAATTAATCATACACAAAATAAAGAGAGAAGGATAAAAAATCCAGTGCCCAGTCCCTCTCAGAAGGGAAAGTAGTATTAAGTATGCAACTACCAGAATGGCTTCATTAGGAGAAGAACATTTCATCTGAATTCTGACTCAGATTGAACCTGGAAACAATGTTTGGAGACAGATTATTCTTTTTAATTTTCTCCTTTGCAGCCAGTGACAAAAACGAGAGTGAGAGGAACTAATTTCTCTCAACCAGTCTGTCAAAGGTGTTTTCCCTGGAGACCATGATACCTTCTTAGAGCTATAGTTATACGGCTCTAATTTATTCCAGAATTAGGACAGCTCAATTTTGGAAACTTTGGAAGTATCGACTGTTTTATGAAGGTCATTTTTCATTTATCATTTTCTGTGCTGAGGGGAAAGAGGGAAGAGAAATCTTACCCACAGATTTTTGCTAACACCTCTCTGTTTTAAATGGTAATAGGCCACGAAATGGACCTACAGGACCCATAGGTCAAGTGTAGCCTTCTGATTCTCCCAAGGAAAAGGGAAAATACAGTCTCTGGAGAGACCTCTGAAATTTGTGACTGTTTCTAGAAATGACATTCCTTGAATCAGGGGGCATAAATGGCAACTAAACCTCCTCCCTGCTCAACTTCTGGAACAGGAATTTGTGCATGGGATTTTATATTTGCCTGGACCAAGAAGAGTTTGTAAAATGATAGTATTACAGGAATCTGCAAAAGACAGAAAAGAGCTGTAAAGGAAAAAAAAAAACAACAATCAAACAAACAAGTATGGATAGTTTAGGCTAGGAAATTAGTGAGTGGTTTTCAGGTTTTCATTGTAAATTGTGTGGCAAGGGAGAATTCTTCCCTGCAGGATGTGTAGAGAGACCCTTTCAGACTTTCTGTATCTCAAAGGCAAAAAAAAACAGCGGAGGAAGAGGTATTATTAGTGTGATGGCATTGGAGTGGATGCAAGCACTAATGGCTCCAGTAGAGTGTCACAGGAGTACAGGACTTCTTAGAATCACAATGGTATAACCATCCATCAGAACACTATAGCATGATGGAACAAAACATATTCTGGTTTGTTGTGACTGAGGGTTAATACTGTTTTGTGTGTTTTGGGGGTGCAGTGGCAGAGTTGAGTTCAAGTTTTACTTTAAACTTGTATGGGCTTGGGCCCTTTACAGTAAATTGAGCTGTAAGGCTGTCCCTGGTCATTTGGGCAAAAGAAAAATGGACAATCTGAGAGGTGTTGTCTTTATTACATTCTGGCATTAGACTGGTACTGGGAGCTGCCCTACCTTTGGCAGCCTTATGTGCACCTAACCTTATCTTTGACCTCACTTTTCCTGGGAGAAAGCCCTTTACTGCTGCCTGAAGCAATGGAATCTCAACAGTCTCCCTGAGCGTAGGACCTCTAAAGAAAGGGCAGAGGCAGGGGCAAAGGGTGACAATTAGTCAGGGTCTTTTGGAAGAGGGGAACTGGCTAATTTCAAATGTCATTTGTCACAACATAGAAACACCTGTAGGATGAGCTGAGGCGATAATCATACAAAAAAAAAAAATCTGTTACCCTCTCCCCTTTCTCCATACATATGTGGAGTGGTCATAGGTGATCTGTGAAGGGCAGTGTTTATTGATATAATACTAATATACATAGTTTGCTATCTAATTTATAGCAAGGCCCTCAGTAACTCATAAGAGGTAAGGGAAAGTAAGGCAGGAAGCATTGTTGGACATGTGGTCCTGTGCAGTGCACAAGGTGATACTGAGGCAATGACATTCCCAAGTATCCCCTTTCCTTCCTCAGTAAATCACAGAATTTCCATTTGGACCTTAACTATGAAGCTCTACTAATTAATCCTAACTAACTCTAACTCATTTTTCTTGCACATTTAAATTATGAAAAGAAGTATAAAACCAATGTAGGTATACAAATAAGCATGTGATATCTACAAATATAATATTTTTATTATTATTATTGCAAAGTGAGAGAAGCTGTAGTAGAGATTTTGTGTGCTGTTTTGCTGTATCTATTTTGTTATATCGTTTTACATACTAAGTCTGTTGAAGACAGTGCTGCTTATTTCTGTACTGAAAGCAGAGGCCATCAAGTCTTCTAGTGTGGGCAAATTTCTTTTGTCAGTACTCTTTGCTATTTGTGGTTCTCAGGAGGGTTCAGTCTCAGAAGATGACCATGTCCATACCATTGGGGAAAAAATTAAGAGAGATTAATACAATTAAAGCTATATACATCCATCCGTATCTCAATTACTGCTTTTACCCCTTATGATCATATATGTAGTTTTTTCCTCTCAAACCACATGGCCATGATACCATGATGGCATGAATATCCATCACTAAAGCTCCACCCCCGGCTTTTGTAACCATAACAGTTGCCTGGGAGTAAATCATACTTTTAGATGTCTGTCTTTCAAGGCTCAGACATTGCTCCTGAAGTGCCAAGGGAAATGTCACAGGAGATTTGTTCCAGGTTCCTGCCTTATTCACGTGTCTGTTGCTTTGACTTAACCATCAGTTTACTGGAGTTAAAGCTGCTAAGAGTGACCTAGTAAAACACACAGTAGCTGGCTTACAAACACTTTGTGCTGAACAAGGGAAATAAAAGAGACATTTTTCATAGACGTGCCTTCTTGCAGATCATGCTGCACTTGGCAAAGTGGTGTTTATCGAAACAGTGTACTGCTGGGATTTTGGAGCCAGATATGCAGTTGCCAAAGGGCCTGATTTTCCTTGGAAGCATTTCCTGCTGTATGGGGTTTCTATAGCCTTGAGCCATACATTTGGTGAACATCTGTCCTCTGCAGATGACCTTGCATCATGAGCACAGTTTCATTTTAGTGGCTAGATGTCCATCCCTTCCTTCAGGGAAGGACTACCTAATGTATTCCCAGAGAAGGTTGGTCTATCTTGGCTTAAACATATAGTGGACAACATTTGGCAGTCTGCCTGGCAATCTTGTCCTGTATTCACCAAGCCTTAAGTGATGGCTTACTTTCTTGAACATGTCTACAGAGTAACTGGAAACACTGTAATTCTTACTACCAAACTTAGATATCCTTGTCTAGAATCTCTGGGGGTGAAAAAACCTGAAAGTTCAAAGTGGCAAATAGCTATTCAATCAGCATAAATAAATGCAGGCACACAAGTATTCACATTTTAAATAGGGACAGCTGGGATAATCCTCAAAGTTTGGTAGTAGTCTGCATTACAGACTACCGTAAGTCTGTATTTGGCTTGTATTTCTGTTCACTCCTTCCTCCACTTTTTAATGTATGAAGACCGCCCTGGTGATGTTTTACCTTAGGAATATTAGAAAGAACAATCTTGGCCTTGTGAGGTTTCTCCAGAGCTTCTGAATGACTCTTTAGAGTTGTTATCAGAGTTCTTTATATTCCTCTCTCCTGAGTGAGAGATCAAAGCCTTCACTGAAAAAAAAAAACATCTAATTCCTTCTCTAGTGTGCTTCTGGTTGAACAAACCAAGAATCTTTTAAACAGATGGGCAGAAAAGTTTCCACTATTTTAGTCATATATCACTGCTCTGGAGCCTCAGTTTCTTTCTCTTTGCCCAAATTCCAGCTGTTTTCAAAGAAAACAAAGCTTTTTGAAATTTGTATCAACAAACGTGTGTACTCATAAGCATAAGGAAGGACGTGTGTGTAAATTCCTGCCGATAACTCCTCTTTCTTTAAAATATGTGGTTGTTGGTTCTCCACAGTAGTGAAAGGGAAAAGCTATTTTCATCTTAGCTAAGTCATTTTTAGTGACTGCAACTAAGATTTCAGTATTTCATAGTGCTCATTTTAAACTTATATTGGGGATGAAGCTGGCAGACAAATGAGAGTGAAATGGGTTAGGCATCAGAGAAAATTGGAAAATACAAATAAAGATGCATATTTTATGTGGTGTTTCTCTCCTCTATATAGCTATTTCCATTTTGAAGCCATCTGTTTTGTAACTTTGAGCAACCACTTCAACTTTGCCAACATTTAAATTAATAGTTGAATAATTTTTAAAAATTTGACCTGGCTTAAGACTATTTCCACTTTTCTGAATAAATCTTCAGATACTCAGAGCTTCCAGATGAAGCAGAAAAACATGTAATTCTTTTCTAGAGGAGAAAAGTTTTATGAACCAGCTTTGCAATTTCCTTAATGTTTTATGACAGACAGTAAATGTAGCTTTCTTTGTCTGACTCATGTAGCAGGTACAAGTAATATATACCAGGCTGTTCATTCATCAGTCAATGCTTTTAAATACACAAGAATTGGGAGTTTTTATTTTTCTTTACATTTTTGGGGTATCAGTTAATTACTTTGGCTCTGCAGTGACATTGCATTCATATCAGAGGTGCTCTATACTAAACTCCATAGCTTTGGGGGAGACTCTTTGAAAAGGGCACATTACCAGAGGAACAAAAAGCAATATAGTGCAGATTTTACCAGCCCTAAGAGTGCAGGCTTGGCAAGGAGGATGTCAAAAGGATGGGATAGTCTGAAGCTCTCTGAAGCTGAATGTTTCAACAGCTGGACCATTTTGGGGAACACTGGAATAGAGAAATCATCAAGTTGTCTTAGAGTTTCCTTAGACTTTTATTTTTTTTGTGTCTGTCTCCTTGGTAGGATCTACAGTTGCACTGCAGATCCTAGCAGACTTCATAACTGGAGAAAAACAATGTTCTTCTCTGTTGACAAAGAAGAGTCAGAAAAGAATAAAAGCTTTTTTATCCCTTTTCTTTGTGATGAATGAGGATGACTAAAAATTATATTTCAAATTCTTTCTGCTTGATTTTCTGTGTTAGAAATGCATTTGAAATTCATACTTACTTTTTTTTTTTTAAGGCTGTTGGAATGATTGAAAACCAGACATAAAAAAAAGTATGTAGGGGATTAACATCTGTTTGACTGGAACAGTTGGTAGAAAAGCTTTCTTTGTCAAATGTTCATCAGTCCTATATTTTTAACTGTGGCTAAGAAAATTATCTTGTACTTATTCTTTGAAGTATGTGCAGAAATAAAACATAAATTAAAATAAAGTCATGGAAGTAGCCACTGACAGCAGAAAAACCTCAAGTCAAAAGAGTGGCCAATATCTGACGGGTTTCCAGGGAAAACCCCACCAAAATGAAGATTAATTCAAGTCTTATTTCAGTTGCTTTTATACATTACGCGGGCACATTAAGGAACTCAAACATATTTTTCTTCCCTTTGCTGGCTACATTTTGAAACTTTTTTTTAAAGGCAGTCAGTGAAGAGGTAAGTAGTTAAGATAATATGTCATTATGCAATAGCTATTATAGCTAGGAAGTAATTTCATATCTTGCAAGAGGGCAGATAAGGAAAATATTTTTTCAGGGGATGGTTCTTTATTAAAAATAATAGCCCTCTTATGTATTTAGTATTGTATTTACTGGTTAAAAACATGATTGAGAATCCACTCTCATTTTGCTCTGCTCTTGATTGAGTTGCACTGCTCAGATTTGCTGATAAGGTCTCTCTTCTTGCTGTGTGATGACACAGGGTCTCATTCTGCTTCAGACACTTTCGTACTGAGATCCTGTGACGCACAACAGGCCTTTTAAATAATGCAAGTACTTTCTGTGACATCTGCTGGAAAATTCTCCTGAGAAAGGATCAACAGCCTTTGTTTAGATGGTCCCAGTGGATCACTGGGGGTAACTACACATGCATTGGGGCAGGTACTGTACTCCCCTCTCTAACTCTGCCAGTTGTACAGTTCCTTACCCTGTGATGCAGCTGTAATTTTGTGCAGCTTCCATTCCCTAATTCCTCCCTTTTCTAACTGGGATTTTTTTTCTTTCTGATTTTATGAACACTATTATCACTGGGTAGAACACACACTGTGTTTTGTGTCCCATTTTAATTTTATTTTAGGACACCACCACATAGTGGAATAGCTATCTAACTGGTGCACACTTCAGCAGCATTTCTTTTAAGAATTGTTCCTAAATTATGAAAGCTGCTGCTTAAGCAGCATTGCTCACAAGAGCTTCCATCACATCTTGAACAAAGAAATCAGTAACGGGGCTCTTGCTGGCACCATATCTTTGAGAATGGTGTCAGCAGTGTTGGCCCATAGAGTACAACACTTTTGCTCCATTCCTGTAAAGGTAGAAGGCATCCAGGCTGTGCTGGGGCAGCTGTGCAACTGTCTTCTGTTGGCAATTAAGAGGCAGCCTTCCCTGTGTGCTGGTGCCCTTTCAGCATGTCTGGGCTGCTAAGGCTGAAATCTGACATACCGGATGTTTCTCATGAAAATAAGCCTCTTTCTTCCTGGTCAAAGAACAGTATTTCCTCTGGGACAAAACTGCTACCTCCAAAAGTAAGCTTGGAGAGAAAGGATTTTGCTCCTGTGAGCACCTGGATGCAGATGTGCTCTTGAGAATTCAGCTTCCAAACACCCCTTTCTCTCTGATTTTGCTCTCCTAAGGTATGCCAATTTTGAAGCACAGACATAATTATATCTTCTTCCACAGTATTCCTGTTACTATTTCATAGAGAAGAATTCCTAGGAAGGGAATATTTTTTCCTGCCCATTTTTCTTGCTCCTTTCTTCTTTCCTATTGCTTGTCAATAGGCTGATGTGGCATTCAACAAATAAGTGCACTTCCAAGCTTTTTTGCATTCATGACATACTTTGGCAAGGAATTCCACCAATCAG
Organism: Pyrocephalus nanus; assembly: GCA_038380795.1. NCBI lineage: Eukaryota > Metazoa > Chordata > Aves > Passeriformes > Tyrannidae > Pyrocephalus > Pyrocephalus nanus. The sequence goes on from CM076259.1 coordinate 38,640,353, forward strand.
TTCTAATATGTAGACTAACTTCATATATATATGTAACTAATATGTATGACTAACTTCATCTTATGGCCTCTAGTTATTGTACTGGAGGAGACAGTGAAGGTCCAATCCTTGTCCACCTTTCAAGAAACTCTCTGGATTTTGTATCTCCCTGCAGGATGTTTCTTTGCCAGCTGAAGATTCCAGGCTGTCCTTGGAAGTGATCCTGTACCTTGAATTTCCTTGGTGCTTTCCTCTGAGACTTTTACAGTGCTGTGACATGTGGTTTAAATGTTCGTTTTTCACCCATGGGAACCAAAAGCATCAAGGTATGGGTGTTATCTGGCATGATATTTTCTCTTTTGTTCTCTGTTCCTTTTCTTACAATTTCTAGCATTTCAGACTTGCCTTCGGTGCTGAGCTGCTGTTTCCATAGTACTGTGGATCACAGCCCCTGTCCTGACTGGTCTTTGTTGACTTATTATGGATATTTTGGCTGAAATAAGCCCCAAAATAACTAGATGTGAAAGCTCTGTACATCATTCACTGTTTTTGTGGATCACTCTGTATATGCATCTGCTGTTCCAAGTTCCTGACAATATACTTAGATAGCTATATGGCAAAGTCTGCAACCTTTTGTCTGTTTTATACCTTCCCCCACAGAAACTCTGATACTAAATAAATGCATATATTCTTATTAAGTTCTTGGGCGCTAAGGAGGCACAGGACTTTCTGCACTGTGTGTGGAAGTGAATTCAAGGTCACAGGAAAGGGTGCAGGAGGATGCTGGGTGGTGAAGACAGACAAAGTGTGGGTTATCATAGAAAGAGGAGCACTCTGGAGGTGAGGACATTGCCTACCACATCCTGTGCACAGCACTGCAGAAAGCAGCCTTCCACATATCTTCTCATAAAGAAGCTGGAGAAGTCCCAAGGCATAAATTGTTCTATGCTGGGAAAGGATTCTGGGAAATTATCAGTCTATAGCTATCCTGTTCTCATATTCTTCCCTAGCTATCTATTTTTTAGCCCCGTTAGAGACATTCTTCTGTTTATGTTCCCTGGCTGCAACGCAGCAGTACGTATGCTCACTAAACCATCTCCACTTTGCTGTCCCTGTAATGGGGGGCGATAGAAAGATATACGCACTTTCTCTCCAGCTTTCTCCTCTGACTGTCTCAGATCCTTGTGACTGTATCGTAAGAGCAGCTTTTTCATGGCCCGTCATTTGTGCTTTGGTTCTAACTATAAATAAGAAATGAGTCAGTTTCCACGATCCCTCCTTTTTTCTAAGTGACTTACTAATTTCAAGACTTCAGAAAAAGTCGGTTTTCTGTTAAAGTTTGAGTCCCTTTCCTCATCCCAAATTTTTTGTACGTTGTAAATACAGTATCAGCCCATTGTCAGGTGCAACTGCTCTGTGAGCTCCTTTTGACGGCTGCAGCGTGCCTATATATATGGTAGCTATCTCCTGTGTCCTTGCACTGTCTGTTGCATCCACATTATTTGAGACTGGGTATATTGCGGGCAACAGGAATTTTTTATGGACATTTCAGAGAAGTCATAACTCAACCCTCCCCCAGTCTTTTCTCCATAATACAATAAAACATCCTCCTTTTTTATTTGGTTGGAGTACCATTGGATTCATGCGGAAACTTTTTCACGTTTCTTTGGCTTTTTTGTGAAGTTAGAAATAAAGTAACCGAAACTAATTCCATAAAATATTATGTGTTATATTGCAGGAAAGAAATGCAGAGATAACTGTTTCACATTTTAAGCCAGTTGCCCTAAAGACTTTCAAAATTTTTGCATTTGAAAACAGGTTATTTACACTAAGTCCCAATACAGTGTGTTAGAACAAAACCACAGCCATTGCTAAACTCGAAATGGTGAATCACATCCTCCTGTTTATGAAAGTTTTATGTTACTTTGATAATATTCTCTTGGGGTTTTTTTGTGGTTGGTTTGTTGTATTGTTTCGTTGGGGTTTTAAATTATTTTCCCCCCTTTTTAAATTTTTTCCCCCCAATACAGAAGAATCTGAATTTCATCAACATGCTCAATTTCACCAACACTTACACTGGGATGTATTTCCATAGACTTGGTCCATGGCTAATTGCGGTAGCAACTGTCATTTATTACTGGAAATGGGACTGGCATTCTCAGAAGTAACACACAGCAGTTCCATTTTTCTCTATTGCACACCTTGCAATAACCCCCCGAATCCTCAAATGTACCTGCAACAGTTTGGGAGGGAGAAGAAGCTTTTGACTGTTGGAAGAGGAGTGACCTGTGAGTTTTGTACCGCATACAGGAATCCAGCTTTGGCAAAAAGAAAGGCTCATTTAAAAAGAAAGGAATAACTTTTTTGTTTAACTAGCTTGGTGTCAGCAGTCTATGACAGGGGTATCCCTCAGTGGGATGTTGCGTGGTTACACTCACTTATACTTTTTTTTTGAGGCAATTTGGGAATGCAGAGTAGGTGTCCAGGAGTAGGTCAGCTGTGCTCTGTCAGATGACCAAGCCAATCGTGTCTTTGGGGAGGGTTATGGTTGTTATGTTACTGCTGCTGAAACCGGAGCACTGAACCCCACGTAGCTGTACAGCATGGAGGGGGCTGCACTGACTCTAGGGACAAGTAGTAGCTGATGCATGCACCACATCTTTGGGGGCATTGGATGGGCTTTGTTATGCCTTGTCTGCTGTTTAGAAACTAAGAGAGAAGTAAAAAAAACCCAAACAAATAAAAAATACATACATCCTCTTAAAGGGAAACAGCTTACCCCCACATATTTTTTCCTGCTTACTCCTCTGTAGTACTTCTGTTCTCCGAGATAAACAAACACACTGCACAAGCACACAGCCAGCAATCTTAGGCACAGCCCGGTTTGATGTCTTCTCAGCAGAGAAGCAAGAAGTGAACTGCCAAGGAAAACGCTTTTTTCCCGAACTTGAGGGGAGATTTTCCAGTTACAATTTGTATGTGAATAACTGTGACTTGCAGTAAAAAGCTTGTCAAAGATAATAAATCAACAGGAAAAGAGTATGGCCAAAGAAAAGGTAAAGTCAAAAAGAAGAATTAATTTCAAAGCTCAGCTAGTAGTGCCTGGTACAACACAAAGCCTGTTACAGCTCAGCCTTCTGATCTGAAAGTTAAACCTTCAAAAACAGCTACTTATTTAAAAAAAAAAAAGTAAAGAAAGAAAAAAAGTTTTTGTTTTAAAAAATAAGTAATGAACAAAAATCCCCAAGCAGTCACAGCAGCTGCCCAAAGTCAACATGGGTATTATCAGAGGAACTCTAAAAGACAGAAAGGGCAGAGTAATTCTGTAACCAGTTCTTTAGTTTCACATGTGCTTGTGGGACAGTGATGTTCTCAGATAATAAGAAGGACTTACCTGAATATCAATTTTTGCAAAAGTATTTTGGTAGTAATTGCCAGCACAAGATAAAAGAGCACAGGTCTGGTCTTTATAGGTTCCTTTTCAAAATGCTACCAAAAATTTAGAAAATAAAAAAAATCCTTGACTTTTTTTTTTTTCTTTTTACAAATGTTAATTCAAAGAAAACAACAACAACAAGAAATTTACAAAATATATAGCTCATTTAGGGGTTAGAGATGCAAGAGGTGGGCTGCCTCTTTTCTTTAGGTAGGAATACTGTGACATCAAGATGAGACTGCATTTTAAATGTCTTCCTGGCACTAATCATTAGCAACTCATAAGGAAATACCTCATTAAGCAAATAACATATAAATTATAGGGTAATTTAAAAATACTTTCAACTCATTATAATAGACTGATTAAAAAGCTGATTTCTTTCATAATATCCTCTGTTTATCCATAATGACATTGAACCTGACTTTCATTCTGTTTCTCTGAAGTCCAAAATGTGGGAACTTTGTACAGTGTTTCCTCTAGCTTACATACTAGACTTTGGATCCAGATATGCTTCTTTTTCTTTGGATGCCACTGGGATGGACTGTTAAAGAAAGTAAATTCTTACACCACCAGACACACAGATTTGGAAGTGGACTAATTTTATTAATAGGCTTCAGCACCCAGATGAAGCTATGGGAAAGTTTCTGGGGCTTTGTAAAAGTTCTCATAGAAAAGTAAAATCAATGATCTGTTCTGCCGCCCACCCCCACCCCTACATGCTGTTGAGAATCTGCAATGTTTATTTTCCTTTCCGCTTGAACTCAGAGCTTTGGCTTGTCAGGTTGGTCTCTCTGTTGTGTTCTTTGAGCACTGAGGAGCTGCCAGATTAAGTAGACCATAGTTCTTATAACAAAGAGCTCAACAGCAATCAGATGGCAAGAATTCCCAGATGCAGATTTTGGAAAAGGTGAAAAAAAAAAAAAGTAAGTCTGAGCCTGGTCTCCAGGCTGCATGGAATGTGCCTACATGAAATGCATGGCTGCAATTCATCCAAGCTGGGTATCTTAAGAAGGGTGATAGGGGTCCATACCTGAATTTTGTTTGCACAGAAACTGGCATATAATTGTAACTTATTTCTACCAGAGACTTACCTGACGGGAATTTAACATACAGGTGAACCTTCACGTCCATAAGTCGGGATTTTGGAACCACTCAGAACCAGAGGGATATACACAAACACATATACATGTATAAACTCTTTTGACTTCTCTGGGATTGAGATTTTTTTTAAGTTTGCCAAAGGAACCTAGAAATTATGTTTAATTGGGTTCATGTGGCAAGGCTTTTGCAGAGGTGGCCTCTGTGGGAACAGGTCAGGGGCTGCCTCATGCCAGACACATCCTGTTGCAGCTGGCTCTGCAATGGACTGCGATGGGGAGAAGATAGATTTAGCCAGCTGACTTATCCCAGCAGCTTTGGTGGAGGTTTTCTCCTACTTTACCTCTATCTCCAATTTACTTTTCATACTATTTTCTTTATGTTTGGATGGAGTTTGAGTGGCTCTAGTCATAAATACCTTTTATTTCTGATTGCTGTATTTAATGCAAGGGGGGTGATGGTTGTGGTTTGGCACTTGAGGAGGTGGTTTGACATGGTTGTTGCTTTCAGCAGCAGAACATCTTGATTCTCTCTTATCAGGCAGGTACTGTATAGACTCAGTGCCACAATGTTCTCCCATTCTGTTGGGATGAGAATGGAGGAGTACACATAGTCTCCACTTTGTTCCACACTCCATTCTGTTTCTGTGAGCAGATGTTTATTATTGTACCGGGGAGCATGTTATCTCAGTCCGTCCAGGGAGTTGCAGCTGCTTTTTTCCTTAATTTCTGAATCCCCTCTAAGTTTATCCATCATCCTACATAACGATACCACAAAGACCACTCCCCAAAGGGACCCATAGATAAGCTCACACTGAAGCAGATACTCCCTCAATTGCACTATAGCCCACAGATGATCCGTCTTGGTGTACGGAAACTGTGTGAGAAGAAAGGAGCAACAGGGAGAAAATGCTATATTTTAGCCCTGACCACTTGCACCACCTATTACCTCACTGAAGCTGTTGCAACAGCAAGGTGGATGGACAGAAGTCAAGAGTAAAGCCGAGCCTGGGAAAGGAGGAAAGGTTTTTTATAGGTGTCTAAATGTTTCTTTTTTGTTGTTGCTATTTAGCAATACCCAAATTGGTACCCAATTATTTAGATTAATTGTCAATAAATTAAGTTAAATTCACCAAAATCTATTTTGCTGCAACAGCAACTTTAAATTATCCTTCCGTCCTTATCTCAGCCTCTCAGTCTTCTTACTCCTGTTTCTGTTTTCTCCTTCAGTGCTGGTGGGGTGATACGGGGTGAGGAGTGTGTGAGTAGCTGGGTTGGTGCTTGACTGTGAGCCACGGCATTTCTACCACAAACATATGCCCCTTGTTGCTAGTATCTTTTTTTACCTATTCTCCAAGTGTATATGACTTTCTATTTGAGAAGAAAAGATTATAGTGATGATAATATATTAAACAACATCTGTAATTAGAGCTCTCTCATTAATCTCTAAGCAGCAAATGCCCAACTTTTCAGTGGACACCTCTTGTTAGCATGGCATCCTGTCATCAATGAATAGACAAAGTAATTTTTCATTTATAATTTACAAATAAAATTGTGTTCATATTATGAATAATGGCCATGAAGGAAGGCACAATCTATCACTCTCCTGTGCAAATCTACTGATAAAAGTGGGGCATAGAAATAATTTGGTTATGCTCAGTTTCATATTATTTTATAATGTTAAGAATTTTACTGTCAAAAAATTTTAAGTTTTCCCTGCAATGTTGCAAAGCAGTGCACTTCTGGTGATGAAAATGAAAGGATTCTGAAATGATGGAGTCTGAAGGTGCAGAAGAGGAAAATACTTGGTTAAAGACAAAATATTTTCTATATTAAAATTTAAGCAAAAAATGAATTAAGGATTGTCATGAAACACTTCACCAGCATCTTTCTAAGCATCTAGGCCTCCATCCAACAAAACTCATAACCATCTGCTTCATTTCAGTCTAATGTTACACCACAGCAAGCTGTTCACAAGTCAACCCGTGAGGTCAAGCATGTGCTTAAGTGTTTAACTTGCAAGGTTACAGGGTCCTTTCAACTATGGAATGGAATTACATCACTCAGGTCCTGCAGGATGTAAGCCTGAGTCATTGCCTGCTGAGTTGGAAGTCAGGCTTATTCATGTGATTGCAACGGTCTTTTTCTTGACAATAGAATACATTCAGGAACGTATTTGACAAAAACCTCTGTACAGAAGTAATTTCTTAGCTGTAGACAAGCGTTTCTGACTTTCAGAGCTCAGTTCTGGAGCTTTTTCCTCCATGGATGGGCATGAAGTACTTTAAGTCATGAAATCATTCCAAGCAGCTTTCTAACTGCTGATCTTTGCAAGTCACATTATACCTGATTTGAAAAAGTAAAAAGCCATTGCTTTACCTCAGGTCATTAGTGCGCTAATTGACCATTACCTAACCAGAAACAGATATCCATTACTGCTGTTATAAATCTTTCTTCTTCCTTTTTTTTTTTTTTTTTTTTTTTTTTTTTTTTTAATCCAACAGGAAATGAGAAGAAATCTGGCTAGAACCAGATGCCAATTCAGATATTTTTTGTGTTTCCAAATTATTTGGTGCCCAGTATTCCTTGTGTGCTTAATGTGTTACTGATACTCAGATTTGAAATGTTTACATTAGGACAGTTGAGTTAGATTCACTAAGAAAGGATTTGGAGCAGATATTGAATTTTCTGTACATTGTTGTGAGCAGTTAGTTGTTAAAGATGGTGTGATAGCCAAAACCAATGCCCAGAATCTGGAAATGTTTGGATCTTATCATCCTGTTAAAGGAGAAGGGTGTGTGAGAGAGATGGATGCCAATAAAAACAATGAATCTCTGGCAAGAGAAGTATTTGAAAAATAGTTTCCTTGGAAACCCTTTATATTTCATACATGCTATCTTTGAGATAACAGCCTTTTCTTATCAAAACATCCACATGGCAGAAAGTACCTGTTTGTACTTTCCCCCTCTGTTTCAGGGGGAAAGAAAGGTTACAAAAAATTGATTGGTTCAGAATATTTTCCCTTTCTTCTGACCTGTTTTTTCCTGGTGCAATTATTTTCCATCCCAAAAGGAAATGCAAGAAGGTTTGTGTATGTCAGTCCTGCTGCTTAGCTCATGGTACTGATGGGAGTTAACATTTAAAGGCTGAGAAACGATTTACTGTCTCTGAAAGTGTTTCATGACTGGGAAATGCCACAGAACTTGTTTCTAGTCCTTTATAGAGTCTATTGTATCTGAAACAATTATTGATGTGATAATTATGTCCCAAAGGCTAATGCAAGTTTTATTTGCTTATGGTGAGAGCTGATATCAACTTTATTTTCCTAAAGCTTGCTCGTGCTTTTCCTTTGAACCCCAAGAAGTATATGGATGCAGTTTAATGAATTATGAACTCTGAAAAACAAACAAACCTTTCCAAAGAATATAGAGGCAGAAAAACTTTTTTTTTCTTAATGTAGCATCGTTAGATTGAATTATAATATTCATGAAGTTTTGAACATGTACTTGCTTTAGGAGTCAGGTATATAACACTACTATGGCCTCAAATTTTAATGAAGTAAACATGGCTTTAAGTCAGACATTACAGTACAGCTACTGCCTTACATGGTGGTACCTGTGCAAACCCGAAGGACTAATGGGAACGATGAAGAAGTATGAATTAAAGAAATTACTTCAAATGAAAGTTGCTACAGGTTCTTAACCTAGAAGTCAGCTCTACACTTGGGGTAGGATCCTTACCAGCTTCCAAAGTTTTGGGATGGTTATAGTCTGTATACTTTCATATTGTAGTATCTGACTCACTATCATCAGCATATTTCTTCTCGTAATGCTTGTTTTCTCATAAAAACTTAGCAGCTTGACATTTCACAGTGGGATTCATTTTACCTAACTTAAGGTATCTAAACCCAAAATATTTTCTCTGAGATGTCTGGTGTTCTTCCACAGTAATTAATGTGTGTCAACCATCTCTAGAGGATAATTCCCAACACCTAAAATGGTTGTACAGAGCAACCTTGATACCTCTCAGACATGCCTCTTTCTTTCCACTGATAGGGACTGGAGGCTTAATGACTAAGTTGGACTATATATAGAACTTTTAGACCTGAAATATATATTGGTCAGGACATGATTCGGGGAATGGGGTGCTGGCCATGATCTCCCACACTCCTTTGCAGAGGCCCTGCTTTCAGAAATATTAATCAATTCAAAAGAAAAACAAAACAGAACAAAATAAAACAATAAGGTAATTCCCTTTAATGATGTGCCTAGAAATTAATTTTTGCTATGGAATCCAAATCTTCAGTATTAAAATATGCATCTTGAAAAAAGAGTTCTGTTTTTGTTCAGTGACCTTGTCTGGTCACAAAAATTGTAAGCCAAATGCTTTTCCAAAGCCTATTCACAATAATTCCTGATAATTTAGTTATTGAAATTCCTCTGGGTGTCAACAAAAAGGAAAGCTACTAAATGAGAGAAAATTAAGCTACTCAATACAAGCAAACTGAATTATGCTGTTCTGCATTTGAAACAGGTGGGATTTTTTTATTACAACTATTTTGGCTAGTGAACCACTGGATGGTAAGTACAAAATAATGTAGCCAATTACAATTACAGAAGGACAGCTGCATTGCAGTCTTTATTGGGAGTATGTGTCAATGAGAGAGCATGTCTAATCTTGCTGAGAAATAGAAATTACAGTATTTGGTTTAATTGGCCTTTATCAGTGATTTCTGCTTATAACCCAAAAATTTCAGATGATGAGCTTTCTATTTTTTGTTTCCTTACAGACATTTAATATAAGAGGGGAAAAAAGGAAAAGAAACACAAGGAAAAACAACACCCTGGTGCAACTCTGAGTCATGTAGATATGAAAGACTACTATTATTGTTTAAAAATTTAGAGAAACTTGCTAGTAGTGGAAAAATTGATTATGCAAATAACAGCAATTCATGATGACCCATCTTTTATTTGGCTTACAGCTTTGCATCTTCTTGCTTTGCCTTGGTAAAGATAATCAATTAGTTCAGTCTGGATTATAGGGTTTTAATACAAGCATTTTCGTTAGATGTGAATTCTGTTGAATTACCTATAAACTTTATTCAGATTGTAGGGAAAGTTGTATAAAACTGGATTTGCCAGAGTGAGTCCAATCACAAAATCTTCCTGGAAAAAAAAATTCTTCTCTCAAGTTCTATAGTTTCTAGTGGTATAAGGTATTATTAATTGCCTTTGTATGCCTTGTTAATCTAGCTATGGCTCAGTAGAGATACAATCCTGTATCTACTGGAGTAATTTGGAGATTTTTCTGTTTAGGTCTTCAGGGACAGAACCAAGTCTTAACCAAAACGCTGTGGTCTCTCAATTGATTTTTTGAATGATCTTTGGGGAAAATATACTTCTGGTTCTAATTTGTTTTAATAGTTGAAATATGATTTATTTATTTAGTCAGTTAGTTTGTTAGTTTTAGGGCTTATCCTATCTGAATGTTGGCACTTTGTAAAGGGGCTTGAATTAAAGTTTTCAGGTTAACCAACAAGCCTCAGACTCCTCTGCATCACTGGGGAGGTGAATGGATTTCATATTTTAGGTCCTAAGGACTGTCTGGAAATGGTCTTTCTTCACTGATGGTGAAGAAAGTGAACGTGCATTCCTAAATGATTTGGATTGTACATGCTTTATTTAAATGTTACCGTAACCATAGTGTGACTGTCAGGAAAGTAATGAATGCCTCTCTGTGCCAATCTGGAAAGAGACAATTAAGATTTTGTGCCCTACTGCTGCCTCCTATGAAAGCCATGGAAATTCCAGCCTCTGTTATTTAGCAACTCTGATTTCCTTGACTTCAATAAGGATAAATGGGAGTATCAGGGTACTGCTTATTCTCTTTTGTTCTCAGAAACATTCCAGATTTAACATCCCTTGTGTGATAATTTAGAAAAAACACTTGTGTACAGGTTCCTTTGTGTTCATTTGGCTTCAGTGTGGCACAAGTCCAACCTGGGTGTAAGTATTTTAATATGCTTCTGATTATGGTCCATACTTCTTTATTCATGCCTGTAGATGGAGTTAAAAAGCTTGAAGAATGATGTTAGTCACAAACAGTCAAAATTTAAGATATTTTGTGAAAAACATTCTTTCTAGAATGAAATGAAACCCTTAAAACATAGTAAGGAAAAAAGGAAGTAAATGAACTCCAGTGATTAGACCCTGGTGAGTGTTTCTCCACTGCCTAATTTTTTCCTGCTGTCCTGTTAGTTACTGAACTGTTTATGTAAACTGAGAGCTTTCCAGCCAGGGAATGTGAGAAGAGCTGCCTTTATAGGTTGGAGATTAAGGCACTCATCTGAGCTGTAGGTAATCCTTTTTGAAGTTCCTGCTGTCAGCAAGAGTTCTCTGCATTCCCTCCTCATTTTGACCATAAATTAAATATCTGTAACAGTTTGGGTTTTTTTCCTAAGTAAATTTTTTGGGGGAGGAAGGGGAGAGGTAAAAGAATAGCTTGGTTAATTGTTATTGTATTCTATGACAATTACCAAATCATGACATAAGGATAAATAATCAAGAGAAGAAACAAAATTGACTTGATGATGTCAGCTTTCTAAATTATTCTGGTAACTGGTCCTCCCTAAATATAGTGCTCTCATTTCACTGAGTAGTAAAAGTGTTAATTCCTCACTGCCTTTGGCACACCAGTTAGGAAAAAAAAAACCAAAACACAACCACAAAAAAAAAGGACATAGAAACAATTGGCAAATGTCTAGCACAGCTGCATTATTGCCTAAAAAACTGTGAATGTAACAAACTGAGATTCAGGGTAAATGAGACAGATATACCCATATAGTGTACCCTCCAAAAATTATTTTAACTCATCCTCAATAATGAAAAAAGTGTCTTAATACCTTAAAGAGACATTTGAAATGTATGTAGTTTGACACATTAAAAAATCAGAAACATCCAAAGTAGTATGAAAATAATAGGTCTAGAGGTTAACAAAAATGCACAGCAATCTGCAGTATAATTCTCAGTCAGCCAAGTTTTATTTCCAAAGAAAACTTCAAACAAAATGCCAGTTTAAGGAAGGTAACAATTTCATTTTAGAATGCAAACAAAATTCACAAACAAGAAAAAAAAGGTATGAGTATAACAAAAAGTTAGAGGCTTAAATGTCAGCTTCTGCTCTGTCAGCTCCTGATCATAGTTCAAGATTCAGATAGCAAGAAAATGTGCTTTGTCGCCTGCATTGACAAAGAACTTTACTGTTTGCTATATTTATATAGGCTGTAATAATTTGATTTAGGTTTGTTTCCAAGGAGATATTTCTTTGTCACTTTATTGCTATTTTGTTTGATACTTCTTTTGAACCTTAGTATTTTACCTAATAACTCTATCCTGAAAGATAACAAAAGTTCTGGCCTCTCTCCACAGGAGAACTTTTAAGCATGCTTCAGCATTAAATTAACTTAATTCAGGATAAAAATCTAAATCATATCTAACTTCAGTTATATGGTTCTGCCATCTTCTTCAACAAATACCCTGCTCTCAATTTCAGTTTTTGCTCTTATGCATTTTATGTTCTGAGCATCCGGCAGCACTAATGGTCTCTGTGCAGATTGGTCCACCTATCTTGTGTCTAACTAGAATGTCAGAGTTAGCAGATCCACCTATCTTTTTGATAGTCCTTATGGATATCTAACTGCAGGTTTTGTGTGGTCAAAAGAGAGCTTTTAATTTTGTCCCAGAGCTCTTCTGTTCCATCTGTTGTTTTGACATCTCAGGACTACATCATGATACCACCTATCACTCAGGTGTATAACTTGGGCATTAGCTTCAACTTGAATGTCTAAGTTCTTCCAGCTGGGATATGGTAACATCTTTCAGATTTTTTTCCCCCATGGCCTTCAAGCACACATCTGAAACTGTCTTCCAGGCTCTCGTAAATTAATTACAGTGGGATGCTTTAGCTGGCTGAGAGATATGACCTTGCCTTGTCGAAGTTGAATTCTGCTCCCATAAAAGTTATTGCTTTAGTCTGTGTCTTGAAGCATTCCCTATCACCTCTTTTTCTGTTTCCCTGATGGTTGCTCACTTGGAAGTACTCTTGCCACCTTTATCCTAAAGAACTTTTATGGCCTGTCTTTACTTTTTTTTTTATTTTTTTTTTTTTTGACTCCTGCCTCTGGCTGATGTCTACTCTCACTGACCCATACAATTTTGATTCATCAATTACAGCTAAACAAAATTTTGTGACCATTTCCTATGCTCTCATGCTCTTCTTTGTATATGGGAGAAAATACCTGGAAACAACTACAGAGCATTTTGTTCATCTGCATCATACCCCTCCACACAAATCGTCTTTCCTAAACTACTAAAGCTCTTTTGTTAGTGTTTCTTTCCATCATGCTTACTGCATATTCTCACAACTTCTATGTATTTCTACCTATCTATTTATAGTTATCAGTTTTCTATTGCCTTTTCCATGGATTATATAATTTTTGGGGTAGCAACCATCTCTGTTGTAGGATCCTATAAATTCGTTGTAAGACAAAAAACATTTATACATAAACGGTTGTTAAAGATAAGTCTAATCTAGAACACACACTGCTATAATCAGGTTAAAAGTGCTCTTTGCCTTTATGGTATGATTTTCTAAATCAGTGCTAGCTACTCTGTATGCTGTCAAAATAAGATTTCTGTCTGAGCAAGATGAGCTCTAAAATAACTTCTCCTGCTAAAGAACAGTCAATTCAAAGTAGTGATACCAAGGAGCACATATATATATGCTATTTATTTGCTGGTTTTTTTACCGTGAATGAAAGAAATGCTGCATTTTGTGGTGTTGCAATATGGAATTATCACTAAAATAATTTTCAAGTAATGTCTTTCCAAGTGTACTTTTTCTAATGGATTATAGTTTCATCTGAAAGGGGCATAAAAAGTCTTGTGACAGGAAAGGAGATACATACCAGACTCTGTATCCATCCTCATTGTGCTAACACTATTTTGCTTAAGTGAAATTGAGGGAGACTTGGCTACTTGTGCAACAGCAGACTCCAGGAGATTCTAACCACTGTCTCATTTTCCCAATAGTAAAGCATTCTTCATTTACTTTCTCTTCTGCTCTCAACATCACCTTCTTTCTATTAGTACACTATAATTCTCCTGACCAGACCAAATGGCGACTGTGAACAATGACTAGAGGAAATGTTTCCGGTATTTAGAGTTTGGGCTGAAAGACAATTGTTCCTTATTTATTTATTTTCAACTTGAGTTAACTAAAAGATTAGGATAGGTGCAACCGATTTCACTGCTGCATATGCAAACTTATAAGTTTGTGGTGATTTGAATTAAGTTTTAGAGTTAACTAGGTACTAATATGCTACATAAGTCCCATGCTATATAGGTTATTTTGTTTTCTGTGCACCAAGATGCTTGAGCCCATAGGAAGTATACTGCCGGACAAGATATTGGCCCCCTACAATCTAAAAGGCTATTCTATGTGACTTTCTCTATGAACAACCTTTCATTTGACATATTTTAAGAGGAGTCTTCATTACATCTGTGGCTGTTCCTCTGTTTAATTTTCATTTACCTTGGAACACTGATCCTTGCTTTGGACTCAGTTGACAGTTTTTTTCTTCACTCATCTCCAGACAACATGAATATACTGCCTATTTCTGTCATGTGAATTTTTCTCTTTTTCACTTCCATTGTGTAATCTCTTCACACAACTAACTGTGACATTTCTGACATTTCTGTGACATTGCTGACATTTCTAATGACTTCTTCCTTCCTGCATCAAAGAGCATAGTCCAATTTCATGGCCTGTGACCTATCAGGTGCTTTAACACCCTTGATCATTACTGCAGTCTTGATTTCATTGATTTTCTTGATTACATTCTGTTTTGTCAGCTTTTGCAACTCCATCACCTCCAGTGTCTCTTACTATTGCTTGAAGTGACCATTGGTGTGACCTCCAGTATTGTAATGTCAGTCTCCTCAAGTCCATTCAGAATGCTAATGGACAGTCTTTTTGCTGTCACAGAAGACTTGAGCCTCTTGGAAAATGGTGCCAGTATCTTCCACAGGCAACTGCAACTTGAAAACAAATAAACCCCATCAAGTTCAAACATTTTGAGAAATAGTTTTGCCACAATATTATTTATATTCTTAGTTTTGTTAGATCCAAATGAGACAAGGACAAACATTCCTTTTAAGATTTCTACCTCCTTTTGTCAGAGAGACTAAAAATGAAGATGGAATGGGAAAATCTTGTTCATTTTAAACCAGAATCAGAATTCTTTTTATTTTAAATCTTCAACAGTGTCACCAAACACACAAGAGTGAATGTTCCAAGCCCCTCAATAAAGCATCACAACAAGGCAAACTGAACAACCAAAATGACAGCTGCAACCTCATTTCCTTCAGCTTGTAATACACTTGTAATGCTTTACTGATTCCTGTTGGCCTCACCTTCCATGAGGCAACATTGTCTGGCTGGTGGGGAAATGCTGACAGCCAAAAGGGCGTGCTAACAAAAAGCCCTTTTGAAAGTAGGAAACTATAGTTAGATTGCGCTTCTGTGAGCAGTCATTCACTGCAGAAGGCTGTTTTCCACCATCAGTGAACTTTATGGAATGTCTTCTGTCACTCATTTTACCTGTGGGAAAAGAAGCATGCAAAAAAAAAAAGGAACGCACAGATTTTCAGCTGCGCTCATCAGGATGTTTTTTTAAATCTCTTTTCCTGTGTGCAAGATTTCATATATGTTTTAGACACTTTTCAGGGGTTCTGGATGGAGGATCAGTCAACTTAAAAGGAGTTATACAAATCTCTAGGAACTAGACTGTTGTTATCTCTTGCCAGTAGTTGAAAATTGGAGGCTGCTTTTGAAAATTTGCAAGTATGTCACCTGTGTTCAGAAGCCCAGGGTAACACTGGGTCTGTAATCCTGTCCAGCATTCTCATTTTAGCTCTCCCATCTCCTTCACAGCAACCTGGCTTTTTCTTTCATTTTTTTCTAAGTTAGAAGTGCATTAATAAGGTGTAGTGGTTGTTGTTGCTGTTTTATGTATACGCAAGGTTATTGCCCTGACCTCTTAGAGGAGAAAACTCCAGAAATGCTTGATACAGACCCATGCATATTCAACACAACACATAGTCATGAAGGAAATAGATTAAATAATACTTCAGAAAGTCAAGGCAATATGCATATAAATGCATTCTGTTTATGTCTTCCTTGCTGACCTCTGGTGAATGAATATGCAGCATCACCTTTTCTCAGAAGTGTACCTGTCATGAGATGGGGACAAATGCTTTCATGTCTGCCAGTTATAGAGGGTCTTCGTGGAGCTTCACTGGTGATTCTGAACGGAGAGGGGCAAGCGCTGGTGCTGTGCCTGTCTTCCTCAATCAATAAAGACAGTTAGTGACATGAAGCAGAAACCCAGGCTGTACAGAAAAGTACTGGAGACCATGTGAGGTTGTTTGGAACTAATGCTGATCACTGGATAATTCAGAAATGATGATGAAAAGCTCGTGACATGCCTGAAAGATAAATGAATCAGAGATAAGAGCTGGAAGAAACCTACTGTGTCACCTCATCTACAGCCAGCTGCCAGGGGAAGTTTGGTTCCTGTACAAACACAGTTAAATCAGACTTATAAACTTCTAGCCTGGATAAAAGAAGGCTTTTTTGTTTGTTTGTTTGGGTTTTTAAACCATTTTCTAAATAAAGGCAATATATCTTTCCTTTTTTTTTTTTTTTTTTTTTTTCCAGGTTCTTCACTTTTTAATGTGTTTGTTTTTATGATTTTATATAAGTATTTTGAAAAAGTCAAACATAATGTTTAGTTTTACTCAGGAATTTCCATGCAGAATATAGGATGTATTGTAGTATTTACTGTACAGATAAAAAAGCTTTTATGCTTGGTGCAACATAAATAGGGATGGTGATGTGCTGATGAAGTGAAAACTGCCATTTGTACTTGACAGGAAAAAATAAACCTGCTTTAAATGTTATTGCTGGACAACAGTCTCACAGAACTCTTAGCTTTCATCTTTATTCATAAAAATGTTCACAAAATTATGTTTCTCTCTCCAGCTTTCTAGTCACATGTGTGGTGTCCAGCATCCTGGCATGTCTCTTTGGTTTCCTCCTAAAGTCTTTTCTCTCCTGTAAAAGCTCATATGGATTGTTAGAATCTCAGCAAAAATAAAGTATCTTCTTAATCTGTGGTTGCATGAATGCACTCCAACAGTTTCTGCAGATTATAGAGGTGTGGGTTTTCCTTACAGCATTGGGGTGTCTATACTTTTTTGTGTAGCTATTCTGTATTTCTGCTCACCCAATTCAGATAGAAAAATAGGAGTCATCACTTTAAGAAGTTGCCACATACTACGTTGGAAGGAATAGGAATTGGTTGTTACGACTGAAAAACTGAACAAAGAGCTTTCATGTTGGTGACCAATTCTCAAATGGATCAGGTCTAACCTAAGTTCGTTCAGAAACACAGATCCAGAAGACTCTTTGTATATTTTTAACTTGTACTCCAGTATTGTTATTTATCATCTTTGTTGGATAAAGACCAAACTGTGTTTTTACCTTCATGTGTTTATTTTATAAGCTTACTGTTTTGGAACACAAGGAAGGAAAAAATCTGCTTTTCATATGGGTTTCCAACTCTGAATTTCAGTTAGAAATAAAGCCTACAAATTTGAAATTTGCCATGGATTTTCAGGGTCTTCTTAGTTACAGACTGGATAGGTAATGATCGTGTTAGAGATCTGGCAGAAAGCAAATTCAGCTATATGAAAAATTTGGGAAAATGCAGTTGCTTCCTCTATATAGAAGCAATGAAATATCATATACCAATGAAGCAAAAGGTCAGTACATTTTTTTTTTTTCAACCAACTCAATATTAATACATGTTTTTCTCTAATTTACTTGTTGTTTTTTTTCTGCCTCAACTGTCCAGCAGATTGTAACATTACTATTTACATCAGTGGGAGGCGTGGAGCAGGAGATTTTGGTCTTTCATTTTGTTCATTTCTAAAAAGGCTGATAAATTGAAGGCAGTTCCGAGAAGAGCAACAAAAATGATCGAGGTAGTCAGGAGGTATTGACTAAGGATGAAAGATCTAAGTATCTAAATGAGTTTCTCTTGGCAGAGGAGACAGGGTGACATACCACAATACTGACATGAGGCAGGTGAGAGAAATTTTGTAGTGCAGTAGACAGGGTGGTAACTAGGAGTAATGGGATGGAATCACAAGAGTTATTTTTTTTACTGAATCTTTTTGCAAATACCCTGACAGTTAGATGTATTGGACTGTGGAATTGTGTCCCAAGGGGTGCAGTTGAAGCCTTGTCATTTGAGTCATTTGGTGCTAGAGGTGACAAAATACAAGAAAGGGAACTAACTATTTTTTCTCTCTTCTGTCACTACTATCTGTATTTCTATAATGCACTGTAGTGGATTAGCCCTGTCCAGATGTTGAGTGCCAACAAATGCTGCTCTATCATGCCCCTCCTCAGCTGGACAAGGGAGAGATAATATAACAAAAGGCTTGTGAGTTGAGATAAGGACAGAGAGAGATCACTCACCAATTACTGTCACAGAAAAAACAGACTCAACTTGGGGAAATTAGTTTAATTTATTACATTTATTACATGTTCAGTTTGTTACATGTTGCCTCCGCTGCTCCTTCCTCCTTAGGAGGGAGGGAGGACTCCTTACACTCTTCCCCTGATCCAGTATGGGGCGTTGAGGAATGCATTTGGTGCAGGCACCGCACCTTGGTGTGCAGGTTGTCTTCTGGGATGCAGGGAAAAAGCAGGAGCCAGAGGCAAAGGGCCATGAGCTAGCACCTACCTTTTGCACAGGGAACCTTTGGGGCCTTGCCACTCAGAGACACAACAGGATCCGATGTTGGCCATCCTTCCTGCCAGAGCAGAAAAGCCCCACTCTATCACATGCTTAGACTGCAAGGGTATAAAAGCTCAGGGTGTCTTTTGTTTGGGGTTCCTCATTGGAAGTGTGTAGGGAGTCAAGTGGGGCATCCATTAACTCACTGGAACTGCCAAATAAGAAGGGGCTTCAGTTAAAGTGTCTGCTGGTGAGCGTGACTGCCAGAGTGCCTCTTCAATGGTCAGACAGGAAATTTTCCTTTACAGGCATCCCTTCCATGGGAGACAATCCTCCCTGAGCTGCTCTGTCATGTCCTTCACAGTATCACAAGACTTACCAGGAAACCTGTTCCAGCATGGGCTCCTGACTCCACAGGTCTCCGTCAGGACCCTGCTTCAGCACAGGCTTTCCATGGGTTCACAGCCTCCTTTCAGGCATCCACCTGCTCCAGCATGGGTATTCTCCACAGGCTGCAGGTGGATCTCTGAATCTCTATTGACCTCCATTGTGGGCTGGGGCACAGCTGCCTTACCTTGGTCTTCATCACGGGCTGCAGGGAAATCTCTGCTCTGGTGCCTGAAGCGCCTCCTCACCCTTCTTCTGCACTGACCTTAGAGTCTGCAGGGTTGTTTCTCTCACACTTTTCTCACTCCTTTGCTCCGACTGTATAAGGGTTTTTTTCCCCCTTCTGAACACTATTATCTTAGAGTTGCTACCACCGTCACTGAAGGGCTCAGCCTTGGCCAGCAGCTGGTCTGTTTTGGAGCTCGCTGGCATTGGCTCTGTCAGACATGAGGGAAGCTTATAGAAGCTTCTTGCAGAACCCACCCCTGCAGCTCCTCCATTGCCAAAACCTGACCACACAAACCCAAAGCATGTACAATTATGAATTCACTGCAGGGGAAGGTCCGTTGGCATAGGTAAGATAAATATAATTGTCAACAGCAAAGAACACAGGAATATAACAGCTACATTTATTCTTTTTCTTTTGAAAATGTTTGCATTTCCAAGTTTTGTTGTGCAAAACTTATCTTTACATTCACACATATGAGCGTGATTGAAAGCTGTGACAGGATGCTGATTTCAAACACACAGGAGAGGAAATCTAGTAATTGTAAAATAAAAACAAGAAAAAAGGGAAGAAAGAGAAAGTATCTCTCATGGGAGAAAATGGCAGTTCACAAACTCAGCCAGCTCAAATGACCAAACTTCTGCCACTTGCATCATGATCCAGCTCCCAGTCTGGCTTAAGAGAAGTCTGTGTAATAATGTCAGCTTTCTCCCATACTGCTCTGGCTCTTTCACACATTCCCTGCTTGATAGTTCACAGTTCTCTGTCAATTGCTCTCTTTTCTCATTGCAGATTAAGTGTGTTATTTACTGCTGTGATCTGCCTGAACTGCATTTTGTAGGGGGTCAAGGACAGTTAATACCTTCGTGAGCAGCTATTTCATCCAGGGACTAACAAATCCTACCGAATTTAAAATGCTTTACCTTTATAGAATTAGAGTCACAGAATCAGTGAGGTTGGAAAAGACCTCTAAGATCATCAAGCCCAAGCCATGACCTACCACCACCATGTAAACTAGACCATGACCCTAAGTGTCATGTCCAGTCTTTCCTTAAACACCTACAGGGATGGTTACTCTACCACCTCCCTGGCCTGCCCATTCCAATATCAAATAACCCTTTCTGTTAAAAAATTCTTCCTAATGTCCAACCTAAACCTCCCCCAGAGCAGTTTAAGACTGTGTCCCAACTATTGCTAGTTGCCTGGGAGAAGAGGCTGATTTCCACCTGCCTATAACCTCCTTTCAGGTAGTTGTACAGAGCAAAAAGGTCATACCTGAGCCTTCTTTTTCTCCAGGCTAAACAAACCCAGTTCCCTTAGCCAATTGTCACATGACTTGTGCTCCAGTCCCTTAACCAGCCTTGTTGTCCTTCTCTGGACCTCCTGCAGCACCCCAATGTCCTTCCTGAAATGAGGAGCCCAGAACTGGACACAGTACTTGACAAGTGGCCTCATCAGTGCCAAGTACCATGGGAGAATCACTGCCCTGATTATATAAAGTGCTGGCCACACTATTGCTGATACAGGCCAGGATGCCATTGGTCTTCTTGGCCACCTGGGCACACTGCTGGCTCATGTTCAGCTAGCTGTTGACCGGTATCCCCAGGTCTTTTCCACTGGGCTATGTTCCAACCACTTTTTCCCCAGCCTGTAATGCTGCATGGGGTTATTGTGGCCAAAGCACTCTCTGGGCCCAGACATCCAGCCAGTTCTTAACCCAGTTCTCTGCTCTCTGTAGCAGAGAGTGCACCTGTCCAAGCCATGGGCTGCCAGCTTTTCCAGGAGTATGGTATGGGAGACAGTGTCAAAGGCTTTGCTTCCACAGCCTTCCTCTCATCTACCAGGCAGGTTACCTGGTCATAAAAAGAGATCAGGTTGGTAAGGTAGGACCTGTCCCTCCTAAATCCAAGCTGGCTGGATCTGATCCCCTGTCCATCCTCTAGGTGCTGTGTGATCACACCCAAGATGGTCTTCTCCATAACCTTGCTGGGCACTAAGGTCAAGCTGAGAGGCCTGTAGTTCCTTAGATCCTCCTTCCAGCCCTTCTTGTGGATGAGCATCACTCTGGCCATCCTCCAGTCCTCTGGGATCTCCTCGGTTAGACAGGACTGGCAATAAATGACAGAAAATGGCTTGGTGAGCTCTTCCACTAGCTCCCTCATTACCCTGGGATGAATCCCGACTGGTCCCATAGACTTGCAACTCAGCAGGTGACTAAGTGGCTCAGCAGGTCACTTCCTCCCGGATTACAGGGCTTTTATTCTGCTCCCTGTTTCTACCAGCTCAGGATGCCAGTTGTCTTGAGGATAACTGGTCTTGCCGTTAAAGACTGAGGCAATTCTGCTCCCTTATCTATTTTGCACCAAATTATGCTTTTCATTTCCCCAAGTTATCTTGTACATGTAAAGGCAAGTATTAAAACTTACAATATCCCATAGCAGTGGCTTGGATCTCAGCAGACTCTTTGAATCAGGTTTTTATTCAGGTGTGTAACCACAAATCTATAAATTTATTTGAAGACGTGTTCTGCTGGATTGTGTGGACTTGAGTCTCCTACACTTCTTTGAGGAGCTGAGTCCAAGGCTGTGTACAGATTTCCTGCAATAGGTGCTTAAATCTGTGAACACTACTGCTCAAGAGAAAATAATTCATATGAAGATCTTGGTTTTCTAAGGCTAAAAGACACTGGCTTCTTTTCCAGCTATTGAAGCAATTGGCTGTGAAACTTGGGTTAATAGGCTGCACAAGGCAGCCTCTCATTACTGGATGTTGACTAGCAATCCCTGATGACAGATCAGTTTTTCATTACTATATTAAACACAATTGTGATAATGTTAAAATTGGCATCTGAATATAAGTGAAACTTTTTTTGCGTATCTCTTCCTATCTAAATCTTATAGGCATGTGCTATCCATAAAAGGTTTTGAGATCTAAAGGCAGTCTTAATGTGTTATGACAAATCAGTAGTTTTGGTCTTTGCTTCTTGCTTCTGCGGTGTTCAAGGCTGTTTCATATCCAGAAAACTAACACTGCCATAACATTATTTTTAGAATGATTAGTTAAGCACATGAAGGGTGAGAAGCATCATTTTATTTTGAATGACTAGTCAAATGAGAGATTTAATAGTAAAGTGCATCTTTTTTCATATAATATCTTGAATCTCTTGCTCATATCTAGACTAAAAGGAGCAAAATCAGAGAACATGAAGGCTCATAAAAGCTAAAAAATTTCTGATGAACAAAAGTCACAAAGAGAAAAAGGGCAGGGGGAAATGAGGTGAACTGTAGCACATTTAGTATTGAAATGATCTGAACTTGAAAAGGTATTAGTGAAAAATGAAAGAGCTTTGTGGAAACCAATTTAAGATGCTATTGTTTACAAAGGTCCCAAATTATTCTTAACTCCCAATTACTCTCAAGTAGGCACATATTTCTTCCTCTCCTTTATGAGACTGCCAAAATTCAGAATTCTAGCTTGCGTCTAACCTTCCTCATGAGACTCATTCCAATCCTCCCTGGAAGTCTTAAGAGCGGCTGGACTGCTGAAGTGCTTGGCACTTTCATGAAGATGATTGAATAAGAAACCTCTACAATAAGAAGGAAATAAGTGGGGGGAGGACAACTGTGATTTTTTTTCTCATTCTTTTCCAGTAAATGTGGTGAGCTTGAGGTATGGTGTTCAAGTAGTGCTGGTTTATCTTTAAGAGAACAGCTCTGTGCCACACAGAACAATGTGCCTCTGAAGATACATGCTTCTTTAGATCCTTTAATGCAGAGATAAAGTGTTGTGCTCTGACCCTCAGCAAATTAATACAAACCCATTAAAAATGAGATAAGGGGAGTGCCTGTTTTTGTAGACAAAAATGGGAAGGAAAGGAAATACATTTACGGGAAAAACATATGAATGAGCTTGAGAGAAATACTTTTGAAAATTAAGCCTCACTGTACTACTATATTCCCATGTAATGACAAGTGGAAGGTTATGCAGGTTTGAGTTAAACAATGGTGTAAAATCACCCTAACACAGGTAGAAGATGGGCTTTCCATGGTTCGATCTATGGCTTGAAAATCAGGCACAAATAGGTGCCCATGTCACTCATTAAAGGATGTGTTGCTTTCTTCAGAGCATCTATCTTTAATTCTAGTAGCTCAGGACTATCCTGGATACCAGGACCACCAGCCAAGTTATAAAGAGGGAATATGGTAATGAGTGGAGGAACTGCAGTCATTACCTTGGAAGTGGGATTCTTTGATAAAGGTTCTTTGACTATGTTTGACTATTTATATAAAATATAAAAGCACTAACAGAAGAGTCAGTGATTCATTCCCTACCCTCTTGTCACCCTAACAGTTCACTTAGTTGATTGCCTCTCAGGGAGAGAAATGAGCTAGTTGTAGAATATAATTTGAAAATATTCAGTGAAGTTAACTGATTTTATAACCATCTTTTCATGGAAAAATCCCATAATTTTATTAGAAATTCAAAGGAAAAATTCTTTCTAGTTGTCATGTTCCCTGACAACACCTATATATATATATCTATATATCTAGATTCTCTCTCTAAAAATATACATAATTATATATATGTTATATATAGTGATACATATTATATATATTTTATATATAATATTTATATACTTAAATATATTATCTATGTTATATATATAAATAAATATATATATATGTATACATATGTATACCATTCTTTACTCTCCTGAGACTATTCTGTGACCTGACTTTATTCTTATTGAATAAATTATTAGGTAATTTTTTTTGTCCTCTGTCATACTGGTTTAGGTCTAAGTCCAACAAGACTTTATTAATTCTCTTGGTTTTAAGTCTGTCAAAACAGTGCACAAAGAAAGCCCAATCAGTCTTATCTCAGCCTAGAATAAACTCCTGCATGTACTTCTGCATTTCTGAGTGCAGGTCAAAATTGTCACCTTGTTTTAACAGACTGATCTGGGACCAGTGAAGTGAAGCCTACTCTTGTGTCTCAAGTTTTCTGTCTCATAGGTAGTCTCTGATATCTAACAATGAGCTCTTTTGCAGTGCATCCTTTCTGGTAGCCAAAAAACTGTATTTTTTTTTTTTCTCTCTTGATCACCTGGACACCTATTTACACCACTTCCTCAAAGCTACTAAGAACTTATCTTTTTGATAGTTCAGATCTACTGCCAAATCTGACTGCATTTTTTTTTCTGCGGTTATGCAGTGGAAAAAAGTTGGAGAACATAGAGAATTGTGGACAGTGTGATTGTATAATGTAATTTCCTTAAAAAATCAGATTTTTCAGGAAGCCTTCAGGGATTGGGCAGCCTGCTTCATAGGAAGTTCTCCTCTTCGGCCCTCTGACTTAACAGGACTTAACACCTCTTACCTGCAACAGTAGTCAGACTTCTCTCTGGGTCTCTTCACTTCTCCACTTGATTTTAAATCCCATGCTGGAACTTCATGTGTTCATATCCTCCTCACTACCCTTCCCAGTGCTATTTCTCACTTGTAAGCGTACTTTTTGGCTTGTCAGATATGTTGGGATACATGGTTGACACAAGGTAAGCATATACTGTCCAGGCAATTTGATGCATAGCTCTTAAAGGTATGAACATGATTGGTATTTAAAAATCCCTACTACAATGTTTCTTCCTTCAGTCACTGAGAGGATTTATCAAAGGACTGCTGTATTAGCTTCAATAGCACCAAAACCACCAGAAAGAAGAGGAAGAGTGTGCTTTCTCTAAGCATTGCCCTGCCATGTGATTTAGGGGCCATGTTCTTCAGGGTTCGAGACTCCTTATCTTGAATGCTGAAGAACTCTTACACTCCTTAAAGATTTCCATTGTGGATGAAATTGCTGAGTATGGAGACACTGGAGCCAGGTAGGACTACACTAACCTAATATCTGTACTGGGCTAAAGAACCTAGGTGCCTTAAGTCAGTTTAAAAGCCATTCTTATGCCATGCATCATCTGAAATAATAAGCCTCTGCATTGGTCTGCCTAGACAGATTTCAGGACTTCCACGTGATGTTGTCCTGACAAAGGTAGATTTACTGCCCTTTTTACTAGTATTAAATTTTGGCTGGTATAAAGTGAAATTTCTTCATAGTAGCTGTCATGAGGCTGTGCTTTGGATTTGTGCTTTGGATTGCTGATGTCTCAGGAATGTTTTAGTTATTGCTGAGCAGTGCTTGCACAGTCAAGACCTTTTCTGCTCCTCACCCCACCCCACCAACAGGGAGGCTGGAGGTGTACAAGAATTTAGGAAGGGACACAGACATGACAGCTGATCCCAACTGACCAAAGGAATATTCCAGACAACATGGTGTTATCCTCAGCATATAAAACTGGAGGAAGAAGGAGGAAGTGGGACATGGCTGGAGTGATGACATTTTTCTTCCCAAGTTACTGTTAGGCGTGATGGAGTCCTGTTGTCCTGGCAACAGCTGAACACCTGCCTGCCCATGGGAAGTGGTGAACGTATTCTTTGTTTTGCATCGTTTATGTGCATGGTTTTTACTGTATCAATTAAAATATCTTTGTCACAGCCCATGAATTTTCTCACTTTTACTTTTCTGGTGCTCTTCCTCATCCCACTGGAGGGAAGTGAGTACGTGGCTTCATTGAGATGAACTGCCAGCTGGGGGTTAAACCACAACAGTCTTCAAGCTTAGGAATTCCTGAACCCTGCTCCTTAGAGTAGAGTAAGTTTATTTCTCTCCCTTAACTTCCCCACTTTCCAAAATATTTACAACCAGCTCAATAATGCAATTCTTGCTCTCTTTTTTTTAGCTTTGGGGAGTTCAGAAGATTGGTCCCTTGCTGATTAGAATGACTGAATAAATACTTCAGCTTAAAGCAGGTGATTAATTCATATGGCACATTTCCTCTTTTATTTCTATATGGGTCATAGTCTCAGTAAGCAAAGTCGAAGAAGATATGCCACCTTATAACACCTGAAAATATTGGTCCACCTGAAACAAGATCCTAATTCATAACTCTCTGGTAAGTGTCTTTGAAACAAGCAGGATAATTCTGCTATAAGATAAAGTACTTTCTGGCAATTTTTCTGGGCTTGATGTTGTGTGACATGCACAAGTAATGCTATTCTATTACTTTCTAGAAGTTTTCTTCCACTAATTTCTTTGTAAATTAAGCAAGAATCATTTAAAATGAAAGTTTTTCTCCCTTCAAGCTGTTAAAAAGTGATATGGAAATTCAACAATGTTAGAATTTTCACACAGCTATGGACGCTTTAAGTTTTCATTAAAAAGTTGATGTTCTCACTGCCTCCAGCCAAAATTCTAAACAAAATTAAGGCAGCACCATTCATACTGTTATAGGAAAGGCTGCTTCTGTATCAATTTCCTACCTGTTGCTGTAAATATTCATTTTGAGTTGAAACTTGGTATACAGTGCATCCTATTGTCCTTAAAATGATTAATTTTTTTACATTGTGGTAACAGGGGTTTTTTGGAAACAAATACTCTTCTAACATGCAACACTTTGTCTGTAAAAGCCTTACCTACTTCTGCATCCATTGTTTCCCAAAAGCATGACATGTACATGTGAAGATTGCTTTACTCTACATAAACAGATGGAAATTTCCCTGTATTAACTTATTGTGAAGACTTATTTGGAATGGAATTAGTCTCAGATAATTACAACTGTGTAAAAATTTAGCATGTAGCTGAATTTCTGATCAGGCTCCCTCTGGAAAAAATGTCACCCTCTGGAGACACCTAGTCATTTTTGGAATTTATCTTCTTTTTAGAGATTTCTTCTCTCATCCTCCAAATTCCCCTACTTTCACTCCAGGACTGGCCATTAATTTGGTAGCCAGCAGCAACATTGTCCAGAGCCTGCCTCTTTTCCATCACCATGTATCATTCAACTGGAACTCAAGGCTGGATTTTTGTACAAGTTTCCTTACACAGATCATCTTGTAAGTCACAAATGTAACGTGGTGGTGTTGACACTATCTAGCAACCAGAAGCATGCAGCCAGCCACCAGCCCATGTCCAAAAAAAATGAGCTAAAATTCCCCTTTTGTGTATAAGCTAATAATTTCAATGTTGCACAACTGTCATTCAGTTCTTAGTTAACTACTTACATTCCAGGCATAACATGCTCAGGCTCCAATGAAGAGAAGCATACTGCATTTAGTATGTATACATTCAGAAATGCCTTAATAAGTTGGACACAATAAAATATTCCCTTCGTAGACCTTTGTGAGTTACTTGATGGACCACAGGTTTGTTCATTTCTGTTTTAAGTGGATCAGTCACACTCTCAGACTCCTCTCTGTTTCACTTGCATAGTCATGATAATTAGACACATTTTTATCCAGGCCTGGAAAATGCTTTTTTAGCTACACACCATGAAATATACAGGGATACTGGAAGATTGATTTAGAATAGCTGCATAGGTTTTATATTTCTGCTGTTCTATGAGTTTAATTCCAACACCTTTTCATTCTGATTACATTACCATTGAGAAAAGCAGATAAAAGCAAGTCTATCTCACACAGATGAGGAATTTTACTGAGTTTGTCTTCCTTGTTCAGCAGACTTGGGGAAATGGCTGAATGGAAGGCTGCCTGGGAACTTGATCCCAGCTGGAAAGGGATGCACAGGTACAGCATTTACTAACTTAAGGTAAAGATTAAGTCCTATTCCACACCATCTCCCTTCAGTGTGCACATGTACAATGAAGGGTAGAAATACTCTGGTCATTTTATAAAATATTTTTGAAAATATTATCTCGTTCTTTTTCTTAAAAATGTGATATAATTAGTAACAAGTGCTATTAGAAATAAATAGTTTTAAATACTATTTAATTTCTATTTAAATAATAAATAGAAACTAGAGTGCAAATAAACACAGTGTTGCACAGGTTTACTTTTCACTTGTCTTTCAGAAAGTGCAAGATTATTCTCTCAGAAAAGGCTGACAACCTCAGAGCTAAACTGGAATGGCTTTATGAAGTAGTCTTGAAGTATGTTGGAGCCCACCTAATCCTTCTCTTTTGTGGAAACAATCAGAAACAAAACTGTCTGTGTTAAACAGGATTTTGAAATATGAGGCAGAAATATTTTTTTTCTATAAATAAAAGTAGGGTTTTTTGCTTCTCTTTGACAGCAAGAATATCCTTGTCAATTTTGGTCTTGCAGTTAAAACCACCACCTGAGATTACAGCAAAAAAAAACAAAAACAAAAACAAACAAACAAACAAACTAAACCAACAACAAACCAGCAACAAAATTATTAGTTCCTTTTATGGCTGGTTGAACAGAGAAGTTATGAACAAAGTTTCTTATTTTCCTCCATGTCATTACTGAAACACTTATGAAATTAATTAATGCTTTTCTAACAAGAAAGTGCTGTGTGTCTGTCTCTAATTTTATTATCTCTGTAGAAATGTATGAATTGATTAATCTGATTTCTTATTTGGTGTGAGTGTGTAGGTGTATATCTTTTATTAGGTAAGTTCCATCACAAAAGGTTTTCATTTTTAAAAGAGGATACTGGTTAAAAAATTACAGTTCTTGATTCCAACTTGTCTGGATGCATCTTAGAAGAGTAAAGGTCCATCTTGCAACTTCTTTCTGGAGGTTTCCTAGTAACTTGCAGCAAATGAATTGTGAGATTCATTTAGTGGTGAGTTTCATTTAATCTCACTTTCTTGTCTGAAAATTAAGCATCCAGTCTAATCTATTAATCTGTGCTACCCCACTCATTAATGGAGACAGGGTAGTTCTACAAACTGCAGTTTGGTGCATCCTGAAGTGGTTAAGACAAACTCATGCTGAACAGTAACCCTTATCCTATGCCTACGCTGTGCTTACATTTTATTTGTCATTTACAGTGTTATGTATTTAAGATCTGATCACTCTTCTGGGTATTCATAAGCTTACTAGATAAAGGTAGAGTCAGTACAGCAAAGTCCTATCTTGAGTCTGAATGTTCTGGGATGGGCAAGCCTAGACAGAGACTGTTTGAAGAGTTTTGTTTACGAGTCATTACTTATTTCTTCAGGGTTAGCTTTGACTCCCAGCTGCTGCCATGTGATTTCCAGTATTCATCGAGATTTTTCTCTCTTGTCTCTTTTTGTGCATACACACACACATGCACATACACACTCTCTTCGTTTTTTCTACTGACTTGCTAGGTAAAATATATATAATTACTGATCTGGCTTTCTGAATTCTGTCAGCAGACTATGAACTGAATCATGTGCAGCAGCAGGTATGGAAAGCATAAGTGATACAAAAGGTATCATCTTCAGTCTTTATCTGTGCTAATTACCCCAGGCTCTCCTTGCAGGCAGTGAAGACAGATTGTCCATTTTACTGTTCAATTCATCTAATCCCGAAGGAGCCATAAAAAAAATCATATGAATCTCATTCTGAATGTAACTGTCTCTCTGCTGACTACACAGAGAGCTTAGGGCAATGAGAGTAAATGTCTACATCGAATGTGTCTACTTTGGGTCAGATACATTCATTTCCAAAAATTCATGTGTAGACAATATTGATAAGTCAGAGTGAAGGTCTCATATCTAAAAGGACTTCATAGAGACCCTGATGATTAGCTTTAGGCTGTGATTTTGTGCTATTGTAGTGGTTTAATACCAGCCAGCAACGAAGCCCCACACGGACACACTCTCTCACTGGCAGTATCAGGGAGAGAATTGGGGGGGTAAAAGACAGAAAACTCATGGGTTGAAATAAAGACAGTTTAATAGGGAAAGCAAAAGCCACGCACACAAGCAAAGCAAAACAAGGAATTAATTCACTGCCTTAATGAGCAGTCAGGTGTCTGGCCACCTCCAGGAGAGCAGGGCCCCATCACATGTAACAATTACTTAGGAAGACAAAAGCCATCACTCCAAACATCCCCTCCTTCTGACCACTTCATATACTGAGCATAATGTCATGTGGTATGGAATATCCGTTTGGTCAGTTTGGGTCACCTGTCCTAGCTGTATCTCCTCCCAACATGCCTTACACCCTAGCCCCTCTGCCACCATAGCAGTATGAAAAACAGAAAAGGCCTTGGCTCTGCGTGAGTGCTGATCAGCAACACCACCACCACCACCTCCATATTATCAACCCTGTGCTCAGCACAAATCCAAAATACTACTTTCTTCACAGTGGCTAGTACAGGGCAAACTCTTCCCCAGTCAAAACCTGCATAGCTATGAAGACTTTTATTGGTATCACATTAAACTGCATGTGCTCATACCACTTCACAATCCCACAACTCAGTCAAGACATTCTTTCTTGTTCAAGTGACTGTGCTCTGACCTTAGCAGCAAACTTTTTTGGTTTCTGTAAGCAACAACAATGTTGATTTTTTAGCTATATCAATCTGACTAACCAACCCCATAAGTGGCTGTTACAGGACAACTAAAGGGAGAGTGTCCTGTGGTAGAAAGAAGAGACAAGAGAGGTGATGAAACTGGTAAACTGTGATTGCCACCAAAGCTGTATAGTGTTGAAGCTGCAGTTTAGAGACTTAGCTCATAGAGAGCTCTTTGGAGAGTCCCTTCTTTTAGCTGCTTAGCATTGCATTTCCGCTTAGCACCAAATGTTTATCAGATATCTTTAAAGTTACATTTGTAACAGCCTGTTTTGGTTGTTTTGTTTAGTTTTGTTTTGGGATTTTTTTCAGCAGTTTGTGTTTAAGTCTTTTGCTCAAAAAGGCTCTATTTTTAAGCAGTAAATGTCACTTTGATGGAAATGCATGTATTTACCATCCATTGAGAGGTGATGCCTACTGTGACCATAAAGCTAAACTTCATTGCCTTGATAAATAGTTCATCTCTTGGCTGCTCAGCAGAAGGATTTTCTTAAACTAGTAAGTTGTGGGCTAAGCACCTTTGAAAACTATCATTTGTCTTTTGATTATAATTTCTACATGAAATTATTTATCACCTTTTCAAGGAAAAATAAGCATGAAAAAAAAAGGAATTTTTCAAGGAAGACTAAACTGTCTACCTAATCATACCTACCCTTTGGGTTAGCACTGGAACAGCTTTGTAGTCCTATGGTAATGATTGATTTGAGCTGTGTCACTTTTGTTCTGATGTGCTTTATAAGCATCATCTTGTGCAATTGAGGAAAAACATGTCAACATGGAGCATGCACTGTGGCAGAGCAAATATCAACAAGTACACTCCTTTTCCTTTGAATGCAACTCCCATCTTTTTTTTTTTTTTTTTTTTTTTTAAATCCCGATGCAAAGCACAGTATTCAAGTCAGAAATACTGTAGTGTTTCTCTATCTCCAATTTAACTAGTAAAAAGGTTTTTTGGCGAATATATGGGTGGGATGTCACAATTTAGTAGGTTTTTCTTCCTCAAACTTTCATTGTGTCATTTAATAATAATGCTACATCACAAAGAAGAATGTATAACCTATGAGCAAATAGTGGATAAAGACATATATCATGTGCCTGGTAATTACTTTGTAGCCTGAGGGGCAAATTCTCAGCTGGAGTAAACTGAAGTAGCTCTTTGAAGTACATACACTCATTCCCACAGTGTACACTGACAGTCAAGCTCTGGGGCAAACAGGCAAGCACAACACACTGTGGCAGGATGATTTTGTGCCAAGCAGCTTCTTCATTTCACTCCTGCACAGAACCTTTCTCCACTTCTGCAGGCTCTAAATAATCCTCCGCTCCTTTCCCCAGCTACCTAGAAATGCAATCTAAATCCTGGACAAAAATCCATATTATAGAGAAAGCATTTAAAGAAGACAGCATATGTGTGTAACAAAAATGAACAGCACTGGCTGTCAGCAAGTGCAGTTCTCATTAATACTGCCCTAGGAAGCAATTGAAATATATACAGTAAAGAAAACTTTCTGGATGGCTTCTTTCTATCCATTGTGGCTTCTGCCCTTTAGAAACAGACACAAATCAGGGTGTGATTTTGTTTTGTCTGATGCCAAACAGCTTTTTCTTGCACTGAGGTTCCTTTGCCAGTCATCAAATGCCATTGACAAAGAGATTTTTCTCAGAAAGTTCTGAGTCCTGAATACCCATGTCATTGTCAGGTGAAGTGCTCCCAATGAAAATCTTTTTTCTTCCACTGACCATACATCAGAATGAATATTTGGGATATAGACAGTGCAGATATCTAAAAGGAATGGGACAAGTTCTGTCCCAGGTCTCTGTCTTCACCCCTTTGTCTCTTTTGCTCTTTGAGCAGTAATCTGATGAGAACACATCTGAAGCTGAAAAGCTTCTTTTGCCTCTGTCTCCCTGCCTACCTACCTGCCAACCACGTCCTCAACAGAAAAAAAAACCTTCTTGGTTTTGAGTCATCTGTGCATAAGTAAGTGAAATCTTAAAATCCCATGTGCATACAATCAGGACTTGTGGTCAGAGATTCAGGAGTTCAGCTACCAAAGGGTTAATGTCATATTTGCTCCCAAGTCACCCATTATTATCCTTTTCGGTGTGACAGAATACATCCAGAGCAGTTAGCAGGGTCATCACTCAGACATCGATCTTGGGGTGGTAGAACACATCAGCAGAGGATGTCTGGACCAGCAAGTTGATTCAACACGTTCTCTGGGTCCCAGGCTTCCTCACTGGAATGGGGAGAAATGGGTGCTCTCAAATCATAGGATCACAGGATAGTTTGTTTTGAAAGATTATCTAGTTCCAACACCCCACCACATATGGGGAAAAAAGTTAGACTGTCTGGCAGCTGTGTCCTTCTAACCATATTCAGAGAAGCTACACTGTATTTCACGATATTTGGTGACTTAAAAAATGTTAGATTGATCTCTGAGATTCAATAGCTGCACAGGGAGGTTTTCTAACCTCTTGACCTACGAATTTCCTTAGATTTACCTGTCAATCCTGTTTAGCATTTTATCAGTAAACTATAACATGACAGGCCTCATTACTATTGAATATAGGAATCAGTGACATGTGTCAAAATGATGGTCTGTCATTTAAATGCAAGCACCCTTTGGGACCAGAAAGAAATCATTTGGTGAAAGGCAGGGAGGGGCAGAGCGAGGATGTTTAATTTTTTAGTTTAAAAAAAGACCCATTCCTAGTTCTAATGGCTGATATTGACAAAGAAAAAAGCAGTGGTTAAAATGTGATTAGATCTGTTTTGCAATCTGCTGTTGCACGGTTTGCTAATTTTAATGTATTAAATGCAACAATATACTTCATTTACTCAAAAATAATAATAAGAGGCATCTATGTTGTGTCTACCTATAAATGGCAGACTTGCCTCTCTCACAAGAAGTTGGCTAGATTCCGTGATCCAGAATTTGTCATGATCAAAGCACATTTTGCAAAGAATGCAGAATATGATTTTGCTTAAAAATCAGCTGCTGAAACAAACATCTAAGCATTCATTTATTTCTCATATGGCAGCATTAAAATAATTGGCAGCACTACAGCAACTGTAATGGTAAAATGTATTTGTGCTTCATGCCACAACGAAATGATTTTAGTAGGGGCTAGCACAACTTGAATGCCAATAAGGTACTGAGAGCTGTGAAACATAATGACCATACTGTATTTGAGGTTTAGGATTTACTCAACTTACTACAAAATCAATAATGGGATAGTTTGTAACAAAATCTATTTGCTGAGAAAGAATGTCAGTGCAGGTATTCATCAGAGGAAGGAGAGGCAGACTGTACAGTGCCAAAGCCAAAGATACAAATGAAGGTCTTTTATAGCACACTGGTTAATAGCTGACAGTTCCAGAAATCTTGGAGACTGGAAGGATTTAAATGGAACTAAGTGGATGGGAAGACATTATGGAGCATAAACATCCACAAATCTGTTGAATTATTTTTGAAGTCACATTTCCCAAGACTAGCTGGAATGACCATTCCTTGTCATTGCAATGTTTCTTGGTTTCTCTTGTGAATACTGTTGTTGGATTAAGTAAAGCCATTGAAAGTAAAAGCCTTCAGTTTTCCCTCTGAGACCAGTTCTGAACTATGACGGAGATGGAATTTTGTATCCTTTTTATAGTTCATTAAATTTTTCATTTGTATTTTTCCGGTTCTGCCTTATTTGTACTTTGGCTCATAGTCTTTCCAAATTAAAATGTAAAGCCAAAAGCATTAGTGTTCAAAACGTAACTGATTTCCAAGGGAAGGCTGATACTGCTATGTCTCCCTTGTTTTTGAAACAAATAAACCTTCCAAAATGGAAGTACTTCTTTGGCAGGTATTCACAAGCCTTGGCCTTTAATCATCTTCTGTAAGGAATGGATCTTGTTTGAGAAATGTAGGTCTTAACCATTTTGGAGGACTTACTTAAAATTAAGGGTTTGTGTTTTTTTGAGTTAGATTTTTTTTTTCTTTTCTCTTTGAATATCTGCTCTGTTTCTAGGTATGTTCAGTGAAAATGTATGTCAAGGAATGTCTAGGCAAAATGGCTGTTAAACGTTCTTCATCCTATCTGAAAGCATCGTTCTTGACCTCTGTCTCTTCTGGCTTGTTTTTTGTATGCATAAACAATTCCAGTGATACAGATCAAACAATGTCACACACTGCTTCAGAGGACTGGGTTGCCTTCCTCTAGGATCAGCTTGTGACCCTGCATGTGTGAAATGGGGAAAAAGACTTCTCCCTTTGCTATGGTTTACTATTCAAGCATGTATTGTGTTGGTATAGACTCTGTCATATCATCTCCCTCAGACCAAATTGCAACTTTTTCCACGTTCTGATCTCCTCTACATGAAGCTTTGGACTAGGTGTCTTCTACTCTGTATGTCTGAGAGCTTATGTGATCCATACCATCTTGTCAGTGTTTTACACTTCTTTGACACTGCTTGACTGTGTATTCAGTGGGAATTGGTAAGCACAGACCAAACAAAGCTTGTAATAGGAGAATTGGATATGGCATCTACCTTTAAGTCTCTTGTTTCTCTGTGAAGTCAGAATCTGGTGCTTCTAAAGAGCAGGGACTGAACAATTCATAACAATGCTAATTTTAGAGACCTTGGTAGGCAGTCTGAATGTTATTTAAGGTGATATAAGATCCCACCAGAACCTAGAAAAAGGACAGAGGAAGAAGTTTACCATAGGTGAAAAGTGCTTTTTAAAAATCTGAAACTGTTCATCTTGGCTCAGGATCAACATTAACATTCAGAATTAACACTCTTGCGCTTTGGCCACAACAACCCCCTGCAGCCCTACAGGCTGGGCACAGAGCGGCCAGGTGGAAAGGGATCTGGGGGTGCTGATTGACAGGAGGCTGAACATGAGCCAGCAGTGTGCCCAGGTGGCCAAGAAGGCCAATGGCATCCTGGCCTGCATCAAGAACAGTGTGGCCAGCAGGAGCAGGGAAGCGATCCTTCCTCTGTACTCAGCGCTGGTGAGGCCACACCTTGAGTGCTGTGTTCAGTTCTGGGCCCCTCAGTTCAAGAAGGATATTGAGGTGCTGGAGAAGGTCCAGAGAAGAGCAGCCAGGCTGGTGAAGGGACTTGAGCACAAGTCCTATGAGGAGAGGCTGAGGGAGCTGGGGTTGTTTAGTCTGGAGAAGAGGAGGCTCAGGGGTGACCTCCTCACTCTCTACAACTCCCTGAGAGGAGGTTGTAGCCAGGTGGGGGTCGGTCTCTTCTCCCAGGCAATCAGCAGTAGGACAAGAGGGCACGGGCTTAAGCTGTGCCAGGGGAGGTTTAGGTTGGATATTAGAAAGAAGTTCTTTACAGAGAGAGTGATCAGGCATTGGAATGGCCTGCCCAGAGAGGTGGTGGATTTACCGTCCCTGGAGGTTTTTAAGATGAGGCTGGATGTGGCACTGAGTGCCATGATCTAGTAATCACAGTGAGGTTGGATCAAGGGTTGGACTTGATGATCTCAGAGGTCTCTTCCAACCCAGTTAATTCTATGATTCTATGATTCTATGATTCTATGAACTGACAACATAATGTTGGAATTACACAGAAGATAATGATTCAGTGCAGTAACAGTATATGCTACATATTCAGAGTTTTCTGGAAAGACCACAGGAGGAAAAGAGATTGCTGCTAACTTGCCGTGCTTTCTTAGGGACAATTGAAATGGATGGTTTGATTTCTGCAGCTGACAAAACAGTTTTGGAGGATGCTGGTGGAGGGAGAATAGTAGAGCAGTAAAAGAGTAGGATACCACTGGATAGAGTACCCAGTTAAACTGAATCACATATCTTGTAACAACCACCACAACTGCAGCACCTGGTATCTGCCATTATCACTGCAAGCTGGTTGGCATAAAAGGACAAAAATTTTTACAAAGATTGTCTACTACTGTGAATCATAGTATTACCAAAGTGTTTTCCAGCAATGAAAACACAGCAGTGTGTTCACATCAAAAATAAGGACAAAGTCTTTAACATCTCCTTTATATAGCATAACCCACATCTGTCTGACAATAGTGACTCAAAATAAAAAAATAAATTAGAAAATAAGAAGTTCTTAAATGTTTGAAGTGTGAGTGTAAACATTCAATTCAAAAGTTAAAAGTGGGTGAAACAAATCATTCTAAATGATCGCCTGTGTAATGACAATTCTGTCAGCACAAATGAAAGCAAGTATTTAAGCCTTGCTGTTATGAGAAAGGATAAGAGGTTTTTACACCATGAAGGTTTTTTTCTGTTCCTTTGCAGTGTATGATACCAAATAAATGAATCTCTGTGTAATGAGCCAAATCTGCCACAGATTTTAGTGAGTGACTCTAATATGATGGCAGATGGTGTAAATCAGTGCAAAATTTGGCAACAGATATTAGCTGGAATCTGTGATGTTTCAGGGGACTTCTATGTATGCAACCCATGAGTTTCATCCGAAATCACAAATTTTTCCTTGTGTTTAGATGAAGACATGAGCTTAATTTAGCCTCTCAGACTATTCCTGGCACTTAACTTGTCATTAGTCTTCACTCTGATTTAGAAGAAATGGTGTGCTAACAAGTCACTTAGAAGACAAAAACTGGTGACTTCCAGCCATTAAAATAGATGTTTGGCAATTCAGAGAAAAACCTCCTTGGGCAAAAAGCTTACTGCTGCTGCATAATAAGACATTTTTCCAGATCTTTGCGTTTAGATTAACTTGAGAGTTTGTCAGAAAGGACCCAGTCATCATGGAGAAGCTCCCACTGATTGTTTGACACATGTTGGAGGATTTAAGTCCAGGAAACAGGACTCTGACTAAACACACCTAAATACTTCTTAGCACTGTGGAGAGAAAGGACAAAGACAATTTATGATGCAGTTTTTCTTTTTTCTTCCTTTATTCTGTTAATCTGTGTTTAGGAACAATTTATCACTTTTGCAAATCATCTTGTGATTTTATGTACTGGTTATGACTTACCACTCTTTTTCCTTAATTTTTTCACTTTAATTTCATGTTGAAATTTAGTATGGCCACTGACAGTGTAGAACTGTATATTCCCAGAAGAGCTCAAGTTCCTTGCAGTTTTATTTAGACATTCTCTTTCTCAGGTGCAATATGATCCTTCCTCTTCCTGGCATGGGTTGTAACCATTATCCCATGTCTTCTATATTTATGGTGTTTTGTCTGGAGCACTTTGTAGCTATCAGATACCAATATAATTCCTGTATTTCAAGTGTAGATTCTGAAATTAATTTAGCTTATGAAAGAATAGGGAAAATACTGAAACATTTCTCCTATCTGTTCTTTATTACGCATTAAAGTAAGGAACTACATATCCGTGAATGTCTGGTGTACTAAGGTAAAGACCTTCTTATTTTAAAAAAATTGATGAGGAACATGACTATAAGAGATTATTAATAAAGAGTGAATACACAGTGACTTATTTCATATTTCTCTTTTAATGTTGTGTACATAAAGTGCAAATATTAATATCCTAAACACTCTACATGTATGAAGTTTTTAGCCAGTTTTTAGACACCTTAGACAACAATGCATAGAGAAACAGAAAAGATCTTTTATCTCATAATTCTTTCCACTAAGTCTAGTTGATTATTTCTATCTACCTGCAATATTTTATGTCTGTTGATTTTTTAATATTTTTTCTAGCTCATATTTTAAAGTTATGATGAAATCTGTTCTCCAAGGTGTTTACTATTCATGCCCTGACACTCAAAGGTCATAATCCTCTGTGAACTAATAAACCCCGTGCTCAACCATTGCGGTTGTAGATGAATAGATTGATGAGGACACATACACTTGCAGGACCTGAGGTCCTTCTTAGTCTTTCCATAGTAACACAGAATGACTGATAATCTCTCTCTGTGCAAGGTCTTCTGAATAGTTTTATATCCAGACAACAACATCTTGTCCACAGCTTGGAAAGGCTGAAGCATCATCCTGTAAACCTGTCTGTCCTTTGCTGTTGACAACAGAAACAGGGAGTTTCCTAAGATCCCAGTTAAGACTTCTAGATTTAGTAGGGAAAATGCTATTCTTTTTAGCCGCAGTATAATCATGGTGCATGTAAGTGTTTAAAAATGTTTACTGACAACTGAGTGATGAAGAAAGTTTGAGGGCAAAAACAAAGAGGTGTTTTGACAGCAAACAATATTTTTTGTTTGCTGCATCTGGACCATGCTTAAATCTGGGCAACACATCACAAGCAACTGATACATAAATATAATGAATAGCTCTGGCTACATAGCTCTGGCCAAGAGAAGTGAGATATCATCTATTATTATTGATAAAATTTCACTTAGAATGTCCCGTAAAAAAAAGAGAAAAATAAAAAGCTATCTTGAAAATGAGTTGTGATGAAACATTACCAGTGATCTACTCCATCCCAACTAATTTAATGCCTTCAACTTGATTGTTTGATCTGAAAGGCGGAAAATACTTTGAGAAGATCTAGTGGCTTTCTGGAAGATCTAGGTAATTTGAGTTTTTAGCCATGAGATCCTTAATTTTATACCCCCTTTTTTGATGAGATGAATTGTGTTTTGCTGCATATTAACACCTCCAAGTAATTTTTTCTCTGTATTCTGATACTGTTTTTATGTAAGCTATGTCTCAACCACATCTGGTCCTGCCCTTATCACTCCTTGTATTCCCTAAATGGAGAGCTGAGGATTTCCCTTCAGCCATGAAGTCAGCGATTACCTAAGGTGAATGACTGAGTTGATCCCTCTTAGATGTCTCAGGAGAGGAAATGTACTGGAAGCACACTATGGACAAAGGTATTGCAGAATGTCAGTGGTCCTGCTGGTGCAGTTGTGGTCACTGGTTACTGGATGTC
Organism: Pyrocephalus nanus; assembly: GCA_038380795.1. Lineage (NCBI taxonomy): Eukaryota > Metazoa > Chordata > Aves > Passeriformes > Tyrannidae > Pyrocephalus > Pyrocephalus nanus. The sequence continues at coordinate 38,679,567 of CM076259.1, forward strand.
AGAGGTTTAAAAGCTTCAGGAGCTGCTCTAAATTATGCTGAGAGTTCAACAGTTCCTAATTCTATAGACTGTAGGGAGGGAATGCAGCCTCAAGTTGTTTTTACAGTCTTTGATGTTTCTGTCATATCACATGACTGCTTTCAAAAAGGATTGATTTCCTTTAGTGTACTGGTCTAATTTTTGCAGACCTTTTTCAGTTGCTGTATCTTGTAATCTGGTTTATAAAAGGGAGTGGAAAACAGAAAAAAGGGTTAATTTATATTTTTTGGTGTTCCTGATGCAAATTGAGAGTCAGTAAAAAAAGTTAAGGCTTCAAAATTACCACCACATTGAGTAGAAGGTTCTTCTCATTCTTTTTCTGTTCTCTTTTAATAGGAAGAAAGAGATAGACAGAGCCATAATAGATGCATACATTGCACTTCTGTGGGTCTGATTGCTTTTATTTATGAAGATCATTCCTCATGCCCATTTCTCTTGGAAATATCATCAGAGATTTTTCTTCTTGACAAATATGCTTTAGGGGATGAATCAAACATTTTTAAGCTGCCACTGCCTACAGGTAGTTTGGGAGACCTCTCAGATTAGTTCTTTTGCCTCTGGATATTTTAATAGATTCCCGTATTAGAATTGAACTCAGGTCTGTAGTTACAAAAACTGCAAGTTGAAGCTGCAGTTCTCTTGGCAAATTGGACAATTTTCTCACCTGCCTTCCATTGGACAGCTTACAATACCTATTTAATTACTAAGTAGGGAAGAGAAAGCTTACTTCCCTGACAGTATTAGAGGCATTCTCATGTAGGCAAGATGGAGAAGGCCAAAAGCTGAGGAAGTAATGCTTTTTTATCAGACATTATATCATAACGCTTTTGCTGGTCACCTTCATAAACACCTATAAATTTTCTATTTTTCTCAAAATTAGAAATTTACCTTGAACCTCTCAATAAAGAAAAGAAACTTGCAGGTAACAAATAATAGGTTTTAAAGATACAAACAGACATTTAGTACCTAAGCTATATGTAGAACAGTTGGGTACTGACACTCTGAGGTCTCAGGTTTTTGCCCTACCCTAGTGGGGAGTGTGCTGCACAGAGCCTTTGATGAAAAGCATGAAATGGGTCACCAAGTGCCATTTTGCTGTGGGTTCTTATCGTTGTCTTTCCTTTTTTCAGCTTGGGACACTCATGTCCCTCTGCAACAGATGAATCATGTCAAGTATGACAAACATAAGGGGGTTGAAGATTTTTATCTTGGTGGGTCCTTTGAAGTGCTGAATGGCTGTAAAACCGCTGTCAGAAAGTGCCAGATCTCATTAACAAGCAGTCGTTATGTTTTCCATCCTGGATTACCTCTCATGACTCTCTGGCTTTAAGTATCTCATGAAAAAGCTGTTTGTACTATGCCAGACATTTATTCACCTTCCATGAATGCCTCCCAAATATTCAACTAATAAATGGCTCACTCTTCCCTCTCCCAAAAACTTCTATAAATCTGTTTTCCTCCTGCAAGCTACAAAGTCCAGGGGCTGACACTTCCTGTGGAGGTCTGCATGTCAGCTTTCCTTAGCCCTTGCAGGAGTCAGATTCCAGTGTCTGATTTACCAGCACAGACACAACTGAATCCCCTCATTTCTGATCAATTCAGGACACAATCTGAACCTTAGGGTCTCTGCCTCCACATAGTCTTCTTTGAGCAGCACAGACACATGAAACTCACAGTTCTGGGAAGAAAAGCCTACGAGGTATCACTGGTTAAAGCAACCTATCTTTTGGACAGGGAGATTTTATATGCTCATTTATAGGGAAAGCATCTTTCTCATCTTTCTATGTTTCTTTTTGCAGCTATCTCACCTTCATGGAGAAAAGACCTTTTGCTTAGGGATTTCAATCTGTACCAGAGTTTGAAGCCAAGGCATTGGAAACAGTAAGATTTATGCCTTCTGAACTTGTATGCCCAATTTCTGTGTGACTGCATCATCCTGTGGAACTATATACATCACAAATACATTGTAGAAGAAGCTGATCACCTTCATAAACACCTATAAATTTTCTATTTTTCTCAAAATTAGAAATTTACCTTGAACCTATCAATAAAGAAATTTGCAGGTAAAAAATAATAGGTTTTAAAGATACTTATTTGTAGGAGTACACATATATGTACTTTGTCTGTATATGTATATAATCCTATAAGCCTATATTTATGGAAGTTTTATTATATCTATATATGCATAGATATATCTCTATATATATCTCCATGCACATAGGCTTTAAAATTAGATAGAAGGAATTTCCTTCTGTATATAATAATAAACCAGCTCCAAACAACATGAAATGTTACCTGACTTCATTTGACATCTAGCCTTTTTTCCTATGCTTTCAGGAAGCCCATTCAGCCGTTCCTACCAAGCTTTCATGTGTTTAATTATGTGCATTCTTTACCTGCAACTCATGTAGTAACTCCAGCACCTGTTTTGCACCTTTGTGGCAGCAGTTGCTGTAACTGTGCAGCAGCAGTTTGCTACAGGTCTTACTAGAGTGTGCTTCACCTTGCGTATTTTTAAAAAAAGCACCTGATTTGTAATTAAAACAAAGAAAAACATTTCTGGCCTGCTTTTACTACATGGGGTAGCTATAAGGAAGTTGTTGTTTTCCTGCTTGATTATTGCCTGCTTGACCATTAACCAACTATTAAAAAAAAAGCCAGTGCTCTCCTAATGCAGTTACACAAGCGATACGAACTTTAAAGAGACAACAGAACAGATGTTGGAAGGTCATCATAGAGCCAGAAATTATGTACCTTTAGATTTAACATGTTGGTCTGATTCCCAGACAGCTGATTCCCCCTTGATTTTAAACAAGAAAAGAGTCTTTTGTTTGGTGTTCATGCAGTGTGTAGCACAACAGGATGCTGGTCATTCAAAAAAAAAAGATTGATGATAACTCCATCTCTCTGCCTGTAATGGATTTAAGCAACAATTGCTGCATCAATGCCAAAAGATTTAAAAAGGTCAAAATCAAAAGGGAGAGAAGACCCTTGTCCCTGTCCCTGCCATCAGGAGAGTAATTGTTATCAGTAGCTCCAATAATTGCAAAAGTGCTGAGCTTGCTTTGTGGTTCTGCCTTAAAAACTTGATTATGTTTTCCTGGTATGAAAACCTCATTGGCAGGCACTGCATGCTGATGACAGTCATTTTTCTTCCCACTTGATGTTGACCATTGCAGTCGTCCTTGTAAAAGAACCCCACAATCTCATTATAGCTTCAGCAGCGCTCTTGCTGAACAACAAAAAAGGCTTAACAGTAAATGCATTGTCTGATGTTGTGGACAGCAGCGGTGCAATAGGACAACAATCGCTCTTAGTTGGACCATAATCTAACATCCTGAAGAGGTAGAGACACTACATGGGTTTGGGGAGAAGGATGCTTGAAGTCATTTTGTAAGCAGGGATGTGATTGTTGGAGATGCTGGTGCTGCTACTATGCTTCTCAGTTCAGTCTTAGACTCTGCCACAGATGTTTTGGCCAGCATTGGTTGGTCAGGAATAAAATTGCCATGTACAGGGAATAGTTTAGAGGCTAATAGGGATAAGGGAAATGCTGATACTTCTTGCCCTCCTTCATGTTTGTGGTTTGCCATGCAGTTCTGTTGTCCTGAGAGACATTGTGAACTTCATCATCTCTGTTCTTGACAGGAAAAATATTTTGTATGGGTGGAAACATGTCCTGCCTCCTTGTCATTGACTTTGGCATGTAGAGGAAAGAGTATCTTTGAATGCATCTCGAATGGGCTCAATCCTTTTCCTCACTTCCAGAGGTGTCAAGGCAAAACAAGTTGATTGTTTCTGTAAAGCCACTCCTGCCTTCTGATGGTGTATCTGGATAATCAAGCCAATCTGATTAACTATGCACTAGTTTATAATTTATTTTTTTTATTATAATTCCCACCTCTTAGCTATGAAGCTTAAATTAGATTCACATGAATTCAAGTACGAAAAATAAATTCTGCCAAGTCTGCCTCAGTTTAAATTAGGTCCTTGTATCCTAAGAAAAACTGCAAGTATTTTTGTTTATGCAAGATTTCAAGAAACTTAAGAAGCATCAAAGGAGCCATCCATCCCTGCATCAGACCTAGAAGACCCACAGGCCAGCTCAGGTTGTGGGGAAGACCTGTGGAGGATAGCTGTGGGCTTTAAAGAAGGCAGACATCTGGAGGGAGTGTTAATCTCATGAAAAACATATTTCAGAAAGCTCTTGATTTCAGCTAATTAAATAAATCTGGAATTATTCCTTGTCCCACTGGATCTCAATCTCTTTTTCAGCCTCCTTTCTAAAAGTCAACAGAATTACTGATGGGTGGCTGCTCAGTGAAACATGATGATGTTTCCACCCCAAGGTAAAGCCATGTTTGTCTGGATGCACATCTAACTGAATGGATTTGCTATACAAGTTGTCCTAGTGTAACTAAGGCAATTGGGTTACACAGTGCATATCCTGGGACAATCAAACCAGTTTAAAACTATGTTTTCATTGACTTGAAAGGGTTAGTTTCAGCTCACTGGATAAAAGTGAAGCTTTAACCACTGTGAGTAACTCTATTAGATCTTCACATTCTTATAACTAGGTCAATATTATATTAACTTAGTTACTCCACTGCAGTGTTTCAGGCTAAAAAAGCGTCCCTAATCCCTAGAATTCATCACCACTGAGGTCTCAAGCTTTGAATCAGACTAGACTAAATGGTTAGAAGTGAACACAAACAGGATATTTTTTCTTGTAATAATATTTTCCTCCAAACACCTAGTTTGACTTCCAGTCATCTAATCTGTTTATAACTCTTTGTCATATTCTATACTTCATAGAATCATACAATACAGAACTGTTTGGGTTGGAAAGGACTTTAAAAATTGTAAAGGACTTTAAAAATTATCAAAAATTAATTTTTGTCATGGGATATAGGTCCACTGCAGATTGTGTTTGGGACCAGCTATCCAACTCTTTCTCAGCCCCTCTGATGTTATATATCCTTCTCATCACCTCTTGCATCTCATCCACCTCACTGGATGATCTCCAGGTCTACCATCTGGACACACTTTTGGCAGGCAGGTCTGCTGCTTGTCCCTGCCTCAGAAAAACGTTCCAGGTACTTCTGGCAGTCTAAGGTCTGCACTGCAGCCTCTCCCTTCAGCTGCTCCATCTGAGTGGAAGGGATTGGCCACCACCAGGCTAGATGGTGCAGTGGAGTGTCCCCCTTTCAAAGACCTGCCATCCTGTGTGAACTGCCATGCCAGCCCTGGCTTGATAGGTACAGTCTTGTGACACTTTTCAACCTTTGTCTATTGGCAGATTCTTAATGCTTTTCCAATTACATCCTTCTAGCTTCAATAATCTTCTCCATTGCTTTTATAGATCTTCCTGTCAGTAGCACCAAGTTCTTCTTTTCTATTTGATATTTTCTTTTATATACTTCTCTCCCTAAATCCTTATATAATATGGTATAGCGATGGGACAGATCGCTAAAGTGACCAGGGAACTGGTACTACTATGATGTCACACTCATCTCTGCACCACACTTGTTATTGTCCTTTGCCTCCTCCACCCTCTCACCCACCCACATTCATCTCTTCTTCTGGAACAGTTCTCCCTTTCCCTTTTTCCACTCCACTGGAATAAAACAGATCCATCAGAATTACTGGTCAGTATGGAGCCCTTAGCTACAGGCAGGAAAATGGTTCAGAAAGAGAGTGCCAGAACAAGATTGCACTAACTGTACTCCAGATTATGCAATGGGAATAGTCATTATTTAACAGAAGCAATGGTTTAATGAAGAGTGAAATAATTCCATGTCCCTAGAAATGCTTCGGGGCCCTTGTTGAACACACAGTGAGATTATAACAGTTTTCTGTGGTAGTTAGCAAGACACATGTCATATTTCATAAAAATAAGCTATTTTGTTCTTCCCCCCCCCTCCAAAATATATAGTTAACATAAGCTTGAATTATTAGTTGTTTTGAAGCTTTTTTCCTCAATGAAATATTTTTAAGTAAATCATAACACATTTTTTTCCCAGATTGGTCTGGAATTATACCTCACATCTCTGAATAAAGTTGAGTTAGTACTGCCTTTTAAAACACTGCTTAGAAAGGAGGGATTTATCTTATCTACCTTCAACCACATAAAATTATATTTTTATTCTATATGATGCTTCTGTCTATCTCAATTATCAATAGAAAGAGTTAGGTACCTCCAGAATATACTTTACAATATAAAACAACTTTACAGCATAAATTTAGGTGAGATGCACAACTTTAGAAGTGGACATATATGGCACACCAACAGCTGGAAGCACACAGGTGAGTGTTTGTATTAGGAATGTGTAACATCAGAAGGGGGAAATCAACCTTACATTTCCAAAAGCCACCAATATTCAATTCACTTGCATTATGATTCCAGAATATGTGCAGTCTCATGGATTTTCTAGAGTGGCTCCAGACAGTAGCATCATTGTAAAGCAAACCTAAGTCAACATCCAAGACTCTTCTTTTGTTTATAAATCAGCTTCAGTTTGGAACTGACTTCAAATTTACCCAGACAAAGCATGCAAAACCCCTGGATTTTCTGTTCATTGCCTCCAAGTAGTTCTACAATATAGTCAGAACAGAGCATCATTTCAAATCTATTGGCAGAGAAGGCATCAGGCCTATGAAGTCTTTTATCAATCGAAGGATGCACTTTAATCCTCATACCTAATATCTACTGAGCTCTGCTCCACTTGTCTGTGCAATGTTTTATAATAACAGGGTATTCCTGCTTCCCATTTCTGTATTGATTTCCTCATTTATTTCCTCTTTCCACTTAGTTTTTAAATTGCTTGATTTTTTTAAAGTTCATTTCCATTTTTTTGAATTTTCTTTGCAAGCCCTAAACCGTGCATTTTGTCCCCGAAGCACATGTGTACATATCTTCCTTTTTTCAACTAGAGAAATGAACGGGACATGGATTCATCAGTCTCTAGATGCTGTTTTGCATGTATCTACAAGTGTTTGAAGACATGAATTTCGGATTTCCACAAGCTGGGGAAGTGCACCAGGACAGAGTACTACAAACTTTGTTTCCTGTATTCTTTACCCTTGTCTTTAGTTTTGTTTTCACTTGAAGACATAGTATGGGAGTAAACAGACCTTTAAACTAGCTCTGTGTGTGTATTATTTTTATTCAAATTATTTCTTTCCTGTGTTTCCATCTATGTCATGGCTTTCATTGAATCCTATGGACCAGTTCACCTTTATTTTATCTGTTTCTTTAACTTTTTCTCTGCCCTCCCCTCTGTTATTGTAAAGCATAAGGAAAGACCATCTCTCTGAATCAAAAGTCTCTCAACCAAAACTCACTGCTGTGCTTCATATGTTTGCTTTGCTTTTAAAATTTGTAAGCATTATGTGGTGGTATTAGTATTACTGCAATTGTGATCATTTTAAGAAGCAATATCCTTTCACCAAAACAGTGTTTGCACACCTTCATATCAAATACAAAGGTAGATTTGTCTCATCTCAAAGAGTGATCTAGTTTGTCCATGGTGTACATATAAGCTAAAACACAAGATCAGATGGGTGGCAAATAAAATGTTACTTTTTTGTACTATTTAAATAAGTGTCTTCAAATGCTGATTAGTTTGAAACAACTTATAGCGTCCTTCACAATAGTTGACTATAACTGCAAAGAGACAACAACAATATCAGTAATACAAAGAATGTAGGAAAACTTAATTTCTAGGTTCATGCCCAGTTTTTTTGACAGCTATTATTCACTGAATAAGGGGGAAACAGGAGAGGTAGGAAACAGCTTTAAAAAATAATGAGAAACAAGAAATATGATATTCATCTTATCAGAATTTAGTTAGAGGAAGATGGGTGTAGGCCAGGATTTGAAATTGGAGATGAAGAAATTAAAGTCAGAGATTGATAAGTGCTGTAAATCACATGCATTTACACGTCATCTGTCTTCTCATACATGAGGATTGTACTATAATTCACAAGGCAGGAAATATTAATTTGTAAGTATCAAGACTTTAGAGTTAATAGATTTTGATCATAAGACTCACCAAAGGTATAGGATTGAAATATTTAAATGACTTAAGAGTGAAGCATAATCATACAGGAAATGGATTTGAAGAAACCTAGGAACTGTGTCTTTTCCTCTCCCCTTTGACTGTAAATATTTATTATTCTTGTGTATGTCCTTGGCCCATTCATCAGACTGTCTGGCATAGATCCTGGACAGGTTTGTTGTCTTTATGCCTTTCACTTGTTTTATACCCATTATATATTTTAGCCTGTTTTGCTGAAACATCATAAGTTCTCTTTCTTTCTGATTTCCCTGTGTACATGAAAGGGAAGCTCTTCTAGCTGTGATTGCTCTTATCATGTACTTGAAAGTGGATTTGGGACAGAGGCTGATGCACTCTAGAGGATTAGTTGAATCAGGGGGTTACAAGAGCTATTTCTCCCCTGCCATTTTTATTCATGTAGCGGGAGCAGTCATCCACAGGAACTGGGTGTACTGTCTAGCAGTACTTGCTCCAGGCTCCAGGTAATTTTTTGCCATGATTCTTCAAAGAAGATGGACAGTGATGTTATCTGGACCACGATGTTTTTCCACCTTCCTCTGTTTCTTCTGTAGTCACATTCTCGTCAATACTATGAACTGCAGTCATGAAATGTTTGATTGCTCTCTGCATACCCAAATCTTGTTGCTTCTTCTTCCATATTATCCATTTAATGAATTTTTTTCTGAATACAGGAACCAGCATAAAAGTAAGCAGCTGCTGGAGGAAAGAGATTGTAAGAGGAATTTGGTGCTCAGCCTGCAGTATGCACGTTAGCCTTGTATCTGTGGATTTTCTTAAAATCAATGGCCAGTTAAGTTTGGCACTCATTATCATGCAAAAGTTATAAACATGTTAAGATGTTGCATAGCCCTGTGGACTTTTTTGGCACATAATTTTTGTGGTGTTTCCCCAGATCTTTATCTGTGTATCCTGGTTAAACATGTTCAGAGTCCTGTATGCCACATACACTCTACATATCCCACCTCCAAATCTATTCTTGAAAAGTGATTTTGAGCATTTCAAGTCCCTGTTTTGAACAGCTCCTCTCTGCAGTGGACCAGAAAAAATGGATGTGCTTGGCTTTGTGCTACATGTTCTCCTCCATCATGTCATGCTGAATAGAAGTCTGTATCCAGATAGGGACACTTAGGCTTCTGAATGCAGAAGATTAAGAGAAAATTCACATTGCTTTACCTAGCCTCCTATTTGTGGTTCCTCATGTTCCTACTGCTCATTTCTATTATGCATTTTAACAAAAATTTATCATTTCTACTGCTACTGTCCCATCAGCAAAATAGCTCACTAGTTAAACAAGAAACCAAGAAAGGAATCACAAGCTCAAATCCTTCCTTTGCCCGTGACATCTTATTGCGAGTTGTCATCTCACTTTTTTGTGCTTCTGTTTCTTTCATTGAAAAGTACATCTACCACCACTGTGATTGCAAGAACAATTACATAAATATATCATCAAAATAAGACGCATATACAAGAAGCCTTTCCCAAATCGGGTCCTTAATAGTCAGGAAAGGTAAAGGTTGAGGACAAGGTAAATAATAAACAAATATTTTTTTTTTTCTGGACAAAATTTCAGTAATTTTAGGCAGTCAAAGACTGCACTAATGAAGACACTAGGAACACCAAAGCTTCACTTGCCATGGGTATAGGGCAGGAAACAGTGATAAAATAATGTTTTTAACATCAAGCTTGAAAGTAGCAGCAGTTCACACAATTAAGCTGGTGACTCAGTGAATTGCTTCTTTTAAAATTTCCCCAGCTTCGACACATCATGGGGTGACTTTATGTCCCACTGTTTTCACATCCTTGTTGATATCCTGAATTAGCCGAGCATCTGTTACTCCAATGAAATCAGATATCTGTTTTAATGTGGTTGTTTTCAATACTACAGTGTGATCTAATTATTCTTTGTACTGAAAAAAAAAAAAAAAAAGGAATGCATTCGATTCTAATTTTTTTTTTTGTTACAAAGGAAAATTATTTGTTTCATTAAACTCTTTTTCTTACTGTTCAACTAGATTTACCTATCAATGACTTCTATCAAAGTTTCCCCTTATCTGACTTGGTATCTTTCAGATGAAAAATTATTAAATTCAGGAAAGAATTAATCTGAAATAAATACCCATGCTCTGACTGAATGATTGGGGTACTAGTTTTGCTAAGGATTTCTTTTCCACAAAACATTACATTTTTCTGACCATACAGCCCTAATTTATCCTTAAAATGTTTTCTTTTTAATTGTATTCTTTAAAAGGATGACTTCTGTTCCAGGTCCATCATGACTTATTGCTTTAAACATCCAGTTCATCCACTGGATGCCCTGGTGCAGTGTTTTCCACCAGTCAAAAAAACCCATCTGACATAAACTACCTTTCTTCTGTTCTAAAGGCTCAATTTAGAGTTGAAAAAACGATCTCTATGGATCCTGAATGTCTTTAAATGATGTCCCAAAGACACAAGATAGGGATAATGGTGCATTGTGTTTAAAACTTTAGGATATGTTTCAAGAAAACTAGATATAGTTTTTTTATAGTTCTGGACAAATACCTTATCTCTGCTGTCTCTACACAGAGGGCAAAGCTGCTGTAACTCATGTCAAAATCCTTACAAGGATGGATCCATAAAGTCTCAGGATGCACTGACATATATTGCCAGGGGGACTATATTGATAGATAAAAGCCACTATGTTGTCAACAAATGTCTTACTGGTACATACAAAAATTGATGAGCTTTTCTTACTCTGCTGGGTGTCCTGAAAATCAGGAGAATTGTGACCCATCCCTGTCAGTTATTTTAATTGTGAGATGGATTTTCTAAGTGCAAAAATTCTAGCCTGGAGTGCTCATAACTGCTTTAAATAAAGAGCAGGATTTGTTTTACCAAGTGGAATAAGCAGAGGTTTTTCTTGCCTAGCAAGTTAAGAGCTACTACATTCCAATAATTGGAAGAAACCAGACCAGGAAATAGTTGCAATGGTTTGTGAGCTACAGATTATTGTTTATGAAGAATTCCAGATATGTTCCATGAACCAGTCCTCCATGAGATCTGAAACTGGAGTATCTGGTTCATCCTTTGAAGTCCAACAAATTATTTTGTATTGTTCCAGATAGTGGATGGGAATATGTGCAAGAAAAAGATACATGCATTATGTTTTTTATTTTTTTCTTTTGTATTTGAAGTGAAACTGTCAGCCAAGAAATAAACTCTCTAATCAGTCAAGAAAGATATGATGTTGCATCACAGTGTAGCAATGATGCTGACAAAATATTTTATAAAAAGGAGGTGATGTGACAGGTTTGGTATGTTTAATGGGTTTTTTATCAAAAAAACCTCACATTAGAGCAAACTACTAATGAAAGATCAGCAAAACCATTTGAATTTACTAAGCCATGTAATGAATTTCTATAAAATATGCAGGAAATACTGTGAAAAAATGGTACACTTTTTGTGTTTGGGTGACTCTACCGTAAACCCTTGAATAGTATACCTCCAGGTGTGGGAATTGGCTTTTTATGTCACCTGTAAGGGGATCAGGATGAGACATAAGTATGTTTGGGAGCATGCAATGGAATGGATTGCCTTTTCTGCTTCTTGCATCTATTTTTCATTTATTAATGATACTTGATTGATCTCCAGTGTTTGATCTTCAACAATTTCTCCTGAGTTACAAGTTTAAAGTAGAAGCTGGAAGACAATTTTCATTGAGAAAATGGAATTTGTGATTTAGTTCAGACAGATAGAAAAGGATTCATCCTGCTAAATGTAGGCATCTATAGATCTGAGTGTGTTGTTTACAATCAACCCCTTTGTAGTCAGTGGAGAAAACCAGGCACTTCACAGACAGAAGCCATCTTATTTAAAGCCAGATATCTGAAGTAGGTGAGAGGAACTGTCTCACTCTCTCCATTTGCTGTGGCTGGACCTTGGTGACTGACCCATGGAAAGTCAGGTGACATAAATCGCTATTGACTTATACACCAAATGGACGTGTCTGCTTTAGTACACTGTGACACAAAATGCTCAGAAGTCTGAGCAGAATCTGCTGCATTAAGGTGATTTGTTCTGCCTCAGAAGAAACTACATTTAGAAAATGCCTCTGGGAAATGCAGTCCCCCACAGCTGCTGTCTCCTCAGACCTGCAGTGTTTGTGCTTGGCTCAGTGGGAGGCCTTCCTCCCACAACTATGGCATTCCAGACCTGGGAGTCTCAGAGCTTATTTGCAAAGGAAGGGAAATCAGTCCTCTACAGGATCCCCACCACCTCTCTACTACAAATACTTTGATCCCATAGAAAAACATAAATACATGGACCTCTTCTCACTACCTGGCTTTTCCCCCAAAACTACTTCATGTTTCTCTTCACAGTCCTCATCTAACATATGCTAAAGGCAACCATTTCTGCTGAATACCCATGGGTTATAGGAGGGCAGATGAAGCTGTGACACGGATGAGGAGGCAATTCTGTGGTGAATCAGGAGTATTTGTTCCACACAGAACAGTGCTGGTACTCCTCCCAGCATCCTGCCAGGGAATCTATCCCTGGGATATACTGTATATTATAATAAATGTGTCTTGTCTATAGAGAGTAGAAATAGCTTGTTTGCTTGCAGTAAATATCTCTAGGCATATGAGTTGGGCTGTAGCTTATTTTACATATGGGAAAAATAAACTGCAGTACAATCATTGTGGGAATGGCCAAATTTGAATTGTTATTAGAAATGTCAGACAACAATCTGCACTCATCATGTCCCAGATCTCCTCAAATAGTCAAGCTGAAATTTGCTTTTAGTCAATACTGCTCTGTCTTCACAGCAGACACAGTCATAAACACACAAAAGTGTATTTGCAACAGTGAGAAGACACATCTGTGTCCCTCCCACAAACACTGTGACCTGTATAAAATTTCATGCTTTTTCTCTCCCTGAAATAACCCTAATCCTAAACCCTGTGTCTTGTCTATTCCCTAAACATTAGCCTATTTTTCTCCAAGTGCAGTTTGTAATGAATTACCAGTTTCAACAGCGTTCAGAGATCAGATAAGACAAGCAAAAATGTATGAAAATATGATCTAGCGGTCCCATTACGAACAGTGCTAAGAAAAAGGACAGTTGTGGCACAGATTTAATGTCCTGCAGCTTTCAAGAGGTGTAGTGGGGCAGCTACACCAGAGGTCAGCACACTGGTAATAACCCCTCAGGTTTCCTCTGTACAGCTTGTGCCCTTCCAAACGCTTTACAAAGAGCTATTCTCTGTGGGTCTGTGGGGCGAAGATTATCCAGAGCTGCTGGACACTGTTGGCTTCACGGCCATGGGGACATCATGGCAGCAGCCAGTCTGCTGCATGAGGGGAAGCTTTCATTATTAAATGCTGAAAGAAAAGAAAAAAAAAAAAAAAAGAAAATATAAAGAAGACAGGTCAGTCTTCCTCAGGGTAAAATATCCTCCTTTCAAGCTGTTCAACAGATAGGAGTGAGCCAGTCACCTTGTATACAGTCATTAGGAGCATCTACTCGCTCCATGCTCTGCTGGGAGACTGTAATAAGCTTCATCTGTCAGATCTTCTCACCCCACCTGTTAGCTAAAACAGTCTGTGGTGTGGGGGCCTCTTTCCTCACACTGGAGAAAGCATTTAACCTGCTGCTGCCAGCTCAGTGGGATGTACTGTTCCTGACTGCAGTCTGCCCACCTGCCAGCGCCAGTCTGCTGTGCTGTCCAGCCTCCCTCCTGCATCCCACACAGGCTGGTAGTAGCCCCCACCTGAACAAGTTAGTAGCTGCTATAGTACAGTCGAGATCTCACCTCTTTTCTCACTTGTCTAGTGACCTAATTTCACACATCTCATTCCTTTTCTCTGGCTCTTTTTACAGTTTGTCTGTTTTTCAGCTTCTGAGTTGCTAGTCATGTTTTTCCCATCAACCATTTTAATTTGCTATGCTTATAAAAGCTCTGCAGGTTTTTTTTCTTTCATCTTGCCATACTCTACCCCTATGAGCCTGTGATACAGATTTATTTTTTGTTTGTTTGTTTTTTCTAACCTTTCTTCTTTTCTTTCAGATTTTAGATATCAACCTCTCTTTAATTGTTGTTTTACCTTTGCCATCTGGAATGTTGTCCTTTTTCTTTTTCTTTTTTTTTTTTTTCTTTCTCTCTCTAATTCTTTCTCACTTCCATCCTGTTGAAATTTTCAGTGCACTGTGACATCAAACTGTGTAATAATCACCACATTCTCTGGTTTATATCATTTGAAGAAGCAAAAAGAATTTGAAATATCAGTGTTTCATTTCAAGAGCTTACGATTTTTCTGGGGAGTGTAGGAGAGGGCGCTCAAGGTTTATAAACAAAATAAAGAAATATTACAGTGTGGGATTTGTAAGTTAGCAAGACTGATATTTCATATGGGGCCTGAGTTGTCCAAATGAAGGCTGATTTCCTTAAATCCCAATCAGACTCACTGCTATCCATCCTTAGCATACCTACCCTCATCCCAATTAACTTCTTTTGTACCATCTTCTGTAATTTTTCTTAAAAAAAGAAAAAAAAGAAGGAAAATTTCCTTTCTGTCAGGATTTTGTCCTTCAAAAATAAAAATTTTTAACTGTTTTAGGTAAGTAGAAGCAGCCATGAAGGGTTGCTCCCTGCCCTAGTTCCTAACTTTTTAGCATTGCAAGTAAGCAATAACTTATATCCATGCAAAACAGTTGTCAGAAATGCTATCTAAAAATGATGGCATTTTACACTTAATTTCCTTGGGTGAAAACATGTATCCAAGGTGACAGGAAAGGGTATAGAGAATTAAGTTTCAGTCCAGTGTTCAGCAGCTCTGTAAGAATCACATCTCTCCCTCTCCTTTAGACCTACATGAAGTTAAGCTTTTCCATCCTTACACATCTAAAAAATCACATTCTTTGGTGATCTGGAGAGTGTGTGTCAGGAGACTTCAACAGTGCTCTACCGAATTTATGAACAGAAATTTCCAGCAGCTGCAAAACTTTAGTTTACATTATGGCAGCCATGGTTTTTGACTCTCGAGAGCTATAACGTCATTCCCTAGGGATGAGTGAGGTGTCATCCTTGCACAAAACAAGCGAGGAGAGAGTTTAATGAAGGCATCATTTTGGGTTTGCTACTGGACTGTCTAATCATAGACAGTGCCCTTATGCACCATGTACAGGTTGACCAATCAGGATAGTACTAGTGGGGAGGGACAGGAAGGATTCTGGTGCTCTGGTGTAGCAATTCTGGAGAGATGAATTTGCCTCCTGTATTTTGCATAATATGCTTTTACTAGGTGTGGCAAGAAATCCAAAGGGCTACAGAAAAAGTTCTGAGATGGAACTGAAAGTTCATGTGAACTACTTAGACAATATTCAGCAGAAACCTCTTTTCCGCAGACCTGAATCAAGTATCAGTAATGTAGTTTATCTCCTCAGCGGTTACTGCATCAGGCAGTGTTAGAGAATGTGCCATCATTATTGCTTTGTGGTACTGAAAATTTATGAAGTTTGTCTATGTAGAAGTTACATTAGAGGAACATGGCATCTTAATGTGTTGGTATGCTGTGTATTCCCTAAAACGGAGAACTTGTTTCTTTCGGTAGCTTGTTGGCAAGCTGAGTAAGTTTTTATACTACCCCATTTCAGAGACAAATCTTTACGCTACTCCAAAGCATAAAGAAGACTGTGGCAGGATGGTATCAGTCAGCTGAAGGGCTGTCATATTTCAAAATTAAATATGGTTCAGCAAACTAAAAGCTTTCATGTTCAGCCTCAGACATAGCATGGAATCTCATCGGTGTTAACAAATGCCTTAAATTTACTGGTTTTCATCACTTTAACTGCATATTATGTGCCCTGTAAACTCCATTACTCTACCACAGACGTACTTAGTCATGCAAAGAAATATTTAAGGCAATTATATCAAATTTCCCCTCTCCAGAAGAGTAGTCATAGCAATAATTCATAGCACTGCATGAATAACAATATATGAAAAGTTTGTTTAAGTTGAAGGGAAATAAGAGAGGTTTATGCAAATAACATAAACATTCTGAAGAATGTGACATTTTAATTGAAAAATAATTTTCACCCTTTTCATTATTTGAAAATATTGAATTAGTAAATTTTAATAAATGGTTTTGGAAAGGTGGTTAATTAGGAGAGCTTTTCAACTTTCTGCCCTTCAGCTTAATAAATACAAAATGTGCTCTTAGAGTATGAAACTGAAGTATTATCATGTTGGTGTTGGAAAAGTTAGATTTAAAATTGGATTGATTTTTGTTTCGTATTTTTCAACAAAATAGTCTTACTATTGAAGCAGTGAATTGCCTTTAGAAAAGAAAACTTTATGTCCCAGATCTATCACAGCCCTTCCTGTTTGACCTCACTCTGTCATCTTTCCTCTAAAGGAAGAGGTTAACTGTATTTTTTTTCCTACATTAAATTTTAATTGTTTGCATGTATTGCATCTAGGAAAAAGTAATTCTAATTTCCATCTCATTCTCTAGATTTTAAGAAAATAAAAATTGTACGTTGTAAACAGTTGCTACTAAGACTGATTGAAAAACACGTTTATTGTGTTTTGAGGATGTTTTGTGTTTTTTCCAGAAGCCAAATATTTTTACTTTATTACCTCCACTTTTTCGTGGAGATGAAAGGCACTCTTCCTCGAAGGGGAATTATTATTTTTTTAAACATCTGGTTTTAATAATCTGTAAAAAAATAGGCAAATCAGGGCCTGGATCAAATTCATATATGTTTACATTTTTTGAGGTAGTATATAGAAGCAGATAAAATATATTAGGTCATTTTGTTCATCTTCCACAGACTGGCTCTTAGCACTTCATTACTGAAACAACTTGACATTTGAAAAGAACACTCCTTTCACAGTACTTTGTCCTCAAGCTTCCCCCAAGTTTTGACCAAGGGAAAGGCCTGGCATATGTCAAGGATACTTACAAGTATGCTAAGAATCTACAGTGAGAGTAGGAAAAGGAAAGGTTGTGCAGACAGTTGAGGTGTTATAGTCAGAAGGACACACCAAGAATATTTAGAAACAAAGATTGAAGGATCTTTTTCACTGATCCTAAGAGAAAAAATATTAGTATTTCTAGGAACTTTTCCTCTGCTATTGGAGAAATAAGATTTAATTGTGGACAAGAATTTTGAAAGGGGGTGTGAACAATATGAACAACAAAAATTCCCAAGACATCTGCTCCTGTGTTGAGGATTAAACCTATGGACAGATTTCAGGCAAACTGACAAGCACCAATGATTACATTTTTATTTTCTGAACTTCCTTCTAATGCATCAGGTGTGATCCATTACCCAGGGATGTCTAAAAAATTACCTTACCACATCTCATGCTACTCTTGATACCCAGGGTTTATTGAGGCCCTTGATCCCTTTTAATGATATTTTTGAAATACATTTTGGATGACACTTTTAGAGAGTTTGCTGTATTTTTCTGCTTTACAAGTGGACTAATATTTGGAAAAAAAGTGATGACCACTCTAAGCCAGACAGAGCTTCCATTCCCAGAGGAGTAGGTAGGGTTTCTCGCTCCTATAAAGGAAAAAAAATAACCTTTCTGCATTCTGTTCTGTCACTCTCACATGAGCAAATAGATTTAACCTGCCCACCACAGGGTGCTTCAGAAATGCCATATCTACTCAGTGACTTCACTGCAAAGTTGCAACTTTTGGCCGACAATTCTTTTAATTATATAACACAGGACAATAAATTGCTTAGTGAGGATGTGCCGAATCACAGTAAAATATTTCAGGCAACTGGCAGACAAGACTGCCCATGCTCCCAGTTTTATTACCAGTGTAGGTGTTTATTTCTCACCCTTTTCCTTCCAGGTCAGTAAATTCTGGTAGAGGACCATTTACACTTTCTACAATCTGTGTTATCCAAGGCTATAAACTTTACAAATGAATGGGGCGAACCTTGGCTGCCTCGTTTTCTGCGTCTTGCTGTTACAGTACATCCATCTTATTTACTTGCTAGCTCTCAAGAAGGCAATGAAGCATTGTGACTCCAGGAGTAATATTAAAATATTTAGATTTATCCCTGTTACTGAGACTGATACCATCATGGATGCTGCTATCTGCAGTAGCTGTGATTTTTTGTTGCTCTGCATCTGATAGAGTTATTCACAGCATGGCAGAATGTGTATGAGGGACTCTCAGAGCAGAAAATTTACTTTTGCAATACTTTGAAAAGTTTTTAAGTGATCCGATGGGATACAAGTGCAGAACTGTATTTGTGCTCTCATTTGTTTACTTCTCCCACTGGCAAGGTATGTATGGGTGATTGTACAGGTCTTAAGAAATGCTTGTAATCCATTCTCACAAAGTATAAATGTGAATTGCACAAATTAATGAAAATATTGCTAGAATGAACTGTATATATTGCCACTTTGGTTTGCAGATTTGCTGCAAAGTTACATCAGTGCTTTCAAGAACTCTAGAAGGTGGAATAAATAGGAAATCTCTGCCATAGCCAGCAATACCACGTTTGAGAATCTGTGTGGAGAGCTGTACAACAGTGACAGAGAGAGGATTGTCTTTTTCCCACCTGCCCCAGCCAACTTTTCCCAAATGGTTGTCCTACTCTGCCATTTATACCAGTCTGCAGAATGGTTCAAATGAATAAAAGAGACTCAATTTGCTTTGAACAAATTGTTCTTTACTTTTGAATGAAACCCTTTGGTTTCATTCCCTTACATGGTCAGCATGCTGCAAGCACTCATCTCTCTCCAGGCTTGTGATGGCACACAGCAGCACACACGTGCTGAAGCGGGAGCACTGCCCTGGTCACCAGCAGGATGCAGGTGCCTGTCACGCAGTAGCTCTGAAGCCCCTGTGTATCTATCTCATGCGAAAATTTACAATCAATTCTTCAGCACTATAAGCCATATTTTAGATAAAATTTTTTGTCCTCTATCAAGGAGCAGAAGGAAGGGGCTAAAGTGGAAATAACAGGCTTTCGTTGACTAATTGTTCCTGCCCTGAACTTTACATGAGAGCTTGGTTTGTTTTGTGCTTTTCGCGTGTGCTTTGAGAACAGTGACATTCACCTTTCACAAAAAGTGTCAGAGAGAAGCTCTGATGAGAAATGCCCTTATGCTGAGCATATATCAAAATAATGCATGGAAAAAACAACAATTAAACATAAAAATTGAGGTCGATTCTCAAACTTCAAAAGTTTATACTCTAGTGAAGTACAAAAATAGTGGCTTATAAATCTTTGCAAATCCATGTAACAAAGGCACTGACAACTGATGTGGTCAGTAGTGAATGATATTATACTCCTGCAGTTTTGAACATGAAATGGGTTTCTTTCAAAATCATGCATATATCCTAGAGCCTTAAAGCTGTCTGTCAATATCACTACTCATCTTTTTCTGACTGTGATTTCAAGTTTGTCATCTCTACTTGTGTTTTCAAGCCATAGGGCAGAATTTTCAAGAAGACAGTTGAATGTAGTTAAGCTTAAATTTAAATTTTTTTCCTTTGTAGAATTACAACCTTTCATGACTTTGCAATGAGGAAGAGATTTTTGCTATATATTTCAGACCATCTAAATAGTCTTCTAGGCTCCTATTCATAGAGGAGTTTCAAGAGGGCTCCTTCCCTGACCAAAAAAATATGTATTTGTGATAGATACATTACTTCCCAGAAGTGTCATTCTTTCTTCATTTAAAATTTAAAGTATGATGATAACTATCTCAGACTACATGTAAAAGTTTTTGATGGATAAAGTTAGGTGAGGTGAAACCAACTTCAAACATCTGATTCCAAAGGTTTTAAAGTCAGCAGGAAGTTTTCCATGGATTGATTAAGGTTTGGACCATTCCCTTGGATGAGCTCATAATCCTGCATTTGAACATTCTACCTGCTCTTGGATGTAAGTCAGAAGACTCCAAAACGACAATATGGTTTTGTGGAGCACTGAGAGTAAGGTTTGTCATTGCATCTAACCTTCCAATTTCATTTGCCATTTTCCCTTATAGCTTGTTTGACTTTCTTTATCCGGTGTTGCATTTTGCATGAATGTTGTTCCCAGTGCAGTTTGTTTGCCTGCTTATTGTCCCTCAGAATCTTATAAAATTGGGTTGTTGCATCTCAACAAAACTGAGAAAATATGTGATTAGTTCAGTGAATGTAATACAGAGGGAAGTATTTTATTTACTGTTTGGGGTTTTTTTCTATGTGTTTTATTGAGAGGCAGGATTATATTTGTGTATTAGATGATGGCAAGATGCTTTGCCCTTTGTTTTTCTGAGCTGGAACTTAATAATGTCATGCTTTGTTTCTCGCTATCATATCTTAGGTTGCAAACTCTTTGAGAAAAATCTATTTTTTGATATTTGATAGTAAAGTGCTTGCAGAACTGTTCCCTCATACGTGCCGAGGGCAGATCATGTTACTATCTATGAATAAAAATGATAAATCTGAGGGAACAGAAATGGGATTACAGGGCAATTTATCTACAAACATAATAATATTTTTTCCATTGGCTAACTATAACCCTTCAACCATTCTGCCAGATTTATCATTACAACATTCCTTTGATATCCATGTAGAGTGCCTATTCTCATTTTATAGATAAGAAACTAAGAGCAGACAGAATAATAGGAATAGCAACAGTATAAAAATTCAGATACCTCCCTGAGTTTTGGCTTAGTTCAAAGGAAAAAAATGTAATTCCTTGATGATGATTCAGAGGAATCTTTTTAGACTTTTTTCTGAGGTATCCTTTAGGAAAGCCTATCTATAGACAGGTTTCCAAAGGGCTGGGACATTGACTTGTCGAGCAAGAAAGAAGAGATTGTTCAGTCTCAGCTGATGCTCACACGTCTGTTCCTTCCACGTCCACCAGCTTGACTGGGTTTCTCCACAGTGGTGGGCTGCCTCAGTAATCCCATGTAGGATAGAGCAGCCCTCCTGGAGTTTCTGTTTCTGCTTTCATGTATCTCTTTCACTAGTGTTCTAATTGACTGCTGGCAGCAAGACTTCAGCTGAACTGGAAGACCGCTAACTTTTTCAAGCTGCTTTAGAGGTACATATTATAGAAATTTGATGGGAAAGTTTGGAGCTATGCCTCACCATTCCCTTTGAATGACCACAGGCTTTAGGAGGACTTTTTTTTGGCATACATTATTTTCCTAATTTTCTTTTCTATGGCTCCCGTCTGCCCCTTTTACCTTCATAGGTATGTCTTGCATTTATCTTACATTGCTTTGTACATGTCTTGTATATACCTTGTTATATCTTACATCACCTGGAATAAGCACAAAATGTGAGGAATGTGGATCAGAACTATTATTTCCATACTCCATTTCATGCAGAAACATGTGATAGGACAAGTAAAAATGGCCTCGAATTGCAACAGGGGAGGTTTGGGTTAGATGTTAGGAAAAATCTCTTCACTGAAAGAATGATTAAGAATTGGAACAGGCCATCCAAGGATGTGGTCGAGTCACCATTCCTAGAAATGTTCAAAAAATGAGCAGATGGGGCGCTTTTTTGTTGGTTTAGTTGATATGGTGGTATTTGGTTGAAGGTTGGACTTAAAAGACCAATGAAGGTCTTTTCCAGCCTTAATGATTCTCTGATTCTGTAAACCAGAATGTTCTGTGTGTACTGGAAAGCAAAGCAAGTGTCATTCTTTCCTTACACTTTTTAGATTACCTGTCACTCAATTTGGTAATCAGACTCTGGAGCAGTTCTGAAAGAAAATGCTGTATATAATGATGACAGAAATTTTTTTATACTACATTTTGTCTTTTTGACATGTATTTGAAACTAGAAACATCTATGAGTGAGGTTGAATTAAGAAGATCCTTCTTTTTACAAAATTGGTCAAATGTTTTAGACACAATCTGCCTAATCTGGCAAAATCTACTCTATGACATAAACAGCACAAACAAGTTATCATACTTACACCTTTTGTCCTAATGATTAGTCTGCATTGCAGTCTTCTACCACTGATGTAAATAAAAAATGCAGGAAAACAGCTTAGTTTAAAAGGAGGTTATTTCAATGGTATTATTTTTAAAAAATGTAACAGCAGTAATGTTTTAAGACCAAAAAAAGGGGGGAAATACAGCAAAGGAGAAGTTTATGAAGAAACAAGAGAGAAAATGTGATATTAAGGAAGAAGAACAAGAGGAAAGTCAGCTGATTTATTTTTAGAGGTCATACTGAGTGAAGCAAATTCTGCCTGAGGTTTTCTATTCCACTGAGAAAGAAAACTAGCTATCTGTCTGAATGTGCTGGAGTCAAAGAAAATACAAAGAATGCCCTCACAGGTATAGATCATGCTAGCAAGATGCATCTGAGAGGAGTACAAATTCCTCCATTTCAAAGAGGAATAAGATGAGAAGCAGCAGAGCAAATACTCTTCTGCAAGAAAAGTAGCATCATATCCATCTGAATATTAGTTTATTGAGAAAACAGCACATCATCAAGAAAGAGAAGCTAAATTCTCCTCTTTGTATTATTGCTCCTGTCCTTAAC
The DNA here is from genome assembly GCA_038380795.1 of Pyrocephalus nanus. Classification (NCBI taxonomy): domain Eukaryota; kingdom Metazoa; phylum Chordata; class Aves; order Passeriformes; family Tyrannidae; genus Pyrocephalus; species Pyrocephalus nanus. The sequence goes on from CM076259.1 coordinate 38,702,201, forward strand.
ATCAGTTTTACAACATGTGTTCTCTGAGCTTTTCCTGATTAGGTTTAACAGGAAAGGCAGGAATGGAGTCAACTGAGACACTTCAACAACTACCAGAAAAATTGAGCTTGGGACTGTTTCACATAGAGAAATCTAGGGAGTCCCTCAAACTGTATCACTATCGTGTTGGCAGATAAGAAAATATGGACTCAAGAAGTGCTACAAAATGCTCTAGAAGATGTTGTCTTTAGTTGTTGAAAGAAAGAAGCTCTAACAATTAGTGACATTGCAACTCCTCAGAATTGAGGAGATTTTTTTTCAGATTAGATGTGATCATGTTAAAATTCTTCAGTAATCCATCAGAAATAGGTTATTCCTTCTGTTTCAATGAAGATACTAAGTCTCTAATAAGATGGAGTCAGAATAGCAGCAGATGGAAATTTGGTGCTGTGATCAGATGATTTCATGCTTACTTTCCAGCATGGGAGCATTTCTGAAAGTGGGAGAAATATTTTCTTTCTTCTTTACAGAGACATTTAGGATCAACCCTGGTTGGTAAAACTGTAAACAATTCGTTGGTTTGATCAGTGGCAAACTGGCTGTAGATGTGTCTTGTTATAACTGTAAGAAGTTCCTGTAAGCACATCCCCGCCTTGCCCTGAGCTTTACAATCTTTTATGATTGATGTAAACTTGGGTGACCAATGTAACATGCATTGTAGATAATGAAACTCGCTCACTACTCTGGTCATTCTGCAACATGGTTGCTTTCTATTAATAAGAATTTTACTCCATATGTTGAATTCAACAGCGATTGAATTCTAAATCATTTAAAAAGCTAACATCAAGAGAGGTAGAACAGGGACTTCAAAAGTCTCTGAATTCACACATTTCGCTGACTGAATAACACATGACTACTTAATTCATCATCTTTCATATGAATAAAGTGGAATAGAAGGGTTAAATTTTTAGATAAGGAGCCGAAGCTTAGCAGGTGGTGGGTACACCAAAAAAAAAAAAAAAAAAAAAAAAAAAAAAAAAAAAAAAAAAAAAAATTAAATAGCATACAACCCAATGACAGAAAAATGTGATTATCAGTGGTTGCTAAAATGTCCTGCTTTGACTACTCATATTTTCTTTTTTTCCACCTTAAGCAGATAACAAAATTGCAAATTAACACCCTTAGGAGCTGATGTTTAATGATTTTATACTCATGCTTATTGTAAGGGTCCCATACAACACTTTGTTGCAGTATCAATTTAGGATTGCAATCTTTGTTTTAAAATGCATTTAAGTAATTAGCAGACCAAGGATCATTTGAGAAGCCTGCAATCTTAATGGAACAATTTTCTGGGTTTTATTACAGATCTGTAATGTCTTGTTATTAATTCTTTGCTGGGGGAAAAAAAAAAAAAAAAAAAAGGTAGGTTTCCCCTGCCCTCCCCTCCCCTTTTTTTCTGCAGGCATGATTTATAATTCAGCAACACTACTATCATATTCCTCAAGATCTTGAAGGTTACAGTTCTGTTCCCTTAATTCTAAGGGAGAGTAGTTTACTCTTTGTGTCATTAAACTGATTTCAGGACATTAACCCAGTGTCAATAAAAGTATGCCAATTTGTGCCAGATTGTTTGGGCTGACAGAAGCAGGGTTTGCCTCACTACCTTGAAGTGTTAATAACAATATATAGGCAGGTTTTGAATCAGAAGCCGGACTGACACAGACAAGGAAGTCTTTGCACAAGAAGTGTTTCTATAGGAGTGGCACTCCTCTGTTTTGGCATAAATTGTGTGCCTCTACTCCTCAGACTTTTTTACTGACCTTGATGTTAGGCTTTGTGCTTATCTCGGTATTACTTCTGGCAGACAAATGAAGATGTAGCATCTCAGTTCAGTGTTAGGCATCTCTATCTCTTTCTGACTCGAGCTATGAGTCAGAGTGAGGTATGGAACAAGTATTTTCAGGCTGGAAGCCTTTGTGTAATATGCTATTTAGAGACTTCCAGGAGAGTCCTGTGAAGGTCCAAAGCAGAATTGCACTGTAGGTTCTGACAGGTTGCTGACTTGTGATTGAAGAGTAAGTAATACTGGAGAACCGAAACGCCAGTTCACCAGAAAGGAAAAATACTTGCTCCAGAATGCCCACTGATGAAATACTGCTCTGGGCATTCGGTTCCTCTCTATTGGGGATTTAATATGAAAGTGTCAAAACTTCTCATAGAGTCACTGTTGAGCCATTTACTCTACAGCCAGCAGAGTCCATGTTGTTAGACTAATACTACAGTAGGTACAGCAGATTTACAGTTGCAGATTAGTTTCCCAGAGAATTGTGTATGCCCCATCCGTGGAAGTGCTCAAGCCCAGGTGAGTTGGGGCCCTGAGCAACCTGATCTAGTGAGTGACATCCCTGCCCATGGCAGAGGGGTTGGATCTAGATGATCTTTTAAGGTCCCTTCCAACCTAACCATTCTATGATTCTATGATTTACTGACTATTTGCATATATATATATATATATATGTATATATATGTATATATATATATACACACACACACAATATTTATTTCAGAACAATTTTGTTGCAAAGGAAAACAGGTATGTAGCCATCTTTGTTGTAATATAGCAATGTAAAAACTTAAAGTTTTCACCAAGAAAATGTGTAAGGGAAAAGTGAGAAAGAAAAAGAGAAAAGAATAAAGGTTATAGTCACCACTCAAAGGTCTCCAGTGAACTTAGTTTTTCTGGTGTCTCTGTCGATCGGGTAGTGGTGGGGGAAAGGCACTCTTCTGGTGCCTCCCCGTGTGTGTGGGGGCACTGTTTTTGCAGAAGCATGATGTTTTTGTAGAGGCTGGAGTTGCTGGTTTTTTTTCCTAAGTCATTAAGCCTTGTGGAGGGGAAGCTTTAAAGACACTCCTGCTAAGAGGCCTTCCCAGGGTAGTGATGGGTATGTGCATACATGGCCCCTTTTGACACAGCTGGCTCATAGGAGATAAACATCACATAAAGGTCTCCTTTAGATAAACATCATACTCCTAAACAAGCATTACACCCCAAGACTTCATCCCCAGGGCCTCTCAAATCTGTCAGTTTGTGAGCTATGGCCTCCTCCTCTCAGCCTTACCTTCAGTCTCCTGGCAGTGGCTTCTTTGGCAGCTTGCTACAGTAGAAATGTTTAAAGGCAATTAAGAAAGTTGAGTTTCCTGACAGTTGGCATATGTGAAGCAGGACCTTTGGAAGGTCCCAAAATCTCTGTTTGTGTCTGGAGGCCAGGTGGGATGCCTTCATGTCTCTGAAGTTAGACACCTGAGTGCAAGCAACTAAATTTAATATATAATGAATTCATAGAACTAGTGCACATGGCCAAACCCATTTGTACCACACACAAACATGTTGTGACAGCATTCAGACTGAGCTTCTTGAATTGAGTCCTACCGAATGCTCCTGAGGTCCTTCAGGTACAGGGAGGTTTTAGTTTTATTTCCTCAAGATCAAAGTCAGGCTATGAATTTGACTGCCATATCCTGAGAGAGAAGCCTGGGAGTCTATCTGGGAGCAATACTGTTTTGTAAAAAAGAAATTGAATCACAGACTTCCTTGACCCAGAGGGAAAGATGACAAGTTACTGATTCTGCAATCCTCTAAATGTGACATCCTGTTAGAATGTGGGAAGCTGCAGTTCAGTCCTCTGCTTTAATTAATTTATTAGAAGTGATCTGACCTGGCACAGTCTGTTTTAAATACAAGTAGAAACACTGTAGTGGGAATGCAAAAGTGAACTGGTATTTCTGATAAGCTCAAGTCAGATCAAGAAAAAAGCCTGATTGAGTAATAAGACAGATCTATCCATAAAATATTGATTGATAGATTAATTGATGTGTTATGAGTACAGCCGTTGATGTAAGTTCTCTCTTTTGGAACTATTCTTTTTTTTGTTTCTGCCAACATATTGCTTCATCTACAGCAGAGATGCTATATGCAATTTATCGGTTTTAATGATCTAAATTTTTCTCTATTTTCAGCCACATAGATTGTGATGAGTTTTTGCCTATGCTGCTCTGCAACTCTCTGTAGTGGTACTGTATTTTTCAGAAAGTGGCTTGGATTTTTTGGTTGCTTGTGTTATGCTGTGTCTATGGAGGCACAGCCCTTTTACAGCATCTTGTCTGAAAGGGAATAGAACATATTGATACAGAAGACAGACTTCATCAGATTGCATAAAGGAATTCCATACAATTGAGGTTGACCTGCTTTTGTATCCCTTTTATCTTAGCAGTACTCAGGTACCACCTTCACTGTGAGATAATAAAAGACTCAGTGTGATCCAGGTTGTTCTTTAATAAAAGGATTCTCCTGTTGCCTGGTTGAAAGATTTGGCTAATGCAAGAGGAGGTTGCAGCCAGCAAGGTCTTTCACATGTAATGTATAATTGATACATGATTTGACTGGCAGCAAAGACTCATCTTCTAAAGTTATTTTTATCAGTGCTTTCCTCAGTGTGAACTCTCTCACTGGCTTACAGTTTAATGACAAAGAGTCTTTTGAGCACAATCCTTATTTTATTAATGAGATCTTGCTTGATTTGACAAAATAATAATTCTTTCTTTATAAAAGATTGGTTGCTACTTTTCATTTGTAGCTGATGTGCCAATATGGATATTTTTACTTGTAACAACCACAAATCTGGAATTATTTATTTGCTACCAGGTAAATTGTCAAAGCAGTAGATGAAGATTTTAACACTCTTGGACTCACTTGTTCTTATTTGTCTATGTACTGCTGGAATTTTACTTATCAGATTTACACGGATGTCATTCAGAGTGAAAGGTGTTCAGCATCTTGATAGTCATCTATTCATTGTTAAAACCTGGATGAATAAATAATCATCCTTTTCATTATTTAGTGATCTTAATACATACGTGAAACACTTTTTTTAAAAAGTATTGATAGATAAATATATTCTTCTCATTAAAAGTCACGTCTCTCATATCTTACAATGAGGGTGGTAAGGCACTGGAACAGGTTTTCTAGAGAACTTGCAGATGCCCCATCCCTGCAACTGTTAAAGGCCAAGCTGGATGGGGCTCTGAGCAACCAAGTCTGGTGAAAGGTGTGCATTGGCCGTGCATTGTACGTAGATGATCTTTGAAGACCCCTCCAACCCAACCCATTCTATGATTCTGTGAAGGAGAGAGTAAGCTGACACAGGTCCTCTGTTCCTGAAGTGCAGATAGCTACTGCCTGAGTGCTACAGCCATTGCCTCTCCTCTGTCTTTCAATATGCTCAGGAGAGACAAATTTAATTACCAGTAATAAGAAGCCTAAGTTAAGCCAAGGAAAATAAATTTTAAAAGTAGGTACAACCTATTGTTTCCTTCATTTCTTTTGAATACATAAACTGCTCTTGTTTTACCTCCCTTGACTTTTTGTATAACTGAGCTCTGATTGCCTGATGTCTGATTAGCTCAGAGTGGGAGCAAATAAGTGGTGAGGAAGGATGGTTGACAGAATCACAGAATCACAGAACATAATGAGTTGGAAGGGACCTACAAGGATCATTGAGTCCAACTCAATCTGCACAGAACCATCCTCAAGAGTCACACCGTGTGCCTGAGAGTATCGTCCAAATGCTTCTCGAACATTCTCAGGCTTGATGTTGTGACCACTTCCCTGGGGAGCTGTTCCAGTGCCCAACCACCCTCTGGTGGGATATCAGCCTAATATCTCTCCTGACACAACTTCATACCGTTCTCTTGAGTCCTGTCACTGGCCACCACAGAGATCAGTGCCTGACTCTCCTCTTCCCCTCAAAAGGAAGTTGTAGACTGCAATGAGGTCTCCCCTCAGTCTCCTCTTCTCCAGGCTTAGCAGACCAAGTGACCTCAGCTGCTCCTCATAAAGCTTCCCCTCAAGACCCTTCACCATCTTTGTTGCCCTCCTTTGGATGCTCTCTAATAGCTTAATATCTTTCTTTTACCATGGTGACAAAACTGCACACAATATTCAAGGCGAGGCTGCCCCAGTGCAGAGGAGAGTGAGACAATCCCCTCCCTGGGCTGGCGATGCTTTGCCTGGTGACCCCAGGGCACAGTTGCTACAGTGCTGTATGCTAAAGCTTTACAATTCCTGGTCCCAGTAAAGAGGAAGGGCTTTTTGTCTTGGTCTGCTTCTTCAGTGTTTTTTTGTTTGGCTTTGTTTTTAATTCTTGACTGATATACACAAAAACCTAATCCTGATTTCTCTTGGTCATCATCTGCTATTTCTTTCTTTCTTTCCTTCTCTGAACTCATCATCTCTGTTCTCCCTCAACACCTGTTTGGTTAAGTAGCCATTTCCCTAAAGTTCTGAGACACAAATATGAACTGACATTACTAGTCCCCTGACAAAGGAATTTCTAATGCTTGAACAACTCCTGGCTGTAGAGCTAAAGCAGAGAAAAAATAATTGGTTTTCCATTTCTGATAGAGATTCACTCCCAAATCAGAGACCAATTATATCAAAATAATTGTTCTGGTGATTTAAATTATCAGTAATAAGCATGTTGATAGTGAACAATATTATTTTGTTCAACTTGCAGTGGCTTTATTTGCTATGACAGTTGTGCTAAAGAGTTATTCTAAAACAGTAGCCCCTGATCCTAGTGTGTTTTTTCCAAAAGACTGGTATTTATAAGAGCTGAGATTTTGACTTCTCTTTTTCTTTAGGCTAAAGTGTGTTTGCTCAGGGAGTGGACACAATTCGTTGTGGTTATTAATGTAGAGTAATCTGGAGAGCATGAGCAGTTAATTAAGTCTATTAACTATGATCACAAACATTAGTATCTCATCCTACGATATTTCTTTGAGGAGGAATACATCCTGTCAATAGCCACTGATCCACTGATGTGAAAGAGTTGGTATCAGGTGGTATGAGGTGGGAAGGAAGAATACAACTGGGATTGCTTCCAGTTAGATATGATCAAAAATGACAAAAAACATTGAGCTCCAAGAGTTTTGATCTTCGTTGGTTTGACTAAAATTTGGTGACTGCAAAAGGTATTGGGCTTTGAATCCTGACCTTTAACACATGAAGAACTGTTAGACTCAGGAAGCACTGAGATGCTTATTTATACCACCTAGAGATGAGTATGTGACAGGTAAAAGTCTGTGGTCTCACTTTTCTTTTAGTTTGTATTTGAGGCCCATTTCTCCAGCAAGATGAAAGTATCCTTGGCTTCTTTCATCTTAATTTCCAGAGTTGCCACATCTCAAGGCGACCTCTGTTAAAAGCCACCTCAGTTTGGAAGAGTGTCTTCTGGGCAATGAAGATGTGTGAGTGTCTTTAAAAACACGGAGTAACTGAATGTCCATCTCTGTTTACTGTTGCAATAATGATTTCACATGCTCCTTGGTCAAGAGTTTCACCAAGAAGCTGGGTCTCTGGCTGCAGCAGTTCTAAAGTAGTACATTAGGTGCACACACAGAAAGGATTTTCCTTTCACACTGGAAAATGTGAAATGGAAATTTCCTTTCACATCTGCAGATGAAGTTACTCAAGTGCATTACAGGACACTCAAAATATCTTTTTGGAAAGCTTGTCTATTGCCTAAAGAATCAGAATATCTGATTCTTTGAATGACTAAAACATATTTAGATTTAAACACAGAGAACTTGAAAAAAAAAAAAGAGACAAATAGAAATGTATCCTACCATGTGTAAGTGCTACCCAGTCAGATGTGTCACTCACAAATATTTAATGTCATGATCTCTCATTTTCTGAGGAAAAGCAATGAACAAGTGTGTGAATTATTTTTGAGGGTTTCTGTTTGTGTTTACTTTAGTTGTTCATTTTGTTGCTGCAGTCCTTAGAATAATCCTATGAAATCAGGGCCTTGATGGGTTAAATGCAGCTTAAATGAGTAACGAAATGCTTTTCTGATCCCAGAGAAACCATAATATAAACATTAAAGGCAGGTAACAGAAACTAGGAAAAGGCAACAGACTCTCAATCATGTCAGTAGCTTCCACTTCCCAGCTCCAACTGTGCTGCTTAACTTACTCTCAACAATCTGGTATTTCATATCGTTTTCTCCCTTCTTGATTCCACTTGTAATGGTTTATGTCTAACTTTGCTTTTACTGCTGTAATCTGTATTGTTTATGCTATCTTCATTTTCTGTCAGCACAGCTTTCCCATTCCTGCTCTGCTGTACTGTATTGCCATATAAATAACTAAGGAGGAGACAGCTGTAGCAAAAACTGAGCTGTGCTGGGTTTTATAAATTCCTCTTGTGAAAATTAGAAATCATTTGACTTATACAAATTGCTTTGCTGGAGGAAGCAAAAGTGAATTTTGCTGGTGCCTGGAAAGGAACAGAAACAGGCACAGAGTTTGACAGTGTTGTGCCAGGAATGTGTCTCCCATTAAGTTCTGGAAGAATAAAACATAGTCAAACATCTCATCACAGATGCAGATTTCTTTGTCCTAGAAACAACAGGAAAAAAAAATATAACATAAACGAAACCCAGGCACCAAGTGAAACAAAACCAGACAAAAAATAACATAAAGTCAAGGTTTTATCACACCATTGCGAAAGATACACTCAAACAACTCAAGGTAAATTACTATGAATTAATTACCACTTTAGAGAAGATATATTGCACAATAATTTTCTAGGGTCCAGTTCTGTAATATACTTTTATAGGAAAGCTTGTTGTTTCTCTTAGATGAGTACTTTGTGTTTCTCATAAGAAATCACTAGGATAGATATCACTGACTGACTGAGCTGCTTTTGTTTAGCATTTCCAGTACTTGAACACTGACATTATAGCAGAGAAGTGCAGTATTTCAGAAAGCAAAGGGGATATTAAATTTTAGGAAAAGTGGAAGAAATTATGGGCCATCCAATGTACATACTTGACAGTACATTATTTAGCTTGGAGGAGTGAATCTGAAGGAAATGCATGTCTGGGTCTCAGCTGTATAAATGAACAGTTATAGGTCTGAGGTTGTAACCTGTTGTGATGGTGAGCTGTGCCAGGGTCTCTCAGAGCTTGTACCACCAGGCTGGACCCCTCATCCTCCTCTCCTGACAGAAATTAGATATCTCCAAAGGGGAGCATCGAGAACTTCCAGTGAATTCCAATTCATCCTGATTCAGGTCTGCCTCACTGCACCAATCCTCTTCTGGTCCTCTTTAATTAAGCAGAATGGCCTTCACCCTCCAGTATTTAAGATACTCACCTGGATTGCCCCTTAGGTCTGTCAGATAATATGTAATTCTCATTTGTTGGTCTCTGTCTGTTGTGGGAATAATGTAGTATTACTTTAAATATCACCAGGTGGACATAAAATGGGCAATGGGGCTGCAAACAAAAAAATATTAACAAGCCCTGAGGTGCTTAGTAGCAAGGAGGTGTATCTATACAACTCCCTGAAAGTCCTGCCTTGATTTAACAGAGGTGGCTACAAAGAATTATTTCTCAGGATGCGCCTCCTGTTTATTTCCTTGTTAATGCTCTCCCGTTGCTGGTTTGATTTTTTATCATTCTATTCTTGCCTTTAGAAAACGAGCAGGTTGGAGTATAAAGTGGGAAGTGCTGCACAAAACTCCCCAAATGCTTATAGCCTACAAAATAAATAAATAAAAAAAAACAACCCTGCAGTTTCTGTTGTAATTCTGCATGCAATGTCAGCTTGTGCACTCTGAAACATGCGGATAGAAGTCTGGCCCAATTAAAGCCACTGAGAATTTTTGATGTGGAGTCCAATGACCAGAATATTGATCCAAGTATCTGACATGCAGGCTTCTTGACACAGTAATACTATTCTTTATAGAATGATTACAAAACATCTTGGAAACCGAGGATGTCTACCTATCTGTATATATATTATTTATTTTTGTGAGACAAATATGAGATACATAATGATAGTGGGCTTTGAGGGAATAGATAATCACCTTTTTCCAGCTAATCAGTATAACACTATTAAAAAATATGTTCCTAATATCTATATAAATAAGAAATTAAAAGGATGCAATTGATAAGTTTAAGTTACAAGTTGCTTGGTTTTGCCTTTTTTTTTTTTTTTGTCTGTAGGAAATGAATGAAGAGGTGTGATCCATCTTTTAGCAAAAATGTGAGAGAATTTCATTGGGTCCACAGAGACATCAAACACAAAAATCACAGTAACAGGAGAAGAATTGGAAGAAGCTGAATGAGTCACAGAGTGTAGAGAATGATTTCCTCAATCTCCAGCATGTGCTTCTGCTAAATAACTCCTTATTTTACACTTTATGAAAACACTGTGACAGGTCTTAAATTTTCATCTCTCTTTTCTGATTGCATGAGAGCTATAGGGAATGTGGCAGGATATACAGTTACTATTAACGCAGATGCTTCAAATGTTACCAGCTTCATTCACATATGTGTGCTCTAGACATGAAAATAATCTTAATAATTTCTATTATACCTACAGAAAGATAAGCAAACACATTCCTGCATTGTGGGAAGGACCATTTTTCCAAATATCTGGAAGGAAATTGGAAAGATGATTATTTTGCAAGGTATTTCACTGAGAGCTTTCACTCCAGATTTCTCATGTCTTTAAAATATAAATTTTACTATTATAGTGGCATAACAAAAAAACAGATCTTTATCTTTTTGTACTAACCTATTTCATAATAATTTCTATATCACAAGAGCATGCACTGAGCATGCACTAACAGAAATATGTAATTTTCTCTAGTATACATTAGGTAAAGTTGCATGAAGAGTTTCAGTGTATAGCTATAAGAACTGCAACTGCTTGCTGCCCGAATTTGCTGCCCAGAAGGTGGTGCTTTCAACCAGATATGTTCAAATCAGGAAAAAAACCCCACATACATGAGCAGAGTTAACACTTTTCTGCAGTGATTAGTAGAGGAAAACAAAGAATTCTGTGTATTTTGTTAAGTCAAACACAAACTGATAAGAGGCCACCACAGTCCAGAAAGAAGTAAGTATAAAATGGAATCTTCTTTCTTATTTAATGCTTTTCTTCACCTTAGTATCTAAACCAGGTTTCTTTTCCTGATTGCAGCACAGTGGTAATGCAGCTTTGAAAGGAAGAGTGTCAACTTGTTCTATCTGTATGAGCACAGGGACTTTACCTGACTGCAGAATTCCTGTTGGTCACACTGTTGTCCAAGTTTGGTTTAAGAAACAACATTGCAAAAGAAGACAACACAAAGTGTGTGTGGTCCCTGCCCTTGAAATGGTGTGGTTTTGAACATCTGCTTTGGCTTCCATTGATGACCCTTAAAATAATAACAGAGGAAAAGGTGTTTGCAGTTATTTTGAAATGTGAAGATTGCATGTGGAAGAGGTGGAAGGAGAGGATAAGTTTGACCCTGCAAAAAGTTTTGCTTTCTGTGTAAACAGAAGAATAAGAAACCCAGAGACAGAATCTGAATAGCTGGCACTATAGGATTACACACATATGCATGTTCTCAGTGCCTCATTAGACACATATATACCACTGTTCTACTGCCCTCCAATGACTTTGGCAGATCTTAAGGAACTCCCTTGTGGTTTAAATCTCTGTTTCTTAATTCCTGCACCTTCCCTACACTTACAACTGTTATCATTTCACCTCTGACTAGTTTTATTGCACTCAGTGGTGTTATTTGCATAAGTAAAGTTTATTAACATACTTACCTAAATGTTTGCAAATTCAAGACAAGAAAATTATCTTCTAAATGTTTGATTTGAAATTACACTCCTTTGATTAGAACTCTGCTCTTAGCCTTTAATAAATCTCATTGAGTTGCTTGACCTCTAGATGATCATCCTAATTATCATCACTCTTTTCATGGTAATTAACTGTTTGATGGGAGATTTGAGTTAATGGTGAAATGGAAGAAAATAGTAAGGTTCATAACCAGGCCAATATTTTTGGTGAATTCTGACTGTATTAATAACAATTAAGGATAAGATTAAGTATACATAGATGCTTTTATTTGTCTTGATTAATTAAGCAACATTCTTGGACCCCCCATACACATGTGTTTTAGTTTCAGTAGCTAGGTTTCTACAGACTTCAACAGAATTAATTTTCTATTCCAGTTCTTGAGAATCTCTTTAGATGAGGTCTTTAGTTGTGTTCTTAATGAACTTTCTAAGCTTTTTTTAGTTCTGTTGATTGAAGCAAATTAATTTTGGACTTTGCTGATTAGGACTACTGTCAAATTCTTCCCTGGGGATGAAGTGAAAACTAATAAAGATATGATATCTTTAGAAATCTTTGAAGGTTCTTAATACTCACAGTTCCTCTGTCACTGTCCTCAGATATTCTATGGGACTGAATTTTTCCTTTTCTCCCCATACAGAAAGTTAGCACAAGTCTACGTAATATTTAAACACTGCTTAAAAAACTTTGGTATATAAATGGTGTAGATTTTGATTAGAGTGAATAGTAACCCTCTGGTCTAGTCATGAAGTCCTTTCTCTGACATTCTTTTTGGGCGCTTTTTTTGCCTTTTTAATGGCTTCAGACTGAGATATACGGTAATAGAAACTTTGGCATTTTCTATTAGTATGGATAAAGAGATTATTTCTATAAAGAGATAGAAAGCTAAACAATGTTATCACTTTCTGAAGATTATATAGTTTATTAAATTTATCTAATCCTTATTAATTCCACACCTAGGGGATTTAAATTGATGGGGTGCTTTGAAATAGACTTTGGATACAGGATGAATGGAACTATTTCTGTTCAGAATAGGCCCAAAAACCTCTTTGGGGAAGATCCTTTATCTTTCCATTTGTATATGCACATACCTACCTCATACTTGGGTCTATTAATATATAAATTTTAAACCCATAGAATTTGCCTAATAAGAAAAGTCAAGTATAGTCAAATCCACACTGTGGATGAAAAAAGGACTTAAAAAGCCATGGCTGTATAACATAACTTAGAGCACAAATGCCACAGTAACTGTGCCTAATAGAACTCTATTCCCCATCCTCTAGTCAAAACTGCACCTGTTCATAAGAGATAGCTCCGTCTTAGGGAAGTATTACTCAGCCTTATAATTTTTCTTTGTCTTCTTCCTTGTCATTGTCATACTTGATGCTGCAAAGGCTGAAAAACAAAGGTCTCCAGGGGCTGGCATGGAGATATTTCTTCATCATGTACAAAGAGCACTGTAAGCAGCTTCAGCCTTTTACCTGTCCAAGAAGGGTCATCCCATTTTCTGCTTACATTCAGAGGAGGGTACTAGCTTCTTTACAGGGTGATTAAGTCGAGCCAAAATCGTCTAATGGAAATTTGTTTTTCTTTTCATTGCCTATAGTAAACATTGAGGATGAGCTTTTATTCCCTGTGGTAGCACAGCTCTGTTAATCACAGGATGAAATTCAGTGTGCAAGCTCAGAAGTAGGCTGTACAGAAAGCATCAGAAACACATCAGAGGCCATTAGAACTGAATCAACTTACACAGAGATCAAACCCTGCATGTCTGGCATGCTCTGGTGAATATAGCTGATGAATGGGGCAGCCATTTCAAGGATTTCAGTACAGTTGCTCTTGGATTTCCAATAGAATATTTGTTTCCTCAGAAAATTACCTTTTGATCAAAACCAACTATTTTCCCAGTAACTTGTCCACCCACTTAAAATCCGGAGATAAAAAATCAGTAAATGTTCTCAAAATGGAACAAATTAAATTTTTGTTTTTGTTGTTGTTTTTTTTTCTTTTGAGTTTTTGTTGATTTTGTTTGTTTGATTGTTTTTTTTCCAGAATTAATTTTGTTTGGAGATGTTCTCTTGTGTTAAAAATGTTATGCTTTAAGCACAGAAGTTAAATCGAAAATCAGGCTTGTGAGTGATTAATCAAATTCTTACTAGCACTTTTTTCTTTTTTTTCTTGGAAATATTGAATTACCTTTGTTTCATTAAGAGCCTGAATGGATACAGCTTTCACTGTCACGAGCCTTTCCATGAATAAAAATCTGGGATCTTGCACAGCCTTGTTACTGTTTTTCCCAGAAGAGAGGCTGATGCAGGCAAGGACTCTCTCAGGACATATGCGCACAGATGGGAACAGGCAGACTCAATCTGCCTTTGCTTCATGGTCATATTGGCACAGAGCTGTTTCCCTCAAGATAACCTTTTGAATTAGGACAGTGGGGCTATAAACTGCTGAGCATAATGTTGGGAGCTTGTGCTGTTGCATTTGTATAGGCAGGCCAAATCAAGGCCAGGTTTCCAAGCAAATTGTCATGGGTGAAATGAGTGGTGACAGTAGAGGTTGAGGTGCAGTGAGATGACAACAGGGCATGGGAAAGAGGAAAAGGAAATTTAAACAATTTGGATATTCTTTTACAGTGCCCAAAAAGATTAAGGTTGCTTATGGGAAGAAGAGGAGCTCAGTGTGGTTGCTGGGTTTTGGATTTGTTCATGTGTTTTTGTTCCTTTTCTTCTGTCAGCAAGCCTTGGTAGCTGATAGTAGCTTTGTGAGAAGGAAGAGAACACCTAAATGGGTAGTAGTTTATGGGGTAGTTAGTAGTTTATGGGGGAGTTGCTGGAGGTACTGGAAAGGACACTGTGCTGCACACTTCCCAGGGGACAGGCAACACCAGTTATTCTCCTGTGGCCAGACAGGGATAATCTTTATGGATCAGCATCACATAACCAGCTATTGAAAAGCCCTGTAGTGGTTAATTTCTCAGCATTTGCTAAATGCTACCAGTCAGCTCTCTGCTGTAATAGATGTGGCATAGGAGAAAGCAGACATAATCCCCACTGCAAAGAGTTTAGGATCTAAATAATCTGCTGCAGTTTATCAGGCTCCAAGTGTGATAGCAACACAATCAGCAGCAGATGAGTAGCTCAGTGATGGTTATCAGCAGATGTTCATCCTCAGCCTTGTGGGATTGAACACTAAATGATTAATAATTCCCACTTTAAAGTAAAACACATTAACTGAGAAATCAGGATTTGCTTAGCTTTTGCTGAGCATTAGTGTAACTGAGATAAAAAGAAATAAAGTTACAGTTCTGCAAGGCAAAGGTTAGCTATGATTCTACTCCCTAATTACTGAGGATAAAGAATATTCTTAGGAGGAAATTCAGAAAAAATAGGAATGTAAATTTAAAACTAGCTTGAATAATGGAACTGGCCATTAGATTGGATTCAAGTAGAAGGATTATCCTTAAATACTAGATCAAGGCAGAGGGCTAGCAGTTGTTTTTATCAAATATATTTAACTCCTGGAAAATTGTTTATTTGATGCAATCAGAACAAAATTGATATAATCAATTTTACATTAAAGAAAAGTATCATATGAAATTACCTAAGGAATTAGTGAGGGGACAGGGCAAGTAATGAAAGACATTTTTTTTTGCACAGTGGGAGTAGGGAAACATATTAATCTTTCTGTAAGGACAAATAGGAAGCAGCCCATTGTCTTGTAGTGCATCCTTGTCTGAATGACGAACAATATAATGTATTTAAAAGTGTTGATGGAGCATTATTATAAAATTAAGAATGCCCTTGTCAGGAAATATAATCATTCATATATATATATATATACATATATATATATATATATATATATATAAAATCACTTATTCTGTCACTATGTCCCCAGTCTACAGTCACATGCTGGTGGGACTAGCAATGAAATTGTTGAAGCCATCTTGTCTTTCCATCTTGTCTTTTCTCAAAGCTCACACATGAACACATCACCTCTCTCCCCATGGAGCTTGATATGGTGTTCTCAGCATCTGACAATGTGGCTCCACAACTGCTGGCTGGAGCTGTCATTGTAACATCTGCTTGTGGAAATCCATACAAACATTTCTTCAGTGTTGTATGGCAAGAATAACAGACTGATTACACTTGGTCAGATAAAAGTTACACCTGACTTAGCATTGTGCCTGGCACCCAAACTGTAGCCCTTTGTTGTTTTTTTTTTTTTTGGTTTTCCGTATCAACACCATGATACTACCATGAAGACCCAAGTTCAAGAGTGGCTAGAGGATTTCTGGGGATAGGTGAAGGGCATAGAAGACCAGGTACAGATTACAGATCAGCTTTGCCCTTTCTGGATGCTGTTGCCAGAAGGTCTGTTTGGCTTCTTGACTGGAATTCTCTCAAAAAAATATTAATTTCTGGGAAGAGGAAGAATCTACCAATGAAATATGGAAAGAAAAAAAACTTTGCCAACAGTATTTTTAATTTTCTGAGGAGATCTTAAATTAGCTTTGCTGGAAACAGACATAAAAGTTTAAGTGAGAAGAAAAAGGCAGAAGTTATGCAATTGAAAGGCATAACTTGGCAGTTTCTCATATCGTTCCAGAGAAAAGGAGGTAAGCAAAAGCTCACTTGGCGTGCCTTTACTTAAGTGCATGCAGTTTATGCAACTGGAGTGATGTGACAGGTGTATCTACAGGTGTACACAAGCATCTTCTATGTCATGTTCAAAGTGGAGACCAACAGATGTTATGGTGGGTGTCTGATATTGACCACCTGATCAAGAGAAGGAGGAGGCAAATGAAGTCTTGTTTAAATAAGTGGAAAAAGTTTTATGATTGCAGTCCTTTGCTGTCACAGGAGATATTAGAAACTCCAACATCTTCTGGAAAGCAATATATTGGAATACCCGAAATCTAAATTTCTGGAGCATGTACTAGTTTTCACTCAGGCATTGAAATGAGATGGTTGGAATATGTTTTCTGGTGGAGCTGTAGGTCACAATGAGGACTGAGAAGGTTAGAGGTAGTGCTGGTTTTACTGTTGCTATCATGAACGGGACATCTGTCAGCTCTCTGGGTAACCTGTTTCAGTGTTTTATCACCCTCATTTCATGGCTGCTCTTTTTTAACCTTTTAAATATTATGATGGTTGAGAGAGGTTCCTGATGACTAGAAAATACAAACAACACAGTCATCTCGAGGGTGACCAGGAAAGAAGATTTGGGAGGGAACTAAGGCTGGTCAATGTTATCTCATGCTCTTGCAAGATTATGGTGACAATCCTTATATGAAGGACTAGAGGATGACTGTGAGAAACTTGTAGGGATTTATGATGGTTAAATTTTGCCTGAACAATCATATTGCCTTCTACAATAAGGGAGGACTAGTGGGTAAGCTGTAATCAGTGGACTTGACTAACCTCTACCTAATCTCGATGAGCCTCACTAAATCTGTTGTTCTCTGACATGTTGCCTAACTCAGTTTCTTCATGTCACTATTCTGAATATACTCCTTGTTTTAAGGCTACTTGCACTCGTTCTCTGAAACAAGCAGGCAGCTGTCTAACCATATACTGCTCAAATACGAGAACTATTTATTTTGATGTCAGAGATGTGGTCAAAATCATATGTAAATAGATATCAAAAGCTGAAACATAAAGAAGAGTTTATGAACAACATAATGACATTTCCCCAGAAGAACCTTCTACCCTTCAGAAACTCGCAGTTAGGAACCTCCAGAGTGAGAGTGAGTCCTGGTATTCAGTATCACTCAATAGATTCTTTTCTTGCATGGATTTAGTAACCTGCAGTTAGAGTGGGCACGAGTTACATGCATTAGGGATACAGACTGTGTGCTTCATTTGTCACTTTTCTCGAAGTTAAGAAACTTAAGAAACTGTTTATAGAAGAAAGTGGATAAGACTTTGTAAGTGGGATAACCAGTATTCATGATGCGTGTCTTGCTTTCTGAATTTCTTTTCTTAATGACAGAATAAACACTATTCAGTAGAGGAGTTATAAATTAATGACTGTCCTGAGATTACTTTTCTTTAACTTTGCACTCCCAAGGTTTCGTAAAGAACTTAACATGATTCAAACCAGGGGATTGCATATCCAAATAATCACCAAAGCAATTATTATTTTTTGCCTAGTTACACTCTGCTGCCATCAAAACATATTTTTTTGTTGTTACTTTTGTGTACTCTTAACAGCATCACACAATTTATAGTTTATCTTTGCTCACAGTTCAAAGTTTTCCACAGCGCTACACAACACCTTCAAGGGATCCTCATGGCTTTTCCTGGTAGAATACATTTTCTTGGCTTGGTTCAAAACAACAAACAAAATTCCCACTAGAGATATATCATTTCAATGGTAAGAAAACTATCCTTGAGTTTTGTAGCATAGTTTAGGGATACATAATTATGTTATAATATGCAATAAACCAGATAATTTGTCACACATTTTGATTACTTTTATCACATAATACCAATCCTGAGGGTTAATTATATTTTGTAATTCCATTAAAAGCGTAATCATTTTTGTATGCCAAAAATCTCATCACAGAGCTGAGCTACCAGCTGAGAATTCTGCCATTAGAAGTTAGAGCACTTTATATAACAGGTGAAGTACCAGTCCTTACTTACTGATGATGGAGCTGAAATGGGGAGGATTGAACTGGCTTACCTGTGATAAGTCAGTCAGTGAGTCCCATTAGGGTGCATACTTCATCAGGTAACAACGTTAAGGTATTTCAGCAGCTATAAATTCTTTATCTTTTGTTTAGATATCTCATTTTAGTGGACATGCCATTTTCAGGATTTTTCCCCTTGCAGACTTTTTTTTTTTTTTTTTTAATGTATCATGTGTTTAAACAAGATTTTTCAGAAGTGAATTACGACTTTGATTTGCAACAATTTTGGAGAGACTATCTGGGAAGTACTTGAATTTTCAGATCTTACTGAACATGTCCTCTGAGTCTGGCCATTTTTATCTGCTGTAATTCAAGAAAATTTTAACAAAAGATTGTTCCTGGCTTCATTTTATAATAACTACTAGTTTTCTAATATATATATTTTCGATTATAATTTTCCTATCTTTTCCAATTCAGTCATTCTGTTAATCTATTAATTCCTTAAAATTCTGCAGCTCTATTGTTTGTGTCTACAATTCAGTATCTTACAGGATTTATTACAAACATGAAACTTACTAAATGAAATAAAATACTTCAGCCTCTAGTCTTGGCATCATCTGTGAATTTCTTCATGGTTTTTTTTTGTTCTTTCTCCTAAGTTATAATTGCCCCTGTAACCTTTATTTACTTCTTACTCCCTTGGTAATTAATTTTATTTATTTGAAAATACATTTCAGAGTTAAGCTTCCAGGAGTAAAATTGTAAAAGCAATATGAATAAGAGAAAACCAGACTCCAGAACTTTTCCTAGCAGTCCCTAATTAACTATACCTTCTCATTTTGCTGCTTTCTTGTTCACACCATTAAAAATGTTTTCACAAACCGGAAATATGACAATATTGGAACTTTCCCCTTTACCCATAGGAATCCTGCTTCAGCCAAATCATCAAATCAAGTTGCTCAAATCCTTCTGTGAATACAATAATAGTAATGCTTTCATCATCTTGGCTACTGCAGTCATTGCTGAGGTATTCATGGACTTCAGAAATATTTGTTTGCTTGGCTGGTTGGTTTTGTTGGGTTTTCTTGTCTGGGTTTTTGGTTGATTGGTTGATTTTTGTTTGGTTGGTTTGGTTTGGTTTGGTTTCCCCCTCTCTCTCCCCAAGTAGAGTACTTAGCTCCCTATAGTATCCATTATGGTCAAAACCGGATCCCAGCATTTCTCAATGCATCTGTGAAGTATTAGTGTCTCTGCAAATCAGGCCCTGGAGTACCTAAGAAACCCAAGAAATCCAAGGTTTCCCTCAACCATCCGGCTCTCAGTTTCCTTTTAGATGGATTATGCTTTTTCCCTTCCTTATTCTCAAGCCCATTTTATCAGGTCAAAGATTGCTCTTCAGATGTACAACAAGCACAGCATTGAACAAAATTCACAACAGACCATATGCCAATACAGAGTATGCTCAGAGAAAAAGATGTTGTTTTTTTTGTTAGTTTGCTTGCTTGTTTTTTAACTTGGTCGGAGACAATGTATTTTCCCTTGGAAACAATGGAATTGTTTCCAATTTTGGAACTTTCTGCAGAAATGTTGAACTTGAATCAGCCCTTAAGCATAGAAAATTTCAGCACTCAGGGCCAGTGTCTGGAACATTACTTACCCTTTGACCTGTGGACTTAACTAATACCTGGGCCTTTTCTAGGCTATTTATAGAGAGAAAAAATTAGTGTTATTATTCAGGTATTTTTAGTGTCATCGTGTTTATTTGCATACAAAGTCCTTTTTTCTTTTTTTTTTCCTGAACACCTCTGTGCAGCAAGGAGACAGTTGAGAAGAAGGCTCATATTCCTTTATTCAATCTATGTGTTCAGTAAGAATTTTTTCTTCCAAAGACTGCAATCTCTTTTTTTGTTGTAGTTCTTTTTTTTTTTTTTCTTTTTCTTCAGTAAACTGCCTCAGAGACCTTTCTCTTTTCATTGTCAGTGCAGAACTACTGATATTACTTTCTATTGGCATTGTGTGTCTCTCAAACACTACCATGGTAGCTGCCAGTCATGCTCACAGCCTCTAAGCAACTACTCTTTCCTGGTTGTAAAGTTTAGAGTAAATTTCATTATGTGAAGTGGTGACCTATGGTCTTGTGGGTGTTGAAGTGTAACTTGAAGAAAAAAAAAGGACTGATCTTTTCTGAATTAGTAAGCATAAGATCCCTCTGCAATTTAAAGAAAGAAACAGGTATTTCTGGAGGACAATTAATTGTTTTTCTTGTGTATATATCATAGAATCATAGAATAGTTTGGGTTGGATGACTCCTTAAAGATCAGCTAGTTTCAGCTCACTTGCTGTGGACAGAGGCATCTTCCACTAGACTCAGGTATGTCTGACAGAAATTCACAACATGTAAATGTCAGCAAAGTCCTGAGGAGATTATATCACAAAGACATAAATGCCTTCTGATTCACTGGATGAAGAATTAAGGTGGCCTGAAGCAGTCATTCAAAAAGTGGCCTTTTTGTGATGGAGCAATCTCATTTTTTTGAATGATGATATACAGGAATTGTTCTGGGTTGAACATTTGAATTATTTGTCAAAATAAAATTGAATACAGACGTGGTTCAATAACCCAAATGTTTGCCTTTGCCATACTTAGCACGTCTTCCTAGTTCTGGAGACCTAAAACTAAAAATCATAAGGGTAAAATATGTCTATTTTATTTTTTTTAAATTGCAATTATTATTGTCCCACTCCCCCCAAAAAAAGACCAACCTGAAACAACCCTCAGCCATAACTTAAAAATTATCATTTTCTCGTACACCTACATTTATGGACAAATTGCTAGATCTAACAAAATAAATAAGGAAATTTATACCATATCTTTTGCTCTATATACAAAATGGAACCAGCTGAAAGGAATCAAGGCCATCTGCAAACCCAAAACCTTCTTTATAACTGAAGTGTGCATAATAAGATTGAATTATGAATTTAGTAAATTTCTGGGCCAACTCCACTATTAGAAAACAACCCAAAGCTAAAATCAGTTTATAACAAAGGAAATATCCTGGGAAACAATGAGAGAAATATCCTGGGAAGTCTACCATGATATTCTCACAGACAATTTCAGGAAGTGCAGGTTGGATGAATGGATGGTCAGGTGGATTGAGAATTGGCTAAATGGCAGAGTTTGAAGGATTACGATCAGTGACACAGTGTCTAGTTGGAGGCCTGAAACTCTTGGTGTTTCCCAAGGGTTGATACTGGATCCAGTATTGTTTAACTTATTCATCAATGATGTGTACAAAGGGATAGATGCCTCTTCAGCTAGTTTGCTGATGATACAGAGCTGAGAGGAGTGGCTGAAACTCCAGGGTGCTGCGGTGCCATTCAGAAGGATCTCAGCAGGCTGGAGGGATGAGCAGTCCTGGGGCAAAGGATTTGGGGGTACTGCTGTGTGAGCAGCTTGACGTGCCTTGACAATGTGCACTTGCAGTCAAAAAAACCAACCATATCCTGGGCTACATCAGAAGAGGCATGACTGGCAGATCAAGGGAGGGGAAATAGTGTAAGTGAAATAGTGTAAGTACAATACAAATGTCTCTTTTCTTGTGACACTAAATTATTAGGTTTTGTGTTCCTTTAAAATAGTTTGTTTTGATGCCCAGTGTTACTTTCACTAGGTTGTCACACCTCCAACAAAAGTAGAAATCTTTATTTTTGAGCTTGTTAAGAGAAAACTACCTGATTTCACTAAGCACAGCTGTCAGAACACCCAGACAGCAGGGGAAGTGCTTTCTCACTACCAATAAGCTCTGAGAAGTATTTTAAAGCAAAGCTTTAATTACATTTGTCATTTCTGAGTTTCCAGCCCAAAAGAGTTACAGTAAAATTTTAAGCAAAGAAATTATTTTTGATTGTGCAGCATGAACACAATGCAGTTAAATGCTGAGATTTCTATTTTTTTAGAAAAGCAAGTGGGAAAAAATTTAGGTCTAACAAGCATACTACGTGTAAGTAAGTGAACTAGAAATATGCTAATGTTGAAGGTACCTTATTACTCAGAAGTCTAAATTAACTTTATATTTCATCAGAGAAAAATAAAGAAATGTTATTTTTGTTAAGTTGAAACTTTTGGTCTATAAATTACAATTAGCTTATAAGCTGCCTGAGGAGCACAGAGCTAAGTGTACACTTGCTCTCAGCATAAATTAACATTCTGTTCATGCGAGCATCAGATGCACTGTGTTAAACAAGCCTGATCTAGAAAATGTGTGGACAATAGGAACACATCCCCCCGTGTGCTCTGCTGAGCCTGTAACTTCGTGTAATAATTTTTAAGTAACTGCCCCTACCTAATGTGTAGTGGATTCGTTCTATACCTATTGTGGAAGCGGGAATTGTTAGCAGGTGAGACACATTCCATGAGAAGAGAGGTAATGCCACTAATATTGGCTTTAAAGGAGCACAGTGTCAAACTCTGGAAACAGGCTCATTTGAGCAGATAATGGGCACCCAGATGATGATATGTAAACAGGTAATCCTGCTTGTCCTGAAAAACTATCAGGTACAAATGCATGATGGATGTGAGGGCACACCAAAAGAGTAAACTTGTAATGGAGCCTAGAAGTTGCAAATGTTCCAGTGATTAGATGATGGTCTTGTTGGAGTTGATCTGAAAGGGCAGAATATGAGCATTTAATGTCCAAATCACCTTGAGCACTGTAACAGTTCAGTTTGTGTATTTCAACAGAGGGTTGGGGTAGCTTTCACATAGGACCTGGAGATGACACAAGTAGATGCATAATATCCTAAAGGTGGTCCGGCAACTGGTGCAGGAGAGAAGAATGACTTTGTCTTCATCATATTGTAGGCACTAGGCATAAGCTGTGGTTTTCAGTCTTTGTCATGAAAGGGTTCTATTGATCCTATTTATGTGGCAAATCTTGTCACAAGTCAAAAGTGGTTGCTGTGCAGAGAAGGTCTGAGCTCCTTCTTTTTCTGTTTTTCAGCTTATCTGTGATGGACAAAATTTTGCTTTTTCTTTTCCATTCCAAATTTTAATTCTGCTGAGCTGAATAAAATTGGTTGAGTTTTGCTTTTAAATATTTTGGGTAATTTATATTCTTTTTGAAAGTGCACAGTTCTACACATAATTCAAAACTCTTTCCAGTTCAACCTGTAGGGCTGTAAACCTTCTTTATACACACAATTTTAAGCCTACTCAGTAGGGGAGTATGTCGGTTCTCAACTGCTGCTGAAAGTCATTGTGTCCGGCCAGCATGAACCTATTGTAAAGATAGTGTGTACAATCCTTGGATGTGTGCGAACTTGGGTATGAGATGTCTGCCACACAGCAGGAAAGAGCATTCTGGCACCCCATCTTTAATACATGTACAGCATGTGATATCTGGTATTGGAGTATCTATATATAGCACTTATGCCTGCTGAGATTTCCTTTTTTTCTCTCTTCACTTACTCTTCCCTTAAGCATCCCCAGCTTGCTATGTGCATTATGCTCCTCTTACATTATCTGTTACTAGCAGCTTCTGGTTAAGTTGTGAAGCTGATGTTTCAATGTACATGTTCGATGTACAGATCAGAGAAATGATAAAAGCAGTCCCCAAGGATGTAGGTTTAAGGGAGAAGGAATTAAGAGACCTGACAGTTTCTATAAGAAAATGATATGATGACAATGCAAACTATCCCAACAGAGAGCAAGGAAAATAAGGGTAGTAAGGGGCCAATTTGGCTAACTCATGAGCTTCAAACTCATGGCTTCAAACATAGGGAAAAAAAGTGTGTACTTCTAGTGACAGAATTACAAAGGCCAAAGCACAGGCTGTGAAGTAACTTGCAAGGCAAACAAAAGTAAACAATATAATTCTATGCCTGTTGTAGGAAGGGAGAGACATTTTTATTTGTTTCTCAGCTGTTTGAAAGGTATCAACTAGTGATGCCAAGAACAGCTCAATGTTCAGTGTTTGGGGTTTGTCCTAGTCTTCACTAAAAATAGCAATAGTCAGAGGCCATGAGTTCAAACAATACCCAGTGGTAAAGCATGGATTTTTGGCTTAGAGTAGGGAAAAATAGATTAAATATGTTCTTAAATTGATGTTTTAAACCAACTTGGCATTATGAATTTAATTCTCTCAAGCACATGATTTGACTCTTGGGGATGGTGCTGTGCAGGGCCTAGGCTTGGACTTGATGATCCTTGTGGGTCCCTTCCAACTCAGCAGAATTTTCCCCTTTTTGGAAAGGAGAGAACCCAGTGCTTTAATCAGAATTTTGACTTTCAAAATCAAGTGTCTCATTTCCTACATAGTCTTTATTCATGTAGGGGCACATGCTTATGCTGTTCATTCATTCAGCATGTTATTCCCTTCTTCCCTCACTGTAGTCTTGCAAGTGCTGGACTTTAGACATCTTCAGAGCACGTCTCCATAATCAGGTAAAATAGTGCTTGAAATCCTGTGTCAGGGTCTGTAGGCTGATGCCTTCACCCTGAGCTCTAAGAAGCTCATTGTATAAAAACTAATAGAAGCTTTTAGGTACCTTTATAAGTCCTGCTACTAGCCATTGCATAGGTGTCCTGTTTATGACCATTACGAGAACAAGAGGTGCCTAAATTATAGATCTAGTGGTTACATCTGTGAGATGGCATCTTGGAGGATGTGAAATGAAGTTTAAACCGTGTTATGCTGCTATCTTTTGTGGATACTTTCCAATCTATGGACAACATCTATGAATTAATTGCCTCTCTCTATTTTAAAGACTGATACTCATGTTGAATTTATAGTCAAGATATATGTGTTAAAAGTAATAAATCTTTTTATTGCTTGAGAGTTTTCAACTGTAGGAACATCCTGAACTACTTCATCCACTCTGATGCTTTAACAGAGTTGTGTCATATAACAAGAAATGTATCAAGATCCATCTCAAAACAAGATACTTTTTTTCCCAAAATTGGACTGGAACATGTCTCCTAAATTTTTCTTTGCTATTGCCGTATTTTCTTTAAATTTCTACAAAAAATTAATTCAGATTCCATTTTCTGCCTAATTTCTAACAAAACTCTCTGTTCCTTTTGTCTTTGCATGAGGTTACTCACCGTTCTCCATCTTTTCAGTCTCTGTCTTCTAGTGTATTTTTAGATCTCAGGGTGCCTCTCTGTTTTAGTTTTGTCAGTTTTTACAAGTTCATTCTCTAGCTCTTTGATCACAAGATGAACTCTGTGTTGCATATAATATTCACTCAGAATCTGCTCCAATCAATACAATAATACTCTAAAAGAAGTTTTTGTACTGTATGTCACAGTGCAATTAATAGCTGTAAATCACCACTGGACATACCTTCGTTACTCAATAGACTCCAAGATTTTGTTGATGATTTTCATGGTCTTATCATCCTATCAGTTCTTTATGAACTTAAGATTTACTGGAAAACAGAAGTCTGCTTCCTCCCTGCCTATCCTCATTAGTATTGAAGAAGTCTCTTCCAGACGCAAGTTCAAGGCACTCATTCACATTCTTCCCTGGTGAGCTGAGTATTTGGGCCTTTTTAATTTTCTTGCAAATGAGCTTGGCAGGAGAAGAGCTGCCAGAAACTTGCTAAGCCCTTTGTTGTTCAAACCTACAGGTCCCTTGCATAGTGTTGACTCCTGGTTCTTGAATATTCTGCAGGGACTGGGGACTTAAAAGTTAGCTTGTCATGGAAAATTAAAGTCAAGTCAATATCCTTTCAGAAGGTCTTTACTGTGAAATACACCTTCTGCCTTTATCTAAGTCATTTAACAAGATATTAGTAGTTTAGACAAGCAGAGGAAACAACTGAACTTAAATAACAAGCAGTTTCACTCCAAAGAGGTGAAGTTCAGGACAAGAAGACTGAATCTGCCTCCTTAAGAATTAGCCAGTGCTGGAAGGCAAGAAAAAGGAGGAGAGAGCTTAAGCAGTAGGTGACCCTTGAACAGACCTTAAGCTGTAGTGGAGGTATGAAATCCAGCATGCTCCCTTTATTTTCTTTTACAAAATCCAATTGCAGATGTGGAATGTGAAACAACATAACAAAGACCTTAACTATGTGGGCTGATAAGCATCTCCAACTTGTTTGCTGAATGCTGGAAAGAAATACTTTATGGATTTCATCTTCGGATAAATAAGGGAATATATATATATATATATATAATCTTTTTTTGATATAGAGTTCTAAGAAGCCTTTGAACCTTCTTGGCCATTTTTTGGTGTGTTTTATTCATCAATTCTTTTGAGTTAAAGTTTTTTGAATGAAAGCTTTTTAGTTGTTTGATTTCTCTGATATCTGGATTGAGTGACAGTTTCTGAACAGGAATGTAAAAATTAGGTTATTGGAACCTTCTTGAATCACTCTCCAACCTAATATGGTTCTCCTAGAAAGGTGAAGGTTATGAGAAACACACAGCTGTGCAGACTAGTTTAGAAGCTGGTAGTGCTGAAGTCACTCAGCATATGTGCTTTCCAGGGCCACAGTTAACTAAAAAAGTTTCTTGGCATGAGCTGTGACAGTGGGAGCAATGCCAGAGTCCTGAGGGCTGGAGAAGGGTTTGTATAGGTTTGTACTCAGCACTCTCTCTCTCTGTAATGGTGTCACTTAGTCTTCATGGACCTGCTAGATCTTTAGCTCAGGGGTGGAAGCTCACACCATGAACCAGAGTTAACTCCTGCTTCTGATGATCCACTGAAGTTAATTTCGCAACTGGCAGCAAAGTGCTGAGTTAGGTCCCCATTCAGCCTGTCTCACCTCTCTCTGCTCAGATTTGTGTTAGTGACAAGCAGCTTTGTTCAGGAAGGGAATTAAAAGAAAGCGTAGATTGAAGTGATCCTTAATTACTGAGAGAGGTTTTATTCTCCTCTGATTTCCCATGAACTCCTATTCTACCCATCTGTGCAATGCAATCTTTTGTCTTCTAGCCACTGCCACAGAATGTTAGATAAGTGTTTTGGATTACTTCCTTAAAATATGTCAGTCAGATGAAGCCAATCTAGTTCTCTTATACTTACCTCTAAGACATATAAGTAATTTTTGTCTCCTGCTCATGTATGACACTTTTAAACTGTTAGCATATTGAGATATATGTTTATTTATTTTAACCTGGTGATTTAGGTAGTTTATATAACTAAAAAAAATATAAGTCTTTGACAATATATTCTTTTTTGGCACAAGATAAATGATAGAATATCAAGATGGAGACAAACTGAAATTCACCTGGGCTCTGGAGATCCTCCTTGGTCCATGCAGAGGGCTTTGTAGTCTTTTCCGACAGTAAAATTTAAATTGAAAGATGTTATATTTACTATTGTAACATGTCTAGTAGTTTGAAACTTGGATAAAAGCCTATTGCATTAAATCTGGATAAAAACCACATTGTAATTTACTCTTTGCCTAAACACTCGATTCTCACAGTGTCATACAGATCAGAATCTGGGCAACTCCACATCAAAGAAATAAGAGAGCATATAATTTACAGAGGTTTTTTATTTTTTATTTTAAGCAATTTGACCGGAAGGAGCATGAGTTTATCTGATCAGCTTCTGAACACTTCTATGTTTGCTTTACATTCCTAAGCTTCCTGAAGTCCTGAAACTTCATTTCTATAAATTGTGTTTTCAGTTCATCATGAAAAGTCAGAGCAACAATTGGTTCCTTTTTTTCCCAACAATTAATAATTTATTTAAATTGTTAAACAGTCTGACAGTTAAAAAGTGTGTCTATTGGCTATTTTAATTTGTAAAGTCTTTGTTTTTATCATTTTTTTGTTTTGTTTTGGTTTTTTCTGCTAAGAGTTGCTTAGAGTCCAGTGTTTTCTTCTAATAAAGATAGTTCTGCACTGTAACAAGCATAGAGCTAAAGATTGAAATCATCTGTGCTCTCAGGGTAAGAACTCAGGAATCACTGATGGCTATATCCTGTGATATCTCCTGTTGTTTTATATTTTTTTCTGAAAGTCAAATGTGATAATAGAATGCAGAATTCTCCTATAACTTTAGTTATTTTTATATCCATAGGTAAATTCCTCTTCAGGATGTTATGTCTTACTTCTTTGTTTACAAAATCACAGAACCCAGTAAAATTTTCTTACCAATTCTTTTTGCCATCCACACATTTTATCAACAGTTTTTTGAGATTCACTTCTGCATACTGATAAAAGATTTTAGTCATTCCCTAACTCTGATCCTTGCAACATCTCTGTGGATATGCAATCTGTAGATGAAAATCTTGCTGGTTTTGGGAACTGTCAGTCTGCTATTGCTGCCTTTAATTTGTAGTACATTTATATTGTTAATGTGAAGTTCTTAATCATAAAATAATAATTGTAAAAAA
Source organism: Pyrocephalus nanus (assembly GCA_038380795.1). NCBI lineage: Eukaryota > Metazoa > Chordata > Aves > Passeriformes > Tyrannidae > Pyrocephalus > Pyrocephalus nanus. The sequence continues at coordinate 38,730,873 of CM076259.1, forward strand.
TCAAAGAGTTATAAAGCTCTGAGAAAATGGTATGCACTTAGTTATCATTATCAAATAACCAGTAATCACATCAAGGAATTAATTTCTGTAGCTGTCATGTTGAAACGATGCTTTTCATGTAATTGTGTCTGGACAGAGTTCAGACAAAGTTGTGCCTTGCCTGAACACAAAAAAATTATAGTTTCAACCAGAGTCCTTAACAGTGCATCTGTACACATGGTACGCATTTCTTTCACTGTCGTATACACAAAGCTGGTACATAATTTCTCATGTGCCCCAATAAATAAATAAATAGGCCTTTGGTGTACTTTGAATACACAGTGTCTGACCATGAAGTTCTCTGTCTAAATAAGAGGACTTCTATAGGAGGTATAATAATCAGTTGGAGCACAGTGCAACCATTCTAGTTTTCTAAGACCAATTTTGACATCGACCTAATCTGTTTTGCTAGGAAAATCACATCTTCTCTGGTCAAGAACGAAATAGCTATTACATCTACCTGTCTATGTAATATGTAATAATAGAGCCATTTAACAATGGAGAGTAGCTTAGGAGCCTCAGAAGAAAGACACAAAAATTTTATGTATTTTTTGCAAAATATTATCTAAGAAAAGAAATAACAACCATCACCAGTTTCTGAACTAGAGCCTAAAACATAACCATTGAAGTGCATCAATTGCAGAGTGGATATTTAAAAACAAGGCTCGTCACATATATCTACAAAAATCCTGAAAGAGATCTATTTACAGAAGTCTGTCTCTTTAGAAACATGAGAAATTAAATATGTTGTACTCAGAAGGTGTTAATTTTATTGCTTTTAGATGCTGTGATGATTAATAGCATAAAACCAAAGTAGCTAAATTGATACAAATTTCTTATTGCAGCTTTATTGGTTTTTGAATTTGTTGAATTTCTTATTTCAAAACCTTTCATTAAGGTAAGAGAAGATATTATAGACAAGTTATAATATGAAGAAAACTTCTTCTAAATTTTTTTTTTGGGGGTCCTTTTCTCATTTTTCTCTCTACAGTATGCTCTTTGTTACATAATTTTTGGGAAAACAGCTGTAGTTTGGACAGATCTCGTGTTCAACACAGAAAAAAGGATTTTGATTCTGTATTCAAATCTGTCAAGTTTCTTTTATATGAATAAAAATGGATTCAAAAATATATGAGCTGAATTGGAAAGCAAAATATGAAGTTCTTTTTGGTATTCCTTCACAAATATTAATGATATTGAAGAAAACCCAAACAGTAGCTGATACTGATGAGATAGACCTGCCAAAACTTCCTTCTACATTTCTATTTCATTTTTCTACATTACTGCATGTAAATGTCATCTGCTAGACAATAGGAAGTTAGAAAGTGCAAAGGGATTGGATGGACTTAAGAGGGGAGTAAAGAGATAAGGTTGCTAGCAGTCAGTGAAAAGGTTTTAAATTTCTGTGTACGGGGTTGGCCTTGGCTGGACACCAGTTGCTCACCAAGTCTCTCTATCACTCAGCAGGAAAAAAAATCCAAGGATCAAGATAAGGCTATTTAATAAAGCAAAAGCAAAGGTTGCATACATGAAAGGAAAGGAAAACAAAAGATTTTATTCTCTATTTCCCATAAGCAGGCAATGCCTGGTCACTTCCCAGGCAGTTGCAGCACGCATAGTTGCTCAGGAAGCCGGGCATCATAATAACAAATGCCCTGCCCACACTTTCCCTCCCCCACAGCTGCCTCCTCCTTTCTATTAACTTTATTGCTGAGTAGACAGCATGTGGTATGCAATATCCCCTTGGGTTGGTTGGGCTCAGCTGTCCCCTCTCAGGACTTTGCCCACCCTCAGCCTACTGGTTAGAGGGAGTATTGGATAGACAGCAGTGATGCTGTACTGAAGCCTGTTCATCCTGACCTTATGATGTCCAGGACTTCCCATGAAGTTGAACAATACAGTAGTGATACTTCTCAAAGTGGGATCTAAATGAGGTGTGTTATGTAGGGAGAGATACTTAACTGCAGACACCAAAAACGTCAGTGATACAGTTTCTAACAGTGAAGGGCCCAAACCGTTTAAACCAACAGATTTCTTGATGTTTTTGCCATTTTTCCAGTCACTCCTTTATCTGATTTTTATCAACATTTGTTTTAGTGAAACATGTCTATCAAATGTCTGTGATGACAAAACCTTTACCCCACTCAAGTGATTATTCAGTGACTTTCTAAGTGATTGGTAACCCTATCCAGGATTGCCTATGACATCTTTCTGTGATTTAATAACTTGAATATATTTTCAAGTATTTCCACAATCATAGAATAAAATTTAAAAATGATCTGTCAAGCATGAATCAGAAGATACTTGCAGCTTTGTTCCTTATCTACCAACTCTAGTAGTCAAGCACGTAACCAAGTTTGGGGGCTTTTCATGAGAGGTAGTATCTATTTTCTGTTTGCCATGAGTCTTGGAGACTTTTTCAGAATACTGGAGAGTAGGTGCAGTTACATTCCTCAGTATGTTTCTTAATCTTACAACAATTTACAATAAAGTATGAATATCATTGCACGTATCTGTTACAGATTACCTTTTTTTCCAGGCAAATCGAATTAGTCAAGAATAGCTTCCTATCTTATTGATACTAATGCCTTCCTCTTCCTTTAGCCTTACTACAGATTGATAGAGATCTATGCACCCTCCATCCCATTTAAAATTTCTTTCTCCTTGTTACCATATCATTTAACTCTCTGACATGTAAAAGTATTAAAGCTGAGCCTGGATACTATGACAGTGCAGTTCACTTTGTAAGTGGTCTCAGATCAGGCAGACACATTTGTATGCTTTCAGGTGTATTTTAATGAAGATTTTAGTTTCAGGAATTTTAAAATTGCCCAACTTTTTACTATTTTCTTTGAATGTAATCCAATGGAACAAACAAAAACTTCTGCTGAGGAGAAAAAAATTTAGAATGTACTTCATTTTTTCTGCTTTTAGTACTTTAAGACTTTTCTGAAAATGTCCCTGAGACTGCTGGCAAGCTGGAAATGCTATAATGCTATTCATGAAACAACTGGTAAAACATATTTTCATGGAGGTACCACTGCCCTTATATAAATGACCCTTATATTCCTCCCAGTGATGGCATATTGTTTAGAGACTGAGTAAGAAATGAAAAGAGGGAAAAATATCTCTTGAAACACTTTCTTCTCAGCAAAGGTTAAGTAGGAGTTGTGCTTTTTTTGTTGTTGTTGTTTTGGGTTTTTTGTTTGTTTGGTTTTTTTTGTTGTTGTTTTTGTTTTCCCTCTCCTAAGAGCAAGGCAGTGAGACTCATGCGGGAGAGAGATTTCTGAATAGCTCTGAGAAGGATTCCATTTTAAATAAGGGATAATATGATAAGAATAATTTTTGCCACTTCTTGTTTTTCTGTTTCCCTCAGAAATTAATTTTGACTTTAAAGCTGAATATAGAGGACAGTGAGGAGTTTCATTGCCTTGGGATGGGAGAAAAAGCCAGACCATTCATTTGTGATCTGCACCAGACTGTCTTTAAGTAATCTTCCACTGCTGACACATGCTCTTCCTTTTTTTCTACAAGTATTCACATTTGCATTCTAGCTGATGGGCTGAAATATAACCAAAATTTGAGTCTGTAATCAGCTCTATTCAGCCAGATCCTGCTACTAGTGCATTGCTTGTTTCCTTTTACCTTCTTTGTATGTGCCTTGTTTCTTAATATCCTTTACAATATACATTCCGAGTAGCACTCAGGCTTGATTTACATGTACAAAGCATTTGTGCACAGAGGAGCAATCACAGCAAGTTTATACACAACCCATCATTAATCTGTTCAGCCGTGCATTCCCGTGTTAGTGTGGAGACACATTGACTTTCCAAAATCACACAGGGCAAAATTCACTGCTGTTACAAGGGCTTAGCACAAGTTTTCCCCTCTGTGATATGTGACTAATATTATCCACTTAACATCAGCAGGCTGCAGCTCTGAAGCTCAAGTCATTAGCATTTATAAAATACATCAAAAACCTGAAGTGAAATACATTATCTGCAGAAAAAAATGATACAATTATAAAAAAAATTATGCTACCAAGTGAATTATCTTTTTTCATTAGCAATGGCATTTCTCCTGTTTCTGTATGTCTGCCATCCTCACATTCTGTGAATGTTTTCTGATGTACAACATCTCACATCCATTTTCATGTCTAATTTTCCAGAGTCAAGTCCTCAGCTTTTAAGAGAAGCAACATTAATTTTCTTTGGTAACTCCTAAAAAAATCCCTAAAAAACATCCTCCTCTGTCATATTTTTCTGCAAGTCTTGAGTTAAACTGACAAACCTTTATCCTGATTAAAATCTTCAAAGTTGTTTTGTCTACTGAAAACAGTGGAACTCCCTGTGAAACAGTGCTACTTTTTATTCCTTATGCTTTAAGATCGCATCATCCACTTTCTTACTTTGCTTTGCTGTTTTAGATGCTTGTATACATTTCAACTAATGCCAAGTTGCTAGTGAACCTTCAGCATATAAATTCCCTAAAATATCCTAAACCTGTCCATAAGTGACTTATTTTCTTAGATAAAAAGATATGATAATCTTGTGAAACTCGAGGAACTAGTTTTTCTAAGGAATACATTACAGAGAGTAATCTATATTTCATCAAGATCCTAAACACAAGGAAGAACTTCTTTACTGGGCGTGTGACCACACACTGGAACAGATTACCCAGAGAGATTGTGGAATCTCCCTCACTGGGAATATTCAAGAACTTTCTTGAATATTTTTTTGACTAACAAAAATAATTTTAATCTGTAGCTCAGCCACAGAGGAATCAGTATGTAGCAGATTTTTGCTGAAGTCTATTTAAACAACAAAAAACTTCTTTCCACAAACGTAAGAGAACTAGCCGTAATAAATTCCATGAGCATTAAGAGACTGACAAAATGAGTATTTAATGATGGAATTTCAAACTATTTCTTAATATAAGACTTCTGAAGCTGCATACATACATTATTATCCTTCTCATGACACAAACAATTCTTATGCAGGCTTTTGATAAATCTTAGCCTTTCTCTAATGTTTATCTTTCACTAAAAAATGAATAAGAGAGACAAAATGGCAAAATCAGGTTAAAATAATTTTGGTTGCTCAAATCCCAGTAAGTAGTAAGGCATTTTGGAACAGATATATTGCTGAACGCAAATGTATCTGTATTTCTTTAGGCTTTATCATGAAATATTTCTTAAAAGACATCGTATTTAATTTTTAGAATTTGCACCATTTCTCTATTGCAATTTATCCTTTAATAAAATTAATTAGGTCAGAAGGTTCAAAACAGAGAGCCTGATTGTTCTTAATGTAGCGATTGAGTCACAAGCTCACATAAAAACCTTCAGCACTTTGAGAGAGTAATTCAGTCACTGGAAAGCTATGACTTCTCCATCTTCATCATTCATTAGGAACTTTGAAATTGCAAGTCTGTGATTCTAATTAACAGTCATTTCAGCTAACCACTACCATGAAGAATTTAAGTGTAGGAACTTCAGCAATGATTCTAAATCACTTTTCTAATTTCTTTTTTGTATTTCAAGTGAAAAGATACATAAACCTACTTGAATGGGTCAGATCTCTCTTAGAAATGTCTATTTCTGTCAGTTCATTTATAACAAGGAGATGCTTTATACAAGGAGCTTATTTAGGTTTCCAGGATGTTTTCTCTTGCATATCACAGCCTGTGGTGGTTCAGGAATGGTATTCTCCAATTTAGTACTCCCACTAGAAAGGCTATACACCATTTACCTCCCCCCTACAATGGGAGACACAAAAGACAAGGATCACATATTGAGATAGCAACAATTTACTGGAAACAGCAACAAATTAAGAAAATGATAAGTAACAGCAACAATACTAATAAAGAATGGTATAAGATGAAACTATTTAAATGGGAAAATCCCCAACAATAAACAAATATTGAACTGTTCCTCCCATCACATTTTTTTCACTGGAAGGAACCCCTTCTCCCTGGAAGTGAGACAGAGTCCCTTTCCCCCGCTTTTGGCAATGGTATGAGGTGATATCACATAACATTAGGATCCTGACCATGCCACCTCCTGGCCATTGCGAAAAAAATTAACCATATCCTGGTAAAAATCAGTACACAACCTTATCTGGCTCTCAAGCTCTGGAATAGCTCATGGTTTAAGCAGTGAACTCTCATAAATAAGTGTAATTTCAGATGCACAATTTAAATGCATTTTTTTGACTTTTAGTCTTGACAATATTTTAAAAATTGAATTGTACCCTGAAGAAAAAGTTCATGAAAAAAAAACATTTCTCACACATATGTAATATTCCCTTTTGCCATATAAGAGGTGTTTAATGCTTTCTTTGCCTCGGTCTTCAACACAGATCAAGGGGGTCTCAGCACTCTGAGCTGGAGGACCATGACTTCAAGAATGATCAATTCCCAGTCGACCCTGAAATTGTGCAGGATCTGCTGCTCCAGATGGATCCTCACAAATCTATGAGGCCTGATGGGATTCATCCAAGAATCCTCAAAGATTGGCTGATGTTATCTCAAAACCTCTCTCGATGATTTTTGAGTGGTCTTGGGAATCTGGAGAGGTCCCAGCTGACTGGAAGCTGGAGAACATTGTCCTTATTTTGAGGAAGGGCAAGTAGGAGGACTGCAGCAATGACGGGCCTGTCAGTCTCACTTCAGTGCCTGTTAAAGTTATGGAGAAGATTATTCTGGGAGATATTGAAAAACCTATGAAAGATAACACTGTCATCAGTCCAAGCCAGCATGACTTCATGAGAGGAAACTCCTGCTTATCAAACCTAGTTTCCTTCTATGACAAAGTAACCCACCTAGATGATCAAGGGAAGCCAGTTAATGTAATCTTTTTGGATTTCAGTAAAGCTTTCAATACTGTCAATCCTTCTGGACAGAATGTCCAGCACAGGGCTGGAAAAACATGTCATGTGGTGGGTGAGTATTAGACCACCAGATCAGTAATTGTTGGGTCAGAATCATCTTGCAGGGGCGGGGGGGGGGGGGGGGGGGGGGGTGGTGTGTGAGGAGTGGGAAGGGATGGGTCAAACCTCATGGAGGTGAGGTGGCATCCTATCCCTCATAGCAGGCCCCTGGAGCCCACATGGGAAAGTCCTGAAGTAGCTGTCAGTCACAAGCAGCCCAGGAAAACTAAAACACACCACAGCTCCTGGGGCCTCTCACCCAGCTCAGATTGGCAGAGATAGTGAGGACACTGCTCCTCACCCTGGTCTGGAACCCCAGAGTGGCTGGTGGGTCAGAGGCCCCACCTGGAGGAGGTTCTCCATAGGGACCAGAGCAGATAAAAAAAAAGGCTTATGTTTGCCACATTTTGCAGCCCTGCTGTTTGGACATGTGAGATCTGGTCTTCTATAAGATTCCAGTGGTAGCTATATAATCTGTTTCTCCCTCTTTCTTCTGCTTCCCTCTGCTTCTCTTCCTTTGGTCCTTTCTTGATGCTTTGGGTGGCTTGGAGCTGGAGAGGTTGGATTTTGACTTAAGTGTTGTGGATTGGTATGTGCTGGGTTGGTAGTGTGGTGGAACATTTTGTCTAGTTTGTGTGGTGCCCTTTTGAACTTTTGCCAAGTTCACTTCTTTTCTCCTCTAAATTATCAGTAAAAATACCTTCTGGGAACCAGTCTGTGGCTTATTCTCTTGACACTATCTCAAGGTATTACAGAACCCTATATATATATTTTAAAGTAAAACTCCTGGTGGAGCAGCTCCGGGGCTGGAGTGTTACAGTGAGCAAATGGGTTACGGGTCGAGCACAGAGGGTAATAGTGAACAGGGTAACATTGGACTGGAGACCTGTCACTAGTGGCATTCCACAGGGCTCTATCTTAGGCCCTGTGCTCTTCAACATCTTCATAAATTACTTGGATGCAGGACTGGCAGGGATACTGAGCAAGCTTGCAGACAACGCAAAACTGGGAAGAGCTGCTGACTCCGTGGAAGGCAGAGAGGCCCTGAAGAGAGACAAATGACAGGGCTGGGCACTCACCAACCATATGAAGATTAACAAGGGCAGGTGTTTTAATCTGCACCTGGGATGGGTCAACCCTGGATTGACCAGGTACTGGGGAATGAGATCCTGGAAAGCAGTGCCATGGAAAGGGACCTGGGGGTCCTTAGCTTAGCTAGGGACTGAAGTTAAACCACAACTGTACCCTACAGCATCTCCAAGAGTACTAGACACAATTGGGTAAGTGTATCGTGCTGCAGGTGTCTTCTGGAAGTTGAGCCCTGTCACTCTATGTCATTGTTTGATCATATCAACTGTAGAAGAGCTAAGACATTTGGTGTATGTGTTGGAGTATACATACATACATATTTATGTAGGTATCCTTATCAAGAACTTATTCCCATGTAAACTTTCCACAGAATAAGTGATTCTACCAATTATGGACTGCTACAACTGCCCTAATTTACCTAATATCTGTTACAACTGTGCTTCAAACTGTCTCAGGTTAAACATAAGCAACAATAATAGCAAAAAGTGGTGTTCTGAGGACATTGGCAGTGTCAGACAGTGGCTGAAATCATGAAAGAAATTATTTCACCTCTGCCAAGACAACGGTCCAGCTTAGCATGCCCAGAAGCACTGTTGTATGTATGAATTTAGAGTTTCTTCACAAAGCCTGAACTGATCTTTAATCTCCAAGGATCAATGAAATTTTTTTAGCTTCTTAGGCAAATTTCTTCCCATTTTAACATATTTTTTAAATTATTTTTTAATTTGCACTCTATCCTGCAGTTTTGCCATTGAAATCATCTGCTACAAGATGACAGCTTGATTTTTCCTGTAGTTTGTCACAAAGGATTAAAATTGTTGATGCATTCTATTCTAACTGTATTAATATTGGCTCAGTTGGTGTTCATTTTACTCAAAATGTCACTGGGTCATCTACTTTATGGGAAAAAAAAGTGTCTGATTTTCATTTAAAAAAAACCCCAACAACGCACACACACCAAAAAAACCCAAACAAAAAAACAAAACCAAAAATCAAAACAAATTTGTCTACAGAAGAGTAATTACATACAGATTCTGAGTTCTTTGAATGTAGAACTTGAAAATTATCCAAAGACAACTCCTAGTTTATATTACAATGACATTTTAATTATCTATTCTAAACACAAACACACCTATCACTAAATAAAGGAAAAAAATACATAAAGATAATATGTGAATACTCATCTGTAAGAAATCAATAGCAGTTTTACTCCTGACCTCACTAGGGACAAGAGTTTCAATGCAGCATTTGTAAACAGTAGCACAGGGACAGCATGGAAGGAAAACAGATTCTCCTGGTACAATAAGAATAGCTAAAAGTGGAACAGCAAGGTTTCAGCTTCCTGATAATAAGATAGATATTTACCTACCCCTTTCAATAACACCCCAGGCTTGATATTTTTGAACCTAGTTTTTAAAGGAAACTGACAGCACCGTTTGTGCTGGGTGAGAGAAATTCTCTCAGGCAAGGATCTGAAATGAGGTTTCCATTCATAAGCAAAGGGAAGCAACTACATAAAAATTACATGAAAATAGAAGGGAAAGTGAAAACCTTATTTCCTATTCCTTTTCAATCTTCTTGAACTTTCCAATCAGCTGTAGATGGTAGGTGTTTTGGGTCATGCTTCGTTTCATACTAGTGAGTAAGAGAGAAAATGGTTTATTTTCAGCAGTGCTAAGTGGCTGTGGAGACAATTACTTCAGTCAGCTCTCAGAAATGCTGGGAATCAGGCCAATTTTATAGGCTCTATATAACCTGCTTCATTCTTGTCCAGTTCTCAAAAACTCTTTAGTTCTGTACATGTTGTTCAACAAAGGACAATAAAGCACACAGCACACAATCTCCTAAAATAATCTGTACAATAGTATGCTATAAAAAGGCATTCTGTATGTTAAGAATATAGATACACTTCATAATGCTGAATAAATGATTCTTCCCCCACATATAGCACATATAGGCACTTCTAATCTTTATTAGACATCCTTTTGATGGTTATAGCAATAAAAAAGCCATTTCATCTACATGCAGTTTTGAAAGGATTTTGGTAGTATACTGCTTTTAAAGTTTGAAACTGATGGCTTCAGACTTTGGCTTTCAAATGTGGATCTTGGAAAAGAATAAGTAAAATCATGTGTCACAATAAAGAAATACAAAAGGAAAAGTCAAATTTAAATAAAGCTATTCAATGGCTTTGATCTGTGCAGTCTAGATAGTCTAAAGAACTTGTTTCAAATCACCTGTATTTTTCAGTACAGGGACAGTCTATACTTAACTGTCACTAAGTCAAAAATACCTCTTTCCTGGAGCTTTAGTCTCCAATTCTAACACACTTAATTTAAAGTGATCTAATGTCACGTGCTTGAGTGTTTGTTGACAGCCAAAAAAACAATATACCATACCACATGGAATGAGATGAGTCTGGAGACAAAGGTGAAACTGCTTCAACATCATCATCAAGTGGTACATGGAATAAAATATTTATTGCACACTGCTATGGGTGGCTAATTAGGTCCTTTATTGCACCTAATTTTCTGTGCAGATATTCCTCACTAAATGATATTATTTTAACATTATGTTTTTGTATTTATGTATTTTTTAACATTATGTTTTTGTATTTATTTTGTATTTTATATTTATGTATGGTAGATTTTTTGTTGTTGTTTTAAAATTTAATTATCTTTCCAAATATATTTATGCCTTTAAAAAATTCAAACAAACAAGGAGACACAGGCACAGACCTTTGTATGGCAGATGAACAACAATGATTACACATAGAAAGTTGCAACCAGGAAACTTTGTCTGGAAACAAGTAAGAATGGTTGAAACCAGACTCAACAGAGTTCAGCTGGAAATGTATTTACTTTACAATTTTTGATGCTATTTAAATTACCTTAGAATGCCTTATAATGTAAAATGAAGGGGGTTAGATAATTTCTGAAGGTTGTCAGCCTTTCACCTGTCATATCTTCATGTCTAATTTCCCTCAGTTATTATCTTATATTTCCCACTCTAAATTCTTGGAAAGCCAAAAGTCAAATAATTTACCTCCTGCTTATGAACTGTGTTGACAGGATTTCAATGCCAAGATTGAAGACCCATCATTATTTTGTCCTAAATGACTTTTTGTTTGACTCTTTTTCTTTCTGAGGTATAGCCTTATGGATTTGTCTTCTAATCTTTCAGTACTTAAACAGGTTAAAATTCTATGCTTGGACATTTGGATACATATTTAAGCATGTTACTTGTTCATCTCTCTAAATAACTATTTGAAGACTATAATTGAACATATCACAGCTAGATTAAAGTAGAAATTTAAGGTTGTCATCTACTGATGTATCTGAAGAATGTTTTACCTCTTTGTTTTTTTCATACCTTTCCATCTAACAAGCCTCAAACAGAGTTAAAATTTGTGAAAAAGAGTCAAAAAATGAAAAACTTACAGAAAAAGAAGAATAAAACGCAAGAATAAGGAACTGAAATGCTTTCAGAATTATAACTGTAATGTATTTCTTTCTTGTTGCCATGGTTCTTTATTTCTCTTGTGGATAATTTTTAACAATTGAGGATGCCAAATTATGAGAATGCAGATTTCTTTTGAATTAGAGCAATCAAAATCCCTAAAACATGGGAGCTATAACCTAAAAGATACCAACATTAGTACGTCGAAGGCTTTTGAAGAATCCCATGGTTAAACTATTATAACATTATTTTGCCCATTCAGAGAATTAACCTGGCAAAAATCTTTTTCTATTTCCATGTTTTACTGATCATAACATCCATTTTTTTTTCCAGAGGAAGCCTGACTACATGGCATAGCTTCATTTCAAAATCAAAATATTTCCTGGCCCAGAACAATACATTCTTCAGAGAGCAAGACTTCAAATGACCTGGAACGCACTGTTTCTCCTGTTTGAGTGTTGGCAAACCCGCTCCTCCAAAGTGCACAGACATCCATGATAGGAATCCTAAGGGGTAAGTAGCTTGAACACCTGCAGCAGTGTGCAGAGGGAGTATGCTGCTAGCCATAAAATTTTAATTCTTTAGCCTCTCAGATCAGGGAACTGCTGACTCTGGCCAGCCAAAGTCACGTCCCGAGGGGTACAGATTTGTTAGAGTGGCAGTCAGTGCTGAGAGGCAGGTACCTTCAGTTTGAGGAACTGCCAGTGAGAGCACTGATGTGTTGTGTGCATGCATCTAATATCCAATATGGCTAAGAGAGCCAAGATACTTCCACGAGTCTGCATCTATAGGTGTAGAATTTTGTGTACAGACCCAGCTGTGACTCAGAAGAAAGATGAGACTGACAAATTTGTTGGCTAACAGTCAGTCATCATGGAGCTCTTCAGCTGGAAACAGAATTGGGAATCCGTTCTGCATGCAAGGTTGCTATGATTTTGGCTGTCACATACAGAAAAGATGCCTCCATTTAGAATGAATGATTCTCAGTCCAAAGGACTAGGGATATTTTAGGTGATTTGTGATGGCATTATGTTGTTGACTATTCTGAGCAGTACTTAGAAACATTCCAGCTTATATTTTGATGGAAGAGATCACCTCTCTTCTGGACATATTGTTCAACTCTCTTTACTGTTGCCAAAAGGTTTTTGTTCATAAAAGACAGCAGCTGGACATCAATAATTTTTTCCTTCCTGCATACATGCTCATAAAATGAGAGGTGCACTGAGGATTGTATCTGCACACATACAGAGAGCCACTAGAGGCCATCATATATCTCTCTTTATAAGCACTAATATATTTCAGCTAATGCATAAAATTAACACAGAGAAACCTGATGATGTCCACAAAAGTAGAATGACCACTGCTGGGATCTCAGAAATGGAAAGGATAAGAGGAAAGATCAGGTTTCAATGTATATATAAAAATAATAATTAAAGTTAAAAAAAAAAAAAGAGATGAAAAGGAGAGATTTATAAAATAGTATTTAAGGAACTAAGGTAGGAAGGAATGTACATGACTTTATTAACCTACTGCTATAACAGGAATAGAAGCAGTTTTCCTGTATGACAAGAGAGAGTCCACTGCAGTTGCTTTTGAGCTGAAGGAAAGATTTTCCCACATTACCTGCAAAGTCAAGTGTCTCTGTGCAACTTGGTATCCAGGTAACATTACCAGAATCATTTCTCTCTCAGAACTAAGAATTAAACAGTATGGTTTTGACCTCCAAATGTATTTCATGGCTCAGAGCAGGCTTCTAGTTCTTTGCATCTATTACAACAAATTACCTGGCGTAATTTGTTGCATCTACTTGTTTCCTAAGGAAAACATATTAAAGTACAATTAAAATGAAAACTTAAATGTAAACAAGGAACAGTATTTGTACTTTCTAATGAATGTGTAAAACCTACCATATTGTAATCACACTGTCTTTGCATTTTATCCCATTAAATTCAACATAACTGTTTGACATCAGCAGGAAATTCATCTATCTCTTTGCATTAGTACTTTCTCATCCCTGGCTAATATCTGTATTACTGTAATGCCTTGGAGTCATCTTCTATGGACAGAGTTTCCACTATGCCAGGCATGAACACGATCTAATCATTAGACTGTAAATATTAATATGTTTGCCTGAGTTAGAACTTCCTTCACTGACTGTATAATTGTAATTCTCCTTCTCTAATAAGATAGGGTCATATCAGACTTATTCTTTGGAATCACCCTTTACTCTCATGAAATCCCACATGGAATACTCCCTTAATCTGTGGCTCCAGCATACAAAGGAGGTCAACTTGCTGGAGCAAGTCCAGAGAAGGACCACGGAGATGACCAGAGGTCTGAAGCCCCTCTCCTATGGAGACAGGCTGAGAGGGCTGGAGTTGTTCAGCCTGGAGAAGGCACAGAGGAAACCTTAGAGAACCTTCCAGTACCTAAAGAGGGTTACAAGAAATTGGAGAGGCACTTTTTACAGGGGCATGTGTGCTGGGATAGGCGGGAATGGCTTTAAACTAAAATAGGGCAATTTTTATTTGATTTTTGGAAGAAGTCTTCACTATGAGGGTGGTGAGGCACTGGGACAGGTTGCCCAGAGAAGTTTTGGATGATCTGTCCCTGGAAGTGTTCAAGGCCAGGCTGGATGGGACTTTGAACAACCTCGTCTAGTAGAAGATGTCCCTGCCAATAGTGGGAGGATTTGAACTACGTCATCTTTAAAGATCCCTTCCAACCGAAACCATTCAGCGATTTTGTGAATCCCCTTTTACATCCTTATTGTTTTTTTCTTTATTTTTTTTTCCTATGAGGAAAAATTTTCTCACAAGAAGACAAAAATTAGGGAAGCCCAGCTGGATTTTCTGACCAGCAGAATATGGGTTGTAGCACCCAGTCTTTCAGAAGAAAATGACTGTTCTTACCTTGCATGAGATGTATCTCAAAAATTATCCTTGTTTTTTGGTCCTCCATTTCTGTAACAAAGGGTAAAAATAAGAAATATATTTGTGGTTTTTTTTCCTTACAGGACCAATTTGGGACAAAAATATTTTCCCATTAAAAAAATAAGTTACTTTCAAGCATAAACTGTCTATTTATATGAGCTGTCTGGATACGTAGAAGATTGTAATTCATGATCAAAGATGTTAAATTCAAATAATACTCTATATGGAGAAACAGGGAGCAGAAATTTGTACAGTTGTGCTAATGCAAGGGCACTTTCTCCCATTCAGTGTTCATATCTCCTGTGAGTATATTAGGGCATCCGCAGCTTACTCTGTGACTACTGTGATGTTTCAATAAATATAATGATGACTGAGATATGTCTAACTATTTTGTTAGTCTAGGTATTTAGTCCTATTAGTGCTTGTATTGATTTGAACTAAATTTATTTTTTTGCTTTTAAAAAAGAAATTAAAAAATCCAGGCATAAATGTAGGTATAATGATGTAAGTATAGTTCTGATGCTTTAACTTATCAGAAGGTTCACTGTGTTCCTTCCTAACTAACTCTATAAATTGATCCACCTCAAAAATCCAGGTTGTGGAGTCTTGACTAATATCATAGAGATATTTCTTATCACACAGCTTCCAGTGACATTACTAGCACTACTCATATGAGCCACTTCTCAGACTTGGAAGAGGGCACTGCTCTTCAGTATGAATAAGACTGCCAGAATATGGAAACAGGTCCTGTTCATATATTTCACAATGGCAAGGTTGTCATGTAGCAGCATTAATATGTGGGGTTTTTTATTCCTTCTAAGGCTAATTTGAATTTGTCTCGTACTATGCAGACACACATATGAAGTGTCTTGCAGAACAGAGTGCTTCTCAGGATCAGTGATTTGGTCTGGTACTGGCATCTACAGCACCATGACCATGGTGCTCAAAGTCCCATCCAACCTGGTTTTGCAGGTTGCAAGGATGGGGCATCCACAACATCTCGAGGCAACCTATGCCAGTGCCTCATACCCTCATAATGAAGACTTTCTTTCTTTTATCTAAACTACCCTCTTTTCTGTTTAAAGCTATTCATAATATCACTCACTTCGTGTTGTGGAAGCATTACCTGCACAGGAATATGAGCTGGGAAAATCTAGCCTTACAATTCATCCTTGCCACTCAGAAAAGGAACAGCTTGCTTACAAATTGCCTTCTGGATACAGTGATACCAAATTGGAAGGTAACTTCTACTTGCTCCTGCCTTCTAATGGAGGTTACCACAGCTCCAATCTGCTTGATTTGTCATTTTCTACTCTGTTTCAATTTTAAAAAGTGAAGGGAAATAAAAATAATTAAAAAAAAGCCAGTAGATTCCAGAACTTACCATTTAAATTTGCTGAGCAGTTTTAATTTCTTTTTAGTTACTGAGTTAGCAGACTGGAGAGGGTGACAAGGTCTGCAAGGGGAAATGACCAGCTATCAGCAGATGTGAGGGCCAGTAACCTGTTTAGTCACACATCTAAAACAAGGAAAAGATATGTGAAGTTCTTACTCAGCTTGTTTCGAGGACCTCAGTGCACTCCATGTGATGAAAAATGTGCTCCTAATCTTCAATGTCATGCTTGGTTCCTCCATTTGTTGTCAGGTTTAAACAAAGAACATTATATCCTTCTGCATCATTATGGCACAATAGTTAAACTAATAAAAATTCAGGTAAATACCTGTCCTACTCTTCCATAAAGTAAAAATGTGTTAGGAATCTATTTCGGTAGGCTTCTCTAATCCATTTTTCTTTTATTTTGCTTAAAAATTTTTCATTCCTCACTGCTTCAGATGCAGCACAGAGTTGTTGTTGCTTTCAACAAGAAAGTTGTTGCTTTCTTCCTTGCTTTTCATTTGAAGCTCTGTATTTAGATTTTTTCCCCTAATTCTTTTATTTAATGTCAATCTGTTTTGATTAAAAGACCCTTATCTTTCCCCTTGTGTGCTCATTCTGTCACTTGCTCCGTGTTGGTTTGTGGTACCAGGTTTAGTTATTTCTCCTTTTTGTTCTAGATCCTGGTACTATTTTAATTAGCTTGACTCAAGGTTCATAACTCACTCCTGAAGTTAAGGATCATAGATGGGAGTCATATTCACTTGATCAGGCCCAGGCAGCAGACATCTCACCTCTCTGGGCTTCAGCAGCCTCAGCTGTATTCATTGGGTTTGTAAATTGCCTAAATGTTCTTTCAGAGTGAGCAGTGCTGCCATGCACCAAGCACAGAACTGATGGGAGCAGTCAGTGAGGAGCATTAGGCACTTCAATAGGGTCTGAACAGGCCAAAAGCTCAGTCCACAGTTGATGGATGTGTTTGATGAAGAGGTGTAAAACTAACTTGCCAAAAGTGGCTTGGGAAACTGCTTAGGAGATCAAAAAGCAGAATTTCATGCCTACCTCAGCCTGATGGCTTGCAGCTCATTATTCTTGCCTCCTATGAATATCTACTCTATTCTACAGGAGGAGAATTTTTTTGCCAAAATTTCCAGTCCGTATCAGCTACCTCTCTTTACACAGAGACTGTGTAAACTCTGGGGTTTTTTGTTTAATTGTTTGTTTGGTTTGGTTGTGGGGTTTTTGTTGTTGTTGTTTTGTTTTGTTTTGTTTTGTTTTTTTTGGGGGGAGGGAGGCAGTTGTGTTACTTTCTATTTTCAAAAACAGATCACTGTTCAAAGGAGTCACTAATTCTCCAATTCTTCTGCAGTTGTCAGCCCATCACCCTGACTGTGTACCTCCTTTTTGGCAGTCTTCTTTAGTTCTTTTTGTTTCATTTTTTTGTGGAGTGTGTTCTTCCTACACATTCTGAAACGGCTCCATAATTAGCTATTTTCATACAAGTTTACTGAAAAATATTGAAAGTTTATAACAATGGTAATAGTAAAGATGTTTTCTTTTTTCTTCTGTTTCCAATTGTCACTCCAGGCTGATTGAAACCTTCAAAAATTCTTCAGAGACTTTGTGTCTTGGGTGAGATGATTTTGCCCATTCCATATACTCCGTCTGATCAAAGTGATCTTCTTCTACATAGCTTAAGAATTTGTTTCAACTTCTTCTTCACAATAAATCCTATGTTTCCTTTTATCTCTAGCCCTAGTCAGACATATCTCTTAATACAAGAAGACCTATGACAGAAGAAGCATGGCCGTTGAATTTGGTGAAGAAGAAAAGAGTCATGAATAATTCTGAACACAGCTCCTATAAGTTAGCAAGAAAGCATTGCCAAATATTCTTTTTTTCCCAAGGACTGATTTTTTCTTTTTGTTAAAATAATACCAAGATATCTGGAGGCTGTAACATTGTGATTATTGGTCTGTTTATTCTCCCAAATAACAAGTGATAGGAAAAGAGGAAATGGGCTCAAGTTGCACCAGCAGAGGTTTAGATGGGATATTAGGAAAAATTTATTCCCTGAAAGGATTGTCAAGAACTGGAACAGGTTGCCCAGGGAAGTGCTTAAGTCACCATTCCTAGAGGGATTTAAAAGATGTGTATGCATATGTAGCTCACGGTTTAATGGTGTACTTGACAGTGCTGGGTTAACGGTTGGACTTAATAATCTCAAAGGTCTTTTTCAACCTAAATGAATCCTATAATTCTATCTTCTCTTCAGACAGAAGTATAATTTTTGTATAGACAGAAGAAATATTTCTTCCACAGAAGAAATGTGAAAACAGACATTTTTAAGGCCATAGGGGGAAACCTGGTGCTCTATGTACTTTGCACCTCGTTGCGCAGAAATCTTTCTATCTGTATTAAATTTCTGGTTATGTTGTAGGGTCTTTGAGGTCAGGGCTGTTTAATTTAATGGCACCTCTTTCCCTGACTTTCTCTTTTTTAAATACAGTTGTTATCCAGGTATGTAAGATAAACGTTAGTCAGAGGGGTCAAATTTACTTGGACAATATGTTCCAGTGGAGTGAAGGACTATATCTCCAGATAATACCCAAAGAATCATGCCCAACATAATGCATAGAATAATAGACATGCTCTTTGGAAGGGATTTCTGGAGGTCATTTGATCTGTGCACAGATCTGTGCATCTGAGAGAACACTGATGCATTTGGGGAAAGTCAGAATAACCATACCTGCAACAAATGGCTGTACACAATAGCTCTGGATTGTTATCATCTCTGTTACCCAGCCAGTGGATGAATGCACTGTTTTAGAGACTATGGGTAGAACTGGGCAGCACAGGAAGAAACCAGGCAGGCAGATCTGTCATAAGGAAATAATTGGCCTGTACACTGAACTGAAAATTAAGGGCAGCATGACATCAGGCACAGAACTGGCAGATAAAGAAGATAATTAAGAACAAGTCTTGCACAAAACTTCAAGGTACCTGAAGAGACAAAATGGATGAGCAGTGGTTCAGAGCCTTGAAATGGAGAGCATGAAAAGACTGATAGAGGTGCAATAAAACTTTTTAAACTATCAAGGAAGAAAACCCTTATATTTGAAAGATATTCTAAGAGAGAGATGGAATGGAAAAGACTGAAATGAAAAATTAAGAGGACAGAAAAGACAGATCAGTAAGGAAAGACATGAAAGCATGAAAAGATGAACAGGAGATGGTAAAGTCAAAATTATAATATTACTGCAGAGGAAGAGACAGAAGATTAAAAAAGTCTTGCATCTTCAAAATAAAGAATAAAGAAATAAAGCTGATAAAATATATAAAGGATACAAATTTACTACACCAAGTTTACTGAATCCAATGGAATTGTGAGGGGCTGAATTCATCTTAGTATGCCTACCTTATTTTATAAATAATAACTGATAATAAATTATATTTACAGTATTCATTTACCTTTTACATTTAACCATTTTATTTATATTGTTTTCATTGTGTGCCTCTGGAGAATCCCATGCCTTAATCTGAGGACTGCTCTGATATGTGGATATTAAGATCGTTTAATGTAAATTTTAAGATAATGAGGGAAAGTGTATTTCAACATGGATTGCAGAAGCAATACGATTCTCTTGCCATAAACTGGTTAAAAGATTCAGTAACTGTGCTTGTGGGGTCTTGGTTTTAGCAAGATTTGCAGTCAAGAAATTGAAATAATTAAATATGTTCAGTGAGAACATGTGCCACCATGCGTGCAAAACTAATGTAATACCAAAATCTCTCAAAAACAGTGATACCATTATGCACTCAATTTGAGCTGGAGTGCCTTATTATGTTGGAGTCAAGGCAATGATAAATCATATGGTTCTTTCAGAAAATATGAGAAAAATAGATATTTATTCAAAATATTTTCTTATTGCCTGAGTAAGAAGATTGGTAGGATATTTTATAGACATAAGAATATGTGCATCAAGACTATAGTAAACTTCCTTATTGACTGGTAGCTTAGCTGTATCTGCACTGATATGTACCTGATATGATAAAAACATATCAGAGAAAAAAAACAAGAGAAAAGTGATAGAGATAATAGAGAATAGTGATTCAGAATTTTTTGAACCTCTACTTATGTTTTTCAAGTCCAGAATTTTGTGTGCAGATTTTTTGTAGCTTAGCTTATGATTCCCTTTTTCACACAGAAAGTGTTTTGACCCCTAGCTGCTGGTTAATATCTACCACATCATTCAAGCCTCTGTAAAGGAATATTTTAATTTGAATTACTGACAGAAAAAGAGATAGCTTCGTGTCTGTGATTCTCTGCATACAAATGAAGCTGCTAGATGTATATGTATCTAATGATAATAATAATAATAATAATGATGATTTGATTCTTTGTCTAGTGATGAGATATTCTGTACAGCTACCTCTGGTCCTCTGTTGCAGTCCAAAGCATGCAAACTTTGCCAAGTGTGTTACACAGTAAGTTTTGGATTCAAATCTACTGCATTTATGCCAAAGCTTTTCCAGTGTTATTCAGAAAAAAAAGCAGGCACACATAAAATTGCACAAAGCTAATATTTCAGAATCTGAGACTAGATGTCACTCCCTAGGTAACCAAAAGTAATCAAGTGCTGAGGTGGTCATAACCCAATATTAAACACTTTTATGTTCCATTAACAGTTTTACCATTTATAATAGATTGTTACATCAATCGTCTTAACTCTTGACCCTTACAACTGATTTTAACTATTATATTGAATGAGTTCAAAACTTCTGTTTCTATTTTTAATCAGATTGTTTTGTTACTCTTAATATTGCAGTATTACTCAGTTCAAAGAAGTACTATGACAAGAATTACTCTGCTCCTGTACCTCCTATATATACTTTTTTTATACTTTTTGTCCTAACTACATAAGATATAGTCTAACTACAAAAAATACAGTCTCATAGTACCAGTTCCAGAGTTAGGGAACTTGATGCCTGGAGTCTTAGAGTGATCATCAGTGTCATAGTGAACGTCTGAGGCAAACTCAGTACTGAATACACATCTTCTGACTCCTCGTCTGGCAACTTAATCAAGTTAATAATGTAAAAGGGTAAACTGGATAGTCCATTCAAGGATTCCTTTACCTAAAATTATATTAGAGAAAATATTTTTTACGTGGGAAACCAAATCCCAAACCTCTTGTCTACCACTGGAAAGAAAAGTTCACCATTTGCCATTGTCCTCTGCATCTCAAACCATCATCTCTGACTTTTGATATCTTTGAGTAGAAAAGCTGGGGGCTGAAGTGCAGGAGGAAAGAAATACAGCTATTTTAGGAGAGCAGTGGGGCAGTGCTCTTTTCTGTTATGTTAAAATTTTACAGATTATTATTATAAAGATCAAAGCCCCATAAAAATGAGGTTAATATACCCAGGAAGGGTGGTCTTTCTAATTATGGATTGCTTTAACAGTATGCCATGTGGAAGTGATCAACCTACCACTGAATAGAACTTCTTTTCTCAGACATGGCTATGAATTTTAATTGGTGTTAAGGGGAATAATTCGAATGGATTAGTTAGTGCCAGTAAACAACTTCTACTGAGACAACATGGGAGAACTGCTACATTGCACTGGGGAAGTACAGGAACAGATCAAGGATTTTGTCCAACAGTGGTATATTGACTTCTGCAAAGAAGTAAAAATGTTCAACTATTGTTCAGAACATGTGTTTCTGAAGTGACTGCAAAATCATTATTGCTGTTTTCCAGCAGTGCCTACAGGCTTCATCTGAGATTGGTATTCTCATTATTAAACAAACATATAGTGAGATGCTCTGCACTGCAGAGCTCACAATGTAGAGAGAGACAGTGGTGGTAGGGTAAGAAGGAATGTAAAAAAAAGAGGTAGAAAAATATTAATGCAGAGGTTTGTAGAAACAGCACCAGAATGTGCTTGTGATTAAAAGTAAACCTGTCGCTAGCACTTCAAATGTTTCAAGTTCTGTGAATATTCTCATTACCTGTTTTCAAACACATTTCACTTTGGGATGATATTTTCTTGCTTCATTTTTTCTCTCCATGTGTGCACCTGTATCCAATTACAGCTTCAAATATTCTTCACAGTGTAGCAGGCTAGTGTATTATATCTATTCCATACATGGGTAAATGTGTCACAAAGAAAAAGGGATGAGCAGATAAATCAACTGCTTATAGGTTGGTTATAATAATTATGTCAAACCCTTATGATAGCTTCTCATATAAAAGTCTTTTAGACTCTTACAGTATAAAATGCCTTATAAGAAACTAAATAAAAGTATATGACTATGTATATGTTCAAAACTACACTTTATATGTCCATACACCACAGACTAAAACTCATAGGATGATCTAGGCATTTACATCCCATCTAATATTCACTATCTAATCTCCACTAATTGATAGTCAAAAGAAAACATAATATTCTCAAATTTCTGCTTAGTGACCATGGAGATTTACTGGTTATGAAATTCTACAGCGCCTCGGGCTCTTTTTTTCACTTCCTGACTGCTCCCAGTGCTATACCTGCTCAACTTGCTTTCTGAATGTATTCAGCTGTATGACACATTTTCTCCTGGGAAATCAAAGGTTTATTTGTCTGAAAACACACCCTAGACTAGCTCTGAAAGTCCTGAAGTCTAAGGAAATCTCAGTCTACTCTTCATTCCTGATAAACTGAGTACCTTTTCTTATTATATAGATTACTTCTGCTTCTTATATGTCAAATTTCTAAGTAAATATTTGTTTTCAGCTCTAAAATCATCTAACTTAAACTCTCAAACTTTTTTTCCCCCAAGGCACAACACAGGTTTCATGAAGTTGTCTTCATTTGTAAAAATCTACATATTTGATCCCCCAAACATCCCACATGTAGGCTGAAAATATTTCCACCATATTCAGGGAAAACAAGCAAACAAAACTCCATCACATTTCTGCTGTTTTGGAGAATAGTACAATCCTATTCCTAGTAATTTAAAAGGAATATAAGACTAAAAATGACCTTCTGGATTGACAGATTTTAGCTGCTGATATTCCAGTCAGCCAAGTCATATAATCTCAATCATTAAATTATTTAACTCAGTTTGGGTCATCTGCTTTTCTCCGTAATATCCACACGAAGGTTATCCAAAACCTTATTTTACCAACTGGTAAAAGCAGTTTGCCAAACTGGTTTGTACTGCACCATACAAGACAGATACCTTTTTTTGGATCCACAACTTCTCAAAAATCCTGTCTCATTTGTTTAAAACTACAGGATGTTGAACTAAGATTTTGGCTCTGATGTATTTCTGTTTAAAAGAATTTCACTTAGTGCCAAATTATCCCTGTCTAATTTCTCTCTTGGTGTGCTTTAATGCCAGAATGTCAGTGTGTCTTAAAGGAATGGGAAAAATCATGTTACTTAAACTCCTAACCTCATCTTCATTTCAAACACAACTTGCAAGAAGATTGTCAGTGTTAATCCATTGGAGAAAGTGTATTGAAAACAAATAATCTGATCAATAATGAGTTTCTCTGAGAGAAGGTTACCATACATTACAGAGATTCACAAAACTTGAAAGCAAGACCAAAGTCCAGGCACCAATGTCTGCTCATTTTTCCTTTTCAATGAGGGAACAGTGATAGTACTGATGATAGTATATTGCTTAACATATCAAGAAAAATCTCTTTTCTGAATACCTGCTGAGAGATGAATGAATTATTTGCTAGACTTTCAAAGCACAAATGATTTAGCTGTGCTAGCTTAAAATGGTGTTGGAGAAAATAATTCATGGAGGTTATTCTTGTGAAGTGAGGGCAAACTATAAAAAGTTGTATTTGAGCCTGGTATTTGTGATTTTCAGCAGCAGTGTGAACTTCTTCCACTCTGGGTAAGCAAATGCCCTCTGTACTATGCAATTCTTCAGGAGCTCTGCTGTACAACCAATCATATGAATGCAGTGAAAAAGAAAGGCTGACTAAGGAATACAGTTTTACCCATATTTATTTTACTCTGTCTTTCCCAGCACACAGTAGATAATAAACACATGATGGATACACTACAAATAATGATTGTAAGTGGTTTAGGAATTCAGAGATGTTCAACTAATCCCCTCACTTCCTCAGTGTAGGCTTATCTCTGTTTACTTCTACAAATATCATTGCTGCAGTTGTATTTTTTAAGGATTAAAGCAAGCCTGACAGGTTAAGCTTTAGTTTTAGTCAAGAAGCAGCATGGAATATATAGAAAATGAAGAGAGTTATTTTTCTTTGTATAGTCAGTTCAAAAGATTATTGGGCTTCTCTTTTCCAGAACACCCATGAAAGGCCTGCATATAGATAGCCAGAAGCAGACTAAAAGAAGAGATAGGAGAGGAATGCTTATAGGAGATTAAACATGGTAAAGAAAATGAGAAGGAAGTTAAAGAAAACAGAAAAATGTACTAAATGTGTACAATGTGAACCACATCTGTAGCATTGCTTTATAGTGTCTACTAACAGCCAGAGACTGTACCAAAAGATCATTCTTTATCATGCAACCTGGTGTGATGGCTTAGATCTGTGTAATATGTTCTAGACCCACATAGTATCTCTATTTCAAATCACATATAGGCTAAATGCAAGTTTCCTTGAAGACAGCTGCTTACAACTTCATAAAGGCTGATTGGCTTCAATGGATGCTGAGCAGTCAGTAGCAATATCTGCTTGCTTGGAATATAGGAACAAAATGGTTTTCTGCATGTATCAGGGCAAACACCCACGTGCTTATCAAAGGGACTAAGATATTATAGAGATGTATCTCTTCTGCTGGTTACTCTACTACATTAGTGAACATGTGGTGTCCCCAGATAATCATAATATTCTAATCACTGGCTCATGAAGTGTTTAATTAGGGCCACCATCCATCCCTGACACATTCAGAAAGACTGAGTTTTGGTAAACACTGGAGTTCTACTTCACAAGACATGACTGCTCTGTATCTTTTCTACAAGTTGTAGTGCAGGTCTGCATTTGAAAAACCAAAAATATTTCCAGCAACCTATCTCAGGTAGGCTGGTTCACTCAGTGCACATGTCAACAGAGCCTGGTAGAAGAGAAAGCACTGAGTTTATTTAGCCAGCAGGAGTAAAACCTCTGTGGGGAATACACTGGGTTTTTTTCACAGAATCTTCATAACATAGAGATTCTGACTTCACAGTTTTAGCCCTATCACACAGCAGCAATCAGCTTGTGGAAAACTACAAAAGCTCTGCGGTGATGTCTTCTTTGATAAACACCCTAGTGGACACTGGGTCTCTGGTGTCCCTAGATATCCAGACTGGCACCTGTTTGGAGCATGGTACTCTATCACGTCCAAGTTCCCTTTTGCTGGAGATTAGGGCATGCAGCTGCAGGCTAGAAGACTTGGGACATCTACATGTTTTATTCTGACTTAGAGCTGGGCACAGACCCAGGAAAGTGAGACATAGAATCATAGAATAGATTCTATGTTTTCAAGTCAGGTGTTTCAAAGAAATCCTACCTAGCAATGACTATCAATAGGAAACAAAGACCCACAAGGAAACCAGGAAATTGTCTTGAGTGTCATGTGGTAAAGGTCAAAGTGCCTTCTCCTTTTTGCAGCGATGCTGTAGGGCTGCTCTGATTCTTGCCATGACACACAGTCTCAGATTAACATAGCAAATGAGATCCAAGCAAGGCAGGAGAAACAATGAGAATGTGGCAATAAGGTTGTGGTTGAATTATGCATTATGCATTTTTATCAATTAAAATCTTTATAGAGAGCAGTTGTTTTGAGTGAGGGAATCAAGATCCACAGCAAACAAATAAATACAGACATTAGCAAATGTTATAAGAAATGAGAGGCAGCTGCCTCAAAATTAATTAAAAAAAAAGTTTTAAAAAAAGGTAAATTTGAAAGCATAACTCTGGGAAAAGAGTTTCTCTGTTGAGA
Source organism: Pyrocephalus nanus (assembly GCA_038380795.1). Taxonomy (NCBI): domain Eukaryota; kingdom Metazoa; phylum Chordata; class Aves; order Passeriformes; family Tyrannidae; genus Pyrocephalus; species Pyrocephalus nanus. Next base: position 38,756,661 of record CM076259.1, read on the forward strand.
AAATCAGGAAGGATTTTTGTGTCTTTGGGACAGTAAATGAGGGGCTCAGTCCTCCCATAATGTAGAAATTTTGAACAAAATGTGTGATTACATTGATATTTACCCCACATCTGGGAATTTGACCCAGGAACCATACCCTGACCTCAGTATGGCACTTGAGATTGTTAAAAGTTGAACAATAAATGCTGTTTGCTACAGATGGTGGATTATCCTATGGTAGTAGGATAAAAAGTAAAACTTGAAGATAATAGTGTGGGCAGAGAAGAAAAAATAATAGAGTACATTGAGATATGAATCACAGAATAAATGAATCCTAGAATGGTTTGGTTTGTGAGGGACTTTCAAGATCATCTAGTTCCAACCCCCTGTCATGGGACAGGACAGCTTCCCCTAGACCAGGCTGCTCAAAGCCCCATCCAGCCTGGTCTTGAATACTTCCAGGCATGGGGCAGCCACAACAACTCTGGGCCACTTATGCCAATGCCCCATTCCCTAATAGTGAAGACTTCTTGCTAATATTTAATTTAAACCTACCCTCTTTTCATTTAAAGCCACTGTCCCTTATCCTGTCACTACATGCCCTTGTCAAAAGTCCCTCTCTAGATTTTTTTAGGTACTGTAAGGTGCTTTAAGGTCTTCTCGGCACCTCCTCTTCTCTAGGCTAAACAACCCAAACTCTCACAACCTGTCTTCACAGGAGAGGGGCTTCAGACCTCTGCATCTTCGTGGCCCTCCTCTGAACTTGCTCTAACAAGTCCACATCTTTCTTATGTTGGGGGCCTCAGAATTGGACACAGTGCTCCAGGTGGGGTCTCACGAGGGCAGAGTAGAGAAGCAGAATCACCTCCCTTGACCTGCTGGCCATGCTGGTGTTGATTCAGCCCCGATACAATTGGATTGTTGACAAAAAAGTCATTGAATACCTCAGCCTTCTCAGTGTCCCAGGTAACCAGTAGATCAGGTTTCTCAAAGTAAGTCCTATGGTCTAATTAACCAAAGCCCTGGCTGTGGCACCAGTCCTGTAAACAGTTGTTGATTTGCCAGTTTCGACTGGCCCTTTCAAACACCTTTCCTTTGACTGAGAGCACTGATGAAAGACTACCCCTGCTCCAGAGCCCCTGATCACTGCCCACAGGGCTCTATAACTCTTCTTGATTCTCCTCATACTTCCCCTGTTTCTATCACTAGTGCCCACATGAAACAACAACTTTAAACTAGACATTTAATATACTGAAATACATGGTATTGCAGTGTATGGAAAAAGACTGTAGGTCAGGGTCTCAGATTCTGTAAATAGGCTTATTTGTAGTCATGTCTACCGAGCTTGAGGTCCTAAAGCCTACATGTTATACTGATTTACACCAGCTGAAAATGTAATCCAATATTTTCTGTCACCATATATCATTTTCCTGGGAGCATAGCTTGGAAATCAAACTCCTGAGTTGCAGGCCTCCTCAGTTGGATCAATCCCCTTGGAAGGTGACCACAGCAAACAGAGAGCATTGTTGACAATAATTCACAGATGCCAGTGTGATTTAAAACAAACTCCAGCTGCAGCAAGCCCTTAGCTGATTTCCCTAATGAACTGTGAACCTCCAGAGTGTTTCTACTGACCTTGTATTGAATATGCTTTCGGAAGGAAAATACTACCATTTAGAAGTGAAACTCATTTTACTAACTATGTGAGCAGTCTGTCACTTACTGGCAGAGCTCAGACAGCTGTGACACTGAGGGTCAGGTCACACCAACCTCCTCTCAAAGAGAAAGAGGGAGAGAACCTATGGGAATTCAGAAAATAAAACACATGAAATGCTGAAAGTATGTGATATGTCTGTTCTTGGAAATTACAGTTAAATGGTCTATCCAGGCTTGGCATTAGGGATTTCAGCTCTTGAATCTTACTCCCTTTATGAACTCAAATAGTTTTAGGAATGAATGAGGGTGTCCTTACTGTGAGTACTGAGTAATTGTGACTAAATTAAACCAATTCAGAGACAACTTTTGGCACTATTACAGGAACCATATTGATGGTCAACTTTTTATTAGTTGAAATGGAAGGAAACCAATAAACAAATCTGAAACAAGCATTTTCGTGTTCCCTGGGTATTGTCATGTTACAGCTGCAGGCTCAATATATTAAACTAGATAAAAACTGTATGGGAGAAACAAACCATATATCATTTAGTAGAGTTCTGCTTTTCCTAACAATTTTTCAGCTGTCTATAAAACCAGTTCTAATTCATTTACATATTAGAAGGTCATATTCATTTTAAGGCAGACTGTCACCGTGACTTGTACCATAATGGGAACAACCTTTTTTATAAGTAATGTCAATAAGAACAATAGGAATTTCCAAGGAATAAGGTATTCATTAGTAGCAACACTGATATCAGACTTTGTTTCTTCTTGGGGCAAACTTCTAATAGCAACATACAGTTCTGTTACCCACTCCCACTTCCTTTTTTTCATGTACAATTGGCATAGGGTAGCCACTTGTATGTTCCTTCTCAACTGCATTTCTTTAGCCACTTCTGTTTTACTGTCTCCTTTGTCAAAGCTTTAGAAGTGAATTTTAGGAGTGCAGTAAGGTACTCAAAATCGTAAGATCAATATTCTTAACAAACGTCTTCACTGCCCCTTTTTACCATGAGCAGTTTGATTCTTCCTTTATACTTTCATGTCATAAGTGATTCCTAGTTCGACACACAAGCAAAACAGTTTACTAAAACCACTGCCTGCTATGGGCAGACAATTAGACAACTGTAGTATTGTATTACCATTGCAGTATTTGTATTACTCTAGCAATGTTCCTTGCAGTAGTGCAGTCAGTTGTAAACATAGCAGGAAAGTGATCTCTAATTCTCTTTATATCTACATAACACAGGAGTAGTATTAACCTTGTTAGTATGGAGATCTGCAGACAGAATTTTCTTCAGCAGCCAAATTTTCCCATGTGCCAGTAGAGGAATTAATCTCCTGCCATTATCTGTACCACTATGGTAGAGGCAAAATGATCTAAAAAACAGGCTTATGTGTTATTTGTAACCACTCTTGGTGGTCTTCCTACGAGTTGGCTGGCCACAGAACTGGAAAGAGGCCTTGATTTATAGCAGGGTTGCTGTTTTAGCCACTAAATTTTTACAACAACAGAAGAATTTTGTCCAAAACTTAATTATTTCACATAATAAAGTATACTGTCTACCTGTACCGTGACTGTAATGACACACAAATGTGGGTTCATGTTCTTAATTTAAATTAAAAATTTATTTTAAAATTATTTGAAAAGAAATTAAGTCACATAAACTTGTAAACAAATAAATACAAGAGCAAACACAAAAATAAGGTGTTTATTTAAAACAATTGCTTCTGAATTTTTTGGCAGAATAGACTAAAGTATTGCTTAGTACTGAAAACTCAGATTGATAGGCAATATACTTTATCGTATAAGCACTGTAAATTTTGCATGAAATAAATTAAAAGAAAGAAGAAAAATAAACAAAACAACAACAACAAAACAAAACAAAAACCCCCAAACCAAAACAAAAAACAACAAACCACCAAACAGAACAAAGGGACAGAGAACAAAGCTTCTCAAGTCACTTTCCATGGAGAATATTTGTTTTAAAGGAAGGTTTCCCTCTCCTTACAAAAGAAAAAAATGTTTTGTCTGGGATCCAGTTTGAGTGGCATAAAGAGAAAAGCTGGACTATGTTGTATACTTAATTCTCCAATGGTAAGTGACAAAGACTTCTGCATAGTGAATGGAGAACAGTAGATGTCTTTGAAAGCCTCCAGAGGGAGAACCTGTCTGTTTATCTTAGCACCTAAATATGAATAGGCTGCAAATCAGCCTTTGTTCCAAAAACAACCAAGGGAGCTAGCTTGCAGCTTCTGCTGTCTCTCTGTCACCCATAGGACTTTTTTAACCCAGAGTTATTCTGGAGTGAGACTCCCAGAAAGAGGCAAGGTTACCTTCTAAAGAGGTGGGAGTGGTTGAAGCAGTTTGATTATGGCAGATGATACTTAAGAGCTGAAAGAGACTTCTAAACTTTTCAAAGAGTCACAGAAGAAGTTTTTGAAAGAACTGAAAGAGGGGGGAAAAAGCCTTTCAAAACAACAAATATTCACTGCAGTTGGCCTGAAATATGAACAAAGTACACAGCTATAGAACTGAAAGATTGGTGGGAAAAAGCAGTACAGTGCTTACAAAATTCACATTTGTCCTCTTTTTATGAACCTCTTATGAAGTTCTTGTCCTCCATGCTGAGTGAGAAGCACTGAAAGTATTATCACAGCATGGTTGTTTAGATGATGTTTCAAGCTTGAGACTGAAATAGTTATGCTATCCTCTTAAAACATGATATATGACAAGAGGTGTCTCATAGATAGATAGTTGTTAATGGGGATTCATTTTTATGTGTTTCCCTTAATTTTGCCCAGCATTTTCTTCCTACAGATCTGTTTTTTATCCCTTGCTGTTTTTCCAGAAAATTGTCTGAAGTATCTTATTTCAATTTTTAAACCAAATTGTTTTTTAAATGTGTATTTTCCCCTGTGAATTCTATACAAGGCAGATGCTGGGAGAGTCTTGTCAGATTCCAAATACCTTTTGTTTTTCAAAGACAATCTGTGTCTTGTGTTCAGAACTGCTCTGTTTTTCTGATACTAATCGTGCACTAAGTCTAACTTCTGCATGGGTAAAAAAAATCCCTTTTAATGAAATGAGAAATTTTAGTCAATCCTCTTTCTTAAGTAAAAAATAACAAAAAGAACTCAAAAACCCACCTTCCGACAATTCTTCAAACAAGTATCAGCCTGATTCTCTATTCTTTATGCCTCATCTGGAGTTTCATGAAAAATTACCTTTGTCAGTAAAGCTGGTTTGGGAAACTCAGAATGTCACCTTCAGCCAATTATTCTTACCCCTTGTGCTCCTGTGCAGCCTTTTGACACTGCTTAGTTATGCCAATACAGTTAAATCAGGATGTATATTGTAAATTGAATGGTCCAAGTTAAAAATCAAAACAAGGATCAGCGAAGTCAAATTCTGTCACTGTCTGTGTGGGGTTTGGGGTGCTGGTTGGGTGCAGCTGTTGCAGCATCGCTGGCCTGCTTTGAATTGCAGATATACTTTGATGTTGGAATGCCACTTTGAACATTTTTGTGGTACCAGCGGTGACTCTGGCAGTTTGGCTTTTCCAATATATGTCTATTTCAGGAATAGCTTCCATAAAAGAGAAAAATCTACTATGACAGTAAAATGGTCTCTGCTTGAGAAAATGTTTTGTTCCTTTGAAATATGTTTTACATTTCAGCAAAATTTCAATGGAACATTAAACCTTAGGAGATTCACTTAGATTGCAGAAGCTGTGCTGTCTTTATGCATGAGTGTCAAGCAATAAAGCACGTGCACCCCCTGCGCATTCTCTTGGTAGGGGGCCCATGGAAACTGCCGCTTCCAATTCTATCTAATGTTTACACGCTAGGCAGTCTTCCTTCAGATATTGAGGGTTGCTTGTTCCTAATGTTCAGCCATATAGACCAATCCATCACATGAAACTGTCAGTGACATTTCTACCCCTTTTCTGGTTTTATCATTAAAGTGAGGAAATAAACATCACACCCTTGCTTTATCCCTTCAATTTTCCTCTGTTAAGGGATTATTCATTCACTTCTACCTGTAAAGACAAATGAATGCCAGTGCATTCACTTTTTACCTAGAGTCTTCTAATTAACCTGATCTGTATCTGAACTTACTATGCATTGCTACTTCAGCATGCTCTTGGACAAAGATTTTTCTTCCATCTATGTTTCCAGAAGCATGCAGAAACAATTCTTCTTCCTCTATTCTTAGGGGCATGAAGAATATGATGAATGAAACCCTTTTTTTTCTGCTATTCTAGCCTAAATGGAAAAGGTACGAGGACATGGATTTCAGCTGTAAATGGAGCTTGCTTGTAGATTACCCATTATGAAAGATATTTAAAAGTAGTGCATGTTTCCTGTACTGTTAGATCAGATGGACATTTTTAACACATTAACATTTATACCTAGATGTTCCTGCAAAGCCCTCCAGGGAAGAGTTCTCTGCTAATGATACATGGTGAAAAGCGAAATGCATATCTCACTCAATTTGAAGTAGGAAAAATCAAGTTTCAGAATGGATTTCAGCTAAAAAAGACCTCCTAAAATGGATCCAATTTGGAACAGATTCTGGAAGACATAGAAATGTGCCCTTCAGGGGTGACATGTGGACAATTGTTCTGGTTTAAAAGTAATCCAGAGGGAGAAATGAAGCCAACTCAAAAGAGATTTCAAGTCAGAGTTACAATTTACTAAAAATATTACAATGAACACAATGATACAGAGAAAAACTGATTTTAACCCATGAAGACAGACTTATAACCCTGGGACAAGAATAGAACCATGTTTATCAACCCTTGTGCTGAGCATCACGTGACCCTCTGTGTACAAAGTAAAAGGAAAGGAAATCTGTGGGTCCAGATGATGGTCTCAGTTCTGTTGAAGTAACAATTGCAGTCTTTTTGAGAGTGGAACTCACAGTCCTGTTGGAGTTCTGGTCCTCCTCTGGATCTGATGAGTGGTAGTAGAAGCCCCGGGTGGTAGAAGTTCTGTGGAGTGAGGGAAGGAGACCCTTGATCTCTCCAGTGAAGTCTGAGTGTGGTCTTTTATTGGGCTCAGGGTAGGTGGGAATGCCTCTGGTACCTTTCCTGTGATGGGGAGTTCTTCAATGTATGATTAATCCTGGATCACGGCATATGAGTTTTTGACACCTTCTAAGCACAAGTGCATCCATTATGGCCATCAGCAGAGATTAATATCTTCAAGTCATGTATGTGAATTTTCCTGATGACTCCCCGAGGGGAGTTATCACAGATGAGTCATTTGTGTAAGAACAAAGAAACAATACCCAGGTGGCAGGTGTGCACGCCCTCTGAGTCATCAGCCTTCCAGTCTTTTCACACTGGGGGATAATTCTTCCTCTAGGATAGTAGAGTACTACTCTCATTTTAAGTCTTTCCCCACAGTATAAATTAGTAGGCTTATTTGGAGAAAAGAGAAAATAAAAGGTGGAGACCAGAGTCTTTGTGTAACCCAGAAGGACACCTGGAAGTGGGAAGGGCAGCTTTTCAAGAATAATTTGCTACATTATTTTTAACTGAGTGACCAGAATTGCACAGTATTTTAAGTTTTAACCCCACTCTGGTTTATGCAGAAGCACAGTGACAGTTTTGTTCTGAGGTTGTTTTTTTTTTTGTCATTCCTAATAATTTCCTAATAATATCTTCTTTACTGTGCCATCCATTTTTCAAAGAACCACACAATACCTTTTACCATAACAGGTAATTTGTACGTATGTTGTCTTTTTTTCTCTTATTTGTGTTGCTGTACATTTAGTGACATTGAACTGTACTCCCTCAGTTTTTTGAGATCTTTCTCCAAACTCTTGCAATTATTTTCACTTCTGAATATAATAATAATTTTGTAATTAGCAAACTGTTCTATATCACCTTTCCACAAAATATGTCTTTTGATGAACATCACAAGTTCTAGCTCAAATCATTCAACCACATCAATGGCAGTATCCTTCCACTGTGAGAACAGTATTTCTGGCCATCTTGCCATAGATCTCTCTATTCAGGAACTTGTCAAAGGCTTTTTCAAATCCAAAACTGCTGTGCCAATTACATCACAGTTATCTGCATGCTTACTGCTTCTTTAATGAACTCTAAAAGTATTGTGAACCACAATCTAATTTCCCACTAAAAAAGCTCTGTTTTTTATCCTATTGCTCCATGTACATTCAGATCTCTGCTAAATCTACCAACAGTTTCTAGCAATTTTCAGACTACAGAAGTCAAATGTACAGACCTATAATTCCACATGTCTTCCTGAATAATAGATTTTTAAATCTGTAACTTTTGTCAAATTCTATTCCTTTATTAGTGGTGATTTTAGTAATAAATTATATACCACAGCTAACAATTACACAATTTACCACTTGAGCTCCTTCAGAGCTCCAGACTGAATAACATATGGTACGGGAGATATTTTACTCTTTATTTTACTAATTTATTCTAAAACATCTTCCGCTGACACTTAGGTCTGAGACTGTTTTAATGAGTCACTTGTCGTAGGAAAAGCTCCTTCCAATTTTCACACTAATGTAAAATATTCAGTCAGCTTTTCTGTTGTGGCCACATATTTTCCATTCTTGTAACATCTCAATCATCTCTCCAGAAGGACAGGTAGAGAAAATCTTGTGGTCATGATAAGGACAGGGAGATCATCCACTGATTATCATCATGAGTAAAACATACTTGACTTTGGGGAAGTAAATTTAATTTATCTATCCAACAGAGGAGGAGGATAATGAGAAATAAGAATAAATCTAAAAACACCTTCCACCTACACCCCCCTCTCTTCCCAGGCTCAGGTTCACTGCTGACTCCTCTACCTCAATGCCCTGAGCAGCACAGAGGGACAGGGAACAGGGACTGCAGTCCATTCTTCACACATTGTCTCTGCTTCTCCTTCCTCCTTGTGGTTTTCCTCTGGTCCAGCATGCCATGGGGTCCTTACCATAGGAGATATTCCTCCATAAAATATTCCACTGTGGGTCCCTTCCACAGGGTGCAGTCACTCAGGAACAGACTGCTTCAGTGTGGTTCCCTCGCTGAGCCACAGGTCCTGCGAGGAGCCTGCTCCAGCACAGGTTTCCCTTGAAGTTACAGCCTCCTTCAGGCATCCACCTGCTCTGTCTGGGATTCTCCAGGGGCTGAAGGTGGGTCTCTGCTCCACTGTGCACCTGCCTGGGCTGCAGGGACACAGCTGCCTCACCATGGTCTGCACCACGGGCTGCAGGGAAATCTCTGCCCCAGCACCTGTAGTACCCTCTCCACCTCCTTCTGCACTTTGGTTTCTGCAGGGCTGTTCCTCTCTCATACTCTCACTCCTCCCACATCTGCAAAGCAGTGTTTTTTACCACTTCTCAAATATGTTATCCCAGATGAGCTACAAGCGTTTCTGACATCCTCAGCTTTGATCAGCAGTGGGTCCTTTCTGGAGGTGGCGGGAAGTGGCTGTATCCAACAGAGGGATAACCCTATGCCTTTTTACTCATAGAGGCTATTGTTGTAACCCTTTTTCTACCAAAATCTTGCCATATAAACCAACTCCAATATATATATATTAATATTAGTTTTACATGTTTAATAACCTATTCCTTTTTTGTCATCCTCTCTTACTTATACTTTTAAAATGGAAAATCTTATGTTTTGAATTTTTTTAATTTTGCTTGTCTGGATAAAAATTCTACTTTTAAAGGATACTTTCTTCTTTAGTGATGTGCTCTGCATTGACTGTTATCATTCTGAAATTGGATCTTAGGGTTATGATGAATAGCTCCATGAAAATATCAGCTCAGTGCTCAGCAGTGGTCAAAAAAGTAAATTGAATGTTAAGAACTATTAAGGAAAGAGTAGAAAAGAAAACAGAAAACATAATCATATCAGTGGAAAAAGCTGTTATCCAAAACCTAAAAAAAAAAAGATGTAACAGAAGCGGAAAGGGTTCACAGAAAGCCAGAGAGAATAATCAAAAATATAGAAAGGCAGTCAAAGGAATTCATAAATAGCCCAGGCCTATTCAGTCTGAAAAGTGACAACTGAGGGAAGGCTTTGACAGAAATCTGTCCTATCATAAGGGAAAAGGAAAAGATAAAAAGAGACAGATGGTTCATTTTCTCTTCCAAAGCGAGAATGAAAGTATCACATGCTGTTAGCAGGTGGTAGGTTCAAAGCAAAAAAAAAAGGGAGGTAGTTCTCTACATAATATGTAGATAGCTTTCCCTCTCCAGGTCACTTTTCTTTCAGTATTCTTTACTGTGTACAAAAAGACATCGCAAGCAGCATATGAACTACTTACAAGCACACAGCAATGATTTAATGGCTGGCTGGAGCACTGAATGTGTACAGTTGCCATTTCTGTGCCTGCAGGTGTCGTGAACCTCTCTGGATCCACACTCATATGATGACAAGGAAGTGTCTGTCAGCCCTGTTGTGCTTTGGCATATGTTGGTCTTTGGTGCTGCCAAAAACCAGATTCTAGGATTTTTCCACCAGTGTGAGTAGTTTCATGTCAGTATTTTTCTCCTGAACCCCTGAGTTGCTAATTGTCACCTCTCACTTCAATTTGTGCATTTTACTTTTGTTAGTTTGTAAGATGTTAACTTACTTACACCCTGACATCTGAAAAACAGGTTAGTCTAAAATGAGTCAGACCCAAGTGTTAAGTTGGAGGCAGCTGCACCTTCAAGAGATACACTTTGAAAGAGTTTTACTCAGGATATTTTGGATGTTAAAGGTTTGCATGCATTGAAAAAGGAACTGGACTAGTAAATGGACAAAAATATAATTTTGAGATGCTAGACAGAATTACCAGAGACCTGATTCTACTAAAAGTCTGTTTCTGTTTCAAGAAGCTCCTGAGCAGTAAATCACTGTGGACGTCAGAGAAAATTCATGGCATGCCTCATCATTTTGATCTTCCTTCAAAATCTGCTTGTCATCACTGATGGAAGTGGGACAAGGGGTTTGGCTGACCTTTGGTCTGGCTCAGCATGGCTCCTATTGTGCTCTGAAAGACTTCTTTGCTCTGTCACATAACTGTGTGGTTTACTTCTTTGATGGTTTTAACATCTTTTTGCCAGAGGTTTTAGCTTTCTTTTGGAATAATGCTTTGAAGCAGTGTTTTTAAATGTTTGTTGTTTGTGGTGGGCTTTTTTTTTTTCATTTTAGTTGCTCCTAATTTTTTTTTTTAAATGGCAGTTTCTTTTATGAAGATGATATGATCTGGGGAAGAGGGAAAATTTTCAGTCATACTGGGATTTTGAATGAGGGAAGTTTGAAACATGCTATTTTAAGAATGTGTCAGTGTAGCTTTAGCTACTTCATTTTGAACCATACATATTCTCCTCTTGGATATCTCACAGTGTTTTAGATTTTGGTATTTTACTATTTAACTATTAATCATAACTCATTGTTACAATTTATCAGATAATGAGAATTAATTAAAGCATCCAATTATTATTGTGGGTTTTTTTCCTTGTAATCACCTTAATGTCAGCATTTTGGAGCCAGCATCATGGACACTTGACAACATAAAGTAGCCCAAATGATATATTCTTTAATTGAAACATGACACTTTTGCTCACATAAATGTTAATTGTTAATAATTGATAATAATTGTTATGGTTAATTCATTTACTATATTTCACTCTCAGCTTTCTTTAAGTTCTGAAACTTTTCTCTAGCAGCCTGATCATTTTTGTTAATTCTATATATGATCTTCTTGTTTCTCAAGGCACATAAGTAGTCTGTTTCTAAGTACAAATTTTTCCATGCTAATTATGTCCAAATTCTCACTTCAAATCAGTTCCTTGAGTTCATTCATTTTACTTTATTGTTTTTCAGTATTTATAGACTTCTAGTATGACAGAAACAAGTTTTCCTTTGATCTAGTTGTCTATTTTTAGGTCCATATTTATGTGGTGAGAGGCTTCTTTGATGTTTCCTATCTGAGGTTTATTGAATCATATCTTTTTTGAAGGCTGCAGATTTTACTCTTAGAGGATGAATAATCTCAGACTGTCTTCTCTTCTTCCCTTGTTAGATTACCCCTAATCTTTATAAAAACAAAAGTGAAACCAAAACCAACAACTTCAGCTCTTTTATAACTTTGAAGTCAAATACCAGTGCATGTTCCATATTGGCCTAGACAGAAATTATCCTTTTTTTATGGGGCTGCTATATTTCAAAGCTTTCTAAAAATCCCCTCACTGCCTCACATTACTTCTGCAACTGTGTTTTAACACAGTTGGTTGTCAGATTTGTGTACCAAACCCTGGAAGCCTTCCAGGGAGTACTATTCTTAAGGCTCTATTTTTATGTCAACATTAAAAGATCAAATTTTGCGTCCTTTCTCTCCTCCTCTGTATAATGGGTACATCACTGACAACATAAAACAGGTAGAAACCCTGTGAGGTCCACAGCTTTTGTATGCAACAGGCAGGTTATAGGCATTTAGAGCTGACTGTGCTCAAGTGTTAAAAGTTGTCTTAAATGTGGATATCAAAGAACTCTAAGGAAAGTCTGCCCTGGGTCTTCTCTCCACAATGCCCTAGGATAGATCTCCAAAGAGTGATTGATTATTTCCTTCATTTCTCTCCTAAGCTCATGAAATAAGGGGTAGGACACAGGCAGTTCTGACTAAAATCTTCAAGTCTCTCTCAGGGGAATAGTAATCAGCCTCTCCCAGCCAACTGCCTCCACATTTTATATGGGGCATGACATTCTGTGGTAAGGAATATCCATTTGGACAGTTTGGGTCAGCTATCCTAGCTATGCTTCCTCACAGCTTCTTGTGCCTCTCATCATCAGCAGAGCTCAACACATTGAAAAGTCCTTGGCTTTGGATAATTACTGCTCAGCAACAACCAAAACATCAGTGTGTTAACAACACATACTGAGCCCCAAATGCAGCACTGTGCCAGCTACTAAGGCAAAAAAGAATTCTACCCCAGCCAAAACCAGGACAGCCTTTTGCATGGTGTTAAGAAAGTGAAAATATCCACAAGGACCCTTAGGGCTAGGCATGGGATAACCTCCTGCTTGGGTAGCTTAGTTTAGAATGCAGCGAACTTGGCCTCAATTTAACCTTAAAACACAGGCTGGGGGGAACAGTTGTATAACTGTCATACATCTGCCATGTTAAAAATCTTAGTAATCATGCTGAATTGGTATTTTTTGTTCCAAAGGGAAGCATTGCTGACAGAAAAATCAGATTCAAGTAAACAAATGGAAGGTAAACTCTCAAAAAAGAAACAAAGAATGTCACAGGAAAGCTCCAATAAGACAAATCCATTCTTCTTATTAACTGAGCATTTTCATGACACCGTTTATGGCTGTCATGCTTCATTATTCTTCATGTCTGGTAATAGATTTTATGGTATTGTCAAAGCGATACTGATCACATCTCTGAAATGTTTTTAATTTCCAAATGTGCTGTGCTGTTCAATAAGAACTTTGCTTAGGTGGCTAATGAAACTGCCTTTTATTACAGGTCAGCCGGTGTGAATTCCATCACCAGTAATGGAGAGAACTACTTTAAGATAAAGCTGATTGGAAGGAACCATTACTGTTTATTAGCATAAAGATCATTCATTTCCCAAAGCTTACACTAGATAAATATGCATGTATATCTAGTAGAAATTATGCCAGCTCAAATAATTTAGAGGGATTATACTTTTCCTTAGCAAATTTTTGTTAGACAAATAGAAATTGAACTTGAGATGAAATACACTTGAATGATTTTAATGCCTTAAAATCTGTATTTGTGCTTTTTTTTTTGAATTGCAGAACCAATACTTTTACCTTAGAAATTATATTTGCATGTTAAAAACTCATTAATATGAATCCTGGTTACATTTTGTTCTTAATCAGAAGTTAATGAAAATTATCCTTAATATGAATGACTACAACAAACATATGTGTTTAGCATTGCTCAAAAATTGGAATTTTGACCCATGAGAACATTTACTTTCTTTCTACAACAAAGGTTTTAGATTGTGTGGAAGACACTAACATGTCAACATATATTTTCATGCTGAACTGAAAACAGTGAAAAATACTTATTTCTCATGAACAAATTTTATAACAAATAGTTTATTAAACTTAATTAGAAAATTCTGTTCTATAAATATATATTTTGTAAAAAAGAATAAATTGAGTCTGTCCTAGTTTTGTCTTTGTTTGTTTTTCTTTAGGTGATTCTTATAAATAAATATGTAACATCTTTTTCAGAACTGTGCAATTTACTGTTGAGTAGGTTGAAAAAAAAGCACGGAGACCAAAGCATATCTAATAATGGTTGTCTGTCACTTCCCACTCTTATGAGTTTTGGCCTTTTACCATATCAAGCTGTAAATCAATCAACTCTTTGGAGCTTTGGGTGTGCACTGGAATCCCAGCTATGGTACTCTCCTACTGAGCTTACAAATATGAATAAGAGATTTACTCTGTTAGGCTTGGGGGTTTTTTTGGGGGGTGTTGGGGGAAATGAGATTCTTTCAGCACAGGTAATTGGAGCAGAAAAGAAAAATCTACTTCTTTTTTGGGTGTGTGTTTTGTTTATTTGATAGCATTCTGTGGAAAAAAACACTTTGTCCCAGACATTTATGTCAAAAAACCTCCACCATAACTAATGGTTACCTACAGGTACATACTTACCAAAGTCAATATCTGAAATTGGAAACTAATTTCATAGGTGATTTTTTGTAAAAATGTTGGTCTTTGTGCTCAGCTCCTTTTCTTCCTCTTTGCATATATGTTTATCCTGAGCTGAAATTTCATATCTTCCAGAAATATTTTTTGCATATCTACCACATCTTTATGTTTATTAGTGATAATTGGCATATATATATATATTATTGCTGTGTGGGGTTTATGGTTCACTTGAGAAATCTGTCACATTCTGAGGTTTACTGAGGGTGACAGGCAGACTTTCTAAAAAGTTATACTATTCCGAAAAAGCATTGTGTAGTTATCATACTTGTTAGATCAAACGGTTTATAGCAGTACTACTGAAACGAAACCCCAGAAATCGCCTGTTCTTTATAGAAAGCATGTCATGTGTCATATTTTCATTTGTTGTTTGTAGCAAAATGAACATTCATTACCATCAAACAATATTTTAAAATCTTGCCTCATAAAAAAGTCACTATGAAGTTTAGCACAAGATCTGTTACTAATACCTGAAACCACAGATAAAATTGTGCATAAAATTTCTAAAAGCTAATTCTCTTTTTTTTCCAAACAGATAAAACAAGTTATTACTCTGAGCTTTACGGCATATTATGAAATTGACAGAGGCTGCATATAAAGTTGAAGTTATGCAGTGTTGACACAAGTCTGTTATATGCACTGTATGACAAATATAAGGATTTTGTTTCATGCTTTCAACTCTAAAAAATAAAGCTCTGTTAACTGAAGAAAATGAGGCCAGACTTAATCCTTAGGTAGATGTATGGACATCTTTTTTTGTGTCAATGTGAACTGCATGTGTGAAGGGGCAGTGTACTTAGGAGGGAGTTTTATAAATATGACAAGGGGGTTCAGTGTCTCTCCTTTGGAGTCAACAAATCAAGAATAATATTTACCAGCTTCAGGTTTGGTACTAAATGTCCAATATCAATATTTAAATGAAGGCTTGTCTCCTTCAGTGTCCTGTCAGAAACCAAACTGTTCCTTAAACCAGGTTCAATGTAACTGCATGTTTATTCTCTGTAAGCAGTTTTGTTGAGCTGAAGTAATTTTTATGCTAAATGAAGGCAAGATAGAGCAGTGAATCAAAGAGAAATATTATATTTGGAGATTCAGATAACTCGTATCTGAAAAAAAATCTGTTTGTTGATGTTACTGTTGGAAATACACTCTTGTTTTTTAAAACCTGGTCCCCTAGGGTCTCTCATGTTTTTCATATTAGGGAAGAAATATTAAAGTGAATGTTTGTTTCTCCACTATATCACTCCATGAAATAACATAAATAAATGCAGAAGTGAGAGGAAAGATTTTTTTTCCCAGTAAAGGAAAATGGATGACAGAATAAATGGTTATTGAATGAAATTGTTCATTCTGCATTTATCAGTGGTCCCTACAGAAAATTTGGAAATGACCAAAGTGCTGCCATAGAGTGTATATGAGACTTAACGATTTAAGAATTTACACAAATTCTTTTCTGGAATTGATATTCATAAGACTTTGGAGGATCTGACTAAAGGCTTTAGCTCAGAGATATCACAAAAAGGAAATTCCAGCAACACTAATAGAAACAACTCATGTAGCTAATTACTACTTGTGAGGCCAGTGTTCTGGATTTACTCTATAACTCTCCCGGTCCAGCTTTATATATGTGAGCATGAATGTTGGGGTCTGAGCACAGCCAAAGGAAGGAGTGGTTGAATCTCAATAAATCAATGCTTGAAAGAGAGCTAGTTTCAAATCTTTAATAACAGATAAATAAAAAAGAGAAGTGGGTTAATCAAAGCACAAATGAAGAATGGAGATTTATCACCAAATATCACAGAAATTACAAGTAAACTTTTATATCTGGTCTTTGTCAAAGAACTTCTTACTTCAGGGATATTAAGGTAGCCCGGTGACTTAGTCATGTGCCACTCAATCTCTTTGCCATGTCTGCCCTCTCTTCAGAATGTTCCAGGATGTGAAGTATGCATCCCAAACCCACCATGTTCATTAAATGCAACTTTACTGCAGCTGATGCATGCTGTCGTCTGCCCTGAGAACTCAGCCATCCTATATTCCTCTTGGTACGCAAAGATAACTTGCAGAGATTGCATGTGGTCTGCCTAACAGTGTCCTAAACATCTGTCTAACAGATGTTAGACATGCTAACATCTGTCCTAAAGGTATTAATCTCTGCTCTCTCTCTTTGTCCATAGCTGAGGAGCTCCAGAAAGAGGAGGACTGGCAGTGGGCTGCCTGATACAGGCACACCCAGAACAGGGAGCAGCATTAGGGTTACACATCTTCCTTTGGTTAACTGGATATTGATCTTAAAGCTAGAGTTTCCCGCTGTAATTAATTGGAACATCCAGTCTACCACAGTTATACTCTATGACTTTGAGTAGGCTACTGAGTCTAACTTTATTTTTCTCTTGTGTTTACTCATGTTTATTTAATCTATAACATTTTCAGGGTATCTTATCTCTTACTATGTTGATGTCCAGTGTCCAGCACAATGGGGTCCTGATCTTCAGTAGAACATCTATACACTATTTGGCTAGAAATAATGAATAGTAAGAGCATATTTGCCATGCAAGGGCAATGAATGTAGAATGCAGAGGCAGAGGGAGCAAGATAGGCTCTTATTCTTCTTCAGTGGTTATTATACAGCTTGAGAAGAAACAAAACATCTTTTGTGTGGGATTGGAAAATAACATTTTTATCCTTAAACAACAGCAGTATCACAATCTGCTGTTTACACAGTGAAGAGGCAGTAGTCCATTCATTTGAGTCTGGTTATCCAGGGGAACTTTTTAAACATATTAAGTAATGTTGGAATATGCATGACACTGTTTTTGTGTCATACTCTTCCCTAAAGGAAGAGCGGTGTGCTTTGGATCTGCAGAGCTGTGCAGTTCTTAGTCATGCTGCCTAGTGCATTGTTATACAAGAGATAAAATTGCTTGGACAGGTACCTAACTTCTTGCACAGATTCTGATTCTCATCTCCACCCTCACTGCTATACTGAACAAGTGACTGTCATTCATGTAAGTTTTCATACACTTTTTTTTTTTTTTTTTTTTTTTTAATGAGAGACAAATGAGGCACAAAGCAGACAACTGAATGCAGAACCTGATGCAGCTGAGTAGTCATAGGGAATTTGCAGGAATATTCCATGTTTCTCTTCTTCTCTTATCTCTAATGGAAAAGGAACACTGGGGCAAAAAGATCCTGGTGTACTGAGAAATGCAGCCAGAAGACTAAGACTGAAGTCCAAATTCAGAAGTTGTTTAGATGTTGAATTCCCACTGATTTTGATGGGAGACAGGTGACTAAACAGCTGAAGATCTGATACCAACTACCTCCACCAAATTTAATGTCAAACCAAACTCAGGTAGCTCAAATACTAGATAATTTTCTGTCTCACTTTCTGTATTTCTCTGGCTCTAAATAAAGAACAGACGATTTACCAGATCTCACCAATATGAATTGCTTTTTGTTGGGAAAAACTGTAGGAAGTAGAGGACCTGGAATGTAACTGGGAACATAAGAAGGCACACAGTCACAGATTATGGTGGTCTTGTAATCTCAAAAATGTATTAAAGATAATTCCCAGACAACCCCAGGTTTCAAGCCTTCTCCCTGATTTCTTGCATGAAAAGCACTATATAACACTTCACAAGAGAATCTTGTGATTATGGCAGAGGCACGTGTACAGTATAGGTACACTCAGGCATACACTTTCGTAGCAGAAGCACTCATGCAGTAGAGATTTCTTATAGAGGAACCATGAAGGAAAAGGAATGAGAAAAATATGAGCAGGTACAGAAATTTCTCTAAGGGAGGTGCTTAATGAATGGTGAAAGTTGTGTCCCTGCATACCCAGCACTACTGCAGAACTATTTGGTGTTTTCAATTTACTGCACACAGGCAGCCTGATATGAAACCGTTAAACAATGAATTACAGCAAGCAGGAATCTAAGACAAATTCTTGTATCATATAAAGTAGCACCACTGTGTTGAGTTACCTTGGTTTTCACCAGCAAAAAAAATATCAGAAGTTATCTACATAACTGAACAAAAAAATCTGAGTGTGATTTCCATTTTACTAATTGTTTTATGAAGTCTGTTAATCTCTAACTGAAACACAGTGGCCATTACATACGTAATATGCAGCTTCATAAAGAGACCATCCTGCCCCAAAGATATAGCATCTAATAAATTAAACAGTCTAGTGTATGACTAAAGAGGTCCCTGCACCAAAGTTTTAGATAGCAGATGAAATGTGTAATTAATGTCTGTTCTTTTAAATTGTTCACTAAGTTTATAATTCATAGTGACATGTTCCATGTAGGAACAGATTGGGACAATATGGCTTATGATGTAAATAAATCAAGTGGAGGAAAAAATAAAGCCAGAATGGACAAATGAATATATTTTGGTTGTTCGAATATAAAAGTGGTGGTATTGGTTGAATTATAAGATGGTGACTATCATATTTGCTAAATAAGGAAGAAAACTGCAAAAACCCCTCAACCTTTGACATTAATTGCATGTGTTATACTCAGTGCTAAATTAAAATATGTATTTATATGAACACTTCGGGTTTCTCTGATCTTTAAAGCTTTTAATTTAGCCGAAAAATGTAGAGTTGAATTTTAAGTACTCTTTGGTTACTAGAAGTATAAAAAAACCCTGTTGCACACAAACACTCTCTCTCTCTCTCTCTCTCTTTCTCTTTCTCTCTCTCTCTCTCTCTCTCTCTCTCTTTCTGTCCTTAGAGTAAAGATGAGACAGGAACAAGATGCATAATGATGAATGCCAGGTATGCTGACTCTTGAGTCCTTTCCAAGTGTTTGACAGTTAGATTGAAATGTCACTCTGTTAAGTGATATATAAACACATGTGTATAAAATATAGAATAATAAAGCTAGATGTTCCTTCCTCTCCACAAGCCTCTTTAGACTGAGGAGATGTAAAACAAACTAATCTAACTCTGGTCTTATGCTAATTGGTTGTAACAAAATATAAAATAAATTTATGTGTTCTTCTTGCCTCATCAATTGGCACCGAGAACTTCCATTTCAGCAATGACAGGGTTTTATTTGTTTGGTAATGAGTAGGCTAGAAATTTGAAACTATGTTCTGAGTGTTTATATATGCATGTGTGTGATTGTATTTCAATATGGCTAATAATTTGCAGAATAGGATTTGTAATTTTATTGACTACTTTCCACTCAAAACACTCTTTAATCCATGCTATAAACTGAAGAGTTGATTGGTGAAGATGCATAAGAAACTATTACTAATCTGAAAAACCAAAACTGAAATTCCTTTGCAGTGAGACATTTATGATTTTTCCACTTTACTTTTAAATAATTACAAAATAATGCGTAATTTAAAAAGTAATATTTTATTGACATCATAGCATTTTTTTCAGGTCTCTATCTGAACATGCAGTGGACTTTTTGTTACAGTCAAGCTCAAGTAGAAAAACAGCATCTTAAAAAAATACAGAAGATCATAGTGTTAGCATTTAAGATACAAAAATGTTAGGAACATAAATTGACATTTTGCTGCTCACACACAGATATATATTTGCGAACATGATGAAAGAGAACAATACAGGTACTTTAATATCTTATATTGAAAAAATATAATTATTAAGGTTTAAAATTTAAAGATATTATCCATGAAATCTCAGAAGAAAATCTTGCTATATTAGGTTTTTTGGGAAAGTTTTTTGTTGGTTTATTTATTTATTTAGCTTAAGGGGACAGTGTATTTACTTACAAAACAACAAGCAGTTTGTATTGCCTTTCATTTACCTGTCAAAACCACAGACCCACCGAGGTCCTCAGATTTAGAAAAGTAAAATCTTAGATACAGACAGTGAAATATTTCAGGCTTATCAGAATCCAGACCTTGGTTTTAACTTTACATGTCATAATTTGTGTTAGTAGCACACTACATTATATGTCTAGGACATTAGCTGCATAGGCTTTGGTTTTTTCTCATCCAAGAATCGGTCTTGCAACTGTGCACCAGAGGCGATAGATGTTGCACTCAGAGTGCTATTTTCAGTCCTAAAATAATTTCTGCAACAAATAATAAAACCACAGTGGTGAGATGGAGTAGCACCCCCTCTGTCCTATCATTTTGGAGCCTTAAGATTCAGATATTGTTCCTATCCACATGGGCCACTCTTGGGTCCTTTGTCTGAGGGTAATGCTTTGTCAGAGTAATGATATGGGCTGCAGGCATTAGATGCAGCAAGTGGTTTTATCTTGTGTACAGCAGAAGGGTTATATACCAGAGCTGAATGTAAGATGGATTTAATTAGAAGCAGAGGGGGACTGAAGGCTTGTGACAGGAATAAATCAATGTTTTTGATCATTAGACCTTGTGCAGATTCTGCTGCTGTAATGGAAAACTAGTACATGCTATTTCCTTCAAAACCCTTGACATGACTGTGATATACTTCTCTAATGCACCGTTGGACAGATTTCTTTGACTTTCACCATCACCCTTTTGATCTCACTTTAGATTATTACTAAGGTATGAAAAAAAGATCATTCTTCTGGTTGCTACAGTAACATGTCCTATAACCCCCAGGCATGTGCTAGCTCTTCATCAAATGTTTATGGCAACAGCTAAATGTAAATCCACAAGGAAAAAAATTATAGTTGTACTGCACTTAGATTATTAGACCCTCTGTGTGTCATAGAGGTGATGGACCATGTCCTCAGTCAGATAGACTAATTTGTTTCAGGTGAAGATCTATTCCAATCATTTTAATTTGCCTGGACATAAACCCATGCTGCTTTAGAATAGCAGCTTCTGCCATTAATGACAGTGACGACATTGATGCTGAGTTCATCTGGGGCTATGGCTGACACTTTACCCATCATTTGGATGTCACCTTCCTCTGTGGGATGTGTGTGTTAGGCTTAGGAGCAGTAAGTTATGGCTTTTTTTCTCTCTTTTACAGGTAGCTGTATTGCAACTGACCACATGAAAAAAACAAATCCTCTCTTCAGTCTCTAATGGTAATTATGCAAAATCAGATGCACTTTGAGAGATTAAGCGGTTGTGTGTCTTAAACTGTGTAAGTATAAATATATAACCTTGTTCTGAAAACAGCATGTGAAGTTCTGTGTCTGTGCCTGTGTGCATTTCTCTGTGAGATGAGTCTGTTCTCCCACCTGGTGCAAATAACTGAAAAAACAATTATAGAAACACTTAACTCCTCGCTACCCATGAGTGGAATATTCATGTTTTCTGTTATTTAGGCCAAGCTTAAAAGAAATCAAAGCTTTCCCATTTCAGCCTTGATTCAGGTATAATGTTCATATTCTCAAAGGTCCATTTCAGTAAGTACTCACTGGTTTTAAAACCCAATTTACACACATTTTGTATTACATATATTCTTTACAGAATATATCTTCATTCAGAATTTTTGTGGTTATACTGAAAGCTGACAGTAGTTTCCCTTTAGCGTAATTTTTTCCTAGTGTAATGAGGACTATGAAATCCTCCAGTCACACTTGTTCAAGCCAGAAGAGCCTGATTAGTCAATAATTAGCAAATAATGCTGGGGTTTTTTTATGACAGAAACTGTCTTTTGTGCTCATATGCATGCCTGGTAGGCCAGATATGAATGAACAACAAACTACAGACAGCAGCAAAGCAGTAAATCATGAAAGTAGTCAGAGGAAACAGGTTTCCCATTCTATTCTGTAGTGTTCACTACATGCTTAATAAAGTATTCAACTTTTTACTGAGATAACAATATTTGCTTCCTTTCGGTGTGGGGTTTGTTTGTTTGGTTTTGTTGTTTTTTGGGTTTTTTTTATTTCTTCTCTCCAGCTGAATTCTTTAAATTTAGCATCTGCTTTCTGTAGGTATCTTCTTTATTTTTCATCTTTGTGTGAATGATCCCTAACTCACCTTCATTTCAATAATATGTTTGCCAAGAAGCAATGCAAAAGTCTTGGGCTTTGTGCCAGCTTTCCCCCAGACATTCACCTACATTCTGTTGAGATAATGGAAGTATCCGTAATTAGATCATGTCATTGAACTGTTTGGTGCATTAAAAACCAGAAATATAAGCATGTAAGATTGAATCCAAATGTAAGGAGACATGAACTTTAACCACTTTCCACTTGGCTTCTCTTGCACTTAACTGTGGCATTGTGATTTTGGGCTACTATGGGAGAAAGAATACTGGACTTGTGTAATATCACCAGTATGCTACTTTTAATGTTTCTGTGAAATCAGAGAAGTTCTACTAGATACATCTAGCCTCTTAGAAAATCCATAAGAAAAATTGTTAACAATTTTAAGTCTGGTCCTTTTAGTGAAATCTTTAGTTCAAAAATATGTAACATTTTACAAATTTAGGCCAGAAGGTTTGTGGCCAGCTAAAGCAGAATATAGCCTAATGTGTATTTATCACAGATTGAAAAAACCCCAAATGTTAAGAGCAAAGTGAAACAAACTATTTGATTTTTGATCCTTAGGGCTGATACATTCTTTAGAAGAATCATGTCATGGAAGTGAGAGTCGCACACATAAAATAGAAAGGAAAAGCAGTTCAATAATTAGGATGCCCTAGATAAACTTCATGTTTTCATCAAAGTACACTTTCGTGGCTCCTTTCTTTTTCAACAACAGTTTTAAATGATAGCAAATCCCCTGACTTTGATAGTGGGATTTCAGGTTATGACCTCTCTGTAATCTTGCACTGAACTGTTTGACTATTGATTTAAAGACATGCTGGAGTGCCCGAACAGAGCCAACCACTGTGTGGAGGAAAGGGAACAGAGACGTGTCCTCCAATGCTCTCTAATGAAAGAGGGATAAGCAGGTCTGCTCCCACACTAAGATCATGGCACACACAGTTTCACAGTAACTATGGCTCAGCAAAAGTATTTTAATGCATTAAACTCTGGTATCACCTTCACCAATTGCTTAAGTTCTTATAGTTAGTCTCATGTTCATTCCACTTAACCTTCTGCTCCTTTTCTTTCCTTGAATAAATATACCTCTCCTGTATTTGAGGGCCCTGAAATAAGGCAAACCCCCCCATCAAATAGTTCTACTGCGAACAGCACAGAGGATTGCAGTGTGAATGAGAACAGAACTGCTTCCAGTGTATTGGCCTCTGCTTTATGAACACTGCTCTTCATCTGCCTGCAATGGCTATTACTGAGATTCAGAAAATGCTCTTAACTTTAGCACAGTTAGACACTTAACTAAAATTAAAGGTAGATAAGAAAGTGGAATCAACCAAAAAATAATTTAGTTTTTACACAGTGAATGAAATCCTAATAGCCTGGGAAGGAACCAGCCTTCAAACAATTCCTCAGCTACCTAAAAAAATTTGAGGACTCATCATACTTTCCAGTTTTTCCTTCTTTAAATTAGTTGATTCAAACAAAATAATTCAACTAATGCCTTGGTATTTCAAAAGGTCATTTCTGCACCTACTAAATCTCCGATGCCATCTTGTTTGACTTTTATACAAGAACCTCTGTGTTTTAACTCCTGCTGTCTGTTGGGAAGGTATCTGTGTAAACAACTGAAAAATGTTTCTTTTATGTTTTTCCAAATTCTTCCTTCACTTTATTACTCCAAGGAGTTCTTTGAAAACAAAGCAAAGTAAAAACATAAATCTCCTGGTATGGCAAGATGAGCCACATCTTACTTCTTTTTCTTTGTTCCTTGTCTGTCTACACTCATCTTTTGTTTCATCTTCTATATTTAGATTGTGAGCTCTTGAGGCAAGGGCTGTCTTGTTTTGATCCATGTTCAGTGCCAAGTGTTAAAGTAGTGCAAATAAATAACACTAATGATGTACTGCTCAAGTATATCAGGATGCTGTGCTTCTGTATTCAGTTAATCTGGCTAGTAAGTCAGAAGATGTAGGCATCATTGCATGTCACTGTGTGTTGCATGTTAATAGCCATGGAATCTCTCAAGTTTCATATCAATTTACTAGTCTGCAAAGCTCTTTCTTAGTTAAAAGTCTGTGGTTCTTCTTAATGCACTGTGGAGGTAAAAGCAGCTTGTAAACACCTGTATAAAATGCCCAGAGGTGGTAATTTTCTTTTTAGCAATCAAGTTTTCAGAAACATGTTTTTAAACACCCTATGAAAGAGAGGCAAAGACATGCAGACAGTACCTGCTAATTCATTTGATTTTACCAAAGTGAATTCTAGAAAAATATGTGAGGTACTGGTATTTGGTTCTACTTTGGAAGCTTTAAGATAATTATGTGAGGAGGAAATAATTTACCACTTGAGTTTACCAGTATTAATATCAAATGCATAATTTGTAACTCAGACTTTTGTTTTAATTCTATTACGTTACTGATTTCCATATAATGTTCTGTATGATTTTTTAAAAAGCAAAAACTAAACATATAAATATTGTATTGTTTGTTCCATGATTTTAATTTAATGTATCGTTATTTTTACTTCATTATTTGTATGCTTTATAAATTGATTCTCAAGACAGAGACTATTATACCCTTATAGCTTGCTATGTTTCTGGCAATAATATGTATACTTTATTATCAATTCTTAGCAGAAATATTCTCCTTACTATTTTAGAAAATATTTTTTCAAATATATTCTCATATTTCCCCAGTTGTTTCTCAGTATAACAAAACTTATTTCAGTTGCTGATAATTAGTATCTGTAGGGCCTTGCAGTCAATACTAAATTTTCTTTTGTTTTTCAAGGGCTTCAGGACAGAATTTTACCTGAGAAAAAAGCATATCACCTCATCTACAAGGATGTTAGAAATAGTGATTTAAAGTGATTGCTTTCCAGTGTGTTTTCCCCACTTTTCTATCACTAATAATTTTAATACATCCATATATTTTCTTTTATAACAGCTCAAAGTTCTTTTCTGTTTTTTTTTTTTTTTTTTTTTTTTGTTTGTTTTTTTTTTTTTTTGTGGGTGTTTTTTTTGGTTTGGTTTGGTTTGGTTTGGTTTTTTGTTTGTTTTTGGGAGGGGGTAGGTGTTTGGGTTTTTTTTTCTGAAGAGGAATGAAACAGAGAATTCAATTCTTTAAACATTCTGTATAATTGTATCCCCTTACTTAATTCATTAATAGTTCCATTCTCTTCTTAATACTTCTTTTTACACTGGTATCTCCATAAAGGTCTTTCCTGTATTAGAAAGAAATGACGGCCATAGAAAAGTATCAAACATGTGGAAGTATTAGAGAATGAGAGAGCTGAAATGTACTGTTCAGTGATAAGGTTGATTGTCAGTCCCTTACACTATTATTTTTAATCTCTGTTGGGCTGAAAATGGATATTTGCCAAATTTCAGCCCTATGTCATTGTGGATAATCTCTAAAATAGAACATCTTTATTCTTTGTCATTAAACTTCTGAATTGTGTAGCATACAGAATTTTAAAAGGAATGCTCAAAATAGTACAGTTTATAAAGCCAATACAAGTTTTGGTTCCTGTCTAATTACAGCAATACATCTCCACAGGATTTCTAAACAGTTTAATGAGAAGCTTATATCAGCAATTTTTTACAATTCATATCAAGTCCACTATTCCGCAGTCCCACTCTATCGGTAAGTAAATGTCTGGCCTGCTCAGTTAGCAAGGCACTTTAAACCATACCTGATCCTATGCTGTAAAATATCATATAACAGAGAGGAATTTTCAGGCTGAGACTTATCACTGCAGGAAATACATTTTTTTTACAGAATTTGAAATTGTTGGATGAAAAAGAGGAGACTGATTTTCTTCTTATTATTATTTTCTGTCAGGGAAATATTATACTTACTAGGTCTAGATCAAACTTGACCTTTCAGATGAAGAGAGCTCTCCTACTTCACAGAATCATACAATAATAAAGGTTGGAGAAGACCTTTAAGACCATCAAGTCCAACTGTTAGCCAACTCCACCACTAAACTATGTTCCCAAGTGCCACATCTATATGTCTTATAAATGCCTTCAGGGATGATGACTCAAGCACTTCCCTGGGCAGCCTGTTCTAGAGCTTGACAACATTTTTGGTGAAGAAATTTTTCCTAATATCCAATCTAAACCTTTCTGGTACCTTCCATGCATGTCAGATACCAGGTGAATGGTCTGAAAGGGAGGAAAAATTGAGTGCGAATGCCTGTGAGGAAGTTATTACTAGCAAGCCCTAAACTGATGTGCATTCCCAATCTTTGTGAGTCAGAGCTCAGTTTCCTCTGATTTGCTTTAGCTAACCTACCTTACAAAAATTTCTTGTTCACAAGCTTAGATTTTTTTTTTCCTCTTCTGTCTCAGTAGAGATACCACTTACTGCCTTGGGTTTACAATGTCTCTTTGACAAATTGCCTGCAAGTTGCACAGTGCAGTGCTAAGCCTAAAATCACCTTGTGAATCTAGCACAAACAGGTTTGCCACTTATTTCTAGGATGAATTCTGAGAGCGCCAGTGGATCTGAGACTCTTGCTTTGTTGTCTGTTGTCTGTCAAATGCATTCTGGCAATAAGAGGCTTTGAGGGCGCTTTTGCAGCTCAGTAGAGAAGCACTCTGCAAACATTTGACTACCTTGTGTTATTTGTGACATGTCACTGCTTAGCAATAGATGAGCCTTAAAAGGCCTTGTCATGTTCTTGGGATACTCACTGTTTGGCATCCCTCCTCGAATAATTATTAAAAGTAGAAAAACATTAAAGTAAAACTGGCAGTGATTTTACGTACTGAAATGCAAACTTTATGAAGTCCTTTACTTGGAACAATAAGAAGTGAAATAAATATCATACTTTTCATTAACTTAGTCTGGTTTAATTTAAAGGCTATTTTCACATATCAGTCGGACTGAAGGCTCTGAAGCCTGAGTAATTCTCCATGTGATTTTCACAGATCACACATCTGTGACCCTGTCCTTTAGAAAGGTTAATCCTTAGGCTTTACTTTCCTCAAATAGGATCATAACCTGTAGTAAAGCTGCCAATCTTTTTAAATTCACCTTTATTCACTTCCTATAAACCCTCCATGCTTATAACTGGGTTAATCAGGGCATCACTTCTGTGCTAGCAGAATCCTGCCTGACACTGGATTTATCTTCATTAGAAAAAGATTTCCTTGTCTGTCTCTGTTGGGATCTGCCTGCTGGGTGGACTCAGCTACTTTCAGTGTCTAGTGGATGACAAGCAGGTCTGACCTTCAGTGAGAGCAGAAAAATGCTAAGCGGCCTGGCTATGGCATGATCACTTATGACCTTACTACCTCAAAAGAAATTCATCCTACTGAATTACTTGAATTTGGTTAGTTGATGACTTAAGTTCATGGCATGTGGTAGAGGGTACAAAGACAAACACATTATGTACAAACATATAGTGAATACAATATACAATACATATGAGGAAAATTTAATGAAACAAAAAATGCAGAGTCACTCTAGATTTCAGTTTAGATATCCTTGACTATTTAAAAATTAGTTATGTATACAAAGATAACTTTCTATACTTAATCAAGGAGAAGAGAAGTATTTCCAAAGGGAATTGCATTAAATCCTTTAGCAGATATCAAGCTGGACAGAATGACTCTTCACCTGCTGTGCCATCTAAGTAAAGCTGGTCCTAGATATCTGAAGTTCAGTGAGGAGAATGCAAAGTCCTGCACCCAGAGGACTGATTCCAGGCTACAGTCCACACAAGGACTCATATGAGTCTGTGACTCTGTGGAACCCTATTTTATTAGAGTGAGAGAATTTAGCAGATTAATTAACTTATTCACTATAAAATAGAGATGAGTTCATCAGGTCATTATTAATCTTTAACCAAGTTCAGGTACAAGAGCTATTAAGCTTATTTGAGAGTGACAAAATGTTTGGAACATATACATTGCTGGAAGTGATGGAGGGCAATGTTTCAGAAGGCACCAAGAGGGAAATAAATAGTATCCAGAAGTTAGGTTTTCCTAATTATGGTTTTCTTTTATTATTATCATTATTGTTATAATGCTCTGACAAGTAGCGCAGCCTGCAGGCCTTCTTGTTCTCCCCATGCTTTGCTTTAAACTAATATCTACATACTACTAATTGACAGTTAAAAGATTACAAGGCTTTTCTGCACCAAAAGAAGGTTACAAAGTGTAAGAAAACTGGTCAGCTTATATTTCTCCTTTTTTTCTGTCTTTACAGCAGTTTTGAATCATTTTAATGTTTTTGCTATCCCTAAGGCAAGACAGGGCAGAAAAAGAGTCTGTGATATGGTCTGTGGGGTTGGTGTGATTCAGCTGGGCAAAGTCTGTCCTGAAAGTGGGTCAAGTCTAGCGAGTGAACCATGAGAGAACATTAACCAGATCTTAACCCCTTTTCTAGCACTGACATATCAAACGAGCTTCAGAGTAAGAGCAAAAAAGATATTAGCACAGTTCAAAGAATTTACAATCTGACGTTTCACATAATAAGAAAAATTATAGGAATAAAACCCATAAGAAAGAGAGAATATGTCTCTCACACCCCATAGCTGTGTAAGCCCCATCACAGCTGAGCTCTGAGGCTAGAAGTGAGCAGATGCACTGGCAGAAATAAGCTAAAGTTTATGTAGCCTGTGGGCATGGCTGGCTGTAAGACATAGACTTTACACAAAATGCTGACTTGTCCTAAAAAGAAGTGCAACATTCCTAGACTTTGTGCTCTTGGCTAGTGTGTAAAATAATAATTCTTTCTGAGGAAGCATCATTTTGAAAAACCTACTGCTGAATTTTATCCTCAGCTTGAGTCATTAGTTATCTACTCTCCATTGCTTCTCACTCAAGGCATTAGATAAAGCCTTTTCTTGAACCTAAATAGATAACCTAAGGGCTTTAGATGACCTGACTCAGAATTCAACACCTTTCATACACCATTGTGTCATCTAATACATTTCTAAATAAAAGGAAAAAACATCCAGTTCTTGCTTTAAAAAAATAGAGCAAGATTAATAGGATAAATCCAGTGATGAAAAGTCAATATATAAGCCAAGATAAAAGAGGGACATAATAGTAAACATCTATGTAGAAAATTGAGGGTTTGGTGATTAAAGGTCAGAGCATCACACAGCTGGAATATTCAGAGGTCAAGGGCAGAAGCACAACTTTCAGTAGTGTTGACTGAAAGAACAAGAATTATATCAGGAATGTAGCTATGCTGTTTATTCCATTACGTTTAAATATATGTATCTGAAACAAATTTACCACATACAGGAATGTATTGCATGAAGTAAAAAAAAAAAAAACCAAAACATTTTAACTGGCAAGATACTGAGCCAGGACCTCAACCTTCTTTTACCCAAGAAACATAAAACAAGGATACAGACCTTCTATAGCTAAGATTATTTGATATTTTGTGTTTTCAGTTGCAAAAAAAACCAAAAACAAAACAAAACACAAACAAACAAAAAACACCCAGAGAGATATGAAGTCTAAGAAAATAGTTGGCTATATTTTATTTGTGTATGGCTCAAGACTGACTGACATTTTTAAACATCTGTTTAGTTCCTTCTGTATTCAACTATACTTCCAAGTGATTATATGTGTGCAGTATTCCTGATTCTCTGGAGCAGCAGGATATGATACAGGCACATGATTATTTATGAAGAACTGCAGCAAGGTGAAAATTCTTAACACTAACAGTTGCAAAAAACCAGTGCTATGGGGTATGGCTAAAAACATGAAGAAGGTATTCAGAGATACATTCAGGAAAACTATCAAATACCCTTATCCTTGCTATCTCTATAATTTTTTTGATTTAAGAAAACAGGAATTGTGATGTTTGAAAAGAAAGACAGGAAAAAAATACTTTTACTTTATGATATTGAAACCTTCTCCTGTAAAATATTTATATCTCTTTAGATATGCTCTAAGCATTTCCTAATGTACTACATCAGTTCATTGTTTTATCCAGAAATAATTCATTGTCTTTATCCAGAAATAGCCATGGGCAATGCTCTTTTCAAAGTGCTTTAAAAATTGCAAGCTAAATGCCATTGCGGGCTGAAAGCAAAAGTTGGGAGAAAGAAATAGAAGTGTGAAAAATATGAGAGGTAACAATGAGCTGTTTAAGAATACAGAAAAGCTACAGTTACTCTGGATAAAAAAGGTCCCACTCATTAGCAATTTCGATGATTTGGAGTGTAAAAGAGAGTAGTCAAATGTCACAAAACAACAAAAATATAATAAATATTTCTCACAATAGAAGGTTTATAGAAAATTATTATGGAATACCACAGAATACAGGACTAATCTATGTCTATTAGAAACAGTAATAACTTAAGGAGATACTTTCATATAGATCCCAGTAGAACAAGGTATATTTAAAGAAGAAAAAAAAAGGATCTCTATTTTGATATTGAATATAGAATTATCAGTAAATGACTGAATGTTCAACATATATATTGGTTCTATTTCAGAAATAAACACGTATCTGAATCACGCCACATGAAGAGTTGATGAAAGCAATGAGTGTAGTGATTGGCTTTTCTAAGGCTAAATGCTTACAACCGTAGTCATCTAATTTATGACTAATAGGTTTAAAGGATATGGCTAAGGATCTCTCTGGGCTGTTAATGTTGATTTTTCAATAAGCCTTGAAATGCTGAAAAAGCTCCAACATCTGAAAGAAGCTAACGTTTCACAATTTATTTTAAAGAGGATAAATTGGTCAGCTTTTCTCAGTTACAAGCTGGTCTTCATAATGTCAGTCCTCAGCAAAATAGGGATAAATCTGATATGCAAATAACCTATTAAAAATTTAAAGAAACAATGTAATTAATCCTTATCTGGAAAAATTTACAGAGAAATCTTTGGAGTAGTGTGCTTAGTAGATAAAGCAAGAATAATCCATTTTGTCTGTACTGATTTCTTTAAGGCTTTTGTCTTGATGCTGAAGAACAGGTTTATGGAGGAATTAGAATGATATAAGAACAGCCTGCACAAGTTCAGCAAAACAGAAATTAGTTAATTCTGGGCTTTGCCTGTATAGTTATTATCTATCTAGTCATCTCTTTTAGGATTCAGTTCCTGGCACGTGCTTAGTACTGGTATCAGAGACTTGCAAGAATACAATAAATAATTCCTAGCAGTGTATCTCACTGGTCAAATTAATGAACCTTCTATTCATTGCAATAAAATGAAACAGTAAAATAGCACAGAATTTTTTTCCTCTTAAACTTTGATTTTCACAAGAAACTCTTAAGAAATTTCAGAATAATTGCAATGCTTGCAGAAAACCATATTTTTTGCATCACTTTAGTAAAGTGATGGTGTTTAGTGAGGAGTCAGAGACAGTTTAGCTAAGTAAAGATTAGGTATGTACTCCCAGGTTTTGATCAAAATGTGAAGAATATATGTTCCTCATTCTGTTTGTAAGGTATGAATCAAACAAGACTTTTAAAAAGTGTTGCTATTGTAAGTCTTCAAATTATTTTAGGAATATTTAGGCTAAGAGGCTCTGTGCACATCAACCAAGTTATTGCCTATTATGTAATAGTAAGGCAAAAAGCCCAAAACAATCTAACCAAAAAGTTATATTTAACATGTTTGATTTTCTGAGATACATTTTTATAGATCTGAATGCAAAATATTTTTTTAGTATAATGGCATTTCCTCACTCAGCTGTAAATGTGTTTTCTTGTGCTCTAATGAAGCAGCTAATCAAGTCTGTTTACTCACCTACAGAATATATATTTCTTATATCAGCAAGTAATTTTGTACATATAATGGCATGTATTCCACATTCACTGAATAGCTACTGATATAAACAAAGATATTATGGTGGGGGCTTTGGTGGTTTTGGTTTTTTCGGTACTACAGGCAATTCAAATTCAAATGCCTAAAAATAGGAAGTGAGGGCTAAGTAGAGTTCATATACTGAAAAAAGGGTGTGTAGGTTCTTCATTCTCTGTCTGCAGATTTGAAAGCAACGTCTCCATATAGGTCGTTGCAACTGGATTTTTGAAAATTTAGGCCTCGTTTCACTTTTTTTTTTTTTTTTTTTTAATTTCACAAAATCAAATACCAGCAATTTCAAGCTGAGAAGTTGGGGTGTGATGAGAAATGGAGAGTCAAAACATTTTTCCTGTGATTACAGTCCCATCCTGAGCATTTTAATGCTCTCCTTCGAGTCAAAGGCAACCTCATATATTTTGCATGTGAGAAGCTAATATAAAAAGAACTACCTTCCAAAGTCTGAACAGAAAGTAAAAACAAAACAAAGCATGGGTAGGATCCTCATTGCCCTGCTATGTTCTTGTAAACATCAATTATCCCCATTCATAACTTGACTTGCAATCACTTTGAGCTTGTTTTGTAAAACAGTGTACTAAGTGGGAGGGATCCATGTAACAAAGGGAAATGACCACACAAGCAAGAGTATGGGTAGAAGAAAAATTGAATTCAGCCTGTGAAGCACAAAACAAAATCAAAATGTGAATATTCGGGCAGGCATTGACACAGCAGAGAAAGTTGGTGGAATGTAATTTGTCTTAGATATAGCTTTATGAAGAAAATGAGAATTTGATTGATTTAAATGTAAACTAATCTGACTCAAGGCCTATTTTAGTATAGAAAATGTACCAATTTCCAAAGTTCTGATAAACTATTTTTTACAGTAAAGTCATACAGAAAGCAAAAATACATTGAAATTAAGCTATTTCAAGAATCATAAGTACTATATAGGTCTATAGCCTTTCTTTTATATGTTTTATAGCCTTTCTTTCTCTAAAGATTAGTTTCTTTACTATAAATTAGTGTTGAGCACAACGAGTATGAGATATATGCTATATTACATCATATTTGTAGTGAAGTGGTATTTATAGTCTGCCATAAAATTGTGAGTGAGAACTCACAAATTCTCAAATTCCTCGGATCTTGGTATTTCACAGGTTACTTTAAGGTTCCTAGAAGAGACCTTTCTGATTTTACTTTTCTCCCTCTGAAGAGTAGGACTGTTTGTTTAAATGTTCTGCAGATATATCTGTCATATCCTAGCAAATAGTCAGTGCTAAGTCCCAGACTCAATTGCCAAGTTTCTTAAAGGGGCTTAGGTTTTTCTATACCCTGAGGCAGGTGCACAGGAGAAACATGACAATGCTCTCAAGAGCTTAAACAACAAACTTTTACTGGCAAATCTTAGAAGATCAGGAACTTGGCAACTTTAAAGCAACATTTAATCAAAATAAAGTATTTTACAAAGCACCGACTAAGCAAACTTTATCCCATCCAACTTAAAATTACCTAGATTTCTAGAAGAGGAAGTTAGGAAAAGGGAGAGAGAAAAGAAAGAGTGTGAGAGAAAGATGTAGCTACCAACTTGGTTGCAGTGTGGTCTCAGCTACTATAAAATCCAAGACAATAGGGACACGGCACATGCATCTTTTGTGCAATGGCTTTTATCTGCTCTGACCTCTTGGGGCCCTCCCCCGAGGTGGGGTTTTTGGTGTCCTCGTGGCTAAATAGCCATTCTGGGCTGGACTGAAGGCTCCGGGAGCAGGCTGTGGATTAGTGCACCATCCCACCCTGGCAGAACTTGCCCTGCCCCCCCCCACACACTTTAGTTGTTTTGAGTCAGTAATATTTTTTTTTCAGTCTCTCATGTTATAACATCTCACATCCTGTAAATAAACAAAACCCGAAAACAACCATGGAAAAATTGCACTAGTTTTGGCTGGAATACACTTAATTTTAGCTAGTCTGGTGCTGTGCTTTGCATTTGTGCTGGAAACAGTGTTGATGTCACAGGGGTATTTTTGTTACTGCTTAGCAGTGCTCACACAGTCAAGGCCTCTTCTGCTCCTCACCCCACTCCTTCAGCGAGGAGGTTGGAGTGCATAAGGAGTTGGGAGGGAACACAGCCCCTTATATGTCAGTAGCAGCAGCATAGAAATCTGGGGGAAAAAGCAGAGGGGACGTTCACATTGATGATGTTTGTCTTCCCAAGTCACTGTTAGCTGTGATGGAGCGCTGATGCCCTAGGGATGGCTAAGCACCTGCCTGCCCATAGCAAGTGGTGAATTAATTCCATTTTTTTTCTTTGCTTGTGCAGGTGGCTTTTGCTTTATCTGTTAAACTCTCTTTATAAATTTTCTTACATTTACCCTTCTGATTCTCTTCCCTATCCCACTGTGGGGGAGGAATGAGTGAGAGGCTGTGGGGAATTAGTTCTAGATGTGGTTAAACCATGACAAAAACACATATTAATAAAAATTGGAGTTTCTGTTCTAAAGCTGAAAAATTCAAATGTGTACATGAGCATATCTACAAGTACTCTAGAAGGTAGTGACAGACTACATAGTGCTATTGTCAGTAATGGCTGTTGCATCTGGGAGAAGGGTTTTTGGGTGCTGGAAGACACTATTTAGTGTAAAGTCATGGAATCATTTAGGTTGGAAAAAACCTTTAAGATCATCAAGATCTCAGAGGAGAAATTTTTCTTATTATCCCGTCTAAAAGTTTAATTTAACAGATTTACAGAATAATTATGTAGGAAATAATCTGTTCTACAAAAGTAAATCTCTGTAAATATGTCACTGTCTATTACACAACAAGACTAAATGTGTGGCATGGTTCATCCTTTCTGCTGTGCTACTGGTGAGCTCTTGGTCTAATATGAGACAGAGCAGATAAATTTGAGACAGAACCATTTCTATTACACTTTCTGTCTTGAGGAGCAGAAGGCTCCAGATTTATCTGCACTTGATGTTTTTACTCTACCATACTGACACTCTTGGTGACAGAATGCTCACAAGGGAACAGTGGAAAAACCATGATTGAAAATTGGCTCATTTATTGTAATTTTAATACTCTGAGGGATCTAACACGTTAATGTTTACATATTTTTTATATATATGTCTGGTTGACCACCTGGGCAGTATCATCTAAGAGGATGTGGGGGAAAAAAGAGCCATTCCTTTTTTTGTTTTTAGATTGAATTGACAGTGTAAAATTTAGCTGCATGTTCTTTTCTTAGAACTTCACCAAATGTTACTACAAAGCATTTTGACATGAGTATAAATTACTCACAGGGTGCAGAGTCTATGTCATGAGGTGACAGACAGTGTAAAAACAGAGGAAGTGAGGAAGGGTAGTAGAGTCTGTGGCTGTAGATGAGAGCAGGCCTCCTCCCTCCTGTGTCCATTTGGTAAAACAAATAAATTATCTGTTTCTAAAGGGGAAATGACAAAGGATTCACAAATGGGAAAAACTGACCTCAAGAGTATCATACAAGCCCTAACACTAAAGTACATACTACCATGAAAATCTATTTTTATACTTTGAAAGGCTTTTGAAAGTAATTAATTTTTTTATATATTTATATATTAGAAAAAATTACTTTTACTGCTACCAGCACTTTGCCAAACAGGTCTCTAGTGATCTTTCTCTTTTTTTTAAAAGAAATATTTAATGAAAAACTTAAAAAGGCAAGCTGATATTTTTCTTTCAGATTCAATTGCAGAGCATCAGGGAGACTACAGTGCTCTGCCTGAAACGACTGCCATTACTATTCCCTGAAAGTAACAGCCACTGCAGATTTCTAGCTTGATTGCCATTTAGAAATATCAGTGGAGTAAATCCAGTATGGCTGAACCAACCAAAGTAGAGTCCAGTAGAAACCATTTGCCATTTGTTCTTTTTTTCTACCTTGTCCCAGGGCAGAGGTAATTTGCTACCAGCCTGTTGGGGCTGTTGCAAGTAAGAAATGAGTGGTGGACACTGAGTAAAGTATCATACTATCTAAATAGTTACTGAAGCTTCCCAAAATTAAAGAATACCTAGAAGTTTTCCAATAGGATTCTCAACTTCCCTGGGTCACAGTGCCAGAGAGGTCAAAACACTTGTGTAATTTTTAAGTTCCAGCTTATTTCCAACAGACAGAAAAATCATTCATTACTTTCTTCCATGAGCTGCAGGAGCAATCATCATTTATATCTCATTTTCTTGAGTATCGCAGCGTTACTCACAATACAAGAATCCACTCCTAAGCCACATAAATAACATTCTCTTCAATTTCAGCAATTGTGTGAAGACTGTGTTTCAAGTTTTTGATTCCTATAGGACTTCATCTCATGTTGAGAATTCAATCTCTGATTAATATCTGAATTCTTTGCTAATCAGTTTGAATAAATTTCTTAGTGATCAGTCCCCTGAAGAAGAATTAGGCACCAGAGAGATCAAACATGAATGTGGCTCTGTCATTAATTACACTGTGACAGGTTCTGATGCCTAAATGAACACATGATACCATTAAAAACCCAATGTAGTTTCTTTTCCCCAAACTTTTATACTTACTTCTGGTCCTTTATTTTGTGGAACTGAGAGATGTTAAAGGATAATCAGTTCAATGTAGGCACCTATTAAAGTAATACTTCATCAAAAAAGAACAGCAAAACCAAATACAACACCCAAACCTAAAAATCAGAGAAATCCTGAAATTTTTTTTTTTGTATTTCCACTCTTGCTTTTATATGAGTAACTGCTTTAGGCCCAGGGAGCTTACCATTTCAAGGCTTCAGTAAGAGTTACTCAAGAAAATTATTTATATTTAACTACCTTGTTAGATGAAAGTTATTTTGAAAGAAAAAGATGCTCAAGTAGTGTAAATAAGCATAACTTTCAATTTTGCTGATGAAATCCTACAATGATTTGCAGGAATGGGTGTTTGTTTGAGTTTTGCTGTTGATAACAATCTTTGCCTAAACAAGGAATATAACACATTGTAAAAGGTAGTAAGTACAACAGATCCATAATATATTCAATCCAGATCTTGTAAATCAAAACTGATGAGTCCAGCTTCTACTTATCACTAAAGGTGGCCTACTTATCACCTAATATTAATAACATAGCTGTCTAACCTTATCTGTCTATTAGCTGTCAAGTCTAAACTAGTCATCAAAGCTCTCTTTGTGGCAAAAGGAAAGGAGTGGCTTCATCTATAGGGTGATTCATGTCAGCCTAAGACAAATGTTTAAGGTAGAAACATGGAATAACGTAAGGTGGAAGACAGGTGAGATGCATCATTCTCTGGATGAGTGTCTCTTCTTTTTAGCAATAAAGGTCACTGAGAAAATCTGGATAGAATTGACCCATAGAGAGATAATATTAGATGTGAGAAATCTTTCCTGGCGCTGTGGTACTTGAGATATCATATTACTTTCCCTTGACTATTTGCACATCCATAAAATGGAGCATATAATATATCCCTATATCAAAAATACGCTGCAAAATTTGAGTCATGGTATGACCCTTGAGTAAAAGGCAGCATAGGGATCGTAAAACATATTTCTCTTAGGGCAAAAAGTGCAAATTCAATAAATTTATATTACACCTTTTTGTAAATAACCAGGTCTTGCATGCAACATCCCACCTTGAGCCTTGTAAACAGGTCTCAAAAAGCTGAAGAGTTACACAGAAAATGTGCACAGCTAAATGAGTTTGGTGATTGTCAAGCTATTTCTATTAGACCGTAATAGGCTTGGCATCTAGGTCATGCTTTGCTCAGAAAAGAATGAGAAAGAGCTTTAAATGCACTTTTCATCTCAGCAGAATGACCCCATATGAATGCAAAATTGAGTCAAGGAGAGCTGTTAATCAGAGATTAAGCTCCAACAAACAAGTTTCTTGCCAATAAATTCTGTGGTCATCTACGGTGATGTGTTCAATAGGATCATGTTTTGAATTAAAACCCAGTCCTTTCCTGTTCTGTCTCTTTTAGGTGAATGCTGACATACCACAGTTAGAAATTGTTCTAGTCATTAGGAATAAAAATGGGCAAACTCAGAACTTCAGGTACTGCAGTTTGTTCTCTTCTCATCAAATGCTAATGATGAGTGGGATTATGGAGACTGTAAAGTAAGAAACGGTCCATAGGCAAAAAAGGAGTGAAGTAAAGGAGAAATTTTGATTCCTGCCTGAAGTCTCACTTCCTACATAAATATTTGCTTATTTCCAGCAAAAGGAAACGAAAGTAGATTTCAGTCTTTCCTATGGACCCAGATAATATAGCAATCAAACCTCAAGAAGTGAAGAGTTGTTTTCTACTCAGCAGAAAGTAGGTGAGATAAAGACAATCTGTGGCTAGGCTCTGGTGCTGATCCAGCAAAGCCTGGACCAGTTGCAGCACTGAAATGGGTCATGTAGCTCAGGTGACATTTGTTGAATGCACAGAGACTGCAGGAGGATGGATATGAAGCACGTGTTGATTTTTAACTTGCTGGTTAATTCAAATAAGCAGTCAGGTCTAGCAGGCCAGAAGGTCCACTTTGTACTCACACCCCTGGAGAGACACTGGGACACTCAACTGCTAATCAGGCAGGAAGAGTTTGTTTCTGTTAGTCCTTGCAAGTACCTGATCCTCTAAAGCTGCCATCCCAGAGACTGTTTAGCCTCCTCCCCTCCACCTCCTTCCCCTTATAGGTAACTACATCTCTCCTTATCTGCTTTTTTAACTCCAAAGTCCTCAAGGTGCTGTTAACTTAGCTCGTGCTTTGTCAACCCTTGTCACAATTTCCTTAGTAAAACTGAGTCAGGATCACACAGATGCACCAAACTAGTGCTTGATCATGGATAGCCAAAACTTCAGGTTGAGAATTGCACATTACATGATCCTGATTAAAACTGTAAATTATTGACTTACACATTTTTTTACATCCATCACATATCTTAGAAGAAATTATGTTTTGTATAGCCCTGTATCTGACTCATCATCCTTGAGAATAAATGAATCTCCTCTTGTTTTTGTTTCTAATTATTGTCTTGGGCTACTGAAAAGAGTTCCTAATGATGCATGAGGAGACACCCACAGTACTCATTTACCAACCTGATGAGAAATTTCATAGGATACAGGAGACTAAACTGAATTCCTGAAAAGAAAGGTAATCAATA
Organism: Pyrocephalus nanus; assembly: GCA_038380795.1. NCBI lineage: Eukaryota > Metazoa > Chordata > Aves > Passeriformes > Tyrannidae > Pyrocephalus > Pyrocephalus nanus. The sequence continues at coordinate 38,795,879 of CM076259.1, forward strand.
TCATACAATTTGAGCATGCTTTGTATATGTGCACTGGAGATTTGGTCTGAAGGAAGCCAGATATTCTGGAACAGCATTCCAGTAAGAAAGCTATTTTTTTAGGTGGATCGATACATGGTGTGCCTGTTTGTAAGAGTATAGGTCTGCACAGATGTCAGAGGAGAATTCTTTCGAGTCCTACACAATACCTGAAAAAGCTATAACAAAATGAATAAAATAATAAATCACTGAGGAATACATACAAACATACGTGAAAATGAATATTAAAGTGCCCCATATATATTGGCCACAACATATCTTGCTACTTTTTTGAAAACTCTGTTTAAAAGAGCACATTGATTTAGGGTAATATTTAAACATTTTTTTTTTTTGAGCACATGCTTAAGCAAGACAGCAACACAATGCTGCAGTCTACACTGTGTGTTTCAGTTAAGATTGTTAGCATTCTTAGTACTTCCACAGATTTCTTTATGAAATATAGGCATAAATTTAATAAAATTTTCTGTTTTCAGTGCTCCAGAAAACCTGCATACAAATTTGAACTTACTAAGCCAGTCAGCATTATTTTATAACTAAATTTGCACCTTCTAGTCAGTGCTTCCAGAATATCTTTTCAGCAGTCACCTGAATGACAAAAAGTCTGTTCTGATTACACTTGAGGGATTCCTTGAGTTACTGTAACATCAGATGTGAGACAAACAGCTGTTTAGTCTTAACCTATGTTATCTATGCAGAAGTCAAAATTGTGCCTGTTCTGATAGCATTATAATAAGACTCTTCATTTTACTTTTTTGCTTCTACTGACTGAAATAATTTTTACTTCATGCAACAAGATTCTCAGCATAGTGAGAAACAGTGGTCAGATATTGCATATTCTTTGGAAGAACAAAAAAGTTCTCAAAGAATAAACATAATACCCACATATATGATCAGTGGTCTGGTATAATTCTAGATGCTAGACTATGGTGCTTTTTCTAGCATCCATCAGTCTGTTTACCTCTATCTCTGCCTTTCTGGTGCCAGTAGCAGCTGACTCATTCTAACCACATGGCACCAAAGGGATCCTGCCTGGCACACCTCACAAGGGCAAGGCAGAGGTCTGGGATGTCCGTGGCTCCTTGTCCCTGGACCTTTCTCTGGAAAAGAGTATTTCACTGGCTATATATTATGCTAAGATGTTTTCTTAATATATACCTTGATTTTACCAGTCAAAGTTTACTCTACTAACGCAATTTTAATGCTCAGAGGCCTCTAATCTCATAATGTTGAGAGGCAGGTCTTCCTTTTAGTTTCCCAGCAGCATACTCGCTCTCATAATGCAGCTTTCTTTCAGCTAATGCTAAATAACTCCATTCTGTCTACCTTTAGTTTTCATCAGATGGAATCATAGAGGGTGAACTAATTCACAGAGTTGCAGGTAAAATGTCCCTTGAAAAACTATCTTGATGGGTGCAAAAGCAAAAGGGGCAATTCAAACTTTCTAATGATAGAAAGTTTGTGTCATGTGACAACTTGTTTTTTTTGGAAGCTACCCAAGCATAGTTCATTTTCTTTTGTCTCTCTTCTCCTATTTGCTGCTTTCCATGAAAACAAAACTTGATAGTGTGGTCAGAAAGAAAAAGCAGGCATCTTAAATAACACTTAGGATATTTTCTTGTTTCCTCCCAAAAAAATCCATAATCTCTAACACCAAAGTTAAGTTCCTGCACTGAAGCACACTCAATAGGAATCTAAACAGGCTAAAGTAGGTACCCATACTAGGTACCTAAAATGAGGTAGCATAAATATGTCTTTTAGTCCTCCCACAAATGAAAAATTTACAATCCTATGGCATTTCTCATGAAAGTTTTGGAGTAAATTTCCTTTATTATTTATGTTATTAACTCAGAAGATTTAGAGAGGAGGAAGAGGAGGAGGTGGAGAAAAGAACTTGTGTCTCGTTTCACACAATAGTATGATTCAGTGGCCCAGATCACGCAGAACTGTCAATGATGATATTGACACTAACCGTCTAAGCAGATCAGCCATCTACCTGTGAAGTTAGAGCATTCAGTCATATATTGTCAAATACCACTTTGGCCATTGATTAATATTAATCATCAGCATTTGAAATGATGATTCAGAGCACTGTTTGATCTGACCTAGCTAGAAATAGATGGAAAATGGCAAATGGTTGACTCTAGAGATTCCCGAATGGTGAATGAGGAACCCCAAGGAAACTTTGACATGGGGTTTCAGAGACGGAATCGCTTTTTTCTGGTTTCCTCTGTATTTGCCATATTTTTTTCACAAGGAAAATCTGATGAAAGAGAGAGCTGCAAAATGTTCCGATGAGTAAAGAAAATACTTTCCAGTGAGAAATCAGTATACATAACACATCAAAAGTAGATTGAGCAGTGACTTGATTAAGGTGTATAAAGATCTTCAGGGGAGGAAAATAGCAGATTCTAATTGGCTCTTCAATCTTTTGGAAAAAAGATATTTCAAGAATGAAAATGATTGGAAGTTAAAGCTAGAACAATTCAAATGAGAAATACGACACAAATCTTAGCAATGGGATAATCAAGCACTTGCGGGGATATAGAGGATGAAAATTGCAAGCAGTGATGAATTTCTTTGTTTCTTTCATCTTCAAATGAAACTGCAAAGCTGTCTAGTAAACATGCTTTAGATAAACTCACAGAAATAGACTCAAAACAATACAACTTTGTAAACTATATGATTTGCATAAAATTGAGGAGATTAAAGCAGGTTTGCTTTAAAAGGTTTGTTTTAAAGGAGATTTGCTTCTGGTTTTAACTGATGACTGACCACTGTCTAGGCAAGGGCTGGCCAACTTCTACGTGTTTACACTTCCTTATAGAAAGCTGGGGCTCAGGTCAATATAACTACATTTGCACAGCTTTAACTGGCTTAATAAATCCTTTCAGTCTGCATTGGAGTCTGCCCTTTTCCATTTTCCAGCACCCACAATACTCAATTTGTTTGGCTTATCAATCAGACTGCACACTCAGGGAAGAGATAAAAGTGTTCTTTGGTCCAGTCCTCACATGCTGAGGTCCATGGGCTGGTTATCCCTCCTCCAGACTGCACAGATTGCCTATGTGTTCTTTGTTTTCAGATGGCTTTTGCAAAGGGCAGAATTCCTTCTGGTATTAATCTCAGTCTAGGACTGCAAATGGCTCTAGAGATTTGAATTTCTCCATCAATATGAAGTGTACCATAAGACATAAATCAAGCTCACCATTATTTATTGATTTCACTCACTACTTTGTTTTGCCTCTTTACAATTGTCTTAGTGCATATTTCTTAGTCTGAATTTCAAAAGTGAGAATATTCCATAAGTCCCCACATTTTTCTATGCATGACCACTCTGACAGTAACATTGACTCAAAAGGGCTGGGTCCCAGTGTGCTAGACAGGATTAGGGTTCAAAGAGCAATTTAAGATTGTAAATGCAGGGCAGATAAAGGGGGAACTGGGAACAGTGAGATCAGGTGACAGGAAAATACTACTCCTTCAAACTGCTGCTCTTTCTATGTATCTCTCTATCTTAGATTTTCGATGGCATTTCCAAGCTATATAAATAGTAAAAAAAAGATTTCCTCTCAATTGAAGGTTTATATATTGTATTCACTAAGGCTCTAGCCCTGCACTCTAAGAATTCATTCTTGTATGTTGTCACTATGAAAAGAATAAGATTTGGTTTATTTTCAGAATGTGTCACAGGAGAGACTGGAAATCTTTAGTATTATTAATTTACATCCTCGAATCCATGGTGTATTAGTCTTTGTTTGTCCTTAATATTTTTCAGCTTGAGATAAACAGGACTGTTGTCAGCAACTACAGTGGGAACTGGGGACACTGGACCTCTTCCCATCTATATTTCTAAGATGTATTCCTGGTGGTTGTTAATATGTAAGTCAGGGAAAGGAACTTACTGTTAAACCTCAGAAGTGTTCCTTTTCAATGTAACTTCCAGAACTCTACAAGTGGTAATTAATTGTTGTACTGTGTGACTCACAGACCCACTCACACCCAAAGTAGGGGAGGGTCATCTACTCTATCCCTGTGTCCCAAAGCAAAATTAGCAGTACCTGTATCATTCCTTGCACATTTACATTTAAAGAGACCTTAGAGAGCTTCAGTGATGGGGACTGCATAGCTGATCACGGCAGTCTGTTTCTGCCCTCGCTGTTTATAAGGTTTCCTAATATGTCTATTCTATTCTTCCCCATTGCAGTTTAAACCTATTAATTTTTGCCCTATCCTCCCTGGACATGGAGAACTGATTGTTTCTGCTTCTCTTCAGAAGCTTTTCCAGTAAGTGGAGGCTGTATCATACCTGGCTCAATGTTCTTTATTGTCAGCTAAAAAAGTCCAGTCATTTTATTTTTTATATTTCTGATTCTCATTGTTTTTTCTCCCACTGTCCCCCTCCCCCAGCTTTAAGTGTAAATACAATGGAATGCATACCATGATCCAATTGTACAATGCAAAATTCATTGCTACTTGAGTTCTCCATCTTGTTATTATTTCCCTTGTCCTGTCTGAGTTCTCATTATTAGCTTCTCTGTAATAATTTCTTCATTGATCTTAATCTTCTCCAAATTATTTTGACTTCAATGAATTTTTGTTTCACAAAATAATTTGAAGTATCATTATTAGGTGGACAGATGCTCTGAACTGACTTTGAAAAATAAATTTTCTTTATTAAGTTACCTTAGCATATTTTTTTTACAGTTTTATTTTCTGGCTGAACACCTTGCTGTTGAAAATTAAGCAGCATGTTTCTCTTTTCTTCTTTGTTTTAAAGATCAAAGTAATTGACTGCAGATAAATCTTACCACCTGTGTGTGAGCTTCAGTTTTCTTCTGAAGAATATTGGTCCATATCACACAGCCTTAAAACAATCTGTATGTTAAACCTTTCATTTTTTAAATTTCTCTTCTCTCACACATCTACCTTTAAGTTGTAAGCTGAAGCCTTTTAGGACTTGGCCTGAAGGTTCTGAGTACTTCCTTTGAGGCTGGAAAGATAGATCTAGACATTTATAGTTTTTAGCACCTTATGAAAAGAAAAAAAATCTGTAGGTGGAATAAATCCAATTGATTCAATGGAACAGCAGAAATTTTAGCTATTTAGGTTGTGGGAAGGTGCAGTCCAAAGATTGTTATTGGGATCAAGACTTTAAAATCACGTTTTTGTGAGATAATTTTTTGCATTCAATTCTGCAGAAAAATAAGAAATGGACTGTGGGAAAACAGAACAGAGACTCCATGTGGGCAGTGAATCACAATGTGTTTTTAAACACAAACCATTGAAGTAAAAAGAGGAAGGGACTATAATCCAGAAAAGAGGTGTTCTAAGTGTACATTGAAAGGGTTTGAACACCTTGTAGGGAGGAGACCTGTTCAGAAGCATTCCAGTTACCAAATAGGTCAAAGAAACTTTCTTTTTCCTTCTCCACTGTTTTACAATTAGAGTTAAAAAGAAAACTCTTGAAAAATGTTGGTTTTGTTTTTTTTTCATTTGTGGGAGAACCTAGCCTGCAATGTTTATAAACCAGTGGATAAACACAGAACACCTAAATATTAAACTTGTGATGCAAATACTTTTTTGAACACAGCTCTTACTGTTGTCATGCTTGTTTCCCATTCCTCCTTTCAACAGCACTCAAGCTTTCTCACAGATATACCTGTTCCTCAAAATTTGCTCTACTAAACAATAAAATAAAGTTATATTATTTGAAGACCTTATTATTCTACCACTTTCTTCAGATTTGACTAGAATATTTCAACACACAAAGGTTCAGTGAAACAAGCGAAGAGTTAGATGAAGGACTAGCCCCCATTGTTATAATGCATGAATAGTTAAAACATTGGGACTCCTGTTGATTGTATACAGTTCTGAATAAAATATTTCTAACATGAGTTCCTAACTGTGTTTGTTACAAATTTTGAGATAAAGCAAGTTAAATTTTTGTAGTAATGCATTATTTAGATTGTTGTCATATTATTTGTGTATGTTTTTATCTGAAAAAAAAAAAAAAGAACATTTTCAATTTTAACATTCCTGATATTTTGTGATGGTAGTTTCTACTCTAGCAGCTTGCTTTTAAATTTTCATTACAAGCATGAGCCCAGGCTTCCATGGTACTTTCTTTGTCATTTACTGTAACTCAGATTTTTGTTCACCCACAGTCGTAAGTAGCTAGGAAGACTATGACTCATCATCAGTATCCCTTTACTTTTCTTCTCTTACATGCTGACTTCACAGAAATTGAAATAAACTTCTCAAAAACTACAAAATGTGCTATGGAAAGCATTCATTTAAAACCAGTCAAGAGTTTTCAGTGAGAAAGATTCATCTATGATAACTTGATATGTCATTAAAACATAGATGTGATGAATGGGAATTGTTTTCTTTGAAGAAGGATTAATTTTCAATTAGAGTCACTTGAAGTCTCTGGAAGGATTTTATGACACCCATTTTCCCTAAACAGATCTTGAAGGTGACATTTCTATAGTGACACTCAGCCAGAAACCCTTGGTTAGATCTGAAGAGCTGGCAGGCTACATCAAGCTTGCATGGCAGGGTTCTACCAGTAGCCACCGAGCTACAGGGGTGGCTTCAGTGAGAAGCTGCCAGAAGCATGTCCAAATGAGCCAGTGCCAGCCAGCTCCAAGACTGACCAGCCACTGGCCAAGACTGAGCCCATCAGAGGTGGTGGTAGTGCCTCTGAGACAACATACTTAAGAAGAGGAAAAAAAAGCTCGGAGCAACAGCAGCGAGGAGAGAGGAGTGAGAATATGCGAAAGGAACAGCCCTTCAGACTCCAAGGTCAGTGCAGAAGGAGGGGGAGGAGGTGCCCCAGGTGCCAGAGCAGAGATTCCCCTGCAGCCCATGGAGCAGGCCATGGTGAAGCAGCTGTGCCCCTGCAGCCCATGAGGACTCATGGTGGAGCAGAGATCCACCTGCAGCCCCTGGTGGACCCCATACCAGAGCAGGTAGATTGCTGAAGGAGGCTGTAATCCCAGGGGAAGCCTGTGCTGGAGCAGGCTCCTGGCAGGACCTGTGGACCTGTGGAGAGAGGAGCACATGCTGGAGCATGTTTGCTAGCAGGACCTGTGACCCCACGGGAGACACCACGCTGGAGAAGTTTAGGTTATATATTACATTTTGGGGGACATTTTGGTTCAGTTAGGAAAATGTTTTCAGAATATGCCAAGTTGGAAGGGACCCATATGGATCGAGTCCAACCCATAGCCCTGCACATGTGACAAGAGTCACACCATGTGCCTGAGAGTGTCGTCCAAATGCTTCTTGAACTCTGTCAGGCTTGATGCCTTGACCACTTCTCTGTGGATCCCATTCCAGTGTTCAAATACCCTCTGGATTCTTCACCCAGAGAATAGCTGGGCATTGGAACAGGCTCTCAAGGGTCATGGCACTGAAGTATTTGGACAACACTCTCAGGGACATGGTGTGACTCTTGGGGTTGTCCTGTGCAGGGCCAGGGACAGGACTCAATGATCCCACTGGATCCTTCCAGCTCAGGATATTCTATGATTTTGTGATTCTATGTTCCTGAAGAACTGTACCTTGTGAAAGAGACACATGCTGGAGTAGTCTGTGAAGAACAGCAGCCCGTTTGAAGGACTGTCATTGGAGGAGTTTGTGAAGGACTGTTTCCTGTTGGAGGGACACCATGGTGGACCAAGGAAGGAATGTGAGGACTCCTCTTCCCGAGGGGGAAGGAGCAGCAGAGACAGCATGTGATGAACTGTTTGCAGGTGACATTCCCCAGGACCCTGTGCTGCTGCAGGGAAGGAGGTAGAGAAATCTAGAGTGAAGCTGAGCCCTGTAAGATTGGAGGGGTGAAAGAGAGGTGTTTTAAGAATAAGTTTTAATTTCTCATAACACTACTCTGATTCAATTGGCAATAAATTAAGCTAATTTCCTCGACTTGAGTCTGTTTTGCCTGTAATGGTAATCAGTGAGTCTTGTCCTTATTTCGACCCATGAGCCATTTATTATATTTTTCCATCCCATGCCAAGCTGAGGAGGGAAGTGATAAAGCTGCTTTGGTGGGCACCTGGCGTCCAGCCAAGGACAATGCACCACACAGGACTAAGCCTTAAAGCAGTTTATCATTGGTCTGCTCTCTTCACTAGAAGCTTTTCCCTGTCAGTATAAGAAAGTGAATGAATTTGTTAATATGTTTTTAGAAAGACATTGATACCACCAGGCTTGGAAAGGACACTACCATGGTGATACTGGCATGGTGATACTAGGATGCTCAATCTATCTGTCCCAGGTGCTTTCCTGATATCAGGGAAAGGTGTTCCCATTCCCCTCCGTGTCCTCCTGACAACAGAAACAGGTCAGATGTGGTTGATATAGAACAACAAATGAGTTTATTGTCCTGCTTTAAGCAGTGGCAATCAAGCGCAGGACTGTTGTCAGGTATACCCAGAGAGCCCGTCTTAAAATGCAGCCACTTTCCTATCCCTTTTCCCATTTCTTTTTTTTTTTTTTCCCTGCCTTCATTTGCATCTTTCTCTGTGTCAGTTCCTTTCCAAAAATATGAATGAGGACATAAGTACTTTCTGATCCCAGTTTTGCTCAATCTATGTTCAAATCTGGTATTACTGAGGTGTGTTACTGATATTGCAAATTCTCTTGTACAAAATATCTGCACTACCCCCACTCACTGTTTGAGAAGTCTGGTCCTTCCTCCTATACATCCCCTTTAACCACCTGTTAAATCTGACCATCTATCATGGAGCTATCCTTAATCTTCATTAGGTTTTTCTACTGTTGTCTATCATATCCAGCAATTTCTTTTCTCATGTCCAGTAGCTTCTTACATCCTGTTCAGATAGTTTAATCTTGGTTCTGATTAGCAACATAGTCATCTGTCTGCAGCCCTAAAATTTTGAAGAAAAATTTAAGGATTACAAAAATTATGTTAGAAATTGAAATGTACAAACTACATTTATATATTTTTTACATACCATTATTATATATATAGCTGGTTAAAGAGAAGTAATGAAAAATTGCATAGTGAAATGTTACACTACAATACCAGAAGTGGCTGGAAACATCACTGAAGCTGTAGAGTATGTGCACTAATTAGATAATTAAGGGTCTTTGGGACTAGGTGGAAGAATGGAACTAGACATTTTTAACACTAGCAAATTACGGGATCATAATATCTAGGAGATCACATAGATGCTCTGATGTCAGAAAATGAGTTGCCAGAAGTGTCGAATACCAGGAGACAATGCTGCTTACTAGATTCGTGTGCCTTTGAGAAAGATGACAGAAAAGGTGATGGAGAAGCAACAGCAGGAAAATCCAAGACAACTGAATAAATACTCACAACATGAATCTGGGCTGAGAGTGCTGCTACAAAAAGTGATGCTTAAAGAACTGCATTATACCTGTACTGCTAGCAAGGCAACATTATTTTATTTATTGAGTCCAACTGTACTCAAGGTATTAGGACCATTTATGCTTTCTTGCATACTTGAAAACTTGCAATAAAGTCCATCATCACTGGGATTTCTTTTTTTTATTTTCTTGATGGACATTGTGCAAAGGATCCATATTGCTCATGGCTGCTTCAGTGAAAATAGTGGGTACTATTTCTTAGACAGACATGAGATAGACAGAGATAGAGACATGAACTGAAATATTAGGTTCTATTCGATTAGCTAATTTATTGATCTGCACCATTGTTAGCTAAGTTTTACCCTTGTTTTATAAGGATGATTATTGATTACTAAATGACTTTAATTTCAGAAAATAGCACAGAGAGTGAATTAAATTGGGTTATCAATAATTAATCGCTAAATGTTAGCATATGTTTATATTGATCTTTGACAGGGGGGTTAAATTCAGAAATTTGAAATGTTTCTGGATGTAGTTTCTTCCAAGAATGTAATTCTTATTATATAATGATGAGATTCTCCAGTAATTTTAAAGATAATAATTCAACTCATTATAACTGGTACCATCTTTTCTTCCTGTTGCCACACTGTGATTAGCACTATAGTCTAATCACAATTTTGAACTGATTTCAGAACCATCAACCTAGAAATTCATAACACATTTCTAATCCAAAGTATTCATAAATATATCTTTTTATAGGTGAGAAAAAATTATTCTAAAGTTATTACAAGCTGGTACTGTTTAACTGATTTGGACAAATTACATGGATAAAGTAGGGAGGATTAGTCTTACATATTTAAGAGATTCATCAATCATTTTAGGCACTGTTTCTGTGACCAGTTCTCCTTAGCTCCTGTGCCTCTTCCAAGGGTCAGTGCTTCCTTGCAAGTGAGGCAGAGCGGGAAAAATTTCTATGACTTCCCTTGTTCCTTGTACAACACCAAAACAGGTTCATCCGCATTTTAAATACATTAGATTGAGCTTGGTTAGGTAAGACACAGACATGCAGTCTGTTCTGCCTCTGCTGTGGCTACGAGTCTTTAGCAGGAGAGCAGGAGTGCTCAGACATGAAACACACATGGGTGTGACACCTGTCACTGTCCAACAGACACACATGAAGATTTGTCTCCTATCAGGAAGGTGTCTGCCATAACAACAGGACTTTTTCTTTTGTTTATTATGTCCAACAGGTTGTAGAGTATCAGATATTTGTTATAAGTAGTAAAATCCATCTGATCTCTTGGCTCTTTAGTTAAAGACATCAGTGGAGTTAGGACTTCTGCTTTTGTGTCAAGGTTCCTTAGGAGATGAAAAGGTTGAATGAATAGCAGGTAGGCCACTAGGGGATATTTCGTCTTGGAAATGCTGGAATATTTAATTTCTGAAGTATTACAGGATTAAATTCTCCAACTCCTTGTTCAAACTGGATTCATAGGCAAAAAATAGAAATCAAGAAGATGATAACAATGAAAACTTCTTAACTACTTCACTGAAGTCTATTGCTCCTTGGGAAAGATCTTTTAGTACCTTCTTCCTCTGATCTTCAGAACTCTTTGTTCAGTCCCTAAGGTAAGCAACAACTGCACTAAGGTAATTCCAGAAACCCCTGGAAACAGAGAAAAAATGTGAAGTGTTTTATCAGCAGAGTGCAGGACAGTGGGATGCCCAAGAACTTTCTGTAGTATTACACACTGCCTTTGTATCAAGGACAGGTAGATCAGGACTTTCATTACTGTTTTTAGTAGCATACAAAAGATGTGCCACCTCATGCTATAAACTAGATTCTAGAATTCTCAGACCATCCTGGAAATATTTCTTTACACCAACTGTAGTAGGAAGTTGCAGTGAATATCTTCCTGCTACCATATGTGCAGTGTAATTCTTTTATGTTGTTCAACTGAGTGGTTATTTCTAATGTTTTTAATAGAAATATAATAAAACAAACAGGAATAAAATATGACTGGGAGGGAAAATTTAACCAGAATGATTTCAGCTGAGATATCATGAAGATATCCGGTATTAAAAGCAAACAAGACTCCCAGACAATCAACAACAGTAAAAAACAAAACAAACAAATAAAAAATAAAATTAAAAAAGGCAAACAAACAAACAAACAAACAAAAAACAAAGCAAGAACACATGGTGGAATTTAAAAAACCAACCAACCAACAAACAAACAAAAACTTATAAGAAAATAATTGAAACTTCAAAGTTCCAGCATATTTACAGGGTTAAAATTTACATAAAGCTCTGTAATACAGGCTTTGTTATACATTACATTCACTCAAATACATTTTGTAACTGACAGGCCAGTGCTACAAGTTACAAAATCACTGTCTGTTGTCTTCAAATTCTTGAGAAATTTCATTAAATTTTCTTGTTTGATTTTCTCTTGTGATGATTAATATTGTTGGATGTGGAATATTACATCTGATATGTTTTTCTTTTTGTTTGTTTTATTTTTTTCCCTCTCCAAATCCAGAAAGCTTTTTATCTGGCAGCTGTCTGCCTTGTCACACCAGCATATATCTTTATCTTAAAAATCCTTTAAAATAGTGAAGTTTGAAGTCCCTTTATTTCTTCTGAATGCTTTTGTTCTTAATTTATCTTAGAAGTATTTCCAAAGGGATTACAAAGACTGTGCCTTCTGCAGACAATGAAATTAGTAAGCATTGATACCATTTGATATCCAAGTCCTACGAAAACAACAGTTTATTTGACTCTATACTTTTGAGTTCCTCATGAAACATAACACAGGAATACTAAGAAAAACCCGTAGGAAAAAAAAAACAAAAAACAAACAAACAAAAAACCACCAACCAAACAAAAAACCCCAAACAACAAAAAAAACCCCCAAAATAAGAGTATTTCTTCTATAACAATAGAATTCCTAATTGTTATCACAGCAAAGCATTGGGAAACCTCATTAATAACAGAACCACAGGCTTAGTCTAATGGAGAAAACAATATGAGAGGACAAGATTCCTAAGTCTGTACCTGGACTAGGCCCTATACAGTCTCAGGGATAATCAGTAGTCTCAGGAAGGGATAATTTCCCCAGACCTTTCTCTCTTTTTCTCTCCTGAGCTCCTCATGTTTCTCAAAATCATCTTAACAATGAAGTATTAGGTTTGAATGTAAGAAGCAACCCGCATTTTTTTTCAGAGTACTTAATTACTACTCCTCATGTTATAGTTTTATCTATAGATCCCGTTTTGAAACTGATTGAAATAACAGAGTTTTCTGTCTACTTCAATAGGTTTAAAATCTATAAATCTTAAAATTAATCTTCCTTCTTTTGGAGTTATTTGAAATTAAATGTCAGGTCATGAGTTAGGACAAGACAAGAAGCAATCACACTTTATAGCACTGTAACTCTAACTGTTATGTAATTGCAGTTATTGCAGTTTGTGTAATTATACTGTATCTAATTACTAATATTTCTTATAGCAAGGAGTTTTGTCCCATTTGTCGTACTTCTTTTTAATATCTTTTTATTTCATAGTCCTACAAATCCATTTTATATGTAGTTACATGATGCACTTATTTACACTTCAGTTGCAGTCATTTATGTACAGAACTTTGCAGTTAAGCTGATGCATTATTAATTACCTGGATGAGAATACATAACTACCCCAATGTACACACTACACCAGTCTTAAAAGCCAGCTATCAAGTAACTCTAATGCTTTCAGTAAGTAATACAATGTTTATCTACCACATCTAAACTTCAGATCTAGATAAAGTCAATAGATTTCATTATAGAGAAAGGTTTTGTTCAGCAAGACAAAGGGTGGCAGGCTTTTGCCCCATGTAGGTAGGAGCTGAATGCTTCCTGTGTGGTACCACTACAATTAAATAGAATAGAGGAATCAAAGACTTCAGCTTGTCAGCAGAGCTCAAAAACTCTTCTGTTGATTTAGACTGTAGACATGAAAAAAATACTAACTGGCCTCTCTCTATGGTTTTTAATTTCCAATGGACAAAACTTGCCTAAGCTTTATCCAACATGTGTTGAACAGAGTATAAAGCCAGGTGTAGATTGCTGTATGCACCTCTGAATAAATCTGGGACATAGCTTTCCTTCAAGTGTTTCAAATAGAGATGGCAGCTCAAAGGGAGTGAATGATTCCTACTTACTTACTAATTCAACAGCCTACTTTGGATGATATAAGCACTTTCTTTTCCTTAAAACTTTAAATGGATATTTATGTCAAGGCAGATCATAAAAGTGGATGAGACTTGAGCTCCCTTACTTTCTCTTATATCAGATTGAATGATGAGCACTATACTGATCCAAAAGTATACACCTGGATCAGCAATTTTGTATACCTGATACCAATGTTATTAGGTGTCAGTATTATCTTTCACTATCTGTGGTATTTTGTGTACATCACCATAAATCTTCATGGTCAGCAGCTACAGCTCTTACCACCCAGGCTCAGTGTGTCCCTGTCCTACAGCATGAAACCCACTGTCCAGAAATGTGGCAAAAGGTCCCTGACCTTTCCTCCCCTTGCTTCCAGGAACACTGAGTGGGAGCAACTGAAGGCAAGTCACATCCCCAATCTCTCTGCTCCCAGCAAATTGTTGAAGCAGAGAAGCATTTCCTCACTTATACTACCAGCAAGAATCCGAAGGTTACAAGAATTCCTCTAGGAGTAGGTATCAATTCCCAAGAAAAATCAGATCAGCTCCCAGCTCTTACTTGTGCTGTCACTTGTGCTCTGCTGATATTTCAGTGATTCTTGTCCATAGCACTTAACTGTGTTGTGCCTGGGGTAGGATGGTACATTCTGGTCCATGAAGGACTCAACTAACGCCACCCACTGCAATGCAGACGTTTTGCATGATTGCACATACCATTAAACCTACAAGCAGGTTCTGCAGCAGCAGAATCCAGGAGTCTGCGTGAGCTGTTTAAAGCACTGAGTGATGCACAGAGAGAGTCATGACTTTTGATGAGAACTCAAAAAATCCTTTTATATTACAATAATCTGAAAGATTACACTCTTTTAGTTAATCTATGGATTGAAGTCTCAGGACACTTTTTAGCTACTTTCAATGTGTGGGCAACAAACCCATCAGAATAACTTGGCAAAAGGAGTCAACCTCTTCAGCTATCCTAAAATAGGGACGATTCACATGTCTTTTACTTCTTTAAAGAGAAAAAACACAACTGAGTCCCCTAAGTGGAAATATGTTTAGATAAAATTATAACAGTATTAATTATCTACATCTTTGATTGCCATTACATTTCCCCAAGCTGGGTTTGTTTTGCCTATATGGGTAATTGTTGAGTGATCTTTCCTTGTTCTTAGCTCAAACCACAAGCCTTTCGTTCTACTTTCTCTCCCCTGCCCAGCTGAGGAGGGCAGTGATAGAGCAGCTTTGGTGGGCACCTGGCATCCAGCCAAGCACAAACTACCACACTCTCACTTATTCTCACTCTTCTCTCCAGTCTCAGTTGCTCTTGCAGTTGCCCCCACCGCTCCGGCTTCTTGAATGCATTATACTAGAGGCTCTACCACTGTTGATGTGGTCAGCCCTGGACCCTGGCAGATCTGTCTTGGAGCTGGCTGGCACTGATTTTATCATACTTGGGGGAAGTTTCTGGCAGTTTCTCACAGAAATCATCCCTTTAGCTTCCCAACCATCAAAACCTTGCCACATAAACCCAGTACTAAGAAAAATCTATATTTAAGCCACAAGTCAAGTGAAAACATTAAAAAATATAATTGCAGCCTACAGTGCATACTTTAAATATATATATTTTCTCATTTACTTGACAGTGGAAATTATTGGTGGAGTATTAATTCAAAGAAAAACAGCATAATGTTCTGTCAAGTTGAGTATTTTCACACAATGGAAGTTTAATTTTGATTAGGTGTGATAACTGTGGTTGTTAGGAACTTGCCCTCTTGTTCAAGTTATGCTTTAACATTTTCTGAACCTCCTACTAGAGTCAAAGTTAAATTTACAGCCTTGACATTTTCCACTGCCTTTAAATATCCCTGTGACTAGTTATTCAAACATTTTCCTACTTGCATTGTTCCCTCATGTTTCTGAAGTTAGTAATGATCTTCAAGTTTGAAGTTCTGAAATACAGCAAGGGATAATTTGAAAGGAAAAAAAAAAAGAAAATGTGTGATTATTACATGAAAATAACTTTTCAACATTAGTGGGCTGATGTACTAAGATTAAATCTAAAATAGAGCATAATCTATGAGATGCTGAGCTCATTCTGGGATACTTTTACTTCCTTAAACTCAGACAAATAGAGGTATGAAGTCACATACTTGAGGACTCAATCTCAAACAGTGGAAAATATAAGCCAGTAAATCTGATAACCTTACAAGGAATTGTCAAAGTGTCATTAAATAAACATACAGCATAATTCATCTGTATTTAATTATATGGTAAAATATGCTGACATTAAAGCATGAGGCTTTGTGGGGACCAATGGTAATGGAGCCCATAAAGGCAATTCTCATGCAGAGGATTTTATTTGTCCTGTGGCAAAGGACCAAAACTTCGCAGAAAACAGAGTGATATACAGACAGCATCCTTCAGAGGCAAGATGTGATTGAGAGCCACTGATGTAGGAGTACAAGAAGTATAGTCTTTGAAGTCCATGATGGCAAAGGGTATGGAAGCTGTCATTACCAAGATGCTCTGAGAGGGAAGGGACTCATGCTACTGGGACAAAAAGTGAAAAGAGTCTTACATTTCATGATTCTACTTGCTGCTAAATTGGAACTTGCTCCACTTGTTTTACAGTGGTTTTGAATGTTAATAATAGTATCTTGTTGATGCCTAAAAAGCTGAGCTGAAAAGGTTCAGCACATCAATGACATTCATCCATTTTGGATATTAATTACTTTCTTAAACACTATAACCTATTCTTTTCAAACTTTATCTAATTTAAATCTATTCTTTGAGACTACATCAATCTATTTTCTAGTACCAGGATGGACACACACAAAAAACCCAACCCAACCCAAAACAACCAAAAAAAAAGAAAAACATGTTGATTATGTAATAATTATTGTTGTTTTCTCACAAATTTGGGAAAGAATATCAAGGGTCTTTAAAGTAAGGGCTTTTTTTCATTACAAAGAGTTTTGGTCAATAAAATGTTTCATAATAAAATCACCAAAAAATCATTACCCACAAAATATAAATGGAAAATTTTTTTATTGGATCCAGCCTAGAACATTTTGCTCAGTCAGTGAGGTGAGGAAAGTTTGTGCATGTATGGATGTGCACATAAAAACAGGCTAGCCAGATTTTCTATTTTGTCAGGCAAAGCCACAGGGAAAGTAAGAGATGGTCATTCCTGTTAACTTACAAAAAGCAGATCACTTCCGCTGGTATGAAAGCCCACAGAGTTTGCCATGACTTGATTGTTCAAGCCACACAAAGCTGATGCATAAAAGATGCACTCTTTTTACCTTTCTGTTATCATCAATCTGCTAAGAAATATTCTCTGTATATGACTTTGAGTCACCTTCTTGTGGTTGAACTACTTCTCATTTCGAACAGCTCTAGCAGGATCTGTCTTTTGCTGATTCTACCAGTGATAAAACTAGATAAAGTTACTGGGATGTGAATCATGTCATTGGGAAAACTGCATCTGGAAATCAAGGCTCCTTCAGAGTATTGAACAATAGGGTTAGAGCAAGTGGCTCCATGTCTCTTGGGAGACCGCTTGATTATCTACAGCTTTCCCACATGTAGCTTATTACTTAGTATAAGTTGCCTAAGGTGTTTCCTTTTCAAAATATTCATATTACCAACTATTTTTAAAAAATTGCTAATGTAATGAGATGAAGGAGAAATATAAAGGCAAGATGAAAAACATGAGAGCAAGCTGTGTTTGTCTGGCATAATTTGAATCAAGGTCACTAAATCTACAAATCAATAATGTGATCTGGGTTTATGCCAGCCGTGTATTAAACACCCATGTCATCTCTCTAATACTTATAATGTGCTTAGTACACCTTATTTGTAGCTTTAAACATGACCAAAATGGAGATGCTCCAGCAGTATATTCTTGTTGCTATGCACGTAAAGATCTTAGACATAGTAGCAGTGACTTGTAATGTATAAGTTACCATGGTGATGGTTTCCTTAATGAACAGTGTCTGAAATTGGCTCATAAAACATATATGCTTTTAGCTTCTAGACTGCAGGGGCTTTGTAGTAACCAGTGTTCATATTTGCTGGCATGCACAGTGTATTATACCAGGCTGATGGTGTATGCTCAAAGGTTCTTACTATGGCAGTAGATGCTGATCTGCAGAGAATTAAGTTTTTTCTTTCCTGGACTAGAGCCTTCCAGTTGTAGATAACAAACATAGGAACAGTTGGGTCCAGCCAACTCACACTGCATGCAGAGAGACTACATGCAGACTCCTTCAGGCCTGAAAGCAATATTGCTGTGTTTGCATGGCACCACACTGAAGATAATAAATTCCCTCTCTCAGAACAGTCACAGTCAGCACAGCCATTCAGCATCTTCTGTACTACAGAAAAAAATTGCTCAAGGCAGGTCAGTGTCTTTGGCCCGTTCACTAAGAGGGAATGATACTTAAGGGAAGAGCCAGCTTTTTTAACTGCTGTCTAAAGGGCCTGAAGACCTTCACAGTCATCCTAGAACTTCAACAGAAATCAAAACTCTCCAACTGAGGACCACTGGACAGGCACAATGGTTCTCCTGTGTACTTCCCATTCAAGCTTATAGTTCCTGCTCTTGCATGCTCCAAGGACAGGCTCAGCACTAGTGAGTCTGTCGCTGCACTTAGAGCAGAAGGAAAATATTATTGATGTGCTGGTTTTGGCAGTAGTAATTTTCTTCAGAAAAAAAAACAACCAACAAACAAAAAACCAACCAAATAAACAAAAAAAAACCCAGTCAACCAACCAACCAAACAAAAACACCCTAGGAAATTTATCAAGCTCTAGTGAGGTTGGATAATGCTATCCCCATGTTGAGTCTACCCTGCCCAGAATTGTCTTGGTCTAGAGAACTAGGATTATTATTTTTTTATTTCTGCAATTCAGTGTCTCCCATTCTGATTTTTTGTCACAAGATTTCAGTAGTTAATAGTTCCTACATAAATTAAAAGTTAAATTATAGTTGAAAACTTACTTTAAGTAATTTGTCAAAGACATCACAAAGGCAAGGTTTAAACAGAGACTATGGAGCTACTCAATCCTCTGGATAACCACTGAGAAAGAGTAATAGGATTCCCTCTGTAAACAGTGACAAAAAGTCATATATTTTGTTACAACTGGGGAAAAAAAAAAGTGTGTTAAGTCATATTACATAAGGGAAATTTGAGAAACTTATGACCAGGTGCAGAACACTTGATTAATTTTCACTATCATTTGAAAAAGCTGTTACAAAAGGACAGACAGATAACAGATGAAATTTGAGGATGTAAGTACACTATTCTCAATTTAGCATAATATTACCAGTTACGCTACAACTAAAAGTAATATTTAGTAATCACTTGCAGACTTCAAAGTGCTTTCCTATAGACATGATTTGATATGTTTCTTGAAGGTGCCAGAAATTGATTTTTTTCTGGATTCCTGACCACATATTCATGCATTATTATTGATAGACTGGCAAAATAATCCTATGTATGTGCCTTGTGCAAAACACAAGGGAAACCACCTTTATACCACATATCTCTTCTTCACTCCAAGACACAATGTTTCTTTTCTCAGTTATTCCTTCTTTACTCCAACTCCATCCATTTTGCCCAGAAATCTGTCAATCTGTCTCTCTCTCTCCCTCTCTTTTTTTTTTTTTTTTTTTTTAATAAAACCATCTTTGAAAGAATTTTTTGTGGAAGTCATACATGACATATTTATCCAGAACATTGTTTCATAGTGTACATGGAGTGGCAGTCACAGTGTGCATGTAGGAAAGCCTCTTTGAAACGTTTATTAATATCAAATAAATGGATATTTTCTCAGTTTTGAAAAGTTAAAGTAGAATTTTAAGAATATATTGAGATTTCAATAATATTCATAAAGATGGACATACTAAGAATTTATTTTTTTTTTTTAATACCAAAATACATGGCACCTGCAAGCATTTAAATTTCTTATCAGCTCTGAAAATGCTAACTCTCATAATGCACCTAGAAAGAGTTGCCTAGTCCTGTAGCATAACATCTGAAGATGTTTACATTATATCTTCACTCCCACTTCCTCACAAATTTGTCTCCTCTCCTCTTTAGTTCTGCTAAGATCTGATTTGGCCATCCTGCTTTGGTGACACTAACAGTAGAACAGCTCCTGTAATGGCTTATGGACTTCTCTGCGCTGGGCAGTACAAGCAGAAGCATTTCCAGAAGATAGCTAAGTATGTAAATGTGGTCTGGTGCAATCCAGATGGAAACTCTCAAAACCTCTCAAAGTTTGGACTCCCCAGCAATACTCAAAGAAGTAATCTAAAGTGACTAGAATAATACTTTTTCATTAAATAATTAGTCAGTTTTTGGTGTTATTTTATTGTAATTTTGGCATAAATTAGAGTCTATGGAAAGTTTAATTGTAATATACAATAATGCATATAGTATAACTTCTGCTGATATCATCTTTACTGGCCAGTGGCATAAGAATTTATGTTCTTTCATTTTAAGACTCATATTCTGTTCCTTATGATTTTGTCAACTTAGACAAAAGAGATTAAGGTTCCTGTCTTAAATTTACATATGTATTGCACACATGACTGCTGAGGAATCTGACATATATAATTCTGCAGATATTCTCCATTATCTTTGGAAGGACACAGGGATTTTGGGGACAAGGGTGTTCCTGAGCAATGGCAGGAGGGCAAGGAGTAAGTAAGATCAAGGAAACTACAGACTGGTCAGCTTCATCTTGATGTCTGAAAAGGTGATGGAGAAAGTCCTCCTGGGATGCTTTTCCAAGCATATTAAGCAGAGCAAGATGAACAGGAATACTCAGAATGGATTTACAAAGGAAGGATCGTGCCTGAGCAATGTATGATGACGTGACTGGCAAGATGAATGAAGACCAGTAGATTCTGTTTATCTTTGTTTAAGCAAAGCTTTCAACTCTGCCTTCCATGACATTCTCATAGGCAAGCTTATGAAGCATGAGCTCTATAAGGATAGTGAGATGGATTAGAAAACTGGCTGAACCACTGGGCTCAAAGGGCTGTGATCAGTGGCACAGCTGGATGTAAGTCTTTAATAGTGTATGCCAGGGGATGATACTGGGACCAATACTTTTTAATATCTTCAGGAACTACCTGGATGATGTGTCACAGCGTACTCTCACTAAGTTCACAGACGACACAAAACTGAGGAAAGTAGTTGATGTACCAGACAGTGAGGCTGCCAGTCAGACCATCCTCAACAGACTGGAGAAATGGATCAACAGGAACGTTTTGAAGTTCAACATAAGGAAATGCCAACTGCTATCCCTGTAGAGATACAACCCCAGGGTAAGTATAGATTGGAAGCTTACTGGAGGCAGCTTTGAGAAGAGGACCAGGAGGTCTTATTTGACACCATAGGGACCATAACATAGCAGTGAACCCTTGCAGTAA
Source organism: Pyrocephalus nanus (assembly GCA_038380795.1). Taxonomy (NCBI): domain Eukaryota; kingdom Metazoa; phylum Chordata; class Aves; order Passeriformes; family Tyrannidae; genus Pyrocephalus; species Pyrocephalus nanus. Next base: position 38,816,934 of record CM076259.1, read on the forward strand.
AAAAGGCTCTAGATGACCATACTTTGAGCAGGGATTTGGAGTTGATGACTTCCAGAAGTTCATTCACGCATCAGCTGTTCCAGAACTGTGAGGATTGGAATGCCCTTTTGTCCAAGAGAGGAGCTTCGGGAGGACTTCCCAATACAGAAAGGTGAAGACGAGCCTTTACAAGGTAGTTGAAAGTGGGCAAAACAATTGAAACTTGAGACAGTGTACTCTTAGTGTAGTCTGCAACAGTGCCTGCTGACTTGAATGCAGAGTGCTAATAGTCTGGGTCTTGCTCTCTATCTTTCTCAGTTAGAGAGCTTTCTGCTTTTCCTTCCTGCAGTCACATGGTCAAAGTTGATGAACCTGATACTTTTGCCATCTGCACAGTAAAATCACTTGGATTTCTCTGATGGGAACAGTGTAGCCTGGTACACATTAGAGATGTCTCAGATTTCCCGATGTTCTTTCACCATGCTGCAGTTTAATACATATTCCCAAAATAGCCTACTTACTAATTTCTAACTTCCTGCAAATGTGGTTTCCTTAATTCTTATAACCTTGTCCTGATGTACTGCAAAAAACAAACACTTCTTGAATTATTTTAAGCTGAAAACATATTGGCCTCTAATGCTCTAATCAAATTAAACAGAAGATCAAGTTAAGCAGTGATCAAATCAGCTGGTCCTGTTATTTGTGTAGCTAGATTAAATTCTGAATATCTACCTGGGCAGGTATCCTCTAGCCATGCCTTAGTACTTCTGCTAAAAGCTCTGAAAATTGCATTTACTGCTGTCTCTTTTCATGATTTTATTGTGAGGAGTCATTTAGAACATAAAACAATTATTATCTCTACAGCTGTTGGAATCAAGTGATTACTGGAAAACCTCATCGTTCTTTAAGAAAGTAAACAAGTAATCTGCCAACCTATCTGTTTCCAAAAAACCCCCAGACAATGTGGACATCCGCAGATTATGTATCTGGTCAGTGACAGGAAGAAGAAAAAAAAAAAAAAAAAGGAAGAAAAGTCAAAATTTTCTTAAGCTTCATGTTTTTACAAAAATAACTTCATTATTTTGGAAGCTTTGTTTTCTTACATAGCAAACACTTGAGATTAACAAAGTTCAATTCCAAGGAATCAGTAAAAGAAAAAAAATTTTGAAATGAGATATTGAGAAAGCAATTAGGTCAGTTCTCTATGGATTTTTTCTTTTTACAAATCAAGATTGATTGCACTGAGATGGAATTACAGGAGGCAAACTGAACAATGCTGCAGATAGAGCACTATGTGCCCTGTGCTTTCTGACATACTTGCATTATCTTTAGGGACAACTAAATTAAGCAGTGATTTTTCTCTTCCAGATATGATTTTTTATATCCCGCTGGTCTACCATGTACATCAGTACACATGTTCTCTACTGAAATTGTTTCCCCTTATGGTATAGACCGAAGTAAAAAAAAAAAAAAAAAAAAAAAGAAAAACAGCGCTATGTTTAATTTTCAGGTGATTTCAAGTATTTATAATATTTAACTTTCATAACATATCTCCTTATTAGATGCAGCTATTTTTTATCCTTCATTCATTTGGTATCTTGATGATACATGCATCAGTGCAATACTGTAAAAATACAAAATAATGTAATACTACTATGATACAAGAATACTACCAAGGTAATATGCATTACCGAGACACTATAAAGTCTTTTAATTTTTCTGTTTCTTAACTTTTGGCTGAATACATGTAATTTTAGTGTTTAAAAAAATCACCTGGATGAGAATCTGTACATGCCAATAATCACAGTATAAAGTAACTTCCTTTTCCACAGGCGTTCATTTGCTGTTTATTTTTAAACATCCAAATTCTCATGGGCGTTATTGTAGATTTTTCATGTGCTGATAAAACCGAACCTTTAGACATGTTCCCACAACTGTTTAGAAACCTGTAGGAAACATCTGTCTCAAGAACTCAGAAAGCTATATCGTTTAAAGAAAAGGAAAAGAAGGGGTGTTGTTTCTATCTTTAGAGCCCTTAGGTATTCCCTGTCTGCAGGCGCTCTGTGCTTTGAATTTGTTCCTGATATTAACCTCTCATTCTATAAACATATCATGTCTTAAAAGAGGAAAAGTAGAATTTTTGTATAAATCCAGGAGCTCCACTGTCAAAGGAGTCTTAGCCTTTACTTTGAAATTGGTTTATGGAAAAAAATCTTTTCTACGAGCACCTAAATCTAGCTGGCCTAAATAAAACTTAATTTTTCAATAGTAGCAAAGTGGCAAATTAGAAAGATTACTGAAAATGCTTATTTTAATCTAGTTGCAAACTTTATGATCTTTCACAATAAACAATCACAGTTTGGGAACCAAATCAAAAAAGTGTTATGGAAATTGACTACAAGAGACTAAGGGAAATCTATTTTTCTTTACAGTAAAGTAAATTATTATCTTGAGATCAAGAAATAAACATAGTTACTGAATTGGGAGGCATACAGAATAGCTCATGAAAGAATACTCTTCTTTAAATACAGCTGCATTGAGCTGACACAAGGAAGAAGCATATGGATTAAACTCCTCATTGTAGTCACCTATGCTTTTCATTGGCATGTGAGCTCTATCACTAGACCTCAGGCACTTCCCTCACATCTCCTTTCAGTTGAAGCACTCCAAAACCTCTAGGGCATCTCCAAATGTGACTTAGGACACAGAGAAATCCTATGTCTTGCTGGAATGGCATCTGAGGGCCAAGGGGATACTGGAGGGTATTTCAAATCACACTGCGTGTCTATGAATAGGCAGCAGAACCAAATCCTTTAATTAGTGTCACTCTGAAGTTCATTGAACTTCTTGAGCAGACCTCCTTCAGTTATGTTGGGAAAGTAGATCTCCAGACCTCAAGGCAACAATGCTCACAACATAAAAATTTAACTGTCTAAGAATTTAGAGCTGATTGTCACCTTTTTACAGATATGATATTAGTATGATTCATTTGTAAGAGCATTGACCAGATGGCAGAGTGAGCTCTTCCAAACTTTCCTATGAAAACCAGTTCTCATCTTCAACTCTTTGACTATGGGAAACCTTGAGTGAATCATTACAAATTTTTTGAGGTTATTACAATAAACAGGAATGAAATTGTATATATGTTTCAGACATATGCTTTTCTACATTTATTTCATCCAAGAAAAAAAAAGTTTAAAGACTGAACAGATTTTTTTCTAATGTTGTTTTCCCAAGCAACAAAAAAAAGACATTAATAAGAATATGTCTTCTTTGTTTTGAATCTGTGGTGTTAGGGTTTTCAATTCATGAGTGCCTATGCAATACATGTACAGATTTATTTACACATGACAGTTTGATGTGTACACATGATAGTGAACTTGGATTTGGATACAGTTTTATAGTTTATTGATTTTTTTTTTGGAGTAAAGTGTACTACCACCAACATACTTTTATCCATTTCCAATTAAAACTTGCAGGATTACATTACTCAGTAATATTTTCACTGTGTTTGGTTTGAATAACACCCTTCTGACATCGTGTTTGCTGATAGCAGCAGCAGTGAGGTTCTACAGAAAGGTAATAGATCTCGTGTATTTAAACGGGCTAGTATGAAAGTTTGGGGATTATTTTGACTTTGGCACGTATTCAAAATCCAGCAATAGTAGTACTAGTTTAATTCAGCTAATTGATCTCCATGTCCTTTACTAGTCACATCTTCTTTTGAATCTAAACAAACACCCAGTCCTTTCCTTAGTTTAGTGGACGAGAGTGTTGCCTTTTGGGCCTGAGGGGCAGATGCAGAACATAAGCTGTGTGGCATAGAGTGGGGTAACAAGCTCCAGGTTCTGAATATCAGTGGTTCTAGAGCTGTGCTGAAGAGCACCAGGTCTGTCTGTAAAGGGTATAGCTTTGAAATTTACCTGTCATGGGAAATCAGGCAAGAGAGGGGACTAAGTAAAAGAGAGGCTTAATTGATAGAGTGTCATCAAATCCCACTCTCTCAAGAATTTAAAGAGATCCCAGGCAACCCTACTAAAGAACTTTTCACCACCAGAAACTCCTTCCAGTGCTGTGGTATTGCAGTTGTGTGTCAGTTTAGCTGCTTGTCTGCTTAAATTTATGGAAAGCTGTTTGTGAAAAACACAGCATTCCCTCACCCACTGAATATATAACAGATGCAAAAATGCACTTGAGGGTATATATAGTAGGAAGACTAAATTGTTCAATTTGACGCATTTAGCTTGTTGGCAGTGAGCTTTGTTTAAATTAAAAAAATAACACTTTACTAAAGATGATAAAGCAGACTGCATTGAAAGGAAGTATTAATCATAATTATTGTAGTGATTTGCTCTTTATTAACAGTGTTGCATCAGTAGCCTCAGGTCCAAATCCAGATCGCTGCCCCGTTAGGGTAGACCAATGCATATTAAATTATTAATGAATTAAAAATTACATTTCCTATACACCGACATCTAAGAGAACTGTTCCATTCTACAGAGAGGCTGACTCTGCTTTTTTTTTGTTTAGATGGTAAGGGTTCTGGTGAGTGGCTGTTTTTCATTTTGTCTGTACAGCAGAGGAAGACCCAGTGGCCATTAAAAGCTCCAGAGCATTCTCAGTGCTGCCATTCTTGGGGTTTTGGTTTCACTGCTCAGAGAGGTCTCTGCCTTTACACGGTCATCTGTGGCACCAGCAAAGCTGCAGGGGTGTGTGTGGGGGGGAGGGGTGTGTGTGTGCGTGTGTGCAAGGGACTAGTGCCACTGGGGAAAGTAGGAACATTTTGTACAGAGCGTGAGAGAAGAGCCAGTCTTGGTATATACACAAGGGCAAACAGAGCAACAGAAAATGGTAAATAATACATTTTGTTATGGTTTTGTTGCCTGGGTCTGGTTTTTGGTTTTGTTCCCATGCCTGTATTTCACATTAATTATTCTTAGACATTGGTTACACCTGCTGTATTTTGCAGGGAATCCATGAGCTAATTCTCAGAGCACTGGTTTTGCATTTCCTTTAGGTGGTTCTAAATTAGTGTAAATCCTTCTGAGTTCCTTCTCAAAGGGGCTCAGAGTTACGCTCGAGGTTTGTTAAGTAAACTCTTCCCTTTGTTTACTGCATTTAAGTAGTTTTCAATGGCTTTTACAAAAGACTGCAGCCTAACCCTGCTAACGCAGCTGTATGGCTCACCTCCACAGCTGCAGTAAGAAATTAGCACTACTTATGAGGGATGAATGTGTTCCTGGGTGGTGTTTCCTGACTGCTTGTGGGCAGAGCAGGCAGCCTAATGGCTGCAGAACTGTAAAGGCTTCCAATTAAAAAACAAACAAACAAAACCAGAACAAAAATCCAACCAATCAAAAAAAACTCAAAAAAGCCTATAATCGAAAAACTCTGCCATCTTAAAACCCATAAACGAACAAAACCTCAGATATTTTACATTTGAAAAGCAGGATTTTTTTTTTCCAAATTTTTAATGTGAAGCTGTATCCAGGGCCCTATATAAAGTTAGGTAGGAAATTCCAGAAGAGTTTTCCTGTGAGATTTCTGTGTTCTGATTCTGCTTGAGAGATAAATAATATCAGCAGATTTTATTCTCTCTCAGGAAAATGAAGTGTTTCCATCTCAGCATGAAACTAGAAACCTGCAGGTTAGACAAATACTGCAATTCTAAGAAAAAATAAAACTAAACTTTTATTACCCTTAAACCTCTGGGGGAAAAAAACCAAAAAAAAACCACAAAAAAACAGAACGAAAGCAGTCCTCTCCTCTAAAATGTTGCTTAAGTGAGAAGTGTAGGAGAGTTTCTCTACTGTCTCAGAAAAAGCAGTATTTATCTCCTTTAAATGAAAACATGAATAATATTCCTTGTTCTACAGCTTAGTGATCAGAGTTGTACCCTGGGATTTTGCTCTTCTTCCTTGAAAAACAAACTGAAAAGCCAGGGAAAAAAAGAAAAAGTCAAATGTCTAAATGTCTGTCTCTCTTGGTTTCTGTCCTTATATTCTGGTTTTAGCTTTTCGAGTGAAAATGGGTAAGTGGCTTCACTTTTCTCTTTCTTGTTCTTTTTTTTTTTTTTTTTTTTTTTTTTTTTTTTTTTTAAACATCTTACAGGTGAAGTCTTCTGTGAAAAAACATGATTCTGATTGAGGTGTAAAGGGCAAAATTCTAAGAGTCACTGTTGCAGAACCATCTTTCCCAGAATGTGTCTTTGTTTCAGATTGCAGAAGGAAGTGAGAGTGGATTTGATGTTGGATATATCTATGGTAATAGGTATGCATATATACGTATATTTGTATGTGTGCATCTATCTATCTATCTACCTATCTATCTATCTATCTATCTCTTTTATTTATTCATATTTGTTAATGCTAGTACAGTGGTTTCAACACAGACGTTCCACATTTCCCAGTTTCAGAAAACTGCTTTGTTCTGAGGGGACTAAAGACTAAACCAGAAAGTTTATATTTAAGTCTAGTACATGACTATTTTGCTTGTTTAAGTATTTTTCTCCAAAGTAAACATCCCAGCCACTGTGCTATGTTGGTATGTAGAAGCACATTTCCTAGACACTAGAAGAAAATATAAAGATAAATCTCTATCCATCTCTTTAGAAGTCTTGGAATCAGTTTTAGACTGATCCAGCGACAGAAAAGGGTGATGGCAATTATGGCAAAAGGCTACTTTGCTGAAGAATGCAGAGTCAAGGTAAGGGATCTGTAATGTAATATATCCAAACGTCTGTGAAAGCCTTGTCCAGAAGAGAGCAATAAGTTGGTACGTTTTAAGCTTGTTGAAGCCTAAAGAATTTCTTTTCCACACTCAGTCTTCATTTAGTTAGAACAATATGTAATAACAAAGAAAAGAACTCATCAAGTTTTTGGATGGGTAGGTGAGAGTTAGAAAGAGAGGGTTGAATCAATGTCAGTGTCAGAATGTCATCCCATAAATCAAAGAGGTCTGTGCCAGTTTGGAGATAACATGAAATATGATTGGAAATAGGAAGAGATTTCAAAATGATACCTGAAAAAAATCTAAGCATTGTTATTCAAAAGTGCCCAAATGTTCTATTGCCTCAGCTATGTTTTCAGATCCAATTTTGTTAAAATTGACATTCCATTTTAGAAATATTGATGTTGATAAAGTGATATTTCTGGATGACAAATGCTTGGAAACCTTGGAAACCTTTAAATTGGTTTACCAGGACTATATTTTATTTAACTACTGATCTTTGATCCATGAGGATCAACAGAAATTAGAAGAGATTTTCCTAATAGCTTTCACCAACTACTTATGATCCTAAGGACTGGCTACCGCACCCTTCATTTTCCATGCAAACGTTGTCCCGGTTATGCCTTCTTCACTCTCATAACTCATTTGTAGAATGGAGAAAGTGACTTTGCATCACAACAGTGAATTTCTGACATCTAAAGGTCTGTATCAACTTTAAACAAGTAGAGGTTTTTACAGCTAGTTGAAACGTGATAAATCAAAGCCTTCTAATGATGCAAACAGCCCAGTATCACTCTTTTGCAACACTTTGGAAGGTTCATCTCAGTTTCTGATGAGGCTAAATGAATTTTAAGGTGGTACATTTTGATGTATTCTATTATTTCAATAAGTAATAGAATTCGGACTAGGGAAAAGGATACATGACATTCAATTTAAAAGGTTGTTATGCCCTCTACAATGGCTGTTCTGTAAAATTTGGTGTAAAATCCATTGCTCAGGAATGCCTGAGTTTGTGGTGCATTTGTCATTTATTATTATATTTTTGTCATTTATTGAGAAGTCTTTGTCTTGACTCATGAGTTTTATTGCTTCTGTTTTTCCTGTTCTCTCCTCAGTCCTTCTGGGGAGTGGAGTGACAGGAAGGAGGGCTGTGTGGTGCTTAGCTGCTAGTTAGGATCCGTACACAACAACTATATATTTTCTTTCATTTTCTATGCAAAACTAGTCTATGAATTTAAATGAACAAATGAATGCTACTAAATGTTATATTTCATATATCATATCTTATGACATGTACTTTGATTTTTTTTCTATGAACAGACCCTGTTTATAAAACAAAATATACATTTCCAAGTTTGGGAATTGCTGATGAAAAGTAAGTTATCATAAAGTAACTAAATCAGAAGAAAAGAATTAATAATACCTATGATTTTATCTCGTTATTTATGTTATTCTTCTAAAATTCTAGAGTAAAGAATGACCTTTTAGTTTTACCAAGCAAAAATTTAGTTACAAGAGAGAAAATACTGTTTTCCAAGTGTCATTCAGGTCTATTAATGTTTACTGAATATAAGAGGGGGACACAGCCTTCATTAAATGTGTTTTAAATATGGCTCAGAAAATCATTAAGTTAATACTGTGTTCACCACATAGATAGGGAGCTGAGGCATATAGAATCAGGATCTTTAAAGGTATGTGTTGCAGTGTTTAATTATTACCTTTTTTTTTTTTTTTTTTGGAGCTGCTTGATCTTGTAAGTCATGTTTGACTTACAAATAAGAGAGAGAAAAAATTACATTTGCAATTATTTCAAAGGAGTATTTTGGCCAACGTGTTGAGAATGTAAATACAAAGTAAGTTTTTAATAATTAAATTATAGAAAACACAGTAAAAGTTTTATAGATTTTTGATGATGAAGAGCAAATTTTTTAATATCATGGGGGTTTTATGTGTATGGGTGTGTATGTGTATCTGATCTCCTCAGGAGTTTTGAGCTTGGTGCAACCTTTCAGACAAACTTAACAATCAATAGTAGAATAGTAAGGACATTAAAATCCATAAAGCTTCTAAAAGTTTCATGAAGATTCGCGGCCAGTTATAGAAGCAAAAACTTAATATAGGTTTAGCAGATTATGTAATTAAAAGCATCCTTTCCCAGAAATAAGTTTATTTTCATTAGTTCATAATTACTTATTTTTGTCTTCTTAAATAATATCAAACTCTTCTCAGAGAACAAAAGAGAATGGGTAGCATTCTCCTACTACAGGCAGCAGTACAAATTTTAGGTTTAACTATTTAAAATTCATATGATCAGAACAACACAATTTTCACCAAAGGTTTTACAGTCTGTCTTAACCTCTCAGAATGCTAAAGTCCAAACCCAGTAGCATTAGTTGAGAATTCAACTAATGTAAATTCAGCCCTGACATATAGGCTATGTACCTGAGATCATTCTTTACTGGTTGCTGATCTCCTACATGCATGAACACCTAAGAGGAGAGTTCACCTTTCCTGCATCCCCAGTGGACACTGCAGAGCATGGGTGGAGGACTGGGGTTGGCCCTGTGTTCTAGAGGGAGAAATCACAAGGACACCTGCAGAGTGTGAATGTGTCTAAAGTCTTTCCCAAATTCTGCACTGAACTTAAAAAAAAATTAAAAGGCAGCCTGTCATTCTTGGTTAAAAATAATGTTTTTCTTTTTGCTAGGCTGCGTAGCAGCATTATTAAATAATGAGTCTGGTTCAAGTAGGGCTTTCAATGCTTTCAAATTTGTGAGGAGATATATTTCCCTAATTACTGAAACAGACATTACTAGGCCATTACTAGGTATTTGGTTCATGATTTTCAGAAACACACAGTAATGTATGTATTAGTGGTTACATTTCATATGCTGAGACACGTAATTGACAAATGAGCCTCAGTCTGACATCCATGTAAAGCAACGGAATGATGACTCTTCATTATCTACAGAGAAAAGGATACAGGTAATAGAACTGTTAAGTGTTTATTTGCCATCTGACAAACATTTGAGTTTTACTTCAGGGGATTAGGCAACGTTTCAGATAGATAGAATTGTTATTGTTTTCTAGAAAATATGTTGACTCCAGGTATTTATATTCTTTCATTTATTTCTTGATGGGTTTAGATTTGCTTTCTGATTATGTTGACATAGAAACATTTTGAGAAATTATTTTAGGGTCTTTTGAATTGCAATACATTATACATAGAAAAATTGCACATCCTGAGAAACAGTGGTAGATGGGGACTTTTGAAAACAAAAAGTCCTCCACCCCACTTTTGTCATGAGCATGACATCATCAATCTCCTTGTAGAAGGTGGTGAGTGTGGGTGCTCAGCTTATGACTGGAGAGGGGGGACGTGACACAAAATTCCAGATCTAGTTGAGAGTTTTCCATGAAGATAATTTTACATACATAAATGATTGCAATTTCTGAAAACAGTTGGTACTTAAAAGCATATATCTTATTTTAGTATTTGTGTACATTACCTAAACAAGAATATTTAATTTTAGAAAACTGGATTAATTCTATTATCATTTTAGCAAAACAGTAAACAATGTGGTTTCCTATCTTTCATGGAGACTGAGTCTACAGTCATTGCCTCATGTCGGCAGATAAGACTCCCTGTCCAAAATGAGGATCTTGTACTTCCATACTGCAGTCACTTTTGTGCTCTGATCTCACGTGGAAAAGTGCAGTTTAGTATTGAAAAGAGTTGCAAAAAATAGCTGTATCCATATCAGCCACCTTTAGATATGTGTAGTGCTTGTGACTCCAGTGAACTGGTCACTTTGGAAGCGTTTTATAGTCAAACACAAATGGGTGGCAGGGAGGGAATACACCAACATTCTGGTGTATACATTTAGAGAAAACCAAAGCAACTGCTCTCTAGCATTGCTTAATTCTACCAGCTACAGAAGGAGCATAAAATGACTCAGATGAAGACTGAAATTTGGCTTATTGAATCCCATCCTCATTTTTATAGTGAACTTGCATTTGGGGAATGCACAAATTTTTTCATTGTAATTAAAATACCGAAAATGGGTTCTTGAACAGAATTTGCATTCCACAAAATTAGTTTGAATTTTCTTCCTACTTCCTATTTTGACAAATTTTGTCTTTTAAAAGTTGCATTTCACTTAGTACTGGTAATTATGGCTCCATTCTTGTGCAGCACTCCCTTCTTGCTAATTTTTTTGAGTATGCGTCTAGACTCTGGTGTTTCCTGGGATTGCCCACTTAGACTGTGGTGCAGATCTGGCATAACTGACCAGGGATAGAGGATACTACAGCTCTGTGCTCTGTGCAAAGGTCCAGTGAGGACTATTCACCAGCACAAACCAAAAGAGTTAAACTGAAAATTTAAAGTCTATAGTGAAAAGTCTGAAATGAAAATGTAAAGTCTATTTGAGTGAAGTGTAAAATTTTAAGGGTACAGTGGATCTCTAATACCTTACCATTTGACTTATGAAAGAAATAAACAATCCTAAAATGTAGCATAGTAGTAGGAAAAGTGGATTTCTCACATTTATTTGAGGAACATGAGTTCATAAGTTCCTGTTTTAATTAAAATGAATCATAGGTTTTGTATTTTCTTTTCTGACAGAGACCTTTTTATTCTATTCATAGAATACATTCTTTTTTTAATCCCAGTTAGATAAGAAACAGCATCTCAGCATGCCATGAGTGATCTAGAATTACGTTTAAAAATAAAGTTTAAAAATTATAATTATGATCTACAAATTAATTTTATACTGTATTTTGCAGGTTTTTTTAATACAGGAAAATAATTTTCTCTTTCTGAACTTTTAGATTATTTGACCAAGTCAGGGGAACATTAATCAGTAGTCTCTCTGCACCATAAAGAACAATAATGCCCTCATCAATCCATTTCTTGGATATCACAATGGTTTTGTTAAATAATTTATTTCATAACAGTCTTTATAACATTCAGTTTGAGTCTACTCCTGAGGTTCAGAACACATTCCAGAACCTCAGTGCTCTAATAAATAGAAACATTTTTTTTTTATTTGCCATCCTAACTTTCCTTCTAGATCACTGTTTTTCTATCTATGAAGGGTTTAGCAGTTTCCCCACTGTGTCTGCAGACCACTGTTTATCTATGGACTACTCTGAAAGAGACTGGAAAAAGCATTAGGGAAAAGAAAAAAGCCTGTTTGTACAGAATAGTACCTATGTGATTTTCCTCAATCTATTAAAAGCTCCTAAAGAAATATTAGGTATCTACAGACTGGAAAAGGTTGGAAAACATTGGATCAATTCAAAATTATTCTGATTCCCTAGAACCTACTCTACAGGTATGTTTATAGGTGATAGTTATGTGTCCTCTGGGAATTAATGTATTTTAACACTTTTTTTCCTATCTCATAACGCAGTAAATCCAAATCCCTGATCTCCTATTTATGAGGTTTTGGTGTTTTTTGTTCTTTGTTTGTTTGGGTTTTTTTGTTTGGCTTTTGGTTGGTTGGTTGGTTTAGTTTGGTTTTTGGTTTGGTTTAATTTTTTGTGTGGTTGTTTTCTGGTTTTGTTTTTGTTTTGTTTGTTTGTGGGTAGTTTTTTTTGTGTGTGCTTTGTTTGTTTGTTTGTTTGTTTTTTCTTTTACTATTGATCTGATCTAATGTTTCTGGAGCCTAAAGATGTGTCTATCCTGATGGAAAAAGTCGAGGAGCAGCCCCTGGGCCTGATGCCAGGCAGAACTATTTAGCTCAGGACCATGCTACGCCAGGGACAGCCCCTGCCTGGCAGACTGGATACATTCACAAGCATACACTGGCGCTTGGCATCTTCAGACTCAGTCAGTGCCCCTAAAACATAAAATACAAAATTATTAGCAGGTGTGGCAATAGTGCTAGTGAGGATAATTTCAAAGCACCTGAAATAATACAAGAATTATACTGCAATTTGCTAGGGAAAAAGTTTTATAGCATGAAAATGTTATACACATGGCTTCTGTGCACTGGCATATGGCATATGTGTGAGTATTGAAAGGTACAAAACCAGTTAGGATTATATATCAAGACTAAATAGAATTGTATCAGATGGACCTTGTGTGGTTGTACATACACTGCCTTATGAAGGGAGAACCTGGATGAACAGGAATGAACCTGTCTTATGGAAAACATGCTGGAGTGCTTCAGGACAGATCCTGAGAGTGAAGTGAGTTAAGCAGAGTGGGGAAACAAGTCTGACTTGTTTGTAACAAATTCTCCAAACTTGTTCATGAGTCTGTTACAGCAAGCAATGTAGACATATACTGAATAGCTAGGGTATGCAATATTCCAGATGAAATCTTGTCTGTGATTGCTGACTCATTTCTAGTATAGTTTGGAAAAAAATATGACATTACTGGTTTAGTTGATGACCTTGTCATGATGCTGGCTCACCATTATCCTCCAACTGACTGATAATTTACGATTCTTTTCTCTGTCTCTCTTAAATTCCAGATAAATCATAATTATCCCTGTATGCAGAGGCATCTTAGTCACAGTTATATCTAAAAAACCTAACACTAGCACAACTACTGCTAGGGCATGTACTGTGTTTTCTGCTCTTTGAATGGACTTGGGATTTTGGGAATTACAAAAGATTAATTATTATTAATTAAAAATTCTTTGGGCCTTTCACTGTTCACTAAATCTTACGTGTGGATGTTTGCTGAGATAAAGCTAATGCTGGAAAATTTCCCATTATGCTCAAATTTGCAAAGTACCCATTAAAAGTTTCCAAGCAAATGCTGACAAGTTTTCACTGGGAAAAAACGTAAGTATTGTGCATTCGTGTCACTTAGCAGGGCATGCTTAATAGGAATATTAGGATGCTATGCCAAAAAAAAAAAAAAAAAAGAGAAAAGTATTCACAATTTCAGCAGACATCAGAACTGCTGCAGCTGTTTAGGGGTCTAACAGGCCTAACTGCATTTAATTGCTGACGTAGATTAAATGTAACACTGTACCCGTAAATTTTGAAAAGTTCAACTGATGAGCTATGACTTTACGGCCAAGAGGTATTTCATTAATCCTGTAAAACAGCCTTAGCTATGACTAGACACCCTTCAAACAGTATTTACAGTCCAGGCTCTCCCAGAAAATGACTCATTCCCTTGGGATTCTGTATCTTGGTTTGGAGGGGCCTGCTTCTCTCCACTAATTGTAGGAATAACCTACATCCCCAGACCTGTCTAAAATGAGATAATTTAGGACATAAGTGCATGACCATATGCCTTAACTTATTATATTTCACTATTTTTCTATATCATCTCTGTTTTTCACTGTAAAATATATTCTGGTCTTTTGGTATGTTAGCAATGCTTTCAAATTAACAGTCACCAAGTCATCATTAAAACCCTAAACTTTTTCCCTGCCAGAGTTATCAGTTATTTTTCTGTACTGTAAAAAACGCTCAAACTATTGAATTGTATTGGTCCCAAGGTATTTTTCTAAGTAGCTGTTATAGGTTTGAAAAGAGCTGTTGGAATTTTTCCCCAATATCAATTAAAGGGGTAAGGGCTCGTTGACAAGGAAAAGGCACTCTCCGCACACACCTCCGCCTTTTTCCCGGGGTGGGGGAGGCGGGGAGGAGCGGGATTGCGCGCAGAGGGGCACGGGAGCGGGGAGGGTTTTTTAAACCAGCTGGCGCCACGCATCAGAGTCTTTGTGGCTCTTCCTGCCTGTTGCCGAAGGAGCTGACAGCCACCTTTTTGTTCTCCTGTTCAACCCCCAAGAACGGGCCCCCTCTGCCTGATACCGTCTCTGGGGGTCGGCCCCCAGTTCCCTTGCCAGCTGTCACTCGTACCGTCGGAAATAAGCCCCAGGAGAGCCCCGCCGACCGCTTCGGAGCGAAGGACCTGCCTCAGCCCGCGCCCTGCGCCTCTGCCGCATCTCAGAGCATCTCCCTGCGGCGGCCGCCTGGCCCCCACTGCCAGGCGGGAATCCCCTCTTCATTGTTTGCAGTAGAGCCGCCATCGCTTGCGTGGCTGTGAGCGGTTCTTGAGCAGCGGGTAAAGAGTCTGAGGTCGCCGCCTCTCCGGTGCCCGCTCATACCTCCCTGCTGCCTGCCTGCGAGGCACTGCACCCTCGCCTTCAGAAACGTGCGAGCCGCCCCTGCTTGGGGTGGTTTATGGTTACATGGAGAGGGGAAGTAGGACTTTGTTTTGAAAGTTTTGATTACGGTCCTATTGCTTATTCGAGTTCATTTTATATATATATATATATATATATATATGTGTGTGTGTATATATGTAGATAAAGAGCTGTTTTTTTACTCTTCCACACCTTTTCACCTGAAGCCTCTTAATTTCAAAGCTGTAATGACTTAGAGGGAGGAGTTTGGTTTCCTTTTTTCCTAACTCACCCTCGTTAGCAAACATCTGTGTCTCGTTAAATTAAGACTTTTGTTCTGCTCATAATGTCAATCCAGGCTGCTATTTCTATATCCTGCTAAACCCATTATGTTTTTCTTCTGTTTCATGCCTGTGTCCAAATTCTTATCCACCTTCCTTTGCCTAAGTAATTATTTTCTGAATGGCAACATTTCTGTTGATTTTATCTTGTATTCCTATGTGTATGATTTTCATGTCTTGAAAAAAGCATTCTAAAAGCTTGTACATCATTGAGGTCATGATCTTCTCTGATAGTATAACACCTTTACTGGTATCATTAAAAGCTTTGTTACTGCATTTGTGAATTCCTGTGTTTGTTCACACAAAACTTTAGAACAGAGGTTAGATCTGTGAGGGGTTTTTTTAATATCTCAGCCTTATTCGATTTTCACAACCAGTCTTTATTCTTCTTTTCAACATCATTTTCCTTACTAACAAAAATTCAGATTGTTTTGAGATTTTAGATTAAGTTTATAAAGAGCTTTACTTTTATAAAGAAAACTGCCTCTCTGGTCCAGCTTTGGCCACCTTCACTGTAAAAAACCAACCAACCAAAACCACAAATAACAAACAAACAAGCAAAAAACCACACAACAAAACAACAATGACCAAAACCCAACAAACTTGAAAAGGATTTCTTTTATATCTCAGTTTGTGTCAGTTATCTCATCTCTGTTTACTAGGCACCACTCAGAAGACTTTGGCTTCATCTCCTTTACTATGCCTTTAACAGTTTATACACATTCAGCCTTCTCCTCCAGGCTGTACAGCCTCAGCTCTCTTAGCCTCTCCTCATATGACAGATTCTCCAAGATCTTTATCACCTTTGATGTCCTTCACTGAACTTGATCCAGAAAATTTATGTCTCTCTTGTACTGGGCAGCCCAGCTAGCAGTGAGCACAGCACTCCAGATATGTCTCACCGGGACTGAGTAGGGGAAAGGCCACCTAGACCTGTGGCAACACTACCTGATGCAGCCCAGAACCTTTTCTTTGCTGTGAGGACACATTTCTGGCTTGTGTTTGACTTGGTGTCCACCAGGACTCCCAGGTCCTTCCCTGCCAAACTACTTTCCTGTTGGAGGTGCCCCAAGGGACTCCTAGGAGTGGTAGGAAAGACTCACAGAGGAGAAAATAGAAGCAGAAGTTGACTCAGAATGCACCTGTGCTGTAATGCACAAGATATAATCATCCTAAGCATAAGAAATGCTTGATTCCAGTGTTACATTTACTATGACAATGTTCCATTATTAAGAGGTTGTGATGTTCATTGATATAATAAGCGTATTATAGTAATGTATAATTCCCTCCTTGTGCCTCTGTTATATTCTCCTCCATTAGCTCAATGTAAAACCCTTTCCTATTTGTCCTTTCTTGTTGCATTGTAGCACTCCCCATAGTGTTTCCCCTTTCCATACGTAGATAAGTTATTCCCTGTTTCCTATATCTAGCCACTCCTTTGAATACTCCTCCCAGTCTCTGCCCCTTGTTCTAGTGACTTCTTAGATCTGCTTTTATAAGCTGGTGCCCCTGCTCAATAAAGACTCATTTTGTGTCACACTATGACTTGCATGCAGAGTGGTCCTTTCTGGGTCTTGCTCTAAAGGGGGGTCACAGCTCTTTCCAACCCATCACTTTCCAGCCATTTGAACAAAACCTGGTCCTGATATCTGGGTTTATTCCTCCCCCAGGTGCAGAACTTCACACTTCCCTGTGTTGAATACCATGATGCTTCTGTGGACCCTTTCCTTGAGGCTGGTGAGGTCCCTTTGAATGGCAGCACAGCCATATGGTGTATCAACCACTGTCCCAATTTTGTAACATGTTGCAGTTGAACAGAATTGGCGCTAGTATGAAACCCTGGCACAGGCCACTAGTGACTGACCTCCAGCTGGATTTCATGCAGCTGATCACCATTCTTAGGGCCTGGAAGTTGAGCCACTTTTCAATTCATCTCACTAACTACTTATCTAAACTACACTTCATTGGTTTGTCCATGAGGATTTTATAGGAGACAGTGTCTCTTCTCTTTCTGTGTAATCCTGCTTCCACCTCTCATATTCTTACTTCCCCCCCCCACACACACACATTTAACTGTAGTTAATACATGCAAGACTCAGTCTATGTTGATCCATGCAGGTATCCTACTACCTTGACTTGATTTTGGAAAAAGTGACCCTTGGAAATTATTCAGCTCTCCTATCTCCTTCTTATGCCTTCCTCTTTTTCAGGATCATAAATGCCACCACTATCTCTCTGGGGCAAAGACTTCTCCCAGCCTTCACATTTTGACCAATTTGCAGTAGTTTTGAGATCCAGCAAAGCAGCTCCCTTACTCAACTTCTTGAATACCTGTGCCAGAAAGTTGTCAACAATGCATTCTAGAAACCTCCTGTATTGCTTGAGCTCAGCTGTGTTTTCCCTACAGCAGATATTGGGCTGGTTTCAGTTCCCTATAAGGGCCAGGACTTATGAATGAGAGGTTTCTTCCAGTTGTCTGAAGAAAGTGTCATCTATTTCTTCCTCATCAGTCACACAATACAACATCTGAGTGACATTTTGATCTGCCTCTTAAACCTGCCCCCTCAGCTCTCAGGTGGCTCAACCACCCAAACCTAGTAGAGTGACAGACATAGTAGCTGCTCCCTTGCATAAAGGACAACACACCTACCCAGGATGTCCTTCCTAAAGACTCTGTATCCATCCATTGGAGCTATCCCATCAAGTTTTCTTCAGCCCAATGAGACTGCAGCCCTGCAATTGCACACAGACCTCTAATCCCTACTGTTTGTTCCCCATGCTGCAAAGGCTTGAGTACAGTAGTCAAAGGTACACCTACTCCTGATATCCTTCTCATATCTCATATCCTTCTGAAGGATACATTGTGACATGTGAAACTCTCATATCCTTCTGAAGGATATGAGAGTTTCACATCACAGTGTCCTCTCACTACTTATTTGTGTGCATACACGTGAGGCGGCCACCCTTCAGCCTTGTTTTGCTGATTGCAGGGTCTCTCTCTCCACATCATAATCCTAACTAGTCTGACTCCAGCTTCCAGCCACTATTAGGACCCTTTTTATATAAATTTTATATATAAAGTCTTTCTTCACAGAAGTACTATTGAATATGAGTAACTTCTTTTGTTAATAGCAGAACCAAGTTTGAACTAAATATTGTTAAGGTAGTAACTAGGACAATTGTCAGTCTGAAATTATTCTTTTGAAACTGGGGAAAGATCCTATGCATTCCATTAGAAAATTATTTACCGCAGCTGCTCATTACCATAATGGTGGTTCTTTTGCTGGGGATTATTAAAAGCAGTAATAGCTATATGTGCTTACATTAAAAAAAAATATATTGCTGTGCTTCTTTTTGTTTTGAATTAATTCCTAAGTGCATCATTAGCATTCAGAAAGAATTGTAACAAGATAATGACTTGAAAATAACATTTCTAATGACTGCTGTTAAATTTTAAAAAATGATAGACAATAAAGACTTTTAAAACCTCCTTCACTGTATAACTCGGTGAATGTGTATGTACATATAGGCCGTTTTAGGAAAGGTCTTAGGAATGTGTGCTTTACCTGATGAGGAACAAAGCTCATTACCACTAGAGTAATCAATAACCCCTGCTAATGTGTTCAGTTGGCGACATAGACCAGATCAATAAAACCTGCCACATGCTTTTGTTTTAGGAAATGAAACCTTTTAGTTCTTAATTAAGGGAGAGACCTCACATCCTTAATGGTGTTTATGATGACCATTGCCACAGAGGACAAGAAAAACTGCATCTGAGGTTTGCTCTAAAAGACTTTGACAAAGTAGTAAGAGCTGATCCAAACCTGATCTAAATTTGTTAATTTTATTTTAATGCAAAAAAACTTTGGAAAAAATTGTTCAAGGAGAAGGAGAAGTATTCTGACGAATTACTGTGGTTATCAGAGGAAATAACACTTCCATTAGTATAACATGTGTCTGCAATCTGGCAACAAAGAGAATCAAACTGTGCCAGAGTGCTTTGTGTTGTACTGATTGTGGGTCTTTAAGGCACAGTTTACTGCAAAATGTAAGTTATTATTTTTTGCTTCATCTTTGTTGTTATTATTCTTCTGTCTTCTGTATAATTCTATGGGCTGGTGCATTTTCTACAAGGCACTTAAACTGAGGGAAAGCTCATGTGGAGTGGAGAGCAATAACGACTGCACTGAAAACAGCTCAGCTATTTACAGCTAATAAAAGGATAAACATATGAGAGGGAATGGATTAGTTTAAATGTTTAGTAAAAATCATATTTACATAATACATGAAAGATGTAAATGGGCATGTACACAAGGGTCTTGGTGATGGTGTTATTGTCTTTTCTAATGCTGGTATGTTGGAAAACAAATCAGAGGTTTGGATAACTGCAACTAACACTTTCATTCCCAGTATAGTTTCTGTGATAGATTAGCTCCAATGAAGTTTTAAAGGTTCAAACATGGTTTAAGAGCATGGTTTAAGGGTTCAGATTTGCAAAGTATTAAATCTTCACAGAAATTGACTGTAAGTTCACTTGTCTAAGAAGGTGTGGGGATATGGAATGGAATGAAAATGGAAGAAATCAAAGAGAGACTTGCTAAGTATTTTCACAGCAACCTAACGATGCAAAAGCTTATGTTGTCACTAATCCTACAAATGCAAATCTATATCTCAAATTTTACTCACATAAATGATAATTTGCAGGAGCAAGCTCAAAGATCGTCATTATTAACTGAGAAATACAAGACTCTAAAAGCATAAAGATTGACATCCCTTTCATTTGCACAGTGCAAGCCACCACTAAGTGTGCTGAAAGCAGTAATACTGTAGCAGTTTAAAACCAAGAAATTAAATTTAGGTTAGGTGTGCATTCAGGGAACAGTGTGACGAGGAGGAGATCAGGATATGTAAAGAAGTAAAGGAGTTATGTTTCATGAATTTGCTAAAAGTATTGTTTTTAAAACATATGTAGCAGTTGTTTGGGAACAGCACTTCCATCATGAATGCAAAATCTGGCATATTTAAGGCCTGAATTTTCTTCAAAAAATGGTTGGGGTTTATTTTGTTTTGTTTTGTGGTGGACTTTGGTGTGTGGGGTTTTCTGGGAGTTGAGTTTGGGTTAGGGTGTGTTTTTTGCAAAGTTTAGGTTCTGGGGTTTATTTGATTGGGTTTTTGCTTTCCTGGGTGTTTTTTTGGTTTTTTTTTTTTGTTTTTTTTTTGTTTTTTTGGCATTGGGGCTGGAGCAATTTTGGTTGAATAAAAACAAACAACCAAGCCAGTTTTTATCTTTTCAAACAACCTTTTTCCTTTAGTGAGGAAACTAGTTTGTGGGTTTTTTTTGTTATTGTCATGGATTAGGAATTATATTCTTCAGTTTAGTGCCCCCACTGAGACTCTTCAAACCATGCACCACTAGCTCCCACCTCCCCTTTTTCCTTGCCCCGCCGTGCAGAAAGGAGAACTGGAGGCACAAAAGGCAAAGATCATGGACTGAGCTAACAACAATTTACTGGAAACGGCAATGAGATAAGAAAAGGAACAATAACTGCAACAATTATAATGACAGAGGGTACAAGAAATAGGTCAGTGATTCACGTGGAAACACTACCTGGCCATTCCCTCCACCACTCGAGGCCTACATGGAAGCGAGTGCTTCTCCAGAAAATAACATGAAGTGGTATAGAATAACCTCTGGGTCCTAGCCCTTTCCCCTCTCAACTACTGCAAAAATTAGCCTTGTCTTGGCTGGAACCAGGACATATGTGGCTTTAGTTTTTGATTGGTTGATTTGTTTTGGTTTTGTTTGGTTGGTTTGCTTTTTTGATTGTTTTTGTGGTTTGGTTTTGTTTTGTTTTGGTTTGTTTTTTAGATTTGGCATTTATTTCTAAACTTAAATTATGAAGCAAAGAATTGCAACTAAAAATTAAATTTTGTGATACCATATTTTGCAAGTACTTGTTCTGGATAATAAGATGTTCTATTGAGAGAAAACCTATGGGTACTTATTACAAAAAGAAGTATAGTGGACAGTTTAATAACCTTTCTTACCTATCTCTAGCCAGCTTCAAATGTAAACATCTCAAGTTGATTCATTGGCTTAAATGCAGATGTTGACTGCTTTTTATTTTCCCTACAATATCTGGAACATCAAAACACGGCTTGTATTTGACAGAAGACACAAGGTAAACCTCTTGCCTTACTGCTTTGAAATCATAAGGCATATCTACATTAGAGGTTTATGTGTAGACAAATGAGTTGCCTCCCAAGTCAAAACTAATTTGCTTTATAGCCAGCAAGGCAAGGTAGGTGAAATGAACTTTCTTCTAGAGACACCTCTTGAAGATACCTGTGTTAGGGTTGAAATGAAACATCAGAGGAAATCAGTGATTTCCCTCTGATAGCAAAATAAGTTGCCTGATGATTTGCCTAAGTTGCATAATCTTTAAGAAAATGAGTTCTACCTGCTATGAAACAGCAACAGCATCTCTGAACACTTTAATATGGTATTCTGTCTGAAGCTACTGAGGACCTTGCTGCTGACTTGAATGATAGCATGGCTGGACATTTTGTTCATATGAATTAAGGAACAACTATATTGTAATACTGTAATTATTCTACCACACTTTCTATTTTTGAACAAGGTATTTCAAGTCTCGAAGTTCTCATACTTCCAAGTATCTTTAGATGCTCATATAGTACACCACTGACAAATAGAAACCAGCCTATTTTAGAAGATTATATTGTATAAAATTCAAGCTAACTTTCTGAGAAATAAAGAGAGAAAAGAGCTGTAAGAGGCTCTATTTCACCCAGATGAGGAAGCTTACTAAAGAAATATGATCAAAGCAATATTATATATGCCTGCCAGAAATAATAGGTACATACTGAAATTTCCACTTTTAACTTTGGGCATGCTTTCTTGAAGATTTGCATATATACATAGCTGTTGAACATTTTTTATTCCACAGATTCCATGAAACAACTTGTAACTCAACAGAATGTGCAAAAAACAGTCAGGAAAGAGGAGGAGAGGATGCCAGAGAGACCTTCAGGATTATCATGCAGTGCTGAATATTTAATTAACCAGAGATAACAACAGATAATTATGAAATCAAGCAAAGTTTTATTATGAATCATTTTATAATTCATGCGGGTGTGTAATAAAATTACAAGCATTTGTACTTTGAAAAAACTAACCATGTGTTTAATGCAAATGCAATCATGCTAATGTGATTCACATTTTTTAAAGTGCACATAGATAGAGCGGGTAATAATGAGAGGCTTTGTAAACATAATCACTGGGAGATACTAGACATAGCACTACTAAAGCATGTTATTTATTGCAAAATTTGGAGGAGAGAAAAAATTGACCTATAATCAGTTCTTCATTTCCTGTTTTTAATTCTCAAGTATTTTAGGATTGCACCTTTCTTTTATTGTTCCTTTATTTGTTTGTGCTTCTGGTACAAGCACGAGGCTTGTCAGAACTCTTCTTCACCTTGCAGAGAGACCTTGGCTATGGAAGTAGGGAGAAGGAGTGAGTGATCAGAAGGGGTGAGGACATGTTCATACCATTTCATTTTAATTCAGCTAGTTAAATAGAAGGACATAATCTCTTCCTCTGAACTGCCTCTGGCAAACGTTTTGGTGAATCCAGCGAGAACCCTAGCCTATGTGGTTAAAACTGTATTACACAGTTATATATAAAGTTAACACATAGAAAATGAAAGGCAATTTGCTGTCTAAGGTTAATTGTTACAATAGTGTCTAAAACCAGATTGTTAGTGGCTTCCGGTGAACAACAAAGTTTCCAAGATATTCACATTGGATGACAAATATGATCTTCTGGTGCATGGCAGTTGGCGGGCATAGGAAATACTCCAGACATTTTTGAAAGAGCACAAAACATCTCTGTGTAGACAACTGAATTCCACCATGAGTATCTATGTTCAGGTGAATTGAATAACTTTCCATTCCCCGCTAATGATAGTGAATAGAACTAGATGAATTCTGATGTATGGAGCACATCTAAATGTTGGTATCTTAATCTCAATGGGATCCTAACATCAGTGCCTGAAGTTGAGGGATATGCCTATAATGAGACCGGCAGCTTGATCATCTGCATTAGGCAAAGCTAGCAAGGTGACATTCCTGCCTTTTAAACCCTGGCAAGACACACCCTGAGTGCTGCACCCACTGCTGGACTGCTCAGCACAAGGGAGACATGGACTTACTGGAGCTATTCAACAAAGGTAATGAAGGTCTTGGAACATCTCTCATGTGAAGAGAGGAGCATCTCTCATATGAGGAGAGGCTGCCAGAGCTGAGACTGCTTAGCCTGCAGAAGATAAATCTGAGAGGGATTGAATAAATGTGTATAAATACCTGATGAGGGAGTAAAGAAGATGAAGCCAGAGTTGTCTCAGTGCTGCCCAGTGAACAGGTTACTCAGAGAGATTTAGGAATCTTCTTCCTATGAAATATATAAAACCCAACTGTCATGGCCCTGGGCAGCCTGCTGTAGGTGACCCTGCTCTGAGCAGGGCATTGGACTTGATCTCTGGATCTGCCTTTTCACATCAGTTCTGTGTTAATGTTCTGATGATATGTCCAAAGAAGGAAGAGCTTTTGAAAGGAGAGCTACTTAGAAATGCCTCAGCCAGGGAAGTGGGGTTTCTAGTAACTGTAAATACAACAATGCAGACAACTAAACTGGAGTTCCTTGATTCACACTCGCATGTATCTAGAAATACCTACACCATGGACACAAAGGAGCCTAATATGGTAGCCCATCTTATAAACTGAAAAATGAAGCAAAGTGTCACTGCAGACCCTTTCCTCTCTCCAATACACAATTTTAATAGAAATGTGATTTTAATGCCACATTGCATTGGATGTCAGTAAGCATAGGCTTAAAATAAAGTTTCTGTATAGATTTCTGTCTCTACTCATAAGTAAAATATAAGGGAGTTGTACAGAATATGTTTTTTTGAAGCATTTCAAATACTTACTCTCAAAATGGTATCATCGAATTGTTCACAGCAGAATTCTTCACAAAGGCTACAGAATCACAAAATCACAGAAAAGCTAAGGTTGGAAGGGACCATAGTGGGTCACCTGGTCCAACCTCCCTGCTCAAGCAGGGTCATCCTTGAGCACATTGCACAGGATTGCATCCAGATACGTCTTGAATATATCCAGTGAGGAGACTCCACAACCTCTCTGGGCAACCTGTTCCAGTGCTTGATCCCCCACATAGTAAAGAAGTTCTTCCTTATTTTTAGGTTGAACTTCCTGTGCATCAATTTCTGCCCATTGCCTCTTGCCCTACTCTTTGACACCAATGAAAAGAGCCTGGCTTAATTTTCCTGGCACTCCTCCTTCAGATACCTATAGACATTGATGGGGTCCCCTCTCAGTCATCTCTCCTCCAGGCTGAACAGATGAAATATGACTGCACTGGATTTTCCTTCTTATACTGTCCATAGTCCTTCAACATGATCTCAGTGCTAATGCTCTGAAACGCTACCACAAATCCTCATAAAACAATAAGAACTCTATACTTAGTGTGATAAGGATCCCTGCAGTTTAGCACTCTGTCCCACAGTAGTAGAAAGCTGCTGAGAAAGTATGGATAAGGCATATAAGGTACATTTTCTTCATAATATCTCTTCAACTCATTCATGCACCTAGTACTCTGTTATTTAGACATACCATATTTTAAATAAGTTGTTAGAAAATATTGTATAAACAAAGCATAGTAAATACATATCTTCTCTCAATATCTGTGAGGAAAACATTTTGCTTTGCTAAATCTTTGCTTAAATGCCTTCAATTTGTTGTTCTTGCACCAATATAAACTTGCATCAATGACTCAGCTACAAATATATTGTCACTCCTTTGTGATGTGGAGCTTAGTTCCTAAAAGTTTTTCTTTACAGAGGAGTAAGTGGGGCAGCAGCAGGATTTAAGATGGCAGCACAGGTTTTTTCATTCAAAGACTGTGCAGACTCTCCGCTTAAATACATTAGCTTCAATCCCATTTTCCCTAAGATGACATTGTAAATAACTGAATGACAAAGGAAAAAATGCAATTTTTTGGCTGCATCTCCAACTAAAATTTCAGTTCAAAAAGTGTAAATTATTTGCAGACTGAGATCTTTTTTTTTTGTCTCAAGACAGAGCCAGATATTTTGTGAAGAGTGGTTGGTCTTTTTCCTCTACAATATTGTAATTAAATTCTAGAGCAGGATCTTCCAGCATTAGTTTTATAAAAATTTTTTAAAATTTTCATAGCTGACCCATAAACTCTGAAAAATGGATCTTATAATGGAAATGCTGACATAACATTAACCATAGCAGCAAGAACAGCACCACATTAATTTATTTACACATTGCTTTTCAATTGCTTTACATGCTGTTGCTATAATTTTTATGGCAAGTATTATTTTTCACCAAGTTTCTGATTTGCAATTTAATACTGCAGTCTTTACTGTTGGTTGGGGTCTAATTATAAATTAATTACTCTCTTCAAGGAAATTTCTTAGGCCTAGAAAACTGGCACATTTTGTTATTGTTTTCAAAGGGAAAACGTATTATCTTCCCTACAGTATGGGCTCAGTCCTATTGTAGTTGTCTCTATAGTAATAAGTATAATAACATAAATAATAATATTTTATTAATTGTTAAAAATCATCAGTAGACATCTGTTCAAGTCAGGCAAGATTGCTGGTCTAATTCTCTTCTCAATTCCAAAGATTTAATATTGGTACAACTCCAATTTCTGTGAATTTATTATATATTGTACCACTTAGAGGAGCTAAACTTATCTCTTTTCTAATAGAATGATCTAAAATCTGAAGGAATGTATATAAACCTCTGAATTTAAGATTTATGGAGAAGGAGAAGACAAGGACTTTATTCATAAGAGAATTACTGGAAGAATAATGACACTATCTTAGGTGTCTGTAAACTATCAAAGCAGAAGTACAAGAAGATACTTCAAGTCTTAATTTATGTTCAAAATGATGACTGAACTGTCATCACAGAGACTGTGGGATATGCTGCACATCTGACACAGACATAGAAGAATACAATTTGTTCAGGGAGACAAGTAAGGAAAAAAAGGCAAGAAATGTGTTTTATATCAAAGGTGTAAATACTAGTTTAGATGCTACATGAGAACAGACTGATTGAAAACCTGTGACAAGTGTTAAAAGGAAAAAAAAAAAAAAGAGAACTGCTGGGGATTACTCTAAGCCACCAAATACATACAGTGAATAAAGCCCCGGAGAGAAGTCTTTTTGTGACTAATAGAAGAATGAGTAAAGTGTTGTAACTAGTAATAAAGGGAATATTTAGCAATCAAGATGCCTGTTGGGAGCAGGGAAAAGGAAAATGGCTGGTTTAGGAAGATTTTGGAATTAGTTCAGAAGTTATTTAAACTGAAGATGGACCCTTCAGTTATTTAAACTTAAGATGGAGACATCAATTAGACAGGCAGGCCCTTCTGTATTGATTCTATTAAAACAGAAGGAGAGGCTGAAATGAAGGTGAGAGCAACAGCATTATGATATGATCCTTAAAACATCGGATAGAGATCAGCAAAGTAAGAGCAAGGGACTCTAAGGAAAATCACTGTCATAATTTGTAAGGAAGGAAAGTTATATACATATACATACCTACAGATATATATATGGAAGTAAAAAAGATTGTAGAAGAACTGACCGCTTTTAAAAGAAACAACTGCAAATTATTTCATTTCAGATGGTAGCTAGGGAAAGCAGCAATAGATTAACTCATCTAAATCAGGTTATATTTGGTGTCCTTAGATTCAATAGGAAAGTTCACAAAATGCTAACATGACCAAATACTGAGAAGAAGTATTAAGGGAAGCATTCACATGGGGCTATAGGCCTTGATGAGAAAAGAGATGCAGCTGTAAAGAGATTTCTAAGAAAATATGACGTTAACAATACCGGGAAAGAAGGCATTATTTTGTTACTGAGTTGAGACAAATTTGGTGTGCTAACAAATCAAATGCATCTGCAACCTTCTTTGCAAGACTCCTATTGGGAAGATTCAACCTACATCCCAAATCCCACTGTGGACTTAGAGAAGCTTAGATTCCACATGCTCCCTTGCATTCCGTCACACTTCAGTCTTAAGGTGAAATCGCAGAAGGACTTCTCCAATGGAATGCAAGAAGTACAAAGTGTGAAGTCCATTTATTACATAGAGTGCTACCCCACAAGTTCACGTGCCAATGTCACTACTCATTATGTTAACTATTTCAGTCTAAAACCTAAGAAAGAATTCTAATAGGGAAAAAGTGGCACACTTTCTACACTCATGTGTCAGCTATATAAGGGTGAAAATATTCTGATTTATAGCACTGGAGGAGTATGAAGGAGAATTTGATTTTTTTTCTGGTTAGTCAATTTCTTTCCCCCAATTCATCTTACCTGATGTTTCATGATATTACAGAAAATGTCAAAATATCCCTCCTCCCTTTTGATATCTTCTTACTTTATCCATAATATTAATGCTATCTGTCCTATGGTAACATTCAGAAGTTGAAGAAATTTTTGTATAAGTAGGCAAGACAGAAAAGAGTGCAAGAAAGCCTTGCAGCATTCCTCTGAAGTACATATTTTTTACTGACATTGCCTGTCTGCATTCTCTACTGCAACTGTGCCAGGGGATGCATAAAGGAAGCACAGAAGAAAAAGTCATCTTGATGTGCAGGAGAGGGCTTCACAGACTTAGTAGCACCAACCCATAATCATCTATGAAAGGGGAGATAGTATATATTACATACATAAATTTGTAATTTTATTTCATCAAGCATTCCCAGGCACTGTCTGAAAAGGGATGCATCTGGGTACATCAATCTAGTGAGGTTAGAAGAAAAATCTCTCTACTATGTCCATATTGGAGAAAATGGGACCCAGGGACACTTTTTGGGCAGTCTGATTAACTGAACCCAGGTAGCTGTCAATGTTGTATATATGCATATATCTATATATCTACTTATATCTATCTATCTATCTAGATATAGATATAGGTAGATATAGATATACACATATAATCACATATATCCCCACTAAGAGATCTTCATCTTGCTCAGCTAGCAGAGGGAGCAGGAAGAGGTTATTGGTGCTGGTGGTGTTTGTGTAAATGTTCTATGTGTCTGTATTGAGCTGCAGCAAATGTCTGCCTGTGAATATATGTATATGGATAGTATATACATGTGCTTATGGGAAGTGTTTATTGGGAATACAAGTACATCCTTGCTGCTGGTCAGACCTGGGAGAAAGGAGCCACCACAGCCTCCTTCCTAGCAGGCTTCTCTATTTGGAAACTGTAACATCTATAAACCAAGGATTTAATTCTTTTACCCAAACCAAATTCTGCATATCAAGTAAAGGAACCTTACTTGATTCTGTATTCCCTGACACGATCTTGGAGCATTCAAGCATTTAGTGACATATCTAAAATATAGCCATATTAAAATGAAGATCAGGTTTATGTGCCTCTTTCTGTTTGTATGTATTTACACAGACTGTAGACTTAAACTACAACCGGCATTATTTAAAGAAAGGACTAATCTATAACTAAATTCTCTGGGGCATGGAAGCTAAGAAGTTCAGCAGTGTAGTTCCTAAATCTATTATATTGTACAGCTAAAATCCAAGAGTCATCCTGGTTATTCTTCTGTGATCTATGGCCATTTTGCCAGCACCAGATCTTCGGTTCTTTTTCTTCTCTTGTTTGTATGACTTTCTTCTTGAGGGATGCCAACTGAAAATAAATACTAAAGGAAAGAGAAATAAAACCAACACCCCCCAGAAAAAAAAAAATTCTTTACTGCTTAGTGTTTAAATACCAATTAGAAACTTAGTATAGAAATGACCTTCCCATTGATAAAACTCATTGAATTCAGAAGACTTCTAATTTGCTTTGTAAAGTCAAAGTCCATGTAAACATTCAAATTATATGAAGATTAAATGTAGTCTAAAATTGAACTTTTCACAATTCAAGAAAATTTCCACTCAAAATGAACAAAAATCCAATGGCATAGCTTAAGTGCTGGGTATTAGAGATAAACAAAGTTTATTGCATACCAGCACTCTCCTTCAAAAACTGTCTGGTCAGGGAAGGGAAAGGAGGCACAATTTTTAAGGACTTTGATCACATGTTTGATATTTGATCTCTTAGCTAAATAAAAGTTCCTTTACTTTCATGGCCTATGAAGCTGTCTGAAAATTAAGATCCTTCTTTTTTTCCATGGAAGTCCACTGAAAAAAGTCTTCCTGATATTAAAGAATTTTTGCCATGGCTTATAACTTCAGTGTGCATGTAGGGAGAAATATTTATGTGTGGAAGACCAACAGAAAATTTAGGGAAAATAACACCCTTTCTAAAATGAAGCAAAAAAGGTCAAGAGATATTAATCAGATGATTAAGCTGAGGAGGAACCAAAAAAACAGACACCAGAAGACCATACTGGTCCTTCAGTCTGCTGTGTACTTGGTAGTGGGTTCTCTCTTGATTCACAACTGGAAAAACAACTCGCATGGAGCATTTTGCTTAGGTAGATCAGCAATGCCACTGCTTTAGTGTTATCTAGCGCATTTATTGGCTTTGCTTGTTTGTGTGTGGTTTATTACAAAGAATCATTTCAAAGGGACATTCATAGTTTGCAAAATATCTTTTTCAGCTGTGGATTCATTATTCTAGTGATTTTTTTGGACTGTCAGGGTTTAACCCAAATGAGAAACTAACTACCATGCTCACTCACTCCCCCTCCTTCACAGTGCGATGGGGAGGAGAATTGGGAAAAGAGTAAAACTCATGTGTTGAAATAACAATAATTTAATAACTGAAACAAAACAAAACACAAATATTAATAATAAAAATAAGAAATGTAATAAAAAGGAGAGAAAAACCCAAGAGAAAAAGGTTTTTCACAATACAATTGTTCTACCAAGCTGACCAATGCTTAGCTTCTCCTTAATCCACGATCAAGCCCTGCAGGTTAACTCCCCACAGTTTATATACCGGGCAGGATGTTCTATTGCATGGAATATCATAAGACCAGTTTGGATTACCTGTCCCTGCCATTCTCCCTCACAGCTTCCTGTGCATCTCCTAACCAGTAGAGTATGAGACACTGAAAAGTCCTTGACTTTTGATAAGCACAACTTAAGAACAACCAAAAAAACATCAGTGTGATATCAACATTTTTCTAATGCAGAATATACAACACAGCACTGTACCAGCTGCTAAGAAGAAAATTAATTCTATCCAGCTAAAACCAGGACAGGGACCTACAAAACTGTAAAATTATTTATTTCCATGATTACATTAATAACTTGTAAACATCTTCCCAGCATCCAGGCCTTTGTTAACATTGCTACTTTCCAAATAAGTAAGCCTTTGTCTGTCATGTAAAATCTAAAATGCATTATTAAGCAATACAATGTACACAGTGGCCAGCTTTGCTGGTCATGTATTGCACTGTGATTACTGAATGTTCTTATCAACAGAGGCCTGAAAACCAACAGAGCATCTAAAAAAAAATATCTAAAAGCATTTATAACACCTATTGTCTGGACTTTTCCAATAATTGTCAACATTTCAGTGAGAACTAAAGAAACTCTACCTAATTTCATTTAATGATATTTTTTTCCCATTTGTAGAGATAATTTACTTGTTATTAACATACAATTTAAGGCTAGATTCTAAAAATATCTTATTCTGTACTCTGTTTCACAGAAATCAAAGCATTGTTCAATAAGAATGAGTTTATCTGAAACTAGCCCTGCTGGAGAAAACCTTAGGCAAAAAATGTTTTCATACAAACCATTCATTAAATGACTGTGAATAATGAAGAAACTAATATAAATTGCTGTCTATTCACAATAGACAGCAATTCAGTAATGGGCTGGATTTGACAAACTGTTTGTTACAAGTAATTCACACCAGCTATGAATTTAATCTCTCCAGCTGTATGCATATTTGGGATTAATAGAAGATTTTTCAGACCCATTTTCTCCCTACATCATCTGTTTGTTTTGTTCTGTTTGTACAGTTTGCACAAAATTGCTCAGCTTGTGGTATATAGCCAGCAATTAACACCACTTAACAGCTGTTAAATAGGGTAATCGCCTGTTGTTATCCTCATTCAGGAACTAATTGCTCTCAGTGTGCCACTCATAAACCTACCAAAACACCAGGTATGATCTGCTGAAGATGATCTGATGTGAAATGGGCTTTACTTTCCCTCCTCAGGGATCAATTCAACTGGCTAATAATGCCTACAGTGTGGTAGGACATAGGAGCAGTGGTGAAGATTTCCTCTCATGGAAATCAGGTGATTGGTGAGCACACAGGTGGCCAGGTTTGGTGGATAAGAGGAATTGCAGCTAAAATTGCACACAGCAACTAGTGCCAGTGTGAATGGCACTGGCTCTTTTGCTGCCCTGGTTTGGAGTGATGGGAATAAATTATGAAGGACAACTTCCTCTGTGATCCTTGCATTATTTCTGATTGTATGGTTAATGTTTTCTCATTCTTTTTTCTGACTACTCTGAAGACATTTTTAATGCAGATGAAACAGAATTATTTTTTTCCCTATTGAAACTGACTGATCAAAATGAAAAGAATGCCAGTGGCAAAAATAAATGGAATAAAATAATTAATTATTAAAGTACAAGAATTAAGTAATGTGATTTTGTTATGTTATTTATCTATGGAATACATTTAATATGCTCTTTTTGGTGAAGTATTCTTGAAGCACCAGTAATCAATAATGTGAATATATTTCAAAGACATGCACATGTTTTCTTGGTCTGCAGCTACACATAGGAAAGAAATGTGCCTCCTAATACAAATGAAATATGCTTTCTAATTAATGGGGAACTTACAAGGGCAGTAGTCGGAAGCAGAAAATGTGGGGTTTATTGCCTGTACATATCTCTATACAGCATATCGAATGCAGTTCTAGAATAAGTAGTGTGAAGTGAATCATGGTATCTTTTATTTTTTATGACCTTTGTGCTATTTTTTATGACCTTTGTGACCACCAACGCTGGATACTTTAGAAACATACATTGATTTCAGGTTTCCTCTATTTTGGAAAGCTACTAGTGTTCTAATTAGGAAATATAATAATGACTTGTAACTCCTTAAGAGTTGGATAAGAATTCTAGGCCTCCCATATCATTGGAAGTTCTATCCCTGCTTGTCAACAGCAGAACATACAGATAGAAATACACAAAAATAGCTATTACACTAAGAATCTCCCTGTTTTTCCTGGATGTTAAATCATACACTTGCAAGATAAAAGGTGTACTGGAAGGAACCAATTTTTGATAGTTTGCCAAATGTTGAAGTAGGATGTTATTCAACTTTCCCTTCAAGATAATGTAAATAGTTTGGGTAAAGATTCAGGTAAAGATCCAGACTGAAGGACTGAGATTTATTGACTTTGGTATGAGCTAACACTGACAACAAAACAGAAAATATTTTATTTACACTGGTAATTGGTTTTCTTTATTGCCTTTCTGTTAACCTGACACAGTTTTTGAATGCTGTTTGCATGTGTGTACATGTATTAGGTTCAAGCATCAATTTCAGGAGCTATAAACTGTGCATATAATGCATATTACCAAAGAAACATATAAAAAAACGCACACAACAAAAACCCAAGAAACCCCAAACAACAACAAAGAACATGAAACAGCACAAATAGCTTGCAAGTTGAAATTCAATGACATTGAATGAAATTGAAATGCATCTCTTAGAGGTCAAATTTTTTCATTGCACAAATTAATACTATGAGTATTTCGTTGTGTCTATTACAATGTTCTGAATCAGTAGAAGACAAATGCCCGAGTTTAGCATGAATACATTGTTTTTACTGTTAAAATGATGTATCCAAGCATAATGCACCTGTCTGCAATCCTACTTCTGAGAAGTTACAAATCCAAGATGGGTCATTTTGTTTCCATACAGCAAAGGGGAAGAATTACAGCTTTAATAATAGCCAGCCTGCTGATCAAGAGGCCTATACTGCTTTCAATGCTTATACTAAAAAAAAGCTCTGAAACCCCAGTTGTGTCCCATATCATGTATGTATACATCAGAATTAGGTACATACATTAGATAGTGGTTTCCAGGATGAAATATCTCGATGAACCTGCCTCAATCATTTGTTTACAGATGACTCACACTCAGTCTGAAAATTCGGGATAGTGTTACCTACTAGTTACCTACTAGTTTGATTATTAGAATAATCATCCAGAGAGAAAGGTGGTATTTGACACTTTTTCCTACACAAGTATCTTCAGATTTATAGCTTTATCCCTCTGTGAAGGCTAGGACCAGGGTAGTAGTTTAGTGACAGTTCTTCAGGGTTCAGAGAAGACCTCCATTTGTCCAGAATTTTCATACATGTGTTCACATCCTCAGAATTCATCCCTTGCTCCTTGCAGCAAGGTTTAATCCTATCTGCGTGCTGTCTCTTCATGTTTCTTCAACCTCTGCAGGAATATACTGCAGCAGATACAGTCTCTCAGAGGTATCAGCATAATATTACCTAGATGAAACCAGCAAAATTCCAGCTTTTCCAGGAACCAAAATACAAAGAAAAGCTTTTCTGAAGCTGTTATGCATCCCACAAGAATCTATTACTCTAAGCAAGTGCCTGATATTCCTATAGCTGTGGGTATTACCTATAAACTCAAAGGAAAGCATGCCTAAGATTTTCCATTAAATAGACAACCCAAAACCACATGAATTTTGAAAGAAAATATCCAGTAATCAACTGAGTTTTGGATAGAATACAGAACTGAGAAAATAAAAGGCAACTGTTAAATTAATTTTCTCATTTAATTTTGTTTTTTTCATGCCCTCTTTTTTTTTCTCCTGAAAATGTAATAAGATTTTCAGGTGTTTTACAGTACACATCATAAGTCTATTTCATTAGGAGCATTGAAATTCAAACAGTTAAAACCAATTTACATTTAAATGTTATTTTTATGTTTGTAATTGGTATTATTAGTCTCTCTTCCAAAGTGCATCAAAGTTCAGCCCAAGTGGGACAGGATCAGTGCCCAGTAGAATAACAGTAATGTGGAGTTTCTATTTCTGTTAATGACAAGTTGAAGGTCTGACAGTTGTGAATATAACAAAAGTGGCCAAAGAAAAAGACAAATTACTTCTGTGAAATGCCATGTTTGTCTGTGGGGGATGATTACTGGTGAGAAATAAATGACTAGGTAAGAAACTAACTTTCCTATTAGAAAGAACCTTTAGGGTTTGGGAAATTTCTCATTTATGGCTTGTTACTAAATCAAGAGCTTGTTATAGACATAACTGAGTTCTTCTTTTGACTAATTACTAAATAGAACAGATTTCAAAGTACTCTTAATTTTTTTCCCAAAAAATCATAGGCACATATGTAGAAAAAATGGTGTTTCAGTGCAGAAAATAAATAGGTCGTTAAACCCATGCTACCTGCTAGTGAAGTACATTAGGCTTTGATTGGTGTTCTTAATTTTGCCCTCCAGAAAAAAATTAGAAAGATATAAATTTAAAAATCAGCAGTTGAAATATGTCATATAGAGCTTTGTCTTCCTTGCATTACAAAAGCCTCATTTTGCATACCATGTGCTATGTAGACAATTGTTCTGTGAAAAATATTGGCATTTCAACTGATCACTGAACTCACCACATTATTATGGCTTAAACCCTCCACATTTTTTATATTATGAAGCAAAACAGAAGGGAATTTCCACCTTGTATGAAGAAGTCTTGGAACAGATTGTGGTTAAGGCTCATTAATATTCTCTGCTACTGAAGAACAAGGGCTGCTGGCAGTTTAGCAGAAATCATGTCAGCTACTTGACACTATTCTGGCCTTGAGATGTATGAATCAGTTACTGCTGTCTTATTTCCATAGCAAGTGAGCAGATGTAAGACAGGATGGTAGGGGTATGCTTTCACTTGTTTTTAGCTGACAGGCCTACTAGCTTCAGAAGTTTCTAGCTACCTTTTCTTATTCTTGTACTTTCCTTGCAGTTATGTCATTAACTGAGAAATCAGATTGGAAAGAGCAAGTTGTTAACCTGCACTGGTTTACTCAGCTTTTTAATCCCCCTGTTCATAGAATTAGGAGGCGAGTGCAATAGATTGTAGAAGTTCTTGTCATCAGGGAAAGTATCTGGAACCATATATCAAGTTTTAAAACATCTATTTAAAGTTCCAAAATGTGTTTTAGACAATGGAGGGAGAGCTGTTTTTCTGAAGATTAGGTCATTGCTTTAAGGAAGAAAGAAGATTTTCAGATAATTTCTAAAACCAAATGTGTGCTAAGAAATTTGTAATGGTTTTGCAGAATTCTCTGAAGCAGGGACTTTAAAAACCCACTGAAAGTATTTTTGTTGTGCAGCTATAGAAACTCAGTGCCTCCCCTGACTGTCCTTGCACTAAAAAAAAACCAAGATTATTAGTTTTTACTTTCCCATTAAGAACACGCATTTAATCCTTTCTTTCTCCTGGCTTATCTTTCATACAGTCCATGCCTTACACTCCTAAAATCTAGGAGATGTTAGACAGATGCTGAAATCACAGGAAATTCTTTTCCACGTAGAACCCAATAAGAGCATGTAATTTATTTCCACAAGATGTTATTAAGACCAAAGGTACAAATGAGTTCAAAAAGGGACTGGACCTATGCACAAAGAATAGGTCTTTAGTGGCTGCTAAACATGATCCTGAGGATGTAACCTCTGGCTTGGAGAAGTCCCTGGACTGTAATTATGGAAATTTGGTAGCTCTATGAGGACCAGAACTGCTTTATCTAAGCCTCATCCTATCTTTTTTTTTTTTTTTTCTTGCTCAGACCCCTTAGTAGGGATAAACACAACTTCTCTGTGGCATTATACAGCAGCTCTCACTTTTGCTTCAGATATTTCCTGTGCTGGATAAAACCTAGTTAGATTATAGCTGTGTGACCAGACTCTGAGTTGAATGGGAAAAATAAAGGGATGCAGTGGAGTCAGAATACTATTAACAGTAAATTTTTGTTAAGCATATCAGTAATTTTTTTCAGACCCTTCATTTTATTTCTTGAGTCCCTTTGCATTAATCCAATTGTTAACCTAATATGGACAGAAAGAAATTTGATTCTATAATTGTTATTCTTTTCTAGTCAAGAACATTTTCACTGCTGATATTTGGTTCCATATTACTGAAAGGAAATACAAGAGGCATCTTAGCAGAAGACTTCTGAATAGACACTTTTTGTTTGTTTATTTGTTTTCCCTAGTAAAATTGGATATTTTCCTAACTAATTTCGATTAAAAAGTAGGAAATAAAACACCTATTTTGAGATTGTATAGGCTGGCATTTACTTTATGCTAGTTTTCATTTAGCATCTGCATAACCTTTAATTGATATTCAGATTGCTGTTACAGAAATAAAAATACTAATAACAAAGTTGTTTGCTGGTGACTTCCATACAAGATAAGTGTGTAACTAATTCCAAGCAATGGAACATGACATGACACCACATTCCTATCACAGGCAGCCTCTTTGAAATAGACTGCTGTGCATTAGCAACTGTTCTCAGCCCTCACCTGCTGCTCACTCACCCCCCCACCAATGGGATAAGTAAAAGAATTGGAAGGGTGGAAGTAAGAAAACTTGTGAGTTGAGATAAAGACACTTTATTAGATAAATCAAAAACAACACATGCAAGAAAATCAAAACGAGGAATTAATTCACTGCCTCCCATGGGCAGGCAGATGTTCAGCCATCCCCAAGACAGCAAGGCTCCATCACGCCCAGTGCTGACTTAGAAACTCATCACTCTGAACAACCACCTTCCTTCTTCTCCCCACAGCTTTTAATTTCTGAGCACAATGCCATGCAGCCTAGAATATCCCTTGTGTCAATTGTTGTCAGCTGTCCTGGCTGTGTCACCTCCAAATTCCTTGTGCACCCCCAGTCTCCTTGCTGGTGGTAGTGTCCTGAGCATGGGCTCCTCGCTGGGTGTGCAGCACCAATTCAGACACTGAGGTGAACCATTTCTATTTTTTATTCTAATTTGCACAAATCAGGGAGCAAGGTGGTAACCCATAAAAGGCTAGGGTACAGATCATCAAAACTTTACAATATTTTTACATTTTAACAGAAACATCAGCATTCATTGATTGCAAATTACGTAACTTTTCTATTAATTAGTACTCCAACCCCTGTTTGCTATTATACCTCTAGCTTCTCATGCTAATTATACATGGGCACAGTCCTTCCACCCATTAAACTCTGGGGCCTATTTGAGTCAATGGGGTCAATGAGTCAGTGGTCTCAATCGCCCACCACTGGAACTACCTTTCCCCCAGTTACTGCTCAATTCTGCTGAATTAATTCCTGGAGGCTATTGTCCAGATAACTGGAGACAGATTTTCTTCACTTTTCCTTAAGACAAAAGATTAGCCAAGCATACAGTATTCACAATGCAGTTCCTTAATCGTAAATGTCCAGCTACAGCTATTGATTAAGAACTAAAAAAGAATTACAAAGACTGACTCAAACCCTTTGACTTAAACCCTTTGCTAAGATTGACTCAAGCCTTGAGGGGCTTCTGCATCCAGATTATCCATAAAGATATTAAACTGGACCGGCCCTAGAATTGAACCCTGAGAAACACTGCTGGTTTCCAGTCACCAGCCAGATGCAGCTCCACACACTGCAACCCCTTGAGCTATGCCCTTCATCCAGTTCTTCACCCAGCAGACTCATGCTACACTCATCCCACAATTGGACAATTGGACAACTCCCTGCTATGAGGGACTATACTTACTAAAATTCAGAAAAACTACAATCACTGCCTTTCCTTCATGGACTAGGTGTGTCACCCTATCAGAGAAGGATACCAAATGAGTTAAAGAGGACTTTGCCTTTGTGAAGTCATGTTGACTGTGCCTGAAAATTGCATTATTCTTTACATGTCTTTCAGTAGTACCCAGTATAATCTTCTCCATAATTTTTCTAGGAACCGATGTTAGACTAACAGGTCTGTAATTCTCCATGCCATAAAATCCTCTAGCACCTTCAAAACTCTGGGATGAATTCCATCAGGCCTCATAGACTTGTGATTATTAATCCGATAAAGCTGGTCCTTTACAGTTTCAGTGTCCACAGACAGAAGGTCACTGTTCCCACTCTCGCGGTCTTCTGACTCAAGGGACTGGGCAGACCAAGGTCTATCAGTATCATCAAAGACTGAGGAGAAAAACACACTTTTCTGCCTCCACCTTTTCTTCATCCCTATTAGCTGGATGACCAGCTTCAACAAGGACCAGTCCAATGTCCTCTTGTTTAGGTGTTTTCTTGCTACTAAATTACTTTAAAAAGCCCTTCTTGTTCTATGACAATGCTGGACAGTTTCACTCTAATGAGCTTTGGCCTTTCATGTCTTCTACTTGCTCTCAACTCCATCTGAAGAGTTTGACCTTGCTTCCAGAGATCATGTAAATTTTTTTCCTTTTGCTCTCAACAAGGACTTTCATGTTCAGTCAAGCTGATCTTCTGCCCTACTTGCTTGACTTAAGACTCAGTGGAATTGCCTGTTCCTGTTGTTCTAAAACAAGGTTCTTAAAGACTGACCAGCACATCTGGACTCCTAGGCACTCAAAAGCAAATTCCAGGGTACTCTCCTAAATAACTCCCTGAATAATTTCAAGTTTGCTCTCCTGAACTCCAGGGTAGCAACTCTGCTGTCCTTTCTTTTTCTTATTACACTGAAAAATTTAAACAACCATTTCATGATCACTGTGGCCAAGGAAGCCATCTACCATCACCTATACCGTGTGTGGGTTTTAGATTCACTACAACTAGTGCAATATAAGTTTAGATAGAATATACCTTGGAGAAAAAGTCTCTGAAACATTAATCATCAGAGTCCATCTAAATCAATATCCTTAGCATGCATATTTCTTACCCAGGGCCAATTCCCTGTTTTCCCATAAGGATCCCATACCATATGAGTTCTAGAGAACTCAGTTTTTCCTTGATGGATTCCTGTTAAAAAAAAAATAGTGCTGTGTTTATTCCATAAGTGCTTAGCATAAGTAGCTCTATTATATTATTTCCGGCTATGTGACATTACATAAAAGTATGATTATTCTGAGTTAGAAAGGTAGTTCTAAGAGTAACTCAACACTGCAATTTGACATAGAGATATCAAACTAGCCTGAAGCATGCAAGAGGTCTAACATGGAAGGAGGGAGCTCACTAAAGGTTCATATACCCTGCTGAGAGGAAATGTTCTAAATGTTGACTA
This sequence comes from Pyrocephalus nanus, assembly GCA_038380795.1. Classification (NCBI taxonomy): domain Eukaryota; kingdom Metazoa; phylum Chordata; class Aves; order Passeriformes; family Tyrannidae; genus Pyrocephalus; species Pyrocephalus nanus. Next base: position 38,856,437 of record CM076259.1, read on the forward strand.
GCTCACTACACTTGCTTTACTTTCTGTATACCCTTTCTCTTAAAGTGGATTTTTACTTATTCAGTGTGCATAAAGTTTTGCAGTCAATTAAAACTGAAGAGCAAAAGAAATCTAATGGTGGAAAGCATTTGGATACTAATCTTATTTTTATCATGACATTGCTATTCAAAGTTACCACTGAGCTCTTGTTGAGATGATAGTAATAGTAAAAAATAAAAAAAAAATAATAATTTTGCCTCCATGACTGAATTTTTGCTAATTTAAATGGAAAACTAAAAATCATAAAAAGGGACCCATTTATCATCATTACAGCAACATATATTGTGTGTCACACGTTGTGACCCTGTTGATTCATCGGTAATTTTCCAATAACGCTTCAGAAAAGATCAATATGTCTTCAGTCCTGTACTTCAGTATTAATACCTTAGTATCTCATACCGTCTCTGGTTAGAGATAAAATACTTCAAATGCTTCCCACTCTACATTCTCACAGTGGTAACAGACAGACATGGGAGATTTAGCATCCGAAAACAGCTTGCTTGGTCAGGGTCAGAATCACTTTTTATTGTGTCCTTCCTGGATAACCTGAATGGAGTGCGCACCTCAGAAGTCCACTATAAATTGCCAGTATAAAAAAGGACTAGAAAATCATGTATTTCCCAATATTATCATTCATTTTTTTGCCTGATTATTGCTAGGCTTCAGAATGGAAAAGAAATAAGGTGAAGCCACCTGTCTTCTCCACTTTTTTCTTCATTACTCTTTGTTATAGTCTTCAGGAAAAGCTGAGGCATATATTGACTGAAATGTATTGCTCACTGTATTTGTAGAATAGATGCAGGATGTAGCCATTTGTTAAATCATTTATGAAAAAAATTGCCCTTTCAACATATTTTTCCAAGATTTCAAAGAACCATTTTTTTTGTTCTTAAGGAGTGCTCACAAGGTCTAACTTCTATGTTTAAGTACCATAACTTTCCAGTCCTGTCCAGTTCCTTTCCTGTCAAAGGAAAGAAACAAGTTCCACCTGAGTGCAGCTGCGTTAGTTTCTAGCTTCAGCTCATTCTAAGAGAAGCCTTTTTCTCCATTGACTGAAGAGGGAAACTGAAGAGACTCATCTGCTAACATGGGGCTCTGATTGATGGATGGTGAGAGCTCACCTTAGAACGGTACACCCACCTCTCTCTCTTGCTCTCAATTGGTGGACTCCGGACCTGCGCATTAATCAATTTCTGAACCTCTCAGCTTCTTACAGTAAGATATCACTGATACCACCTTTCCGTAAGACCATGATTGATGGATGGGAATGGCTTAACTCAAATTAGTGTCCAGCCTCCATCTGTGCTCTACCCTTGCTGCAGGGACATCTGAAATGGACATTAATCAAATCCTGAGTAACAAGAGTTTACGGTGCAATTTTCTTGGGGGGGAAAAGCCTAACTGAATTTAGCCTACAATCAGGAGGCAGTTGACAAAGAGCTCAGAAATCTCTGCAGCAGTTAGTTAGAATGGACAGGAAAGGGTAGCAGCTTCATCAGTTTTCTCAGTCAACAACATCCTTGCTTGCCAACAGAGCCTTTAGCTACCTAAGGCAGATGCTTAACATCAGAGAGTGCAAATAGCTTCTTTAACATCTCTCTAATCACTTTCCTACTGAGATTGCATACACATGTACCATCAGTTCCTGTCACCATGTACACTTGTTCTACAGCACCACTGAGGTCTTTGATTTCCTATGCAGAGGTTATGAAAGAGTTATGAGACAACCATGACAAATGGAAGTCATAGCATGGCTAAAGGACTGCAAACTTTTGAAAACTTGTTCTTTGTATGTTTTCATTAAGTATTTTAAACCAAACATTCAATATCCCAACATATATTTGCATACCTGTTAAATAATTTTTTTCCAACTTTAAATTTAATTAATATAAAGTAACCTAGGAAATGTGGTGAATTCAAATGAATAATATTTTAGTGTCTTTGGGGTTTTTAAATGTCACTCAAAGGGCCACAGTGGGGGAAAATCAAAGTTCTGCATCTGGTGACGTAGACTGAGAATCAAATTTCAAAACTTTATTATTCTTGTCGGAGGCCAAAATTACTTTTTCTATGTAGTGTTTTGATCAAGCAAAGACTACTAAAAATATATATTAATATGATTAAAAACCTAAAATTTAAAGAGGGCAAAATCACATAAACATATATCTTGACTGTAGCTGATTTTGTAGCATCTATACATGAGGATTAAAATGGAGTTGTTTGCGAACAAATAATTTTGAGCTATTAATTTAAAGGCAGAAACGTGAAGTTGGCATTTTGATTAAATTTTTTAAGAATGTGCTTTAAATGAATTTCATTATGTTTTGTGCTCATCCACCACTGAGCTGCACCACTTGTGCAGCTTTTTTTTTTGTTTTTTTTTTTTTTCAAATATTAAAGCTATTTGAAGACCAGTTGTGCTGTGATTGATACTGACATACATACACATGCCCATTTGCAATGATGGAATCAGAGACTGGACTATATTGATATCAGGAATTGGTAATGAGACAAAGAGTCTATCAAAAGATATGACTATTAAAAAAAAACCAAACAAACCAAAAAGAAGCCCATGCATCTGATAAATGATGAGATTCATCTCACTTATTCACTCCACTCAAGAGCTAGGTTAGTCATCAATCCATCTTTCCTACACCCTAGACATCTAACATAATTTGTGTAAACTGATCATCAATGATGTCTGTTTCTTTTCTTCTCTGTGGAAATAATCCAGATGACTAGATAAATTTGAAGATTAATTTATTTTTCTTGGTGGTTACAGTCAGATTATCTAAATCCCACTTTTCATGTTAATTTTGATCTGAGAAATATTTGCTTTATTCAACTGTATCTCAGTCATTTACAAGTAATTTCTGACACAATAAAAGCTACTTTAAAAAAACCCCAGAAAAGTAGAAGGAAGCTATTTTCCATCTTTCCTTAGTCCAATGAGGTTTCTTTGTCTTTTGCATTCTTTTATTTGGCGTTTCACTTTCTTCAGTTTCTGAATTATTTAATTTAGTCTCTTTTCCCCTACCCTATGTAGCTGCGTGTTATACTTCAGAAAAAATGCACATTGAAACTATTATGTGCATTATCCTGAAGAGAAGATACAAACTTTTCTTCTATTGTTTTAATTTTAAATAGAACAAAGTATGAAATGCCAAAACTAACAGCTCTTTCAGAAATGACATTTTCAAGAAATGATGTTTTCTTTATCACAGCAGAAGGTTTTATGGCTTCATCTTGGCTCCCAGTGCTGGATCCAAGCTTACTTGAAAATGCTGAACTTTTTCAGTGAAGTGCCAACATTTTGCCCTAACATCTGGGTGATATTCAGAAAACTGTATCTGCTGTCAATAAAATCTCTAGAAAATCAAGGAAAAAAGGAAGAAAATATTGAAGGTTCCTAGAAATATATTTTGCAGGCATCAAGGCAGCCCTGATCTATGGTGAAGGTGGTCAGTTTTGTGTTCATGTTTATGTCAGGTAACTTGGCAACATGTATTACCATAGGTCAGTTTCAAAGCAGGACTAAAATTCCCAAGACCCCTTTTATCTCAAGTTCTCCAGGAGATTTACGCCCCTGTGAGTCCAATAAATATACAATTGCCTATATGAAAAGTAACGCACAAATGAGGAAATTGGTATGAAAAGGCCAGAAACAAATCTGATGTGGAAATTAAGAGTAGATTATCTATCACTGCTGAAGGCAGAATAAAAGCCTGCTACAGTGTTCCTTATGAATGGATTTATGATGGAACTTCATAAATGTATACAGAGAATGACATAAGATCTCTGTCCTGGATCTGGTGTTTGCCTCAGTTCTTAATGTCATAAACTTTGGAAGGTGTAGATTTGGGTCTAGTTCTAGAAGGAACTAGTTCTAGAAGAAATGTGGTAAAACATAGGGTGTTTTTATGGTTGGACTCAATGGTCTTAAAAGTCTTTTCCAGACTTAGTTCTTCTTTGATTCTAAACCACTTCAGTAAGGGAGGTAATGGCTGCTGCCTTCTCTGCCTACACCACCACTCAGAGAGGCGTGGGGGTGGATGTGCTGCTCTTCTTACTGCTGGGTGAAGGGTCTGAGTGTACAAGGCCTTGGGGACCTGAAGGGCCTCCCAGCATTAACAATCCTGGCTCTCAGGCTGCCACGTCTGACCAGCTCTACTCCATATATCAGTGACATTTCAAAGACAGTCTGTCTCTCCAGCGTTTATCAATCTGATCTGCATCCTCAGAGTGGCAAAATTTAACTGACTACACTACTAAAAACCCTGAACTGGCTCTTCTTATATTAGCATTGAAAATGTTTCTAAAAAATTCATTGTGAATAATTTGTTATACCGGGCTAAAATCAACTATAGCCTTTCTTATTCAAGTTTTAGAGTGGATTATAGCATGTGATTGATTATTTTAGATATTTTTATATACTGGGTCTGGCTGGAGTGGAGTTAACTTTCCTCACAGCAACCCATAAGAATGAATAACAAACCACTAACAAACTGGTTTTTTTTTTGCTCCTGAACTTTGCTGTCATATTTTCTTCCCCCATCCCACTGAGAAGGGGGAGTGAGAAAGTCACTGCTTGGGTTCTGACAGTCAGTCTATATCAATCTCCCTTGCCCTAGAGTTTAAAATACTCTTGTGTGAGTTACAGCTGTTTCATGTGCCCTATGCATCAAGAGCTTGATGCATATCCCTATTTCTTATCTGCTCTTATTTTAACTGTGTGTAAAAATTATATCACTTGTTTTTTTGGCTTATGCCTGCTAAAAAACTTACAGGTCATTAATAAAAATTTATAATTACAAAAACCTGCACTCCATGATTTCTGATAAAAGCACATTTGGACTTCCATTCAGTGTTTTAGAGAGCATCAATAAAAGTAACCATTTACAGTGGAAAGAAGATAAATAAGCAGATAACACTTAGCTATTAAATTCTAGAAGACCAATAGGATCTACTGTCTATGTCTTTATGAGGTCTCCTGAATAGTTTATAGTAAAAATGAAGATGAATTCTCCTTTAAATTCTTTACTTGGATTTTATTATTATTTTTATTGATTTTAAGGTTTATATTTGATGATTTATTTTGTTTGTGTTTTAAAAGATAGATCATTGCTGTGTACTTTAAGACATAAATCAGTTTAAAACGTCAAAGAATATTACCAAAAGTTTAAATCTGCTTGCCTAATGAAATGCTTTTCAGTATCAAAAAAATGCTTGCTTAGAATCCAGAGACACTCATAGGCAGATCTGCAAAGGAATTGGGAGCACATGGCCAAAACTGGGAGATTGAAAACTTCTGTTTATCTGGAGGTATTCAAAATACATAGACACTCCCCTGTCACCTCATTCCCCAGTTAAGAAGCAGTTCAGTATGTAAATTAGTCTTTAGGCACTCAGGTAGCTCAGAAAGGCAGAAAATTTTGGTTTTATATATAGCACAGTAGGTTAAGAATAGCTCATTACAGGTCCTAATCTACTCTAGCAGAGCTATTGTGTGTGTTGGACAGTTCATAATTATGCTTTAGTTAAAACTTTGTTATTTTCTTTCTTTGACTAGAGGAGCATTTATATGCGTTTTTTGTAGGTAGATAAGTGTACTTAGATAAGGTAACGTAGAGATGAGCAATAATGTCCTAACAGGGAGAAATGCTGTTAAAATGGAAGAAACATTACCTTGAATTCGTTTTTGGGCTTCCACCACAGACTTAAACTGCAGATGTATTTGGAGGTCAAACAGTCATAAAGTTTGAGCTTCACTCATTTTGATAGAACAAGCTGTAATGCTTTTAGTCTGCTGACAGCAGATGTTAGGAACAACCACCTAAGTCACAAGTCTCAGACTCCTTGTGTTTTCCAGTGCATTTCCTGTGAAAGACTTTCAGCCTTTCCTGTGCCATTGCTACAACTGAGCAACTTCTTTTCTTGCTTTTGGCCCCTGACTAAGAGATGGACCTCAGCCACTTAGCTGCACCACAGGCTAGACGCTGAAAGCCTCAGATGTAACATTTTTATCTTCAATGGACAACTTTATCTGGGCACTGCACTGGCCACTGGCACTTGGAAAAGAAGCCTTCATGAAAAGGTCACACCTCAACATCTCATTCCAGCTTCCTTGTTCTGGCAGGAGTGTGGGTTTTTTTAAGAATTTAGGTCTACTACCTCTTGTCAACTGGATAGCAATTATAAATGTAGGCACATTCTTCCTTTTGACAGATTGAGAATCTCTGAATTGTCCTACTCTTCAGTATGTGAGAGCAGACTACTGTCGAGAGTGCTGAAAATGGCTAGCTGGGATCTCATTGTAATTTACAGGTTGATAGTTTGGAACAAGTTCTTTTACACTGTTAGATTGCAAAAAAAGATATGAGGTAAACACAAAGCTTTTTAAAATTGCTTCTCACAGTAAATAGAATACACCATCAGTTAACACCCATTTTCAGTTATTACAACTCAAATAATTATTGTCAATTACTTCTATAAATTATTAATTTAGTAATCAGTGCACAATACTAAAAACAACTTAGTGTTATCTCCTGTTTTTTATACTCAATCATCTACACAATCACTGATGTTTTCTGGGATTTATATTGGCATGAAAATGTAATAATTTTTGAACTTTTTCTAATTAATAATTACTGTGTTGTCATTTAGGAGGAATTCAAGATTTTACAGGCCACATTTTAGTTCATAGTTCTATGTGGTTTGCTTTTATTTTGCTAGCTGGAGAGTAAAATATCATGATGATCAGAACTTGTTTCATATTGAATCAAAATAATGGCTTAACAGGCAAAATAAAAAGTGTCCAGAAATAATAAAAAACAAACAAACAACTCCCTCAAAACCAAACAAACACCCCCCTCAACCCAAAGACAAAAACAGCTGCATTTTTTTGATGCATACATGATACACAATTCAACTGAAATTAGACTATAAATTTTGGGGTTTTTCCTAGAAATAAATGATTAAACTTGGAGTTGTAATGAAAATATGAGCATATGTGTGAGTAAAATGTTATCCAGTTTGAGCAATAAAGTGTATTTTTTATCCGAGGCTGTTGGTGCAGTCCAGCACGAAGCAGTACTGTAATCTGGGCTCCCAAAAACTAGACAATATGCTCCTTTACTAATAACTTGGAGGAAAAGGAACAGTGAGTTCTTCAGAGCCACTGTGCTATGGTTCTGTGAGAATTTGTCACTAGTCTCCTACTAACCCCAGTGGGATTTGCAACTTTGGGATTTGGAAGGTAAGGAAGTCTGACAGTACTTATTATTTATCTCAAATAAAAATAAATTTCACTGGCTCTTTCTAAAGCATTGTAAAACATTACATAAAGAAGGAGGCACACGGCAATTATGCTAATTCCTTCCTTCCTTCAAATACCTTTCTGAATTACTTCTTAGACAACATGATCTTGCAGCAAAAGAAAGTGCCATTGCTTTTCATATTTTTCACAAACATCCAAATGTTCTTTGAAAAAGAAGCAATACATGAAAAAAAATTACAACTATTTTTTGTCATATCTAGCCTGTAAATAGAAGAACATTTTGTCTAAATGTCACAGCTTCAGATTCATAAGAGACAGAAAGTTTTGCCTAGAAACAATTTAAAGTAAAAGAAAAATAGAAATATACACTTGCAAAGTGGACAGTTCCTGGACCTGAGCCCAGGTAAATTTTAGAAGTTCAAAGATAGTTTTGAGTTGAATATCCACAATGTATATACTAGTTTTGATTCAGACTGGAAAAAAATAATATCGATTTGTTACTCAGATTTATTGAGTTTATTAGATAGTGTGACTTGATATTATTTCTTCATAAGGCTCATAGAAAAAGGTGGGAATAGCAGTTATACTACAGTGCTAAGAATTGGTAACAGATTTTGTGATAAAAATTTCATCCTTTTTACCATGCACAAGTAGTATTTTTAGTGATTACATTTATTAGGTTCTTTGCAATATTCAGGCTGGTCTGTTTAATTTGCAACATATATGCAGATCTTGCTGGCATTCAACCAAGACAGATATTGCAGCAGAAAATTATGTCAGCAGTTCCATGTGCAGAATATGAGTTACATAATAGCCTTTATATCCAGAATGGTTGTCTTGCAATTTTTTCCCAATTCCAACATTTGTCCCTAAACCCAAGTGGCTAAAATCACTTTTTCATACCATAAGCCTGTTTCCACTCTTCTACCAAGCGTTTCTGATTCACAGTACCTTGGATTTAAATGGTAGTCTCCATCCAGGAGAGAGAATTTTTATCTATTCTATGACATGTAGGCAATAAAGTATACATCAAAGTAGTGTAAACACAGAGGTTTACTTCCTCAGCATTTCTTTTATTTAATTCTTTGTGTGTAAAGTTCCATCCATATTTCTATTATCCACTATCTTGCATTTCATTACCATTTTCACCCAAGTTTGATAGAGTTTATGTGAGAAGGAAACATGGCAGTATTTCAAATAGACCATCTTAAATAATAGTTCTTAGAGTGTTCCCACAAGAACTTCAGCAATAAAACTATCATTCTTCCATGACTATCATCTCTAATGATTTTATTAGAGCTTTTGTGGTTTCATATATTGAAATACACCTTTATACATAAATTTCAACTTTCTTTAAGAAAGCTAAACCTCAAGAATTCCAAATTTACAAGGTCTGATTTTCTTGGATATTATTTTTTAAATATTTAATTTCAAAACTTTCTCATGATTCTTTGCAATATGTGATTTTGAATCGTCCTTCTTTCCCATTATATCATGCATCACTGGAAACTCTAACAGCACATGAATGATTTTGCCTGCTTTGTTTAGGATGACTTTCATCCTTTGTGATATAGGTGCTCTTAGGCAGAGATTTAAGAAACGTAGCAAATAACTGTAGATCCTTTTATACTTTCTCACTTATCTGCTCAAGTTAGCATGTTCATTCCCAACCAGCTGGCCAAGGAGACTCTCATATAGACTGCAGTAGTGTGGTCAGGGTGCGAGAATGCCCATGGAAATGTCTCTTGCTTACTAGTTAATTTGTGTCTCACTTGTGTAGTACATGTACTTTATGCAAAATCCATCTGCTTCATTCTTGCTCTGTGATCATATTAATTCTTACTATGCATTACTTTTAGCATTTTTTTCAAATTTTGTTTTGGCAGTATGGCTTAACATCTCCATCTGTAGCTTGAAGCCACCTCATCCGATCTCTGTAATATAGTCTCATAATCAGGCCTCCTCCCCCTCAGTCCTGTTCTATTGCCCTATACTAGTGTTTTGTAGTATGCTGAATGCATACTAATCCTCTTCAATTCCATTTTTGGCCTTGTAGGGTGTGAGGGATTTGGGTACTGTGGGAGATAACAGTATGTGAGTGGATGTGCTCCTGGCAGAGCTGTGAGTGTGGTGTGCTGGATGGCACCACAAGGACAATGGTGGGGGATCAGAGGATCAAGGCAGGAGGTAACTCAAAGTGATAGCCAAGATCCCTGATACTTCCCTGAGACAGTCAGTTCTAAAGTGTCACTTCTTAATTTTCATACAGCACTCTGAATACCCCTTTTTAAAGTCAGGAAGAATAAGGCAAAATCTCATGGAAGTAGTTGAGACTTCTTATAGCTGATATCTCAGATTCAAATGATTCTTCAGAAGGAAGAGCAATGAGAAACTTTACAGTGATCACCAGGAAATAAATTGAAATTTGTGCTGATACTAGAAGTCTGGCAGAGCTAGGTTTGAGCAAGTGGACAGCTTTAGACAAAGCAGGATTTTAACAGGTTTTCCTTTATACTAATTTTGATATTTTCTATCATCAAATCAATAATGATAGAATTGATAGAGACAAAACTCCGGTTTTTTAATGTCTTTCAGTAACAAAAGTCTTTATCAAATTTGAGCATCTGCCAGTAGATGCAGGCAATTAATTTACCAACCCTTTCCTGTCTTTTGTCTTTGAAACTTAAGATCCTGGACTTGTGTGTTAATCAGCTATTCAATGTACTTATACATAATGTGAAACCTTGTTGTTTAGCTGCATAAGACAGAAAAGTGAGAAGGGTGAAAAGAGTGGCTCTTTGCCCCAAAATGGAGATATATTGAGGAATTCTATAAATTTCTCAGGCTTCTAGATTTGTTTAAAAAGTGTGCTAGAAGTACAGAAAATACTTATGTATATCAGAACAAATGACTGGAATGGTAAGAATTTCTAGACAAGGCAGAGTTTAGCAGGAAAGCTAAAAGGAATATTAAGCAAGATTATTTCATGTCATGATCATTTAAACTTCTCCATTCATGCTGAATGCAGTCAGACAGTTCTGTCTTTTCTTTGCAATTTTCAAGGGGTTATGGATAAAGTTTTTTGAGGTAGCTTGCCATAGAACAACTCTTTATTTATTGGATAAAAAGCAATATATTTTTATCTGAAACTGGAATTTGCAATGCCCTTCATTGCACTTATTCCATTGAGTGCTTCTGAATGGTGCTATTATTTCCTTCAAATGCATGAAAATATCTTTTTTTAAAAAAGCTGGAATTGGAAAGGTTTTTATTAATATTATTATTATTTATGATAAATATAGAATGAACATCCTTAAACTGATTCCGTGTAAGTATCTGACAGGTATTTCTAAAAACAAATTTGAAACTGTCATTATACCAACCTTTATATAATTTTTTTTAAGGAATTTTGGAATAACAGTAAAAATAATTTTCCTGAACATGAATCCAGTATTCTATGAAATAAATATATTCATTGTAACATAATGATATAGCAACTTAAATTTTAGTTCAGAAATATATGACTCCTGTAGGACTGAATTTAGCTGGGCTTTCAAGTCCCAGGATACGAGTAGAAAACAGTGGATGTAATATCCAGTATATAAAAATAGAAAACACTCCTTGTTTCTCACAGTATAAGAATAAGGGATCATCAAATGACGTAATCACTGAGCAGGCAGAAACAAGAAAACAAGTAAAATATTTTTGCCTGAATATATACACAGTGGAAACTCTGCCAAGCAGCATTCCAGATATCAAATGTGCAAATCAGTTCAAAAAGCAATACAACAAACTCATCGGGACTTTAGCAAACAAAAATATCTCTGGCTCAAAAAATCCCTGGACAGTTTCTTGAAAACTGGGAGGATGAAGCAGACAAAATATAGAATAAGCCTGTACCTTAAAGGCTTGTCTTGTTCTCAGTGGTTCCATCCAGTCAGCTGACACTTCCTATTGTCAAAGACAGAGCATTCAGCAAACAGACCCTTGGTCTGGTCAGGTATGCCCTTCCTATTTACTTGCACATCATGCAGCCCCCCAGAATCAAATGAGTCTCCTATTCATTTGCTTAGTCTAGACATGTAGATTTGTTCACACAGCTGAATTTCATTCCCACAATGGAGCTTTTGTGTAGACTCTTATACAGATAAGGTGTGGGTGCTGTAAATTATTACCAGGTTAGTGTACTGTTTATTATCATTTACTTAGAAAACACTCCAAAGAAACAGCTATTGAGGAAAGCTATTTTTAAAAGAAAACTTGAATTTTCTTTTGCCATCATGCACACTGAGGATCTTAAGTCTTCTGCCATTACAGTTAGTAGAGAATCAATTTATAAATTACCATTAAATGACTCGCAGACTCAGACTTGAGTGTGCTAGAAAGACTGAAGTTATATAGAAGATACATACACTGCAAGTACTATTTACATTGCCTTCTTTATATGTGGGGAAACCTTCTGACACCATGTCCTCTAGCTATTGAGAACTTTTTCCATAAATAAGACTGGCTGCCAGAGCATTCCAATGCTCTACACTGCAGCTAGTTATTTGTGTCTTTCTGAATCTGCAGGCTCCACTGTTTCTTGTACATGTGCTTAAGTTCGCTCCAAGGAAAATTTTGTTTACAGTTTCTTCTGCAGTATTGCAATGAATTTTGGGGTCAGGAATTGACATTTCATAAGTAAATTCGTAAAATTAACTCTATTTCTGTCAAGAATTACTCTTTTTTTTTTCCCTGTAGAAATTCCATCATTAAATGTTATTTTATTATCTGCTTAAGTCCACTGCTGAAAATTCTGTACATTAAGACAAGGTTTCTTGATTGTTAGTTAATATAGCATGTCAGCTTTAATTTCTAAGTAGTTGAGTATAATCTTTATTTTTATGTGAATGGCCATTTGCAAAATCGAAGTCTGTAATTAATTGATATGGAGATACCTAGTTTTCTTGCAGCTTCAAAGCAAGAATCAGAAAATACAAAAGTCCAGTGAAAGAAGGACCAAAGACTTCAATATTTTGTCTGGGAAGTCTTTTCTGTAGACATATTTTCTGAGTCTGGCTGGGATGGATTTAACCTTCCTCATAGCTGCCCATCCTGTGGGAGAGAGGAGTGAATAGCAGCTGGGTGAGAGTTTAGCTGTTGGCAAAGCTAACCCAATACATGACTCAGTTTTATTTCTATAAGTTAACTGGTAGTTCCTCTTCTGTTTATCTAATTCACAAATAGTGATTAGATGAAAATAAGCTGATTTATTCTTCTCATTCTCATCCATGTTCTTATTTATTACTTCAAAGCCTTATTTAAAACCCAAGAATCCTGTAGACCTTCTGATGCTACATTAGCTGTTGCTCTATACCTTATGAACAATCGAAGCAAAGCTTTTGATCCACACCTTTCAATGCCATACATAAATGATCTCTATCTTGAGAAAACACAGTTTGAAAACCCTAGAATAGCTAGAACTTACTGAAAAATATAATCAAAAGCAACAAGCTATGGGAAATTTTCAATAGTTTTTAATATTATTTTTAAAAGTATATGCTTTTTACCTATCGATTTTCTTCTGCTTTCCTCTTTTAATAGTAAATACAATAGAGTGAAGAATATCAACAATTCATTTTTTACTTATATTTTTATAAACTTGTTCAAATTTGAAATGAATCTTAGTCTTTACTTTCCATTGCTTTAAGCTAACTCTTCAAACTATAAACAAAGAGGTTCTGAAAAGAGAAACTGGGTGTCAGGTTTACCAGATGATTTCTCTTATTTCCCCTGAGTAAATAGAATTTGATATTGAGGAGTATCCTAGTCTCTCTTTCTGATGATTACTGGGGGGGAAAAAAAAAAACAAACCCCAAACAAAAAAACCAAGCACCAAAACCCAAACTGTTATTAAGAGTCAATAAAAACTTGAACAGTCTGTTGGAGGGCTATCTGGAAAAAAATTGTGTTTGTGGCATCAGAGTTCAATGTAGATTACCTCATAGATGACTACACCTCATCCTGTTAATTAGATATGACTCCTTTTTTGAGGTTTAGGTTAGTAAGAGCCTGGGCCCTAGAACTATCTCCTCCTCACTGTTAAGGGAAACCCAGGACAAAAAACTCAAACATAAATATGTGCCCTGGGGAGATAAAGCCAGCTGCATATGCTCTTGTATACACATATTACCTTTGGAAATGCACCAGAATCTCATTGTTTTAATGGCAAGAAAATGCTAACTCCAAATTAATTTATTGCTTGTTTATATTCATTTATTCTTAAATGGTCTTCTCCCTTGGCAGTATGTGGTGAAGAACTCTGATACTGCATATTAAGAATGTCTTGGCTCGAGAATGCTATAGTTCCTTGAGGAATTTTTTCCTCTAACATTATAAGACCAAAATCAACCTATACCAGGATTCCAGAATAGCGCCTTTGTTTTATTTTTCTCTTCCGAAGTAAGGTTAGTTTGGGCAGAGCAGATTCTGTTTTACCACTGCAACAGCTTAGGCTTAAACTTTCTTTATTCATTTGAAAAAAACTATTTATGTTTGGTTTCCCACTACAGCTTAAACAGAGATTGAACTGAAACAAGATTTGCCACTGTCAGTAGGAACTCATCTATGCAATAAGACATTTTATTTGTTTTAAAATGTTGTAAAAGAAATATTTCTATTTCTGTGCCTTTCAAACAGTGTAAGTTAAATTTTTGTCTACCAATCACAACTCAGGTAAAGTTATTATTGTAATAATATCCTTCTGCTTATTACTCTCTGTGGAAAAGAGATAGACATACTGATTCCAAAGCAATTCTCAGTGAACTTTTTTTAACATAATCTTACATTTTAATAATTATCTATCAAGTAATTACCATGCTCCAAGATATATACTGAAATTTTCAATCTTGAGTTTCTGATTTATTTAAAAATAAATAAAACATGAGTAAAAAGGTTCTTACACTAGATTAGAGAGGTAATATTTCTGGGTCATATTAAAAACACTAGTAGGAGAATAAATATTGTGATAGCTTGACAGGGATGGAAGGTTTTTATCTTTTGACAGGTGACATTGTTGTTCTACCTTCTGGGCTCTGTATGAAAGTAGACCAGTGCCAAAATACACCCAAAATTTACCCCAAAATTACAGTTTAGTGGAATATCCAACAAGTTTCATGGTTCATTTTTCAAATAAGATGAGGTCTGAGAGAAGGCAGGCTGAGTACAGGCAGTTTTGAGAAGAAAGAAACAGCCATTCCACAGCTCAGAAGAAAAGTTGCAAGGACAGAGGCACAGGAAAATGAATAAACAAAATACGGCAATAACAGGGGAAGAACTTGGATAAGAAAGGCAGAAACAGAGGGCTACAGAGACACAGCAAGAGCAGCAGAACCTGGCAACTGCAACAATAGTACCAAGCCTGGATTGACCCCAGGCATTCTTAATCCCACTTTACAATAAGAAATATCTGTGAAGACTCTCAGTGCTGATGTGTATTCCCTTTCTAATAACTGTCCCATGTAGGGGCTACCAATGGCACCAGGCCTACTTGGGGTTGGCAGGTCATCTTGCCACCTTCTGAGTTGTGGTTCTGAAAGATCTGACTCTCAGAAAAGCACAGCTTTTCTTCAGAGGAAAAGATTTCTTCTACTTTTTTTTTTCTGCCTCAGCAACAGTGGCTTTTTTTCATGTTTTTAAAAGCTAATTATAATTGATACACAAGGAGTGTTGCGATTGCAAGGTCAATTACTCAGAAGTTAGAAAAATGTCAGAATTAAGGTTGCCTATACAGCCTTAATTAGTCTGTCTGAGACGTAAGAATTACCATCTATAATTACATTAGCACATGTAATTTTTTTTCATAGCATTCTTTGCTCATTCAGTTCACAGACTGCCAATCAAGTTTTATAATGAAAGAGACTGTTGACTGTAGGATACCCATGTAATTTTTTCTCTTTTTTTTTTCCAGAAAATGAAGATACACAGTTAATAAAGCAGAAGCTGAAAGGAAGATTTAATAATTGTGATTGCTGGATACTTTCCAAAGAAACTGGACTTCCTCAGAGTGTTCTGTTGTGATTCTGGATGAGTTACACTCCTGCAGTGTGGGTTTTTCATCTCTTCTGTGTCTGGTTGCTCTGATTTGGGGCTGGCAATTAGCAAAGTACAATGTAAGCATTCACAGAGGCTTATATTAATGCATAAGCATAGGGTGTCAAACTAGGGTTACATTTGAAACCTAATATTGGTATTTACTAACTTTGGAGTATTTATCTGTCCATATTTTAATTTAGTGCTTCTTTTTCAGTGCTTTGTTTGTGTTTTTCTTAGATGTTAAATGTAATTTAGCTATTCAGACCTTAATGCCAATCTTGATTTTTGCCATTGTGACAGTAGAGTCTAGAGTTGAAACACTTTGAAATATGGCCATGCTTTTAACAGTCAGAGTGAATTTGAGTCAGACCTGTGAATAGATGTGGCTTATTCTTATCTTTCCTTATCCTTCTTTATTTTCTCCTGCTAATTCTTCTATTTCATTATCCTTCACTTATGTAAAAAATGCAAATTTATTACCATAATAGTCATAAAGTTAATGTAAACTGTCTAAATGACCGCAGTTAGTTTTAACTATCTAGCCATGAAAGTCACAAAGCTTTAGAAAACACAGATGTGATAAATCATACCTGACATGATTTATGTGTAGTTGCTCTTGTTGTATGATGGAGAAGAATTTAGGCTAATATGTTATTGGCTCATTTCTCTTCATAATCCAATACCAGTGCTTTTATTTCACCAAAGTAAATATTCTGGGGGGAGCAGGGTGTGTCCTGAATTCCACCCCTTTCCGTTGGGGCATTCCTACTGAAAAATCTTTCTGAAGGTGTCTTAGATGCTCCACTTTCCAAGGTCCTCTCTTGCTCCGTCTTCTGGTTCTCTGATGTGCTCCTGTAAGAAGCTGTGCAACTTGTGATAGCTGCATGACAAGGATCTTGTTTCTCATGGGTTCCAATGACATCAACGACTGGTGAATACTTACCTTGGATGTCGAGAACTGTCAGGAGAAAACCTGTATAAGTATCATCAGGGTGGAGGCTCTCTCTGAATGCCTAAGCAAGGGAGCAGGCAGCAGCCATCTGCTTTGTCTTTTGGTTCAGCTCTCTTTTGGTAAGAACTGCAGTGAATTTCCTGCTAGTGACAAAAGAACAGTATCTACGGAAGATTTAGAATACAGGGTTAAAATAAAAAGTCATATCAAGGGCCTTGTTCACAACAATAAATAGTATCTGGTTGTTTCACACTGTTTTTTATAATTTGATTTCAGAATACTTTACAAAATAATTGAGTTTTGTCCATATTTTCTTTAGTGTTTTGTCCAGTCTAGACTTAAATGTTAGTGTTCAAAAATATGTTGTTTTCAGTATGCTTGCAAAGCCCCGAGAGAGAAAGAATCAAGTATCTGCATGCCACATAAAACTTAATGATGAAACCATCAGAGGATGAGGATCAAGGCACACTGCATGTAGTTTCTCTTTCATAATCTCTCTTGTCATTTTAGTAACACATATTCATCTGGAAACCTAGCTTAACCTAAGCTGAGAAAAAAAAAAGGAGTGAAAATAAGAACAGCTTCAAGAATTTTTCAAAACTGAGCAGCCTTTCTGTGGACAGAAAACAGCACTGGTTAATTTTCTAAATTACATAATGGAAATCATTAATATTATTAGTATTTATTCTATGTTAATTAAAGTCATGCAATCAAAATCAAGAATTAGTCTCAACATCCAGATCCATGTTGGAACAGTTTGATTATCACCATATCCCAGTCTCTTGCCATTAAGATTCACAGTGGTGTTTTGACTAAAATTACATTCAGCTGCCAGTTTGGCTTTTACAGCTGCAGATATGGGAGTAGCTTTTGTGTTGCAAGGATTTTGCTCATAGATAGTGTCATTAACATTTAGCCCAAAATCTTGTTGGATTCCTCTGACTTATTTTTCATATTAATCAAAAGCCTAAAATGTTGACTGATTTCTTTGGTCAAAGATGAGATATGAGTGTAGACTAGGAGTTTTACAATAAGTCTATTTTTAAACAGGGATAATTTATTAAAAGATAAATTGGAAGAAATAATCTGTTTTGAAGGAAATTGAACTAATTTTTTTTTAACATTTCAAAAATGTTTAGAAGTCTTTTGCAACCCCTTTAAAGTTTCATTAATTTGAATTTCAGCTTTTAAAACTATTTTCCCATAATTGATACATAACTTTATTAAATCATTAAAAATTAAACAAAATATATTTTCAGGATAAAAAGCTTCCACTTCTCTTATACTGTACAACGTATATGTTACATTATAACATTCTAGGTAAAAATTTCAATGTATATGTTGTATTATCACATAATAGATAAAATTTTAATTTTGTCTAAAAAGAAAGTAAGGTCCTCCCTATTTCTTGATTTGAAACAGGGATTAGAAACTTATATCCCCCTACAGTTGTTTTACTGATTATTCTTAGAAAGCTCCCTCCTTTTTTCATTGCTCATCTTTTATATATCCATATAGTTTAAAGGACATTAGAAAGACCTTATATCATGGTGGATATTACACCAGTAGAGAAGATTATTTCCAGTCCATGCTTCAATGAGTGTGTAGATAATTATGTAGTTAGGTACAGCCTTGATAAAGATTGTAAATTTATTGTTTACTTGAATAAACTACATACAGCTTGGTACCTGTGCTGCTTACTTAGAAGCCATTAGGAACCTAAAACTGCCTTCTCATATAAAGATGGGTGTCCTGGTTTAGCTATCATCTATCATGGAAATAGCAGTACTAAAAAAAAAAAAAATCTCCTGTTTCAGTTTAAGTGTCCTGTGAGCAGACCTTCCAGAGATGCTACTGGCAAAGAAAGAGTTTAAATTGTCATATAAAATTAGATTGATGAGCTTTGATTAATATTTTCTAATCTCACTAGGCTCTTATCTGAACAGTCACACAAAGATTATTAAAAAAAAATCAGAGATTTAATTCAGCTGAAGTAGGGATCTGAGTTAACATTCTTTATCACTAAAATTAAAGTGTTTGTTTTTCAGTAGGGTTTCGGCTTGTTGTCTTCTTTTCTTTTCACATGACCTATCAGAAGCAGGTTGTCTGCTGTTAATAAAAAACACCCTGGGGAAAATTCTGAAGAATCACTCCTTCAAACATGCCTCATTTTATCTGCTTTGCATACTCGTTCTCCAAGATATTCTTATACAGACTGAGATCAATACATTAGGGTGTCTAATTCTTATTACCCACACAAATCACTCTTTTCATTAACATCAAACTTACATTAGCAATTATTATCATATTACCATAATTATATCATTATTATAACTTAAACTTGCAGAAAATTTATTGCCCAAAACCAATCCTATCAAATAACTCAGATGTTGAAACTTGTTATAAATAGCATGCCTCTGTTCTCTTTTCTAGCCAATAAAGTTACTTTCTGTTACAACTTACATACTGAGCATTAGGACAGCTTTCTGTAATGCCGTACCCATTATTCAGTTTTCTTACATGAAACAAGTTGAAATTTTGTTCTATCAGGCAAACAACAAACCCGTTAGGCTAGAAGACTTCTGGCTGGTTACCTTCTTGAGCAGATGCATTCACCTTATCAAAACCTTGTGAGGCAGATGGCTTTGCCACCTCAGCTGTGGTGCATCATTTGAAGTAGAAAAGTTCATATTAGGAAGAGGTATAATCAAGCTGAATAAAAGAGAAGAAAAATCATGGCAAACAAAGGAGGTTCCCACTCTGTAGGAAAGGCAGAAATGAGGTTTTCAAAATGATAGGATTCTTTTAGTCCCTGGAAAATACATTAGGCTAATTCTTGTTTGAGTTCAGTCCCAAAGGCATGAAGGAGAAGGCAGCCATTAGGAATAATTGAGAAGGGTTCACAAAGAGTAATCCACTGTAAATGGCTATAATGAAGTGACTAGCTACATGGGCAGGTAAGAGTGGTGTAATACACATTTATTGAAGGTATACATGTGAAATTTATTTAAGTTTTGAACCTCTTCTCCATTCCCTCACTTGGAACTTGAGAAAGTGTTAAGTAGGTTGAAGATTGTCTGGTCAGCTGTATTTAAAGGGAAAAGCATATGCCTTTCCAGTCCGGCTTGCATCCACTGATGAATATTTCAATTAACAACTCTAGGGACTGATACTTGACAGAAACCTCAAGAAGTTCATCAGACAGCAGTGCCAAGTTCTGCACCTGGAGTGTAGTAATTCTGTGGTATAGGAGAGGAAACTACTGGCTGAGGAATAGCCTCATGAAAGGCTTCTGATGATTGTAGAGATTTGTGCCAGTTTGGGCTGGGACAGAGTTAATTTTCTTCCTAGTAAATAGTGTGAAACTATATTTTAGATTTGTGCTGGAAACAGTGTTGATAACAGAGGGATGTTTTCGTTGTTGCTGAGCAGTGTTTACACAAAGTCATGGTCTTTTCTGCTCCTCACTCCACCCAGCCAGGAAGGAGGCTGGGGGTGCACAAAGAGTTGTGAAGGGACTCAGCTGCGACAGCTGACCCCAAATATCCAAAGGGATATTCCATATGGTGTCATGATCAGAATATAAAGCTGGGGGAAGAAGAAAGAAGCAAGGAACACCTAGACTGATGATGTTTTTCATCCCAAGTAATCATTATGCATGGTGAAGCTTTCCTGGAAATGGCTGAATTCCTGCTGATGGGATGTAATGAATTAATTCCTAGTTTTGCTTTACTTATGGGCACAGCTTTTGATTTACCCCTTAAACTCTCTTCATCTCAACCCAGGAGTTTTCTCACTTTTACCCTGTGGATTCTCTTCCCTGTCCCACTGGTGGGAGAGAGTGAATGAGTGTGTGGTGCTTAGCTGAGGTTAAACCGCAACAAGATTCAGCTGTGCAGTGAACTTCCATTGCAAATATCAATATTATTCTAATATATTTGGCTATATTAGAAGAAATATGGCTACTATATGGAGGGGAAGTTGGGATTCACCAGTAGCTGGCACTGCTGAGGCCACATCTAATCTGCTGTATCTAGCATTGGTCCTCTTTTTCAAGACAGATTTACGAAACAGAGTTCCAACAAAGAGTCAGCAGTGACAAATTCCAAGATACCTGAGAAAAGTTCTCTTTTGCATTTTAGGTTCAATTTAATCATTTTTCTATGATGGAAAAGATAATTTGGCATAGTCTTTAGGTTACATATTTCCAGCTAAAATATCCCTTTGGGATCAAGAAATAATATAGCAGTTTTTAATTAGGATATTTTGCATGAAATATATTGCATAGTTAAATCATATAAATAAGCCTTTATTTTATGAACTGTGGAAATCAGAGTATTAATTCAACAAATGCATTAAAATAGTATTGTGAAGGACACATTAGAAAAACAGAGTAAGAAAGTAGAAAACTCAAAAGAAATATGTCTTCTTTTTTCATCCTTTTTTTTTTTTAACTTCTGAAAATTGTCCTATTTTCCATCTCCAGTGTAGCTTGCAGATGGATTTCCCAAGTCTAGCTCATTAGAACAACTGGTATAATGAAACGGAGCCATTGTCCTCCAGGTCAAAAATTAAATCATAGGACAGAATCATTTCAAATTCCTGAGCATGCACTCCAGGCACATCCCATTTCTATACTAGAGTTAAATCTGAGAGTGTTCTGTCATAGTGTAACCTCAGCTGGCAACTGAGCACCATACAACCACTCACTCACTCCTCCCCAGGCAGGATGAAGAAAGAGCATTGAAAGGGTAAACGTGAGAAAGGTCATGAGTTGAGATAAAAACACTTCAGTAACTGAAGTAAAATATAATACTACTTCTACTATTACTGCTACAACAATCATGATGATGTAACAAAAAGGCAATAAAAAAGAGAAATAAAACCCAAGAAAGACAAGTCATGCAAATAGCTATCCACCAGCGAACTGATGTCCAGTCAGTCCCCAAACAGTGGCACCCTGCCAACCTCCCCCATCATTTTATTGCTGAGCATGATGGTCTGTGCTATGGAATATCCCTAGGGTTTGTTGGAGTCAGCTGTCCTGGCTGTATCTCATCCAAATCTCTGCACCCCCAGCATCCTTGCTGGTGGAGTGGTGTGAGGGACCAAAAAGGCCATGATGCTATGCAAGCCCTGCTCAGCACTGACTTAAACATACCTGAATTAGCAACACTGTTTCCAGCACAAATCTAAAACACAGCCTCACACTGGTTTCTGTGAAGAAAATTAACTCTACCCCAAGCAGAACCAGCATATGAATATTGTAATGTTCGTATTCTTCATTCATTATTTCATTTCCAGCAAAAAAACCTCCGGGTGATAGCAGTATGCAGAAAACAATATGCTGCAATGGTTTTAGTTGAGATATCTAGGGATCAGGAATTGCAAGTAATGTTCATTATATACTTTCAGGGCAGGCAGTCAGTTACTGAAAATCTCTTTTACAGTGGTCAAGAACTCTCTTTCATTATCTTCAGACTGTCTCTGGATGTGTAAATTGTCTATTCACAGTCATATTTCCATTTGTATTTGAAATTACTTGCTGTTTTTTCATGAGATAAGTACATCTATTCAATAAAACAGCCTTCCGATTGCAGCATGACCAGAACAAGAAATTTTCTTTGTTGTACAAATTCTATTCTCACTTTCACATTTATATTGATGTGGAAACATTCCAACTAAATCAGTGTTACAACTTCTGCATTATAAGACTGTACATATCACTATTTAGCTTTTTATATTCTTGCAAATCAAATGTTCAGAATATCCTAAGGGCATAAAAAGGGGCATTCCAAATTGGGCCTGTGGCTCTGTGTTTTGTCCCCAGTGTGTGTATGTGTGTGTGTGTGTATAATAATAGATGGAGAAAATACGAATACCTACACATACACATAAATATATAGACACCCACACATTTGTACATATGTACATATTTGCAGAATATTTTGTGTTTCTGTCCCCTCAAAACTGGCACTGAGAAAGGTTTGTGTATGTGTGTAGAATCACAGAATCATTTAGTTTGGAAAAGATCTTTGGGACCATCAGATCCAACCATTAGCCCAGCACTGCCAAGTCCACCCCTAAACCATATTCTGAAGTGCCGCATCTACCTGTCTTTTAAATACCTCCAGGGATGGGGTCTCCATGTCTTCAGTCTTGGGCCCCTCACTATAAGTAAGACATTGAGATGCTGAAGCCATTTCAGAGAGGGCATCAACACTCTTGAAGGGTCTAGAGAACAAATCTTATGAGGAGCAGCTGAGGGAGCTGGGTTGGTTTAGTTTGGTGTAGTGGGTTGACCCTGGCTGGACACCAGGTAATAGCTACAGCCGCCCTCTTACTCCCCTCTGCAAATGGACAGAGGAGAGTAAAGAAACCGAAAGGATTCATGAGTTGAGATAAGAGCTGGGAGAGGTCACTTACTGATTACCTTCATGCGAAAAACAGACTCAAAGTGGGGATATTACTTAAATTTATTACTAACAGGATCAGAGCAAAAGAGTGAGAAGTAAAATAATCTTAAAAAGACTTTCTCTCCAGCCCTCCTTCTTTCCATGTTCTCCCTCTTTCCACCTAGATGTGCAGAGGGATGGGGAATGGGGGTTATGGTCAGTTGTTTCTGCTGCTGCTCAGGAAGAGGAAGTCCTTCCCAACCCCTTCCCTTGGGGTCCCTTCCACAGGTGACAGTCCTTCACAGACCTCTCCAGCATGAATCCATCCCACAGGCAACAGTTATTCATGAAACTGCTGTCTCATGGGTCACTCCTCCATGGGGTGCAGTCCTTCATGGATGAGCTGTACCGGCGTGGATGCCCGTCAGGGGCCACAAGTCGTATTCGGGAAAAAAAATCTGCTGCAATGTGGACTCCTCTCTCTACAGCCTGCAGGTCTCTGGCAGGACCCTGCTCTATCTTGGGCTGCTCTATCTATCAGCTCCAGCACGTGAAGCACCTCCTGCCCCTCCTTCTGCACTGACCTTGGTGTCTACATTGTTGTTCATGTGTTCTCACTTTGCTCTTCCCTGGCTGGAATTTTCATCTGCACAACAACCTTCTGTTCTTAAATATATTATCACAGAGGTGTTACTATTACTCCAAATTGGCTCGGCCTTGGCCAGTGGCAGGAAGTCTGTCCTGGAGCCGGCTGGCATTGGCTCCACCAGACAGGGGAAGCCACTCCTGCAGCCCCCCCTCTACAAAAATCCAGCCACAGAAACCCACTACAGTTGGAGAGAAAGGAGGCTCAAGGGAGACCTTCTTGTTCTCTACCATTACCTGAAAGGAGGTTGTAGCCAAGTGGGGATCAGCCTCTTCTCCCAGGAGGAAACGGCTTCAAGCTGCACCACGGGAAGTTTAGATTAGATATTAGGAATTTTTTTTTCCACAAAAACAATTGTAAAGGATTGGAACAGGCTGCCCAGGGAACTGGTGGAGTCACCATCCCTGGAAGTGTGTGGGTATGCACTTGAGGACATGGTTTAATGGTGAACATTGATGTGGTGCTAGGTTGACAGCTGGACTTGATCCAGGACTTGAATACCTTTTTCAATCATAATAGTTCTGTGATTCTATGATTCTGTTAAGCCAGGGCACCTAGGGATGTGGGGAGTCATGGAGGAACACCTGCTGTGCCAGACAGGAACTTGTCACCATTGGTCCCTGTCCCTTAAATCCCTGAGTTTACTCAGAGGAAGAGAGAGTATAGGGAATTCTCCGTATCATGCATCCTATCTGCCTATCAGGCCAGTCCCAGGGAAGGAAGAGTTTTATTCCAGCAGTATGTCTCTCTAACTCTCTGATAGTCCTCAAACTATTCACCTCCTCCTGGAGCTCTTTCACTAAGCAGGGTTTGTCTACCCAGGTGCATCTGCTGGGTAGATATTTTCTCTCAGAACTTCATCTTGACCAATTGAAGAAAATCTTACGTGCCTTTATTTTTAAGAAGCAACTGACAACTGACAAATGAATAGTGATGGTGCAGTTGGACCTTCTCTGTTGTAGGATGTGAAGGTTGATGGACAAGTTTATAGAATGTCAAGTCATATTACCAGCTACATGGAGATATGATCTGATGGGCAGAAATCACATCTTCAAAGTGGCACTCTGATACACTGGAGACTGAGAGCCACTGATCTACCTTTCAGTGATATAAATTTGTTTGCAGTGATATAAAAATAGCTTTCACTCTGGATACAAAAAGATTATAACTTGAAAGGTCATGAAATTTATAACGATTCTTGAATAAAAGATCTTAGGCATGAGGTGCAATGCTTTTCAATTTTTTTTGTTTGTTCTCTTTTATTAATATATAACTGTACTTTGCTGGGTTAGTAGGAGGGGCTTTTTTCTGGTAATGACTTGGAGTTATTTTTGCAAAGACAACAGCGGCAGCAAACTTCTGTTTAAAGTTTCTGAGCTCAAAATTAAAGCATCTGAGTTCAGACAGCTTTCAGGTGATGTTTGGGGGTGAAGACTGAGGGAGCTGCATAAGGCATTGCCTTACCCAGTCCCTCTCCTACATGTTACTGGTGACTGTATGTTATCTGTACAGTCCTCACTTGTGCATTCAAAAGTGGAGTTCTGAACACACCAGTGCCTTACCTTGAAGGCACTTCAAGCATGTAAAGGACTGCTGTCAACAATGTCATTTTCCAGGAAAGTGAAATCTGGCATCTGAGCAGTCCTGACTTCTCCTTTGGTTGTCCTCTTGGGGTCCACAGTGTAGCTGTGAATCTGTTGGTGTTATTCACTACACATGTACTTTAACAAGCCTTGCATACACCATACCTGACACTTGTACCATTTGTTAGTTCCCTGCTTAGAGACTGTATCCAAATAAGAGATCCAGATCCATTCCTTCCTTTCTTTGAAGGAATTAGAGGTAATCTCCATTTTGATGTCCTTTTTGTCCCTTTCCTTTGAAGTTTCCCTGCTTAGAATAAGATAGAACTGTCACACAACAGTTTTTTTAAATGGCTTGAATTAAAAGGAATTAGAGTCAGGATGCTGTATTTTATCTTTTTTTTTTTTTTTTTTTTTTTTAATTAGTTTTTAATTCCATGCAGTAAATGTCACCGAAATAGTCCCCAGAGGTGCCCACACCCCCTTTCTCTCCCTCTCCCTGTGAGAACCATGGTGCTAATCAGACTAGATTAACTAGATTTAACAGGGGCTAGCAACAGATGTTCAGGGAATGAGTATAAGAGTAGGATACTCACAGAATGGTACTTTCCTTGCTTATGTTCTTGCAGTTTCAGGCTCTCTCTGGTTCAGAGACGACCTGAACTGAAGCCAGAGGCTATAATCAGACTAAAGTGTTTAGTAGTCCTTGGTGGAGCTTTTCTCCATTATCTTGTCTAATCAACTTTTGAATCCATTTATACTCTTGGCATTCAAAACATCCTGTAGCCACAGGTTCAGTAATCCATTTAAGCACTGAATGACAAAGGTACTTCCTTTGAGTATTTTGGAAAATTTTCTTTGTCATTCCATTTGATGTTCTCTCATTTCCATGTCATCAAAAACAAAATATAATTAACCCATTCCATATTAATTTTATAGATTTCTGCCATATCTCAGTCATCTCTGGTCTAAATGTCTCAATCAGTTATAAGAGAAGCTGTAGAGAAGTCTTGCATGTCTTTTAGCCTAATAGTGGCACTATGTTCCTCTTCATATGAGATGACCAGTAACACCATCAGGTTTTCAAAATGTGAGTGCACCAGTGACCTGCATATATTCATAGAGTTATACAGTTTTTTTTTCTTTCTCAGTTCTGCTCTCTATTCCTCACTCAGCTGTTCTTGACATTGTCTTTTTCACTATACTTAAATATTAAACTCACACTTTCAAAAAGTTATTGACCGTAATTTTAGGTTTTGGTTTGTCTGTTTATTTGTTTTTATTCTGGAAACTGTGTGCATACAAATTTCAATATATAGTTAAATTAATAAATTTTAATGGGACATGAAATAAATTTTTATATAAGGTTCACATAAACTAAACTGAAATAAATTCATATAAATTAAATTAACTAAAAATGTTTATTTTTAACAACTTAATTAATAAAAATTAGGGTTTTATGGAAATCAAAACTATATTTTTGTGCTTTTGCAAGTAATATAGAAACTCTGCATTTCCAATAATCAGCTGGAGACTCTGAGGAAGACGCTTATTCTTACCAAAAAATATCAAATGTGTGTGCTTTAGGTCACTTATTGCCACCTAACTGCTTAGCAATTCACAGAGTGTTGGTCACTTTAATACTGTAGAGCTGCTGTGTATCCTTTCCAGCAGAAAAAGCATACTAGAATCACCAGATTCCTATAGGAGGCTGCTAAGATCATTCAGACCTCAGATAGCCAGAAGGCACTAGCAGTTTTATGAAGATTCTCTTGGGCAGGCTAGAAGAATTTCATTGACATTTATAACCATTTTTATTAGATATAAAGGGTATCTAAAATTTCTTCTTCTACTTAGTAGTATTTCTTGCTCTCATCTCCAAACAGAGATTGATTTCATTTTGTGCTCAAGTTAAAAAAAAAAAAAAGAAAAAACAAGAGGATGAGTCAGCTTTGCTGGGCGACTGTAAAAAAAATTGATTCCTTCTGTGTGCCTAGTAAACCTTCTGGGTGGGACCTAATATTTCCTAGGCATCATTGCCTCTTCAAATAACAAACAATTTCTAAAATAAATAGAATCCTAATTTTCTTATATACCCAAGTTATATGGGCAATCTCAAAGTTGATGGAATCAAATAGGACTAAGACATACAATGCTGGATATCTAGTGCTCTCCAAAAAATGCTAGAGTAAAAGCCTGCTCAAGCATACCATAAATTTTGCATGGACAGGGAAAAAGTTCACTGACTTGAAGTTTAATTTGGTAAAAGTTAAATAGAAAATTAATGTAAAAGAAGCAGTTACATACACAAACACATTAATGTTTATTCACAGACATATTAGGTATCTGCAGAGTTCAACAGGATAATAAACAGCATGATGAACTATTCATTGTGAATCACTGATGGAATTCATTAGTTGTTTTTGTAGTGTGAATTACTAGGAAACACATCAGGATTTCCACGATTTTTTTGTTATTCAAAATAACTCACTGAATGTCTTGAACAAATAGCATTTCAGTGTACAGATTTTCATATTTATGAATATTCATGTATCATTTACTGGGTTTTAGCTTATTCAAAAATTCAAATTTCATCTGTTTTTTTGACATGTTTAGACATGTTGATATATCCCTACACCCTATCTAAAATTGACAATCCTTACAGTTGAATTTCTGGGGCAAATATTTGCATTAGTACATTAAAATATTCTGTGCCTTATTATTCTGAAAGAACATACTTAAAATTCTCTCAATACTGTCTTCAGAGTATATATTTGAACTATTTTCCTATTTTTCTAGTTTATTTACAGAAAATGAATAGAAGCAGTCCAAGTGAAAAACTGGATGGAAACTTTCCCAATATATCTCCCCTCAGCAGTTTTATTTAAAGGTTATCAACACATGTAGTGTATAGTGGATGGATTGTTTCATGGCCTTTATTAACACATGTGGTTAAGAAAGCAAAATGAACAATTGAACTTCAGTATAAAATTCATTATTTCCCCTTGAAAAGGTTTTTTGAGCTTTTTCCATCTACCATTTCATACTTTAGATTAGTTCCTCTCTCCATCCACCCTATTCAATGGATCCAGTCCGAAAGAACTTTAAGATCCATTCTTAAGTTTATGTCTCTTAAAGGTTCCTGTAGTTACTCTTAATTCCACACTGATCACTCTGTTGTGACTATAGACCTTACTGATGTGGGCAAAATAAAGAGAAGACTGAGAAATTCCATGTTTAAGTCTTTTCATCACACTTAGATCAGGAAAGATGAGGTCTCGTAGACATATATGTTAGTACAAGTGGGACAAAGTAGATACAATCAATAGACTGTTGTGGATGTTTCATCAGGGGATAAAATTACACAAAGTAACACTTGTGAAGGCATGTCTCAGGTACTGTTGTCTAACATAGCTTGGGGAACTTGACTGACCTTACATGTTTGACTTTTCTGTATCAAATATTTGTCTAATCCCCTTTCACTTTCTTACAGCATAACAATATCATTATAGGTAAGAAAAACTAGAGAAACCAAGCACTCGAGTTCAGATATAGGAATTTATTTTTGCAGAAATGTTTTTGACCTCTTAAAAAGTCTTAATGGAAAGCTCAATGCAAGTATCACAACAGGAAAATTAATATTTCAAAGTTGCATATCATGGAAGCTTAAATCCCAGCCTTTAGTCTTATGCTTTAAAGAAAGATAAAATTCAAATTTAGCTCCAAATGTAACACTCGAGTCTGCAGATGCATTACCATGACAAGATTTACCTTTTCAAAGCTTTTTATCTGCAAGAACCCAATTAAGTAATACGTTGAACACAAAGAATATAAAATTAGCTCTACCCAAATCATGTACAAAATTCCACCTGGCTCAAAAACCTGTTTCACACATATCTATTCATGTCTTTTAAAGATATATATGATATTCTGGAACTTATATGATCTTCTGTCAGCACAGCAATTGATTCCCTGACAAATAAAGAACTCTTACAAATGGAGAACCCACAAATGGTTTGGGTGGGTGACTAGAACTGTTATGCCAAGAGGACACAACTGTCCCAAGTCCCAAATAAGAACCACTCTTCTTCAAATATCACCTATCTTCATATCAACATGTATTTGGGAAATTGTTTTACAAACCACAAAAGCGATCCCACTGATTGTCTTGCTGAGGGATCTTCTCTTCTTTTTCAATACTGCCATGCTCAGCTGAAGTACCAGATAACAAAACAGAAAGATGGGTGATACATTTTTTGCCTCCCACAAGAAGTAATTTTATTACAGTTATATATGCTGCTTTATTTTTAAACTGGTATTTTTATAGACCTTTTCCTTTCATATTTTTTCTACATTTATATTTCTGTCATTTAGTCTGCTTATCTTTGAGGAAACCATTGTTTACATTGTGTTTTTTTCCCATTTTTTTCTGCAGAACTATTTGTGTAATTGCTTTTTTTTTTTTTTTTTTTTAATTGACATTGGTGTTCTGTTCTAAATATCTTTTTTCATTTATGATTTCATCTATAACAGTTCTGTTTTACATACTCTTACCTCCAAGGAGATGACAACTTATGAGGAGAACAAACCTTCTTGTCCCTTCTTTTTGATACCAATGTCAAGGTAATGTTAGGCACTTTTTAAACTTTTTTTTATCCCCCTGTCCTTTTCTGCTGCCTTCCTCCCATACTTCATCATTGCTGTTTGGTTCATTAACTATAATTTCTAAGCAAATAAGCCCTGGAATTGAGTAAGGGGAAAGGTAAAATTTAGCCCCAAAAATTCAATTTATGTATTGTGTTTAAAAGCAGATAAATAGGTACAAGCAAATAATCAAATTAAGAGAAAAAGAACTTTGTCTATGGACTTTTTTTTTTTTTCAACATAGCTAACTATGAAGCCAAATGTGTGAACAGAGAATATAAAAAACAAACGTTCTCAAGTGTGTTTAAGAAGAATTGTCTCTGAAAAGGACTAATTATTTTTGTGGTTAACTATTTGTGTTTCAGCTGCTGTGTTATGCCACAGCTAAGAGGGAAAAGCAGTTCTTTCTGTGTAAGATAGGAAATATGTTGGAGTAGTAAGATGTCATGGCTTCTATAAATGGCACTAATGAGACTGGAGGACAGTATCTGTTTCCAGTGTCTCTGGTTTGTACTATATACACATATGAACAAGATGTATAAAAGATCCAGAGAAATGCCTTACAGCTGGAGTTTACTCTGCAACTAGGTAAATTCAGTCCAGGAAACATACTTCTCTTTCCTCTTTCTTTTCTTCCCTTCTCTCCTTACCTCAATTAAACATCAGAATAATGAATCTATCAAAAAATCAAAGGTACTGGAAGGTGCTCTAAGGTCTCCCCAGAGCCTTCTCTTCTCCAGACTAAACACCAGCTCTTTCAGCCTGTCTTCATTGAAGATGTGCTCCATCCCTGTCTTCGTGGCCCTCCTTTGATCTCACTCCAACAGGTCCACATCCTTCTAATGTTGAGGGTCCCAGAGCTGGAAAGCAGCTTTCCAGGTGGACTCTCATAAGGGCAGACTAGAGGGGGAAAATCACCTCCCTTAACCTGCTGGCCATGCTGCTTTTGAAGCAGCCCAGGATGCAATTTCTGAGCTGTGAGCACACATTGCTGGGTCATGTTGAGCTTCTTGTACAACAAATTGTTAGTTACTTACAGAGTTACTTACTACATGGAAGAAACATACAAAGGAAAATCAAATTGGAATCAAATTAGAATGATTTGAACTGGAGAGAAAGACCAGAGATTCAGAAGGATACGGGAGAACCTCCGAATGATTGATAAGGTTGAGTGGACCCCCTTGCTTTCTGAATTCCAGATGGAGTTTAGGTGCAGCTAGGTTCAATCTTAATTTTAGACTTAGCCAATAATTTATGTCTAACAGAATCAGCTACATGGATTTAATTCATTCAGCATTTTATCCACCTCTTATTTGGGATCTATTGTGAATAAGGGATCTTTCAGACAAACACTTCGGGAAATCTTTTTGCAATTTAGAGAGAACTTGAATTAGACTCATAGAGAGAAGTCTATTATTAGTAGATGGTCTCTCTACCTTGAGGAGAAACTTTGAGAGGTGTCTCACCTCAAGAGGAGATCAATATCATGCAGCCACGCTGCCTAGAAGGGAAGGCTCAAAGAAGGCTCACTTAGGCTGTTATATTTATGGAACAAAGTGGTTAGCTTATAGTCAAATTACATATAATGGGAAGGCGAGGATAAGAATCCTTATACCCACAACTTTTTGTGTTTCTTGATATATGAGTCTTGGAATAAACGTTAAGGACATGATTGGTGTTCCCATCATCAATGCCTGCTGGGTCACACTATTCATTTGGAGGTTCCCTAGAGGAGTCCTTGGCCTAGCTAGAGATCAGGCCTTTATCTCCTTTGGAGCCTGTATCAAAGCACTGCTGTTTTGGTTAAGGGGCCGACCATATCCATCACAAATGTTCACAAAATCCCCAGTCCTTTTTATACTGAATGTAATGGAAATTTTATACTAATGACAATCTGTTCTAATTAATCATATCTAAGTTTTTTATGACAGGTAACTTAGAAGCTTGCCTCATCACATTTTGCAGCTTCTCTCTTAAAGATACTTTTGTTACTCCTTTGAAGAATTTTAGTGGCAGATATCTTTTTTTTTTTTTTCCTGGAGAAAAAAGAAATTAAAAAACCTCCGCAAAAGCCCAGAAAACCTCACCTCAAGTGTCAAGTGGCATTCCAGTTGTCATTTAACATAACTGCATGTAGCAGAACGTTGTGTAGGTGGTAATGAGACCGTGACACATAAATGCCCCTTTTTAGAAGGGCTAATCTACATTAGTAAGTAGTGTAATGCAGTCGTAACAGTTCAAAAGTTTTCTGAGGACTCTGTAGTGACTCCATTTTATTTCAGACTAGCTCCTCTCTAGTTCTGCACACTAAATGCCTGGTAGTTGTTTGATGTAGATGCAATCCCAGAGTGAATCTTCTAGGTTAGTCTTATTATAAATAAATCTAATTTATTAGCTCAAAAATCACTTGAAGATATATATTCAAACATTGTAAATAGGTACCATCAGGAGATTTCCTTCAAAAGCACTCTACTGGTCTGACCTAAAATTCTGACATAGATGCACCCAGCAACATATATTTTTTCTTCTACCTTTTTAGCAAAAGATTTGGAATTCAGATCAGAGATCTGTTTTACAGACTTAACTTCAGACTTATTTCCTTTAAGAAACAAGCAAGCAATGCAATCCTCTACAGCAAAGTCAGCCTGTTAGACTTTCAAAATTAGACCTGAAAAGAACATACCTTTCTTCTCTTCCAACATATTGACATTGTCAGTGTTGAAAACACGAATAAGAGAACTGCTTTAGTTCAACTGCTGCTGCTGAATCCAACCGTAAAAGAGGCAGGGTGATTAATTGTATTCTGTGCACTTTCACATCTCTTGAAGAAGCTGGTAGACATTTCCCTATGAAATGCCAGTTAGAGATTCCTAAATTATGTCCATTTTTATTTCATATTAAAAGTTATTTTAATAAGCAGTATTAAAGCTGAGAGTACCCAATACAGAGTTTTCTCTTGATGCAGGCCAAAGCTATAGATTGCTACAGGCTAAACACTTTAATCCACTAAAAATAATTCCATGTATACCAAAACAATACAAAAATAAATAAACACCAACCCCCCCAAAACAAAAAACAAACAAACAAGACAAAAAAAAAAAAAAAAAAAAAGGAAAGAAAAATACTAAGGAATCAAAAGCTTCTCAAACAATAGTCTAAGGGTATTTTAATTTCTTACATGATTATGAGAACCTTTTTACATGTCCTTCAGAGAGACCTCTTATTTTACAGTTGCCTTGATTCCAAATCTGACTGTAATAATTATAAATTCTTCTTAAAAAATTTCTCTGACTTTCTACACTTTGGTCATATCTTTAGTAAAGGGTCAGCTGAAACCCTTGTGTCGACTGTCCAGTGTATTTCTTCATTTATTTCAGGGCAGAAATGTACTGTCTATTGTGTATGCACTATATAATTCATATAACTTGCACCCTTCTCCACTGTCTTGTTTTTCCAGGTGTCCAATAAATGTAAGCATATTTAATAGGATGGAGACAGTCAGTGTCTGAAACATGGTCATGTTCAACCATGTAAGAGGGTGAACAATTGCTCCCTGAGTGGTGTGATGGTGTCATGACAAGTGTGCAGATGGTGAGATGCTAGGTTGGGGCTGGAGAGTAAAATCCTTCTGTAACTTTGCATTAGACCTACTCCAGGAAATACGATGCTTTAAAAATAATTGCTGAAGTGGGTTGGTAGCAGAAGAACAAAACCCCATATTCCCATATAAATACCTGGAACACAAGGTTCCTCTTTCATTCTCCCAGTACTGCCTCCTCTTTCCCTCTGTGAATTCAACAACAGGGTGAGAGAAGACTGATGTTTTCTGGCAAGGTTCAACTGAAAAATTCCAGAACAGAGTTGGGGAGCAACCTCTGTAAATTATTTAGTCCAAGCTTCTGTGCTGTTGAAGGTCACCTAGTACAGGATGTTCAGGTGTACGTCCAGTTGAATTTTGATATTAAGTAGAATTTCTAGTTCTAGAATTTCTAGTTCTAGAATTTCAGTTTCTGTCCCAATCATTGTCTAGGTTCTATTGATTGTATTGACCAGCTTTCCACTGATTGAAAACAAGAGCTTAGATATTCAGCGCACACAAACACACCTACATATGAACATCTAAATGCAAATGTCTAATCTCAGACTGAATACCATTTCATAGATCTGTTAGTTAAGATCTGTGAGACTTAAGGGCATGAAACTCAAGCAGCCTGAGAAAATCAAACAAGTAGGTAAACAAAACTATGGCACAGTGCACAGGAGACCATATTAGCAATGGTAACTTATCAATGTAACTTAACTGCTTAATTAGCAAACCCATATTAAGAGTTAACTGGAATTTTAACTAGAAGACAACATTAAGTCATATTACTGCTAGTTATTCTTTAAAGCAAACAAAAATTGCTTTATTAACAAAATTATGAATGTAAGATAGTTTCTAAGAACCTGTTCTGAGAGGTTTCCAGATGGTGTATTTCTTCATGTAGTAAAAGAAACCATATGTTTTCTGCTAAATTACTTTCTGCTTTAAACAAAAGAAAATAATAACAGAATATAAGAAAATTAAAGAGAAAGGTCTTCGCCCTCATCACTTTTTATGTAATAACATGTATATGAGTTGCCAGAAACTCACCACATCCTTCTGAAAAGACAAGCACAAATAAAATTAAGTGTTTTGCCTTTGCACCTGTTAACAGTTTTCCACAGTTTAAGTGATTAGGGATCCAAATGCCAGCAGAAGCCATTAGAGGTTATGTGGATATTTCTGACAAGAGAGACAGTTTTCAGACCAAGGAACATGCATTGGCTTGTGTCTTCATTGCTTAGGATTAGCTTCATTTAGGGTAGATTTGTCTCAGAGAGCTTCAGTGGTCCAAAATAATGTGAGGGAAGATGATGATTAAGCATAATGGTCAATTGGGTCCTGATTTTACTCCTTGAAGCGTTTTTATTTGAAGATGTAGATTTTATGACCTTTTTTTGCAGCTCAGTGGGTTCTTAAGGAACAGCAGTATGAATGAGAATATGGTTCATTATAGTCTTTAAAGGTGTTGGGATTTTTTTTGGACATAGTGCAATCCACCAATATTAGAGATTCCTAAGGAGGCTCTGAGTGAGATACCACGTCTCTGCAGAGGTATTAGCTTGAGGAGTATAGTCATTTTAGAGTAGTGATTTGTCCATTCTAATTAGCCCTGCTTAGGCAAATGAATCCAGTAATTCAGTTATACTTCTTTTAATAGTGATATTTTGTTCAAATTATTCCATTCAGATTTCATTGCTGATAATATTTTAGTAAAATGGATGATGTATATGGGGACATCTTCTCCGTAGGTTATAGTAAGTCTAAAACCAAGTTTTTTCCATGTGAAGTAAATCACTGAGCATCAAAGAAAGCGCTGTTTTAAGCCCCAATTAGCACAAAAATTCACAGAAATGAGAGCATACTTTGCATCCTGCAGAGATACGAAGCTCAGCTCCATTCCAATTATAAAACACGATGATCAGTATCTTCGCAGCACAGCACACATCCAATGATTATATGATATACTGTCACTAGAAGCTCTTTACCCTACACAGACCAAACATCTGTCTCTTGTCCAAAAAGCACTACAAAAGCTACCACTCATAAAACAAATAATCATTTCATAAATAGTATACTAAGATAGTTTTTAACATATAGGAGTTAGGAGCCATCTATATAACTCTACATCAGGGACCAGATCCATTATCAAATGTAGTTGTATTCATTTAGTAGCAGCTGCCAAAAGGATGCCACAGGTAATATAGCACAGTTGTAAGCTGTAATTAACATCCCACGGCAGTTTAGCAGACACTGAGTCTTGTATTTCATTCCTGTTCTGTGCCACTATCAAAGACCCTGTCCAAAATGACCTAGACATAGATGCATCTGAACAATAGTGTACCTTGAATCCGTATATGCTATAAGCTGCTGCTGCTGCTGTTGTAATGGGCCCTGAGGCACACCAAAAAGTCACTTCTCAAAAGAAGACAAATGTAAGATTCTATTTAAATTCTTCTTGCTTTAGTTTCCATTTTGCCTTTAGTGATATGTCTTACAGAAGATAATTAGCGCCATGAATGAGCCATCTGCATCACTCATGTTGATTTTCTACTCCCTCTGGAGCTGAACCTTTAGCCTTTAGCTTAGCCATTTGGTGCCTGTGAGACTTAGGCGTATGTCACAGTCATTGACAAAGATAAATAATGACACCCTACTGAAGTAAGCAGAAGCTATTAATAAAAATAATGTGAAATGGGCTGATCTGAATGCTTCTCACTGGTAACATGCTTTTAAAAAAGCTTACACTTCTATCAGCACTAAAACTTCCTCTATAGGATCCCCAAAAAAGAGAAAAAATATAAAAGAAAAGAGGGAAATTATTTAAAAGTTACATAACCTGCCTCTGTCTCTGCATGGAGTTTAGTTACAGTAGTCACGGTAGGATGTATAACCAGATTAAGAGAATGTTGCTCGGTTTTTCAAGATGTCAGTTAAGTGCAAGCTTTATTGATTTCAGCCCAATGAGAAGAGCTTTTCTTATGGTTTGCCACTCGGAAGAATCACACAGAAAAGGTTTCAAAACCCCTCTGCCAGTGCTGTTGTCCTTAAGTCAGTTCCATTTTAGTCAGAAGAGAGAAACATCAACAAAAGATGATTCTGTATCAATATGTCTTGTCATCCAAGGATTTTGTTCACTTATTTTAACCTCTTATAAGGCACCAAGATTTCAAATCCTGAAATTTGTATCAGACATTCTTCTGAACTCTTCAGCAGAATGCTCTGGTCTCTGTATATAGCATCTTGCACAAATAGCCTGAAGAGTTGGTAGGTCTCAAAGAATTAACCCCTCAGGGTATAATCCAATATATAGTAAGTCCTTGATTTAATTTGACACTCAACTGCAAAAATGACAATGGATTTTTGCAAAAAAAACCCAAACCCAAAAACAAAACACTGTTTTTTATGCACACTGTTGCCTAACAGCCCTCACTGGAAGAGAATAGCAGTTGGATGGACATAGGGTCGTGTTGAACTTTGTCACAATATCATCACAAACGGGTTTTTCTCAGTAGGAGAATATGCTTGGATGAGAAGAATGACAATAAACTTCTGATTGCTGAGAAAAGAAAATCTTGTGGTATCTGATGATGAAGTCAGTTCTTACCTTGATATTAAGTCTAACAGGTGATATTGAGATTTTTTTTATTATTTTATAAAGAAAAAATAAGTTACTCATCCAACACCATTTTCATTCGCATTTGTTGTCCAGATATGCATTAAATTTGCTTAAGTTACTTGTTGCAGCTGTTATTGCATCAGAAATCAGTGTATCAGTGAATGATATAAACCAGTTGACATCTGAGGCTGCCAGACTGGTGTTCAACACAATCAGTGAGGACAATCAGTTACTGCATGTAACATAGAAAGCCAAGATTTTAGGACATGCACAAATTCCTTCTCACCAGAGACAAATTATTGCAGTGGTTATTTTCATGCTAAAACCACCCAGACTTTTACTGGTCTGGAGACAGAAAGCTGGTTTAGCTTTCCATTCACGTTTTTTTTTTTTTTTTTTTAATTTTTTTACTGCTTGTGGCTGTTGAAACATTAGCTATCAGAAGAAGCATTCAAATAGGTTGCTTTTAACTCAACTTCAGTAACACAAATATCAGCTTTTGTATACAAAAGTGTAATTTTGGGAGATCTAAGACACACTGAAACTGGAGCCTGCAATACTTAAATAAACAAAGTGTCAGGATGTCTGGTTTAGGATATAAGTTAATAAAAGAACAAGGAAAGAAGTGGTACCATTTCTGACAGTTACAGCCTCAACATCCTCATTAATGAAGCAGAGGCTGATTTTTTTTTTTTAAACCACATTCATAATCATCTCTGAACTATAATCTGGAACTGAAACTGTTTTTACTTCCTCAATCGTTGACATTATCTTTCTGGATGTTTTGATGCCTCACAGACTTTGTGCTGTCCATTGGGTATAGACTTTATGGTTCTCGTAGAAGGCATATCAAAATACATAAAACAAAATCAAAGTGTCAGAACATCAGAAAGATATTACCAGATACTGTAATTAATCTGAAAATGTAGAGAGGGAACTAAAGTCTAGATTTTTTTTTCATACAGAAGTCTAATTTAGTTCAAACTTATTTATTTATTTATATTTTTGAATCTTCAGAAAGCATAACATGCAAAATTTATAAATAGTAGGGAAACATCTCAGCAGATATTAAACAGATTTGTGTTTAACTTCCTGGGCACATAAAAACCTTAGCCTTTCTTGAAGAGGTAATAGGATACAAGGAGAAAATCACAGTTAATGATTACCTAACAAAACCTGAAAAATTAACATACTACTGGTGGAATTACAGGAATGTCATGCCTAGAGGAAGAAGATAGAAATTTTTAAACTAAAATGGGCAATGTCTACAAGTATGTCTTAAGTAGAGTAGAATAGGGTATTAAAATATATATCAAGAAATGCATTGTGGTCACACAATATGAAAATTCTTGATATGAAAGTTCCAAATGCATCAGGAAGTTTTGACCTTTGGTTTGTCCATCACTGAGATAAATAAGATTTGTGTACCTGAATCATCTCTCTACCAAGTCCAGATTATTTTTAACAGATCATTATCTAGTCCACTTTACAGTGACTCATACAATATATCTTCCAAAAACAAGTCACAAAGACAGTTTCATGATATAATGAATCATATGGGACTTGTTTGGAATATGTCATTCCACTGTAAAATAGAAATTAGGATAAAATTCAATCAATTATCATAGATTTTCTCTACAAATTCAATCATTTTTTCCTGTTTGATAAGTGCCAGCTTTTTACTTCTTCACTACTCACTTTCATTATTCCTTCCTTTGAATTCCATCCAAACATAAACTCAACTGCATTCATTGTTACAACACTGATTAATGTTATTCAGCCGTTCTGCATATTTTTTAGTTTAAACTGACCTTTAAATATGTTACTGCTTTTGAATAATTTATTCTGTTCCAATTTAGAAGAGTAGAATCCTAAAGAAAATTATTTTGTTGAAAGGGTTTCTTCCCTACACAAGCATACAAATAAACAAATACTTCAGAAAAATCACAATTTATTTTCTATCAGATTTACAGACTTTCTAGATGAAACTAAGGTTTACTTCATTTTATTCTGGTAAATGTGGATAACACCTTTGTTTATCTTCATAGATTTTGGATGAGATTCCTCTTTTTGCATATTTTAAATAACTTTGCAACAATAGTTGCAAAAATGCTTTTCTTTCATCTTGTTCAATACTTACACCAAGGGAAGGTGTTTCCCTAAAATATTCTCTTTTTCAATACTGAAACCATCCTTCAGAATTGCCAGTAAATATTGTGTATGTCTTTTTACTTCCATGTCTTTCCAGATTTACCTTGGAGAAGCACATCTAAAACTAGTGGAATAGGAATTTAGTATTAATTTTATAGCATTCTAAAATCTTAAATAGTTGTCTAAACACATTATTATCGTTGCATGTTTGATCAGTAACAATGGTTGCTCCCTGCTTAATCTAACTATATATCTATTATTCTATGTACATCGTGTATAATTGATTACATAAACTCATTATATAATGATTCATGATATTGATTGTCTAAACCATGCCGTAGTTTTCTGAGTGAGCAATCTAAGTTTCATAAACAGGAAGACCTTTTTCTCTGCCTCACTGAGGCTTGAAATGTTCAAGACTAGTTTATGCAGATTTAAAGGTCTTTGTGCATTTTTTTTCCCCTTTTCTTCAAACAGAAATGTCATCACTGGTATTCCACAAGCTTTCAAGCTGTTACCTGAAGTAGTAAGAGGTCAAATTGAATTTGCATGCACTAAAGTTTATTTGTCACATACATAAGGCTTTATTTATTGAGAAGTTAGAGGGTTTGTTAGTGAGGACAAATGCACTGCTTTTGTTAAGAAAATATATGCTGGGACACATGAAGTATTTAGTTTGCCATGTGCAGTCTTGGACAACCTGCTGGCAGGTCAAAAGGCTGTTGGAGTGTCAGAGCTCATGATATAACTGGAAGGAACTGAGACTCTTGTGCTGGCAGCAATCTTGCAGCTTCTACCACCCCATCATTCCACGACATTAACCTTTGCCACTGAGTGCTGAGTTCTTACTTATAAAACTGTTTGAGTTTTTTCCTTTGGACCTTTGGCTAGGCTGTAGTCTGGCTACTGGTATATACTGTGCATGATGATGGAAGGTGCTAAAATCCAGGCTTCACCAGTTGCCTTATTCTGTTTGCTCAGCTGCTGTTTTTTGCCTGCCTGCCTTCCTTCCTTCCTTCCTCCCTCCCTCCCTCTTATACTTCAGGCAATTTTTTCCATCTCAAGGTTGTACATTTTCGGTGACTGATAATTGACCATCGAAGCATTGTCTACAACCCTGAGGCTTTTTTTCTGAGCTTATTGTCCTTACTTTCAAGTTCTCTGAAAGTTAAACTCCCTTAAATACCACATTGTAACAAGAGACCCCAGGTATAAAGTTCCTGTTACTTGATTGCCACAGGAAATTCTCATAACAAGTTCATAACAAACCAAATAGGCTCTATCCCTGCTGTCTTGAAAAATTAAGGGAAGGAAAAATAGTGTAATGCCTGAAGCTTTTACTTACAATAGCAGTATGGTATTTACTAAACCATGAGAAAACAAAATCTGAGCATGGTAGAAGTTTGAGTACTACATGAAAACAATGGGTGACACAGTACCTGCAAATAGTATGCAACAAAACCAGTGTCTTCCTTAACAGGTCAAGTTCCATCTTCCCATGTTAATATGTAGATTTTGATTAAACACTGTGGCAATTTCATTCTCTCCTTAGCATAAAGCTCAGCTTTGGTAAAATTGTTTTCTCTCCTATTTCTCTAGATGTCCTGTATCTCAAAGGAGAGGGGCTTTGAAGTTTTTAAGTCCTTAAACTTTTGATTGAGATGAAACTGTAGGAATTATACTTTTTTGTTTAAAAATAGAATTTCTTGTTGTAGCACTTACACAAAATATATTAACTCTTTGCAATGAGCATTCCACAAAGAATAATGCCAGAGGGATAAAGTATCCAAAAGTCTAACTCAGACAGTAAAGCTTTTAATTGGTAATTACTGCCCTTTTTTATTTCCATTATAAGCTTTTAAAGCCTGTTGACTTTTAGGTCTTCTCTGGCTTTACTGCTTGGTTTGATACTTAGGCTGAATCTGTCTCCTTACTTCCTAAGAGTTATTCCTGGGGGTTATTATACAAATTATTCCTACATTGACCTTTACAAAAGGGATGTGATAATTGCATGTTTTTGTACAGTAAATCTTCGTCTTCACCAGTGTCATCTGCAGCAATGAGGAAACAGCTCTTTATGGTGGTAAAGTGTCCATCATATGCAGGAGTTACCAATTTGACTTGGTGAGTCACTCACCTGAAAAAAGTTCACATCCTTTCTCTATTAAAAGGAGCGTGGAGTATTGAAGCTTGGGTTCCTGTGCTTTTAGCAGAGCCATTGAACTACAAGGTCCTCTGGTGCTGCTTCTAAAAGAAGTGTTATTCTTATTCTCTAGAAAATTCTTGGAAATCTTCAGGATTTATATTCCCTGTAAAATGTTCCAAATAAGGTAAAAATTGTCTTTTTCACAATTTTTGTGTTCTTAGTGTAAGACCTGTAGAATTTTGTACTTCAATTTGTTGGGGTATCCAGAACAGGATTGAAGAATGTCATGCAATAACAAAGATAACAAAATGAACCCTAAAACTGGTGCCTACATCAATAGCTAAAATGCTCTGTAGAGATGGTTATGATACCTGCTGAGGTATTAAGGAATTTAATTGGAATTTGCCTAAGTATAGTCAACCAGAGACTCAAAATGCACAGTTTATTATTCAAGAAAAGTAAGGGGAGGAGAGTGTAAAATAACCTGTTGTTCTTTGGTACTGTAGTAGCTATGCATTAAAAGAATCATTGTAAATGAATAGCAAATATGATATGAAGAGCCTATGAGTAAAGAGACCAGAATCAAACATGAAGAATAGATTAGCTGCTATGCTTGGGATCCAATCCTGCCTATTCACCACTTCTACTTTTTTAATAGGGACATGCCCCCAGATTTTGAATTCTCACTGCAGTTCATGCAATTCCAGTTGAGGCAGGATGTAAACTTTTTTTTTTTTTTCCTATGAAGCCAATTTTTAGCAGAACATTGATTAAGCACTCATCTATGGAAAACCTTGAATTAAGAAAAAATGACATGTCAGAAATCATTGCAGTTTGATAAGAAGCAAACTCTGACCTACATGTGTCAGAAGATAGGGTTTAACCAAATTTCTCTCAGGAAACATCCAACAAACCTTTATAAGAAACAGATTGATGGGGCTTTCTCAATGCAGCATGTATTCACTTTGCAGAAAGCTTTTATCATATAGCCAATTTTACAATCAACAAATCAATATTACATAGTTGCATTTCTTTGCATACTGAGCATGAAGAAAGTTGCTTACAATTCTGCATAGCATACTACATAATAAAAATTATGTCAAATGCTTCCTGAAGTCGACAAAGATTTTCATGCAACAGACACTGAGATGTTTTCAGCTTGTCAGCATCACAGATTTTCCACTTCTACAGAAGTTGAGTTTTATATTTGATTTAGGAAGAATTTTGCCACATAAACTAGATGTTTATTCACTGAAGCACATTGCCAAATTTAAGTGTTTCTAGTAAAAATACTCTTGCTCTGACTTTCCTGTCCCCTAGAAATAAGGAAAGGGAGTAATGTACTGTTTTTAAACTTTTAATTATAGATTTCTTTTGCCCTTGAAAAGGCTGGCAGGCACTTTATTAGGAGTTATGGTGTCACTAAATCAGACAGCAAGGAGTCATATGTGAAGTATGGGTTTCAGAATAATTTCCAGAAGACAATATGCTATGTGACTTGAAAATAATGTGTTCACTCTTCACTGTCTTTCACCTTTTGTATCCATTTTCACCCTTGCATAGAAAAGTTAATTGTATTAGTAGCACATTATATCCTCTGTAAAGAAGAGAAATAGCAAACCACAAAGTTTTGACCATTTAATTTTATTTTAGTAAGCATCAATTTATTTTATTTTTATT
This sequence comes from Pyrocephalus nanus, assembly GCA_038380795.1. Taxonomy (NCBI): domain Eukaryota; kingdom Metazoa; phylum Chordata; class Aves; order Passeriformes; family Tyrannidae; genus Pyrocephalus; species Pyrocephalus nanus. The sequence continues at coordinate 38,899,227 of CM076259.1, forward strand.
TTTTACACTGAACAAAGGAATCTGAAGTAGATTTGAAGGAAAATAACTTGCAGCTATTTCTCCTTGATGATCAAAAGACTTATTGAGAATATAAAAACTGCCTTATTGTCCTCTGTATTTTTTGTACCCAGCAAAGCTCAAAATTGAGAATTTCTTAAAGAAGGAGTTCAGTCACAAGTGTTCTCCATTGTATAGTACTAATACAGTACCAAGAACAGAAATTTAATTTATACCTTACCTTGTGATTTTATTCTTGTGTATGAAGATTAAACCCCTTAATTTTAGTATGATGAGTGTAACAGTGGATTGTACTCCAACTACAGCTTATTATAAATGTATGTAATGAAAAAGCAGTTTGCATAGGGACTAAAAGTAGAAGACATTTATTAGAATGAAAGTTGACAAAAATCAATAGTGTACACCACCATTCCTTTCAAAACAAGATTTATACTGATTTATATCTTCATCATAAGCTACATTTACATGGCAAAAGTATTTGGAGTACTAACATCCTTTGGTGTTTCTAAACTCTGTAGCCACAGGACATTGCAGGCCTGTCAAATAATTTAGCTCCAGCTTGCACACAGTCTCAGAGAGGTTTAGTCTCATGCCAAGGATATAATGCACATTAATCTGCTCTTTCTATGTCTTCTGCTTTCATTCAAGCTTTATCACAGCCTAATTCTCATAGCAACTGTCCTTTTACTTATTCAGAGTGTTTTGTGACATTAGGTGAGTGCTAAAGAGAAAAGGAGGTGAGTGCTAAAGAGAAGAGGTTTATTTTATTATTTTATGGGAGAAAACAGAGATGGCATGGTAAGCACACTGAAAAGATCAAAGAAGTTTTCTATGCAGACCAACAACAAAAACATTCTAATACAAACGTGGGAGACTTACAAATAATTTATTAATAAGTGATTGTGCTAAAGTAGCAAAGAAGAAACAGAAATCAGATGAAACCTCATGTTCGTGTTTTAATAAATTCAAGAAGAAGATTGCATCATGAGCACAGCTGAATCCATCACTTTAGAAAAAGAGATAAAAGGAAAGCAGAAACTGTGGCAAAAAAAATAAAGTCCAAAGCAGAGTCACAGTAGAAAATATCATTTCAGGTCTGAAGATTGACAGACCATTATGATGAAGCCCCCTCTGAGATTTATTTAGTCAGAGATGTACAGACTCTGCAACACAAAAGTCAGTGTGATTCCCAAATCTCTTGCTCAAAGAGGATTTTTGGTGAACTACTTGATAAGTGGAAAAAACAAACAAACAAAGCCCACCCAACCAATAAAAACAAAATAAATTAAAAAACCAACCAAACAAAAAACCCCAAACAAACAAAAACAAAAACAACCACCAAAACAAACAAACAAACAAAAAACAAACAAAAAACCCCAACAAACTAAAAACACAGATCTGGGAATCAATGAGGATGCTGAAATATAAGGATTCTGTATAAAATGCCCAGGTTGAAAGCTCGAGTATTTTCTCATTATCTGTGTTTCGTCTCATGCATGATAACAGGCATGACATAAAAAACAGAGACAATTACTAGAATGATTCAGTAGACTCTGCTTCTGTCTAGACTTGGTGCTGAGTCTCAGAACCATGACTCCAAAGTCAGAGGCTGTAGTGCTGTGCTAATTACTCATTGATCCAAGCATTTTATGGTTATGATGTTGTCTGACCATCTGCATGTAGAGACCAAGATATCTCAAGTACCTTTTTTTAACAATCTTATAACTCCTGGTTGTACTTCAAGAGGACTAGTAATGGCAAAGAATTTATTGAAACCCTATTCTAAAATATAGATTTTTATTATTTAGCAGTTCCTTATGTGTTTTTTTTCTGTTTATAAATCTAGCCAAGTCAGTATGTATAAATAATGGCTTTCTATTTTAATCAAAACTTAAATATTTCATCTAAAAATTTCAATAGTAATGATTTTATTTTTTCTTTTGAGGTGCTGATAAAACCACATGAGGCTTAGGAACAGATAGAAAAATGACAGAATCTGTTATTTCACAAACATTTGGAAATCATATTAAAAAATACACTGTTAGAAACATTGGAACAGTCATTAAATCTAAAGCTTGTCAAATTTGGTATCTGGTCTGTGATGATGGCTAATAATAGATGCATAGGTGAAAGTGTGAGGAAAACACTAGTGAAAATAAAAATATTTTACTGCAATGGTTTTCAATACACTCCCATAAATTTGCAGATCATGAACTTTATAAGTGGTGTATTTTCATGTCTCATAGCCCTCAGTGGATCAGTTTCATATTAATTTCCCTGAGTTTCAAGTTGTTTCAGAAGCCTTTGGTACTTCTTGAAATACAAAGTAAGTTGTGCCAGAGAGCTCCACTGTCAGTTTAATCTGATGCTCCCTAATGTTTATATTTGAAGAGGCAGTGACAAATCGTTCCCCATTCATACTCTCCGTGTCACTTATAGTTTTGTAAGTTTCTGTTGTATCTCCTTGTCCATCTCCTCCCCGTGTCAATTTAGCAGACTGAATAATATCTTTCTCTTTAGTGGTTCCTTGAATGGGGAATGGTTCCTTACCGTCTAAAAGTAAATCATTCCTATTACTTTTCTCTGTGTATTTTCTGCCTAAAACTACTATATCCTTTTCTTAATAAGGGAATCAGATATCTATATATCATTCAAGATGAGGGCATAGGGATTGAATAGTGGGACATGTTGTCTTCTCTCTAAAAAAAAAACCCCCCCCAAAAAAAACAAACCAAAACGCATTGTTTTTTTTTCAGTAATTCCTAACATTTTTAATCTTGCTTTGCTACTGATAATTGAATTGAAGTTTTCACACAGTTGCTTAATACAAAGGAAGATCTCTTTCATGAGTTCTAATTGCTCACTTAGAGCCAGGAATGTGTATGGAAAGTTTGGATTACTTTTTCCCTAAGGGCATTGCTTTAGATATATATGCATTGAATTGTTCTGTGTAGACATTCTGTGTTGTTAGCAGACTTTATCACCTCACTGTCTCCTTTTCCTGGAGTGTATTTGAATATCACAGGCACCAGTAGGGATCTCTGTGGAATCTTTCTACATTAGTGATCACACTCCACAGGTAATGTAGACCATTACCTCCTACTTTTGTTTCTGGTTTATTGGTTGGTTGCCTCCAGGCAATGGCTTTTTTTTTTTTTTTTTTTTTTTTTTTTTTTTTTTTTTTTTTTTCATTCCACAGTAGTTTTTTATTCCAGAGTTGTTTTCTTGAAGAGCACCTAGTGAGGAATTGAGGAATCTTGTCAAATGTCTTTTGGAAATCTGAGTAAACTATATCTTTTTGGTCTGTATGCTGACTCTCCCAAAGAAAGGAATTATTCTGTCAAGTATGATATCTGATATCTCTTTACAAAGACAGGGAAGACTGTTTTCTTGAATTTCACATTTATCCACTAATCCTTTCTTACACGCTTGTTTGTTTGTTAGTTTGTTTTTTACCAGTAGCATAGTGACAGATATAAAACATGAAACTTGTAGTAGTAATTAAAAAAGTAGTCAAAGCAGTCAGTGGCATCTAAGAAGCAAGTCAGCTACCTGCCAAAAGCCAATATTTAAAGTGTTTCTATAAGAGAAGATTAAATATATAGCTTTCTGTATAGACATCTCCTATTCATGCCTAAATTTAGGAGACTTCTTTTGGAGCCGAATCTCACCCTTTAAGCTGTTGAAATCTAATTTTTTTGACTAGTATTATTGCTGGGGTACTTTTGTAATTTTTAAAAGGTTGTGAAGATCATGCAAGGTAAGGTCCCTGGTGGCTGGAGAAAGGCCATTACTGCACTCATCTCCAAAACAGGCAGAAGGAACAATCCATGGAGCTGCTCAGCTCCAGTTTGGTCCCAGGGAAAATCAAGAAGCTAGTCCTCTTCATAACCCTTGTTGTACATGTGAAGGTGAATAAGGTAAATGGGAACAGTCCTCATGGATTTAACCAGAGGGCTAGGCTAAAGACTTACTGAAGTCTCTTCCAGTCCTAACTAGTACACAATCCTATGATTCTATGATTAAAGCCCTTTACTGTACATAAGTACTTACTCAAGGATCATTGCCATGCTAGTGAAATACACTTTAGAGATTTTTCCTACTGGAGCACAATCACTGGAATATGATATATCATAGCCTTACGGTATATAAAGCATTCTACGAAATTTAAAGTATAACATAATTCCTGCCCCGCAGAGCTGAAAAACAGCTAGAGAGAGAAGAAAAGCAGGAAACATTAAAGAAACTGGAGGAAAATGCGAAGTATTTTTTATTAGTATTTGATTTGATTGCATGTAATACAACAAATTGTAGCTATCACTGTGAAGACAAATCTTCAGAAAGGACCTGAGTGGCAAGGAAATCATGGATTTGAAGAGAAAAGCATTGTCTACAATCCAATTCACATCCAAATAATGAGTTAAGTAGTCAGTAGAAGTATATTTCTTTTGATCTACAAGGAATATCCCTAGGTACGTTTTAGATAGTAAATATATTTTGACATAATATGAAAAAAATCCACAATTTTTGAACAAGGCCAATAAATCTTTGTAAAATATAAGTGGAAAGCTGCAGTTTTAGTTAAGTATAAGAAGTATAAGTTTGATCATGTTTGCAGCTTATATATTACGTTGTTACAGTCAAGTAAAATAACAGACTACATATCTATTTATTTAATGAATCCAATACAATTTTGTCTAATTACTCATTTAATTCCAAGACCTGGCATGCAGCTGTAAATTCAGATGACTGAGGCTTTGTACTTTACAAAACTGGACACAAGTAAATTCCGGTATGTGGGCTGGTTATAAAAATTTCTTAAAGAAATCAGTGTTGTAAATTTGTTCCAGAATAATGTTAACTATACTAAGAAACCTTGATGATGTTTAATTATCATGTTGAGCACAAATAATGGTAACTTTTTTTCAGAAAAGGTGGTTGGAGTACTAAGGTTATCTAAAGTACTGAGGTACTACAGTACAAGCATCTGACATACTTGCTGAAAAAAAATATTTGCAGTAGTTACTTGTTCATCTCAACATCAAAATCTATAAATGCCATACTTATAAATGGCATTCCATTGAAAAGTGCTGATTTATGGCCATATCTCAGCAATGTGTTCAAATTAAATATAGTTTGTAAAAGGCAGGGTTTTCTACTCTCCCCTACTTACGTCTGACAGACAATGTAAGTGGTTTACTTCTAACTAAATATATATGTGGGACAGGCAGAGAACAACCATTTTAGCTACTATTCACAAAGAGTTAACAAAAATACTTAAGAAATTATCATTCTGGATGAAACAGGTAAATCAAAATTTGACAAAGTTCTGTGGTTCATTCTCCCATCCTGTGTCAGAACACAGTATATATAGATTGTCTTAGTCTCATGTTTGTCTAAACTTTGTTTATTTTAATGATAGGAATTTTACAGCCTCCATCACTCAGCACTCACTTCTGCTTTCAGACTTCAGAAAAGCCTTCTAAAAAAAACCCTATTATGCTGAAAATTGAGATGCTCATTTCTCATGTTGTTTTCCAAAGACAGAACAAGAAACCTTGTAGGTCCATAAATGTAAAATATAATTCCATAAATGGTTACTTTTCAGCATGTCCATAAATTGTAAATTCTCAGCATATCCTTCCTCAGTTGAACAAAAACTGTCTGTCAAAGACACCATTTCCTTGCTCTTATTTTTGTAAAGCTCATAATTTTATTCTCTGTTCTCTCTTGGTCTATAATGTTCTCTATGTTTTGTAACGTGCTCTTAAAACTTGATATTCTGCTTCCTGAAGTCTGCTACGAAAGTAAGCAGAACTAAGAAATCATCTCCGATGTCTCTCAGTGCCCTTTATTGATCTCTTCCAAGATGGGAGACGGGCACTGCCTCTCCCATTCCAACGTTCATTGATTTGTTCCAAGATTGCACTTACAATGAAAATAAATTATTAATAAAATATTGAATTTTATGGGACTTAGGACACTTGAATTCTCCTTAAAAATGTTCAATAAGTACTACATCTTTATAAGTATGTTCTTTTTCAATTTGCCTATAACCACTCAATTGTAATATGGTTCATCTTTATTACAATTTCCTATTTAAGTCATATAAATCAGTGTAAAAATGCTCATTAGGGTCTAAACCAGGATGCTACATTCTTGATTTTCTATGTCAGTTACTACCTCATAGAGGGTGTTTAGGTCTGAAATATGCTTTGATACAAATGTCTGGGAAGATATTTATCCTATTATTGCCTTGTTACTTGTTGAATGCTTACAGATTATTCAGTGCTTTTCCTGGTATATTTATAGGATCCAGGATTAATATGTAGTTGGTTCTGCTCACAGAGGTTTCCTCTGCAAGGAGATTACACTCATCTATGTTCTGTGGTCCTGTGGGAGTTCTTAAAGATAATTGCTAATGGGTTGGAAATTGATTGACATGTTTCTTAAGTACTTTAGTGCAGTCTTTTGCAACTTGTGGCCTGTGGACTATTGGAGGTCTGTAAGACACCATCTACTAGTTACTTCTTTATTTATGTGTTAGACAGAGTAGACTTCAGAACAGAAAAACATGGGAAAGAAGACAATTCATCCAGCAAAGTTTCTATTTATGGTTAAGAAAAAAAAAAAAAAAAGAAAAGAAAATGGGGAAGAAGGAAGATCTAAACAGCCCAAATTTATAATATGGCTGTTATTTATCATTATTTGAATGCAGATACAAACCATAGTGACAATACTATGGGAAATGTGCTATGAATGTTTTTTCAGAAATAGTGGGGAGAGAGCAGGGAAGGAAATATCTTCCAACCATACCTAGTAGTATTTTTGACAGTAATCTACAGGAGTTAAAACCATAGTTGGGAAAGTTTACTGATATCAATAAACAGTGGCTAACTCCTGTGTTTGCTCAGTACACTTCATGTGATTAAACATAAGAAATTCAAAGAGTTATGAAATGAAGTAGTAGTTAGAATGGTGCATTTCCAAAACTTTAGGATTACAGGGCAAAGAATCTACCACATAAAGCAACATTAAAAATCTGTCTGTCGTTTATTCACCTCCCAGCTCTCTTTATGGTGCATGGTGAGATCAGATAATTTTCCTTTCAGAGATAAATGCATATTTTCAGTTAGTTAGGCTGACAGAGGAAAAGGTGCAAGACTGTAGAATTCTGAGGAAGGTGCTACCATTCTCCTATGTACTTCCTTGGCCAGAATTCAAATTTAAGCACAGGAATAAAAAAATAAATGCACACAACCACTCAGCTGAGAGAGAGCAGAGGCAAAACCTACAAAAGCAGTTTCAATTTTCTTTCCTTTGTTCTCATTATTAATATATTTGAATCAAGGCTTTTTTCTCTAAAAATGTCTTTAAGAATTCAGTTTCTCCATCAGATTTCTGCTAATACAAAATACATGAATAGCTAATTTAGCTCAGTGGAATAATTTCATTACTTTTGCTCTTCTGCCCCTTTTCACAACTATTTGAGGTTCTAGAAAAGAAATCAAAACTACCTCTTTAAGCATCTGTATGTTCTGTTAACTTTTAAAGGACAATGTATTATATAACACAATTATACGAAATGTTGTACAGTATATTGACCACCCTGAAGTGAGAAGTGATGCTGAGCACTCTAACAGCTATAAAAAGGTATACTTAACTCCAAAATAACAAAACAAATCTAATTAACTTATGTCTACATTTCCATGGTGTATTCTTACTTGAATAGTAATTTTCCAAATAAAGGCACCAACAGTTTGGTTTAAGAACATATCTAAAACATGTCTGGATGCTGTGACTTTTGATTCCATAGAAGAATTCCCAAGTCACTTGAAGATACTGTTTCAGTACATTTAACACACAGGTAATTCTGCTTTAATAAGCAGTTAAGCAATTATGGTGACTTCAACTTAGTGTTAATTGACCTTCATATTGTGGCTTGGATGTTAGATGATGATGAAAATCCTTTTTCAGGTTTCTCTTTAACCTGAGAAACTTTGAACTTAAAACTTTACAAATGGTGATCAAATCACTGTGTCATGGATTTAGGTAGGGAAGAAAGCCTTCTCCACATGTACTACTTCTCACTGTGAAGCAAAGAATACAATTTTCACTGAAGAAAAGAAAGAAAAATGATGCAGTGTGAACTTGTATCAGTTTAGTCACTCAGTAAGGGACAGAATCTCTCAGTCTCAGGTATTTACTTCCTGAAGTATGTATGTATTTTGTGTTTAATAGGCCTCTTGATCACTTTGTTACCAGGACCATTCTGGCATATCAAGGAATGCTCAAGCTTTCTGGATAGAGAAGGCGTGTTTTTTGATTACAGCTGAGAGAAGATTGTTATCTCTTCAATGAAGAGAAATTTTGTTTCAGACTGATATTATTTGTTGTACTGTCTTATCTTTAGACTGCAAAAAAATAAAAGCAATATGTTCCTTGAGTTATTTGTGTTCAGGAGAACCTTTATCATGAATTGTATTCATGATATTGTATTAAAATCAGACAGAATTGATGTCACAGAATTGTTTCTGATTTCACAGAATATTCTGAGTTGGAAGGGAACCACAAGGATCATAGAGTCCAACATAATAAGATAAATGTGGAAAGACACTGAAATGTCAAGTCCACTGAGCAGGAACTGCATTGCACTCATGCAGAGCATGAGCATTTTGTCGGAGTACTTGGCAAGGATAAGATAACTATATTCTTTCTTGAAAATCAAGAAATCCCAAAATATTTCTATTGAGTACCACTTTTTTTTTTTTTTCGTAGACCACCAACCTCAAGTGCCTTCTAACAAGAGAAAAAAAGGACTTAGCACAGGGACAACATTTTAGCTCACCTATCTTTTAATACTTCCTTCAAAGCACACAGATGTGATGCTACAGTTTCTGAGACCAAGTTGTCTTTTTTGTGTGTGTTTGTGCATCATCATGCATAGTAGGGAGCCAGTCAGTGTTTTGGACCCTACAGTACTAGTTCATTACAGGCTCTTTCATATAGTTGTATGTCTGTCTTTATCCATTTCCTATCTGAAAAGAACGGTACAAGCATAATTTTGATGGACCGTATAGGAAAAAAACCCCAAACAGAAATGACTGACCACTTGTCATAAAATGTATCATACTGGAGAATGAAGATGTGAAAAACCCAGACTTTACCAAAGAGAAGTAGTAATACATACCTTGAAAAAATTAATTTGGGAAATTGATTTTATAGTAGCATTTCTTTCCATCAAATCCTCTGAAGGTTGGCACTGAAGAGTAGAAGGAAAAGAACAATAAAATCCTTGACCATGACCTACTTTTGGCTTTTCCAAGCATTATTTCCATAGCTTTGGGTTGATATGAGGGAAAACAAACACAATTAACATAATTTTCTGTGTATTGATTTTGGAAGATTTAGAATTCTAAAGGTAGTTATATGGCTGTCTCTTCAATGTGTAAATTTATCCCTTATGTCTTGGAAAGTCTAATATTAATAAATAATAATGAAGCAAAAATCATTGTGTTCAAAACATTTTGTCTTTTATTTCTTAATATGTACAAGAGGTTGTTTCATTAACTGAAATTTTCTTGTCTAACATTCCTTGAGATCTAGAATATTTCATGTTAAAATTGGATTTCTTAGTGATGATCTCCTGTTGAGGGCGGTCTCTACATATTTAAGGTGACTAAAAGATTCCGTTTCAGCAAGATAGACCTTATTCCTCTATGTGTATCTGGTCCCATTGACTGTGACCTGAATGTTTCTTCATTGCAGTAGAAGACAAATAAGATGGTTCAAGATGCATAAGTTGCATATTATGTTAACCACAGATGTGCAATGTTTAATTCCACAAGAAGAAAAATGGCAAGACTTTTTTTCTCATTAAATTCTACTTACATTTCTAATCATTCTATATTCAAGATGTAAACAGAAATAATCCAGGAAAATAAATTAGACAGACCTCTACAGGCCTAAAAAATTTTTACACAATAATATTAGAGTTGTTTATCTTTTGGAAACAAGTAATGATAAACTTTGTGTTACCTGTACATATATTATATAATGATATACTCAAGCAGTCACACAAGTTCTGCTATTTAGCTTATCATACAATAGCTAGGCAAAAGATATTCAATGGCAACTGACAAACATGAGAGATATATAATTGGGCCAGGAGTTCTTGGCTACATCACTTTACTGTTTCCCAATGAATTAGTAGTTTACACAGAAGATTATTTACATGTGAAAGTGTAATGTGTATTAGATGTGCAATATCCTTGTTCTTCTGCATATACAGGCAGAGTTTGCCTGAGGTTAGAAAGAAACATCTTTCCTTTTGAAATTATTTTACCAGAATTCCTTTTATGCAAATCATAGGGAAACTTCTGACAGTCTTTGAAATTTCCAGCACCTGACTACTGTTGCAAAATAAACTTCCTGAATCCTTAAGATTCAGTCTTGAAAACCATGTGGTGAAACCAAACTGAAGTGTACAAGAAAACTACGTGTCCATGGGCTGGTCCCCATATCTCCACATGAGATTCAGTAGATCCAAAAAAATCGGCTGCACTAAAACAACTTCTGAGTTAACAAAGTTTCTGGTAGTCCTTGTGCTTTCCATAGGATAGTCAATGATGCAACCTGCCTCAAAAGTTCTATACATCAACTGAAGATGCATACACATCCACTTGCGGATTCCTATGAATGTGCTTCTTTAACGTGATGCTCAGCTCTGAACAGTGAGATTTTACAGAGAAAATTGCAAACTAACATATAGTCAGGCAGTTGAAAGCAGAATAAAAATGTTACATTACTTCTAAAAAAATTACACTACAATGAGAAACTTGTAAAACAGTTGTACTGATATCTGAAAACACAGCAAAATCACAAAGGGCAAAACAAGTTTGAAACTGTAATGTTATTTGATGAATATTTAATGAAATGCAAAAGAAAAAGAAAATGACAACCCACAATATAGTAAAGGAAGACTGTTTTGATTTCTTGTATTTTAGTTAATTATGGTGTGGAGTACATGCAGGAAGATGTCTTTAATAATAACCACGTGCTATTAAAGACGCACACTCATTTAATCATAGATACCAGAGTATCTTGTGGAGAGCTGGAGACAGTCCTTATAGAAGGTCAGCAAGTCATGCTTGGACAGTTGTTTATGCTGAGATTTAGCTGAATCCTACTGGACTTTTGTATAGAGTGCTTCTTCTCACACATCACCACATAAGGTTTGCCCTCATCCTACTCAAAAGCATCTGTAAGCACCTGTCAGGCACAAAGGGTTGTATCAAATGGGGATACATCAGGCTCACAACCCCTCACTTAGTGGTGTTCCACAGGGCTCAATCTTAGCAAGCTGTCAGGATTGCTGAAAGGACTTCACTCTAAACCTGAACCAGATCTAACTCTAAAAACTGGCCTTGCATGGTAGGAAGAAACTTTTCTTGACTGTTGACCAAAATAAAACAGCTGTCACGATACAGATTTTCCTCAAAATTTATGGTGTGTAAAAAGTTCCTACTCTGTAATTTCACGTTTTCATCTGTTTAACACAGTTAAAAAAAAGGTTCTTCTACTTCTAAATTAGCAGGTTTTTACTATATTTAACCTCAATGGAATCCTTCTACAGTAAAACATAATTCATCAAAGCTGATGGTGTCCAGCCAAAAGTGACTATCTGACTATTTTCCTCCATTTGAGAAAGCTTTTGCAGGTGAGTGTTGAAGCATATATGGCAGTGAATTAGGTAATTTCATCTTCAGTATCATCAGTCTGGTTTCTTTCATGGATAATAACGACAACTCAGAATGAAAAAGTGATATTCTTGGTGACATTATAAGGATCTCAAGTCTGTTCTCTAAAATGGTCGTATTTCAGAAAATATAGTATTTTCATTGTTGAAGAACATTATTTTCCTTTCCTTCTTTGAACTTTTCTGGAAGACAATAATTTCAATGCAATTACTGTGAGAAAACACAAGTACTGTGACAAAGTTAGTAAGAAATAATGCACAGGTTTTTTCTTGCTAATTATAACCACAGAGACAAAAATGAGGTATAGACACACGCACAGTATTTAACTCTGTTATTTTTCAGGAACAAATTATACTTGATTTGAATTCATATATATATTAAAGACACAACATAAAAATTTCCTTCTGACTCACAAAGATTTTGCAACATAAACTCAGTCACAATAGGACTTATGTATACACATAAGAGATTTTTAAAGTAATTTTTTTACTTAATTCCTAATAATTTATGCCATCTTCTCATGATATTCAGATCTGAAACATGAAATAGTATAATTCATTTAAAGTTATAAGTTCTAAAAGTAAAAATGAGTACCAAAAAGTAACTAAAATTACAGCTCATGAAAGCTTAGAACTAATTTTAAGGATTTTGAGGAATAATAATCTCTAGTTGTTTAAGCTTTCAGCTGTAGATCACTCATTTTTAACCTAGTTTAACAATGTCCAGTGCCTCAAATTTGTTATCCTTTGAAGGCTCCTATGCTATTCAGTGGAAGCCATCCATTAGATATGGTTTTCTACAGAAAAATGTCCACATAAAGAAAATAAGCCAAATAAAAAGAAACCTTGTTATCAGCCTCAACTAAGGCCATTGAATAAAAAAAGCATGAAGATCATTATAAGGGATTGTTTACCTTGCTGATATTAAATCCCACAGAGAGTTCATAGACAGAGGAAAGGAAAGAGATAAGATGGAGAAAAAGAGAGGAAATATTCCACAAAATATAGCTTCAGAAAGAATCTTTCCCCAGAATACACATAGCAACATAAGAAAAGAATACTATATATGAAAATGCAATGAAGCAGTATGACATACCCTGATTTACTTAGCCCATGCAGATGGTTTGCAGAATGTCTCCACCAGCACACTGTAGGTAAACTGCAGAGATGTTCTGCTTTTTGTTACTGATATTGTCACGACCAAGAAAGCTCATTCTTTGCTGGGTGTTAGAAGGATTTACATCTGTACTTGTTCTGAAAAGAATATAGCACTCTATTAAGTAACACCGATGACAAATCCTCCACCCCTAGAACTTAAACTTCTGACACAGAGTGAAAAAAACAAACAGTTGCTACTGCCCGTATTCTTACTATGAAGTGCTAATGAAATGCCTGCAGAGCTCTTGTGCTTAAGGCCACTTCCAAATTACTCAGGGGTTTCCAACCAGCCTCCTGGTATTACTGTGATTAGATTAAGGAGTATTGAACTCATGTGGGTAGAAAAACGTGTTTCTGTTGCTGATGATGTGTGCTTCATGAAGAACAGAAGGATCCTAAGGGCCATTAACTTCACCAAAATAAATAAAACTTCATCAAAGAAATGCATACAAAGAAAGAGAAGGAGAAAACCTTTCAGAAACTGGTTTTCTCAAGAGGAATGGATGTAGGAGGATTCTTTATGCTAGTCTAGCTTTAAACTATTGGCAAAGCACTGAAAATTATTCAGAGCATCTCTGATGTATGAAGATTAGAGCAACATGCTGTTCTTAAACAGTGGTGGAAGAAACAGTTCATGATTCGCATATTCTACAGGATGTTGGCACATGCTTACTTGTAACCAAATATCTATTCTTGCAAAAATAAAATACTTTCAACAATCTCTTCCCAGGCTGTCTCTCTTCCTTCTTCCTTATCATCCTGTACAAATTCTTAAAAGAATTTGCAGTAATTCAAAGCTTTTCACTGACATCACTTCCATTCTTCTCATTTCCTTCCCGTGCATCCCATTCCTCCTCACAATTATTTCATCAGCATGTAGGTTTAACTTACCCCTTCTTACTGTCCATTCCTGGTTTCTAGAAGAGATTATATCTTTAATTAACATACTCTTTCAAGCACACCTTTTTACTGGTATATGTCATTAAGTCTTTGAATCAGAAACCATTGATATCCTTATTTAAACAACAAAACAAAACAAAACAAAACAAATCTTTCCATTATTGGCTATCTGAAAGGTTTTACTTGATCTTTTAAAACATCTTCTTAGAGATGAGATAAAGCAGAAATCTGAGACATAGGGCTGGAATATTTCTACACTGTAATAAACTGCTAGATACAGGAGAAGAAAAAGAAGAATTTTAACTTTGATTCAGAAATTAAACATACTCGACATCTGTTTTCTTCCAGTTTGTTTGAAATAAGAAAAGAGTTCATGAATAAAATTTTGTAGTCTTATTCACTTTGAGGTACCTATTCTATATTTGTGGTATCCTCACTACATTTTTAAACTGCTGGTTTTGTAGGCTATAGCACAAAATGTAACAAATTCTAGTTTCTAAAATTCATAAAATTTTTTCTCTGCTGTGTTCTTTTTCATAATATATTGGATTTATGTGCTCTTTGAGTTACAGTTTACTTTTCAGGATAAAAAAAACCTCATGAATGGCTTGGATTTCAGTTTCTTCTAGAGACTGACAGTGTTTCCTTACTGAGAATCACAGTTCCACATAGATCATTTTGGTTTAGTTCATGATATCTTTCCAGCACAGGCTCTGGCAACACGCTCACATGCTCAGTCAATTTGTGTTTGACTATTCCTTTTTACATTCAGGTAACATTCACCTCTAATCAAAATCAGGATCCTTTTTCTCTGGAATCAAACTTTGGGTGGAACAGAGCTCTGTGATTATTGACCTTATGTTACTGACACTAGATTACAACATAGTAATGCTATTTTTCCATTTTCTTCCTTTCAGTGGTTCTACTGTTATCCTCATCTGAATCTTCACAGAAAAATCACAAATGCCACAAGGTGCTGCTTCTCTGTTATTAAAATATAATTATCTCAGTGGATTTTGATCATGTCATTTCATGTAGATATAAGTTCTGCTATCTACCCAAGAGACTGATCTTTACAAAGCTGTTACTGACATGCTATAGGCCAATGGAGCTAATGATGTGTTTTGTTGTTAAAACAATCCATTTTGTAACACTGTCTTAGAAATTCTTTTGAAAAAGTGCATGCTGTAAAAAAGAGAAATAGAAAGTTCCTTTCAGATGAGAGTCTTTAGAGCAATTAACCTAAAGGCTGGGGTTTTTCAGACTCGGTAAAGAGCAGAGCATACAGTTGTCCTTGTTATCTAATCTAGTGTGACCCTTGTGCATGTTGCAAGTTTGAAGTCTAAGATACTTTTGCTTGGACCTGTACGCAGGAAATAATGTAAATGTAACATGATTTGGGAATGGAATCTTAATTGCAGTCCTAGTTTATGTCAAAAGTAAGTACAAAGGAAGTCAAGTCAAATATTATTCTCCTTTTGCTAAATTTTCTCAGGTTTCAGTTTTGAACTCTTAACAAATTCTGAAATGAAACTCTCCAGAAAACAGAACAGATTCCAAACCAGTTTGGTAGCTATGGCTCATTTCTAAAAGAACAATGTTTAAGTTTATAATAAGAGCCCAATAGAAAAGAAAATTGAGCTTCAATCTCCTGCAAAGCCAGCGAATACACTTAGCACCATGCTGTTACTCTCTGCAAGTTTAAGAGATAATAGTGCACCTAAAATGTGCACAGACAGCTGTGTGAGCAAAAATCTGCTATTAAACTATGACACCTCCCCGAGAAATTCAGAAGTTCATTAAAATATTTCTAATAGACATTAGTCATCCCTCTCTAAGGGATACTAGCTTTCTTGCAGTGAAGAGATATTAAAGATAGAACTTTCATACCAGACAAGCAATTAGGTGTGCAGACAGATCACCTAGCTGCTCATTTATTCTTTAATTGATTTGAGGTTAATAGACATTTTGAAAAGGACCCAGTAACTGAGACAAGTAGTCTGAGCCTACCCAAGGACATGCAATTTTATTTATCTTCATGTAGTCACATCCCAGATGAGTAGTAATAGTAATGCACATAGTTTCTAGTTTGTGCTTTGAATCCTTTAGATCTAGATATTAGTTCTCTATACATAATAATTTGGCAAACAACATGGTAAAGCTTGACCACAGGGAATAAAGTAAGTGTGTTTTATGTTGTCTACTTATCCAGCACATTTGTGGAATCAAAATAATAAAAGGTTGAAGAACACATTCTCATAAGGAATGAGTTTGACCTCATGATGATACAAAATAGTAGCAATAGCTATTCTGAATACAATAAACACATACAATGTTATTTTAAAACAGACTTCTAATGTAGATTTTACAAAATGTTAAATATCAGCAGGCTTTGACAATTTCATTGGCTATATGTTTCTCTTTCATATGCAAACAGCCAGCTAATTGTGCCACCAAAAATTTATCTATAGCTACATTCATAAAACTTTTAACCTTAATGAAAATTCTTTAAGTTTCATTTTAATGTGAATTGAGATTAATTCTGTAACTCATAAACACAGTTTATCCAGACCTGCTACTCATATGGTAGTCTTTCAGGGAAAAATAACATACCTAGACTATTCTGAAACAAAAAATCTGAACATTTGGTTCCCTCTTGCCATTAATAATTGTCATACCTAAGGCTAGATTTTAGAAAAGTGGCAGTATCTATGTTAGAGAGCTGAATAATTTTCTAAATAGTTCAAACTCGACATCTTAAACTAGACAGGTCATGATTTCCTAGAGAGCTGAACTATTAGCACTGGCATTGTTTTGACCCACTCTTAAGTGAAATGGCTGGACATGGTTTGCAGCTTGCAGCAGGCAGAGTGAAGACAAAGGCTTAGTTTGGCTTTATAGGAACAGGCTGTGGTGATAACAGTTCCCATTTTGAGTACAGTATTAACTATATCAGGGTGACTATTCTTATTTCCTAAAATAATATTTATGCATTTATTTGACATAAATTTTCCCAAGAAACTATGCTGCTATAGGTTCTAGTTAAAATTTTCACTAATTTTCAGAAGTAGATAAATAACTTTAGGACAAACTGATCAGTTACACAGTGACTAAACAGCTGAGCTAAAGTAACCACCCATGTATAAACTTTTTGCCTAAATTAAGTGTATTATAATTTGGATAAATTTTAGCCCATCATATTTCATTTATGTTTACCATATGCATGTGTGCATGCACACATGCTCTAAATTTTAGCTTTATCCGAAGTAAATGAGACAGCTGAAGACCTAGACCAGTGTACTAGTTTTCTCAGTGTATTATTTATGCTTTAAATTTGTTCACTTGTTTAAACAATTTAATTTATGCTGATATTCTCTCACATGGTAGAAATGCAAAGGCATGTATTTTGCTTTCCTCACAGTTGTAGCTGATTATGTCCATGTTTTACTTTGCTGCCCTTCTCTGTCATGTGTTTCCAGTTTCTCCAAGAAAATATAATTTTTGCTATTTGTAACCTTGTAGTCACTGTTCTGAGCAACTCCTTTCATATTCTTTTTTCAAATCAAAGTACTGCAAAGAAGATAATGTTTAAATGTAATACTCAGGGGCTGTTTTTGGATTTTGGACACAATCAGTGGAATTAGCAACATATGTAAATTGTCAGTACTTTTTCATCTTTTATTACTCCGTGGAGTTCTGCTCACTTAGACTACTTAGAATTTTCAGCTCAGAAATCTTTATGTTAGATTTCCAGTTAAGGATGGTATAATGTGGGAAATAAATCACTGGATGGAAAAATGTCATGTCTAAAATATATGTCTATACTAAAGCAACCATTATCCATATGGACAGAAAATTGTCATACCTAAGGCCAGATTTTAGAAATGTAGCAGTATCTATACTAGTTTTCCTGTTCTTTAAAAAATACACTTTTTTGCTAGGAATTGGACTCCCTGTGTTTATAACATCCCAATTTGTTGTGACATGCAGCAATCCTGCTGCATTTCTATCCAAGCTACTTACTTGGTACATGTTTACTTAGTAACTGAAAAAGGCCAAATGCATTTCAGTCTCATGGTATACCTCTGAATCACAAGTTGCTTGTATTCTTATGTAAAAGGAATGTGTATGATGGTGGGACAGGGGAAGTAAAGCAAGGAAATAACAGGTCTGTAAATAAATAGGATATAAGCTCACAGTTGCCTGATAACCAAAGGGTCTTTCTTTTACTGTTTGCAAACTAAAGTGATGCTTTGTAAAAATTTTATACTTCATATACCACAAAAAAAACACAAGGTGAAAAGGTGCAATTAGCCATACATTGAAGTTAAAAAAAAAATTAACACCTACATTTATGAGAGTGATATTACATTTATAGCACCACAATGTGCAATCAGTAGCTTGTAATGGAGTACTGTTCTTGGGCTAAAATGTGAATACTCTACTATATTGGGTCTGAATGTCAAGATTTTGGTAGCAAGGACTCGCATTGCAGAAGTTTGTGGAGGACTGTCCCCCATGTGAGGAACCTCACATTGACTGCAGACCCCATTCCCTGTCTCCCTGTGCTGCTGGCAGGAGGGAGGTAGAGAAAGCAGAAGTGAAGCTGAGCCCAGGAAGCAGAGGGTGGGAGGGAAAAGTATTTTGAGATTTGGTTTTATTTGTCATAATCCTAGTCTAATCCTACTCTGATTTGATTGATAATAAATTAAGCTTATTTCCCCAAGTTGAAACTGTTTTTCCCATGACAGTAATCAGTGAGTGATCCCTATCTGCCCTTATCTTGTCCTTGTGGGGGACGGGAGCACTTGCCCTGTCAGGAGAGCCTGGGGGAGCCAGGCTTGTTCAGCCTGTAGCAGAGATGGCTTCTGACTTTTGACTGGGACATAACTGACTGGGACCGTGGGGAGGTTGAAGTTGTTCAAGTACCTTGGAGGTGTTCAAGGCTCAACTTCATAAAGCTCTAAGAAGCCTGGTCTGACCCTGTAGATGGCCCTGCTGTGAGCAGAAGGTTGTTTGGACTGGAAACATCCTGATGTCCCTTCTGGCCCAAACTATTCATTCTAATACAGTGGTTTATTTTTCTAAAACACTTGAATTTACTAGAAATTTGATTGAATAGTGTTTGAAGAACACAAAATGAATTGACTCAAGCAGACGGTTGGCATCACAAAGTGCTATATATTGTAAATTGTATTTTTATTTATTCAGTCTGCAAATGCCTTCAGTAAGTATAACAAAACCAGTCACAGATCTTAGACAATGAATCATGAATAAGTGAAGCAAACAGATCATGGTAATTCACATAAATAAACTCCTGTGAATGTTGTGGCAACTATGTAATAACAACTAAATTTACAGAAATTGGAGTCAATTTGAAAATAATTTCAGACAAGCCTGAAGTCCAGATTAATTAAATGATTTATTAATGAGAATTTTGATTAGTTCTTCTATATACAAGTTGTGTATGACAAACAGTTCAAGTGTTCACGTGCAAGTGAAATTTCATATTTCTACTGTGAATGATTTGTATTCACCTGAAAGTTCTTTAGAAGAGGTGTTACTATGAAAACAGATTTCTATGCCTTGTCAACATTTATTCCATTTTTAATTGCCGCCTCAAGTTACAGAGTAACACTCATCTTTGTTTTACTACTAAATCTACGTCATCAGAGACAACAATCTTGTCTAACAATAGTTTAGATATTCAGGAAACACAAAAAACTCACTTTCTATTTTCCAAAATATTGATTATTGCTTGCTTGCTGATGAAAAAAAGTTATCTAGCATGATTTTTTTGCTTTTCTGATAATGTGCACCAGTTGTTTTAATTGTTCTACATCAGAACAGTAACCATCAGAATGTAATCCTTGCAGAAATAATAATGAAAATAATAATTATTTTAACTATGAAAATAGTGAGCCCAAAACCATAAGCCTCTATCCTAAAGATATTCAGCCTGTAATATATCGACGGAAATCTGAATTGTTTAGTTTAAAGAAGGGTGATAGTCAAGAGTAACTGAATGTGAATGCTCTCAGAAAGGGGAAAGGATTAATTTTGCCTCTTTCAAAGGTCTAACAAGTCTTCTAAAGACCAGGCACCTGTCACAACATGCCTATGTCCTCCTCTGACTATTTTGAAAGGATTAGTAGCTTAAAACACATTTTGGGAAGATGTTAAATGTATAACTGCATTAAGACTCTGAGAACACCTGGAAGATCAAAACCTCTAAAGGAGGGTCAGATTTCTGGAACCCCATTAGTTCAAACAGTGAGATCTGAGATCACATTTTTCCCAAGCTGGGTCATTATCATCTTTTGGCTGGTCCTTTCAGAATACCGTAGAAATCTACAGTTTTATGTTAGAAATGCTAATGGCATGTGAAGTTTTCTTGGATTTGACAAAGCATAGCATGACACCAACATTGCTGACTCCACACTTTTCAAATCTGGGCTACCCAGGGTGATGCTGACAGCACCCTTAACACCAAGGTTTCATTAAGGTTAGGATTCAGAGGGCCACAGAGCCTCAAGCGCCAGGGACACTGGGGCTCAAAAAGGTATACTAAGGGAATCATGCCAGGGTGCTAATATTGCTTCCTCCACATCTTTATATTCTGGGCCAGTCATGATGGTGGGATGAGGGGAAGCCACAGGAGGAGCAGCTGAGGCTACCTGGCTTGTTCAGCCTGGAGAAGACTGAGGGGAGTGTTCACTGAAATCTGCAGCTTTATCACGAGGGGAAGCTCATGGGCAGAAACTGATCTCTCTGTGACCTACGATGGCACACAAAGGAATGGCATGTAGGTGTGTCAGAGGAGACTTAGGTTAGAAATTAGGAAGGTTCTTCATCAGAGTGTGGCTGGGCACTGAAACAGGTTCCCCAGAAAGGAGGTCACAGCACAAGCCTGCCAGAGTTCTAGAAGCACTTGGACAATATCCTCTGGCACATGGTGTGATTCTGGGGCTGTCTTGTGCAGGGACAGGAGCTGAACTTTGATAATCCTTGTGGATCCCTTCCAGCTCAGGATATTCTGTGATTATATGATCATGCATTATCAATATATATGCTAGTTCTGGATATTAATTTTTCCCTTTGAAGTCTACTGTTGTTACTTATTATAGTTTAATGCATGAGCTTTTTTCTCTACTACAGCTTAATTCTAAAAAGTAACAAGGTCTTTCTGTTTTGTTTTTTTTTTTTTTCTGTTTGTTTTGTTTTGGTTTTTTTTTTTGGTTGTTGTTGTTTTTGGTTTTTTTGTTTGTTTGGTTGGTTGGTTGGTTTTTTAAATATATATAAATATTATCAGATAGAAGCTTTTCTATTCTGTTATAAACCCTGAAGGTTGCTTCCAGTTTCCTGAAAGCAAACTTCATGTATGATGGCTGTTTTTAACTTTCCCATCTGATTTAATTTTTCAGTCCAGACAGCCAAACAGCTCCCAGTTTGCACTGGAAGTTTTCACATTGACTTCGTGTATCATTGTTAATCTGCACTTTCCTTTCCAAGACCAGTTTAGAGTGTGCTGTGACAATGTTTAGTATCCTCATAGAAAAGCTAAGTTAGCAAAGTGGAAGCAAGGTGGATTGAAAACTCTCTGACTTACCAAGCCTTGTGGTCACCAGCACAAAGTCTGCCTGCAGGCCCATCACCAGTAGTGGGCCTCAGGGTGTGACACTGGGGCCAATGCTCTTTAACATCTTCATCAGTGACCTGAATGACAGAGCAGTGTGTATCCTTCATACTGATGACTTGGGGTCAGAAAGACACATCTGTCTTGAGAAATCAGTTCCAGGAATATAGGAGAGAATTCTTACTGCATCACTTTACCTTTTTTTGCTAGCCTGCAGAGCACTGCACTCACTCAACAGATCTAGAATGCATCTACAACCATCTCAACTAGTGATTTCATTAAGCCTTGGCTTGCTTGGTTTTATTTTTTTTCCTATTTTTGCTGTGGGAAATACTGAAGGGCTAAAGGCTACCAACGTTCTTTCTTAGTAGAAACATATAATTAACTGTCAGTTTTTGAAAGAAGAGTATGAATATGTGTGAAGGAATGTTAATGTTGGTAAATATGTTTCATAAGTAATCCAACAGAAAATATTTTCCAGTGTCCATCATGCACATTAACAGAAAAGTCGCATTTTGCATCTATGCCTTCTCTTGCATTTGCAGAGCACCATGTCTTTATCTTGGTGATTCTGGTCACCAAACTGAGTGAATATGACTTCAGTTTCAATTTAGCTACAATTGTATATGTGTTTCATTTGCTTCCAAATAGCACATCAGCACATTACGCTATTGTGCACAACTCACTGGTGTAATAATCACCTTCAAAACACTGTAATTGTTAAAACCGCAGTATTAAGTGTAAGCAGGACTTCAAAAAGCAATCATCAAAGAAGAAATGTAAAAAATCATGCCATTTAGCACAGGGTCATAATAAAGGAACGAAAATTCAGTAATAACCATCTTGCTTTTGAAAGGCTAGGTTAGAGCCAGCTTTCTACAAGCAGAAGCAACTTGCTACCATGTCATGTGCAGAAAGAGGAATGATGGCAGTCTTTGGCATTACTTTTAGTGAAAACAATGTTCAGTGTTCAGATCAGTTTATAGTATGCTAATAAGATATACTATAATAAACCCTTTCCTGTCATAGTGCAAAATTAAGTAAAGTGGAGGCCAGCAGTGCTCTAGAGGTATGTTCTTGGTGGGATGGAAATAAAGCCAAGGAAGGACAGAAGCTCTGCACTGTGTCTTATAAGGCTCCCTTTAGCCTTTCTCATTTGAAATCTATAACCTGAGGTAAATGTAGGTAGGCTCTCTCTAAACCACTGCAAGGTATTCATACTCACAGGAAGCAGAGATTTTACAGGAGGCAGCACACAGGGAGTTCATGAACATTACTCAACAACCCACCCAAACAACTACTCAGATAGCTGAAATTGTTTGTCTTTGCCAAAGAGCCTGCATTTCAGCTGGAAAACTAGTCCAATTTCATACTAGTAAAAATGGGATTACAGAAGTATTTTCTGGTGTAAGTCTAAAATAGTTTTTCAACAGCCAATAGAAAATCTGTTCATCCACATCCTCTTCCTTGTGACAACCTTCAGTATATCATTCACTGAAAAAAATATCTATGGAGGAGGAAACCCACTTTTGATCATTATACTACTTAATTTCTAATCTAAGATAAATTACTCAATGAAAAACAACTTTCTAACAACTATTTTCTCATTCTTATAACCTTGTTAAGGAAAACTACTGATTAATGATTAAATCAAAAACCAAAAGAAGGCTTATCCTAATAATAACATATGGAGACAATTTCATTGTGAATAGGCAATTGTCTCCAGGCTGCCTGCTAAAACCTGTTCTGAAATTACCAAGGGAAAAAAAAAACACTTGTAAAATCTCTCTCGTCTATTACTGCAAGAAAGGTTTTGGGTATTATGCAATATTCAAAAATATGGAAATCATATTTTGTCACTAAATCCTCACTAAAGTATACAAACTGCTTAGCACCATCTGTTACATTGTACCCACAACTGTAATATAAGACTTTATAATTATTATTAATATTAATAATATATGATTATACAACAATGAAAACAACAATACTAATACTAACAGTAATAATAATAATAATAACTACTCATGGATGAAAACTATATATTTCATGAGCATACTTCCACTTTCATTTTTCCCCACCTGGCACAATACCTCACCATCTCCACTACCACTGTCATTCTTTCCACAGATTAATCATAAAAAATTTCCCTATCTTATTCTTGTTCTCAAATGATCTCATTTCCTTACCCTCCCCCTCCACTTATAGGAATATATAAAGGTGATAACAATGCGTTCATTTGTGTGATTTAATCTGTCATGATTTTTTAAAAAAATTGTTAATAAGTTTAAAGAAGACTCTTTTTTTTTTTTTTTTTTTTTTAATGTTACTCATTTCTCTGCCAGACATGTATTGTGGTTTTAAGATATAAGAAATGGTTGCTATGTCCACAAAGATACAATTAATTCTCAGGTTGAGAACAGGCAGTGACCGTGCTAAGATCTGAAACTGTACAGGAGAAGAGAAGCAATATTTGCCAGGGTGATAGAAAATCATGCCTAAAAACCTGGCAGGAAAAGATATGTTATACTACATCAAGTGGTATCCTGGAAACAAGGCATACTTTCTAACTCTTGGCTTCTTTTGTTCCATATTCTTTCCTTAATCATCATCAGCATCCCATAACACATCATCTTTGACTCAAGAATGAATCACACTATTAATCTCAATGTTTATGATTTTCTCCTGCACACAGCATTTTATCACATTATGAGGATTTTCCAAACTCTTTCTGCTTTCCTTCCTCTATGCAGAGATAACTGACACAAATAGCAATTCCCTTTGGGATTTACTGGAGTATTACTTGCAATTGTTTTGAATGCTACAGAAGAAATCTAAATGCAGTCTTTGAAATGTAATGCAAGCTATAGTCAAGATTCATTGCAGTTAAGCTCTTTCAATAATTCCTTTGTATTTGTAGCCACTGTTATCTTTAATATTTCTCTTCAGCCTGAAGTCCCTGGAGTATTTTTTTTAAATGTCCTTAAACTTTAATACTTTGAATTATGAATTCACCTACCTTTGAAACAGCAAATGTTTTTTACAGAAAATAAATAATAAAGAATATTCAATTGTATAATTTTAATACTTATATTTCCAGATTTCCATCTGAGTTTCGTGTCTTACATTTCTAATACCACAGCAATAATGATTTTCAGCACTACAACAGTGAACTTTAATTTAATTACCATCAAGTGCTGAACACTGTAGTATTTAAGACCCTTACATTCTCCTAGGAGCTTTTCTCTGCAGTTGCTGTGATTTGCTTCGGCTGTTTGAAAGTTTTTACACTTCATTGAGCTTTTTTCTGTCTTCATCTTTCCTTAGAAATAAATGCATCTATTATTTTCATTATTTTACCTTCATAAATAAGTTAATTTCAATCATAGTTTGAAATCCTACCTTGCTGTGTTCTTTGTCATGATGTTAACACAAAAATCCCTTCTGCACACGTATCACTTGGAAGTGCTCAACCTCCACAGCTACTCCAGAACTTTATGGTGCCAAACAATTTGAATAAAAATGTTAAAAAACATAAAGAATTAGACTGATATCTGCACGTATGTGAAAAGTCATTCACAGAGGACACATAACAAGGAGGAGTGTCTGAGTCATCAGCTGCTTGTGTTACCATTCAGTGGCACCACAACAGAAAGGAAAATTTCACAGGGAGGGATCTTGTGAAGTTCAGCATAAGGGAAATGTCAAATTCTGCTAGATCTAGATGATCTTGAAGATTCATTCCAACCCATTCCAAACCATTCTATGATTCTATTATTTTATTCTATGTTAATTATATATTATATGTATTCTATTCTATATAAAGCATATTATACATGATATTAAGGTCTCTTCCAACACAAATTGTACTATGATTCTATGATTCCATGATTCCATTATATTTATAATGTTATCTTCAGGATTATATTCAAAAAAACCTGTAATCTTAAGTATGAAAGTGATGTTTGAAAGGAGAGACTACTAAAAGCATTTACTAGTTGTTATGAGAGAAATAGGTGTTTTAGGACCTGATCCATCTAATATATTTCCAATGCTTACTTTAGCTTCAGGTGAATCACACCCTAAAATGTCTTTTTCTCACCACAAACTCTAAACTCAATGACAAGCTCAGATGTAGGTGCGTATATTCTAAATACCAGAAGTAATATATATTCAAAAAAATATCTCCTTTAATTGGTATATTCACAGTGTATGCAGAATAGAATTAGGATCCTTATGAAACTGATATAGAGAGAAGAACACTGTACAAAGCAATCATTGTTTAATGATTCACTTAGAATAAAAAAACAGAATCAGGAAAACTTCCCAAATTATACATCTGTTCCTTTTAATTTACTGCTCAGAGGAATGGGCAGACCAAAGAACAGGGGAAAATGAATACATTTGTTATTAACTGATGCTCTCTCTGTTTAAAACATTTAAATGATCCTTTGTGATAGAGAAAACCTCTGGCTACACTTTAAATGCTAGGAGGTATGGTTAAAACACTGCATGCTTGAGCCAGAAAAACACTGACATTTATGTCAATACTTCCTATGCTTCTGCAGCATTAATTTATACCCCCAGTATAGGTCCAAGAGGGAACAACAGGATTTAATTACGCAGCAGACAAAGTTAAATCTGACATATTCTAATCTTTTTGCTTTTGGTAGATTTGGAATATTCTTTAGTAATAAAATAAATGAGTAATCGGTGTGATTGCTTCTCTTGAATCCAAAAAGGCAGAAAGAGAAAAAAATATGTTACAGCAAAATACCTTTGTAAATAATCTGTTTTGATATTAACATCATTTCAGACCGTAAAACACTATATGCTGCACCTATAATTAATGTGTGCACACTGCACTAATAATAATAATAATAATGATATTTATTATTATTATTACTGCTACTACTGCAGTAATAATAAATGCACACTACATTGACTGTAGGACCGATGGTGGTGCTAAGCATGCACAAAGACATGATTTGAGCTATCTTCAGTGGTAAGGGTGGTTGTTGAGGTTAGGCTGCCAGCAAAGAAATCAGACTCCTTTCTTGATTAAACAATGTAAAATTGTTTTGTTTCATGAGCTGAATATATTCTGGTTGTATTTCCCCATAAAATCTGAGATTCTCTGGAAATACAATGGCATTCATTCTCAGCCTGTGTTGGTTGGAAGCTGTGTTTTTCCTGCTTTATTCCTAGGGAATTTATTAAAAATTATGCCAACACCACTCACTCTGACTGTAAAAATTATCAGGCAAGACTTTTTTGTTGTGTAGACTTTTAAAAAGTATACCTCAGAGTAATGCCTGATTTACTTTCAACATGTCAGATCTAGCATAGTATAGGGAGTTTGCTGGGGTTTCAACTCCTAGCCCTTGAAGTCTCCTTCCAATACTAACTTTCCAATAGCATTCAAATTTTTAAAGTGTTCACCTCTTAAGATTGTTCTCTTCTTTCCTCCATTTGCTAGAATCAGTGTTTTTTACTGCTCTATTGACAATTGTCTTGAT
Source organism: Pyrocephalus nanus (assembly GCA_038380795.1). Taxonomy (NCBI): domain Eukaryota; kingdom Metazoa; phylum Chordata; class Aves; order Passeriformes; family Tyrannidae; genus Pyrocephalus; species Pyrocephalus nanus. The sequence goes on from CM076259.1 coordinate 38,926,216, forward strand.
TTACTTATTACCTACTCTTGCTATACATACTTGTGCCCACTTCATCTGCAGCATTTTCACAGATCCTATGAGAAGTCCTATGAGGAGAAGCTGAGGGAGCTGGGGTTGTTTAGCCAGGAGAAAAGGAGGCTCAGGTGAGACCTCATCACTACCTGAGAGGAGGTTGTAACCAGGTGGGCATCAATCTCTTCTCCCAGGCAATCAGCAGTAGGACAAGAGGGCATGGGCTTTAGCTTTGCCAGTGGAGGTTTAGGTTGGATTTTAGGAAGAAATTTTTTACAAAGAGGGTGATCAGCCATTGGAATAGGCTGCCCAGGGAGGTGGTGGATTCACCGTCCCTGGAGGTTTTTAAGATGAGAGTATATGTGTCACTTAGTGCCGTGGTCTGGCAACTGCAGGGGTGTTAGATAAAGAGTTGGACTTGATGATCTCGGAGGTCTTTTCCAACCTAGTTGATTCTATGGTTCTAAACCTCTATGATTTTTAGATAATCCTTTTTCTTTTCATCAGATAATTTCTGCTTAATATAACTCACATGTAACAACTAACGCTGATAAATAGAAAGTTAGCAGGATGAGAGGGGGTATGCAGTCTCTTAAACTTATTGGATGTGGCTTTCTGACACAGTTCTCATTTTTATAGAAAATGAATCCTGTGTGGTCTTTTCAAAGAGCTTGTATTATACCAGACACTGAGTTAGTTTCAGCTTTTTTAGTATTCAGTATAAGATAGTGAGGTTCCAGCTGGGATTAGGGAATTAATTAAATGTTTGACTAAGGCATCTGACTATTAGGCTGAGTAGGAGTGACCCAAATATAATAACCTGTAAGAACCAAATGCATTCGGCCCAGGGGAAGGCCAGCAAGGATAATCTGCTCAGATACCTAAAATTCAGCTTTGAAAGGCAGAGGAAGTGGAGCGAGAAAGCAAAGCTGAGTATGTTTTGAAAACAGAAGTTAAACATGAGAAAAATAAAGGGGAAAAAAAGAAAGAATTAAAGTTACCACATCGAAAAGATAGACTATTCCCAGAGGATGAGATGCTTAAATTACAAAAAGAATGGCAGAAATATGGAGAAAATGCTAGATGAGAGCTTGCAGAGAGTGCTGGTAAACTCAAGACTATTTAGGTTTTACATTTGAGGGACACTTACTGACCTATGCTGCTGATTACACAAAAAATGGGGCTTTCTGCCAAACTGCCAGTAACCTGAGAAGGAGTGAGTGCTGTCTAATGCCAGGTTCAGATATAGTGCTCTGGCATCTGCGGACCAATATTTTTTTCCATTTTTAGAGAACTGATGGGCCTATTAGTCTGGATAAACCCACAGCATCAAACTGTTCTTTTTTTCTCTCAAACTGAAGATCTTTAGCTGCAGTTGAGATGTCATGACATCTCAATGTTTCCCATCTGTATCATAAAGAGATTTAAACTGTTCTATTAGGCAACTCATTATTAGAAAAAAAGATTTCACATTGTGTTATGAAAAGAAGGAAGATATCTTTCCAGCAGTAAACTGTGATATCATCAACACACTGTGGTACCCAGTGACTATGGGAGATGAGAGGATGCAACCACCAATCCCCTGAACTTTCCATATGATAAAAGTTTAACCTTAGGATATCAAATTTGAGAGACCAATAACATTAGTAATCAATAGATCTTTTTGGAAAATCTTCTATTCATGGAAAATACAGAAAATATTTATGATTGTCTATATACTTTCCTGTTTAGTTACAGCTGTGGGGTTTTTTGTTTGTTTGTTTGTTTGTTTGTTTTTTGGTTTTTTTAAGTGGAATTCTTACTTTTCAGAAGGTAGGTTTGAATCAGTCTTTGGTAAACACTATTGTTATATGACATGTGACAGCACTTCATAACTTAATACAATGTGAAAGAACTTTTAAGGTGTATATCACTTCTGATAGAGAGGGTGAAGTACCACTAATATCATACCAAAAAGATAAAAGTATCAGCAAATGATTCATACAAATATTCAGAAATGGTGTTTAAAAAAAAAATAAAAGTAGACCTAAAAGTCTTTTCAGATCCTTTACTCAGTTCTTATCTATAAAAAAAGTCAAACGCTTCAGCAAAACTCAGCAGCAAATTAAACATTTTTCTGAGTGAAAGAAGGTGAAGTAATAAAGCTATTTAGTTAAATAAAAGGTTGATGTAATTACAAACTATACAATCATGGACGTGTTCTATTTAAACAGTGTGAGACAACTGATAGCAAAATCATAAAAATAGGAACATGTTTCAAAATGTTCTTGCCACTTGCCTGCTGTGAGCATCAGTTTTTAAACTGTGGCTGAATTATGGTACAAAGTGAAATGAATTTTGTTGGACCAGCTGAATCTCAGAAAACAGTGTATGACTCAAATCAACACAACAGACAGACCTGTTCACAAAGTCTTCAGCACTAAGGTCCCCTCAGTAATTATTTATGGGACATCAGGGTCGGAGAAAATTTAAAAAATACAACAACTCCCTTGACCTTTGTTAGCCCAAACACATTCACCTTTCTGTAAAATGATTGTGCATGCTGTGCGACAGTAACATTAGCACATCATTTTGCCATGTAGAATAATGGAAGGCTCCTATTTCCTGTGCCAGTGGACATCTAGTGCTTACTGATACAGAAAATTAATAACTACATGGGACCATGAGTCCCTCTTATAATGTGATCCACAGAACCACAATTCTTTGCCTCTAGGCATGAGATTTCCTTTCCTTCATTGTTTTATCTATACATCTCCTCAGTTAAGACCCTATTTAAACACAAAACAAGAAGATAGAGTAACTAAACTGAGCTCCAGTTGACATGAGTTTACCAGATTTTTATTCTGACATATACGATTAGGTGGACTTGCAGGTGTGCTCCAGAAGGAGTGCTTTCTGCACACACATGAACCACTGAAAATGGCCCCAGATCTATATAATTAAGAGAGCTACATGACAGTACTTTTAATGGGACTGGAACTGTGGTGTGTCCCTAAGCCTCCAAAACGTGGGCTATGCCAGATGAGCTCCTGAAGCAGCTGTGACAGCTCATGCTGGTAGACATGCTTTTATAGATTGCCAGCGGATTCTCTTACCTAAACTGCAGATAGAACAAAGAGTTACAATTTAGAGGAAAAACAGAATTTTTTAGAAACTCCTGATCTCTTTAAGAGAAGGAAACTAGGAAGAAACACTTTGTTTCAGAGGCATCAGGAGGATTATATCCCCACAGCTTCTTGCTTCTAGAATCTGCTGACAAGCTCAGGGGAGCAATTACTTCCAACAGATAGTCAGTGCTTGTGAGACAAGAAAGCTTCTGCAGAAGAAAGCATTAGGTGTAGTAATCAGATGCTGCAGAGAAGCTTTTTGATAAAGTTCATTCTTTTCATGGTTCACATTCAAGACTCTCATGTTTAGACATGTATTTAAATAATTGTAGGCAGTCAGACACATACCTTTAACAAGTGAAACACAAACTAACAAACACGAAGTACTGCACAGTCACTTCATCTCTTGATGCTATGTGCTATCTTTATAAAGGTATATTTGTCTACAGAAACCAGAAACTTTATTTTAATAAGACTACCATTAACCTTGAGAAGGTCAATGAGAAGATGCCTATGTGTTTCACTAGTGTTTGATTCAGAACAGAGAAGATTCAGTAACACCAGATAAACAAGAAAGCACATAAATGCTTAGACCAAAATTAAAAAAAAAAATGGTTTTGAAGAGGAGAAGAAGATACTTAAGATTAACTGCAGAGTTTAGTTTATTTGCTTCAAAAATTAGTCAGGGCCTGTACACTTCCCGTGGGGCATGTTGACACTATAGATTTTCACTTGTACATCTCCCTCAAAGAATAGTTCAAACTGTGTTCTGAATTACATCTATACATCAGCTGTCCTTTTTTTACATCATCGATGTTCAGTTAAAGGGAGAGTTTAATTCAGTGTCTCCGTAAGGAAGCAATATGTCCAGCCCAGCTCTTATGTTCAAAAAAATTTCATTTTCAAATAATAAACAAAGACATTCACTTCAAATTCAAACTTCTTTTTCTATTTGCTTAAATAACATTCTTGGTCCAGATGTCCATGATCTTATGTTTGTATAAGATCGCCTCATATTAAGCACTCATTGCAGGTGCTTAATGTCTGGTGAGACACTTGAAACAAGGTTAAATACAAGGCACATGAAACTCTTGAAAATCTTTGAAACATTTATAACAGCCATTCCACACTTTTCATTACAAACTCTTGCACTGCAGCTCTGTACTCAAACCTCTCAGTGCTTCACATCTTCTCTGAGGGGACACGGTTGTTATTTTGGTGTTGGGACATTGTGAAAACAAATAAAAAAATTACAACGTTTTTCTCTTTAGAAACGTTTTTCTCTATAGAGCTATTCCCCCCTCCCCCTCCCCAATGATAACTATATGTACTTTTTAGAGCATTTTACCAACTGCAACCAGATGCACCGAAAATCTATTATTATTATTACACAGACAGGACTAAAAGGAAAGATGATTTTATAATCAGTCACTAGATGAGCACTTGGGTGATACAGTATCAATTATCAGCTTTGCCAGAATCTTTCTGAGTGCTATAAATAAGTCAGTTACAGTGAGATTAAAAGAATATATTTTTGTCCTAATTATTTATTATTTAAAGTAATATACACCAGTTTTCTAAGAACAGCAGCTTAGTTCATACTTCCTTTTGATTATCAAGGGCACTAGACTAATAAGGAATGATTACACTTGTCTGTTTGCATCCAGCCCCTAAAAATGTTTTATTTTGAAACCATGGAGACACCTTTTCAAGTGGAAGAGAAAGATCTGTGTCCTTCAACATGTAAAGAGCTATCCTCATAAACAGGAGCTCAGGCCTACAATCTTTGGCAAGTGCTGCAACCATTAGACTTTGTATAAAATAGAGCCTTCGGGAACAGTAGCAGCATATCTCTTAGCAGAGAAGAATGAGAGAGATGCGTGTTCAAGGAAATGAGCTAAGATTATACTTTTTTTCCCTCCTTCAAAAGTTGCATGTTGTACTTCAAGAAGCAAATGCTGGTTGCTTATTGTGGATCCTATTCCTATCAACCTGAAAGTTTCATGCTCATTAATTAGGGAATTCCTGGCTTTAAATTTGAGTTCTACACTATTTAAGAAATATCTTAAACTTTTGGCCATTGCTGCACTAAGCACTGCAAGTTCCTCTTTGATGTAGACCTTAACCTTTTTGTGCTACAGCTGTAAATAGGAACTAGTAGTGATTTAATTTTTAATTTGATTAAAGTTCTTAGGAAAAATGCAAAGTATAGGAGCAGTAAAATCTATGGATATTAATACCTGGGGCCATGGGGTCATGCCCCAATTTTCTTGATACTAATAGGGGTAGTTATGAAGATGCTACAGCCGGATTAGTTTTGGTAGTATCACACAATATAACAAAGGAAAATACAAATTTTTTCTTGATCATTCAGGAAAAAGAAAATCTGTAGGAGATTTGCTCAGCCCAGGAACAGGTTGCTCAAAGAGGTGGTGGAATTTCCATCCTGTGAGATTTTCAAGCCTTGGAGGGTAAAGCTAGGGCTGGTGTGATGACTTTTAGTGTTGGTGGCAGCTGTGGCAGGCTGAACTTGACTGGCTGCCAGATGCCCACTCAGTTGCTCTCTCACTCCACCTTCTCAACAGGACAGGTAGAGAAAATAAGGTGGGGAAGCCCATGATGTTTCATAAATGTGATTCAATAAAAGAAAAAGATGAGTATGAAAACCAAATATAAAGAGGAGTTTATTCACTAGTTCCTATTGGCAGGCAGATGTGCAGACACTTCCTAGGGAACAGGGCCTCAGTATGTGTAATGGTTGCTTTGGAAGATGAATGTCATAACATGATGTCATATGGTCTGTAATATCCCCTTGGTCAATTTGGATCAGTGTCTCCTGCCAATCTTTTACCCTCTTCCAGACAAGTAGCCTTTGGGTGTGGGGAGACAGCCTTGATGCTGTGCAAGTAGCTAAATACTATTCTAGCCACAAATGTAAATCATGGCACAGTGTGGGCTGCTGTGAGGACAGTTAATTCCATGCCAGTCAGACTCAGTGCAGGAGTTTATCTCTGAATTGACAGCTGGACTAAATGACCTCCATAGGTCAACATTTCTATAATTCTAGGATTCCTTTCCTACATCCCAAACTCCTGTGCTATAGACAATCCAACTGGCTCTAGTGATTGACATTTACCCTTTTACTATAGCATGAAGGTCATAACATTGTTAAATATCCTCATCATGATACCAAAAAAAAATGTTGTGTGTTGTTTCATTTACAGATTTGTGCAACCACAAAGACTATAAGCTGAAATAATGAGCATAAACTATGCAATAGTAATTGTGAGTGACCTTCAACTATCACAATCCATTTGAAAATATCCAAGTCAGCAGACAATTTTAACCAAAAGATAATCTTACATTGACTGCTATCTTGCTTTGTAACCTAACAATACTTTGGCCTAAATTTCTGTCTCTATTTCTTCAACATGCCTTGGGGGACACTATCTCAGTTTTATCTTTGCAGAGGAAATGAGAAAACTGTCTTTATTTGTCTTATAGCTCATGGAATTAAAAAAAAAAAAAAAAAGAAAAGGAAAAAAATTGCTCATGCCCTGACTTGCAAGAAAATCTTACCTTTTAGTTTAAGACAAATAGGCTTTTAGGGAGTGCAATACCATAATGCTCTTGAAGAAAAAAAATCTGAAAGACTTCTGAAGCTTTTTATACCATTACAGCCACATTGTCACCACCTTTTCATTTTCTATTCAAGTCACTCCTTAGCTGGTGAAAAGCTAGAAATTGCATGACCCATTTCCTATACATTTGGAAAACCCAGTTAGTGTTTTCTTTCTTCACATTCATTTCACTGTAGCTGTCTGAGTTCTTCTAGAGAATGAATGTCACTGCAGTTAGATTTGCATCTGGGAATCAAGATGAAAGGTCATTTGTGACAGCAGTCCAAACACATATTTACTAATGCCAAAATAACTTTTAAAGGTATTAGGCTAACACATACCATTAAATTTTGAAAAAGGTGGTTTCAGTCATTTCCAAAATGTTGCTTTCAAAAATTAGATGTGGTATTTTTGCAATTCAATTTTTGTCTGTTATCACCTTTCTTTCTGTTTTTTCAAGTTGTCCCTAGGACATTGGTTCTGCAAAAGCTTTCCATTGATATGTCCTTGCAGGGAAATAGGCTCCCCAACTCCTTTTAAGTGTCAGAGCCTCCTGAGCTAACTTGTTGCCATATGCTTTAGGAAGCCAAGGATGAAGACAGCTTTTTTTCAACTTGTGTTCCGATGTAATCTGGGAGACAGAGACTGCCTGCTTGCTTCCTTCAACTTGTAAACTTCCCTGTGAGAAAACTGTAGGTCTTTACCTTCTCTTCTGCAGTACTGGAGAACGAGTGTCAATGTGGGAGAGATGTTAAAAGGTAAGAGTGGTACTATGATATTTATTGCCTGCCAGGTTTTTAATGTATCCTTTCCTTAATTTAGTATATCACCTCTACCTCCATTCTCTTCCACTTCCAGTCTGGATAAGCTACACCTGACATCAAGCTTAGATTTGAGCTTTGACAGCTCGTGCTCTGCAGCACCTGTGGTAGGCTTTGATGTGCAAACCACCTTGATTCCTGAGAAGTTTCTCCAGTGTTTTATTCCCCAGGTGAAAGTAAAGGACCTCCAGAAATTAGCCCAAGTGGATAACTTTCATATTGCTCACACATGCCTCATAATCCAGAGCCAGTAGGTACCCACATACTCAGTTCTACAGGCAATGAATATTGCCCTCCTTTTTGACAGGTAGGACTCAAGGAGCTGAGTGAAATGTTTGGTTTTGGGAATAATACAACAATTCCATTCTAAAAATATTCCCTAAGTGTAGAATTTGAGCCCAGTAAAACTGGTGGAGAAGGATTTTAATTTTCATTTAGGATTAAAAGCAAGAGTTTAAAAAAATCAACATTTATATTTTTATATGCATGCATAATTAAAAATTTATGTGTTTGTATATTTGTATTTATACCCATATTTAGGAAGCAGAGACAGTATTTGCCATCTTTCTCCTGTTCTGATTTATTTTTAGTCTCATTGTTCTGCTTCATTTGTTTCAATTTGGTTCAATTTGGTTCAATTTATCCTAAAATTGTGTCTCAAATTCTTTCTCTGTGCATCTGCAGATATTCTTTCTAATTACTGAATACTTCCAGGTTGTTTACATTCTTCCTCAGATAGGCCTGGTGTTTCACTCTCTCACACTGCTTAAACATATTGTCTTAGCCATTTTTTTTCTCTTCCTTTTCCCTGCTCCTCTCCCTCCTTTCTTTACTGTCAGTTTTAATCTGTAATTTGAGCACAGTAAAGATTTCTCCAGAGTAGCAGCAAAAATGGTATTATGAATATTCATAGATTGCTATGATCCTGGAGTTTTAAAACTGAATCAACTATTGTCATAGCAGTGCATATTTTTCCTGTACAAAATATTAATTCTTGCCTATAGTTGATCTTCAAGATCTGGGGTACTAGGCCTTTGTGCTTTTTTTGCAATATTTTTTCAAGTGTAACTTATTAGTTACTAGACAACATAGAAAGACATTGTATTTTAACACTTTACCAGCCTTTCTAGTCTTTGAGCTAGATGATATTCTAGTGGGGGTAAAAAAAATAAATAGAAAGAAAAGATTTGGTCTGCTGGTGGATCAAAGATGGAAGGGTCTTTCAGTGCATGATTCACATGGGGTTTTTTTTGCCCAACAATTTCTATCATCATTATTAACCAGAGCCGTTTTTTTTCCAAACCTTTCTGTCTTTTGAAACTTTTATTTCTAAAATCTTGTCTGGGGACAATGCTCCACTTTGTTCCATAAATTCAGTTTTCTATTGTTAAAAAAAAGAAAAAAACTTTCATGGTTGAAAGAATGTGTTAAGCTAAAGAGGTCATAGGTTGCTGTTTAAATATCCTAGAAAGACAATTCCTCCTTTTTCTTCCTTCTCCTGACCCATCAACTGTTACAAGTTATGCAGTATTAGCATTGGAATAGCTTTTGTTAATAAAAATTAACTTCTCTTTCCCAAGGAGCTAAGAGGAAGACAAGCAGTAAATGAATAAACATTTTGTGGTAATCAAAATAACACTGAAATATTGTGTTTAATGGAACACAAAACAATACTGCACAATATTACACAACCACTGCCTAGCTGCTTTTACAGTTTGGTCTTTGTGGAAATTTTGGAAGCATTTATTTTAAAGTCCTCTCACAATGCAGTTTGATTTTAAAAGGACTCTTTTTCCCATATCTAAAAAGTAGTTCAGTTCCCTAAATCATGTGCCACTATTTGTGATTTCTTCTTTCTCTTCTTTAGATGTAGAACTCTTGGCAATGTCCATAACCACAATGGACAACAAAATGCAGTTGAAGGAGAAACTCTGTGTGATAACACTTTATTAGATGAAGCATTTATTTAAATTAACATTTTCTTTGGAAAGGTTGGAATTGTACAACAGCGACTTCTTTGCCAAATATGTTCTTACCCACATCTGTGACCAGTTTTGCTTCTGGGACTTGGATTTGTCTATAAGTCATGCAGAGTGTAGTAACTTGCCGTTCAGATATGGCAAGTAAAAACATTTTAAGCTCTTAATTTAGTAGATAGAAATAAATATCTTTTCCATTTAAGTTTTACTAGGGGGAGAAGAACTCTCCTTAAAAACAAAGTAATGAGCCCATGGTAGAAAGGGTGATTGAAGTTATAGGGATGAACAGTGCCTGCAAGAGAAAAGGAAGCATAAACAAAGAGATCTCTGGTGCTAATAAATAATGTGTAGAGTATTATGTTATAAAAGTAAATAAAGCAGACATACAAAGCTTAAACTTTTTCTGCTTCATTGCAGTCCCACTAATAGACATGAACAGTACCTGATTCTTCCAGGAAAACCAAAGACAAATGACAATGAAAGTTATAATATTTCTAAACTAATAAGTAGTAATTTGGATTGAAAATAATTTATGGCTACAGTTGGCAGATTTGCTTGCTAGTGTTTTAACTCACTGATTTCCACGGACATTGAGCCATTGACTGTAACTCTTTGGATGTAGCCCTCTAGATAAGTTGTTAACCAACTAACAGTCCACCTTTCAAACTCATATCCAAATTCAGGATTGGAAAGTTGTGGGGAACCATATCAAAGGCCATACAGATGTCTAGATAGATGACATATATATCTCCTTCCTTCTACACTGGTTCAGTTACTTCACAATAGAAGGCCACTAGATTAGTCAGGCATGATTTTTCCTTCATAAAATATGTTGCTGTCTCTAACTATCTCCCTGACTTCCATATGTTTCAACACATTTTCTGGGAGGAACTGTTCCGTGATCTTAGTGGCACAGAAGTGAAGCTGACTGGTCAGTAGTTCTCAGGATCTGCCCTCTTGTCCTTCATGAAAATGGACATGATGTTTTAATTTTTCCAATCACTAAGGACTTCACCTGACTGTCATAACTTTTGACATAGGAGGGAGAGCAGTTTGGCAACATCATCAGTCAGTTCCATCAGGAGCACAGGATATATCTTCCCAAGTTCCACAGGCTTACATATATTCAAGTTTCCTGTGTGTTCTAATCTGCACTTCACTTATACTTGATCTTCGCTTATGATGGAAAGGACTTCAATCCCATATTCCCTGACTTATGATTCATCTTGAGAGATGTTAGAAGAGTAATTACCACTGAAAAAGGAGTCAAAAGTATTGCTGAATGAATCAGCCTTTTCCAAACTGGTTGTCACTGTTTCTCCTGGTGTTTTAAAGGTAGTCCAAAAAATACAATTCCATTCTACAAAGAATAAAAGTTATATTTATTCAGACCTTTTCAGATACCATGGAAAGTTACAACATTGAAATTTCTTCTGGAGTGTTTCCTATGTAGAAGGTTTTTTCCAATGTTTTTATATGTGTACAAAACATGTTTTGTTTCATTTTACAGATGCTTTAATAATAATTTAGTGTTTTGCTTGAAAAAAAAGCAAATAAATGTAAACTTATTTACAGTGATAGATTAACCTATTTTTACATTACTTTATCTTATATGTATCTATCTTAGAAGCACAGAACCACGGAATCTGAGATAGGTTGGGTTGGAAGACACCTTCAAGATAATCTAGTTCCAAATCTCCCATGCAATGTGCAATTACACCTTCCACTAAACTCTCTCAGCCTGTCTTCATAGGAGAGTTCTTCCAGCCCTCTGGATGCACTCCATCATGTCCATATCCTTGTTGTGTTGGGGACCACAGAGATGGATGCAGCACTCCTGATAGGGTCTCATGAGAGGAGAGTAGAGGGGGGAATCATCTCTCTCAGCCTACTGGCCACACTGCTTTTGTTGCAGCCCAGGATACAGCTTTGTTTCGGGGCTGCAAATGCACATTTGCAACAACACTTCCCCCTCAGGGCTGCTTTCAATCCATTCTCTGCCCAGTCTGCATTTGTGCTTGGGATTACCTTGACCCATGTGCAGGTCCTTGTGCTTGGCCTTGTTGAGCATCATGAGGTTCACACAGACCTATCTCTCCAGCCTGTCCAGGTCCCTCTGGATGCTTCCCTTCCCTCCAGTGTGTTGACTGCACCATACAACTTGGTGTCATCAGCAAACTCGTGCTTGATCTCACTGTCCATGATGCTGAGCAAGATGTTAAACAGTACTGGTCCCAACACTAATCCCTGAGGAACACCACTCATCACTAGTTTCTCCTTGGACATTGAATCATTAACCACAGATCTCTGAGTGTGGCCATCCAGCCAAATCCTTATCCACGGAGTGATCCATCAATGAAACCCGTGTCTCTCTAGTTTAGAGCTAAGGATGTTTTGTGTCAAATGCATTGCACAGGTCCAGGTAGATTATGTCAGTTGCTCTTCCCTTATCCACCAACACTGTAAGCCCATCATAGAAGGCCAACAAATTTTTAGGTGCTGTTTGCCCTCAGTAAAGTCATTAAGGCTGTCAGAAACCACCTCCTTATTTTCCATGTGCCTTAGCATGGATTCCAGGAGGATCTGCCTCATTATCTCATAAGGCACAGAGATGAGACTGATTGGCCTGTTTCAGCCCTCAAATGTGTGCAACCCCACAGGCACAGTTGCTGCAGAAATCTTTGAGGCACTTAAAATGCAATGTAACTAAGTAGGAAGAAGTAACTGTTCCTCTCTCTGCTATTCCTATGGGGAATGTAAAACAAAATGTTTGTGAGTGCTTCTAATTTATTTGTAAAAACTCAGTTTAAACACCTTCACTAGTAACAAGAAACCTGGATGTTTTTACAAAGAAATGTGTGAGAAGACACACACTTGTAAAAGTGAACAATAAGAGTAGTAAGTGCTGGTGATGGGGTAAATTATGTAAATGGATGTTAGGGAACAGAAAACAAGATAAATTTGAGTGGCATGATCTTAACAGATATAAACTGTCTTTGCTGGCTGGTAAATCAACCCAAAAAAATGCTACAAGCTTATGTCTCTAAATAGCATTTAGGTAAAGAGGATCCCTTGAAATTATAAGTTAAGTTTACACTGAAACAGATTTCTTGAAGCTGAAATCACAGCTGTAAGCTTTCTCAAATAGAAGTGCAAAAGACTGTGGCTTAGCTCCAGTTTTCCACATTTTGTTTCTTGTTATTTGGAATTTTGGCACTTTTTTTGGCTTTTTTTTTTTTCATTTGTAGAGAGAATTATTCAGTATAGTAAATTTCAGTTCTCATGTTTGTGTACATCTTGACATATCTGAGACATAAAGAAAATCTCTGCAATGTATTGAAGGGCAATACCCTTGAATTTTTATCAGGAAGAACAATCATCAGTAGCTTAGATTACAGTCTTTGCTTTGCAAAAATGGAATTTTAATTAGGGAGTGATAAAAACATTTTGTTCGCTATTTGAAAGTCTTATACATTAAACATCGCTTTTTAGCTGTAATATTCAATTCCATACAAGATGTTTAGTAGCTCTTCTTATGACTCCAAAACATCAGTTTCACATATATAGAACATCAAAATCCTTGCTTGCTTCAGGTGTATTTTTCTGTTATCACTGCTCCCATAGTGGCCTGTTAAGCTGGATAAATATGTTATCTTTTTGCCAGAGCATAATAGAGTTGTTAGAAGTGATATATAAAAATTACTGTCTAGAAATCATCCATTTTTGCAAGGCACATGAAGAAGAAAAGACATCAAGAACATTTGCAGGTAATTAAAGTGGCTTGTGATTATTTTATTTTTTTTTTTAAACTAAAATGCCCTTCATTCTGTGTTTGGTACTATATGTCTGCAATGGCAATCCACTGCTTACACATCTGTAACACTATTTGCAATAGTTCTGCCATTCCTTATTCTTCTGAATCCAGTTATTCAAGATCGTGAAAAAATGCTTAACATATATTCTGATTAAATAAAGTCCATCCCTTTGTATGCAAATGGTAAATTTATTAATTCTGTATACATGCATTTCTTTCAATCTTATCTTTTTTCCATTACCTGGTCTAAGAGCTGATATTCACTGAAGCAAATTCACCTTGGAATGAGTTAAATATTTCATAAGCTTGATTTAATTGCTGTCATTTCCAATAGCTTCTCTACTCAGGGGACACTCTTTTTATAGGAACCCTATTGGATTTTTTACTGTCAATAAAATTTTTTTAGACATCATTAAGTTAGATTTTAAGGGTGAATGAACCTCTGGAGTTTTTCTCCTGATGGCTATTAATTTCAAATCTACAATATTTATTCCTCTTCCAAATATTAGATTCAGTTCAGGCCTAATAAGACAAACAATGGTAAAGGTGTATGTACACCTTTAAATTTTTTTATTTGTATGTCAGTCACCATTGTGTACTCTGCTATGGATAATTTTTTTCATGCATTTTCAACATGTAAAACTGGGAAAAAAATAATAATTAAAGAGATTACATGACCTAATATTAAAAATTATGCATCAATATAATTTTGATTACTGCTTTCTGTCTATTATTTGGTTTAATCGTGTTATAAACTCTTTACTAAAATGAAGTTTAAAAATGCCTTCACTTATTGTATGTCGTTCTTGTGACATACAATCTTGTAAGATTTTTCAGTAAGAAAATATGAAATGCTATTAAAACTTGCTACGAAGTCCAAGTTTCTCTAACTCCTTAAATATATTTAACCAAAAGTTCAAACAACTAAATGAAATGATAGTACATTTGTTCACATCTGCAACAGTATGAAGAACATACAGATTTGCCAAACAGTGAATAAATGATCTTATCACTTCAAAAAGAGCACTAAACCAGGTGTAGGTGAAAAACAAGTAGGACAGTCTCAGGGAAAGGCAGGGAGCATATTTAAATAAAGATTCCAATTGGTACTCTTCTGAAAAAATTTTCTTGCTAATTTCTGACTATACAGGCAGATGATTGTAGTCTGATTTAGCGTCTAAGAACAAAAATATGTTACTTTCTGTAAAGTCAGGTGGGTGTTACCTCCTGGAAAATTTGACAGTTCTATTTTCTGATGATTCACAACAATTTTAAGTTATGTCAGTGACCTTTTAAGTATGATACAGAACATAAATTAGTAAAAATAGTTCTATTTTTTCCCCATTGTTTGACAAGTGCAACAAATTATTTACTGATATAACATAGATATGAGTCTTTGTACTCATAGAATTGGTCTACACATTAAGCATGTACAGAATAATCTGCAAGTTGGTTTTACAGTAAAGAAAGATTTAAAAAGTTATTCTAAGTTTCACTTTTTCAGATTTGATCTTAAGGATATTCAATCAGAAGTGGATACCCAAAAACATCTAAATCGTATAAGTCACAGTGTTCTCTATTTTGATAAAGAATCTCATTCTAGTCTTATATATAATCCATTTTAAATGTTGTAGAGATAGCTATAAAGAATATCGTGTCCTATAAAGAAACAAAGCATTGAAACACATACTAGTGGATGTGTCCAGCTGGAAAATCAAAGGGTTTTGGCCTGATGAACGATATAGGAATCACATAATCTGAGTGACTGAAGTTCCCTTTGGTTATATACATGTTTTGTTGGTTCCGGCCCTTTCCTGTAAAATCAGATCAAGTGTCTTTAGTGTAAGTAAGGAAATCAAAAATACTGGGCCAAAACCTCTGAATGTGACAAATTGTTTGGCAAGTTGTACCTGTAAGGTCTTGTGGAGGTTCTTTGAAGAATGTAGCTCTCTTTAGCATGTTGCGTGGCCTAACAAGGGTGGGTTTGTAGAGACAAACAGTTCTCACCAAGAATCTGATGACTACATTATGTGTGTCTTTCATAAAAGTTAAATTTGGAATAAAAGTTAAAATTGGGATTAGACTGATGAGTTGGACTTTAGCAGTTGAAGTGCATTAAGTACTATCCTGAAATGAACCTTCTGTTTTAGTTTTGTCAAAAAGAGTCCAGTTTGTAATCTGAAATATCTGAAGTTTTCATGAAATAGAATTGTTATGTGGACTCATGTCTCAAGAGTCATTTTAGAATCTAACAGAAGTTGTGAATCTCAAAAGCAGTTCACCTGCACATATACAATTGCTCTGTTTCTCCACTCACTGTGTTCTGAGAAAATGTTTTGAACATTTTTGGGTATCATAACAATTATAACAGGCATATATGGGGCTGACATATTAAAACTATGACATAATATTTTTTTTAGAAATATAAACAGATTCTGTGTGCCAAACATCTATAGTTTTCATCCACAAAATTATTATACATTCAACAAATAATTCTTATGCTCATGAAAAAGTATCTTTTTTCATTAGCTTTGCTTCAAATCACATTATGAATTGATGTATGTTATATAGAACCATAATAAGTAATAGAAAGTCATTTTATATCATGGTGATAAGTATAAATAAATAAAAATTTCATACTAACATTTAAAAATAATTGACTGAACCAAAGTGTGAAAAATGAGTACTGAAATAAAAGTCAAAGTAAAGAAAACAAGTTAAAAAAACCCACAAACACACCGAACCAAGAAAAAAACCAGCCCTCACTCAAAAGGGACTTAATTACTTACAATGCAATAATTGTAAGCTTCTCAAAAGCAACTTTAAAAACCCCTTAAACCCTTTCATGATGCATATCTACAGTGAGATCCATGACTCCCTTCTCTTCCTTCCCCTCTCTTCACTGCTGCTCTCTTTCCCTTCTGTCTTCCTCCCTCTTCTCACTGTATGTAAGTTGTCTACCAGTCCATCACTATATTATTTGAGAACCTCGTGAGAACTTTTGAAAATCCAATGATTATTTTATAATTACTTTAGGCATAGAAATGCAGAAGAAAAACTAAAGAAAAGAAAGCTTCAAAATAATTAATATTCAAAGAAACTATACTTGCTGTATAAATTGTACCAGAATTAGTTACAGCAATCTCTTCCAATACTGATAACTACTGAAATGTTAAACATTTTAAGGAAGGAATAATTTGAAATACAGAATGTACATTGTAACACAACATGTGTTATGTAAATCATATACCACTTCATGTAATTACTCCCACACTATTAAACATAAACTGTAGTTTATTTCAAGCTTTACCCATTCCAAAATGATATGCAGGCCAAACTGTATTAAAAATGTGTGAGTGTAATATGTTTCAGCTAAACAATTAACTGAAAATTTGAGCTTGTTAATTATTTCCACTATAGAGAGAGAGAGATGATGGACTTCATTGTGTAATACTAAAATTTTTACAGTCTTCACGGTTAAGTTATTAATTCTCTCCTTGTTGTCTTACGGTTTGCTCTTTTTTTTTTTTTTTTTTTTTTTTTGTCCACAGAGATTCAAACCATCACTGTACCTCTGTCTGCATGATGCCCAAAGTACCAACACCTATCACAGACTTATGGATGGTTCACATAGTAAAATTCATGAAAATCTGGAAGCATAAGTCACAGGAAAAAATGTATTTGAGGAGACATCAGAGATCCAGATTTTTTTCACGTGCCTTGAACACTCATTGTGGTGCTTCTTTAAATGTTAAAGGATAGCTAGTGCTGTTCTGGAAACATGACATCATCTTATTTTGGTATTCTAAGAAAAGACAAAAAATAAATTGGATTTGGAACATAAGTTCCTATTATCCTGAGTAATTCATTCATATAGAATGCCAATATCATTTTCATATTATTTCTCAAAAATAGAAGATATAAACTTAGCCATCTCACAAGCCCTTCATGACAATACTTCATCCCAAATCCAACTGTGACGGGAACCAAAATAACATAACTTATATGACTCTATATAGAAGGAACTTAAATATTTCACTTAAGAGTAGTTATGTGGTGATATTCCACATTTTCAGAGGTTTTTATTTTCAGCAGAGCATTGCACAATATTTTAGGAACAAGATACAAGCTTTCTTCCAATCACTAGTTTAGCCAGAATTATTCTGTCCCTAAACTTCCCCATGGAAACAAACCCAAATGCTTGTCTGTTTGTTCCTGCTGTCTGAAAACCAGTGTGTACACAGATACCACAAAACCAATCAAATGCTAACCTTAATTGCTCTGAAGGTCTGTGAAATTACTTGGATAACAAAGCTCATGTTCTGCTATCTCTTAGTTTATAGACTCTGTTTTGTGCATTAATGCCTATTGTTCTATTTTCTCCATCACAAAAGTAATTTGATGTTGGTTTTTTGGTTTTGTTTTTTTTGATTGTTTGTTTGTTTGTTTTAATTTAAATTTGCCATTAAAGAGGCCAAATGTTTTATTCAGCAGCTTTCTTATGGTTTTTCCAATTCTCAGCCCCAAAATAACAACAGAAGAATTTACATTAAGGAAAAAAAATGTTCTATAGATAAAATATCAGCAGAAGCATAGTGAGAAGACAGAAGAATTAGACTGAAATATTTGGACACTGAGGTTTATTCTTGTCACAATTCTATGTTAAAATTTATAGATTAAGAGAATTTTGTGGAGGTATGGAATTCCCAAGAAGCTGACTTAATTTTTACTAGCAATACAGTCCATGGTTAAGACAAGATAGAGAATGATAGTTAGAGGCCAAAATCCATATAGACAAAGACTAGAGCTTTCTATATTCTGGAAACAGTAAATATTAGGAAATAAGTATGCTTATCTTTAAAATGATATATACCATTCAGAGTCACACTGTGATTTGTATCTATGAGAGTATGAGAGAACAGGTTAAACAGATCCTCTATTAGATCAATTTGTATAATTAGGGAAAGAAAAGAACGAGGTGACCTCCTAGGTTCACATGCTTGTAGTCTGCTTTGTAATAGCAACTTTTGAAGGGACCAAAAGGTTTAGGATAGTTGCTTTAAGTACAATATGATGCTTTTCTACAGAACAGTTGAGTAGAAAGGACAATAGGCAGCTGTAATGCAGGGGGTAACAGTAAAGCAGGTGAAAACCATGTTACATTTATATATAAGAGAGAAACAGGCATCAAACAGCTTTACTTCCAACACTTTAGAGGTGAGACAAATACAACATAGAGAAGTTCTTATATCCTGAGTCCATGACTGAGGATATTCAATACATTTGTGCATTTGGAAAGGAGCTTTGAAGCTGTCCCTTAAGAATCTGTAGTGTGAGATCTGGGTAAGTGGTAGTCTTGTGAAAACTATTGCTCCTCTAGGTGTAATTATTTGGTTTATTCTTTATCAGATTTCTGTTTGAGCTCACTTCAGTGTATTGTAGTTGTTCAGCTTCACCTATATAGATACCTCTGGAGGGCCTACATTTTACTCTAGGAGGGTGCCATTTGAAAAGTAATAGGGGAATCTTGAGCATGTATTTCAAGATACAAATAACATTTCTTTAATAACTTCTAGCCTTTTTTTTAGCTTATGATGGTATGTGTTTGCTAGGGGTGTACTATCAGTGACACTTCTTGATTTTTGTACTAAATTTTCATATATTTTTTTCAGAGGTCATTCAAAGATGCAGTCTGGAAAATAGTTTGGTGGTGTAGTTTTCTTTTACTCAGATGAACTGGGTATATCAAGCAAATCTTTAATGGCCCAGTTGTATATCACAGTGTTTTTTATGGTTTTTCTTTCAGGTGTTTACTGGCTTTTCTGATCTGTGAGACATGTAGTAGTTTGTAGGAGCAGCTTGTAGTTTATCATCTCATGATGCCTCTGGTGTCTGAATTAATAGCAAGGAAGCTGCAGCTGGGACTGATGCAGGAGCACGTCAGAAGTGGATGATGGAGAGATGGTAGATACGGAATTCATGATAAAAATTGGTAAGTCAAGGTTAAAACAGATGTTACAGTTGTCATTTAAGGACGTAAGCTAACTAAAATATTATTATTTAGATTCAGTTCCCTTAAAAATATTAATGACATTGAAGGCATATTATGAACTACTTATGTGCACTATCTTGATAGTAGTGTTTTGAACTCTGTTGAAACTGTTGTTTACTAAAGGTACTTTTTCCTGCGCATGAGAACTTAGCACATGTAGGATAATGTCTCACTGTTTAAACTGGAATTCCAAGTGCTGGTTCTTTGTTGTTGATGTGTTGCATATGAGACGGACAAAATGACTAATCACACTAGTACTTCTACTACTCAAACAAATGGGACATTCTACCACACATGAAATAAAACTGAATTTCAACTTTTTATGAATTTCCAGTTCTCCATTTGATACAGTTCTGGCATGGGAACCTTTTAAACTATCATAACTGTGAATTCAATATGGAAATTATTTACTGCTTTTTTTGAATGTAAACAATTTCACCAAAGCCAGAGTCATGAATTATCTTCCCAGTGTTAAGGACATACTTTATTAGTCAAATCTGAGACTTTCAAATACAAAAGCTTTAAACATCACTAGCATCCACTGGACTTTGTTGAATGATCTCATTGAATAGAGCATTTCAGAGAACAACAATAAATTGTTCTACTGAGAGCCTACACTGTTTCCATTAAAGTGAATATCAATATCTCAGGGTTTAGAAACCTCACAGTTGCAGCTATATTGATACAACTACATCTGAGGCCACTTCATTTCTCTCCTTAAATTAGTGAATTCTTTATCTGCTAGTTCTGTGGCCTGTACTCTTCACATATTTAGAGAACAAATGTAATGAAATAGGGTAACTCTGAACCAATTATGAAAAATATTAGGAAAAAAAATGTATTGTATTTATTTATATATCTATCTCAATGAGGGAGCAAAAGTGAGTAACCTTTCAGAAAACCAACAGAGGGTAGATGGCAAAGCAGTTGCATGGATATATAACTATTAATCAGAGTAAAAAAGGATGTCAAAAATACTATTAGTACTAATAGTTTTGTAACTGGCCATCAATAGTAAATTCTTTCACCTCCGGGTTGAAAGGGTCAAAACAAATCTACATTACAGGATGCAATAAACTGGCCATTTTACATCAACTAATATCTGCCCTGCATTAGGGACTGTTATACCAGTGAAGGATTTGCCCTTTGAATAAAACATTAAATCAAATTCTTTTCTGCTCTGTAGGCATTATGGATAACATGACATGACTAATAGGAGAGTAATAATGATCAGAAATCTCCAAAGACTTCTGACTTGATGTTTATCAAATGTACATAGTGGATAATGAAAGCAGTTTATAAAGACTTCAACATCAAAAAGTTTAATACACAAAAGGAGGTGGGACGTCTTAAGGACAAACATCCCATTCTATTTCAAACATAGACTCAATCTCTAGTGAAGACGTGGGCTAAACCAGGAAATTTCTAAAGCAACTGTGTGACTTTCTGCATTACTGTGTTCTTTTGACTTTCAAAATCATAATTTTTGTAATTATTTAAATATTTCTACCTAGCAGGAGGTGGAAAAAATGGTGAAAACAGATTTTAGAAACCTGAAAGTAGATTGAGTAATTTTTCATTGTAATCTAGCTCATAAACAGAAGATGAATAATTTTCCTGGGTTCCTCTGTCATATGTAGGGTTGTATAAAGTTATAAAAATGGAGCCCACAAATAAAGTTACCATTTACCAGGTTTTAATGGGGAACTCATGTCAATCCTAAACTCTAATTTTTACACATGACAAAATTTATAACATGGCTTCAAGTCTTCTAGTTTTGTTTTAAATCATTGTTAGATGCAAAAGAAAATTTTTCCAGTATGAAAAAAAAATAAAGCTGTTTATATCTGTTGTATTCATATATGAGATTCTAGAAAAATGTTAGCAGAACATGATAATAAATGTCATGAAGTTTTTTTTTTCCTATTTCTTTGTTTTTGTATTTAAATCTCTTCTCTACTCCAAGACGAATACATCTTTACAATATGTTTTAACATTTGCTTTTCAGGTATTTCTCCCTTTGTTTGTTCTTATAGCTATTTCCTTTGTAGTCTCAAAGGTCTAAACTATAGTAGAATAAACTTTTATCCAGGGCATACGTACTGCAATTATTTTGATCAATCAACAAATTTCCACAATGGAAGAACTCTTGGGGGAGATTGTCAATGACCACTCTCAGGGCAAGCTCAGGGAAGAACATGACTCATCAGTGATTGAGTGTTGCTGAAAGGAAAAGAAAGCTGAATTTATCTGAATACACAGAGGACCAGAGTAGCCTTTTCTTTAGATAGAAGACAACATCAGTGGATCTACATCAGTTAAGTGGATCAACTGGTTGTTTAAATAGACTTCCTTCAGTTAATCAATAAAGATACTGTCTTTATGAATAAGCCAGACCAGGGGTTCTGGACCATCTAATCCAACTCCCTGCTACATCAGGGTCATGTAGAAACCACGATCATGCCCAGTGACTTCCTAATATCTCCAAGGCTGGAGACTCCACCACCTCTCTGGGACACCAGTACCACTATTCAGTCAACCTCACAGTAAAAAAGTGTTTCCTAATGCTCATATAGAACCTGCTGTGCTGCTTTTTGACCCTTTCTTCCGAGTATTGTACCATCCTCTGGACCTGGTCATTCAGCCTGTTTTACGTACATGTGTTCAAACAATGCATATATACATCAAGTATTAAAGTTTTGTAGAATTTTTCCCCACTTTCCTGAAGTGTTTAAATTGGATGACAAACAAAAGATATTGTAATTAGCAGCTCAATAGAGAAAAATATATATAATTGCCTGACTGCCATTGTGTATAGAATAATTGGAAAATGAAATTGGAAAATATGGGAATGGAAATTTTCTGTTGGTGTAATATTTATATTTATCTAGTACCATATGCAGAGTCTGATAGGAAAAAATATCATCTGCTTCCTCTTTTGTGTAGATAAAAGCATCTATCATAGGAAAAAAGGAACAGAACAGTGAAGAAAAAATCTTTTGAAGATACAGTCTTCTTTTGCAAGGCCTGGGTACATGGTTTGCAAACTCATTTCCATTGAATTTATTTAGTCAAGACTGGTTACAATACAAATCATTAACAAGACAGTTTTAGTAGCACTTATCCAAATACTAGTGCTAGACAACATACTCCAGGCTTTTAAAGACAACAGCAGGAATCCAAGACTGTGGCTTTTCTGGGCTGAACAGTAAGGAACAGATGTCAGGAATGGTAAATGCTACATGACTGTGGGAAGGATCTGCTACATTTTGAAAACAATAAAAATGTACAGTGTAAGTCTTCCACACAACTCTTGATATAGCAGGTCTAACTGTGAAACAGAACAGCAAGTTAGCAAATGACTGACAAAAATATAGAAGAACACTGTAAGGAAACAAAGGATCAACCCCAGGTCTTTAGGTTTTGTGGCTGGCAAATGAGTGCCATACAGACAATTGCTCATTTCCCAGCTAGGATGGGGAAGGGAATTAGAAGGGTAAAAGTGAGAAAACTCATAGACTGAGACAAAGACAGCTTAATAGGTAAAGCAAAAGCTGTGTGCACAAGCACAGTAAAACAAGTAATTCATTCACTTCCCATGGACAGGCAGGTGTTCAGTGATCCCCAGGAAAACAGGGTTCCATCATGTGTAATGGTGACTTGAGAAGATAAATGCCATCACTCTGAACATACTCCCTTTCTTCCTTCTTCCCCCAGCTTCATGTGCTGACCATGACACCATATGATATGGGATATTTCTTCAGACAGTTGGGGTCAGCTGTCCTGGCTGTGTCCTCTCCCAACTCTTTGTGCACCTCCAGCTTCCTTGTTGGTGGCATGGGGTGAGGAGCTTCTAGAAAAGGTCTTGACTCTGTGCAATAACTGCTTAGCAGTAAATAAAGCATACCTGTGTTATCAGCACAAATACAAAACACAGCACCATACCAGCTACTGAGAAGAAAATTAACTCTGCCTTTATTACAGATGGGAGCGTCTTCAGTGTACACTAAATTAGATCTTACATTTTAATTTCCTCAGAAAAGAATCTAGTTTGAACACAGTGACACTACTTTTCAAAATAAACCATCAAATGATAAATGAAGATCATGTGGTTGTCTGCACCAAAACTGTGCTGCTGATCAGAGCTAGTTTTTCACAGATTTTTTTATCCAAGGCTTGTGAATAACAGAAGCACAGAGCGGCATATGTCCTCAGCAATTACTTAAAAAAAACCAAACCAAACCATAGTGAGATACTTCAGACTAATTCTCAGTTATCTCAGACTTATTTTGGATTTTCTTCTTTCCTGGATTTATTTTTTTTTAATTTATTTTCTCGTTGAAGAAAGAAAACACACCTTGAGCAGAATTAAAACTATGACTCTAATGCACTAGTGGAATTAATAGTAGGGACTAAGTTAACAACCTACTTGATATCATTATTTGTAATCATTCTTGAAATATGGCTTCTAGTAATGTAAGTCTTTCTTCCACTTTTGATTTTTGAACAAGTTCCTAGAAGTAAAGATACTTACGATCTGTCAACCTTTGCATAACTAGAAGTAGGGTATTATGATCTTGCACCAAATCTACATCAGCACATTTAATCTTGTAAACAATCACGTCAGAAATGTTTTCCATTCTACCAGTCCATACTTTTTTCCGAGTTTCATAATAACCTTATTTTATTCTTGCAATCTTTGTGTTTTGGTTTTTTCCCTCTCAGTGACCATTTTTTTCCCAGTGATATTACCAGTATTTTCTCTAGATTCAGTAAGACTCATCTGAAACAATGATAATGTTCTCTGGATGAAATATGCTAATTCTTTTTTTCCAGGCAGTGTAGTTTTTTCCATGAAGAAGAAAAAAAATTATGTGGTAGCAATTTAACCTGAACACATTTTATATATAATTTCCAAAGGATGGGTTTAATCCACTGATATATTTTTTTGAGAATGAGGCATCTTTTTTTTCAGAGGAATAGACTGCAAAGGCAATGAAAACAGTACTTTAACTTCTGAAATATCAAACTGATGCAGCAGTTTAGCACAAACACACAGGAAAACATGTTATTTTATGGCTATGTAGATATATTTTATTATGATGCGAGTAAAGATTTGAAAATACATAATCTATCATGAACTCATCCCATCTTCTCCTGTTGTTCAAGTCCTAGTTTGATTGAATATAAAGAATACTAAACAAGCACATATAATGCAGCAAGATTAAAGAGTATAAATCACTCGTGCATTTTTGAAAATCCAGCTCATTAACTAATATGAGAAAGGGAAAGCAGATTACAAGTTTTAAAGCAGGAATCATTATGCTATGTATTATGTCTAATTATTCATTCTCAAACTACAGAGAAGAAAAATTTTAAAAATGCTTTTACATAACGAATGGACTGTACAGTGTCACTATTGTTCAGTTTAAGTTAGACTAACTCAAATGACAGTTAAACAATTCAGAGTGACTAAGTATTAAAAGGAGGAGACAAAGATGGATTCAAATCAAAGATTAGAAGCAATGAAAATACAAAGCTAACATCAGTTTTATTTAACTGCTTTTTGAATCTTATGGACTACCTTTCATTCACTCTAAGTGATTGTTACTGTCATGATGATTTATGTGTGGTTTGTTAAGTTTAAAGTCAAATTTAAAATGCTAAAATTTCACATAAAATCCTCATTTCAACTTTTGAGTGTTCATACTTAAAAGGGACTCAGTCATTGCAAACAGCTGATAACCTATCTACTCATGTAATTCAGCTCATGTGTAGCAAGCAAAACTAAACTGTAATATCTGATCATAATGTTGTTTTGTAATCTATGATGAATGAATTGGAGAAGGATAACTATAGAGTCACAGAAACATTTAGGTTGGAAAAGACCTCTAACATGATGGAGTCATTTATAATGATGAAATGATATGTTACTGAAAATTGCGTACATGTTTAACTTCATGAAATATTAACACGGGATTCTGTTTCAGGATAAGATTATTTAAATCATTACAGGACTAATGCCCAATTATTCAGGAAGCAGTAGGACAGTAGAACTAATCTCCTTCTCTTAAAAATTAATCTCAAAATGATTGATCTGTTCTCAGTCAGACCCACTATGCAGAAGAATGTTTTCTTGTTTTGGCTTACTGGATTTTTTAAATTTGTTTAAGTCCTGCCCAACCTTCAACTGGAGTTACACACTGCACAATCACATTAATATTACATTATGTATACATATCTTGCTAGTTGTCATTCTATTTCCCAGCAGGTAAGGTGGCTACATTCCACTTCCTAATTACCAGTAACCAATTCTCAAAAGACTTTTTTTTTTCTTTTTTTGAGGAGAGAGAGAAGCTTATGAAGACTAAAAGAAGGATTAAAATACATTAGTAGCACAAATTAATTTTATTTTTTTAATTTCAAAGCACTAGCATATTATTTTTCAATCATTTTTGCCTCTTTAACAGACCCAGCAGTATCATTAAACTGATAAACAATTACATTTCTTAATGTTGACAGAGTCCTAGACTGATCTCAACATTAATATTCTACATTAAAATAATTTGGATTTTGTTCTCCATCTACACACAGTCATATTTTGTTGTTGGTTTTCAAAACTCATATGTGAGTGTGGTCTGTGGAGTGGAACTGAAGTTTTGCATTAATTTTTTCCCACGTTCCAATAAAAAATAATGCAACTCTTGTTCAGAGTGTATTTGAATAAAACATTATTTTTCATTTGTCTCCTTCTTATAATGTCAAACCTGGACCTCTGTCCACTTTATGGATAATAACTCATGATGAAAAACCTACCACAAAGGGTATATATACATAAGACATCAGATAGTCTACCTTTGTTTCCATGTGCAACAAACTACATTGAAAAGTGAAGAGTTGCTAAATATCAATCTGAAGAATGAAGAGAAACAGAACAACTACAAATTCGGAGGCTTTCTCCTCTTTATGTAACATACTAGAAAAAAGTAAACATGATGTTTGCTGCCATAAAGATACATTGCTGTTATTATAATCTTATTACATAATAATTGAGGATAATCAGAAGCCTCAGTACAATACAAACAGGAATGAATACTGGGCTGAATGAAGATGTTCATTCTTGAAACCAAGCTATAAGCTGATATTTTCCAGCAGGAAAAAAGAAGTGGTGTATGCTGAAAGCTGAGAGAGATTGAATTAAAGATGGATAAAACTGTTTAGACAAAATGAGAAACTGTCTGGACAGCTGCCTAAACTATAAAATTATTTAACTGAGCGAAAAATTCACTTTAACTTTGTATAAACTAATAGGCAGTCTAATATTGAATGATATTATCTCATCTCATCTATAAGTCCAGGCATCATTTCTGCTTGCCATTGTTTAACATTATTTCAGGTGTCTATTATTAAGACTTCATTTTCATAAATATCCAGTTTTTTTCTCTTTCACTCAGTCAAGCACCTGGCTAAATTACAACTGAGTTAATGAGAAGTCCACAGCTTACTCAAGTCTCTAATGAATCAGGACATGATTCACCTTATCTAATTTTAGACACTTATAGAGCATTTATTCATCTGACCTATTTTACACAAGTACTTTGCAATGAGATAAACCTCTCCTTTGACATGTTCTCTTTCCAATTAAACTATAAAATTTACTCCCAATCAAACTTTAATTGACATAATTCACTCAGACACAGATATTTGCATTGTAGAATTTACACCTGTGAATCCCAGACAGGTGTCTGATTCTGTTTTAGTTCATGGAATCTTTGAGTCTGCCACGTTACAAGCCAAGTACTTTGACTCAAGTGACGTATTGCACAGAACCTAGAAAAACAAAATCTGTATTTTTGGGAAAAGTATGTTTGACTTAGTTAGACTTAATGTTTCATTGTAACTATTATTACTGATGAATTTAATTTCTTTTCTCAATTCTGATAAGAAAAGAATTGTTCAAGTAAACTACTGAGCTTGGTATGAGAAAAAATTCATGGAATATCAGACCGTGAACTGGCTACCTTGGTCATTTAATTAAAAAAGAAAAAAAAAAGAAAAAGAAGTCATTTAATAATTTATATAAAAATATGTGAATAAAATCTAAAAAAAAAGCCCCAAACAAAACCCACTGATGTATTGTGGATATTGTCTTGCACTTGACCACAGAAGTGGTTTGTTTCAAAAGCTATTTCATGATAAATAATAAATATCTCTTGTTATTTATTCTGGACTCACTGAATGTAAGAAAACTAATTGCTGAAGCCACAGGCTCATATTTGAATACTCATGAAGAGCAAATAATAAGCAAAATATGGAAAGTCTAGAGATCCAAGACAAGAGAGGAGAAACTTTCAGAACACAAATGATACTGGGTCAGGATAAAATAATAGAAATTTGTTTATGGAAATGTCATGAGAAATACGAGAGACTATGTCTAGAACTAAAGCTAAAGGAGAACACACGCAGATGGTCTGTTATGAAGGTGTGCAAGTTATGCTGTGATACCAGACAGAATGCATCTTCTAAATTAAGACACTTGGAAAAGCAGGAGTGGAAAGTAGTATTGAAGCAACCATAAGAAGCAGTCTCTTTTCTTTCCTTCCAGATTGATAACAGGATTTATGTCTCCAATAAGGATTGATTACATTTCCCAGAACTTGTAAAATTGCAGCTGTAATTGTCACAAGAGTTTGAGAAGGCTCATTTTCACTTGGCAGGCTCTTCTCCAGTGAAGAAATGTCACTCTTTCCATTCTAGTTAAGTAAAGATTTTTTCTTCTCATTTTTCACACATTTCTACTTTTAAGCTACTCAGAGAAGAAATTCTTCGCATTTTCTTCATAGTTTTGTACATCAAATATTAACACATTTTCTTTAAATGATTTACTGCCTAAATATGCAATTACTTAGCTTAGAGTAGAAAGTCAAAAATCCAGATTTTTTTTCAGTGACTGAAAGTACTTAAGAATGGCTAAAAAAGAAATAGTTAAAAGGAAGGATTAAGTCTGAGACAAACAATGAATCAAAACTACTTATACCATGACACCTCAAAGTAGGTGAAAGAAATGCATAGTATGTTAAAAGAGAAAAAACAGAGCTGAAAGAAGAGAAAAAACCCCACAGCTGCCAAAATTTATCTAAATCCTTTATTTAAAATTATGTGTCAGAAAATTATTGTGCAAGAAAACTGTACAAGAAAAAATCTGAATTTTAGTCTGTAAGTTTCAGTTAATTATCCTAAGGCAAAACCGCACGAGTCTGCCACCTTAAGAGCCATATTAGTGTCACCAAACTTATGCAGCCCCAGACAGCAACATCATTCTTCATAAATTAGGCAGCTCCTCAATATAAAAAGGTAAACATTTTATAGGATTGAATGAATGCCGATGATAAGACACTTTTAATGAAAAGGCTCTTACAGTCAGGACTGTGAGGAAATATAGAAAAGTAATAGTATATACCATTAGGAAGGTCTTATTTTAATGGATGAATCCCTGGAAAAGCCTGTTATTTACTTGTTCATCAATACACAATGATGTACTATAGTTCCATAAACCAAAAAGTTTAGGACTAATATAGTATCCTTTAGTATCTGCTTGAAAATATAGATACATATACTTTTCCTCTATTTTATTATTTCCCTTGTTTTTTTTCTTTTTTGTTCATCAATTCAGTGCTCATCAGAAACTTGGATTACATTCAGTTTTTGAGAGGTCACAGAGCTGACTCTGATAGAGAGGAAGAAAGCTGGAATTTGGTTAACAGAGGTAAAATATCAAGGCTGAAAAGAACAATGGGTTTTGAGGAGCTGTGAGGGTAAAGTAAGGTAAAAGAGGTCTCAGGGATCTGAAAAACTCAGTGGCAGCTTCAAAGGCTGGAAGGGCAGTTGTGAGAGAGTGGCTGGGAGAAGTAAGGAAAAATTAGGAAGAGACTCTTGGAAGTTGATGATGGTGGATAAAGCTATGGGGGTTTTTGCTGCAAAAAGTGTTATTACTTTGATTTTATTTCTTAATTTTTCAATTAGAAGTATTTTTAGAATAGTTAATTTTAAGAACAGTTAATTAAGCTATTTGGGCCATCATCCAGCAACATGCTTAGGGCCACAAATTAGCTAGGTTCTTAGGCATATGAAGAACCTCAAGCATGTGTGAATACTCACAAGCTTAACATTTTATGTACTAAGTCCAGCGATAAAACATATTTTAAGTGCTGTCAACAGAATTATTAATGTATATTTTTATCCTAGAAAGAAACCTACTTACTCTAACTGTGGCTCTAGGCCAATTTAATTATGTGTCATAGGAAGTGTAGTTTAGTCTGATTGCCAGAAGTAGATCTCAAAAATCTCTGACATGCTGCAGTATTAGATGTGGAAGGAACTTGCCTTTCCCATGTCTTTCCTGTGTAACAGCATTTTCTGTAAGTGTTATCAGCTAGAGACTATATCTGACTGTACTGGCTGGTCCTGCCGAACGTGGAATGCCTCCCTGTACATTTTTAGGTTCCATTACTAGGGGGAGAGAATGCTCCACACTGCATAATATCTGTACAGCATAGTAAACCCATTGGCAAGTATAGTCATGTTTTAAGAGCTCCTAAAGCCTTCATTATTTTACCATACATCTATATGCAGCCAGTTCAGCTGGTTCAGCTGCTTACTCGATACTAAACTAGCTTTGTCTCGGCTTCCAAAGGTATTGCTTGCACAGAGGCTGCTTCTTGACTCACAAAAGGTAGGAAGAATTAAAAACACCACCTGAATTCCCATTAATGTGTTCCATAAGCATACAAATATGTCATGAATGAAGGTGGAAGACAAAATGTTCAGATATTCAAAAAAGAAGAATAAATAGGTCAGAGTTTAAATATAGGACTGAGGAACTAACTCTGGAAGTTTCAGCTGGCAATAAAGGAATGCAAAGATGCAGGGGACAACTCTTCCATGGGAGTTATTTACCATCTTGAAAAAAACCAAAAAATCCAACCCCAAACAAACAAAAAATCCCATGTATAAAGTATTTGCATGTCTTCATAGTAAAAATTCTCGATTTGAATTCAAAAGTTCTAGGGAAGAAAATAGTGAATGTGCTGCATACTAATATGAATTTTGAAAATTGAATATTTTTTGTGTCTGAAGTTTTTGGTTTGGGGATATTTTGCTCATTTATTTGCTTGGTTTGGGGTTTTTGTTTGTTTGTTTGTTTTGTTATTTTTTTTTTCTTTGCAAAAAGCAAGGCTTCGGTAAACAGATAGAAAATGCCAAAGCTCGCAAATTTGTATCTCTAAATCCTAAAGGAAATTGTTCTATAGTTCTAGATATATTTAAACAGTTTTCAGAACTGATACATATCTATGACTATGTAATTTCAAAAGAAATTGCATGGACATATTTGTAATATATAAACCAATACATTTAATTTTCTTATGGTGAAATTCTTGAGGACTATTTTAAGTGATCAACCAGGAAAATATTAAGAATAAAGAGACATTGATTAAACTCTTCATTTCCAGTTCTGAAGAAAATGGTAGTCTTCTAATTTTATTTGAAATCTGTGAATTTACCATTCAATTTCCTATGGTGAAATTTGGAAAATGAATGGACTGGGGCAAGGCATTAGGTAAATTTTTTTATAGAGCCAGGAAGTATTTTATAGCAGACTTTAGAAGGACTTGCAAAGTTTCAGTGGAAACCAATCCAGAGTGTTGGTGGTTTGGTTTTTTTTTTTTTTTTTTATTTTGGAGGTTCCTGTCCTATACCAACTGTTCTTCTAATGGCAGCTTAGCTAGAAAATGAAAGTGCAAAATATTTCCTCTATGTAAGGAAATCACTTTTCTGAAACCTGTTTATTCAATTTCTCTCCCATACCCTGAGTGATAAAAAAAGCCTGTTAATTCTTCAAAGAGAAGAATGAAAGAATCCAGATTTACTGAACTGCAAGCTACAAACACACCATTCCGTGATTTATCTCATATTATTTACAGTTTGCTAAAAACATTTAAAAATGAGAACAGTCCAAAGGGATTATATTTATGCTTCAAGAATAACCAGATATTTGTATGACAAGGTGAGGGAGTAAGTCAACTGTTAAGATTATACTCATACTTCATTCAGAGCACTATAAATTAAGACTGTACAACAGTCAGCAATATTGTTCAAATGCTGTAACACAAAAGTATGCTTATAAGTCTTTTCAGGATCATGAAGAACTCTTATGTGAAAGATTCTGAAAACAAACATGATTTTGACCATTTCAATTCTGTAAATCTTCAGACTCCAGAGAATCATGACATTATGTAGGGTCCTCCAGAAGTCATGTAGTCCAACACCTGCTCAAAGCAGGTCTGCCTGAAGCAGGTTGCTCAGACTCTACTCCTGAATAATGACAAGGGTAGAGTTTCCCATGAAATCTCTGTCAGTGACACACATATACTCACAACAACAATGTTTTTCTATATATCCAATCAATATTTCCAAGTTTGCAGCTCGTATTCCTTGCTTCTCCTACCACTGAACAGCTTAGAAGAATCAACAGCTTAGAAAAATCTTTCTCTACATCCTCTCATCAAAGAGTTGAAGGCAGGAGTAACTTGTTTCCTTTGCTTTTCTTCTTAAGGCTGAAGAAAATTATTTCTCTCAGCCACTTATATTTCATACACTCCTGACAATCTTCGTAGCCCTCTGTACTGAACTTGCTGGTCATTTCCTTGATAAGAGAAGTCAAAGTTGTTTAGCAGGGCCAGATTGATGAGATATGGACTGGATTAAGCATATGATAAGGCAGGTATGAAATTGGCCAGACTGCCATGTTTAAAGGCAGGTTATCAGCAGTATTGTCCTCCCAACAAACGATGACTCATGGCATCACATGAATGTGATTTTCATGGAACCCGTGCCAGCCACAGAAATGTACATGTTTCTCTTTCTACACATGACGGAGTCCTATCTATATAGATGTCAGAAAGAAGGCCAGCCTGTGGTAGGGGTAGACACTGTGGCTGTGTGTGCAGAACCAGAGGTGGAGCTCTTTGCATAAGAAAATCAGCAGGAGTCTGCGTGGCTCAGAGCTGTGTTCCTCTGTGTATCAGAGATGGCCATTGACTCCTGATGTTGGTAAAGGTGATACAGCTGCGTTCTGCAGCTGACGATGGGCATATGTCTGCATACTCTAGCAATGGACACTAGTTTTGTGTGTCAAACTATAACATCTATGCCAAGATAGGGATCACTCAAGATCTCTGCCATGTTTCCAAAACATTAGAATAGATTTCTCAGAGAAGCTGTGGAGTCTCCATCTCCCCTGAATCAGCAAGGGCCTGAGCAACCATTTCTAGCTGACACTGTTTTGCATAGGGGTGATTAAATGGACCATCTTAGAGATCCATTTTATTGTCTATTCTGTAATTCTGTGATTCTATATGGTTGCCTTGGATATAACTCTCTGATAAAGATTTGGTTTTTTCTCCATCTGCAGTGAATAAACTTCTCATATTTCAATCATTTGTGTGTTAGTGAAAAACACGTCTTGCACAAGTTTGTCATAGAGCTACATAGAAATGGATTTCACAGAATAATACTGGAATAAAGGGTTGAGGAGGAAACCAGGATGAGTGTACGCTGGTGCCATGGAATTGACTAAGACAGGAATTAAGCTCTTTCTGTTTAGGGAATTGTATAAAAATATGCCTGGAATGCACCTCTGGCGTTGCCCAAAGTAGTGATGATGTTGCAGGTATTTGATTTTATGTTACAATTATCACACAGGTAAGAAATTAATATTGCAATCAAAATTCTTCAATCATAGGAAAGAAGCTCTGATTATTTTACTGATCATCACAGAAGTTTATTGTAGAAATTATGACTGTCTGACAGATTGTTTTCTGCATGCTGTGATACAGGAGGAGTTCTGGCTATTTCAAAAATAGAACTAAAGCTTTGAGTATCTAAAAAGTATGGATAGTTATACTCTTGTGTGAACACTTGTCATGGAGTTCTTGTTACCAGAGGCAAATGTGGAGTGCTAATCAGAACAAAGCAAAACCTTTAATGTGACATGATTATGATTGCCTAACACAAAACCAGAACCTTCGTAAGACCAAAAACCTGAAAATAATGAAAGGTCAATACCTTAAAAATACACTTGTTCCCTCCAGTTCTACAAATAACTACAGAACAAGCAGAACTTGTAAGTTTTCTAACCCCCTACAATACTGTAAATCAGTTCCATACAAACCTTAGGTCTAATTTATTATAGCTGTGCAACTGAAGACATTAGGTGCTAGCTAATAGTACTAAAAAGTCAAGTCATATTATATATTTAGAAATGCATAGAATTTGCTGAACACAAGGCACTGCTAATAACTCAAACCTGAATACATGATTAGGATACACACTTGGGAACTAGCCAATTAAAATAACCAGGCAGAAAAATTCATTATATAGAGGGTAAGGAGCATATTCAATATATAAAAATAGTAGTTTATAATTTTTATAAAAGTGGGTTTTCTTTTTGTATTTTGCCTGTTGGATTTTCAGAGATAAGGAGGTACTGTCCAGCATTTATAGGAAATATGGAGACGCTTGGTATTATCAAAGAGGAAAGGTACTCTACTTGAAAAAGTCAAATATAGCTTCCTAATGACAAATTTGATCCTAGTCCACGACCAGACCAGGTCTTTTACATGGTGACTGTTCATCAATCCATCTAATATGAACCGGAAAACAATGACCCAGAGTAGATGATCCTGTGAAAGCCATCAGTGACTACAAGGAACAGCTGCTTGGAGAAGGAAAATATATTATCAGCATCTACTGACAAGTACTGATAAGTTATTATTGAACAGCTATTTCTAAATATGAAGATGTATTCCATCAATTTCTTTGCTTTGAGTTGGTTTTGCCTTAGTCAATGCCTTAACTATGCAATGTGTATTTGTTTTTGTTAACTAGGAATTTAGAAAAAATAGATTTAAACATTTCAATTATTAAGTGATTGCCAGAAGTTGCTTAAACATTCTGACATGACAAGGATAACCTAGAAGCAGTTATGTAACTAGTGACTGCAACCAGAAAACTACGTCATGAGAGTACTTTTTTAAAAAAGAAGACAAACATAATAATATTTCATGAAGATTCTTCTTGTCTCACAAAGATGTGGATCAAAGGTATCTATGTAACATAAAAAACTAGTCAGTGTTTTAGAAATATTATGTTGCAATATCTTTCAAAGTAAGCACAATCATAATATGTGATGTCTTGATGACATCTTGATTATCAGCATTGTTCAAAAACAAGTGAGCCATTCTCTTCAATGAAGAACAATGAAAGGATAGGAAACAATTGCCTGCGTAGAAAGCCTAAAGCTATATAAAGACGTTTCATCCCCTAGATATGAAGGCCAATTTCAAGTGCTGGAAAACATAAATAAATCAAGTCTGATGGCTATCATAGGAATTAAATCAATGTTTTCCCAAAGTTAGGATGAATGACTAATAACTTTCTGCAGGGACCAGGAAACAGACGTTTGTATCTTATGTCATTAAGTAGAAGAGTTGATGAATAAGAACTGGAAAGTAGAAGAGATGTACAATGTGTGTCTACAATTTCTCTGAAATACTGCATAGAATCAGGAAACCATAGTATATAGAATACTGATTTCAGAGAGTAATACAATCCCAGACTCGCAGAAGGGCTGAGGTTATAAAGAATCTCTAGAGATCATCTGTTCCAACTCCCCTGCTACAGCAGGGTCACCAAGAGCTTGTTGCCCTGGACACTGTCTAGAAGCTTTTGAATGTCTCTAAAGTGGGAGACTTCACAACCTCTCTGTGACACCTGTGCCAGTGCTCAGTCACTCTCAGAGTAAAAAGGTGTTTCCTGGTGATCAGAGGGAATCTTCTGTGTTTCAGTTTGTGCCCATTCCCTCTGGTCCTCTCACTGGGCACCACTGAAACAAGCTTGGCTCTGTCCTTTGTAATCTCTGTAACCTAGTCTCCCATTTTCTTGAGCAATGGGAACATTTACTCAAACTTCCTTTTGTCATCTCTATCCTTCTTGATGTCTCTGACATCTCTGACCAGGTTCAGTTCCATTTGGACTTTAACATTTCTAACTTTATCTCTGGATTCAACCCTACTGTACCCAGATGTAGCTTCCAGCTACTTCAGCTGCTCTCTCACATGAAGTGCAACTATCCCTCCTTGTATTCTCTTTCTGTCCTTCCTAATAAGGCTGTATGTCTTCACTGCAGCAGTCCAGTCCTGGGAACCTCATGCAATGTCACCACAATCCCAACTCGATCAAAGCCCTGCAACACCACACTATCATGTTTATTCCCCATGCTGCCTGCACTGATATACTGACACTTGAGTGAGCCATCCCAGTGTGTTGAGTTCCTGGAAAGGGTTGGGAGCTCTCCCCATAATGATACTTTTTTGGGTACTTTCTTGCTGATGTGCAAGTGCTGGAGGTCACCCTGCTTAATCCCTTTTACACTGATTTTGTTATTTCTTCCTTGTGTCTTCTGTGCCTTTTGCCCATTGACCCTGCCCATAGTTCCTTTGCAGGGTGCAACCTGCTCTTTCCTTTCCTCACCGTTCTTAGTTTAAGTAGTTGCTAAATGTTTCTATTCAGCTTTAGAAAGAAGGCTCCTTAAATAACATAGCATGCAAATAAGGAGCGAGAATATTTGTAGTTTGAATACCTGATAGTTAGGTACTTGAAGAGATGAAATATTATGAATCTAATGTGAAAAAGTGGTAGTGTGATTTATACAACCTTTACTGTTACATATCAGCTAGATAATAGTCCTTGTCATATATTCAAATTCAAATGAAATATTTAAGCCTTATATATCTAACATTTCATTCTAATAACATAAATAAACCATTCTCTGATATTCTTTCAGACATTACTTTCTGTAGGTATATTTCAGCTCTACAAGTTGACAAGAAGGTGGGATCAAAACAATCAGAACAATAACGAACCTGATCTTTTGTCTCAGTTAATTTGTAAACATTCCAAGATCTTGACAACAGACAGGCTGAGAGTCATCACAGCTCATATAATTCCAGCCATTGGGTTAGCATTTCACTGGTCTTCAAGATAATGTCCTTGTTCTAACATACTACAATTCTACAATTTTAGGAACAACTTAAAAAAAAAAAAAAAAAAAAGACAAATGAAAACAAACCCTTACTCTATTTGCCCTTACTCTAATAATTCCTAAGCACTTTAAAATGTCTGTTACGTTCAGGACAATGTCTGTCCTTTAAAATACTACAGAACAATAGTTTACAGCAGTCCAGGACTGCAGAGGTTGGAGCTGTTCCATTTCCAATAACCTCTACAGGCCCCCAGTCTCCCTCTGATGAATTGTTGAATTAATGACTAAAAGTTTGTCCTACTAAATAAATTCAAAATGTGCTCACCTCTACCTGACCAAAACATGCAGCAGCAAAAAAAAATTTAAAAGAGCAGCAGTGTTACATTCCAAAGGAGAAAAAATTCTTGTCAGTCAGTTAGTGTGGCTGTCTTTAAAACCTCTATTTATGATCTTTTCCCTTTTGCACAGAGTTTGAAGACTATTTGCCAGCTGTATTTCCTAAAAAGAAATGTTCTTATATAACTTCATAGACAGCTGCTGATTACCCTTTGAAAGATTCCTTTTACTTTCAGTGTCTTCTCATTGAACATCTTTGCTCCAAAGTCTCCAAGTGAATTAAACTGAACAGTATTTCAGCCAAAACTGTGTCTCAAACTAAGTATTTCAACAAAAGCTCACCACTGATTCTCCCCTGTTCAGAGGCAAATGTAAGCATCACAGGAATCAAATAATCACTCAACAGCAGAGCACTAAACGTACAAACTGTAATAGTTCTGTCATTCAACACCACAAAGCTTGAGGAGATCCTGCAATGTGTGAGCATTTGGACAAACACCGAGCTGTTTCCTGACAATGCATATGTGATTCTGAAATGGTGCTGAAGGCCATTGCCAGGGATATATAAACAATCTGAGGACACTGCAGTAGTAAAGATAGAGCCCCTGTAAACCTCCTGGGCCATGGGACATTGGTATCTTTTGAACACTGTGACAATAGTCTCCCCTTCAGTATTCCATTCTGCCTCGACTTAAGTACAACTAACACACTGAGTAATTAAAAAAAAAAAAAGTGCAAATTGTTCTGTCTTACCCTCAGACATAATCAGACAGAATCACCATGTAAAGATAAACATTTGATTGTCTAAGCTGGAAATAGAGAGGAGAAAATGTTAAGCACTTTATTAAGCTATACATTCAGACATAAACCCTCCTTGAGTACACAGGTTTCTTCTTGCATTCTTCCCATTTCAGAATTGACTACATTTACTTGTTATGATTAGTGGATCTCAACTTTTAAATATTCTACACTTTTTTTTATTTGATCATTGAAATCTCTCCTGTAGTATTGATGCATTCAATAGAGGAGTGTTACTCTGGTATAGAAGTTGCAAACTTTGTCTATCCAATATTTTGCCTCTTTTATTCCAATAGACTAGGTATAGATTTATAGTGCCTGAAAACTATTCTTTAAAAAAATGTGCACTTTAAGTGCTTTACTAGTACATGAGTGTGTTCATTACAATAGATTTTAAAAGAACAGTTGTGGGGTTTTTCTATTGAACACAAGTGACCTTACCTTAAGAAAAGGATAAAGTATTACATGTATTTTGAGGCACTCATATTTCAATAGCTAAAGGAAGCAGACTCAAAATACAAAGGAATTTAAAAATAGCTTGTGATATATGTGTACTGCTTCACTGCTGGTCACCTTCTGTACAAATATAATCTCCATATGATTAAATCAAATCCACATTGGTCTAAAATCTATATAAATAACTATAAAAGACAGTTACTGAAAAAGGGTATTTCCTTTAACACAGTTGTCTATTTCAAACTGCTTAAAGGCATTGTAAGAAGCAGTACTTAGGTGATTTTCATTTTTAAGTAGTTTTTATGTGCAACCTGTTAGAAATAAAACTTTCCTATAGTGCCCATAAAAGTTGAATTAGTAGCAGATAGCACTTCACCAATATCTGAAATTTAATGTAGCTCCTTAATTGCATACTTCTACAGCAGCTGACATTTCGAAAAACACAGAATTCAGATTAGTTTGGTGAAATTTTGATTCCATAAACTCACTATTTAGACATTATACATAATCTATACAGATATAGATCGAAAAGTCAAAGATCTTCTACTCTTAGAAGAGCATTTAAATAAACATACTTTATCACAAACTTATGTTTTTATTAAACAAATAATTTTATTATTTTGGGAACTAATATTGTCAACATAAATGCCATAAAATATGATCAAATTTCATCCTAACTCATGAATTATATTTCAAACTAAGAATAAAATGGATGCCAGATCATTTATGTTGTTTTTTTGTCTCAATCTCTCCTCCCTAAATAATGCCTCAACAATTTCATCTGTTCATTTTTGATAGTTTGTGGTTAATTATACTCTTTCATAGACAGGTAAAAACTAAAAAAAAAACCTGTTAAAACAATTTTTTAAACATCATTTTTCTCTGTCCCTCATGTAGTTAATTTTTGGTATCAGAAGTGAAGGACAGAAATCAGTCAAGTTTATAGAAGGTCTTGGAAAGAAATTGTAGACATAAAAGTATGTTTGGTAAAATACACAGATGTTTTAATTAGCAATAATCACAAAAGAAGATGAAAATTAAATGAAAATATAAATCTACACAGCACTGGCAACAAGATAGGTAGTCTTTTAGGGAACTGAACAATGTCTTCCAAGCTGTTAACTTTCATGATGTCTCTTATCAAGACTTTGGTAGAGGTAATAACAAATTGTAGTCTAAAAAAAGTACAGTAAGACTTAGATTCAGGCCAAAGTGAGACATGAAAACTTTGCATAAAGAAATTAAACCAGAGGTAGAGAAGTTAAGAAGCTTGTGAGGAAATAACAATCTGCTAGTTGTGTTAGAAGAGTTTGGATGGTGAATTGTGGTGGCCATATTAAGCTGTAAGGCCTCTGGAAACAACTATTTACAAGTGGAGTTTAACTGAATGGAAAAATGAAGTGGACTTGATAATAATTTCTAAACATGAAATAATAGAATAATTTAGTTTTGAAAAGACCTCCAAGATCATCGAGTCCAACTGTTAACTCAGCACCACCATGTTCGCCACTAAACCAATGTCCCTAAGTGCCACATTCACAAGTTTTTCAAAATTTCCAGGGATGGTGATGCCATTTGTACTCTGGACAGTCTGTTCCAATGCCTGACCACTCTTTTTCAGCGAAGAATTTTTTCCTGATATCCAATCTAAACCTCCTCTGGCACAACTAGAGACCATTTCATCTGGTCCTGTCACTTGTTACGTGGGAGAAGAGACTCCCACCTTGCTACAATCTCGTTTCAGTTTTAAAGAGTGATAAGGTCCCTCCTGAGTCTCCTTTTCTTCAGGCTAAACCAACCCAGCTCCCTCAGCTGCTCCTCATCAGACCTGTGCTCAGGACCCTTCTTCAGCTCTGTTGCCGTTCTCTGGACACACTCCAGCACCTCAATGTCTTTCTTGGAGTGAGGGGCCAAAACCGAACACAGGATTTGAAGTGTGTCCTCCCCAGTGCCAAGTACAGGGGAACAATCACTGCCCTGGTCCTGCTGGCCGCACAATTGCTGATAAAGGCCAGGATGCCACTGGCCTTCTTGGCTGCCTGGGCACACTGGCTTCTCTCTTCTTAATTTGCTTCACGTTATGGCAATTTGAGTAAACATAGTTGCCTAAAGAAGAATTATTCCATTGATTGAAATGTGCTTAACTGGAAAATGTTTTTCGCAATTAAATAAACATTTTTTAATATAATCTTTAGCAATATCTATTTCTTTATTATCTATAGCATTTAAAATCATCTTAGCTCCTGACCATCTCATTTATAGTAAAAAACACACACACAGGTTCTGTGTGGAACTTGTCTTTTGACTGAAAAGTGATTTGGGGTCTGTCCTTTAGCTTTAGTGATCTACACACACTGATATCTGCCTGATAAAGATCATGACATGTATTGAAACTGCCACAGTTTCGTGCAAACCTATCTTGATAGTGCCACACAAGAATTCATGTTGATGTGACTTTTAGAACAAACTCTAAAAATGAGAATCAAGGAAAATGCAATTAATTGGATAAAATATATAATAAGAGACTGTATTATTCAAATTAGAGATTTGATTTTGCTCTGATGTCTAGTTATTTGAATTTAAGTTGTAAATATTCTCTCTTTTTAAAAAGAGCAGAACATAATTCTTGATTCATAGGAAGTTTATAGAATTATTTCAGACATATCAAGTTTATTACAGAAGATAACTGCTTTTAAAATTTTCACACTGAAAGAATTTATACAGTTTCCTTCCACATTTAGCAAGCTTATTGTATAAATAAATAAATAAAACTTTTATTTTGAGACATACCATCACAGTGGCAGAATAAGCTCATGGCAAAAGAAAGTTCTTTCTGTACTAGGATTTGCTATAGAATGCTTTATTTTGGGAGTTTAATGCAGTACACATGCATGTACCTATGCATATACATTTGAGTTCTTTGAATGTCTAGGACCTGGTTCCAGGCACTCTGAAAACAATAGAAACAATGATTTTGGTGGTAAACTCAAATAAGAGATCAAGTAAATCTCTGGTCGAGTAATCTATCCTCAAAATAATTTGGCTCAGAAATTACTGGAACCTTATAGGAATACTGAGTCTCTTTTATTTCCTCAGAAATGACAAGGTGAGCAGGCACCTCTGTGAGCTTTCTAAAGATGGGTGGATCTAAAAAAGCTATTTCAGAGTGCCACATTTAAAGCTGACCTTCCTAGAGCCCTCTAGTGCCTTAAGGCTAGAAAGGTTTAAAAAATTAAGCGTGTAATTTAGTGGTAACAGATTTCGCTTTGAAATCAGGTATACCAAAGTTTTCATCTTCAAAACCTTTTTCAAATATGGGCTAGTTAATACCTGTGGTGTGCTAAAATGGATAAGTGGCAAATTCAGCTTTATTTGAGAATGGGAATGTAAGGAAGAGAACTGATCCACCCAAGTCAAAATGTAAATCTGTGAAAGTCTAACTAGGTATAAATTCAGACTAAGCTATCTCAGTGGTGTTTAATAGACTTAAATGTCTCAGGGTACTTTGCAATCATCACCTAGCCATACCAGAAAAAAATTCAGCATCTGAGCATACAGTGAAAGAATAAGCATGTTTTAAGTCTGCATGTTCAGTTTTAACAATTTCCTTATAGTGACTGCACATTTTATCAATTCCTGGTGAGTTTTGGGGACTCACACATCTCAGAAAATGTGTAATGTTTTCAAGGTCAAACTCTTCAAAGGCTAAAATTTGCTAAATGTGCAGATCATTGACTGATCACTCAAATAAATATTTTAATGTACTGATTCTGTGTTAGATGAAAAAGTAGTAGATGAACAAGATATGGAGGCTGTAGAAGATGAGGCTGTGAGAGACACTAGCAATAGAACTACAATGTTTTATATAAACAGTAGGAAATACATGAGTGACAAGTTGGCCTTATTAAAATAAATGAAAATGTCTTCCTTCCTGAGAAGATACATACAGAAACATTTGCCTTCTTTTATTTAATCAAGAAAAATATATGTATACACACTTCTTATTAATTTTTATCACAGAAGTTTATATTACTAAATGTTTCTTTCAGTGAAACAAGATGTGTACAATTGGTTAAGCAATTTCATTACACAAGAAAAGGAAGCATAGTCATCCAAGGAAATTATCTCATTTGGAGATCTTACCTTTGATTCTGTTTCAGTACATTAACATATAAAAGCAACTTTTGCACAGTGTTGCTTAGAGTAAAAATGTTGGTCTTGTTTTTGGTCTCAATCTAAAAGTATTGGATTTTTTCACACACATAATTTAGAAAATTCCTATGAAGAAGTACAGTTCATCTCAGAGTTGAGAAGAAAAGAGATGTGTGATAATAGCAATAACATAGAAAAGCATGTCTCTAGGCTATAATAAAAAATTTATCATTTCTTTTTGAAGATTTCATGATGTTTCTATAAAATAATAGTCATTTTCCATGGTCATAACAAAAAAAAATTAAAATCTATGTCTCCTTTTCTACAGACTTTTCACTGCTTTTTAAATTATTATTCCTTCTGACTTTATAGAGTGTAATGCATTATCTAGTGCCTCTACATACACCTTGTTGAAGTAATTGCATGGGACTGACAGAGCTATAAACACAGATTCTTAGAATTCATATTATAGTCTCCTAGACCACTTCTGAGAATTCAGATATTATTCTCCATGAATGATTAAAATAGATGAAAAGGGTCATGCTTGTAATCACTGTGACAAAAGATGTAGCATTCTTGATGCTTCAAACATATTGTCATGGGAGGTCATCTTAAAGAGAGGGAGGAAAAAACCTTTCTATATTATCACATATGCAGTAGATGTAAATATCAAACTGTACTTCAAAAGGCAAAACAGCAAAATACCCCACAAC
Source organism: Pyrocephalus nanus (assembly GCA_038380795.1). Lineage (NCBI taxonomy): Eukaryota > Metazoa > Chordata > Aves > Passeriformes > Tyrannidae > Pyrocephalus > Pyrocephalus nanus. The sequence continues at coordinate 38,969,168 of CM076259.1, forward strand.
ATGCTTAACATCTTTTTTTTTCAATAATAGATTTAACAAGGATCCCAGGGGAAGGATTTTAGAGTCTGTGAAAAATGATGGTCATGCTTTAAATGCCTGTGACAGTTGGGACTTGTTTTCATTTATGAAATAAGTTTTCGTAAATGTTGAAATTGAGAGAAATGTGGGAGGGGGCGAAAAAGATGAAGAGCAGAAGGGACTTCAGAACAGAAGGGATGTCAGCATACAAAGCACTTCTAAAAACTGGGTAGCAAGCAGGTCCTTATGCCAATCCTAAAATAGAAAACATGAAATTTCCCTTTACCATCCAGGTGCTGGGTCAAAACAAGACATAACAAAAATGATTAAAATTGCTAATTTAGATGTTCTTAAGAAATTACACCTTTTTTAATGTCCAGGAAAGTGTGTAGAGCATAAAATAGATAATTGCTTATAAAGTTTTCGTTAGTGTAGGGGAAGCTCTAATATGCAAGATACAGACCTGTCATCTAGCAATTACAGTTTGATAACTTTATATTTGCTGTGCTATCTATGTCTATGTGACTCATTTGCTGCACCATCTATGCTATCTATATCCAGGCATTTAATCTATGACAAATGCAAGGAATATAATTTTTTCCAGCCCACAACGAAAAAAGTCTTGTAAGCTTGCCTTTGTATTTGCTTGCCTTATGCCTAAAGCATACACAAGGGCAGTTATCCAACAGCATAAAGTTTCTTTTCCACACTACTTTGGTAATTTCACTGTGAAGCTGAGCCTTTAAACAAGGATTTTGCAAAATGAAGCATCTTCTTTGTGTTTCAATAGTTCGGGTTTTTGCCTCATAATCAGAAATGTGGACAAACTGAGCCCCACCAACTCCTAACCCTGTCCCCCACACACACACTCCACCCCCTGAAGAGTAACAGAAGGATACAGAGTTATCAGAAAGGTAAAATATACATTTAAAATTATCAAAAGGTGGTCATCTTCCCTGACAACTGTAGCCTGAACTGTTTTCCTCAGTCAGCTATGAGGAACTTTGAACATTCTTTGATGCTTCGTTTTTGAGTATTTATATCCTCGAAAGCTGTCTTGTCTCAGGTTGACTGCTTGTGTTAGACAGCATAGGATGGTTTTCCCAGAGCTATACATGCTCTTAAAGGCTCAGAATTAAAGCTTCTTCCTTTCCTGCATTTATGATAATCACGTTATTCCTATTTGGTTTAGTTTCTTTCCTAAGAATATAATTTCTTCTATCTAAAAGAGAGAATCTTTTTGAAAATCTTATCTCTTTGTAATTATATCATTATTGCTGAAATTGGTTTACGTGTCCCCATGGTGTTCCGTAATAAGACCATGAAACTGCTCAGGTACTATGTATTATGGCTAAGAGTTCCAGTATTCCTCTTACATGCTAATTTAATTCATCAAAATAAATATATTCTAATCTAAATTTTGACATGCTCTGTGCTAAGAACAGACTCTCCACACCACATCTTGGAAGATCTGGGTTCAAAAAAGTCATCTAATCTCCTGAGGCTAGATTCACAGTGGGAATTAAGGTTTACCATTCCAAAATTTAAGTTTTAGACTTCCTGTTGATTAAAGGTTTTCTTAACCTCAAGTATTAGCCCTGGATCTCATAAGGAATGTAAGAATTTTAACATACCTTCAGGCAAGTGCTCCCCAGGGTGTACTTCAAACCCCTAAACTAAGCAATTAATTTTTTTTACATTGTGCATGTTACAGAGATAGAATCCAAGGAATGGATTAGTACGATGACTGCAGACTTTATCTAACCTATCTTAAAAAAAAAGGAAGGCAGAAAATAAATATATCAAAGGAAAATGTGGTAGAAGTGGGATTTACATCCAAATATTCACTAGAACATTGTGACAAGAGGAATGAATTTAAAATTTTTCATAGACTTTGCTAGTATGATAGTTTAGCAAACAGTGAAATGGTACATATAAGCTCCTATGTCAATTATTTATATACCTTGGTGTATAAATTGTTCTTCTCTTCAATTTATTTTTATGCCTGAAAAAGTTGAAAAAACAAACAAGTACCTGGCTACACCAAAGAGGGTTGGAAGATAGATTGTTTGCAAGTTTGTCTATTTTACCTAGCTGTGTCAGTAGTTTAATAAAAGATATTTCCCTTATTACGAATGTAGCATGTTTATATCACTTGATCATCATGGTTACAGCAGCTCTAAAAATTTCAAATAGTTGTTATAAAATTCCTTATTTTCTGTAACATAATTACAGAATTTATGCCATATACCAGATAAATTTTCTAAGATGCTCAACACTTTGGGAACAAAGATAATTCAGATTTCTGCAGCCTGACCTGATTAGAGAGACTTATTAGACATAAGTTATTGCACTATTACTTCAGTTTCTTTGGTGCTGCATTTTCACAACCATTTCAACATTCTTATACATTGACTTTATGCTTGTATTACCTTTGCATTGAATATTTCTCTTGGAAAAAGAAATTGAGTCATTATACTGGGCCTGTACAATGCTGGCACAGCAATGAGGTTTTCTTTTTCTAATTCTGCCCATAGTGAGTAGGCTGCTGGTGAACAGTGAGTTGGGAGGGGACACAGCCAAGATAGCTGACCTGAAACACTCACAGGGATGTGGTCCCACCCTATGACATCCTATTCATCAGTAAAAGCTCAGGGAAATGAGGAGGAAGCAGGAGTATCTGTGGTTATGGTGTTTATCTTTCCAAGCTACTGTCAAGTGTGCTGAGGCCCTGATTTCCAGGAATTGGCTGGACTTCTGCCTGCCAATGGGAAATAAAAAGAAAAAAAATCCTCTTTTCACTTTGCTTATGTGCTCAGATTTTCTTCTTTAATAAAACTTTATCTTGACCCATGAATTTTCAATTTTCACTCCTTCAATTCTCTTCACCTCACCACAGCTGGGGAACAGAGCAAGCACCTTGGTGGGTGATTAGCTTCCAGCTAGGGTCAACCCATCAGAGTGATTCTTTAAAGTTCTCAGTAATAAAGATCTAAGGCATAAATATGTTCAATGTTACATAGGAGCTAGAAAAAAAACAAACATAACAATACAAACAAAAATCCCAACCAAAAACCAACCAATAAACCTTAAACAAAAAAAACAACCCCCCCCCCAAAAAAAAACAACTAACCAAGGAAAAAAAAACAAAAACAAAACAAACAAAAACAAAATCTCCAGGTCTGCATAAGAAAACCTTGTCAAAATCACTGGTAATGTCACAAATTCTATTAGGCAACAGGTAACTTCTCCTGCAGGATAGAAAAAGCCTGTTAGAGGATGATATAATATCACATGCAAATTCTACATGACTTTGAAAAGTTATGAGCAAGGACAAGTTCTAAAAACAATGGACAATTCAACTTGTTTAATCATTTGAGAACTTTATTGATTAAGGCACAAAGACAAGTCGGACACTTCTGAAGAAAAGTCACCCATATATTTGTACAGGTCTGTCAGATGCTGAGCTCTTTGCTTGTATTTATTTCATTCTACTGCAGACTCATAAATGATTTCCACTGTGTATGGCCAAAACCACTTGTCACAGACTTTGATTAGCTAAACAAGTATAATCTAAAAGGTGTTTTTCATTTATGTGTTTGACTACATCAATAAATGCAAAATGCACTAGAACACTCCAGAGGTATTTAAATCGCAGTATTTTTCCTTTCTAAAGATATCTATCTCTAGAGGGTGATTTACCTCATCTTAAAATGACCATCTAGGATAGGTGGGTTAAAGAGACCTCTAAAAATGTGGAAGTACAGACTCCTCTTTTGTGACTACAAGGGAAACTGTCAAAGGAGGAAACTAACTTCTCTGCTTTGTTTCTCCTGCTGTAAATAATTCCTGCAGGAAATATTTAAAGATTTCCCAAAGGACCGTCCTCCAACCAAGTTCGGTGTTCCATAAGCATCAAAATTTCCTCCAGGAGTTTGATGATTTTGCTGAAATATGTATTGAAATAAAAAAAAATAACAATAAATGTTTCAAAAACAACAGCAAAGTCTCATTTCTTAATTGAAAGGGAATGTTTTGATTTCTCATTTCTTCAAACCAAAACTTTGTGCTTTTCTTTCACATTATAAATTAGAGAATCATAGGATCACAGTATAATACAGGCTGGAAGGGACCTCAGGACATTTATAGAACAACCTTTTTCTTCAACCAGTATCCCCAAGAGACCTGACCAAGTTTCTCACAGCTTCATATAGTCAAGACCTAAAAACCTCCAGAGGTGGGGACTGCACAGCCTCTCTGGGTTACAAGTGGCAGTGCTCAACTGTCCTCATGGGGAAAATATTTCTCGAGTTTATACCTCTACTGCTTCAGTTTCTACCCGTTGTCTCTTCTCCCCAGTGCTGTGAAGAGCTCAACTACAGCTCCTAGAGAGCTTCCCCTCACTCACTGAGGGCTGCTGTTAGGTCCTTACAAAACTGCGTCTGTTCTGTGCTGAACAAATCCAGCTTTCCCAGCTTCTCCTAACAAGTGTGCCTGTTCCCATCATCTTCATGTCCTCCACTGAACTCTCTCCAGTTTTACAGTGCCTTCTTTATAGTGCAGAACCCCATACTGGGCACTGTGTCTATGACCCAAAAAGTGTGGGATAGAGAATAGTTCCTTCCCTGTATCTCCTGGCTCTGCACTGTTATTACAGTCCATGTTGCTGCTAACCTCTTTGCTTCCAGGGAACCCTATGGGCCCTCGTTCAGCCTGGATGCCCAGCAGGACCCTCAAAGGCTGTCCTGAACAGTTGCTTTCCAGGCAGTCAGTGGCCAGCCTGTGCTGTTGCAGGGGTTTGTCCTGTCCAGATGAGAAATTCCTATTTGGTCTTTATTGATCTTCTTTAGGTTCCTGCTTTCTCACTCTTCCAGCATGTCTTGGATCCTTTTGAATGGCACTGGAGTCCTGGAGTCCATCTACTAGTCCTGCTAGAGCAATGTCATCTGCAAATTTGATGAGAATGCACTCTGATCCTTCACAAAGATATTAAATAGGATGTCCCAAGACAAAGCTGTGTGGTACTGCACTTGTTATCAAGCTCCAGGTAGAGAACGTCCCATTAATCACCAACCTCTGAACATGATCATAAAATAATTTTTTTAATTGATCTGGTTGTCCACCCATTCAGACTGTAAAAGCACAAATTGGAAATAAGAATATTGTGGGATATATTATTGAATCACTTCCTACTCCTTCATTTTTCCAGAAATCATAATATACACTTCAGAAGAGAAAAACAGAAAGATTTTTACTTTTTCAAATAATATTATTTTTCTACAGTTCAAAATGTTTCTGTCTTTTAATGTCTTGCAAAACTGAAAATATTTGCACACTGAATTGGAACTGAATTCTGGGTTTCAACCAGACACACTTAATACTGGTGTTTTTGCTGCTCTGTGGGACAGCTCTAATTACCCAGGTAAGGTACACTGAGAAATCTTTATTTCTTTCTAACAATGTGTCATCATCAACAAAGCACAGATTGCAACATTATTACTTGTACTGGAGTTTTACTCATATAAATGAATGGTTTGATTAATTTTATTATTCCAATTTTTTCTTTCTGAACTGCTGCCATTCTCAGTAAGATTGGGCACATCCAGACTCTGACCACTAATTTCCTCTGCATTATAGATGAGGCAATAAATGGTGGGACTATGAAGTATTTAGGGTGTTACTCCCCTTAATCAGCTTTCCATTTAATTTATTTACCATTTTACAGTGGGGTGGCAGATGCTCACACGTTCATGCTGTGTGCCTTACGTGGTTGTGCGTTAAGGCATAATTGCTATGTAGTAACTCTCTGGAGACCTGACGCCTTCTTTACAGAGCCTTCAAAACTTGTGTTTTGAAGAACATAAGTCCCTACAGTATAAATAGTTAAGGCTGGTGCTCTTAAAAGAGTAGTAGCCATTAGCCAGACAGACTGTGGTTTATGACACAGAGTATTGATTATTAACATTACTAAAACTTTTTGTCAAGCATCTTAAAGGTTTCAAAGATACATAAGATCCTAGAGACTTCAGGGTAAGTTGATGTCTATTTGAAATACCTGTGAAATAAGTAAATTTGTTAGCTATTCAATACAAGGAAGAATAGTTGAAGGAGTTGTACACAGATGAAGGTAAGGCCATGTTCACCCATAATGAAATGTGTGAAGTTGTTGAACCAAACACTGGTTGGAAAAATAAAGCAAATATACTCCATGGCTGTACTGAACTTCAGGGCTGCCCTGGGGCAGACACTGGACCAAGAATTTCTCCACTGTCTAATTAACTTGAACTTCTTTTTTCGCTTCTTTATTTCACTAGTCACTAAATATTGAAATATTCTTTTAGCATAACAACAGCAGGAGATGGAGCACAGTTCAGAGAAGGCTGGTTTCAGAATCAGAGTTGGTAAAAGCACACTAGAGGAATTCTGATGTTATTTAACCTTGCTGAGGGCCAGCGCTGGATCACAGCTTGACTTTATCCTGTCTGGATCTCTCTGAGGATACAGGCCCCTCTATCCTCTATGTTTTGTACTCTTGTGGAGTACTCCTTCAAGTGCAAGTTCGGGGATATGTTGCAGTGTGCACAGTATTCACAATAAGCAGCATCCTTTCAAACTAATTTATTAGGTTGGGGAGCTGCTGTTTATCACTGGCCACTGCTTGCCTCTTGTTTGTAATTCAAAGGTGGCTGAGCTGATGGGTTGGTAAACTCTTTATTTCTCTGACTGATCTTGGTTCTACAAAGGTCAAGACACAATCTTTTTGTAAGCTCATATCACTTTACCTGCACTGCATAAAAGCAGATTGTAGAACGATTCAAATACTGATTTGCCATCAGGTCATGTAGTTTTTGAAGATTCTGGCTGTTTATTTAGTTTCTTCAAGTCAACAAATGGATCCTGTTAGGGAATACAAATATCCTCACCTCTCAAGGAAAAAAAATATATATGTCTTACTCCTTTTAGAGTTCAAGCTCTTTAATTAGCATGTTTGTGGGACACCAAAACCCTTGAGTTCTGCCTAAATACTATGCTCCAAAATTTAGTGTTCTCTCTATGGGTTAAGGATAAATTTGATGAAAGCCCTGGTGAGCTCTGCTCATCAGTGTTAGTGGGTCTGCAAAGGGATTTTACTTTTAGAAGTGAAGAATGTAACTTTGCACACTAGTGATATGCTCTGCTGATTTCTCATATTCCTCTTGTAATTTCCTTCCTAACAATGTTTACTTCCTTCTGAAGCTAAAGGCTTTGGGGAATTTTCTGAAACTGTGAAATCCCATTCCTTTGTCAGAAGCATTTCTTTTATAACGATAAACTTTATTTATCCATTGCTTCAAAACATGTTTATTTCAGTTTTATCTGTTTGGACTATATTTTCTATTTATTAGACCAAACAATTAAATTAATGTAAATCCTTTTATAGTTAGATTAATAGTTAATTTCTTCTTCTCCAGTTCCTGCCTATTCAACACTGTCAGCACAATCTTGCTTTCACTTACAAGCTACTGACAAATATGCTAAGAGCTGGCAATGCCACACTCTGCAGAACTAGCAGAGGAAAAGAAAAACACTGGAAAATTTCCTTGCAAGAATTACAAGTCACTAATTTCCCTCTGGGAAATAAACTTTACAAGGATATTCTTTTTTTTTTTTTTTTTTTTTTTCCTATTCTTAGATTAACCTGAGTTAAACTGTGTTTCCTAAATTTTTTAAAACTTTTACATCTGGGAAAATAATAAGAAAATATTTACCTGCTAGATATGCCTCATAGACTTTCTGTAGAAAAGAGAAAAAGGAAATAGAAAGAAAAGGGGAAAATAAAAATATAAATAAATTTAAAAAAAAAAGAGAAAGAAAAAGAAAAATATTTCCATAAACTATATGCAAAACAGTTAATGGTTTACTTAACAAAGGAACATCCTGACTTCAGAAAAGCCTGAAATCTTGTTATTAGTGATTTAATCATCTTGGAAAATGAAAGATGTGGATTTGACACCTTTTGAGCCTACATAGGAGTTGATTTTAGTTCTCTGGCCTTCTGTTAAAGTGACACATAAAGTCATCTTTGTGAATATGACAGGACTTCAACTTCCTTTAAAACAAGACAAAACTTCTTTTAAAGAAAAGCATTTTTCTAGAAAGGGCTTAACCAAATGGCATTTTGGGACCTTAATGCTTCTTGTCATTATCTGAGTTACAGCTAAGTCTAAAGGCTATATACAATCAAGTAAAGATGTGGAGTTTCAGAGACAACTTGTTCTCAGCATTCCTTGTAGAAACATAGGTTAAATAACTCAGGCTCTGCCTGTTGGACCACAGGCCCACCACACTAGGTTGTTTCTCTAGGAGATGAGAGATGGGTTAGCAACTTTACCATCAACATCACAGGAACACTGTACACCAGCCAAGTAATGTTTTTATGGCTTTTTCTACAACTTCAGAGATGCTTCACATCAGAGGATGAGGCAAGAGCATCAGAGCCCAGGCCTGTCCTGACCATGACTATTTATTTAACCTTTAAGAAAAGGCCTACTCATACTTCATGCTTTAATTGCAAAGTATGATTGTTGAAATAACAAGCAGTGACCCAGATGTTCACAAAGATAAACAAGAACAAGACTGACTGTCATCTATCATTCCCTGTGACTCCATGTTGGTTTTAAATTTTTTTGAGGATGTAGCCATGACTAGGCAATTTAATGAGTGTGATCAAATGCTAATTTTTTTTGCAGAAGTTAGTGGTTGTGTTTGAGTTGTTTCCTGTTTTGAATATTCTTTCTGCTTACTTTTTAGTATCTGATTCAGGGGTCTAATTAGGATCTAACTGCCTCCTCTGAACACCCTTTATCATCTATAGGAAAAAAGTAGATGGCTCATCCTGGATTAATTCCATGTGACTAGGGCAGCTTAATTGCTGGATTTGCAGTCTTTTGAATAGAGAGCGAGCGAGCAAAGCTGTGCCTTCAGCAGGCTCTCTCTCTGGAAGTATCAGGCTTCCTTTACTGAAGGACAAAAGGAGCTTGAGGGGACTGGCCTCTGAAGACACCTAAATTTGATTTTCCTTAATTTAGTCAATGTGATTAAATCTGATAATGTGTGAGTTTTATTTTCATTTGGACTTCTAGTAAAACTTTTGTTTTATTTATTCAGAACTGGTTCCTTGGGAAAACATTTTGGTTTTGTGCTGTTTTGAATACTATGCTGTCCTAAAGCCTGCCCACCAAGGACTCCACACATTTACCTTTGCCATTAACAGAGGTGCAAAGAGAGGGGTCAGAGCATCTCTGAGAGGTCCTGGGAGTGACAACCCAAAGAGTTATCCTGGGTACAATCAAAAATTAAAATTTAGCACAGAGCTAGGCCGGGAGAACTATAACTTCTCCGTCACTCTGTTAGAAATTGCTATTCTTCACATAAATTGTTTTTGTCACGGAGTATTTCTGTGGAATTGGAATGCACATACAGTTGAATGCAATTACCTCAGAAGTCAAATACTTAAAAAATATCTCCCTTGGGAAGATACTCCCAGACTTACCTGCTGTCCCAGTTTAAATGGGACAAGGGTCTTCTGCTGAGGATGGATTAGGAGGAAAAGACCCCAAACTTTTTCCTAAGCAATTATTAATCCAAAACTAAGGAGCTTTGATTGAAGGGAAAAAAAAACAAATTATGGAAAAGGGAAAACAAAATAACAGCCCTTTATTAAAAGGTATGTTTGTATTAACAAGAACACAAAAAGAACCCAAGTAAACAACCAAGCAATACTACTATACCCACCAATAATCCCCTTCAAGAACAAAACCGATAGCCCGGCAAAAGGAAAATTTAAAATAGTTCAATTTTTAGCACCCTTTGGTGTAGTTCCAACCACAGTCAGCAGGGGGCGCCGTCGGGTCACTGGAGGTGTAAAACTTGTAATGTCCTGTACCATTCACCAGGTGGCGCTGTTGGGTCGTTGGAAGTGCAGAACCTGTAGTGTCCTATGGTAGTCACCAGGTGGCGCTGTTGGATCACTACAGGAGCAGAGCTTGTCACCAGTGCCTGTCACCAGGCAGCGCTGTGGGATCCCTGGTCACTGCCACGTGGGATGGGGAAAACAAAAAAAAACAACAACAACACCCCCCCCCCGGGTATATCGGAGAAAAAAAACAACAAAAAAACTGATTCCTCTTCCCCTCCCGAGGAAAAGGAGGAAGGGGGGGGGGGGCGAAGGGGAAGGGGGAAGCGAAAAAAAAAACAACACCGACAACACAGAAAGTTCTCTCAATGGAAGAAAAACTCACGAACTCCGGGGGGGCCCCGACAAACAGGAATAGTTGGGAAGGAACCGCAGCAGCCAAAAAAACTTCCCTCCAACAGGAAAAAAAACAACAACAAAAAAAAAACCAAATGAACCAGCGTCTGCCAGCTCACAGCAGCCTCTCCTCCTCCCCGCGAGCCCCACTTCCCCCCCCCACCTCCTTCCAGCCCACACACCAGCCCCAACCCCTCCCCCTTCGTTGCTAGGCAACTAATGTTCGACCATTAGCGCCCCGGCTAGTTCTTTTGTTTTCACCTAAATGGGTGTGCTGCACACACACACACACAGGGGGAGGGGAAGGGAAGAAAAATTCCTTGCTAAAGTCAGAACTATGACATTATCCACCCCTAATTTTTCTTCCCATTCCCATGCCACTATACATCTATCAAATTGAACCCTTTTTCTTGAACTCCATACATACATACATTATTCTAAACTACATACACATTCATAAATATATAGGTACAAATACGGGTACAATTATAGCCTGTTTACCCTAAGATAATATCTCCTTGGGGTATGCACCGGGTTTCTCCATCTTCTTGCATCACCCACCATGTGGAACCAGGTCCTTGGGCAAAGACAACTCCACGAATGGATTTGCCTTTGCTCGAGGCATGGTTAACCCAAACTGTTTTACCTAACATACCTCTCATGTGAACCACTGGGACCTTGTCCCCGTCTACAGTGTGAAGGGACTCTGATTGGGCAGGGCCGGCTCGATTGACAGAGCCTCTAGTGTTGACTAACCATGTAGCCTTTGCTAGGTGTTGATCCCAGTGTTTGAAAGTCCCTCCACCTAATGCTTTCAGGGTAGTCTTCAACAGTCCATTGCACCGTTCAACCTTCCCGGCAGCTGCTGCATGGTATGGTATGTGATAGACCCACTCAATGCCATGCTCTTTCGCCCAAGTGGTAACTAAACTATTCTTGAAGTGTGTCCCATTATCTGACTCAATCCGCTCTGGGGTGCCGTGCCGCCACAGGACCTGTTTTTCGAGGCCCAGGATGGTATTTCTGGCAGTGGCGTGGGGCACCGGATGCGTCTCCAGCCATCCAGTGGTGACTTCCACCATGGTGAGCACATAGCGCTTACCTTGGCGGGTCTGTGGCAGTGTGATATAATCAACCTGCCAAGCCTCCCCATATCTGTATTTATTCCACCGTCCACCATACCACAGGGGTTTCAGTCTCTTAGCCTGTTTAATGGCAGCGCATGTCTCACAGTCATGGATAACCTGAGAGATAGCATCCATGGTTAGATCCACCCCTCGGTCTCGTGCCCATCTGTAGGTGGCATCTCTGCCCTGATGGCCGGCGGCATCATGGGCCCATCGTGCTAAGAACAGTTCGCCTTTGTGCTGCCAATCTAGGTCCACCTGTAACACCTCAACTTGTGCAGCTCGGTCTGCCTGTGCATTGTTGCGATGTTCTTCATTGGCTCGATTTTTGGGCACGTGGGCGTCTACGTGGCGGACTCTCACAATCAGTTTCTCTACCCGGGTAGCAATGTTTTGCCATATATCAGCGGCCCAGATGGGTTTTCCCCTACGTTTCCAATTGGTCTTCTTCCATCTGTCCAACCACCCCCACAGGGCATTGGCCACCATCCATGAGTCTGTGTAAAGGAAAAGTTTCGGCCACTTCTCTCGTTCAGCAATGTCCAATGCCAGCTGGACGGCTTTGAGTTCTGCGAATTGGCTTGATTCACCCTCTCCTTCTATAGCTTCTGCAACTTGTCGTGTGGGACTCCATACAGCTGCTTTCCATTTACGTTTCATTCCTACAATACGGCAGGAACCATCAGTAAAGAGTGCATAGCGTATGTCTTCTTCTGGTAGTTGGTTGTATGCTGGGGCTTCCTCTGCCCGTACCACTTGCTCCCCTTCTTCTTCTTCTGCTAGACTAAAATTCTCACCTTCCGGCCAGTTCGTGATGATCTCTAGGATCCCAGGGCGATTTGGGTTTCCAATGCGGGCGCGCTGCGTGATCAGGGCAATCCATTTGCTCCAGGTGGCATCAGTGGCATGATGTGTAGAGGGCGTCTTCCCTTTGAACATCCAACTCAATACCGGTAGCCGAGGTGCCAGGAGGAGCTGTTCTTCTGTGCCAATCACCTCTGAGGCAGCTTGTACTCCCTCATAAGCTGCTAGGATCTCCTTTTCTGTTGGAGTGTAATTGGCTTCTGACCCTCTGTAGCTTCGGCTCCAGAACCCAAGTGGGCGGCCTCGGGTCTCACCAGGAACCTTCTGCCAGAGGCTCCAGGAGAGGCCCTTATCCCCAGATGCAGAGTAGAGCACATTCTTCACATCTGGTCCTGTCCTGACTGGCCCAAGGGCTACAGCATGGGCAATCTCCTGTTTAATCTGTTCGAATGCTTGCTGTTGTTCAGGACCCCACTGGAAATCATTCTTCTTGCGGGTTACCAGATAGAGAGGGCTTACGATCTGGCTGTACTCGGGGATATGCATCCTCCAAAAACCTATGGCACCCAGGAAAGCTTGGGTTTCTTTCTTGCTAGTTGGGGGGGCCATTGCTGTGATTTTATCAATGACTTCAGTCGGGATCTGACGACGTCCATCTTGCCACTTTACTCCCAGGAACTGGATCTCTCGGGCAGGTCCCTTGACTTTACTTCTTTTGATGGCCAACCCAGCATCCAGGAGAATCTGTATGATCTTCTTTCCTTTCTCAGAGACCTCTTCTGCTGTGTCCCCCCATACAATGATGTCATCAATGTACTGAAGGTGTTCTGGAGCTTCACCTTTCTCTAGCGTAGCCTGGATCAATCCGTGGCAGATGGTGGGGCTGTGTTTCCACCCCTGGGGCAGTCGGTTCCACGTGTACTGCACGCCCCTCCACGTGAAAGCAAACTGCGGCCTGCACTCTGCCGCCAAGGGAATGGAGAAGAACGCATTCGCGATGTCAATAGTGGCGTACCACCTCGCTGCCTTAGACTCCAGCTCGTACTGGAGCTCCAACATGTCTGGAACAGCGGCGCTCAGTGGCGGGGTGGCTTCATTCAGGCCACGATAGTCCACAGTCAATCTCCATTCTCCGTCAGACTTACGCACAGGCCAGATGGGGCTGTTGAAGGGGGAGTGGATCCTGCTGATCACTCCTTGACTTTCCAGCTCACGGATCATCTTATGGATGGGGATCACAGAGTCTCGGTTCGTTCGGTACTGCCGACGGTGCACTATTGTAGTGGCAATTGGCACTCGCTGTTCCTCAACTTTCAACAGTCCCACAGCAGAAGGGTTCTCCGAGAGGCCAGGTAGTGAATTCAACTGCTTAGCCACTTCTGTCTCTACAGCAGCTATCCCGAAAGCCCACCTATGTCCCTTGGGGTCTTTGAAATACCCATTCCTAAGGTAGTCAATGCCCAGGATACATGGGGCATCTGGACCAGTCACAATGGGGTGTTTCTGCCACTCCTTCCCGGTCAAGCTCACTTCAGCTTCCAACACGGTCAACAGCTGTGACCCTCCGGTCACCCCAGAAATGGAAATAGCCTCTGGTCCCACATGTCCTGAGGGCATTAACGTGCATTGAGCGCCAGTGTCAACCAAAGCCTTATATTCTTGTGGGTCTGATGTGCCAGGCCATCGGATCCACACCGTCCAATAGACACGGTTGTCCCGTGCCTCCACCTGGCTAGAGGCAGGGCCCCTCTAATACTGGTCTCTGTCTTGCTCGTCACAGTTTTCCGTCTGCAAATACCGGCGGGAGGTACCTTCTAGTGGGTCAGATCCCTGCCCACGGGATACCGGCACTGCACTCACTTTCACGGACGTTGTTTTTCTCTGGTCCTTAACCTCTTGTACTCGGGCTGCCAAGGCATGGGTGGGTTTCTTGTCCCACTGTCCCATGTCTTCTCCAGAGCCAGCTAGGAAATACCACAGCTCGGTTCGTGAGGCCTGTCTCCCCTCTCTGGCTGGGGGGCGCCTGGTTCTCACTGGTGCCACCTGGGAGCTGTTCTTCTCCATCTTTTCTAGGATTTTCTCCTGTTGATCTTGTAGTTTTGTAGCTATGGTAGTGAGGTTGTTGATCGAGGTCTCTACGGAGGAAACGCGGGCTTGTAGTGATTCTTGGACCATACTGTTGTACATCCGAAGTTTATTTGTTATAAACGCCACTGGCTCTCTCTTTTCCCCAGCCTCCAATGATGTCAGGTAACTGATGTGTGCAGATGGCCCCATACGTATGAGGGTCCACCACATGTATGGTGTACATCTAACCTTGTCGGGATCGTGATTAGCTTGCATATCCCCTCCAAACAGTACCTCCAACAGTGCCATTTCCCTCAGGCGTCGGATCCCCTCCTCCATGGTATTCCAGCTCTTTGTAAGATGGTCTGCTTGGAAGGCCTCTTTGTGAATGAACTTCTCTCTCACAGCATCCAGCAGCCGTGCCCAGAGAGACAGGGGCTTTGATTCTCTCACAAATGCCTCTTCAATGCCCGCATCTCGGGCAATAGACCTCAAGGACCTTGCTTCACCACCATCAAGGCTTATGGCATCACCCGTGGAATCCCAAACTCGGATCATCCAGGTTAGTATGGACTCATTCGGCTGACGAATGACGTCTTCCCGTAATTTCCGGAGATTGTCATACGATAAGGACTCAGTGATGATTTCTGGCTCCGGGTTGGCTGCCTGTGAGGGTCCTGCCTCCTCATCATCATCAACTGGGCGGGCTGATTTGGTCTTATATTTTCTCCTTTGGATAGGTGCAACCTCCATTGACTTGTTTGGTTCCTTGGAACTGGCCTGATCTGGAGTCACCCTTGTATCAGACCTCTCGTTTTCATCTTTTCTTTTTCCCTGTGAAGGCTGCACCATACCGAGCACCTTTTGGTAGGCAACGGCTAAAGCCCCACATGCATCTGCCACCTGCCTCTCTATGGGTTTACCATGACTCCTCTCCCTTGCAGCTATTATTATCTGTGTAGGGTCTGGGAGTTTTTCGAGAGCGAACTTCCATGCTGTAGGAACTGAACCACTTTCTAGAAATTTACCCAAGTCTTCCCATGGCCCATGCCATTCGAAGTTTCCCACCCCTGGGGCTGGCTTCTGTGCCCGTGCCTGGTTAATCATGGGCCTAACTACAAATGTTAGATATAACACCGTGGCACAAGCTTGCACGAAAAACCCCAAAAGGAAAACGTCTCTTACACCTAAAGAGAGTTTAAATGTCTCAGAGGCCGTTGTATTAGAACCAAAGAGAAAATGTAGGAGGGGTTGGGTAAATATACCTCCCTGTGTTTCTCCATAGGGATAGGTGCCATTATCCTTAAAACCCCAAAGGAGACAGTGTAGGCTAGAGCAGTAATATATCCTTGAGAACATGTCCCGAAGGAAAATAACAGGTGCTGAGTTTGCTATGTCATGAACCCAATGCGAGATCTCAAACATACTTATTACAATGAGGGTCATAGTGTCTGAGCTGAAAAACATCGACAGGTGAGACATAGATTTTGGCATAATTATATACCACAGAAAAGCAGCGAGCTTAGACTTCATGGTGCCTACAGGTTCACAAACACGTATAAAGTCACAAAAGGGCAGTTATTCCTTTTCCACTTTTCCTCTCTCAAAGCCCCACGTTGGGCGCCAAAAATGTCCCAGTTTAAATGGGACAAGGGTCTTCTGCTGAGGATGGATTAGGAGGAAAAGACCCCAAACTTTTTCCTAAGCAATTATTAATCCAAAACTAAGGAGCTTTGATTGAAGGGAAAAAAAAACAAATTATGGAAAAGGGAAAACAAAATAACAGCCCTTTATTAAAAGGTATGTTTGTATTAACAAGAACACAAAAAGAACCCAAGTAAACAACCAAGCAATACTACTATACCCACCAATAATCCCCTTCAAGAACAAAACCGATAGCCCGGCAAAAGGAAAATTTAAAATAGTTCAATTTTTAGCACCCTTTGGTGTAGTTCCAACCACAGTCAGCAGGGGGCGCCGTCGGGTCACTGGAGGTGTAAAACTTGTAATGTCCTGTACCATTCACCAGGTGGCGCTGTTGGGTCGTTGGAAGTGCAGAACCTGTAGTGTCCTATGGTAGTCACCAGGTGGCGCTGTTGGATCACTACAGGAGCAGAGCTTGTCACCAGTGCCTGTCACCAGGCAGCGCTGTGGGATCCCTGGTCACTGCCACGTGGGATGGGGAAAACAAAAAAAAACAACAACAACACCCCCCCCCGGGTATATCGGAGAAAAAAAACAACAAAAAAACTGATTCCTCTTCCCCTCCCGAGGAAAAGGAGGAAGGGGGGGGGGGGCGAAGGGGAAGGGGGAAGCGAAAAAAAAAACAACACCGACAACACAGAAAGTTCTCTCAATGGAAGAAAAACTCACGAACTCCGGGGGGGCCCCGACAAACAGGAATAGTTGGGAAGGAACCGCAGCAGCCAAAAAAACTTCCCTCCAACAGGAAAAAAAACAACAACAAAAAAAAAACCAAATGAACCAGCGTCTGCCAGCTCACAGCAGCCTCTCCTCCTCCCCGCGAGCCCCACTTCCCCCCCCCACCTCCTTCCAGCCCACACACCAGCCCCAACCCCTCCCCCTTCGTTGCTAGGCAACTAATGTTCGACCATTAGCGCCCCGGCTAGTTCTTTTGTTTTCACCTAAATGGGTGTGCTGCACACACACACACACAGGGGGAGGGGAAGGGAAGAAAAATTCCTTGCTAAAGTCAGAACTATGACACCTGCTTATGATGAGAAGCTAGACTCTAATTCTCTCCACCCTTACACACACTCACACATCTAGGTTAAAACTTAAGTCCTTCTAATGTCTACTGAACGTCATTTTAGCAGCTTAGGTTGTTGATGTAGCAGTCTTTACAGTCCCACTAATATCCTAAAACTCAACATCCAGCCCTGGTAGTCTGGAACTCCCCCGAAAAAACTGAGTTCTGGGGCAAAGCTTTCATTTCTGTTTGCAGCGAATGTAAACCAGACAAATTCTTCACCATCATTATGGTGCAGAGAAATGTATTCAGGATAGCTGTGAGGAGCCATGTGCCTGTGTGGTGGCTGCTCTCATCAGATTCCCAGCACTGGTTTCTATACTATGTCACAGTCATAGGCAGCCTCCATCCTTCAATCTGCTGTGTCCACCCACCAAATTTATCCCTCCTCTATTTCATTTTCAGGGACAAACATGGAATGAATGTTAAGTGGATTTTGTAAGTGACGTCAACTTCCTTTTTACTTGTGAGAACATTTCTTCTCTACAGCTCAATTCAAATATGTTACCTTCAAGATCAAGGAGTGCCCTTATGTTTGGGGCACATAAATGATCATCATTTCAAGAGCTGTTCAGAAAGGGAAATGATTGTACTGCCTTGGAAAAATTTTCAGCATGCAACATTTTCCCTTTAATTTTATCTTTCAACCTCCATCTCTACCTATATCTCTATCCCTAGATCTTCCTCTGTGTTTTTATGTCTTTGCCTCTTTACTTCTCTCAGGAAAAAATATAGAAATGTATATGTATATTTGCCAACTGGTAATTAAAAGAAGATTCTAGATCAGGTGTAGTCATGCCACCAAATTCTTTAGGTATTTTTCTAGTCGTTTTTATAAATCTATATTTTTAAAATGGGTTATGCATTTTGCAACTAAGAATTTTTTTGTTTTCAAAAATATTAAAAAAAGATATTTGAAGGTTTTTTGGTTACTTAGAGGTTTTTTAACTGGAAATTTATTGAGTCCATTTATGGCCTTAAAAATATTGCATTCAATGACATGACAGTTTTCAAACAGAAAAAACTTTTCTTGAAAGCAGCACCAGTAGTTCTACAGTTTTTTTCAAGAAAAAGTTGTAGAAGACCCTGGTAGATTGGTCATGGTGTATCCTAGTAAATCTTCCAGAATATCTGCACAACCACAAATGTGACAAGAATAGGAATTCCTATTGCACCAGTCTTAGAGAAGCTGAGATTGTAACCCAGCTACTGATATGAGGGTGACACTTTTCTATCTAGATCTTCTTTCTTTTAAAGAGAATAAGCTGTATTTTTTTGTCTTTGTTGTGTTTGTTTACTAAGACGAGGCTGTTGCATTAGTCTATTATCTGCAAATGGAAGAAAACTGTTTCTTCATATGTAAATGTAAATATATTATTTTTTTTTAGATGAAGAATATCATGTGGCAAGTTTTGTATTGCTGTAATTGCTTTATAAATATGATAATAAATAATAGTTTTAGATCAAATGAGGAAAATACCTCTCTTTCTGGTACAAACTGGATGCAAGGAAGAAAAAAATTGCATGTTACTTGACAACTCTGGTCATAATGAGAACTAGTCTTGTATTACAAGCTCATCATCTTGACTTAAATTTGATTTACAGCTTTCATAATGCTTTCCTTTACTCATATCTTCACTCCTTTCCTTCTTCCCTTTTTTTTTGTTTTATTTTTCTTCCCTGGGGATTTGCAGTTCTATATTACACTCTTGGGTTCTGTCAGGCTCTTCCTAAGGCTTATCGTTGCAGACCTTCATCTTTCCTTCCTTTAACTTTTGCCTCTCTTAATACTAAGGAAGTTGCAGCTTGTTTAATAATTTATCATGCATAGCATAAAGACACTTCATCCAATCAGCACAAAGACTGAGTATCCTGTTGGATACATAATCCCTCAAATATACAATACACTGTAAAAGAAATGTTCAGGGGGACAGCCAGAGGGAAGTGTGTGGTGTTTCAGAGCTGCCCTGAAGAGTAGCTCTTCAGTGTGCTCTGAAATCATGTTCTATGTCCAAGTTTTGGGAAAAGGTAAAGAAAGTGGTTAAATCTAATGTGATTGGAGGTTTGAACTCCAAATGTTCTCTGAAAAGAAGGGAAAAAGGAAACATACTGAGTTCTTTTTTATAGGAAGTTAACTGTTTTGCAGAAATAATCAAGCTGAGAGCTGTGTGGTTGAAAGGCAATTTTAGTCACTCATAAGCAATATTCTCTGTAGTAACTGAGTGATAGTGAAGAATGAACTTCTTAGTGTGTGGTCATGACAAGCAAAGTACACACAGGAATAGAGTGTTAACGATAGCCAACTGATTAAGAAACCTATGTTTAATTAAAAAAAAATTAACTCTTTGCTTGCTAAGTACTGAGGTAAACTGAGGGTATAAACTTCAAAGAAAGTTCTGGGCATATTTTACTCAGTAAAGATGAGGGGTGTAGCTTTTGTCTACCTTGTCCCATTGTAAATCTTAGATCAGTGAGGTTACACTGCTATAAATGTGGTAAAATCTAGAGCTCTCTCCCTTGTATTTTCACATGACATTCTTATTAAAGTCTAGTTTTTATGATATAAGTTTCAGAAGCAAGGTGTTTTATGAGAACTGAAACTGATTTTATGCATATTCTCATGTGTGTAAGTCCTGAGATCCTTATAGTGTACCTGACTTTGTGTACCACCTGATGGTTAATAGGAAGAAAAGGAAAATCACATATAAATAAGTCTGGATAGAGATGAATGGTCATCCTGAAATGGTGACTGATTCTTAGCAATTTAAACCCAGATATTTTTGCTGGCTATTGCTTCTTCCTGAAGATCCATGTCTCTATATCCTCATTTTACTTGATCAGGATAGAGAGGGTATGAATGTACTGCATTTATTCATTTAACTGTTTCGACACAGACATTCCTGAATTGTATTTGGATTTTAAACTGATCTGATTAGTTTTTTAATTACTTTATGCCTTCAGCATGGTGCCTTATCACAATGGTTCCAATAAAACGTTAAAGAAATTCCTGGAAGTTAACCTCTCTATTATTAGAAATACAAAATCATGATATTAGGATGGACTTCAATCAGAAGTGAAGTCACAGCACAACGTTTTTATGAAAACGAAACATTTTGTGTAATAAATAAATAGAAACTTTCCTTTTATATTTACCAGTGGAGTTTAATCATGTAGATTTTAGGCACTGTTTTAAAAGGGAACTAATATCATATTTAAAAGGGATCTTAGAGCTACTCAATAATGTGACAGGCTGTGATGGATTTAATTACAAATTCAAGCTTTAGAATAATAAACTGCAAAGCTACCCATATTAGCTTGGAAGGGCATATGTATCCATGATGCATTCATAATTACTCTAGACCTTCAATTTGTACTCATTTTCTTAGAACAGTGTTCTAAGTGTTATCCTTTCAGGTTTTTACTAGGACATAAACAGAGGTACCAAAACATCAGAAGACACTTTATACCTGAATTCCTGGTCTGATCTGGACTTGTGTTTTAAAATTGGCTCATAAGCCTCCCTTATGCTACAAAGAGTCCTGTCTTTCCTGTGGGCTGATCACTAAAGTTTTGCAACTGCCTTTTCTTGACAATAATGGAAGATAATAAGGATGCTATTAGAAGGGTCCCTGAAGTTATAAATAGCAAAAAGCACAGAAGCCTGAAAATATGGCAACATAAGCAATATAAAACAGTATCTGGTGTGAACAGCCCACAAATGCCAGACTGTGTGACTTTGTGCTGAAAACAACAAAATTCAAACTAGGAGAAATACTCTTTCTGCAGATATCACATTTTGAAAGGTTTTCCATTATCAGAAAACAAAAAAAATCACAGTTAAGAGAAAAAGATGCTATATTTGTCTGTATTCTCAAGAATGTTCATTTGGGTAGATACATTAGATACATTTTGTTGCAGCGATGATGATCTTTGTGGCGAGTATTAAGCTACTATGGCCAGGTCTGTATTCAACAAAAAAAAAAAAAAAAAAAAAAAAAAAAAAAAAAAAAAAGAGAGATGAGGTCTTAATTCTTTTCAAAGTAACAGCACTAGCATCCAGGGAGCAGTAGTCATTGGGGTTGGTAATTCAAAGCCCAAGGGCACAGTCAAACATAACATAACTCCAGATGTGGCAAATAAAAAATAATTAAAAAATATATATCTGGACATAAGAGATTCTTTTACCTCTTTGACTATCTGTTCACCAGATAAAGCTGAGACAGCAGTATAAGGAGATTGTATACTACAAGAACCATAGAGATATTTTGTGATAAAACAGTGTTTCATTGGAAATATGAATTGGATGAATTGGTGGAGCATAAAATATTTCACTGAAAACCTCCTGAGCTTCCAGTGAGCAAACGTTCACCAAAAGCACAGTAAAGCTCCACATAACTCTGCCCAGATTCCTGGTGTATTATTCCTTGTATAGCAGTTCTGGGACACCTAATACACTAATGCTAAGCACACTGCCTGTATTCTCAACATTGCTGGCTCTACCTGGCATTAAACCTATTATGTTTGGGGAACAAACCCAATTCGGACAATAAAGCCAGTTCCTGTCATGGAACCTGAAAATGTCTGATTTACAGTTTAGAGTCAGCCTGAACACAAGTTTTCTTTCAGACTGTGGACCAGAAGAATTGTGGTACCTCTGTAGCCTGCGTGATGCACATTTCCTGAAGTGCAAGCTCAAGAGGATGACTTTCAGGACAGGCAGCCACTGCAAAAGACAGAGACAGAAGTCCTGGGACTTGCAGCTCTACCCAGATATCAATTCTGGCCCTGTGGAAGGGATGCTCTGAAAAGATCAATGAAGCAACAGTAATTTAGGGTAAACAGTTCCTAAGGTTTCGTTATTTAGGACTAAGGCTTTCAGCTTTGGCAGTATGACTGCATCTTACAACAGTTCTCTGCGGTAGAGGACTGTCTCCTCTGGAGAGCCATGAAGCTATTTGCCTCCACTGGTTTAGGCTGGGATAGGGTTACTTTTCCTCTCAGTAGCTAGTAGATGGATGTGTTTTGGATTTGTGCTGGAAACAGTGTTGCTAATGCAGAGACCTTTCCTTACTACTGAGCAGTGCTTACAGAGCATCAAGACCTTTTCTGCTCCTCACCCATCAGCGAGCAAGCTGGAGTTGCATGAGGAGTTGGGAGGGAGCAGTATAGCTGACCCCAGTTGACTCAAGGAATATTGCAGACCATATGGCATCATGATCATCAATAAAAAGCTGGGCAAAGAGAGAGAAGGGAGGGATGTTGGGAATTAAGTCATTGGTCTTCCCAAGTAACGAGATGGAGCTCTGCTTTCCCAGGAATGGCTAAACACCTGCCTGCTCATGGGAAGCAGTGAATTAATTCCTGGTTTTGTTTTGCTTGTTCATGGAGCTTTTACTTTACCTATTAAACTGTCTTTATCTCAATCCAGGAATTTTCTCCTTTTACTTTTCAAGTTCTTTCTGCCGTTCCATCGGGGGGAGTGAGTGAGCAGGTTTGTGGGGCTGAGCAGCTGGCTGGGGTTAAATCCCATGAAAGCCCCTTATGCTCACATTTGTTTAACACTATGTCTAGTTACTCACTTCTAACTATATTCTTCAGCAGAATAAATAATGTTTGAATTCCCCAGGTTAAAAAATAAAGCAAGTGGTTTTCCTGTCAACTGCACTTGTCACAGGTTTGCTATAGGGTAATAAGTATTCTTACATCTCAGACTCCATCTAGCACTCCTAGAAAAATACTTCACAAAGGTAAAATTCTTCTGGCAAACACAGGTTACAGGCACAGCTCTATCTTTCTCTGCCTTTGTCTATGCATAAGTTTTGTGCTGAGGTTGATTGCATAGAAACAGATCAGATTAAATCAGCTCAGTCCTACTATCTTGAATGAAAAGGGGTTTTATTCTCAAAAACCAATCTGTTACCTACCCTTATTATAAGTTTGATATCGCCTAACTTCAGCTATTTAAAATAATGCAGCAGATGTAGTATAAACTTATTTTCTAGGGTCCATCTAGAGGTTATATTACAAGCTTAGGCTAGCCATTTTTTCTTTCAAACATTTTAGGCCTATCCTTAAGAACAGGCTTGTTCTCTTTGTTTTAAAATTTAATCTCTCATGGAATATTCATGAGTTCATTGGACAGTCAAGAAGCAAAGCAGCATGCAGTACTAAGCAGAGGAGGACCATGTAGAGGAACCTGCTCCCACTAAGCTTTGTCTAAGCCCTGCTATGTGGACTGCTGAGGAGCTTCCTCAGTGGGTTGTCTGTGCATTATTACTCTGTCCAGGGCTGAGAACAATTCCTGGAGAATTTTCTGCTGAACACACAGCTGGAAATACAATTTTCATTCTGTACAAGTTTGCTTTTCCAAGGTATTTCATTATTTTTTTTCTGTTGTTTTCCGCACTATCACCTCTCTGCAGCTTGTATAAATTATAGTGATTCACAAGAAAAGCTCTGTGAAGTTCCAAGCAGGACATGTGCTCTTACAAGAGATTTAGAGCAGGATTTGTCTGATAACTGTAGTTCCTCGTTGGCATAATTGAGATTTAAAGTTAGATAGGAGCATACCAAGTGAATGATGAAAATTAATAGATTTGTTCCATAGCTTGCCTTTTATATCAAGATATTAGTAATATTTAATTTTTACTTGGAATTCTGTTTCAGCATAATTCTCCTGCAAAAGAACATATTCTTCAGCGAATATTGTGACCTGGGAATCTGAATATCAGCAAGAACTAAACAGTGTCTGATAATGATCCCTTTTGCCTTCATTTTAGGTGCTATGCAAAAATATATGTAACACATAATAGAACAGGAAGTTGTTTATTTACTTTAAGGGTTCCTTCTGAAGGGTTTCTTTACACATCATAGAATCAATAACAGCCAGTTCCACAGAGCTAAGCATGGCACCCAATTTAAGATAATCATGCATGATCAAATGAAATATTCTTGCAGGCTATTTATATAAAATTTCCTTTATATAATGGAAAGGGACTTAAATGTTTGAAAGTTTTCCAAGAGCAGATAAATTATGTTTTTCTGGGATTAGGCAAAGTATCAGGAAACCTCATAATCAATAACTCAATTTGCCATTTCTCAGAATTAATCCTTTTCTTAATTACTTTTTCCCCCCTGCATTGATATGTCTAGACTGTAAAGTCAAAGAAATGTGTTGTTTCCATACTGTAAATGATAATGTGAAAATAATTCAGAATGGCTGAAGTCAGAGGCACTACCACAAACTGAGGCAGACCTTGGCTATCTTAATTATTTTTAAATACTCTTTCTTTGGTGTCAGGGGACAAAGGGAGAAATTTAACCAGCAGTTAAATTTCCATACAGTGGTTTAGTGATCTTTTGATGAGGCAGAAATGCTAGATAAAACAGATTTGTTGGTTCTGCATGAGATTACTGAGAATTCTTACATTTGAAAGTAAATCTATGTGCAAAGAAATTTATAGTCACTATCTCAATTTTAGTAAGACAGAGTAGGAACGGGGTGTTTTGCCACATAAAAACTTCAGAGAAGATCTGTATATTGGGCAGCATTAGTCCTTGCTTTGGAATCAGCTATCGGGTTCCTCAAAGCTCTGAGCACGGTGCTGGCATAGTTTGTGTTACACATCTATAGATGAGATAAGCACTGAATGACTGTTGCAATGTAAGGACAGATAAAGGGTTGTTTATTTGGAGTTTTTTTTGTGGATTTTTTTAGGATCTTCATAAAAGCAAGAAAAATATCAAGTACCTACATGGATCTAGACCATTGCTACTGAAAGTAACAAAAAAAAAACAATAAAAAAACCACAAACAAACAAACAAACAAACAAAAAATCCCACCAAGAAAACCCCAAAGAATTAAACTCTCAATTCCCTGGTAGGGGAGTGGGGAGTACCACCTGGAAAAGCTCAGGGGAAGAGAAAGACAGAAAAAAAAAAAAATCAAGATTTTTTTTTTTTTTTAATTAACAGATATTTACAATATTAGTAGCTTAAAAAAAAAAAAAAAAAAAAAAAAGAATCCTGCTTCTGTAAAGGCTCCTTGTCCTCTGTCTGCAGAGACAGGTATATTTTTTAATTATTGGCAATTTGGTTCCCAAACTAATTTTAGAGTAATATAAACTACTAGGACATTTATGAGAAAAATGAGTTTTCAAATTTTGTAAATATACCTCTTTTTTTTTTTTTATTAATAACAAGAGTTCAAACATCTTATTTTGACAGTTATAATGCAATATTTTAAGTTTGTTTTGAAATGTGATTTTTAGGTTTTTAAATTGAAAAAAAGCAATTTCCCAACATTTCCAAGACAAATTAATTAACAACTTCAGACTGATCCAGCAGCAGTTTATTTTTGCTTATTTTATTTCAGAATTATGTGAATAAACTACATTCTCCCACTCAAAAATTATATATAAATTGCATTTCATTTTGAGCAAAGTCAATTTATTTTTTTGTGATATTTCAGCTACTGGAGTTCTGAGGAATTTCTGCTTTGGCCCAGGGTCCCCTCACTTTTCAAGGTCCCAGACTGCAAAAAATCCAAGTAAATTCCAGTGAAACACAGCTATTAGCTCAGCAGAACTTTGCTGAACTTAAGTTGTTTTGAATTAACTGTATTTGGCAGGCAAAACTCTAATTTCACGTCCTTTGGGACTACTCTTTGATACCAGTTTTTACAAGAGAAGGCTGCTTGTAAATCTTTCTGTCAGCAAAGGAAAAGACTAGTATCATTTCCTTTAAGACGTAAAGAATTTAAGTGTTGCTTAAAGTTACTCTTGCACACTTTTTTCCTCACTTTTTTAAAGGTATGATGGAATAACTCCTCCAAACAGCATTTCATGGATGAAAAATCAGCAGCACAAGAATCATTAGGTAATTAAGGGTAGAGAGATCTTAGACCCTGGCACAAAACCTGGCTATTTTTCATTAAAAATGAAAAGTGGTCAATGTTCTTTGCATGCTCTACCATGGAGCCACTCCAAAGAAGTAATTAAGCCTCAGTGGTACTTTTGTCAAATCTTCCCCATTTATGACAGCTTGTTTTATGGATCTGGCTATAGAAAAAGGATTTTGTCTCACTTGCATTAATGGACTTTTAGCCTTTTTAAACACTAATGTATTTTTCCCATTGTGCACCAGTCCTCCCTAAGTAATGTGAGTACTATAGAAATGAAAGCTTATAATCATGTGGATGTTCTTGAGCTAAAATTTCACCAGCTGCTAGATTTAATGTATACTGTATTAGATATCTGCCTGCTAACTAAGTTCCTTCATTGAGTGTGAGAAATTAGATGAAGCAAATAACTAAATTTTTCAGTGATTTATCTGACATCTTATATGGGCCATTTTTACTGCTGGCATTCTCCCTCTTTATTTTAGTTTTCACACATCTGAGACAGCAAAGAAAACATTTAAAGTAAATTGAAAATAGAAGCTACAGATTAAACAGGAGTTCTTGCATCTGTAAATATGAAACATCTGGGAATCTCACATTTAAGGTAAGACTGGGGTGCAAGAGATCTTGGCTTAGTTTCTATTTGCACCACAGGCTCATATTGTACATGCCAGGTTTTCCCACTGCAGCCTTTCTGCTAGATTTTGATTGGCAGCAACAAGTTGATTCAAACTTGAGGAGAATAATACAAAAACTCCTGAGTGAGTTATACTAAACTTCTTGGTGTCCTGGGAGATAATTTTTCGCACTCACAAAAGTGAATAAAGTAGATTAAAAAACAATTTTAATTAAAGAGGTAAAGGAAACACAACACAGATGAACATGGTAATGTTATACAATTCTTGAAGCATGATATTTGAAAGTGTCTTCTCTACAGAAAAACTTACACTTTATGCTACATCTAATACCACTTTTTGTCTTTCTGCTCACTTTCAAAAGCCATGCCTTGTATCACACTTGTACTTCACAGTCTAACTAAGGTAATTTTGGCAGCTTTGCTTGCAGTTTTCAGTTCTCTGCAGAAGTGGTGCAGAGTTGTGAGCAAATCACAGCTTCTCTAGCTCACAAAAAAAAAAAAAATCCTAAACGTTTTCTTATCTCTTTCTCATAAAGGTTGCATATGATCTCCTTCCCTTTTACTTTCTTTTCCCAGCATTTATCCTTTGTGCTTTGGTTGTGGAAGTAGAAGCCAACTGCAGGCACATTCAGAGCCACCCAGTATACTTCAGCTCTACAAGCCTTTACCTTTACCGTACAGTGACTTCTTTGCACATCCAAGTGCCTCTTGGCTGTTACATCTCTCCATGTGCATAGCAAACATGGTTTAGTTTGCTCATCAGTCTTTTTTTCCTCTTTCTCCTTTACTCCTTCAGACATCAACAGAATGATCTTTGCTTCCTGCACATCCCACCACTAGATTTTTGGGTGAAGGCTTGTATTAGTTTCACTTTCTGTTTATGCTCAACATCAGCAGTATACAAGCTCTTCTGCCTTAACCTTACAGAGGTCGTTGATCTGGATACTTTGGTTGCCAACAAAACAGCTCAATTTTGCTCAAAGTTGCTGGATTTCACTTGTTCTTTGTGAAGGAGAGCACAGTGATTTGAGTTTTTACATACAGTAAAGGGAGGAGGAGGAAAATCAGTGGTGAGATGCGGCTACTAGTGAAGGGGTTTCATCCTTTAGATAGCTTGCTGTTTCTGAACTGTGGTATTGTAATTCATATTTCTCATTGACTACAATGAATGTACAATCAGCTTAGAGCAAAATCAGGTCTCCTCAGCTCTGGACCTTTTGCAAGACAGAAGCCATTGCTGATCAAACTTTAGTCTTTTTGCCATGGCATAGGGTTAAGGCATTTTGTTACTTTTCTAGGGAATCACTGTGTTTTTTTTTTTTTTTAGGATAACTGCCAATACCTTCCTCATTCTATTGTTCAAGTAGGTTTTGATAACCATCTTTAGCATCCTGGATTTTTAAATCCTCAGAAAATGCAAGAACCAGGGCAATTTTACTGCTGAAAGCAGTCAGTGTAGAGAGGAGAGCAAAAGACCCTTTAAAATGGAGAGGCTCAGGATGTAACACAGCCATAATTCTGGGAGGACTGGCACAGATGAAGCATAAAAAGAGTGGAGGGAGAAACTTTGTTATGAGGTTAGGAGAAGTACTGTGTTTACAGAAAAATATTGAGCTCTGGGCTAATGGGTATTTTAAGTAGTCTAGGGGAGTAGGATGGTTCAGCTCCTTCCGCTATGCAGGGCAAAGATCTAAGAGCATATCTCAAGCTGTCCTACATCTCTCTTCATGAAGGGCCAGGCACCTTCATGCTTCCTCATCTTCATTCAAAATCAGAAAAATGATTGCTGCCTCAGGACTTGATTTCTCTACACCTTAATTCCACTTCTGTATTCCTCAGGGTTTCTACCTGTTAACACTGCAGATGTTCTGGACAGTGTGATCCTTGTTATGTGAGGTATGGAACATAGCATAACATTTTCATAATAACCAAGGCTTCCATTGTTGCATTCCTATTTATTGCTAACCCAATTTAATGTTAGCTTGACCTGTGTATATGTTATTTTGTTCTACGTTTTGTTACTGAAATTCACCTTATTTTCAGATATATTCTGACTCCAGCTCTTAGACCTTTTATTTATCTTATTCTCACTTTTTTTTTCAGCCTTATGTGTTAAATATTTATGCATTTCATCTTTATGTATGATTCATAATCTATCACAATTTCTCCGTGTGCTGAATTTAAATTAACCTGCATAGGTAATATATGGCAGCGGCAAAGTCTAGAACTGTGACTTGACATCCAGTAGGAGAATGGACAAATGGAAAGTTACCATTCTAAACCTTCATTATCTCAGTGAGTACATCCCAGAAGAACCAAATAAAAAAAACCTTAACTCCTTCATCTTTTGCAGCTGATCACTGACAGTATGGAAGGAAAAAATTAAAAAAAAAAATCTGCAAAATATCAGGGGGTTTGTTGTTCTTTACATTTTGTTTGTGGAAAGAAAACAAATGTAAGTATTTGCTTACATTTTGCGGGTTTGTGATTCATTAAAATCAGAAATAAATTTTGTTTATAATTAGCTAACAGATATAATCAGTGGTTGGGATTTCTATGGGCCCTGAAAGGTCCATATTCAAGTTCTTACTGGTCCCTAATCATAGGAACTCTCTGAATGTATTCAAATGATAAAAATAGAAAAATAACTAAAAATTGGTTTTGCATATAAGGAACTGGCTTTTCTCACAGGAAGACTGAGCATCACATAGCACACAAAACCTCCAGGTTCAAATCCCACAACAAAGGCAAAAGAACAAGAATTTAAATCTAATCTAGTTAATGTTCGGAGAAACCCCCCACTATTGAGCTAGTTCTGCTTTTTGAAAAACATATCTTTTGTTGTTTTCCAAGAAAAAAAAAGTACTTGGAATTGATGTTACTTATTCAAAACAAGTTTGTTATAAAAAAACTGGTTTTGTATTGTGTTAGCCATCCAAGAAACATTAATAAATCTCAACGTGCTGAAAACAAGGAAAGGATTTCTAGTTTTATCATCTCTCAGACAGCTGCAGTGCATATTGCAAACTAGCTGCTGCTTGACTATATGGAAAGAAAATATCACTGCCTTATCGATACAGGTCCCATTTGTGGGAAAACCAAAACTCTACTCACAAAACACAAATGTACTAGCAGCTGCCATTGTTATGATTTTCAACATAGAATAAGTTTTTAAAAGGAAATAATTCTTCCTTGCTTCAAGGAAGATTTCTGCCTAAAAGAAATGTAGCCCTAGGATTATTGACATGATATAAGTAATAAATACTTGATTTTCATCTAAAATAAGCTGATTTATGTTATCTTCATAATTTTCAGAAGTGTATGTGCATGAATTGCACTGACAGAATTTATTTTATTTATATTTTCATTAGTGGATGGTTTAATGTGTCGTTAATGTAAACCAAGAGAAAGTTCCTGACACACCAAAAGTATAAATAAAAGAAAATATAAGATTATAATGTATCTATGGCCTCATTACCACATCAAAAAAAAAAGCTTCTCAACACCATGCTAGATTATGTCAACTGAAAGTTATTTTCTAGTACCTGAAGAACAAAGTTATGATATATGAAGATAATAATTACATCTGAGAAAATCTATAAAAATTATCTTTTTGTTTGAAGATATAAATAGAATTTCATCTTTCTTCACTGCAGAAAACAAACATTTTTATTGAGCAGGAAAATCTAAGGAATAAAATCCTTAGAAACAGAGTTATACAAAAAAGAAATAAGTTTCATCAGAAAAACATTATTTCATCCAAATCAGAATATTATATGGGACAGAAACTTATCTGTATCAGGATAGAACTCTGAACCTTTTTACTTGGAAGACTATTTATTGTGTATAAAATAGATTTGGGCTTAGTTTATGTCTGAACAAATAATTTTTTCTGAACAAATCATTAATGTTGGCACTTAGGATATGGTTTAGTGACGAACACGGCAGTAGTATTTGAGGCCTTTTCCAACCTTAATTCCATGATTGTATGCTTAAAAAACAGTATTAAATCAGGCAGAATGTTTTGATTGAGCTTAAATGAAACAGTTTTGAAAAATTCCTTTGTAGGTATATTAAAATAAATAAGTGTTCCAGTAGGGAGTGAAACATTTTTTCCTGGAAAGTTGATGTCTCATAGTAAATGTAAACTCTGATATTCAGCCAGTTCTTCTCTGTATATTTACATAGGTGTCTGCTTACAATTTAGCAATAAATATCATAGGATATGTAAGTGCTTGCAAATGAAAGACTACAGCGGATGAAATGCACTCTACCTTTAGAGTGTAACCTCTCTGGATAAAGGCACACACGTCTTCTTATGCAGGGCAAGTAAAGCACTTGCTACTTCATAAAAACAACTTGATCCATCCCCATACTGAGCTGGAAAGAACCATCTGGAAGCACTAAACATGGGAAAGGGGTCTCTCTGTTTTCCTATATATTCTCAGATGGGACAAACTTTTAAGGCTACAGAGATACTTGAAGTCTTCTCAAGAGTGTAATGTCCAATTGCTTTGCATTAGGTAAATGACTACTGTTACTCTCCTGATGAACTGTGTTTGAGTGCTGATAAGAAGGTCATGATTTTGAATTGGAGACACACTTAATTGAAAGAGCAACAAATTCTCCCATTTTTCCTGATTTTTTTTCTGATGACTAGAATATTTGGTGCAGAAGAAGATAAGGATCTTAAACGTTCTTTAGTTGAAGGAAATCGGGAGTACAAGCTCCTATGTGCTATGAAAATAGCCAGATCACTGAACTAATGGTGAAGTGTTTAATATCCCAGTTTGGCTTCTCCTTTAGCAATCACCTCATTTGGAAAAAAAGGCCAAACCAACCAACCAAGCATCAGCAACATCATAACCAAGGATGATCCTGTTATCACTTTCTTTGCTGAAGTTAAACAGACTTGTTAGGAGCTGCTTACCTTGTGAAAATACCAACTCACACTGACCACAAGAAGTACAGATTTGACTGGAAGGATAAAAAGAACATTTTGGAGGCCTTCCCACAGAAGTAAAACATGCTGTGGAATAAATGGTAGGGATAGTTAAACAATGTTACATTGCAATAATCTGTTGTTTCTTAATGATTAGATTTCCAGTCTTGACACTCACTTGACTTTTAACAATCTGAGCTTCACAATATTGCTATTTTTGTCTTTCACAGAACAAGTCTTTACTTTCATAAGGCAGACTGCTTGTTACATGCATTTGTAAGTATACTCTTTAAATGGCAAACATACTTTTCATCGTTGTGGATTGGATATTGTCTGGCAAGAGAACAAAATGTTGTATGTGAGAAGCTCTAGGCCAAGACACAGTTTGATTCAAAAATATATCTTTCTTTTCAGAGGAAACATAAAGGTTTCTTTTAATACATGATTTCTTTGTATGAATAATTCCTGTTACAGATCAGAAATTCACAGACACAAGATAAGAACACAATCTCCATTCAAAAGAATTTAATATCAACATAGTGGCTTAGTAACTAAATTAGGCAATTACAGCTTATCAAGTTGCACATCTCTGTCTACATATTCCTTTTTGCTTCACAGAACAGTATAAACCAGACCTCAATCCCACCCCTTACATACCTGCCTGCTTTTGCCAGCTAATTCAAAGAATTTATTAAAATTCAAAAAGTTAAGCAGCAGCTGTGTAAGTATTTGCAGGGTCAGGCCCTTGTAATTTAAATCGTTACTACATGTGTATCCAGAACCTAGCAATGGGGGGCCTTGAAGGCTTATTTGCATCTCCTTGGCAGAAAGCTGAGAGCAATTCTTTTGCAGTGCTCCAAACTCTACCTTAGAAACCCTTTGAGGAAAAGAAAAAAAGAAGGGTACAAGCCTTCCTGGAAAGAAAACATTTTTGCTGTCAAGCTACATGGAAACTATTTCAAAAGAGCTTTTCAAGTAGTAAGTCTTTTACATTCTGCCATTCAAAATACATTTCTTTGGTATTCATAGGAAAATTTTGGATTCTCGGTGTATAAATTTTCCTTTAATTGATATGAACTCATTTAAGATGATATTTTTTCCTCTTATTTTTCACTATGTATTTGTAAGCCAAATTAATTTTGCTAGCAGATGACAGCATATTTACATTTCATTAGTATTTTTTATCACTGTATTTTACTAGAAACGTATCTGCAGGATTGTAGGCTATGCAGAAACTAAGTAAACCTATGAAGATCCCCAAGAGTCTGTGTGGAGGAGCAACTGAGAAAAGGCTGGGGTTATAGATGAGTTGCAGAGACTTGGCTCTGAAAATTTGTAATTTGGGAATTACTCAATCGCTGTCATTCAGAAATCTCTTCAATCAGAATTTTTTTAAATGGATTTTTTTATCTGAATTTCCTTTCTTATCATTGATAGACATTTACCTTCTATTCTCTGGCATTTTAAACCTAAGTTATAGGTAGAAATAGGAAAAAGTGCATTTTTTTCCTTGTAGTAAATCTGACAATGCAACTTCTTCTCTCAATCCAAAATCAAGATGAGAATTTTAAATGATGACTGTTTGACATAAATTTAGAAATTGACTCAGAAATATACTACTTTCTGTAGATATTTTAGGAGCAAATAATTTTTCCCAAATTTGTAGTTCTTCTGACTCATGGTTAGGACATCATCTGGGCTAGAGCAGCTCCCTGTGGACCAAGATGATAACCCCAGCCACAGTCATCAGGCATCTCCATGGGAACAGGAATAGGATAGGGCTCAGTCAGGACATCATCCTATGCATTGGCATCTGGAACAACAGAACCATCACGAGCCCCAGGCATGGCTGCATCATGATGGGTATTTTGCACTGGTATGGTCTCCCATGTGCCGTCTACATGGTCATGATCTCTCCAAAGCATGTTGAGAACCTCACACATGGTCACCAGGGGCTACTGCAGACTTGTGATGCATCTCACCTTGTAAATTATTGTAGGGACATCCTTGTAGTAAAGAAAGTCACTGTCTGTCTTCATGGTTTCCTATGTTCTACCTCAGCATGTATTTGGTCCATTCAATCCATCACTTTTTCAAACAATTTCCAGTCACCCCATGATAGGTAAAATACCTCAGAGCTCACTCTCAATAAAGAGTTTGCATGCAGCCTACCTTGGGAGTGGAAGAATTTCCTACTACAACTATGTGGATCTTTATTGGTTGTCCTCAATGCCCAGGAACAATCCTGGGCATAATTTATTTAATGGGCATGGATGTAGTCCCTGAAACTTATGTTTGTTCCAAAAGCCCCCTGTAGATCTTGGGGGCAAGTGTGCATTACATTACGGGGAAATGCAATCTCTGTAAGGTTGTCTAGAATATGATGAAGACACTAGCTACCTACCATAAGGCAAGGCAGCAGTGGAAATAAGTAACGCAGTATTTTACTGAACTAATTCAATATGAACTATTTGCCATTCTCAAAAAAAAAAAAAAAAAAAAAAGATATTATACTTTGTATTGATTTTTGAATCCAGTTGTGGCTTGGAGCATGAACTTCAGAATTTACTAGTTACCTCTTATATCAGTGTTCAGGTAATTCTAACCTAAGACACATGGGTCTTTCGTTACAGCTCTTTTATTCTGTTTTATTAAACTATTTGTTTTAATATAGACTCATAGGCTATGTTAAAGGTACTTCTCCAAATTCTCTTTAGTAATCATCAAAACATAATAGTCCCAATGGACCCTGTTAAATGACATCACCCTTTATATTTTAATAGTAGTGGTAGTCATACCTTTCAGCAAGATACAGTGTGGTATGTTTACATTGCTCAGCTTCTCATTTATATATTAATAACTCTCAAATGCATTTATTTGATTAGCATTCATTATTTCCTAGTGAATTTAGGTAGGGCTACCTCATCAGATAATACCATTCTTTTCTTTACTTCTGGTCAATTCTATTAATGGTAATATTGTAATTAAGCACATTGATAAAAAAAGTTAGGGGAAAAAAATTGAACTTGTTGAAGGTATATAACTGGTCCAGAGAGAAATCATAAAGTATATCAGAAGAACTGAATTATTGAAATACTAAAAGCTGTATGTGTGCTACAGTACAGAGTGTGAGATTATCTACTTGGGAACTAATAAGAAGAATTTCTGATATAATAAATGGTGATATCTTAGTTGGAAATTAGAAAAGAAGAAAATCATGTTAGAATGAGTTAACTGTACATTGTACGTATAAATAGGGCACCAACAATATGAGATCTCACCTGTGACATGGCCAGTAGAGGTTAAGAATTACTAAAGTTGTTGCATGAAGCATCACCAAATGTCATTTGCAGGATAGTTGTAGTTTTGATCCTATTCACTAAGCAAAGTATTTGATCCCATTCACTTAGTAGAATAGATGAGGTTCTTAGGAGGAGAAGGAGTGGGGTGTCTCCTTTATAAGACAGAATGCAATTAATTTAGTTGTTTTGTTAAACTGAATGAGAAATGTGAAGAGGGTTTTGTCAGTGTCCATCAAGAAGGTGACTATGTGACACAAGAAATAAATAAAACACCAACATTTCCAGAATTTACCATAGTTTCTCTGCCTTACTGTAACATTACTTGAGTACTGCTACCAAGTCCTTCACTGGACAAATATTCTATTATGACAGTAAGGGAGATGTTTGAGTTCTGTGACTTCTTTTGACACCTTTTGCTACTCATTATGTGACATTTAGATGAGGGAGAGAAAGGAGAAAGATGGGAGTGACAAACAAAGGTGCAAGAAGAACCTGTTGAGAAATGAGGTGTGATCACAGAGACCATAGGTCAGATCTTTGGCTAGGGATAAGTGTACGTGGTTATATGTGAAGATATGTGTGGTGATGGCATGTTTGTCATACTTCAAATGCCTCTGTAATTAAACTGTGTGGCTTCCACCAGAAGAAGAAAAAAAGTTGTTGTTTATACAACCTAAAAGATGCAATTTTCAAAAAAAACAAGTAGACACATAAATTTAAGCTAAAAATCTAAAGAAATTCTCTGGCCTCTCTAGAACTGAGAACCCAAACCTCTTCCCAGGGAAGCATGAGAGAAAAAGTATTTTCATAAAGAAATGTACCAGTTTATTAGAGGGATTATATAATATGTTTATCCTTGATAGCAGATGATGGGAGTGAGACTTGGGTATCCATTCCATTTTTCTCGTCCATACTACTTCAGGTTGCTATTCATCCAACTTTCTGCACCAAAACAATAATCAGTGAACCTGAGTTTAGAACTAATTTGCTCTTTTGAAACTTCAGACTTCTGTGTTACTAGGGGAAGGCCACATACCACATAATCTAATTACTTTAACAAGCTGAATGCAAATGCTACTATGAAGAAAAAAAAAAAAAGTAGAGTGACAAAGTATCACAAAGTGGCTGGGAGGTTCATAGTGCAAAACTAAAGACAAAAGAACAACATTTTCTACCCAAAAAGTGAAATTCCTTAAGTTAAAAACATTCCATTATTCAAATAAGAATGCTTAAAGTTAACAAGTTCTGGTGGTTTCTGTGGAAACAGGGTCAAAAAGCTGTAGGTAGTCAGCGTGCTGCTATTAGCTGAGAAGGAGATCTCTCACTTGCAGATTTCAGGAGCTGCCTGCCTGCTGGGAAATATATATAAAAAATCATGGTCCAAAAGTATTCTGCAGGGTTTCAGACTGGTGGAAAGAATGGAAAGGTTAAAAAAAAAGGAGGTAATAGTATGAAACCTATCAAAAATTATATACATATATAAAAATCTATATTAAAAGTATCAAATAATAGTAAAATATAATAATTTTACTTTATAAAATGTAGAATTTTTTAGTTTGATGTGTTAATGAGTGGAGATTTCAGATAATTTGGTATTTTTGTGAGAAACTTAACTGAGGTCACAGCCTCAACTTCTAAGGAATCTGCAGATAACTATACAAGCTGTAAACTAATCAGCTGAGGTGCTAATACAGAACTAGTCAGAGGCAAGACAAAAATTAAAAAAGAGCCCACGGTGGTTTTGGATATAGGGATTTCTTTAAGAGTTAATGAGAAGAGGGCTTTTATCCTATTTGCCTCACATACTCACTTGCTCACTCACCTTGGTGTTGTGTTCACTAGGTCTCAACTTCCCCTCCCACAAGAGCATCACTGCTGGTCTGGGAGGGTCAGTCAGAAAGTCATGTCAGTCCACACTCATAGTTCAGTCCCAGGAGTCCTTGTCGTCCTGAGCATCCCCTATTGTTCCTCTCCATACATTTCCCACATCTCCAGGATCCCATTACTTCTAGGATCTTTCCTCTAAACATCATCTTCACCTTTTTCTTTCCTTGTCCCCTTCCTCCTTATAAGATCACTTTTTTGGAGGAATCCTTCTTTTCTACCCTT
Organism: Pyrocephalus nanus; assembly: GCA_038380795.1. Taxonomy (NCBI): domain Eukaryota; kingdom Metazoa; phylum Chordata; class Aves; order Passeriformes; family Tyrannidae; genus Pyrocephalus; species Pyrocephalus nanus. The sequence goes on from CM076259.1 coordinate 39,006,134, forward strand.
AGTCCTTAGTTTTCCTCACCTAAGTAGTCTGGGTGCAGAAGCACAACATGTGATCAGTTGACTCTGTCTTACGTGTCTTCATCAACCGGAGGGTTCAGGACTTGCCACTTTTGTTCAGAGCACAAATTGATAAAAGTTACAACTAACCCATATCAGCTAGCAAGTAGCAGGCTTCTGCTTCAGAGTTCAAAAGTTCAGGTTTTTTCACCACACAATATACACATAGACTCCAGTTATCTTCTGGCATTTACAGTTTAAGTAATTTTTTCACCTACAGCAGTATCACAGACAACACATAGTAGCACATTCATTAATGCATATTCTCTCTAAGACGAATTCAAATAAGAACTGATTTTGAGAGGGCATTTTCTTCATGTATGCTGTAAAACAAGTTAGGGGGTCAAAAAGAAAAGAACCTCCAAATTCTGCTGAATTTTTGAGAACTCAAAGGAGTGGAGGAAAATTAATAAAATGTCTGAAAAGGAAATTTAAAGTGAACAGTCAGCATCCCCTGACATTCCCCTCAGTTCATCGAATTTCCCACCTATCACACGTAGAAAAAAAGTTGATTTTTTTCTTTTTTTCCCAAAATTGAAACCTCACACCAATGAAAACAGCTCTGAATGTTACAGATGGGGCTAAAGGAAAAAAAAAAACACAAAACAACAACAAATAAACAAAAAAGAAGAGCAGAATTTATTTTCCTTTTATTTTCAATGTTCACACTTTGACATGGAGAAATTTCTCATGATGTCCCACTGAAGGTGTTTGATGGGGTAGCAACAATTTTCTTGGTAAAATAAGGAAATGGAAAGCACATGGCAGCAGACAAAAGAAGAATTTTGTGGTGGGTCAGGACATAAGGATTTGCTCCCATATGATCTTTCACAGAAGGAAACTACTCTGTTCCTGCCTTGCAGTTTCTAGTTGAGGACACATTGGAAGCTCTCTAGGTATGTGAACCCAGTAATGGGCTCAAGAAAATGTGCTGTCCTTTAGGAAAGGAGAAACCAGCTTCCTCTGCAATTATTTTAACCAATCCTGAACAAATTCTGTTTTGCTTTATAACGAAACAATATTTTGATTTGCCCAGGTTTGAAAATGCAACAATTGTAAGCAACATCTTAAAACACTGTGTTCTTCTTTATATCCTCCTTTCCTATCATGTGCTGTTCAAAGACCACTCTGATGCAGGAACTTGTCTAACTGATTGCTCTATGCTGCTCTACTTAAACTCTCCCTCTTTTTCTGTGACCTTTATTCCTGTGAGTATTTTTAATGTTGCTCTCGTCTGAGTCCTGGCTTCCTTGATATTCATCTTGAATGCTTGTATCACTGCAGCTTTTCCTTGGCCTTTTACATAGTGAAAGGGTGAATGAATCACAAGAGGCCTGAAAACGAGAGATGCTAAAAGGTGTGATAAGCGTGCAGAGAGAGCTCTCTTTTCCTTTTCACCCCTACTTATGTATTTTCTCTGTTCCTTGCAGGTTTTATGCAGGTATATTTTTCAGGGTAGTCAGACCTGCTGAGATGTAAAATAAAGCAGTGATAAAAGTAGAGAGATGCATTAAAAATGAGATGGTGACACTGTGTTTAAGGTGCTTCTGTCAGAAACAGCTCTGTAAAGATTGCCCTTTCAGCACGATTTGATGCCTAAGTGTTTTGTTTTTCCTTAAATCTCCTAGAATCCCATAATTACTAGGGAATTTAGAGTCATTAAAAAGAGATGCACGAGAATAAGAAGTAATTTTTTCATCCACATACCTGCAAAGAAGATCTTGTTGAATATAACCTCCTCTACAACCTTAAAAATGGATTGCATTTTGAAATATGTCAGGATTTTGTAGTCAATCTTTTCTGTAGGTAGAATAAATTGCTGATCAGGAGTACCAGAAATGGAAAGTCTCCTCACTAAAGAGTGGATAGCAATGAATATCTCAGTGTGTCTTAGAAGTTTAAATGCTGTCCAGCTAGTCCAGGATTTTTTTTTTTTTACAGTATAATTTTTTATCTATCAGAAAAAAAGTTTATAGAGCTGAAGTGTTTTTAAAAAATATAAGTTGTTTTTTTTTAATTGAAGTATTTATGTCGAGATATTATTCTCAATAAAATGGAACATTCAGCTGTGAAAATGGAGTTCCATTTTCAAATTGGGCAGAGAAGAGGCTTAGGTCAAGGGGTTGTTTTCCATGGTCACAACTTTGTTACTTGCTTATTAATATGTTCATGTGGGGTTGATAAACTCTGAATATTAGGAATTTCATTCTGATGAGTAGCACAACCCAAATATACAGGCTCCACAATGTTTCAAGTGCCTGGAACAGGAAGCTGAATGAGAAACTGTTGCTAAATACATTTCTCCAGTATCCAAGACAACATAAATGTTATCTTAAAACAGTTGCTTATGCCCTGAACTTGCAATACTTCATCCAGTATATTACCAACTTCTATATGACAAGTAAAATTGCATAGGGTACAAAATTTTTCCTTATTCCTCTCCACAGTAGTCTTGCTTTGACTGGGGAAAAAGTTATTTCTCACTGTTACAACTATAAATTTACTGATTTCCTAGTGATACTTTCAGAAAATACAATGCAAAATCCCATTCAGAATCTCGATACCTACTACAATCTAAGACAATAATTAAATTTGATCTTCTAATTTTTGCAATTTCATTATCTGATTCAGAAATTCCATCACTTTACATTATGCAGAAATCACACAGTAGTTGTGTTGTGATGACTTTAAAATATGTGTGTTCTACTATATTTTGGATGTGTCAAGAATATAAATATCTCCGTACTTAGCAAAGTCAAAGCCTGGGAGATGCAAATCAAGCCAAGTTTGATATTTAAATGACCTTTGATAAATACATGTGACATTTTGGTAAAATAAATGATTTTGAATACATATGTCAGAGTTAGTAGGGGTTTAATAAAAGGTTGTTTATACATGTCTATAGGCACACTCATAGGCATATGCACACATAGCTATGCATATATGCATAAAATTAAATAAAAGCACCGAAATTGTCACTACTCAGGATTTCTGGCAACAATGAAACTTCAAAATTCTACCTGGAAATATCCTGCTGAACCTTTCACATAATAATTATCCATGTGCCATTATTAATAATATTAAACTCTGAGGAATTATGAATGACATCCACTAAGGAATAAGTAAACTACCTTATGCTTGGCAGTAATCAAAACAGTGAAAGCCGCTAGGCCACAGTGAGGTTAAATGGAAATGTTAAGCTGAAGGCTTAAGAACACAACTTTGTGCAACCTTATGATTTCATAACTGACCTAGAAGTGGGGAAAGAAACAAAGCTGACAAGAGTAACATTTGTTGTGTTAGCTAAGTTGCTGGCAATTAACAGAGATAATTCAAGAGTTCTGACCAAAAATATAATCTGAAATATATAAAGTAAAGAAGTATAATTTGACCTGTATGCAAGCAGCGCCTTTGCAACTGCTGCTGAAGTTTCTTGCTCACAGAGATGAGGGACTCATTCTGTCTCCCTGCAATTTCCTCCCTCTATGCAACCCTTAAGTTTTCTTTGGATGAATAAACTCTGTGCAATAGGGCCACAAGCAGGTTTCAGGCATAGGAACAAGCAAAAATACTTCTGAATCTTCCACCAGGCAAGCATCCACATTGCTCAGAGGAGCCAAACTCTTTCTACATAGGTAATATGGCATTAACACACTTGTTATTGACATAATTTCATGTAATCTGCCCATCATGTTACCTAATTGCTGACAAAGAGGACAGGGAGAGGGAAGGGAAAGGGCACAGAAAATGAAAAGAAGCAATAATACCCTTAAAGCTACTGTGGAAAAACTGAACACAGTAGTGGGAGAAGGGATATAAATAGCAAAAAAGTTATTTTGTACCATAGTTGACTCATTTTCTTATCTCTATTTAGCTAACCTTGCGGCAAAGCTCAGCTAACTAAAAGTACACACTAATCTTGCCACTCACTGCACAGCTTTCTTGCTATATTAGGCCAAATTTCAAGACAAAAGGTTATATTTGATACAGCAGTTTCTGGACTTAGAAATTGTTTGTTTCTAGTCAATCATTTTTTAAAGTATAGAATGAAATCTGCCCTGTAAAAATATATGTGGGATGAAGTGAAAAAGCTCACAGGATGTGACATAAAGCCAAAGGTCTGAAGAGTTTTCATCTGCAGCAGGTCTGATGTGTTCTTTAACCTTTCAATGAATTTTGCAAGGAAAATATACTGTTATGTATCAGAAAGTTCCCTGCATTTCAGCTGCATTAAAACAAAAAGATACCTCAATATTTATCAATTCCTAAATATCTTTTCAAAAATTGATACTTGCACTTGCAGAGGACCTTTGATCACAGAAGATCAAAGAACTTTAGAAATGTTGCTGAGCTCACAGCTGAAATACCACTGTAAAGTAAAAAAATTTATTTTCTCACCTAACCCCCCCCAAAAAATGTAAAAAGTCCACCCCCCAAAAAACTAAAATAATTAAACAAACAAACAAAAAAACCCAAACAGCAAAAAATCCAAACAAACCAAACCACAAAAATGCCAGTAAAAAAACACCAAACTTTTGCAAATCATAAGACATATCTCACAAAACTGAGATTGGATTGGATTGGATTGGATTGGATTGGATTGGAATGCAATGAATTTCTTCCTCTGCTAATTGTGGACCAAATGTGCAAATTAATTTAAATTCTTCATCTCTATACAGACTTCTTCATTATATATACCTGAAAACTTGTCTTCTTTTTTTTCTAGCCATGTACTTTGGTCAAATGAAATACTCTCCATGGTCTCTCGAACTTCATTGTTATCATATACCTTGCCTTACTTGATTACAGTGCCTACAAATAACAGGTGTGTCATGTAAAAATTGTAAAACCACTATTAACAAACTTTCATCAACCAGTGTGATTGAGACAAGTGCCCGCAGATGGGAGGAAAACAAACATCTGGCCTAAACTGCTATGATACACTTCTATAATCAAATTACTGGACTAGTAGATGCATGGATAGCAGTGATACTATCTATTCAGTCTACAGGAAGGGAGTCACTGTCTCCCTAAGATCAACAGGGATAAGCTGTTGGCTTGGATGAGAAGACAGTGAGATGAACTGAAAACTGCCTGAATGGTTGGGCCCAGAGAGTGGTGATCAGCAGTGAAAAGTCTGCTTGAAGGTCATTAACCAGCCTTGTATCCCATGGGTCAATACTCTGAGAGAGCTCAGACTGTTTAGCCTGGAGAAGTGAAAGGTCACCAGGGATCTTATCAATATCTATAAATATCTGAAAGGAAGGTGCAAAGAAGATGCCCAGAGAGGTGCAGAGTCTCTGTCCTTGGAGACCTTCAAAAGTTATCTGGACATAGTCCTGGACAACCAGCTCTAGGTGGTCTTGTTTGATCATGGGTGTTGAACAAGGTGACCTCCAGGGGTCACTTCCAACCTCAGCCATTCTGTGATTCTTCATTTCTGTGATATGGTTTGAGTACCATGGTAACAACACTTCTGCAGCTCTAGATAGGACAGAGCTGCAAATCTATGTTAAAGCACAGGCATCTGTGAAGAATTTTCGGAATTTCATAATGTATAATCTTTATAATTCTTGTCAGTGCACTTAAAATGCTCTTAATTGTAAAAATAAAAGTAAGTTCTTAAGAAAAATACAACAACAACAAAAAAAAGTGTAAAAAACCCCCAACAAAATGACAAATGTCTGAATACCTGCCCCTGTAAAGGAAATTCTGTTGCTACTGCTGCTGTAAGGATTCTGAGGGCACTAACAGGACTTAATGGTCCTGGCCTTCCTCACTGGGGTCCCTTGCCCACGTCTTGCCCACGGGCTCAGGTTCCCTGATTCAATGTAGGCCTTGGCAGACCTGTCTTGAGCCATGCTCTAGTTATGTCATCTCTGATCCTGTCTCCTGCTGCACTGAGGGGGCTTCCTGTGAACGTCCTGACTCCAATTCTCTTTGATAGGTAATTACAGGGCAGCCAGCACAACAGGTTAGCACACCAGCAGGTACCATACTTTGCTGCTGGGAGCTCCATCACTGGGGCCACTGCCCATGCAAGGGTCACTCTAGGCTCCTGGCTCTCTCTCACTCATGGGTAAGTACTACTTCTCTGCTGCTGGATAGCTGGGGAGCCTATATGACTTCTCTACTTTTCCTGTTACTGATGACACTCTTTCACTCTCTCAAGACAGATTTTTTCCATAAACCTCTCTATGTCTTTGGATTTTTAACTATTTCCCCCTTTTATGGAATAGCGAATTTTTTAATTATTGCCATGTCTGATTGATACCCAAGCCAAGTCCTCATAAAATCTAGAATACTATTTTGCCTTCAGAAGAAACTATCTCTTACACGATACTCTTTAAAGAGCTTTTTATCTCTTACCACAAACCTCCAAAACCTTGCTGTTGACTTCTAGATTTGCCCAGAATTAAAAATATAGTTGAAATGTTAAACATCTTTTTTTTTCCCAATTAGAAATGAGCAGAATAGGAAAAGAGATAAAGATATTGAATGTATGGTACATAAAAAGGAAATTATACATGTTACACGTATGTAACCCATGTATGTAATTACTTTTTGACATGAAAAAAAATCTGAGAGCAAAGTAGGTATTGGTAGGAAGACCCAGATTCTGAGTCTGGAAAGAATGTGAAGTGTGAGTTACATCACACCTGTCTAGCTTCTATACATGTTTAATATTCTTTGAAAATAATAGTAACAAAATTAAGCTAAACATAGTCACTGTTCATCATGGAACAGAATGATGAAAAGCCAAGATTTCAAGATTACATTTTATAACTATTTCTAGATAATAGCAATATAATGAACTATACCTAAACTGGGTATGCTTTAGAATATAGTGGGAACATGAGCCATTCATGAATCATAATCTCTTCATGTAGAAATCTCCCAGTGAAGACCCATTGAGACGCAAGTAATCACAACCAATAATACTTAATATTCTCCTTTGAGCAATTAATTTTCTGTATCCCTAAGTCAGAACACCATTCCTTTTCTACCTGAGCTTGATTTCTTAAACACATTTCAAGAAATCTCCATTGAATTCCTCACAATGGATTCCCCACAAGCTTCATAGAGACCAGTTGCTTTCTTCCTAATTTTTAACTGCTTAATCTGAAATACTTCCAATTTCATGCTTAGACAAAGAGCCAGTAAAAAAAAAAAAAAGGTAAAAAATTTTTCAATAATACAAGAGACACTTAAGATCAGGTGGTTTGAGTAGAATTGCACCTTGCCAAATATATAACAACACGGTGTTTAATATTTTAATAGTAGAAACTGTTGGTTTGCCAGTTATTGATGGTGTTTGTGCTGCTCAGAAGAACAATTGCATTACCTTGTTCTTTATCTGATCGATAGGTTGCTTATAACAGAAAGATAAAATTTTCTTTATCAACTTCTCGTAAAGCTTCCGATCATATGATGCTACATATGAGAGTAACAGTGTGTTTTGCATATATTCATAAATTATTTTAACTGTGAAAAGTAGCAGTTTGATATTAATCACGTCCAATTTTTACAGTGTTGCTTCTTTGCTAGAGTTGTCAACAGAATGAGAGCACTGAAGCAGAATTCAATTCCCCAGTATGATATAGAAAAGCAACTCTTTCCTGTACTTCTAGATTCTAATCCAATAATTACCTCTGCGAGGAACTACATCCATCAATTACATCCATTATATTGCACGTGCCTTGGCAATGCTGGTGGCTTATAACCATGTAATTCAGTTGCAGAACTCAGCTCACAATGAACTCAGACTGTGCATCTTTTTATTAACCTTGGAAATCTAAGACTTTCCTTGGTTACCCAATAACATCAGTGTATTATGCTAAATTTTTACACACATCTCAAAGCACACATTAAGCCTGTTCTGACAGACTGTGTGAAAAAGTGTGCAGAACTGAATACTTACAAATTTATCTCCTACCACAACCAAGAGGTTTTATATTTCCTAAAGATCTTAAAGGTAATCATTATTTAAATTAAAATGTACAAACAAAAATTGCTAGGATAATAAGCATGGAATTTTGGAAATCATACTCTTCATGGGTAATGTAAAAGTAAATTTTTTATAAACAGTGACACTTCTTGTTATTCTCTAACTCTTTTATCTTTTGTAATATAATAAGAAAATTTAAATGAATAGAGGTATGAATAAATAGATGGTTATAATGTCATTATAAGACATCTACGAGCAGGACAGTAAATGAATGGATTTAACACCTGTTGGTATGTACCTTCCTTAAAACTCCTTGTTATCTGTGAATAGAGAAATAAGACTGTATTATTATCAATATTGACTGCTATATTGAACTGATTATTAAAGTTGTTGTGCTGTTATTACTGTTCATTTAAAGAATCCGTGAATAGTGTTATAGTATTTTCTTCATGCTCTAGAGACCACTGAAGTTAATTTTGGGTACTAACCTAGCTGGATCACAATCAGCATGCCAATACTCAAAACCCTAAAACAGTTGCAGGATTTTCATGGAGAGTAAGTGCATAATTTGGCTAATTTTTTTTTTATTTGTTGTTAAGATATTTAATGGTTTGAACACCATTTTACAACAATTTTAATACCATAGAAGTTTTGGTTTAATGTCTGTAACAGATCTAGATTGCTGTGCCATTTCTGCCTAGGTGGCACTGACAACCTTCCCATAAGTTGTGCTTTAAGATGAGCAAAGGCCTGTGCTCTGAATACTGTTCAGCTTCTCATCAGCTCCGTTAAAATTCTAATGCCAGAAACTCAGCAAGCATAGATCAGTCTAATTCCCTTGCATCAGCAGAGGATTGAATTTGCAATACGCTTTCACCAGAACTGCACTAAGGGCATCAAAACCATATAAAGTTATCTATAAATGCATCTACTTGGCTTTTTTTTTTTTTTTTTAAATGCATATACCTGCCTTTGTTTTGTTTGTTTGTTTGAGGTTTTTTTGGTAATTGACTTTCATTACTATGTCTTTAATACACACTTTTTCTAGTAAGTTATTCTGTTTCCTCTCTTTGGTTTTTTCCTGATTCACATGCACTTAGAGATTAAATGACACACACTACTATGAAACACAAGTGATGCAAACATACAAACAACACGGATAAACACACTGAATAAAGAAATATTTTAACAGTTATTTTAATTTGCACCACATAAATTAGGTACAGAGATCTAAAAGTTAATTTAAAATATTGATTGGTGAAACTAAGAGTAATAATTAGGCTATCTTTCATGGGTGGCCTAGTTAAGAAATTTTGCTGAAATGATTTCTACTACTTTATGTGTAAAGATGTATTGTAGCATGCACATCTCTTGAAAGCAAATATTAGTGAACTGCAAAAATGAGGGTTATGTAATCCTTACTTTATAACTTTAAGATTTATAAGCACTATAGACAAGTATGACAATTTATGTACTCAACCCACTAATAAACAATTCTGAACTGTTATTATGCAAAGTCTGTTATGGTGCCTTCAACATTTTAATAAAGATAATACCTGCATTCTATTACAGAAAAAAAAGGCAAAATTCTGTGATGTCCTATATACTTTCAAATGGTGATGAAATAATCACATTAATTAATAATATGTTGCCTGTCTTCAATGCCTCTGCTCTGCTTTGCTCAGTCCCAAGCATAAGCTGTTTTTATTTTCAGAAGCTATTATCACAAGGTAGACAAATATTTCCACATAAAGAACCCCTCCCCTCTTTTTTTCTTTTTTTTTTTTTTTTAATTTGGGCTTATGTTAAGAATATATTTCTCATTAAATTAGAGGTCTCAACTTATTAACAGCTATTATGAGCAACTTGTAGAATGTGCCAGAAGCAAGTGTGAAGACTGATTTTTCCCAAAGATGATTTTCATTTCTCCTTTTTCTTTAATTCTTTTTAGAACTAAATGTAGTATCTTCAAATTTTTGGACCAAGTCCGTAAAGTCTTAAGTAACCTGAGTGTTAACATGCAAAGTCTCTATAGAAAAACAACATCTCTGTAAAAAAAAAAAAAGTAATAATGAAACCAATCAATCAGAACCATAGAAATCTTAAGCCAACCTAGTGATCACACAATGTAATTAAAAAGAAATATCTACTATAAAACGTTGTACCCTATTTCATTTAAATTCTGGGGTCTTGCAGAGTTTATTATGCACCTTAATTAAGAGACCTTCAACCAAACTCCCTAATAGAAAAATGCAGATTTCAGACTATGTTTGGATCCTAATGGTCCAGCTGTGCTGATCAAAAATGATGAATTGTTTATCCAAGTATGACTCCTTTCTGAGAGTTAAAAAAATGTGGAGATATTTCTTCCTTCTTTAAACACTTTTTAGTGATGTGTGCCATGTTTCTCAAAGGCTTGCCTTTCCGTCTGCCCTGGAGACAGGGAAAAATATCAAGTGTAATTCTTACAGGATTTACTACAATGGCATATTCCCCATGACCAGCCCTACGAAAAAATATTAAGTTCCCTAGGTAAATCAGACTCACAGAAGGTTATACTTTCACCCTAGTAATCTTATTTGGGCCAAACAGAGTTCCTTCACATAATCCACTTCTGCTGTAATTGTGCAAGCATGAATGAAATGCAGGTTTTGAAGAGTCTAAAGAAAACTTATGTAATTTATTCAGCTTTGCTTCAGAAAGTGACAATCCCTTTTCTTTACATTTTCTTTTCTTCCCAAAATCTTAACAAAATAACTCTTAAGCTAACAAGCTGTCCAAGAAGACCATTTGTTTTGGAGTAATTTATAGAGTAAGACTAATGCTGATAGGTTGTTATTTCTTCACAGTGTAAGAGTTAGTTTGTTATTAGTACAATGCAGTGACAGATCCTGTTCAACTGGAGTATAACTGCAGGAATTTAAAGAACTAAAGCATCACTAAGTGCCATCCTTATTCAAATACATTAATTTGCTTGAGTAATTGTTACAGTCTATAAGCAATCATTCACTGAGTGAAATGTTTTGGCCTAAGAACAATGTGATTTACAAATGTGCTTATAATACAATATTTAAATGGGTGAAGAAAAATTAAGCCAATAGGAGGCTAATTAAATTGAGACTATCAAGAAGAGGTTTCAAAATGTGCTCAGTAAGTATCTGAAAGAGAACATGAGGAGATTATATTAAAGAGTATTTTTGTCCTTCTGCAGCATCATCAAGTATCAGGTTGTCAACTGATAGGACAATCCAGCCACTTAATTTTATTACTTCATATGATACACAGATCAGTTGCTTGAATTAGAAAATCATAAGAACTTAGCATGGTTTGGCTTGGAAGGGACCTCAAAGATCATCTAGTTCCAAACCCCCTGCCCTGGGCAGGGATGTTTTCCACTAGACCAGGTAGCTCAAAGCTGCACCTAACCTGACATTCCAGGAATGGGGCATCCACAGCTTCTCTGGGCAACCTGTGTCAGTTTCTCAAAATCTTCACAGTTAAGAATTTCTCTATTGGCCAGTCAGAGATAACGTACCAGCAGATTATGATCTCCAAATTTTACTCAAGAACATCTGAAAATAACACATGCAAACAACATAATTTGTTCTCTGCTAGGTTGCTGTTTAACTCTTTAATATACACAAACAGCAGACTAGTGGATAAAGCTTAGAAGCTTTCTGAAAGTGAAAATAGAGAGTGTTCTAGTCTGTAGTTTTCTCCTATGCTTTTTCCTTCCCTCCCACCTTGAAATAATTAACCGGCAAACCCTACTTTCAGAGAAGAAATTATATCCCCAGTGATGGGTCAGTGTTTTGAGTCTTGCATAATTAAATTGCTGTGAGGACTGACTATGAGTGTTTCAGATGTAGTTTCTCTCTTTGATTTAGGCAATATGAAAAATTTTGATGTGTATGAATGCAAAAATGGCAAAGTAGATGGATGTTCTGTGTTCTTTTAATGGCCAAGTATTAGACCTACCTCTTGTCCCAGTGAATTTAGATGAGACCCATTTGGAACAAAGTCTTACAGAAGTCTGAACTTAGTAAATAATAAGAAAAAAGGAAATACTTACTTTATCATAATAAAGTATAAATCTAAAAAAAAAAAGTGATTTTCTTACTGTTATGCTAAATGTCATTGAATCTAAAAGTACTTACAAGAGAAAAAATTATCTTTGTCTAAGTTCACTGGATGTCATATTTTGCTATGGTTTCTTTCCTATTAGGTAAAAGAAAAAAAAAAAAGCAAGCCTGGAACTTAAAGTTCTCACATAGTTAAGATTAAATAACACAGAGTCAACACTATCTTATATAAAGAATACATAAATAAATAAGCCACTGGGTCTTCTTTACAAAACATACAGAATCAGTAAAGAGTTCATGCAAAGGAATTTTTCCCCTTTGAAGTTCACATTTAATGTATCCACTTTTCCAAACTTGTGTGTCCCTACTGTATTTAGCTATTTGATCTTGAAAAAAAAAATTCTATTCAGCACACAGATATTAGTCATGCCACAGAATGCTTCACTAGAAGTTTCTTGGATATTACTTAGTGAGTAGTGCAGTCACTAAGCTACATAAACTAAAATTAATTTTGATCTTTATAAACTGTCAACAAGAGTGCAGTTTTCTCTAGAGTATTCATTGCATAGTGATTTCAATGAAACAATATTTTTCACAGATAAAGCCAGTACATGGCTCTGTGACTAATAACTGCTTGCTAGTTCTTGTTGTCTGCAGTGCAGTAGCTTGTAGTAGATAGTTCAGAATACATGATAAGACTTCATGTCACAGTGCAACAGAGGTTGTAGATAACCAAGCTGCACACTTAGAAAAGGTAAATTAGACGGAACGTTGGTTCAGACTAATTTTATTCATTTCCATACTAATTCTTCCACAACCATTGTCAGCCCTTGTATATGTACAAAATTCCTAGACAAACCTAACTGTTACAGTGTATATTGGTACTACTAATGCATTTGGAACTTAAAAGTTCATTCTGCTCCTGTAGTTCATACCACCATTGTGTCAAACCTTAGCTAGACAAGGACAACTATTTCTTGTCACAAAGTAGACAAATATTTCCACATAAAGAACCCCCTGGAAAGTTTTTTGCTTTTTCACTTCAATTAATAGTCTTATTTTTCCAGTTTACTGAGTTAAAAGCTGGCATGATATTAAAGACATCTCTTTTAAAGTTTGAAAGCTATAGTGAACTTCAACTTCTAGCAGATATCAATTTTTCTAATCATATGTGCTAATAAGATTCTTCCTTATGTTTATGCATGTAAACAGATTTTAGCATATTTGTAACAACACGACACATTGTTAAGTGCATGGTTACTTTTGCCAATGAGCTGAGGAAGGTTCTAGAAAATAAAAATAAAATATCTCTAGAAAATAAAAAAAATCTAGAAAATAAAAATCTATCTAAAAATAGATAGAATGCAAATATACACAAAAGTATGATGGGCAATTTGATTCACCTAGAACGTGTAAGATGACCTCAAATGGAACAGTTAGTAGATTACACGTTATGTAGTGGAGATCCAGTTCAATCAATCTTTAATCAAAACTATGCTTGTAATCAAAACCCTATTCATCATTGAATAATTTAATGGAGCTAAAACAAATGTAGTCATTAGGGGACATTTCAAATTTTCTTAAAATTAGTTCACTCAAAGGTTGCTAATTGAACCGATTTATAGAGTTATTTTCAGATTAACTCTTTGGTTTTAATCTGCTACTGTGAAATTTTTGGTAGTTTTGTTTTTCTTCATGTCCATTATCAATCTTTGACACATACAACCTTGTAATGCCTTTGAAGACTTTCTTACAACCTTCTATATCAAAACAGTTTATTGTGACCTACTTTTAGATATAAGTGTTAGATCCCAATGATTTTAATATTAAAAATTTATTTTCTGTTCCATTATTTTTTTTTACAAAGGGAAGGCAATTTTTTTTTTTTTTTCAGAAATATCAGTCAAGTGGTACAGACAGTAAGTAGACAAAAACTGCAACTCTGTTTCTTCCTGTCTCACCAGGACTTGGGTTGGTATACCTAACATCATAGAGCAGTAGATCTGAAACCTACTCAAGTACTAGAAATGAAATAGAAAGAAACTATATTTAAAACATCAAGAATGGAAATGTTAATTTTCTATCTAACGAACAAGAATACCTGTTAAAATATCTCTGTGGAGCTTACACCAAACCTGATTGTCAGTATTTTCTATACTCCAATGGGTCAATACACAACTTAGGACTCTCTGGTGCGACTGAAATTGTTGCTTGCACCCATGAACTGACTCATTGAGAGGCTAAGAATGCAAAATGTCCCAGGGAAATAACCACATTTCCCCAGGAAAACATAGAGCAAAACTTAGTCATCTGGGCAGGGCTGTACTAAAGATCTTACACTTTCAATTATCCTACTGCCCTTGACTGATAGGCAAACAAAGAAGTTTGTTTAGTCCCCAGGTCAGCCAAACAACACCTTTCATATAACAAAAATATATTTTTTGTGAATACTGCTAAGTAGTGTTTTAAATCCATTTGTCTAACGTAAGCAGTGTCAGTTTAGAAATCAGATATTATTTAATTAAGAAATAAAAGCACTTTAAATGCTCAGTTTTACTTAACTATAGATCATAACTTCTTTGTAAACACCACAATGGTAGCAGTTATTCTGGACTTTTCTTTGCTATGAAGAAGCAGCAAAACATTTTCATGCATCTATTTTACGGCCCTCATGCAACAGAATGAAAAACCATTTTATCAATACTATGTTGACATAAGAATCCCCATAAAATCTTGAAATGCAGTAACAGGTCTAGTAAAAGTGAAAAATATAACTGCATAGATGAATGGTAATAAATCATGTTATGTGTTATATGCTGAGATGAGCTAATGGATTTCTGCATGTTTTGTGACCCATTTAAGTAAGCTGAAATTTTGTTGCCACTGTAGTGATGTTCACAGTATTTTTTTTTTTACAAAAAAGTGCTATCTTCAAATTTTCTTGTTCAAGTTTACTTTGAGGATATTTCCTCAAAAATAATGTCAGATCTAGTCTAAAGATATTTTTTATTTACTGTAGAAACTTTTCAATTGACTGCATTATTCCTTTACATTTTATATATTTTTACTAGAAACTTTCCTTGAAGGAAAAATTTTAAGGACTTTTTTAACCATGCTATTAAGTGTGAAAGTAAAGGCTATAACTCATCTTCTTTCTGAAGCCATTATATGTTACCCTCACAGAACTCAGTGTCTCTCGTTATATCATGGAATCATAGAACCATAAAATCGCTAAGGTTGGAAAAGGTCTCTAAGATCACCGAGTCCAACCATTAACCTCACACCATTGTGTCCCCAGATTATTTTAAACATGAGAATGCAACAGAAAAATGTTATCATTTCTGAAAGTGTTTGTTTTGAGTTTTTGTTTATGGGGCTTTTTCTTGCTTTGTATAGTTGTTGGTTTGTTTGCTTGTTTTTTTTCAGAATTACCTGTCAATTTTTCTTGTCTACAGAGAAAGCAACATTGTATGGAATGAGCATTGGAAGAGCATTGACTGGCAGGCAGGAGGGCTGCCCCTGCTCTCACCCTGTCAGTTCCTTGCTGTAGAGGTCTGAGAGGATACCTACCACTCTCTTCTATCTTCCATACTAGTTTGTATTGTCTGTTGACATTTGGCTCTATGCGGTGTGTAAAGGGTGAAAACTAGTTACATGACTCCAAACCAAACTATCTGAAATCAGATTGCTGACAGACACACTGTCACGTTTAAAGTTATGTGAATCCTTGCAAGTTAAGTCCGAAAGAGGTATATGATCTTCACGAGTGGATCTTACTGGTCTGAGCATCCTGTTTCCCCGTCCAGGATACTGTGTAGGGCATCCACACTGCCCTACTCTTGTACAGGATTTCCTGCCACATCGAGTTACCTATCTCAGGTTACACTTTAAAGCACTTTTTAATGCTAACAAACAGTAGTCAAAGTTGATAAAGTACTCTATAACTGGGTAAAAGAATGTGTCATATTCTGAGGTGATATTAACTAAAGATATGAAAGTCCTTTTTGTTCTGGCTGTGAATAGATGCAATTCCTATTGTCATTTATTGAAGCCCTAACCACAGTGGTAGTGGATCAATGGTTGGACTTGATGATCTCAGAAGTCCTTTCCAATCTGGCTGATTCTGTGATTCTATGATTTACAGTGCTTCTATAGATAATTTATCAAATTTAACATTATGTTATCAAAATTTGGGAATAAGCAATTGACAAATATATGATATTATTTATCTAGTTTCACTTTATCTACCTCAACATGGTCTGGTAACAAGTATCAGCAAAACAATTATCAAATACAAAGCTTGCAACTCAGAAGTCTGTAACTCAGGCTAAAATTCTGATAACACGAAATCTATCAGTCATATATCTAACTGAAATCAAAATATTTAAACATATCAACATATTTATTGTCTTTGACTGTTTCATTTTTACACATCCTTCACTTTTATTCTTCTTACTAGGAGTTCAAGCCCAAAAAATGAGTTGGTCCTGAAATAAGTAAACTATTTGAAATAACTGGGAGAATAGCCATAACACTGAATAGAACCTCAGACATGCATACTGTGTAGAACTTTATTTCTGTAAATGAGGGTCATTCAAAACTCGAATTCAAAATGAGTGTTTCAATTCCTATCAGTTATTATATCTTTCATATAATTAAAAAAAATCATATAATTCAATATTTTTCATAGTAATGAGAACATACCACATGAAACTTTAATTAGCTCCCAGACTTCTTCATGATACACTGGATCATCAGAATATAATCCAATATATTGCCCAGTAAGCAGTGGCAACAACATCTGATTGAGGCATGCTAGAAAGTCACCAAGTGAAGTTGCTACCAATATTTGGAAAATTATTTACTCACACTACTTCACATTTGTTGCACAATACCTTTGTGCTAAAAAAATCATCTTTTTGAAAAAGCATCCAATTATGACTTGTGCACATGGAAGGCTGAAAACAAAATAACCTAAAACCCATGAATAGTGACGTGATAATTGTTATCTGTATGGATATAACATTGGACATAACACCTGCAAATCTATGCTGAGTAGTTGTACTGTGATGGGTTACAACACATGTTGATGACCGAACATGTGGGTTAGACAACTGGAGTCACAACATTCAAGATGATTAGTGTAAGAGCAAATATTTGCTCATTCCTCATCTGGAAACATGATGACTAGAGTGTCAGAAAAAACCTTATTCTTCCTTATGCATCATCTTCCTTCATGCATGCATTTCTCTGTGTCAATGTGTGTATGTGCAATTCCCAAAGTTAAAAAGAAATTATGATAGTAATTATTAGTGCTACATTGTAAAAACAAGCACATCCACCACTTACAACAAATGTTCCTCCTAATGCCAGTGGAAGTAGCATTGAATAGCTAATCTCCATCAAATATTTATATTTCTTTAAAAATCTGTCATACATTGCTAGCAAGCCTAAACAGAAGGATAAATGTTGTTAAGATCGTCATTCTTATACTAAAGCGTGGCAGTGTGACAACATGCATTGTTATAGCAAATCAAGAATGTTATATAATGTTACTTGAAGCACAAGTCTTATGAGAAGCAGCCAGAGGAGTTTGTTTAGCCTGGAGAAAAGGAAACGGAGGTAGGGCATTATGGCTCTCTACAACTACCTGACAGGAGGTTGTAGAGAGGTGGAGGTCAGTCTTTTTTCCCGTGTAACAAGCAATAGGAAAAGAGGAAATGGTTTCAAGTCGTGCCAGGGGAGCTTTACGTTGGACATTAGGAATACATTCTTCACTGAGAGGCTGGGCAAGCATTGGAACAGGCTGCCCAGGGAAGTGTTGGAATTACTGTCCCTGGAACTGGTCAAAAGATATGTAGATGTGGTGCTTAGGGACATGGCTTACTGGTGGACCTGGCAGTGCTGGGTTAAAAGTTGGGCTTGATGATCTTAGAGGTCTTTTCCAAGCTTAATGATTCTATTAATTTATGTCCATTCATTTGGTAAATACCAAATCCATTTAGCATGTTATGCTACATATATAGGTTATCTATCAAGACTATCTAGCTATCAGACTCTGAATTATAGTTGGCTGAGCATTTGTCTATAAGTAGCCTCAAGACAAATGTAGACATGTTACTTTATAAATGGCATATCACATATGGTTAGACAAATGCTTAACCCTTCCCGGCACACCATTACTAAATGCGTTCAAACTGCAGCAGGGCTAGTTTAGTATGATCTAAAAGTTTCCGCCTCTGTGTTATATAAAATTGCCTTTAACCTAGCACTATTAGAATCTATATCTTAACTACCTCCAACCCCCTACAATATAAGGAATGTGGTGAACAAACTGCTGCCTATAACAGGCTGCCCCTGTTTAACCTGCTTTCTGAATGCTTCAGTATCTCAAGTTTCCCCACCTAACCTTTTCTTTCTCTACATTGAAGTGCTGGCCCTTCCATATGAAAAGCAATTTTCACGCTGGGCAAAAAAAAAAAAAACAGAAAAAAATCAGAAACGTTAACTTTTGCTTGAGTTTTTCTTGTTAGGGTACAGTGTAATTGTATGAACAGGTTTCAGTATGTAAACACTTTCAAATATGTAGTATTTAGTCTCTTTATAAGCATGTCAAACACTAGCTCTAATTAACTGCACCTAGAAACACAAGCTAAAAATTTTGTGCTGCAGATGCCAATTAGGATCAATTTACATTTACATTAAAAATAGTATTATTATTCTTCTCACTGATATATAGTGAGTTAGATGACCAAGGGGAAAAAAAATTCTGGTAGGCAGATGTGAACACGAGCAGTCAAGAAAAAAACCAAACCAACACCACAAGGAGTTGTTTGTTTTGGTTTTTTTTTATGGGTAGCTACCCTTGTTAGCACCTGCTAAGTGATACTGTAGAGAGCAAATGATTTCCCCATCCTGGGAGCTGAACTCTGCCAGTCAGAATAGAATCTTGCTGGTTTAGACAAAAGGAACCAATTTTGTTATCCCTTGTGGTGTTGCAAAAGATGCAAATGGAATTTCTAATGAAAGAAAAAAGCCCAACAATACTACACATGACTTTCCTAAAGATTAGATTCCTGTATCTTGATGTTAACAGGTTAATGATAAAACTAAGGTTTCTTTGGAGCATGATATTCCTTTTATCTATCTACATGAATGCATTTGTGAACAAAAAGTTAGGAGTTTCTCCTTAGCAGAAAAACTGTGTATTTTTTTAATATCTCTACACATCTGTAATTCTTCTGGGGAAGAACTGAAACCATTTCAGTCTGAGTATTAAAATCACTAGGTTTTCATAGTTATGAGAAGAAACAGGCCTTGTTAAAGCTCATCACATGATTTTCTCAGACAAAAAAGAATATAAAGTGCATTTCTGTGTATTAATTATTAAAGACAAAAAGAATTTTATTTTTTATTTTTTTAATTTCCCAATAAACAGTCATTCACTCAGTTTCAGATTCACTTTTTGGAGAAATTAGCTATTTGAGTGATATTTTGAAAGCTCTAAATCTTTTTACTGCAACAATAATAAAAAAAGGTGTAAAAGCTGGAGTACAGTATGCTGAAATCTTCAGTGAAACATGTCTCTTACTTCCTTATCCTCTACAAACACTCATTTGCTTTTTTCCCATTTTTCTTAACTCTGTCTTAACACTGAGTTGTCAGACAGTGTCATTTTGAGGTACAATAACACAAAACAAGCATGAAATTTGTGTTTCCATTTAAAAAATGCCTTCTTAAAAATGAATTTGTGAACTTTGCATCTTACCACATTCAAAGTTGATCAAATAAAACAGTAATAAATCCAAACACTGACCTAAAAATAAGTGTTCTGACTGAGTGGTAGTAAAATGGACTTCATGGGAGCAGGACAGTAAAAAAAATCAGATGATTACTGTAATTCTCTTAGCTTTGTCTACATTAGGTTTACTAAAGCACAATAAAAACCTACACTGGAAAGAAAACAATTTAATATGTGCCATGATTCTATTTTTCTATTTTAGAGTTAGATTTTCCACTAGGCTGATTAGGTGTTCATCATTTCTCTCTGGTCTTCCATCCTTCATCATTTAATGAGGACTTCTTAAAGATGATGTGAGAAAGAAGAAGGCTGGAGATTAAAAAGTGAGTTCCAAAACAAAAATCAGACCAACTTCTGAACTTTTCTGCTACTTCACCTGTGTTAAAACAGAAAACAGATTTGGTTCCTGAGATGAAATTAAGAAGTTTGTCTATAGGCTATGAATTCTATGGTTTTGGATCAATCCAACTTGCTTTTGTGATGCAGTTGAAAATTAAATCATCTTATATAAAAAGTCTATTTGTAGATCATACATGTCAGCTGGTTTCCTAAGCTCCCAATGTAGTTATTGATGATTAACCATTACAGGTAATCTGTAAATGAGTTTGCCAGGCACTAAGTGTGGGAAGCATCTGCTTCATAATTGCCTAGAAATAACTATCTGTGATCTAACTGACATCTAACTCCCAAGCAAAAGCATTTGGAGGTTAATAGTTATTCTCCATAGCTAGATATTTACATTTTGGCATATTAATAATTCTTTTCTCAGTGTCTCATCTAATATGGCCTGAAGTACTTTCAAGGCTCCACTGGCAGTACAGACCAGAAATTAAATCCACTTTTCTCTACACAAATGTTTATTGTCACTTAAGACAAACTTGTTCAACTTGCAAGTACTACTTCATAGGGGTACTGGTCGTCTCTAGGCTCTGCGCCATACCTTCTTGCTCTATAAGGAAGTCGTGGATAATTTATAGCCTTTTTTGACTGTATTTTAATACCTTCTGCATTCGTTTTACACCAGGAAACAAAGGAAAGCCATCTATAAAACTACATTATTAAAAGGTATTTGAGAAAAGCTATAAACTACAGAATAAATCTGGAACACACAGGTTTGTGGGGTAACTGAAGGGTGAAGCCTGGATATCATCTGATTTCTTTGATTTGTAAGTTTTATTGTAGAGGACTTGTGGAAGGGAGTGAAATGTTCTCAAAAAGGGAGATCAAAGCACTTTTTTTTATTACTGCTAAACTTAACAGGCCCCTATAGGAAACACAAAGGTGTTGACATGAGGGGAAATGTCTTTTTTGTATCACAGAGGACTGTGCAACCATTGCTGAGGAAATGAAAAAATAAAAGCACATGACTGGGAAAGACAGAAACCTGAACTCCAGAAACTACTTGCAGGAGAAAACGCATTTTAAGAAGCTTCAAGTTACAGTCTTTGCAACATGTTGTGTGCACTGAGGTAGGGAAATACATATCTTGGGTTATACACAAGATTCTATATAAATCTATAAGTCTCATCAGCTGGAGTGAAAAATAGAAAAAGCTACCTAAAACTTATTGACACCCCCATCTGCTTATTCACTTTTCATCCCCACAAGCCTGGGGCATCCACAAAGATAGAGGGCTGAGACAGGCATCAGCACCTGTTCTGTGGGATGAGGCCACCTGCTCCACATAATCATTTTTTGGTGGCAAGAGAGCAAAAGCATATCTGCTATGAATATGTCAGAAAAACTTCCAGACCAAAGGAAGCACAGGAACGTGTGCATGTACAGTAGTAAGAGACAAATACAGCAGCCAACAGAGTGTCCAGCTGAGTGAGCAGTAGGGTAGTCTAGCAGGACTGTACTATAACTGCAGTAGTTCTGCAGATGACTGTTTAATTTGACTCATTCCTCTGCTTATCACAGCATAATTTTCTCTGATGTGTGAACCTTTCATCTTTCTTTACAGATAAAATCTGTCTGATCTGAAGTGAGCTATGTTATCCTCAGGAAATAGGATTGAATT
Organism: Pyrocephalus nanus; assembly: GCA_038380795.1. Taxonomy (NCBI): domain Eukaryota; kingdom Metazoa; phylum Chordata; class Aves; order Passeriformes; family Tyrannidae; genus Pyrocephalus; species Pyrocephalus nanus. The sequence continues at coordinate 39,028,042 of CM076259.1, forward strand.
TCTTTGCTTGAATTTCAGTGTGGAGTCTATCAAGTACATATTATTTTTATGAATAGTGTATAACAATCTGCTAACTTGAAGAGTGTGCTGTAGTTTTTTATATGGAATGTTATGGTTTTAATTGCTCTGGAGCTTGACTTGCCTATACAGAAAACAGGTAATCACTGTAATTCTTCTTCTGAATCATAGTGGACTATATAGTAAAAACTCTGTTGGAAGGTTGATACTGACTCATATGCTGAAAAAATAGGGAGAGGTGAACCATTTAGGACTTGTGAGAGGTTGGGGTGCCTCTAAACATGATAAAATGACAGTCTGTGGAATTCGTCAGGGAATTTACAGTGATTGTTACAATGAGACAGATTCAGACATAGTTCAGCTGTACGTTTGGTTTTCTACCTTCTTTCCCTGAAAGATTCAGACTTTAGTGTTTCTGAATAAACTTACATGTACCCCATGAAGCTCAAGTGCAATAATAACATATATATTGGCCTTCTGTGTTTTTAACCTTCTCTCTCTATCTTTGTTTTGAGAGGTATTTTTGGGGGGAGGTTGTTTTAGTTTGGTTTGTGGGGTTTTGGGTTAAGTGGGTCTTTTTATGGTTTAGTTGGTTTGGTGTTTGTTTTAAAGGTACTTGTTTTAATAGATTGTTCTCCTTCACAGGCTTTTTGCAGAATCGTGAAATGGCCAGTCCAAGTGATAGAAGAATCTGCTTCACGCTAGAGTAGAGGTAGAGCTTATAAGCTGGTGCCATACAAGTGGTCTGGAAATACAGAGCATGAGGATGAACTGAAGACGTTCACTTAAGAGAACTCGGGGGAAAAAAACTGTCATTTGGAAAGAGTTCCCATAACATCTCATTGCCATCCTAATGCATGATACAGGCAATGTTTGTTCTTTGGTGCAGACCAAAGAACAAACTGAGATTTAATAGTAAATGCTTACAAATGATGTCTGTGTGATGCTGATGCCTTGAAATCAAGGGATGACAAGGGAAGTCATATGAGAAAAAAAACCAACACTCTTATTATGAAAAGATGGGTGGCTGTTGATGCTACAAGGCCTGGAACAGGCACTGACACAACAATACTGGGATGCTCAATTCACCCATCTGTGTACTTTCTTACTGGAGAGGTAGATCCAGTGGTCCCATGCCCATCCCAAACCCACTGAATGCAGATACAGGGTGAACCCTGTTTCAGGGTTCAGGCTAGAGGGCTTGTTTTCTTGTCCCAATACAGGTACTGTAGCTAGAACAGCTCTCCCAGTAGGCCCTTCCATATACCACCCTCACAACATTTCTGTACCTAAGTGTCCATTTCCCCTTCTTGGCCTTCCTTTTTACAATACTTATATCTACCTTTCTCCTCCCAGTTTCCCCCAGGTAAACAGTTGAACCCATAATTTCTTTTCCCAGTTAGTACTAGTTTTGTTAACAAATATGTTATGTCTGATCCTGTTACCTAGGCAATCTTGGCATTATATGGTATTACTGATGGTTACCTGGGTGCTATTTTCCTTACAATGTTATACTCCTGCAAAGGTTCCCAATACTCCCCTCTAATTAGCTGTGGAGCTTGGCATTTTCTCACATAACTCCCACTTAACCACCTGTGAGATTCATCCATCTCTCACAGCTCTAACTTTTACCTGCTTCCCACACAGGTACTTATGCTCAGCAGCTTCTGGTGTCCTGTTCAGAAGATTTTCACTTCCTGCTCCATCATTTACTCTGAGTCAGATCCACAGTGACTGATGTGGGCTGTCCTGTTCTAGTCCATTTCCCATTGCTTGAAGAATACACCTAGTTGTGATGAGGTAGGATGGTGGCTTGCTGAAATCTTGCAGAAACTTTCTTCCATCTCAGCCCCCAGGTTAAGCATGCATCCTTGTAAAGGAGTTGATGATGGGAAATCCATCTCATCACCTCCTTAGTTTAAGAAAGCAATAGTAAGATAACTTTTTATATCAATGACCTTATTAGTTCTTGACTTCTCAAAAGGTTGGGAGATGGGTTTGTAACCTTCCTATCTCCTGAAGACTGGACTGCCACATCTTCCATTCATCTCCTTGTGACTGAAGCTGTGAAGTTCTGCTATCCCCTGCAGTCATATACATCTTCAAGACGGAAAGACCACAATGTCTTTCATATATTTATGATGAGCCTTAGTGAAAACCCTATCTGTTTGCAGAGGGAACAAAACAAGTGTGTAAAATACATAAGTTTAGTTCTATCCCTACTTTGCAGCAATAAGTAAAAAGGCAGAAAGTATTTATTTCTGACTGATATCAATGCAGTTACCAAAATAGGATATTTTTGTTTTAATTTAAAAATCCCCATACACTTCCCACTCATTGCTTCTGGTTGCACAGGCCTGCTGTGAAATATAGTTAAACAACACTTATCACTCAGGCTAATATTCTCAGGTGAACACCTTCCAACAACTTGCATGCTCTTGAAACATTTTCCTTAGTACTCAAGAAAATTGAGATAGCTAGTGAAAAGTACGTTCTCCTTAACAGTTAAAAAAGGGCCATATAAAGAAATATGAATTTCATATGAAATTATGAAATGACAAAAGCTGTATTTAATAGTGAAGGAGATCCTCCCAGATCTTTAGTATGGCCTTGTACTGTAGCAATGCTGGTAAGAAGCTGTGTAGCAAGTCAATGGCATGGGCATTTATATTGATTTACCTTTACTAATTCAGATGTCTGATATATTGATATAATTCTTTTTATCTCAGTAGTTTGATTTTTAAGGAATGATGGCTAAACAAACATTGCTGCATCACTTATTCTTAGGCTTATCTCTTCCTTGTCTCAGTTCACTGTTCTGTGCCTTAGATAAATATTCCAGCCTCTCTTGTATCCTTGTTAGACATAATATAAACACTCAGTAGAGATATCTCTGAATCTCCAGAGTATTCAAACATCTGGAATCAGGATGATTAATTCAAAGAGTGCTGTATCCTTAAGTCAAATCATAAAATCTGTCATTTTAGACATTAAGCTCTTAGAGAACATCCAAAGGAGGGCCATGAGGATGGTGAAGGTTCTGGAGGAGAAACCTGAAGAGGAGTGGCTGAGGTAGCTTGGATTGTTCAGTCTGGAGAAGAAGAGACTGAGAGGAGATCTCGTTGCTGTCTGCAACATTCTCACGAGGGAAAGTGCAGGGGTACGTACCAATCTCTTCACTCCTGTGACCAGTGACAGGACTTGAGAAAATGGCATGAAGCTGAGTCAAGGGAGGTTTAGGGTAGCTATCAGGAAAAAGTTTTTCACCCAGAGGGCAAACAAACACTGGAACAGGCTGTCCGAACCTGTCTGAGTTCGAGAAGTGTTAGGACAGTGCTCTCAGGCACATAGTGTGATTCTTGGGGTGTCCTATGCAGGGCCAGGAGTTGGACTTATGATCCTGGTGGGTCCCTTTCAACTCACCATATCTATGATTCTACTAAAATGGCTCATGAATCATGTGAGAAAAGCTGCACTAGTTATGCTAAAATTATCTAACCCACAGACAGATTTTCAAAATATCCCCCCCAAAAAAAACCCCAAAACCCAACAAAAAAACCCCTTCTTATCTGCCTGTCTCATCTGCCTTATACTGAACTCCACAAAGAACATAATATATGAAACTTCCCCTTCATCACTCACAGAACACTCCACACCCAACCTTCCTGGAGGGCTTGCTGGCCCTATGGCTTGACTTAAGCTCACATTTTCTTCTTCACAGCTTTTTCTTCTGTATTGACACACAGTTCCTTGTGAGCAGTCAGAGAAATCTACACTTTTAAACTCTGCATCCTTCTTAACCTTTAAATACATCAGAAGAAGTGGTATAACAGAAATAAATAAATTGCTCCCTGTGCTCAGTGAAGATAGGGCAAAATGCATTAGGGTTATAATGCAGCAAAAGGTATTTAGGATTCTAACAGGCTTGTGGCAGAAGATTAAAATCAGACATCTAGTTTTCATTTAGCTTAATATACTGGACTGAACGCTGTGATAAGTCAAGAGATGATCACTTGTGGTATCAGGCATGCCTGCATTAATGGATAGGGAAAGAGACAAACACTTTAGAGCTTTAACAGCTTCATCCATCTGATTTTGTCTGCCAAGGCAAATCTACCACAGCCCCTAGTTTAACCATTAAAATAAGACTTGTTAGTATTAAGTGCAGTCCAACTTTGGAATAATTTGTGAAAAGATATTGGCAGAAAATATATTTTAAGCCTCTGTAAGAAATAGCTTAGGTAAATATCACTTAGGAGTCTTTGATCCTACATGTGATACAGGCAGAGGAAGAAAGGGTTTGTCTCAGTGAACTCATGGACTCCATTCCCCTTCTACTCCCTGCAGTTTTTTGAGCAAAACAAATAATTTTGAAAAATTATCATAAATGATCTGAGCCACCAGAGGTCTGTAGCACTTTGGAACCAACAGACAGCCAGTTAATTCTAGATGTCTTCTTACATAAAGGGAACTCTTCTGCTTTGCCTATTCATAGTTACCAACATGTAACCAATGAAAGGTTTGTCACACTTAAATATATACTATGCATAGTATATTCAGCTTAGTTTGTAGTATTGTTTCGAAAAGTGTCAAGTTTTATTTTTTTAGCTGTTTAAAATGAATACTGTAGGCAGAAGATAAGGGGCTTGCCAAGCTGATATACTTCAACTCAGCGCATTTATTGCCAATGCCACTAAAACAGATAGTGAAGTACAAACTAAAAGTAAAACATTAGAAGCAGTCTCTACAGATATGCTCAAAATTCTGTAAAAATATCACATAATTAATAATTATCCAAATGTACAATTTGTTTTGTGACTTATGCAAAATAGTTCTTCCTGACATCCCAGTTTATTGCTTCAGCCTGAGTTTCTCTGCTGAAATTTGTGGTTGTATATCTCTATGGTAACCCTGGAGGAGGGAATGGAAGGGTGCCCAGGGAAAAGAAAGGAAGGATGCTGCAAGAAGGAAAACAACATGAAACTGAGAAAAACACTCAATGAAAAAAAAAAAAAAAAGAAAAACAAAGAAAAGAAAAAACTTAACCAGAGCCAAAAACCACAATAAAAAAGGAATTGTAACAGATTTTGTAGGAGACTAGACCCACACAAAAAAAACACATGGCCAAATAAGAAAAATAAATTAAACACATATTTTGAATGAAAGCCCTGAAGACCCTTGCGCTGAATAAGTCAATGCACATCTAATCTGGGGACAGTGGAAGGAAAAGAAGGAAAAGATGATGGGCTCATTAAGTAACCTAATATTGATATCTATGCTCCCTGTATAATTTAAAGTGAATTAAAAGTTTTATCTGACTTTTTACGCCACAGTAAAGACACCTCGGTTTTGAATATTGTCCTATATAGCTAAGGAAAATGCTGTCAGCTTCAAAAGGTGGTTTCATCCTATCAGATGTCCATTTCTGACACTGACTGTAAGAGGTGACTGACCCTTAATTCAGGTTTGTGAGAAAGACATTTAAAATTGACTCTTTTTTATTATTATTATTCTAGTGGGAAAATAATAATCCTGTGCCACTATCTGAATGAATCATTTTGTTTCTAACATCTATCTACCATTTTAAAATAACTTAATCATCCAAACTTTTTATTATATATTGATGTAATTGAGGGTGCAAAAAAATTAAAGAAAAAAGAAAGAAGAGGTTTTGATGTAGATCAAGCTGTCCATTTGAGCGCTGAAGAACTTAGGACATATATAGAATCTCAGCATGGTACCAGATAGTTAAAACTCACTGGCTGCTTCCAAAGGGAGGAGTATATTGATAAAAGCTGGTTCCCTGTTTCAAACCTCTTGCTACATAGCTAATGTTAAACCGGGGCTGTGGCCCTGTTTGACACACTGTGACAAATGGAGATAATTGAACTTGTGCACTTTATAGACCATCACAGCTCATCACCTCCATGTTACTTAACTGCTAGTTGTTCATGAGGCATGAGGATAATAGAAGGCAAGTATTAGTTAACATCTTAAAAATAGGGTAAGTAATTAAAAAAAAAAAAAGAATTTACATCTGTCCTGCTCTGATTAATTTTACCTTTTTCTTCCCATGACTATGATCTCAATTTGGGTATCTGTATTTTTCTGCTAGATGTAGGAGATCATCAGGTGATGTCACATAAGAGGAATTCTAACATTAATGATACCTTCAAAAGGTATCATTTTTCCCAATGAATAATTTAAATTAATTTGTTTTTCCACTGTTAATTAAATTGACTGGTGATGTTTTACTTTTTAGAAAGACTGAACTTACAGTTTTGAGAACAATAAAGACTCTGACAGAGTCCGCCTTCTTCCTAATCTCAAAGTCATTGCTTATGTGAATAAATGCTACATTAAAATGTGTAAAGAGCTGGAACTAGGTCTTAAATCACTGTCATCCATCAACACCAATGCCTGACTACTTGTTTTTTCATTATCTTGTGTATAAAATCCCAATGACTATGAGGTAGGGTGGAAGGGAGGAAAAGTGCATTAAACTTCTCTATATTACCCATTTCATGAGAAAACGAAAGTGGAAAATAGAGACAAATGAGTTCCAAAGTTATTTAGAACAGACTCTCAATAAATAAAAAAAAAATAAAAAGAATCCTGAAAGCAAGCTTTACACTTTAAGTGCCCATACTAATTATCTTTTGGTTCTTCATCAGACACAAAGGACATAGTCATATTTTCTGCTTGAATGCCTGACTTTGTAGTTTTATGGGAAAAAATTAAACAAGGTTTTCAAGACAATAGTACATTTTGCACATCTCCTTTAAACAGATTAAAAAATGTCTACTGAATATGACTTTATCTCACATCACCCACTATCTCACAAAATCTGTATGGATCATTGTGCACAAAATCATTCAAGTGTGTTAAGAACACTTGGTCAGTAGAGTAAGAGAATGTACAAAACCATAGATGCCATCTTTCAAGTCAAGTCCTTAAGTAAAAAGGTCATCTATCCTCTTCTGTTCTTTTCATAAACATCTACAGGACAAAAATATACACAGAAAACCTGGTTGCTTATTTGTTACCATCAGGAAAGGAAAAGCAGAATCCAAAAGCAGACATAATGGTATCAAATTATTGAAATTTTTTTTATAAAAAAAAAATAATAAAATCATAGTCACATCAGTGGTTTAAGGTAAACATATGCAGGTATTCTTCCTAAGAATGCCAAGGCAGTGGAAGGATTGAAAAAAAAGTTTATTTCTGATGCAAGGACCACTTTTTTAGGATGCAGTGCATCGGACCTGCAGGGGCAAAAAGGTGAGTTCCAGCTTCCTCAGGGCCCCTTTTAATCCTCTCTGTTTCTCCCACACCTTCCCAAGGCCTCTGTGCATGTCTGTTAGGGCTGTCTCTATCCTCTCACATACCAGAGAGCAAAGCAGGGAACTTCTCTTGACATGCAGGGGGAGAAAGCATTGAAACTACCTTTGAGAAAGAGTTGTTATTTAGGCAGAAAGCCTTCATAGCGAAAACCAAGTTTCTAACTTTCCATTAAAAATTCTTCCAGAATCATATCTATCTCTACAGTAGTAAAGCCTGGTTGTCTGTCACATCTCCACCTCTGTGGAGGAGAACTGCAGTGTGCTTTATGTTCTCTTGCTCCCTTTCACATGTACTCTTAACCTTCTACAACCCCCAAGTTTCACAGTAATTTACAGTACCTGTAAGAGAGATAAGCAGGAACACATGGGTCAGGGTTTCCCAGCTGATGATCTCTCAGTCATTAATGGTCTGGTAGATTGGGCAGCTGGGCTTCCCTGTCATAGAATCAGAGCCTCAAAGGGAGCTCACTGGATGATACACTTCTGTTGCTATCCAGTGTCAGTATCTTTGCTCTTCATTTCTGGAACGTGGTGTTTGATGCATCATACATGTCAGATGGTGCATACATGGTCATACCTGTGAAGGTAAAAATCAGCTTCTTATTTAAAATTAAAACATTGAGACTAATTTTGTAGTTTTTCTGTTTGGACAAATATTCTGAGTCATATAAGGTGCAACGTTTTTGTTTTCTGTTGTTAAGAATTGCAACAAAATAAAGTAGTACTGAACATTTTTTTTAAGACATATTTTTGAACTCCCAATATCTACAAAGATGAAGAACCTAGCAACAAAGTGTCTGTAGATTTTGTATCTACTCTGCTATTTCTGTCATGAGCACTTTCATGTGAGTTACCAGAAAAAATTTTAATTACATTTCAGTGACAAAACCACCATACATACTCTTGTTATACCATTCTGCAATCTATCCTCTTGTGCTTTTTGAAGTATATCCAATTTAAAAGGCATGTTTCTATCCATCTAAAACAATTAGCTTTATTTGGATACTTTCATGTTACGGAACTTTTTGTTTTCACTGATCATACTATACATTACTCACCAGGGCAGAAGAGCAGTGCACAGAAAATATAAGGCAGAAAGTGAAGGATGCAGTTCTGTTGATCACATTTTGATGGAATACCAACACTCAAAATAAAATACATACTCAGCTCAACAGTGACTCATACATTTGAAAGCGAATTTGAAATTTGGGTGGGCAGAAGGTAGTGATTAATGTGGAAATTTTACAGCAGGAAGAAACTTTAGAGTCATGCTTAAAGTCTGAAAAGGGTTTCAAAAGTTGTGGGAGTTATGAAAGTAAATTATATTCTTCGACTTTTTTATTGTTAATAGAAAGGAAGGGTAATTAGCATCCTGTTGCTTTTATCCAGTTGCAGAAATTGACATTTTCATCAAGTGGCAAGATAGAAAGTACTAGCAGGAGAAACAGTAAATATAACATTGATTCCCAGACTGTGTCCAATCCATGTATTTCTGATAGTTTATGTCATCATACAAACAGATCTCAGGGCATCCAGAACAACATGATTAAAGAGGAGCTTGCAGCTGGTCAATCTCTGCACTGACTGTGGTTCAGAACAACAGCCTGTGATCAACAGTATTCAGGTCATAACATATCAGAGGCCACTACACTGTGTTTTTACTTGGGTCCTGACATGCCACTAAAGTTCAGAGCATGCACTGCTCTTTTTCTCAAAATACATGGTAGTGATTGTTCAGAGGGGATTCTGCCCACCTGCAGTGCTGCATCCTGCTCTGGGGTCCTCAGCACAGGAAGGATGTGAACCTGTTGTAGTGAGTCCAGAGGATGGTCACAAAGATTTTTAAAAAGGGATAGAGCACCCCTTCTATGAAGGCAGGCTGAAAGAGTTGGGATTGTTCAGCCTTGAGAAGAGGAAGTTCCAGGGAGACATTACAGAACCTGAAGAGTCTACGAGAAAGCTAGAGAGGGACTTTTGACAGGCCCTATCCCTGGAGGTGTTCAAAGCCAGGTTGGATGAGACTTTGAGCCACCTGGTCTAGTGGAAAATGTATGTCCCTGCCCATGGCAGGGAGGTTGGAACTAGATGATCTTAAAGGTCTCTTCCAATGCAAACCATTCTAGGATTCCAAAAAAACCCCACCCAAATCCAAAATCAAAAAAACAAGAACCAAAAATAACAACAAACAAACAAAAACCAACCTCACAAAACAACCCAGTAACCATTTCATTACACTGAAGATTCTAGATTTAAAATTCATATTTCAAGCTTTGATAAGAAAATCAATGTCTTTTGAAAACAGAATATATGGAAGTACTTTTTGAATGCAAATTAATATAATAAACAAACTACTGATGTTTGTCTATTTTTTGGGTGTCACTCCCTGAGTTCAATGCATTGAACCATTTTCTAGCCTAATGCTAAATTAGGAGGAGAGGTAAAAATATTTGCCACTTAAATTCGCTTAGGGAAGTGGAGTCTCTGGTTGTTTTTTTTCCCACCTGGTAAATCTACATTAGGGAATAAAATTTCCTTGTGTATTTTTCACTTCCACAGAGTGTTTTACTGGCAAAAAAAAATTCAGAGATTATAGAAAGGACTTGGGGAAGGCTTCTTCAATGCAAGTGGGTTTAGATCTCGTCAAGCATGAAGATGTTCTAACATAAAAGTAAAGGAACCTTGGAAAATTAATGTTCAAAATGGGAATGAGACAGTGAGACTACACCTCTCTTCATTCTTTTATCCTGCCATAGAAATAAAAAGGAGAACAAAATAAAAGTGTTTACAAAACAAACTTCAGTAATGTTTTCTACCTTTTTTAGTGGATAATTGTAGTCAGAGTTTTAACTGTCAGTAGAATATCCACATAGTCTGATCAACATAGGTAGGCAAGGATAGGGGGATTTGTTTGGTCCTTTAATTCTCTTTTCACAAAATATTAAAGATACAAAGAGAACTTTGTTATAAGCTCAGTGGTGTAAGTCCCTGCAATAACAAGAAAATTATTTGCATTAAAAATCAGGATTTTTTTTTTTTTTAACAGAACATCTAAGACAAAGGAAAAGCCCATGATGGGGCCTGCTAATAGAACTTCTGGGAATCATATATTGTGTTTACATGTTACCTTGCAACAGATTTCTGAAGGTCATCTGGATTTTCTGAAGGTAATCTGATCCAGCCTCCTACTCAGAGATTGTAGGTCAACCTCCAATCTATATTTAGTTTCAGCTTAGATCATGGTCAAGCTTTGAATATTTCTGACCTCTCAGCAATTTGTTGCAGTCTTTGACCACTCAAACCATGAATTTTTTTTTTCCTAAAATCTATTCACAATTTCCCTTGTTGCAGCTCATGTTCATAACCTCTAATATCTTCACTGTTCACCTCTGAGAAGAATCTGGCTCTATCTTTTCTGCACTTGCCTTCTGGGTTCTTGAAAACATATTTTCGTTTTGTCTTTTCCAGACTGTCAAAATCAATTCCCTTAGTCTTTCCTCCTCTTTCCTTGAATATGTTGTGCTCCAGATCCCTAAAACCCTTAGTGGCCTTCCACTGACTAATTCCTTAAAGTCAATGTTTCTTGAGTATGGGGAAGACCAAAACTGTCCATGGTACTTTGGGTGCTGCATTAGTGCCAAACAAGGAAGAATGACTGGCCTGCTGGCTACACTCTTTCTCATATAGCCCAGCAAGCAGTTATTCTTCATTTCTGCAAGAACACATTCCTGAATCAAGTTTGGCTTGTCCACTGGGATGTCTCAACCCCTTTTTGTTAAGCTGCTTACTAGACAGTATGTCACCAACCTTTCAGGATGTTACATTCAGCTTTGTTCAACTTCATAAGGTTTCTGGGAGCTTTCTCTAGTTTGATACCATCTGCATATGTCTGAAGCTGCAATTCAGCCCATTATACAGGCCAGCAACAACAATATTAAACAACATCAGTCTCAGTATTAGCCCTTGAAAATGACTGAGATTCAGTTATTTTACCAAACTTGAATATTTACCATACCCCACATGTGAGATCAGGATATACTGTGATTGTGTTGCTGCTTCAAGATGAAAATAAAGACATGCACTTTAAAACCTATTATTTTAAATTAAATAATTGAATATATGCAGAGGAGTTGTTAATTTGGTCTCTAACTTGTACCTGCTATGTCAAATACAAATTTTCTCACTACTATTAAAGATCCCACCACCAATAAGAAATGACTACCAACTCTCTTGCACTGCTTTCGGGAGATTGATGTTAATTGTTTTGTATTCCTGTTTTTGACAAGGTTCAAGGACTCAGAACTACTCACTCTCTGGATTAGCCAATATACTCAACCAAGTGTAATAATTATCCTTTCATAAGAAATTTTACCATATGGAATATGGGAAGGCAGTAGTCCATGTTGTATTCATATTCTAAGAATAAATAAGCATCCTGTACCTTTAGTTTGTGCTGAAGAAAAGGCAGCAAAATGATAAGTCTGAGCTAATAAATATCCACTAATGGTGTCACAAAGGTTTGGGATATCTCAGTTTGAAGGCGGAATACTTTTGGTTGTTTTTTTTAAAGTTATATATGTAAGATTTTTACAGTCTAGACTGGTTAAACCATGGTGTTCATCTCAATTTCCATCTTTATGTATCATTTTCTAGACAAGCCATGACTTTGAGCATAGAATTTCTAATTAGAATTAGGAATGCTTCCTCATATGGAAAATTACTGCAGTGTGTCAGAGAACACTCATGACAAAATTATAGTGTTGTTGGTAAAACAAAATGACTCCTCAGATGTAGAATAAGCTACATGTATGAAAATATGCTTCATCAGTATGACTGGAATGTCACTAGAAACTTCTGCTGAATTAACTGTGTAAATTATAAGGAGTAATGTAGGGTTGGCCTTAGAGACACATTTTAACCTTATGAAACTTGATGGGTTTTTATGTTTGTGGGAACATATGTGTATGTCTTATTCAGAGCAGTATTGTATTGTTTAGTCTTTGTAAATTACAATAAGATTCTGAAAACAAAACTGTTAAATTAGAAAGTGCCTTCAGCACGGCCTATCATAGTCATAGCAATTACAAGTCCAGGTCAAGCATGGAAAATTCCCATAACTGCAGTATGTAACAAATTTTTAAGGTGAAGTATTTTTTAAAATTAATTTTAACTGATACTTAAGTAAGAAACTGTATTATAATTACAAAAATATAGAACCTTTTTTCCCCCCTCTTTTGTTCTCTAAATTCCCATTGGTTATATTTTGTGGCCTATTTCATTACTGTGTCTGCTTACTTCAGTCATGTTTCATTACTCTATTGACATAGCAGAACATAATATTACTGATACAACTGAACATGTCAGAACAAAAATACGGTGCAGTAGCCTGGGAAATTAAACAATTTTTTTTTCTTTCATGTTCAAAAAAAAAAACCCAAAAATTCAGTTAAAATTATAATTAAAACTTGAAATTTGTAATCTGCTGTGGTTCACGTGTAAAACATTACACATCTAGGTAAACACAGAGTAAATGTGCAGATTCTGCTTTGTTGTTAATAAGGGAAAATCTGCTCCATTCAACATCCACTAAGTCATGCAGCTCCATGTGATTGCAATGAGGAGAGAATTGCCACTTCACACAAAAATCTACCTCAGCTGCTCTGACTTTGAGGCAGATGTGCAGAATGAGCTGCATGCAAAATTTAAGAAAAATAAAGAAATTATGGCACTGTAGGGATATAATGATTTAAAAATAATGCCCAAAGTGGTAAATCTTTACTGCTGCCTATGTTGTGGAAGGCTCTTTGTCCTTGCTTCACAAAAAGTTGAAGAACTGGATGAACAGGGAAGATTGTTGATTACTTTCTTAATGGCAACACAACAATGAATAAAACAGAAACTGTTTTACTTAGTACACAATGTTTGTTTTTCACAGAATTGGATTTTCAGGAGTTTTCTCACTTTTTTTCTGTACAGCTATTTTTAGATTTCTGAGACAAGTAAAAAGTATAGTGATGGCTGTGGAAGAAACACTTAATATAGTAAACCTCCAAGAGGAATAATGTACCAAAAGTGGCAGAGTCACAGTAATACACATGTTGCATTTTCTGGTGTGACTGTAAAGTGACCTTATACACGTGGAAGTTTATGTGGACAATACTACTGAAAAGCTGCTGTTTCTATTTTCATTCTGGATAAGTCTCCAACCTATGGTGCATTTGACTTTAAAAATATATCTTAACAATGTTTTTACTATATTTATTGATACTATCTTAATCAGATCTTTTCAGCTAGCACTTTGGAAGCTAATGAAACAGCAGAAATTCATTCAGATTTTTTTCTCATTTTAACTGTACTTATTATACTTAGTTGATGTTAGGTGGTACTCTACTATTTGCAGTTTTTACTCCATCTTTTCTTTTGGAAACAAACAAACAAGCAACAACCCTCATATATTTTACCAAAGAGTGAGCAAATTCATTTTTCTAATAAATACTCTGCAACAAGACTTGGCTTTCTTTTTCTGTTCTATAGTACAACCAGTGTTGGAGTTACAAACAACACTGGCGTTTTGCTGAAGATTCCCAGGAACAATTCTTCTTCACAAGCTATTGACTTGTATTTGTGAGTAATTCTACTGACCCCAAGAGAACTTATTGCCTGAGACTCCTCCTGTGGAGTTTACACTGTCAAAATTCTGGTTTAATATAGGTGTCATAAAAAATTAAAACTTTGAAGAATATGATTCTTTCATAAATGCCAAGGTAACATTACTTGAAAAATACTGGCTCTAAGATGTAATAACACTCTAGAAGACTTTTGTCTCAATAAGCTAATTACATCAGCCAAATGCTGTGAAAATGATAGGACAAAATATTCTGAAAAGACAGAGAAAATATACAACAGAGGCTGTTGTATGATTTGTCCATATGGTATTTTCAATAAAACTGTGAAACATGGTCCAAAGTTGATACTAATTAATTTGTGTCCCATGGACAGAGATATTACCTTCACTCTTCAAAATGTACATTTATTGAGACTACAGCAGCCAAGCATGTATAGTTACCTACTAAATACTGGTATACTAACTATAATAAGAAACTCCATTATAAAAATCACACGGTTAATTGGATTTCCAGACCATTATTTTAAACTAATTCTTTTTGTGCTCAGGGTATCTGCAATCCAACTATGTTGGCAGATGGGTTATGGGAAGGTAACTAAATTATAAAAACAGTGCTCTTTTAGCTAAGGAGTCAAATCTGGACCATTATTTGGCAACAATCCTCATGCTATCTAAAATATGTTACAAAGATATTGCTCAATAGCAAGATTATATTGTTGACTACCTGTATACATCCCTGCTTATGTTAAAAATGGGATATAATAAAGTTATAAAAAAACAAGTGAATAAACTGTTCTAGAAAGTCACATAAGGACTGTTGAGCTCAAAGTCGGTTTATGGTAAGTATACAAATGCAAAAGGCAATATCCTTTCATGAAATGACACTGGCCTGCTTGTGGTCAGTGAACAACAAAGGAACAAGAAATAAATTTTATCAGCAACTTCAACAAAAACTGTGCAGTCATCAGATCTAGAAGTAGAATATTAAGAAGCAATAGATCAGATGGTACCTATGAAATGGGCTGAGCACAGCTATACAGTGATTCATATCCAGGAGACAAGATAAAGCTAGGCAACCTTGAGAAGAAGGTCTAGACCACAAAAGTAATGACACCCTCTGATCATGTCTAGGTTCCTCTGCTCTTTTTCGTAAAATTTCAAAAATTGAACAACTAAACTCTCTTCTGAAGTGAAATTAAATTCTTATTAATTGCAGATTAAATTTGGAAAGATTTGATCTAACTTAAATGAGGAATAAAATATTCTTTGTTTTTAAATCTGAGGGGTTTACTTTATATAAAGCCTTTTAAAAAAATTTACATTTTGGCACTCTTTTGATCTCAAGGATGACTGAGTTCACTGTAGTCCAGCACAATCCACAGTGAATTCAGTTCTTATTCCAGTACTCTCCTTCCCCTTATTAATGTAAGAAATCCCCATTAGTTGTGTAGAGTGTAAATGTTAGGTTGGATCACTCTTTTATTCCCTGTGATTTATAAGAAAGTCTAACATGCTGATGTTACAACCTGGCTCTGGAGGTGAGGGTTCTTAATAGGTCCCTTGGGGTGGATTAGAGTGAAATGACACTGAATGACTGGTGTTTACATATGTCTATATGGCAGGTTTATTTTAGAAAAACTTGGTTGCAATGGAAAGAAGGTGTGTAGCCATTTTAGTTATTATCTATAGAAATATAGAAATATAATATAAAAAGATTGCTTAAGAAAATATATGAGGAAAAAAAAGAAAGAGAAAAAAAGAGTAGACAGTGGAGAGGAAAGATATCATCCCCTTTTGATCCATCACTAAGACTTAATTGTTGCAATTTAAATGTCTGTTGTTCAAAGTGTTATTTACAGTCTTGATCCATCAGGAGTGGAGGAAGCCCACAAAACCCAAAGTTCAGTATATGGTCAGGTTGAGGTGAAAACACCCAGGTACCTCCCCTGGAGGGTCAGTTTAACAGTGTCTTTTGCAACCCTGTGTATTATGTTCAGTCTTCTGGTGGAAGGCCCTAGAAATAACTCTGGGAGAGGGTGAGAGGAACTTTACATCTTAGCCAGTTGTATAAGGGAGGACATTGACATGTCAAAAAACATTATCTCATGTCCCCAGAACATGCTTCCATTGGGCTTTTCCCCTTATCTACCTAAAAACCCAGCTTGCTGCTAAACTAGGTCTGGTGGCGGGTAGACACTTACTCTGTCATATTCAGATCAGAGGTTTTGCCACCACACACAAAAAACTCTCTTCCTCCCCTTTGGCTGCGAGGTGCAAACCTGGTTTTCAAAAAGTATCTGCTGCTTTTGTAAATGGCAGATTGTTTGAGTCATTAAGCACCAGCATTTCAGTCTCTCTCACACCTGACAGACCTCAGAATAGAGTATACCCACTCACCCACTCAGTTTCAGTACTGTGATTATAGGTGGACACTCGTTATAGCTAGGCACATACTGTGGACAAGGTATATCCTACTCAATCATTTTCCATTTTTTTACTAAGAAACAGGAAATGAAACAGATTAAGGATAAACCGTGCCATGACAAGACTGCTGTCCAACTCTCAGTAGGTACAAAAGGTTATTCAGAAACCACACACCAAAGAACTCTGTCCCTCCACTATCTCTTAAATAATTTTTCTACAATTAATTGACAGGTATTGTTTTATTATTTGAATTAATTTAGCTCATTATTCTTCAGTTAATTGGATATTCATTTGAAATCAATTTGGCTGGAAACAAAATACTTTTGCTAACAAAATAGTAGATAATTTATTATCTTGCATTAAAAAGTCTATAAAGGATGACCCTGCTCATTACAGGCCAAGAAAAATTTTATGTTCTGAGTTGGATGCAAGTCTTTCACCCTGTTGTTTCAAATTTAATTACAAATTAAATTACAAATTGGTCATGACAACATTTTTGCTGTCATTTTTTCTTGGTCAGTTTTGAATAGATAGTACAAGGGTGTGAACAGGCAAAGCTTGACTTTTCATCCACATATTGCCTATTTTAAAGTATTTTTCAGAAGTCTTAGCTGAAGGATTTCAAGGCTATATATTGTTTGCAGTGTGCTTTTGCGGATCAGTTCTGAAATATCCTGGTTACCTGTATGAGCTTCTTTTGTCCCTGCATTCTTCTCAGACAAATGATGCTTTTAAAACTATTAAATAATAAAAAAAAATAAAATAGTAATACTCAGAATCTACTCTTCAGAAAAGTCTGCAATAACAATCACCATATTGAGGAAGAAGAATGTCCTAACATCTTTCCTGTCTTCATTGCTTAAAGCACTGAGATCTCCTTCGTTTTTGGGAAGCTGTGTCATTTCCCCACCTTGGCTTTTGTATACCTGTATATTCATAAAATGCGGAACATAGTATTTGCAGAATTTTATTGTGATGAATTTTAACTGCTTTCAATTTACAAGGCTCTTGATGTAAATGTTGTTTAATTATTTTTTGAAATTTACATGAACTTCTTCAAACCTAATTGACAAGGTAAAAAACTCACGAGGAGAAGAAACGTCACATCAGGGTTTAAACAAGTGAATGTGCAACCAGTCAAGAGACTGAAAGCAGCCACTTACGGAAAAGAACAAGGCATCAAACAGAGTGTTGAAGGTAACAGGTTACATAAGAGCTAAATCCACAGTAGAGAGGCAGAGTAATCTCAGTGTAGTACAGCTCAACGTGGCTATGTCCCTTTGTCAAAAGCCTTTAAGGGCTGCAAAGAGCAATGCCACTGAAGATGAGCCTAAAAAATATGAGGAGGAATTACGGGGAATAATTCTTGTCCTCTATCCCATCCTATGTAATGACAATCACAATGTTAAAACGTACACGTCTCATATTTTTGCATGTGAATATGAAACAGTGAGTGAAAATTCAGTATTTTGTAAGATAAATATAATCTTATTCCTTCTTTATTATCTTTAAATTTTGTTCGTTATTTATACACACACACAGTATCAGATTGACAAACCTGAAGAGTTGTGATTTTTTACATTGTCCTCACTGAGTTTTCAGATTCTCAATCAGATTCAATGATTGTCACATTCTCAGAGGAATTTACTTGTACTTTCACTGCACTAGAAAAAAAAAAATGCATTCAGTCCTTGCTTATCTGGACTGTCAAGAGAGAAAAACAACTCCATGACAGGAAGAGGACAATGCCTAAAACACAGTTTCTCACCCCATGTAAGAAGAATTGATAGAAGAGTGGAGTTTTTTTACTTCAGTACAGAACTCAAATGCCCATGTACAGTGAATAACTTAATCAACTGTTTATAATTGCTGTTAATTTTTTTGAGTAATTCATTTTTCTATCATCAAAAGACATGTCTAAATATTAAATGTTTAAAGTTTTGTGCATTTAATTGTTTAGGGGAAAAAATGAATCAAATCTAAAAGCTGTTCAGCACTGAGAGGCCAGAGGACTTTTCCTTATAACGTACCATTGTTCAATCAGGTGATCTACAGAGGGTTTTAAGTGCTCTTTTTAAGCATCATCTATAAGCTATGGTCAGAGAAAAAAAATCAGATTAGAAAGATCTCTGGTCTTTCAGGTAATATAATTATGTTTCATATGCTCTTTCTGTCTTGATATTTAGTACTATTTTTCCTCATATCAACAGCAATATCAGTGTTTCTCCTTTCAGGAAAGTTTGCCTGTTTCTTATTCTGCAGTGCTGCACCTTTTTGCCTATGGAATTAATTCCTTAAAAATATAAACCTACAAAACAGTTATTACATGAATCTTATAACTGATACAGGACTCCCAGGGGAAAAAAAAAAGATACTAAAGAACAGGAAAAAGCTCTGATGATATAAAGATGATCAGAAGCAGATATATGCATACTTAGAAGTGTTTTTATAACTTTTTATGACTTTAACAGAAACTCACAGAGTGCTATGAATTATAGATTTAAAAAGCAGAGGAATCTCAGTTTACTGCCACTGATACATTAGTAAAAAATCCTCTGAAGAAGGTACATAGCTCGATTTTTTAGTATTTTCCAAATTCTTTGTGAAATTCTTACTCATTAAAGAACATATTTGACAAACAAAAATGGCCTGATCTACTTCAATAACACAGCAGCAAAGTTATTGGATCTGCATCCACATAATAAAGAATTTTAACCAAATATATTCATAAAATTTCTTATTTCTAAAATTTGTCACCTTTTTTACAAAAATATGGTTAGTATCTTTATTTCCTTGTATTCATAGTAGTAATTTAAAAATGTGCAAGAATATTTCTTCAAGTATTGCTGCAATGGAGCTTTCACTCAACATGTGATAAACAGCTTTATAAATCTCTCAGCACACTCAAGGAAATAAAAGTTCTTCAGAAACCTTTTCTGACAAGCATTGCTGCCACATCTAGCAGGACAGCACTGGATTTTGGTGTGACTCAAAAAAATTTATATGACATCCTCTAACAGAAACTGCATAAAACCACTTTCTGTGAATGACGAAGTTGAAAGTATTTTAAGATATTATCAGAACAGCAAGAGCTGTTTTTCACTGAGATTGCATGAGATAAAACCTTACACAAAGTGGATCAGAACCTCTAGTGTCTGACACATCTTGATTCAAAGGCATGATTCCAAGTTGGCAATATCATAAAATGAAAACAGCTATGAATAATGCAGAAAACGAACGAACAATTAACAAGCATTTTATATTTATTAATCCCTGCTCTGACACATCTTTAGAGATACTATCAAGCTTTTGTCTTTTGATTTTACAAAACCTTGCCAGAAACCATGTTCGTTGGGAAGTTCTCATCTTGAGAATCTGCTTTTGGAACATCTACACAACCCATAATACAAAATCTCCTCCTCAGCCAGCTTTAATCTGTATATTCTTCAGGACTGGTGCATCAGACCTACTCATGTCATTCACCCCATCTCTCCCATTTAAGCTTCCAGTTTCTGTGGACTGGTGCATCCTCCTAAACAACCTTTTTATTCCCTGCTGTTTCCTGCCTTAGCCTATCTTCAATCCTATCTTTAAACATCAGTCTATTATCAGAGCATTACTTTTTTTTACAAAGTTTTTGCCAAGCTTTGATCTGTTCTACCTTCTGAACTACTCTGTTCACCAGTACAACCACAAAGGCATTGGATGGCCTTCGATCTTCCTGCTTTGTAAAGGTAATTTCAACTTTAAGCATATTTGTATTTTAAACCCACAAACTGAAAGCTTATGATGTAACTGTATTGATTACAATGGGATTTCTGCTAGCTTTTTTTAAGATGCACTTCCCTCGCAATGTTTAAAGTTCTCACCAAAATTCTTACTGGATTTATTATCAGAGGTTTTAAAGAATTTGACCTCATTTGACTGTTCTTAAAGAAATTAAAAGGAAATACTAATCTCTGAGAAAAATATTCAATATGTATCATATTCTACAGAATGCATTTATTGTTACACGTTTTTGATAAAATATAAGCCTGCTGTTAGTTCATCTGAAAGTCATCAGGATCAGTAATTCAAATGCTTCACAGTTCCTATAAATCTCTTGAAACGTGAGCAAGGCCTAAAGAATTAACTGAAATATCTTGCTCAGCTGAGAGAAGACCCTCCATACCTACTCTGCCTAAATTGCTAAAGAAAAATTTGTTCTATTTCATTCCTTGGACCTAATCTTAAGAAGAATGCTGGAAACATTATACAGTAGGTCTGTAGGCCATAAATTAGGGCAAAGTAGAGCTAAGGTAGACATTTGAATAGGAGAAATAGGCCTTGAGCCAAGGCTTTCTCCACACTTCAGTGATTGAGGAAAAAACAATAGAAAGGTAGAGAGGTCACACTGAGGAAGACTACGGAAGACTCCAGCCCCACAGGAAGAAGGACCAGATGTACCACCAAGAATGGGGGGCCAAGAAAGGGCTTCACCTGGACTCCATCCAGACTCCACCTGTTATTAATATGTATGATTAGATGTTGCAATCATATGAATATGCATGTTGAGATGTTGTAATCATAGAAGTTAGACTGTATAAATTACCTTATTTTGCACTGAAACCTTTGAGCAAGAGCTCTGTGGTGTGAACCACGCTTGGTCCTGACACCAGCAAATAAATACCTTTGCTGCTAAAAAGACCAAAAGGCTTCTGAGCGGTTGCTTTACCAGATTTCTTGGATTCACTTTAAGTTGCCAAGGGGCTTCTGCAATACACAGAAAACTTATTGACCCTCACAAAGCAAACACCTTGCCAGTCAGTTTCAAGTCACAACCTGTAAATATAGCCAAATATGTAGCTCTTATAATAATCAGTTTTAAGATTTAAGCATTTAAAAATTTATGCCCAAAGAACAGAGTAGAACTGACCCAGTAAAGTCATTAATGGATGACAGAAAAGTACAAACCTACTGATAATTACACAAATATTCACACTATTCATCATATTCTCTAACAGTCAAATTCTGACATTACACCTTCAGTTGTTTTAGCAAAGTCACATGGATAGGAAGTAAAGCACAAAAAAGTAGTGACTGGAGAGAAAACTGTGGATGTACATCCACAAAAGAGAAAACTCTGAAAGGAAACAATCCTCAGCCATAATACTACTCTGGACTGTGTGCTGTGTTCTGGGTCCTTGTCCTGCTCTTTGTCACAGCCCATAATCATTTCACTAGGATTTTTGTTGCATCCAACACTAGAGGAACCTCTCTTCATCTGGTAGACTCTTTGTTTTTCAAGGAGAGTACAAGGTGACTGAAGTTGGCTTAAGCTTTCTATTTACTCTTACAAACATTATCTCCACACAACTGATACAGAATACTTTGGTATTTGATATCTTCTGTCACTGGAGCTACCTCTCTCTACACTGATATCAGGTTTTGCCCCCCGTCCTCTCTTTCAACTATGATTCCTATATAATTTCAACCCCTTCCACCTTTTTGCAGTATCTTTTGCAATTAATAGCAACCTAGTCTAGTGGAAGGTTCCCTGCCCATGGCAGTGGGGTTGGAACTACATGATCAATGAGGTCCCTTCCAACACAAAGCATTCTATGCTTCTATGATTTACATTTATGACAATTCAATGGAAATCTGTTTTGTTATTTTCAGAGACAAAGAGCTCAATTTTAGCAAGACATACTTTTGTTCAGATCATTACTCAGGAGGTCTATCAGAGACCACTGTGCATTTATTCAGATTTCCTGCATTTTATGAGCTAGCACTTTATGATCTGGGCTTCTGAGATTGTCATTAAAATAATAATGCTTTATTGATCCCCTGATTACTTTATTTACCTTGCTGTTTCCTGTTTTTAATTACTACAGTTGAGAAACTGTCTGAAGTGTTTAGTTTGTCAGACTAAATGCCAGCTGCTTGGAATTAAAACATGCAGGAGATAGGTGGATTAGACTACACTTAGATAAAAAGTGCAGCCCAATGTTTTCCCACCAAATATTTCCAGTAGATAAAGACCTTAGATCGACAATTGCTATTAAAAACAAACAAAAAAACCCAAAAAACTCCCCCCCCAAAAAAAACCCAAACAAAAAACCCCAAACAAAACCTAAAGCAAAATAAATAAAATAAAATAAACTAGAAACCAAACCTCTAAATAATGCTAGTGAAAGGAAACGTGATATATAATTTCAGAGGAATCATTTATGATTGAACCATATTTTCCAGTGTACAGAGAGGGTAATGAGGCATTGGAATGGACTGCCCAGGGAAGTGGTGGATTCTCTGTCCCTGGAGGTATTTAAGAAGAGACTGGATGTGACACTTAGTGTCATAGTCTAGTAACGATGGTGGTAGTGGATCAAGGGTTGGACTTGATGATCTCAGAGGTCCTTTCCAACCCATCTGATTCTATGGTTCTATGATTCTGTGAGAGACTGCTATTTTTTTTTTTTACCTTTCAGTGTGGCCTCTTGACACTGCAATTTCTCCTGTTGCTGTCTCATTTCATGTCTTTGCTTTTGCCATGGCCTCTGGTGCAACTGTCACTTCTGCATTATAGGTGGTGATGAGGGCAGCAGCAGTGACACCTGCAAGAGTAAGACAAGAAATCAAGAGTAAGGGAACAAAAGAGATTTCAGCAGGCATTGGAATACTCTCAATGCTTTTTCAGGCAAGAGTTTTTTTTGACAATGATCAATTATACACAAGAAATTATGATAAATCTGTCATCTCTTTTCCTTTCATTTCCCCCTTCTTCACTTCACAATGAAAGAAAACAGGGAGCTGCTTTAAACTTCAAGAGGGTGGAGCTGGCAGATAGCTGAACAAAATATTTCTGGAGAGTTGCTTATTTGCTGAACAATAGACTCAGGTCAACTGAAATTACTTACATTTATCTAAAAAAGGAGACTCTTTAAAAATTCCAAGATAATTAATTTGCAAAAATTCCAAATGAGTTGAAATAATGAATAATTGTTGCAGTATTGTGTTCTGATAATTCCCTTTTGAAATGTTACCAGATTGGGTTGGGAAGGGGAAGAAGAATTGATCTAAGTTAGTTTTATTTATTTATTTAAACTGTAAAAATATGTCATTTGATTTGGTTGGGTTTTATTTAAACAAATAACTGAATAGTAATTATTCATTAGGCTCTATAATGGTTTGAGCAAAACCCATAGGAGGGAGGAGACATATAAGAGAGGCAAAAGCTGGCATTAAGTTGCTCCTGAGAAGAGCCTGCAGCTCACCAGGCCAGTAGTGAGCAAAGGAAGGGGTGTAAGGTGCTCAGAGAGGACTTAGCTACAGATGCTCTGTTCCCTGTGCTTTCAAAAACATTCCATATGACTTTGGACAAATTTTCATGGAGCCAGCTTTTCCAAATTTCTTCAGTGACAGAGTAAAATATTTGTCTTCAAAACCTTTTCAGTTGTAGTTTTAAAAACTGGTACCTAAGTTTGCTTTTTGTCTTATTGCATTTTTCTGTGCAATGAAGACCCACAGGTATCAAAGTTTTGGCACCCTGACACTGGCAGTTTTAGTCACAGGGGAACAACACAAAACCCATTTCATGCTGAGTCCTTTAATGTACTCAACAAGGTATACATTCCTCTTGCACAATTCCTCTTTTTTCCTTAAAGTTGTTAAATATTCTTATTCATGGGGCTAGAGCCAGAAAGTGTTTTGGACACACTGAGCCATCCAACCAAAACTGACCCCTGATCATGGAATTCCTAAAGATTGACTAGGCTAAACAGAATTCACAAAGACAACATGACTCTTTGGTTCAGTAATCAGCACTTTCATTTAGATGGAAGAATCAGGGATTAATTGGCTAATCTAATCATTGTATCTGAGTATGGGAACCAGTTACTGCATCAACATTCCTTAGTGAAAAGCATGGAAATGGAGATCCTTCTCTTTTGATAGGACATAAGAAACACTTGTCAACCTTTTCAATTGATTTTTGTTTAACGTAATATTTTTTTTAATCTCTCTCTGAACAATGTAAATGTCCTTATAGCTCATGCTATAGGGAACACTGGTGTGTCACCAATTACTGTGGATTCATCCAGGCAAGAAGGCATCAGTCAAGCAGCTCTGACCTGTGCTGTTGATCATGATAATGTTCCTCCTGTTAATTCAATGGTTTCCAAAAGTTCACAGCTTTTTTATGCATTTATCTTATTTAATTGTGGTTTCTTCAGCAGGTCTACATTCCTACTGAAATAGATGCTCATAAAGGGTTCCCTTCAAACCAACTTTTTTTCTGAATCTATTATCTATCAAAAAAAAAGTGAAAGAGTTGTTGTTTGAAAGTCAAGGCAATGTGGGGGGGAGAGGAAAGCAGAATAGTATGCAAACAGCCTACAAAAACCCTAGTTTTTTCATATGTAATTATTTGAAAGAGTTAAAGTGCAAGAAAACATTTCAGTTAAACTATGACAAATCTCTTCAACATGATTGTGTGGTATTAGTCGCAGCATGGATCAGCACTAAAAACTTGAAATCTTTGTGTCTTCATTTCAGCCTTTATTATTTTTTATGAAAGGTAGACTCTCCCCAGACTCAGCCCATTAAGGAAAATTATGCATGGATTTCCTCCATCCCTTTCAATCAACTATGCTGAAACATCAATGTTGAAACAGAAAATTAGTTTTATAGTACAAGAGTAATGATATGATAATTGTTATGAACATATAATCTCAAAAGTTACAATAATAGGGGAAACCCTATGTTCCTAAAACTAATTTTGTGTCACCTTTTTCCTGGCAAACGTTACTGTTATCCAATGTAGTACAATACTTCTTTTGTTGAAACATGTTTTCACATATCATTAGCCATAATGTCCTTAGTTCCCATGAAGATTTTCAGTTTATTGCAAGCTTTAAATTTATAATTCTCTCTGAATATTCAACAGTTTTTTCCTTGGAATGATATAAGCAAAATTTATACAAAATATTTTCATGCTTTTTCTTGGTTTATCTTTTCTTTAATCAATGCAACATATTATTTTTTTTTTAAATTTATCCTTCCGTTTTAGAAAAGACACTGAATGGAAGTTAATTAATAACAAAGATGAATATTTGAACCACTTATTAATCTATATATATCCTGTTTTCTCTGACAAATTAGATTTATGTATTTTGATCTAATGGTTTTTAAGTTACACATCTACACATTTAGTCTGAATCTTAAAAGACACATTTTGGATTTCCAAAAGTAGGTAAATAAAATGTCTATCTTTCTTTTTCTCAATACACCAAGCAACAACAGTATGGTTTTTAAAAAGAGGGGTGGAAAAAAGCCCGAGAAAAAGCCTTTTTTTTAAATTTATGAATTAAATTTTTAAATTAAATAGAAATATTGTTCCCATTTTTTACAATGTACAAAATTATTGTAGTCGCAGTATTTGGTAGAGTTACTATTCTTACCTGTGAACAGGAGTGTAGCTACATAAGAGTAATGTTTTTTCATATAACTAAGTCCTATTTGAGCCAGTCAGAATGAACCAACATGAAAGTGTTATAATTTACATGTCTACTTTAGAATTTAATAATAATAAAAATAAAAACCAAATCTGTAGTTCAGAAAATGCAGTTGTCTGTTCCTCAAATCTTCACAGAATCCTAGATAATTTAAATAACTCTGTTTGTTAATCAGTTTGTCTCAAGAAGTATCAGTTGGTTCATGTTAAATAAATTATATATAACAATATTTTTTATACACTGGATAATAATATCTTTAGTACTATTGAAATAGTATGACAGGATCCACATCTCAAAATCAAAGAATTTCAGGAAAAAGAAGATGAGTTCTTCCTCAAACACAAAATACAGTGACATGTTAGTAACACAGACAAAAAGAACAGCTGACATACATAGTCCCCTCTTACCAACCACTAACATTGTATATTGAGTATCTTATTAAAAAACTTGGAAGACTCTAAAAGCAAAGAGAAAAAACAAAGCATTTTAAATATCCTCTCCTAGATGTTATTCTGTAGTCAAGACCATGTTAATAGTTTACCATGGGACAGTTGAACAACCTAATGATATTGTTTGCATTTGAAGCTCAACAAATCCAGAAAGTCATTTGCTGTGAATGATGAAACATCTAATAGGGAAAAAAAAAAAAAGCCAAAAAACAACCAAACAAGAAAACCCTAACAAACAAACAAACAAACAAAAACAAAAAACCAAACCAAACAAACAAAAAAACAACCGACCAAAAAAATCTAAAAACCCTAAAACAAAACCAAAAAACTTTCCCTGTAGTACCTTTCTCAGATATAAGACTTCCCTGACAGAAAAATAGAAGTTACTTCAGAAATCAGTGAAGACTTGAGAAAGGGAGATCTCTATGATGAATAACCGCTTGTTTCAAAGTAGTAATTATTTTTGAAAACTCTTTTTTTTTTGCAATTCAGTTGGAGTTTTAAACAACTTTTGTACTGCTTCAAAGAGGTTGTATTCAATTTTTCATGTTATGCTTATTCATTTTATAGAAAAATATTTATACTGGTAAGTATTCAAGAGAGAAAAAGAATACTCAAATCTATGGTTTCTTAGATTCTTTTGTTGTAAAGCAATTTTTAATATCTACCTTCTCCTCCCAAAAAGGTTTTTAACTAAAACAATGAATTGCCATTAAAATACAAGTCTGGTGTCTATCTCTAGTAAAGTATCAAATCAGATGTAGCAAAGTAATCAAATATGCTCCAGGTGTTCCCTAGAATGTTAGGACAGAATTTTTCAGCAGCTTATTGTGTGTGCTAATACTGCAATAATCAAGAAAGAGTTAATCAGGAATTCTTTTGAGATAATGCTTAAGGCTTAATCTTCTTTTGTTATCTACTAAGGAAAAAAAAAGATCTAAAGAAGTCAAATTTCCACATCATCTGTAGTCTTAGGGACACTGGATGAGGTAGAAAACTCCAGTTATTAGGTTCCTGACAGGTATCCATGTTCTGATTGGTGGGAATTTTCTTTCATTATCTGGAAGTAATTGATTTTCAACTGTAGATACTCCACTGTCCTTCATCTTCTAACATTAAACAAAAATAAAAAATTCTTGCTGTATAAATCAAAATAACAATAATTTTCTGAAAAACACTATTAACTATAATTAACTATTAGGTTGTTAAAGTATATATATATAAATAAATAATATAGATATATAAATATTACACTGCTAAGTGAAGATGTGAGTTTAAAAATAAATAAACAGTGATTAATTTACTTTATTTAGAAAGCTAAAGGTTAAATTTTCTTAAGTGTACTAAAACTAGTAAAAGACTGTATAGATGTATTTAGCATACAGAATACTCTCAGAGTATCTATTTTTCCTGCTGAAAGAAAAAGATCTTGTTGCACCTCTTCATTGTTCAGTTTTATTAGTGATGCATAGATGCAAAGCAAATAAATCCAAACCATTAAAAAACTGCTTGCATCTGTATCATTCACAGAACACTACTCCATTAGCCAACAAGGCCATGTAATTTTTGAAATCTTAGGTCAGGCATTTAGGTACTTGAGGATGGAGGAAGGATCCCACTACATTTTTGAGGAGCCCAAGCATCAGTTTCCCACAATGACATTTAGTATTTGTCATGGTTTTGAAATACTAGTAGGCAATAATTTACATGTTTGAAAAAAACCCTGCTGGCCTATCAATCCTTCTTGAAGTAGAGAAGTGTAGCCTAATGTTGTGGTCTCAGGCCCACAGGAAAAGTTATTCTAAAACAACGGCAATGGCCATACATGGTGTTTCAGCTATATTGTAGGAAATGCCAATGTGTGACTTTTTACTCCACAGTCAATTGTGAAATATCTTGACACAGAGATACCCATAAACCATTCTATATTCTCCATACACATTAATAGATGCTGAGAACTGCAGTGGGTAGTAATTTTTATTAATTTTTTTTATTTTAATACTGAGTATTCAGGACACTGGTTATAGACTATGTTAATAAATGCAGCACTCAGCTTCAGACACATAAAAAGCAGATTCAGGTATTAACTATAAGTTTATTGAATGACCATACTGTTCCATAAATAGCTCCAAGAAATCAAAAATAGCCCTTTTTACTCTTGATATAGAAAGACAGCAAAATCAAATCACATATGCTCTCCAAAGTGCTCGGTTTCTTCCTGCCCAATTTAATCTAGCCATTTAAAATCTTTTTTTCCTACCCTGTCTGATCACAAACAATGGTTGCACAGCATTCAAATGGAACTTCTGTGCAGCTAGGCAAATGGCATTTTAAAGGTAGTCTCAGTCCCATGCTCCTTGCCTATAGGCAAAATCTTAAATTGCCATTCATTTCACTGCATTCCAGACATCTTCTAAAATATGATGCAATTGTCTTTCTTCCATGAAGAATCAGATACTGTGTGGAGAGTCAGACTGTAAAAGAGACTCTCCAGTAAAAAAAATCCCCTAGGTATCTTAAAATTCCTATTCTTCCATAAACTCAAAGCTTTTTTTTTTTTTCTGCAGCAAAATAATCCTGAAACTGCAGTGAAAATATTTGGTATTCTAGTGGCATTTTATACTTTTTTTAATGGGTGATAGTAGTGATGGGATGGAACTTAAAGCAAAAACTGAAAGGAGGAATAACCCTACAGTTTCTTTCCTAGATAATATTTGTATGAGAATGTTCTAAACAAACAAACAAACAAACAAAAAACCAAAAAACCCCAACCTATTAATAAGTAGTTCCATTTTCATATACAATATACGTATAATACAGTCCATTTGCTTTTGTAAACATACCATGAAGTTTTGGATGACAGGTAATTCACAGTTTCAATATCCTACACTAATTGAACCCAGATGAAATAGGGAGAACACTAATCAGAACTGATTTCAAATGCTGCTCACTTGAAGGAGCGAAAATGGTATCTTCTCCCAAGAGGAAATGTTGATACTGCATTAAACAGACAAGCCCTATGATATCCCATGTCTCTCAGGAGAAACAGGAGTCTAATAAACTGCAAAGTATTTCCCTGTTGACTTAGAACACCAGGAATAAGGAGAAAATTTTAATGAAACTACTTGACTGCAGATGTGCAGGATAATGGCTACCTTCCCATAGCACTCAAGTCCATTCTCCAAAACTTATTTCTGTTCCCACTACAGAAAGGCTCGTTGTCCATATTTACTCAGTTTGATAAAGGCTGAGTTAGGTGCTTCCAATCAGAGTCTATAAGAACCAGTCTCCAACTTTATTGCAGAGATACTTTTTGAGATCAGATCTTTATTGTCAGATCATCTACTTTCTTTGTTATAAAATTGTGTCAGAGTCTTCAGGAGAACTTTTTATTTAGCAATAGAGGAGAACTGTATATTTATCGATACATAAATATATAAATCATAGACATTATTTCTAGAATTACTGTAAAGGTATATTTACCAAGGAGCAGAATCTGTTTGAAAGAACAGAGAGTAACAGTCTAAAGAGAGACAAAAGTGAAGACACTAATAAATTTTTGCAGGCAGATGTAAAGCAGTGACAGTAAAGGTGAGGAACAAACCAGAGAGCAGTCAATGAGGACACAGCTTTGAGACTTCCATTTGGAAGGCAGAGATGCATTCCACATCCAGAAAGAGTGAAAATTCTTGTAAAACAAACAAAAAGAAATGTGAAGCGTCAATTGCAAACATTACGTTTTTTCACAAAAAAATGAACAAGATTGAGATGTAACATGAAGCCCTGAAAATTGTTCAGAAAGCAAAACCAAAAACAGTGAACTAACAGGAATAATTAAAAAAAAATCTTTCTTTGGAGTTTTCTAGCTAAGAAAAAAGGTCATTTCTTTCAGATAATTAGGAGCAATCCAACACGTATCATCAGATATTACAACAAAAGTGTAATATATTCTTTATATGTCAGTGGTGTGACTTCAGTGCTAGAAAATAGCAGGTGGGATTCAGCCTGAGATTAACAGATTGAAAGTGAACTGGTATTCCATTGAAGACTAAGATACTTAGATTTATTATTCTTTAAAAATGGCTTAATTGTGACTAAGGTATGTAAACTGTCATCATAGCCAATGAGCATCTAGGACAGGGTTCAGATCCATCAGTATCATTTTCTTTTCTTTTCTTAAGATATCCAAGATATTTACACAGGACTATTATGTAAACCCAGAATAGGATGCTGGTCCTGTGGAAGACCTATAACTTCTGGAATGTTACATGAAGATCAAATTCCTTTGGGAAGTAAGTACTTGACTTCTGACCTCTAATCATCAGTCACTAGACTTAAATAAAGATCCAGCTCAACAACAAACAATATCTAATATGCTTCGTCTTTAGCTGAAAAGCTTTTGTCTCTGATAGTTCCTAAATTAATTTCACCAACCAGATATCTTGAATATCATGGTACAACCAAATCACCGTTGGACACTGATGCTTAGGAACTCATGAACTCAGCACAAGTTATCTTTCTATTTTAGAGACTGGAAATAATTTTCTGGACTCCATTGTTGGCATTAATTTGATTTCCATGGACTATGCACTTAGTCCACATAATGGTATTTACATATTTCTACCTGAATTTGAGCATACTAATCTAGAAATATGTTTCAGCCTATTGTCTTAGTAATGTCACTGCAGATGCTGAGCACTAGATAGAATTACTTTCACTATGTCAATGGTAGATTATGTACAGCTTCATAAAGACAGAACAAGTGAAAATGAAGACTAATCAGTGGAGCTACAGAGCTCTTCCTTTCTGCCACACTGCAATAGTGTTTGGAGACGTCACTCAATTAGTGGTCACATTTTCCATTTTATTTTTTTATGTAGTTCTTTTAAATGGACCAAAAAAACCCCAAAAAAACCCCAAATAAAACCCAGAAAGTACGATGAAATTCTTTCAGTCAACACTTTCAGCAGCCAAAGAAAGATGAATTGTATCCTTATAAAATAAATTCCAAGAAAATATTATAATGAAATTAATCAAATTCTAATTACCCCTACATGCATTAGTTTAATTACCAAAATTAAAACACCTTGTTTTGTTCTTTACATATGTCTTACATTCCATTAACAATTTATCTGTAAAGAGTGGTTTTACTATGTTCCCTTACACTCATAACACTCTTCACAGTCACTCAGTTCAATATGCATTTTCTTTAGAAAGCTGACAAACAGTTTAAAAAGAGGTCTTGAATTTCATTCTTCTGTGAACATTGTTACCAAAAGAAACAGTTCATTCTTATTATTTATTATTATCAATAGATATTGTTAAGGTCAATAACTACTAGCTATAATTTCATGGTATTTGGATACTTTAGCCTAAACAAGGAACACACTGTCCTAGGCCAGGGCCTATTTCACATCACTGACCATGGTGACAAAGTCAGATCTCGACACTGACATTTCAAAAAGTAAATGTGAGGAAATGTCTTTTCTGGGAATGAATATAAGGAAAGGTGCAAATTTCCTTAGAGAGACAGCTCATCTTAAACTTACAGGAGCCATTTCAATGATATTTCTTCCATTTATTTGTGATTTCTTTTTTCTTATTATTTTAATCTCAGCTTTTCTAATTGTATTGATATAGACTTACCTTGTTGTGTTCAGCAAGGAAGAATCTGTTACCTTTGCATGATTTTGAAGATAATTGCCATTGCAACTCATAGATAAACTTTTTAAAGTATTAAAGAGAAATGGTCACAAATGCTACACCACTTGTTTTTAGTCTGTAGTACACAAAGATAAACAGGGAATTTATCCATAGTCGCCTGAAGTAAACAGTATACTATTTTGCTTTCTTCAGGAGCTGACTGGAGTATTAGATGTGTACAAAGTAACAATGAAAATTTTTGGTTGCTTAACTTCTTTTCACTAAAGAGATAGTTTTGTTCTGAGTACTCATTAGAAGGCATTGAATTCATCTTTGAACAATGGCTTTTTGAGAAAAAAACCTTAGTTATTCAGAGGATTTATTTACCAAAAACTTTTTGAGCTTGGAAAGTTTTAGTATAGTCTTGCACTGACAGATTCTGAAGAGATTTGCTGTTTGAAAATTATATAAATCTTGGAAGTTTATGTAGAATACAAACCAAATAATTTGCTATTTATGTACTTCCTTTTAATTCACATGCATAGTTTAAAAGGTTCAGATCTACATGATAGGTATTTATAGGAAAATTGCAGTAATTATGCAATTCTTATTAACGAATGGACTAAACGTATCCACAAATGCCCTAAACCACCCTAAAATCCTTCCACAGACCATGGGAAATGATGTACTTACATACTGCCTGATGTAAGATGCTTATTGCAATAATTTCAGCAGCTGTGTAGGTTGTCAGGGCAGAGGCTGACTCTGTTCTGCTTCCTTGAAGTTCTTAACATGAGATATTCTTATAAAGTAGAAATTATTATTACATTCTACATAATAGTAATAATAAAAATGACTTCTAAAATGAAACTTTATAGGAACTGTGGGGCATATGACATTCAGAGAAGAGTAAATGATCTCAAAAACACCTGGACCAAGCCATTTGAGGATTCAGGATTGTTGGTTACCTGATCAAACCATCTCACTGACAAAATTGCGTCTCACCATGTTCTATTACATTCTTGTGTGCTTTTTTCCCCCCTGCAGATTAATAGCATATCTCACTAAACACCACTCTCTTGCTTTCACTTTCCAGGTATATCTCAGCTTTTATAAATCTCATCTTGTTAACACAGAAGGAAATGTAAATAATTTTAAGGCAGTGTAAGTGCAGTAAGGCTAATTAAAGTAAGTCTAATTTAGATCAGTTTTATGCTACTTCTAAACTGGAATTCAATATGTTATATGATACCTTGGAGTTTCCACTGGGTTCACTACTATTATGCCAATGATCCATTTCTAAACCATGGGAATTTTTTTTCCTATTTTCTAATTTTCATTCCAAGCACAGCAAATGGGAAATATTTGTGCATCTGTCTTTGAGACTATCATTACAGGCTGGATTCAAACTTTATGCACAACCCGGAGAATGATGTGATGAGAAATATTCCAAGAGCAGCTCAGAAGTCACTGTAAGACAGAAAGAAAATACTTGCTGCACCTGTTTTTTGTTTTCTGGGTGCTTGTTGGGGTAATAAATTAATTACAGCCTAACACAGCTTTCATTTTCTTAGGGGAAGACTTATCAAGCAAACATAGAATGTATTTTTTTTTGCTCAAAAAAGAAAAGTTCTTCGCTTTATGCATAGCACTGTTTTGATGGCACAACTAGATCCAAGATCTGAAACTCTGTACAGTTGGGTGAATTCATTTCTTTCTTCTCTGAGAAGAAGTAGACAAATATTTCAGCTCAGATCTCTGCCAGTTATTTCAACCCTGACATGCAATTGTCATTATTTCCAGATCTCAACTTCAATTTAAAAAAAAAAAAAAAGAAAAAACCACACAAAACCCCCCAAAACAACACAACAAAAAACCCCCAAATAACTAAACAAATAATAAAAAAAAAAACACAACAAAAAAAAAGTGTGTAAGTTGCCACGACCAGAAGAGATTTGATCTTCATAAAGTGTCAACAATTGTGTGATTTTGGCTCATATCAGTCAAATTCCTGCATTGGAACTCGGCCAAAGCCCAGATACAAGAAAATTGCAAAAAAGTAACATCAATAATACTGTAAGCTGATAATTTCAAGATAATACACTGCGCTTGAAATCACAGATAATATCATGATTTACCTGCCAAAATGATACTCAAGAATGTTCACATTAATCTATAATGAAGAAACAACTGAGCTTAAGCAGAAGTGTTTACAGCTGGGAAAGATTACTGGGTTTTTGTTGCCATCTTCCATCACTTTGTTACCATGTTATTTCACTTATGAGTCATTTTATCTCAGGAGAATGAAATCCATGAAGAAATAAGCCTAACCTCAGTAAAAGTCTGCAGAATCCAGTGAGGAAATTTATATCTATTTTTAAGGCATTCATACAGGAGCAGAAATAAGTTTAGTAAATCAACCTTTGCTGGAAAAAAGGTTTGCCAGAAAAAAAGTTATTACTGGCTCCAAACATCTGTGTGTGTGTGGGAGGGGGCGCCTTTCATAAATCTGTTGGGTGGATTTT
The DNA here is from genome assembly GCA_038380795.1 of Pyrocephalus nanus. NCBI lineage: Eukaryota > Metazoa > Chordata > Aves > Passeriformes > Tyrannidae > Pyrocephalus > Pyrocephalus nanus. The sequence continues at coordinate 39,062,557 of CM076259.1, forward strand.
GAGGCCTTACATCTTTTTAGTGTAAAACCCCTTCAGTGAGCTCTTGGGGCAAGCCAAGGATCTTACACCTGGCCACCAGGTGCCCACCAAGACTCTCCATCACCTCTCCTCCTCAGTGGAACAAGTGGAGAAAGTAAGATGAAAGCAATAAAAGGACAGGGAGATGACTCACCAGTGGTTATAATGGGTAAAATAAGCTTGACTTTAGGGGAATTTATTTAATGTATTACCAATAAATAACAGAGTAGGATAGTTAGAAATAAGAACAAAAGTAAAACCACCTTCCCTTCATTCCTCACTTCTTCCCAAGCTGAACTTCACTCATAATTCTTTTTCCCTGTCCCTCACCCACTGGTGTGCAGTCCTTCATGAATAGACTGCTCCACTGTGGGTCCCTCTTAGGACAGAGATCCTTCTAGAAAATCTAGTTTTTGCATGAGCTCCTCCCCACAGGTTGCAAGGTTCTGCCAGGAACCTCCTTTTTGAGCTCTGCTCCTTTTTGAGCTCTTCACAGGTCACAGCTTTCTTCATGGCATGGCAGCCTGCTCTGGTGTGTGATCCTCCATGGGCTACATGGTGGATATCTGAGACTGTGGTCTTCCATGAGCTAATGGAAGTGAGGAACCTCTGCTCTAGAGTCTGGCACACCTCCTCCCTCTCTCTTTTTCTCTAACCTTGGTGTCAGCAGGGTTTTATCTCTCCAGTATTTTTTTTCAGTCCTCTCTTTCACAGGTGTTTCTCCACACCTTAAGAAAGGTGTTACCCTTTCTTAAACATGTTATCACAGAGGTGCCACCAGCATCTCTGATGGGCTCAGCTTTGGGCAGTGGTGGGTCAGATATGGAGCCTGATGGAATTGGTTCTGTCAGAACCCTTATGTCTTCTCGTAGAGGCCAACCCTACAGCACCCCCCAGCTACCAAAATCTTGATGCATAAAACCATTACACATCTCTCTTCAGTTTAATATTCCATCCATTTCAATAGCAAAGAGTTTTCAAATCTGACATATTTCATTACTAGCAATGAATAAAGAAATTAAATCTATAACTTTTCCTGGTAATCACAGAGGTAAACCTGTTTTGAAGAATAAAAGCCAAGTTTCTACCTCAATTAGACCTGTTATTCTGCCCCATGAACTCTATTCCTGGATTTCTATTCTTGGCTTTTTATTTCTGTATAACCTTGAAAAAGTCACTTGTCTTCTCTCTGCTTAGTGCCTGACAGAAGTTCTTATGAGGTTAAAAGCATTAGTTAGTAAATGCTAAGATCCCTATGTGGAAGGTCACTGCATAAGAATCACAACAACAAAAGAGCCCCCAATAGTTGTTTTTCCTCATTATTTTATACAAGTTTGCAGTTTGAAATGAAATTGAATTTTTTAATATTAAATAATACAATTAATATTATTTTATGCATGATTAAGAGAAAGTTATCTTAATATGCTTGGCTGGTGGAGTAAAATTTGATGAAGCATTCCAATGAAATATAAAGATACACATACATTCACCTGCTACCTGTTTCACTCTTAAAGAAGAAGCTTTTGCCTGAGCATTCTCACACTATTCAAGGAGTGACACACATACCACCTGAATCTTTAACTTCTAGGACCAGAGTCCCTTCACAGCAGGGGACTCCAGTGAGTTCCAGTAAGCCAATGGATGTACCTTTCATCTCCTTGCTCACACACACACTCCACTCATGGTCATACTTCCTTCTTCTTTGAACTTGATCTTAGACTTCCCATAGCACAGTCTCAGGCATTGGATTTATAAAAATAAATAATTTAATAGAGTGCTACAGCAGCAGGTCAGCTCAAGCTGGGTGCCTCCAGAGAGGAAGACAGAACAAAGAAATTCCCAGGCAATTATACACTTATGAATTATGCACCCACCTCTCATGCACTCTTCACATGCCTTGCACGCTTTTCTTGGTGCGATGGTGATTCTTGATCTGTTGTCTTCTAACAACTTCTTGGATTCTTTGTCTATGAAGGCAGGTTGTTCACTGTTCTTATGTTGTGGAGTTGCAGCTTCTGCTGATGGCTGTGGTCTCCTTATCTTGTTTGCACTTCTGGTACACCTGCCCTCTGGTAAAATATGGGAAACAAAAAATACCTGGACCTGGTACAAACACTACTTATCAACAACCAAACCATCAGTGTGCTATAAATATTATTCTCATACCAAATGCAACACTTTACTAGCTACTAGGAAAATTACTATGAAAATTAATTTCATTCCAGACAAAAGCATATCTAGGTAGAATTTCACAGCTTGCAGCCTAAGGCTTCAGCAAACCCATCTACTCATGCTAAGGAAGCAAAACTATGACAAACAGCATGCTAAATCACACAGTATTTTAACTCTGTGCAACTCATTCTACATAAAATATGTTTATTTAAACTAAGCAACTAATATGTCTCAACATTCACTACTTGATTTTTGCATATTCCTCTCATTCATTTCTCAATTAATCCATTGTAGCCAATGAACAAATATCAGGTGGCTTCAGCAGAAAAGGGGTTTTTTTGTTTTTCTAGCATGTGTATGTGGTATGCAGAGCTACAGCACATGTCCTGGAATATGCTGAGCCAGAGGGCTGGAACAGTCTGTCTGTCTTTTCACTCTTGATTTAGAGCTTATCCATTTGCACACTGTCCCATACTCACATAGTTTTACTGGACTAGCTGTGGTAGCATCACAGAATGCTTGTGAGATATGATTTTGAAAGTTCTAACTTGCTCTGAGCAAAATAGAGTTGATGATTTATTTTTATTTCTGTGCATAGGAAGATGCACATTTGATTTGGCTTCCATTTCTAGCAAGCAGTATTTAAGGACAGGTACATTAGGAACAGGAAAGATGCTATGTGTTAGTTGTACATACTTTCACACTTCTTTGGTTGTACATACTTTCATTGCGGTGGTAAGAATCATAAGAAAGCAGATTTTTACACAAACATGTTCTAAATAGAAGTAAAGACCAAAGGGCTGTAAGATAAATCACATTTTTTGGAGTAGGTTTGGAATAGTTTGTTCCACCAGTATATAATTTTGAATGGATCTGAGGTGGTTTTGTTTATGTGTCATTAATACACCTACATTCAGGCTTCACTTCTTAGAAATATCCTTCATATTTCCCTGACTTTCCAACTTTTTTTGCTTTCAAACCTTAACATTGCTCTACTAATAGCAGAGTTGTTGTAAACTTAGTCACTGTCTTCAATGGACTGCTAGCCCAAATGTCACTGATCTCACTGATAACATCAGAGGCTCAAACAGTTGCTCAGTTTCCTCACACTTTTGAAAGTACTAAGATCTCCTTTAAAATGGTGCATTTTGTTAACAGATTCAAGAGATATACACTACAGCCATATCACCTGCAATATTATACAGTTGGTCATGTGATTAGCTGCATTGCTCCAAATACGGCTTTAGACTGGTGGTATTAAAGTTTGAAAAAATGCATTATCAGACATTATGTGCCAGAAGAGGAATATACAGGAGATTCCTACTATAAATCATTTTTTGAGCTTGTATTGATTGTTATTGGAAGTAAAAAGTTGGCTAGATTTACCTCCTTACTGCACCATCTGATGGGAAACTGCATCTTCACTTGCACAGATGCTGAAGGGAATAAACAAACAGCTGAGAGGCAGAAAGAGAGTCATTGCACTCAAAATGAAGATAGAAAACATAGCTCTTTAACTATGCATGACAATACTGTAAGACACTTGTTAACAAAAAGGAGAAAAATAAGAACATGAATAAAAAAGGGTAATTTAAATGTGTGAGGACAGCTTACCATTACTTGGGAAGGAATTTAATCAGAAGTCATTAGAATTTGCCATTTTTTGCTAAAATTGTCACCATCTGTCAATAATACACTTGTTTAGGAACTTATTTTACTTATTCTTTTTATTATAAAGACAGTAGTAACTTTGGAGAAAACCGATCAGATGAAATCTTATCCTCACTGCATTTCATGTGTATCTTTTCCTCTTCTGTACTAGGATTTCAGCTTTTATGCCCTCTATTTGGAGGTCTTTCATTCATGCACTAACCAGCCATTTCATTGGCGAGATCTAATGTAAGTTGTATCTGTACAGATCATTAAAGAAAAAATCTAATAGCCTAATAGTACCAGCAAAATTGCATAAGTCATCATTTCTTTAGCTATGGTATTCACGTGCCAGTAAAACTAACTCAAAATAAAAACAAGTCCTTTGTGTACCCTGGGTTGAGAGTCTAAAAATCAAAGTAATATACTGTCATCCAAACTTTCTTGCTGAATGAATAACATATTGAAAAATAATTTTATAATAGTTTAATAAAAAAATCCGCCTTCAATACTGAATTTGCAGCTGTCAGTCTTTTCCACTACCCCGTATTGGTGTGGAGTTTCTAATGCAATATTGTTATGTGCAGATCTCAATACCCTCAAACCAGAGCAGAACCAGCCTGTTCAATGCTAAGAAGGCTGTAACCCTGAGGAAAGACTAATGAAGGTGACATCTGTTTTCATCTGTAGTGAAGGTTAAATTTGTTTTCGTACACTGGGAGCATCTATTGAACAGAAACAATGACTTCAGGAAATAAATATGTAAACCCTTGGGTTAGCCAATGCAACACAGTAACTTACATGGCTTTAAATTTCAGTACAGCAAGGACAGTTATATATATGTATGCTCACTTCCTGAAGCAGTCCTCTGCAAAATGTCTCTTTCTATTCCAAATATTAGTCTACATTAATTTTTTCTGTTCTAAAGAAGTATGTTTTCAGAAAAAGTTGCTGATTACATTTCTTCTAATTATTTCACTCATATATATACATATATATATATGTATATAGGGAAAGGATGACTAGAAAATATTACAGTAGCCTGAAGTTTGCAGTAGTTTATAAAGTAACTTATGTTTAAAATGGGTGATGTAAAAAGCTTGGATTTTAATAACTTCTCCTGTAGGGAGGGTTTTAAATTTTTGCAATGTATCTATATGATGAAGTACTCAGGCATGTAAATACCTGTGACGTGAGCAAAATTAATCTACTGGAGTTCAATATCAGAACTCAACTGCAACTAATAAAGACTGATGGCAAAGTGAAAGTTTTTGATTCATCTAATGAGCTTATTGGTACATTTAGAATTATTCATCTGACAAGCTTTTTAACATTTACATTGGAATAATTCTATTTGCAAACAGCAATTTTGATGTTTACACTTGCAATTAAACATGTTTTAGATATATGGATTTTGTTCTGCAAGTTCTATCATTTGATTGAAAGAATCTGCTTGATTTTCATTATGATTTTATTTTCTTTTTACCTAAATTGTTGTTTACTTAAATAGGTGATGATAAAGGTAAAACATAAATTTAAAGACAGAATTATTTTAGAAACCCCAAAAACTTCCTGTGACCCAGGTTTAAGCCTTCCAGGCTGGCAGCTGAAGGTCAGGCAGGCAAGGCAGTCTTGCCAAGTAAGATGATCTCTCTCTGTCTAACCCAAAGAAATTTTTCCATCTTGTTTGCAAGTTTCAGATTCCTTCAACACATTAAAGGCACAATAACTGTTTAAAAGTTATCCTTTTACAAAAAAAATCCTGTGAAATGCGTGGGTTGACTCTGGCTGGATATCTGATGCCCACCAAAGCTTCATCACTCCCCTCCCCAGCTGGGCAGAGGAGAAAAAATATAAAAAAGGGCTAGTAGACTGAGATAAGGAAAAGGAGAAATCCATCACAGGCAAAATAGACTTGACTTGGGGAAATGAATTTAATTTCTTACAAATAAAATCAGAGTAGGATGAGAAATAAAACCAAGTCTTAAAACAACTTCTCCCCAACTCTCTCTCCCTCCTGAGCACAACTTTACTGCTGATTTCTCTACCTCCTCCCCTTGCCCAGAAGCTCAGGGGAACACGAAATGGGGGCTGCAGTCAGCTGATAACATGCTGCCTCTCCTGTTCCTTTCTCCTCAAGAGAGGACTCCCCACACTTTTCCCCTGCTCCAGCCTGGGGTCCTTGCCTTGGGAAACAGTCCTCCAAGAACTTCAAAACTCAAGAATAAGTCCTTCCCGCAGGCAGTCCTCCCCCCAGTACTTCATGAAGTTTATGAAGTACTTCACTATAGGTCCACTCATGCAGTCACAAGTTAGGAGCCCGCCCTAGGGTTTCCCACGAGGTCACAGCCTCCTTCTGGCATCTCCCTGCTCCAGTGTGGGGTCCTCTAGGGCCTTCAGGGTGACAGCCTGCCTCACCCTGGTCTGTACCACAGCTTATGCTGGAACACCTCCATCCCTCACTCCTTTTTCAATGGCCTTGGTGTCTGTTTTCTGTCACTGATTTTGGCAGGGCTATTTCTTTCACACATTCTCACTCCACTCTTCTGGGTGCTGTTACACAGTGTTGTTTTCCCACCTTTTCTAAATACATTATCCCAGAGGCACTACTACTGTCGCTGATGGGCTCAGCCTTGGCCAGCGGCGGGTCTATCCTGGAGCCAGCTGGAATTGGCTGTGTTAACACGGGGGAAGCTTCCAGCAGCTTCTCAGAGAAATCACCCCTATAGCCTGATCACTACCAAAGCCTTGTCATGCAAACCTTGTCAGAACAGCCCTGAACTTTCACCAATTTCAGTTTTGTCATTTAGCCTTAATATTATAAAATCAAATGTAATCTATAGATTATGAAAAGATGTATTTCCATGTGAAAGCATAAATATAAGGTATTTATAAAAGAATTCACAAATAATGAATTGTAGCTAATAAAGGAAATGTTACCTTTTTTTTAATACCCCATTTAAAATTCACACAGTCATTTCAATTGCATAGACTTATGTATATTACATCTGGAACTAATTCTGTTCAATCCCCTATCTGTGCAGACACAAAGCAGAACTCTGACAGCCAACAAGAACAGACCTACAATATCACTGGCTTATTTGTATTCCCACATTATATCTCCATCTTGTCAACAGTGAAATCTGGCCCTGAATTTAAAATTAAAGCCAAAATAGTCCTAAGCTATCTTTCTTGTTATTCGGGGCTCAGATGTTTTTCATGTTTTGAAACAGTGTATTAAATTTGCAGGGTGCTTGGTGCCTTTGAAAAAATCTTTAAAGAGTAAGCTCTCACATGCAATTTTTCCACTTTCAATGTACAGTAATTCAAACAATAATACAAAACTATGACTATAAAAGCAAAGTTTTAAGCTGTAAAAGAATAGATGCTTCAGATGTATAGTTATCCATAAAAAATGTTTCAAACAAATATTATAAAAATAAAAATGTAGTGTAAGGATTTTTTTTAAGATGAGAGATAAGATCTCCCAGCTACATTTTCAAGGAACTAGAGAGAATAGAATTAAGTGAGAATCTTAGGAGAGAAGGTTTAATGATCACATAACCAAGATTTGATGGCATCTTACTGTTGTTCACCATCTATATCAGTAGTTTAAAAATAAGGATCAGACTCAGATTCTTTTTTATAAATGTAGAACTAAAAACATCCTCACAAAAAACTTCAGCTGACTGATGACTGTCATTATTTTCTTCATTATTCTTCTGAAGTGGACTCAGAAATGACGTTTTCTTTTTCAACATCACATCATGTGACAGGTGACATTTTTTGATGTATTAGTAGAAAAACAAAACAAACAAAAATCCACTTAGCAATTCTCAAATCGAAAAGATCTTGAAACTACTACTTGTTCCAAAAGGACTGCTTTCACTTGTTAAACATTTCCAGTTAGAATAAGGAAAGGAATAATTTCTGTGTTGTTTTCATTGCAGATTCAGCAACAGTACAAAGCTGTGTATACAAAAGTATATATATATATACACAGAAATGAGAGAGATAGATAGATGATAGACGGATTAGATAGAGAGATTAGATAGATAGATAGATAGATAGATAGATAGATAGATAGATAGATAGATAGATAGATAATGTGTGCACATTTGTGGATTTCAATGCCTTGCTCTCATCTCATTCCTATATTTCTCCTGACAGTGAAACCTTAGAAGTGTTTCTTCCCCTTCATCCCACTACTTTAAGAAATATGTTCAGCATTTTACCTTGCACAATGGCAATGAAGAGCCAAGAGCCTACTGTAATCAGAAGTATGATTGCAGCAATGGGAAGCTGACTCAAAACTAGCTAAGGCACTAAGTGCATGATTGTATGGACTAACCCCAAACTTAACTACAATAGGGTTTATGCAGTCTGCAGGGACAATGCGGCCCATTCAGGTCTCCACAGCTGCCATGTGGATTTAAGTGACCAAAGCTGGCTTGAGAACTTGTACAAAAACACAAAGATACTACATCTTACCAGGCCAAAAGTTCTCCATGGCCTCTGGTTTGTTCTCATGGAAAGAGAGTAACAGGTCCTAGACCAAAGCCATTGATGCTGCTCTTTCTTTCCACTGTTTTATCTGAAAGGAGAACTTGGTTTTGAAGAAAATATACTGTAGTGCATGTGGTGTTTACCTCCCTGTTTACCTCACTCACTTTCTCATTTCTTTAAATAAGAAATTGCATATAAATTGTTTGGAAGAATATATTAGCAACTAAGGATGGTGGAAAAAGAAAACTGAATGAACTGTAAATCCACATGAGTTTTTTTCCAGACTTGGAAGTTTAATTATAAAATTAAATCTCTCCACAAAACACAATTCCTTTAAGTTGCCAGCGCTGCTGCTTTTGAAAGTTATGTCACCATACTTAAATAAAATAAAAATACCACTGAAAGGAGCATAGTTAGTAAAACAGGAGAAGTTCTTCTCCTCATGACAACTTGGAAGTTCACTATTTATAAACATAGTAGTTACTGAAGGGTAAAGCAGATTGCTGCCATATTGATTCTGTTTTAAAAACTTCAGAGTAGAAAAGCAGCATGCAACGTCAAAATGTTGAGAAAAAAATGAAATTAGGTTAAGAGAGAATCTAAGGAGAAATCTAAACTGAGGAAGCGCAGTCTGAGGGAAAGACAACCATTTTGAGGCAAACCTTTTGTGTTTTTCATGTATATAAAGGCAAATAAAAATTGTTAAAAGAAATTTTAAATGAATATATAGAGTGAGGCAGAGATAAATAATTCCAGATAATTTTCCATAGTCTGTTCAGGCAATTGGTGAAGAAAGCAATTGAAGTGACACATAGATTAGCAGCAGCAACTAAAAAAAAAAGCATGCTTTACAAAAAAACAGATGAAGAGAGGAAAAAGACATGTTTTATAAGGTAATAATCTTTATTTCATATACTTATGTATTTCATTTACATCTTAAAATATATATATAATATCTATAAAATATATTGACAATAGATGCTTCTTATTTATTTATAAAAGATATTACAAGATATGTCTATCCATATAAAAATAAATAGATACTTCCTAGCTTTCTCTGTTGCCTTTTTGCCTTTTTGATATTTGGGGATGCATTTGAAAATCCATAGTTGAGTACTGGTCTATTGGAAGACCTGGAACCCTTTCTTTAAATGAAATTCAAACATCTCCACTAATTGTATATAACCACATGCTTAAATATTAAATAGAAAAAAACTTTTTCATTGTGAAAAGCTGAATGAAAAGTGAGAATATGGAGAGTGTTCTATTTAATTAGAAGACAAAGATATGTTACCTGGATAATTACAGTCTTATTAGCCAGCATTAATCGGAGGTCAATAGCTGACCTGGACCTGATTACTAAAGAAGAAAAGGAAACAAAAAGCTAAAACCAAAACCAAACAAAAAGAAGACAAACAAAACAAAACAAAAACAACCAACCAACCAAACAAACCCAACACATGTAAAATGGATTATAAAAAAATAGATTTGTGTAGTGCTTTCTCTTTCAACCTTTTTTGAACAAGACTAAACATTGCTTGGGAAAGGTAATGGCATTTACAAAATGTAGTAGGAACTGCAGGACGTTTGGTTTGGGACCACTAACTATTTTTGTTTTACAGTGTGTATTTCTAGTTGCAATCAACATGCATAAAAATTATGCTTTTTACCAGAAATTCTTAAGCAAGAAGATCTCTAGTTGATCATTTCAGGGCCTGATTGTATTTGCCCGGCATTTTTATACATAACCTGGAAAAATCCCAGTGCACGTATGAATACAAAGAATCATGCCTTGGCAGCACTATGTCATTCCTGACGGGAAGTAGGTTTCCTTCACTGGAATGTGAAGAGGAAGGATAAATTTTACTGAATAATATCGTATGGGTAGGAATAAAGCACACCACTAACTCTATCTCTTCTGTTCAAGAAGGTTGAAGAGGGACTGTTTATGAGGCCATGCAGTGATAAGAGAAGGGGTAGTGGCTTTAAGCTGGTGGAGTGTAGGTTTAGACTAGATATTAGGAAGAAATTCTCTACTGTGAGTGGTGAGATGCTGGCACAGGTGGCCTAGAAAAGTTGTAGATGTCCCATCCCTGGAGTAGTTCAAGACCAGATTGGATGGTGCTCTGAGAAATCTGATATAATGAAAGGTGTCTCTGCCCATGGCAGGTGGTTGGAACTAGATGATCTTTAAGGTCCCTTGCAATCCAAACCAATCTATTATTTTAAGATTCACACCCTGGTCAGTATGTTGGTGTCATAAAGGAAAGTAGGCACAAATTCTTTTTGACTGGGGGCTTCTCTAGCTGAATATCATCTATGGTAATCTTATTATCACAAATACAAGCACATATGTGCTTGTATCAAAAATGTGATCCTGATTTAGTACAGCATTCAACAGACAAGATGCGGATTACTGAGGAGATCATAAATTGTATGGTTGACATGGCAAACACACTTGTAAACTTATCAAAGTTTGGAAAATTACAGAGTAAGTGTACATGTATTACGTAGATCAGACAAAGAAAATAATCAAAAGGCAGCACTATGTTGAGATTAGATGGCTGTGAAGAGCAATCAATCAAAGGCTATTAAAATTCCTGTTAGAGATTGAGAATTTCCATTACACTTTCTTTCTATGAAGCAGTCCATTGTAGCAGGTAAGAATGTGGTATTTCTACTGGTTACTTTTGAGTTACTTTTCCTATTTGGTAAGACAATCAAAGGCAAATTCAAAGCGAAAATGAAAAACAATAGGAAATATAGAGGACATAAAAGAACATATGTATTTATGTTTATATCCTCAGACTACCAGGCTCTTTATGAGAGGTCGTCAACAGATTTCGCTTTTGTACTTTGCTTCCTCCTCAATTTTCCTCAGTATGGGGTATTCTGTTTGAGAATAGTGAGAAAGAATCTATCTACTTCTGTGCTGCTGGTTAAATAAGCAGACTTTTCTTTTTTCTTAGTGAGGAAGAAGGAGAAGAACAGAAAAGGATTCACATGTGGAGTAAGGGTATAGTAGATCTCACAGGACTCTCAGCAGGGCTTCAATTAGTTCACCACTGCTTTATGTTGCCCATTTTTACTCCTGCTGGAGCACCAAACTTATGGTCATGGAGGTAGTTAAATCATAAAGTTAGAATCTGCAGAGAAAAGCAGAAACCTAATAACCTGCCTCCTCTCAGAAGCATTTTTCAAAACTTTTCTGCCCACATCTAACTGCCCTTTTATCAATCTCTTTAAGAGGTCAAGGATAGAGAAATCAACTCCATTACTATATTTTCCACTAACAGTACCAGATTTCAGAAGACCACTTTTTGTCCATTGAGTTCTGACCCAGAACTCTTTTTTTTAACCAGACAGGAGCCCCAAACTTCTATTATAGTTGTAGATTTGTGTCCTACAATTGTGTCAGCTGATGTAGTCCGTTACCTTTCTTTTGCATCTTCTCTACATCCTTTTATTGTTGCACTGTTGTCACAATTGTGTAGATCATTTTATAGGAAAGAATTTATAATCCTTTGTTTAGTTTCTTCCTCTGTCCATACTAAATTAGTTTTTGGCATAGACTCAGCCTCAACAAAAGGCATTTCTGTATTCTGTGCAAGAATAACTCTCCAGCTCTGAGAGTTACTCTTGTTGGACCTTGCTGGCAGGAAGGAAGAGACTTTCTGCACTGATGGGCTGCATGATCTCCTACATAATGAAAATGCAGCATGTGTGTTTGAAATGAAAGGAAATGAAGAATGACAATAGGGATTCTGTTATGTAAAATCCTCTTAGCTTTTGAAATGTCACTTTTAGTTGCCATGATGAAACTCTGAATAAAGGAGGTAGTAAACAAAAGACCTCTAACAAGGGCATACAGAAAAAATTGCACATTTGGAGTGGGCCTCTGCAGAGTATTAATGTCACGGTCCAGTATAAGAAGTTCAGTTGCACCGCTGGGAGATGTTATCGTTCAGATAAGATATTAAAATTATGTCCCATCTGCTTATTTCTAACACCACTTTGAGCTGATAAAGATCTCATGATACAGGCTCAAGAGATATGATGATTGTGGTGTTTGGGAGGATAGGGAATAGAGAAAAACTTTGCTTCCAGCTGGAAATCACCCTTTGTTAAATATTATCATTACAAATGAATTGGCAATTCTACAAACGTTCATGCATGCAAGATGTTATGCAAGGCTGACTGGTGACCATTCTGGTCTATCTAATAGTATTCACTAAAGCTGTTTTATTGTGAAGTTACCCATGAAAGTGGGGAAAAAAAAAAAAGTTGATATACTTGCAGAAGCAACTTTCATTAAGCACATTTCTGCTTTTTTGTAACAACAAATTCTACAGAAAATCAGGTTAAGTTTAAGAAAAGAAAAGAAAAGGTGTGTATTTAAATGCTTAAGGGTGAACTTAATACCAGGCAGATAATTTGGTAATCTGTTTATTTAATAAATTTCACCAAAAAAAGATACCAATTCAACATTTGAGCTGTATCTCACAAGTATGAGGTGCAGCAACTGCAACAGAAATATAATAAATCACAGTTCCAAAAAAATTATTTCCATGGTTATGAAATTTTATCTGCCATCTGTAGACGCAGTCCAGTGGGTAGGTGGTGAGACAGCAAGGCAAAACTCCCCACAGTGTTGTTTAGGCACAGGCTCTGAGTCAGCAAGGGCAGACCAATGTTTTGATTACTCTGCATGGGGAGGCATATGCTTCCTTTCAAAATCCAGGTCAAAAAAGCCCCATTCTCTGTCGCAAAGTTCAGGGGGGAGAGAAAAAGAGAGGAGGGAACAAGCAGTAGACACCATGAGAGAAGGCACCAGAATGAGATGATATGGAAGTACACAGGGAGGCTGTAATATGCAAAGGGAGACAGAAAGCAAGAACCAGTCATCATATGCTGGAAACAGCAACAGTGCAATAATTGCTAATTCATTATTGTCTTCTGTTGGAATTCAAGCAAGTGTTGCAATTTAGTACTAATACTTTTTCTAATTTGGTTAACAGCATCACTTTCAGTTTACTACTTTTAAAAAACAAGAAAGTTAAAGAAGAGGTGCATTAAGCATGGACAGAGAAGAGAAGGCAGGTTGTTAAAATGTAATCTCTTACAGATTTGATTGGTAAATTAAGGTTTTTAGGTTTTGATTTTGCATATTTGAGGTGAGTTTTAGCAATGTTGTTATTATATCAGTGTATATATACCTGTATACAGTATAAACACACACTTATACATTGTGCAGTGAAAACAATGAAAATTTAATTACATAGTGGTCTAAGTATTTATTAAAAATCATTGTTTTAAACTGTTGTCTATTATAACTTCAGGTTATTAATTGTACTTACTAAATTTTGACAAATACTCACAATTAATTATATATGATACATAATCCATAGCTGCATTACTTTTAAAGGATATTCCTTGCAAATCACCAAAATAATCACATAAAATGAGTCCTTACAGGTAAAAATATTCTTATTGCTTCCATGAGTTTATATGTTGATTGAACTACAACCCTATTCATATTATAAACCCTATTCATATTATCTTCCTTCATGCTGTGAAAGATCCATGGGTAAGTTATTAATATGTTCCTCAAACAAATTATTTGAATAATTAAATTTCAGAGTGTAAATGTAAATATTGGTTTGTAGGCCTATAAAATCTAATATTTATGTGACAGCCACTTTTTAAACAGGAAAAGCCTCAAAAGTATTAATCAAAACATAGAACAAAACCAAAATTCACTACTTCTATAGATCTCAAGTGACCAATGAAGACTTTATCTTTAATCTCAGAAACATACAAGATTTAGGAGATTATTCTAGTAAGTAAAGGGCATTGTTAGTTAAGGTAAACATTTGAAGCAGAAGCTGATCTCCTACTAAACCCTAGAAAACCTGAATCAATATTTGAGAAAATGTATCAAATGAATAAAAGTGTTGATTCTATCTTTAACTAGATTCCAAAATACTCAGAGAGATAATTAGCAGAATGTAAATAAAATTATGACAAAAAATCTGAAGATGTAAAATTTTCTGTGCATGCACAGAATCTGCAAGATTTTATATTCAAAATGTCACTGTTAACCATGAAATATTAATAGCAGCTCAAACATGAATTTATCTAAATGTATGACTATGAAAGAAAGGATTCATAGGATCACAGAAGATCCAGAGTTGGAAGGGACTCAAGGGTTTTTAAATCCAACTCAGAACTCCACACAGGGAAACCTCAAAGTTAAAACTTATATCTGAGAGTGTTGTCCAAACGCTTCTTGAAGAGTGACAGGCTAGGGGACATGACTACTTCCCTGGGTAGGTTTTTTTTCTGGTGGTTGCCCATGCTTTCAGTGGAGAACGTTTCCTTAATGTCCAATTTGAACTTTTCCTTACGCATTTTCAGCCATCACCTTGTGATCTGTCACCAAACACCGGAGAGGAGGACAGTATCTTCCTTTCCACTTTCTTTCATGTTGTACTTATATACAGCAAAGAAGTGACTCCTCAATTTTCTCTCTTATAAACTGAACAAATCTGTATCCTCATCCACTCCTCATAAGTTATGTCTTCTAATCCTTTCATCAACTTGTTGCTCTATTTACGAAAGAGTAATAATATAAAGATTGTGTATGTGAACTGAGAATTCTGGGTTTATGTGTATGTTTTCTTTATGAATATTTATTTTCTTACACGATCTTTCTTGGGACTCATCTCACTCAACTTGAGATACTTATCTTGTCCCATATCAGTTCCCGAATCATTCACTTATATTCCTTTCCATGATCAGTGGATAGGAAAAGGTACTTGGAGATACAATTAATCTTACAAGTCTGAATGTCTGGTTCATGATTCTTTTTCACTAGAAATTCTTTTTTTTCTCTTTACTTCTAAAAAGGGAGTCTTTAGTGACTAGAAAAGATATGAATGTATGTCACATAGACATGTAAAAGAAGGTATAGAGCATCCCAACATTATGTTCTGAGTATTAACTTCAGCCTTTAATTTAATCTTCATAGCATAGTAAATACCAGTAACAAGCCTTCTAAGTAAGAGTCCAAAACAATAAAGAATCTACCAGCTTTTGAGAAAAAATGAGGAGCATCTCTAATAGGACAGGGAAGAGCTTTAGTCTCTTGTTAACCAGAAACAGTTTAGTGCTGCTAATTTCATAACGAGACTATTTTTGCAATTCACTGACCTCATAACATCATGAGTTTAATGTCTAACATGAACTTTTGGAGTAAATTAAAACTTAATTTAGCCAGATTAAGTTGTAGGAATCACAGAACTTCATCTAGCAACTCCTGCATCAGGCTCCTTATTTGAATGAACCCTAGATCTCTTAGAAAACCCACCCATTCCACTCACAAAATAGAGGGATTCTCTTATCACCAAATTACATTTAATTTTCAATAATGGTAGTGTTAAGTATGTACCTAAAAACTGCTTTTAATATCTAAACTAAAAAAAAAAAAAAAAAAAAAAGGAAAATGGAGCCAGACTACATTAAGAGCTACACAGTTGAAAGATGAAAAGCAATGGCTTTAAGCTGCAGGAATTTTCAGTTGGACATAAGAAGAAAAATTGCAGAGTAAATGGGTAGGGTCTGGAACACACTGCATAACAAGACCATGAAATCTCCATCCTCAGGGACTTTCAAATCTGAGTGTTCAGAGCCTTGGTCAAAGTGATATAACTTTCAGGTTAGTACTGCTTTGAGCAGATTAGTCTAGATAACCTCTAGAGGTCCCTTCCAACCTAAATGATTACATGAATCTATGATTTTAAGAGGCGCTTCTTGTTTGTATGCTGAATTAGCATTTTAATGCATTCCAACTCTGTCTCCTATCAAAATTGTTCTTTTTCCTTCATGTGCTTGTAGACAATGATTTCATAATCTAATTTTGTGTATACATTAGTAGTTTCTATAATCTTGACCTGCCCTTGTAATTTTTTCCATCATATTTTTAATATTCAATATCCTTTTAAAGACAATCACTTAAAAATGCATATAGGTGTCCTAGTAAAAGTCTCTCAAGTGCTGTGCACAAATACAGCCTCCTCACTCTTATTTAATATTTTCTACTTTTACATTTAAAAAATATTTTCACCTACTTAGCTATGTTATTGCTCAGGGAGCTCATGTTCACTTAATTAGCTACTATTTCCTCTAAGTCCATCAGTGTCACTGAAGACCAGGACACCATTTCCCATCCTGCAAGTGTGACCTAGATAGTTTGTTCCTTGAGGTATGCCCTTTCATTTGGCTTTTCTTAAACATATGCTGTCCAAAGAAAAGTAATTTTCTTAAGAACATAATTTAGTTTAGTTGGTCTTTCCCCAATATTTATTACTCACTAGTTATCCATTACTAGCAAATTCTTCCAGATCATCAATGAAGAGGTTAAAAAGGAAGAACTAACTTTTCAGTCATCTGGTTATGCGTCCTGTTGACACTGATACTTCATTTATAATTACTTTCTGAAACATCTCTCATAGATGATATTTAAGCTTCATTGATTTTGCATAGCAGTATTTTCATCAGAAAGAAGAAAGACAAGGATAACTCCTTTATAGGAGTTTGACTGCATTATGTCAATGCAGTTATCTACTGCAGTTATCAACTAAACTTGTGTAAAAAGATATCACATTTCTTTGACAAGGCATATTCTCCATAAATCCATGCTGATTGCCATTTTAATCTTCACAGAAAAAAATCCCTTATCACCCACAGTGTCATCACTGTGAAAAAAACCCAGCTTAAAACCTATTTACCCTCTTTTAATACTGCCAGACCAGGTACACAGTTTAAAAAGAAAAAAGCCACCTCAGAGACTGTTATCAAAGTTAAATAGGGAGACATTATTCTCATAAACATGAGCTTTCTTTATACTCTTTTGATACTATGTAATATTTTTAAAATATGAATAAGCGAATGAGCATTTTTTGTACTTGCTAAAATGTAGTGTCTTCATAAGCACATGTCTGTAAGGGTGATCCTATTTATGTGTTTTGTCCTTTTTGTGTGTAGCCTTTGAGAAAAAAAAATGTCTGAATTAAGAGCATAAGCTATTATTGATGCCCTTTTCAATAAGGGATAATTTGGATGAGTTGCTGAACTGGTGTACTAGGACACAACCAAACTGGATAGCAGCCAGCTGACATCCTGAGAAGTCATGTAATACTATACATTAGGCTAAAGCAGCTACCAGATATATTATCCCAAAGCCTCTTTAAGCTCTTAACACTGGGGCTGTGAAAACATGCAGCCAAAAATCATTGCATTGTCAGGAATCTACCTGGAATTTCAATTGAAATCTTTCTGGAATGTTCCTGATTCTTTATTCTTAAGTGTGTGTTGGTTGTTTTGTTTTGTTTGTTTGTTTTTAAATTTTGTTGTTGTTGTTTTGTTTTGTATATATATATATATATATATATAATATTGGTCTAACCTCATAGAAAAGATCATACTGAAACTTTCTTGCCAACATAGTAAACAACCAGCAAAAGGCAGTTGTTAACTAGTTATGCTGGTAATTTGATAGCCAAGGGACAAAGAACATGTTAGAGTTCTGTTATTAATTTGTTTTATATGTGTTCAGTACTATGTAAAACATGGTTCTACTCCAGAGATATTCATAATCTAAATAGACTAACATAGCAATCAAATCCAATGCCCTGTTCCAAATTAAAGACCTTATTGGAGTGACTTCTGTGAATATGCCTTATCTGAAACAAACCAATAACATAGGGTCAGTGTTACGGTAAAATTCCAGTAGGCAGCTGTCCTGATTTTCACTAAGATAAAGTTAGTTTTCTTCCTAGTAGCTGGTTCAAAGCTGTGTTTTGTATTCAGTAGGAGAATAATGAGACAACACACTGATGTGTTTTTGCTGAACAGTGCTTACCTGAAGTCAAGGACTTTTCAGTGCTCTGCCAGTGAGGAGGGGCACAGGAAGGTGGGAAGAAGCATGATCTGACAACTGACCCAAACTGGCTAATGGTATATTCCACATCATAGAATGTCATGCTCAGTTTTTTAAACGGGGGGAGTTGGCCAGGAGACACTGATCACTCTTGAGGATGGGTTGGACATCAGTCAGCAAAACCCATGACTTTTTCTTTTTTCCCCTGATTCTCCTCTTCATCCCACCAGAGAAGGGAAGAAGTGAGTAAGGAGCTGCATGGTACTTAGTTCCCAACTGGGTGAAAACATGGCAGCACCTAACCCACACACAGCCACTCACTTGCTCCCCCACAGATGGATGGGAAGAGAATTGGAAGGGTAAAAGTGCGAAAACTTGTGGGTTTAGATCATAAAGAGAGTTGTTTTTTTTTTTTTTTTTAATGGAATGAAAAAAGGACAACAAAGAGAGGGGGAAAGGAGGAAACTACAAGGAAAACTGGCAATGCAAAAGAAAACAATTGCTCAACACTGATCCATCAGACAGGCTCAGAGCAAGTCCGCTGGCAATGACAGCCCTGGGCAATGACAGCCACCAGTTTTATTGCTGAACACGATGTCTTACAGTATGGGACATCCCTTTGATATGTTGAGGTCAGCTGTGTCCCCTCCCAGCTCGTTGTGCACCCCTGGGCTCCTCATTGGTGGGGTGGAGTGAGCAGAAGAAAAAACTTTTGATCTGCGTGAGCCTTGCTCAGCAAGACTGAAAATATCCCTCTGTTATCAATAAACTGTTTCCATCACAAATCATAGCTCTGTATCAGCTACAATTAATATATTTAACTGTGTTCCAGTCAAAACCAGCACAGTCACTAAGTACTTTAAAAGCGAAATACTATGTAAGTGTTCACTATTAGTAAGAACCATTATACCGATAGTTTCCAAGGAAGGATGACAACGATAATGAGATAAGAAAGAAAAGCTGTACTGAAATATGATGTTTTGTTGAATTAAAAAAACCCACAACATAGTTTGATCAAGTTAGAGAAATTTTACCTTTTTGTTTCTAATCTACAAGCCAGGACTGTGGCGCTCTCCTATTAAATTCCACTGAGTTCAACGCCTGTCTTCAGGAGCTGCACATTTGTAATTAAAAGGAGATTAAGGTAATTTACTACTCTCTTCTCTGCTGCCCACTAATTTTCTTTCAAAAGGAATATCAGTGCACTTCGGGGATCCAAGCACACTAACCACTTAGAGATAGCAAGGCCCTAGTAAATAATATAAGTGGACATTATCACATCTTTCTGTACTAATCTAGTAATTGGATTGATCTGCCTCTTCTTAACAGTGACAAGGTAGTGAAAGCTTTCTGAGATTAGAGTTTCTCTGAGTTACCTTTTCAATCAAGAAGATGATCCAGATTGCCAGTTCCTTAATATTTTCAACAGGCACTTTTCATTCATTCACAAAAAGCCTGGGATTCATCTGATGATATGTAAGTCTGTATCTGAGCTGAGCCCTAAACTCACACATCAGAGCAATAAGTATTTTTAGCAGGCAGTTCACTAGACACAGCATAGCAATATAAATCATTCCCTAATATTTTTTTTGTCTTCTTTCTTCCATGAATAGTAAAATAGGATGACTTGCTTAAATGCAGATGTCTATACTGTGGTCGTCTAGATCAACATCAATAAGCTGATAGCTCTGTAATGGTATGCAAGTTACCCTAGGGCACCTAAGACATTTACACAAAGCTCACAAACGTGATCCAAGGTTTATGGGAAATTCACATTATTCTCTAGTGATAGATGAAGGCTATAGGGGGAAGTGACCTTGACTTTGGACAAAATCCCCAACTGACTAAGTTTGGTAGTCAACTTCCACCCTTAGACATGATGAATCCCAGACAAGTGAAGTAATGTGTCATATTCTGAGTAATTCTCCTCTCTCTTCAGTATTTCATGGCTCCTGCTACTCATTAAACCACAAAACTGAAAGACATTGATTCAGTAATGGCCATATGTAAATAATATGGATTAGGGGCTAATATGGCATAGTAGCAGGATTATTGTTTCACTTTTCAAAAAATTTAATTTTCTCATTCAAACAAACTGTTGAACTTTGAGGTTTATTCACTGCGAATTTGCTCAAAACAGTGTTACATCGTTACTATTTCTTCATCAGGAAAGTTGTATGTAATTTTGTGTGACACTGACAGAAACTGTGGGATAAATATTTTGCTTTTCCATTGGGATGTATCAGCTACTTAACAGCTGAAACAATAGGAAGTTCATGCTTATTGTTCAGCCTACTGGATAAATGAGTGTATCTCCTAAAACCTGTTAAAAAATTAATTACTTTTAGGATGCACAAGACAATACTAGCTTCAGTAATGCATGCATTTCTTTGGCATAGAATTACTGCATAATGTTTAAAGACAGCTGTTTCTCCAAAAGCCAGAGATGGTAAGACAGATGGATAGGCAGAGGGGTGGCCAATTCCTCAGAGGCTTTCTCAATTGCTTGCCATATTCAAAAGGTGGAAGATAATGATTTACAGTGTAGCAGAGCTTAGTAACTTAAATAGTTTGACTTGTTTTTTTAATACTTGCATTAATACACTTGCTGTTCTCTTCTGCTGAGGGAACTCATTTCAACATATATGCTTTGTAACATCTGAAAAAAGCTATTTCAAGGGCACCAGCCTTCTCATCTACAATAAAAAGCAATCAAATAATCGTTAAAAGCAATCCACATGACAGTACAAGACAATGTAAATAACAAAAATTCCATGCTATATCCTTTCATATCACTTCTATTGCTGCCCACATGTAAAATATTTTGAAATCTATCAGTAGCTATTTGTGCCATTATATGAAGTTGAAGAATGAATGGGCCAAGCTTTTTGTGTTGAGTTCTCTCCCATAATTCTGGGGTTTCAATATTAAATTATAGTTTATGAACAAGAAAATATGCAAATGTGATACTCTGTAAAATTACTGAGTATTTATTTGTGACATAAATTTAGTATTTTGCAGCTAAATACAAAATAGGTACTTCTCTATTCACTGTCTCCTTATTAAAGCCACTCCTTATGATCTCTCTCTTACTTAAACCATGATTCATGAAGTCACACTGCATAGAGATAAATAAAGCTGTGCACAGAGGATATAAGCTACAAAGCACACAAAAAGTATCCAAACAATAGAGTGTAAATGCACATTACCACATGACTGAGCTAGCACAGTGTCCCAGCACTTATAAGTGTTTAAAATGACTGTGACTTTCTTTAAAAAGCAAGCTATTTGAGACTAAATATAGAGCTTGCATGGTGCAGTGCCAATTCAGTCTCAAAAAAACCAGTTTTACTCAATATTTCCCTCAACATTTACACCTAAGAACAGTTACCCAAGAAATATTTATATTCCTTAAAACATGGATGAAAAACTTCTATCATATTTTTAAAATTATTCTGTTACATGATTTCTTTAGAAATTGTGAGAGTTAAGAATTAGTTACTTGTCAGTTATTGATTCAGTGTTGCAGCTATCTAATCAATATTCACTCCTGGAGTATTTGTGGCAGCATTTTCATTATATTCCTTCAAGCAAGGATCTGTAAATATGTTTTAAAATAAAAGCTAAGAATTCTCTTTCATTTAGATGATTCCAGGGAGTAAGGACTAAAAACTATGACAAGATTCCTCCTTTTGCAAGAATTATCAATATCGAGATAGGAAAATCTGACCTTGGGGCAGAAAGAAGAAACCTATGTATATTTTGAAATAGAGGTGCAAGAAGCAAGTATGAATGAAGATGCTCTTCAAAAGGCTAAAAATAATTTTATTTTAAAGCCATTTCAAACTTTTTGGTGAATGTGAGAAGGAACTCAGAGTTCTTCAGCACTGGCAGTTGACAGTTGCAGAGTACAGCTAAAAGATTCCAAATACCCTTTGAGACAGAGCAGTTAATGTAGCTTGGAATGAGGACACAGAGAAAAAAGAAACACTGAGAAAGAGGAAAGAAGAACAACAGATGGCATAGCTGAAGTATAGTCAGCAGCATAAACTGTAAGGGAAACAAACAAATCCCAAAGGCTGCGAGTAATAAATTTGCACAGTGGGGAACACAATGTTCTGGAGAAACTTCAGTCAGAAAATAAACTGTGCATCAATCCAAAGCTTTCTGTTTAGTGCTAGTTGTTCTAGTTGATTATCAACAAGCCTGTGGAATTTTTCCCCCTACAAGTCTGTTTTGAGACTGCAAGGACCTGCAAGAGAAAGAGACTTTCCCTGAAGCACCTGAGCTGCCCTTGCAGAACTATGTCAATGCTCTGTGGCCTGAAGAAGAAAGACTCACCACATCAGGAGAGACACCAGTGCTGAGTAAGGCAGCCTCATCTGCTTCCCATAGAACACCAATGTAAGGAGAAAAGGCAGCAGGTGATATTAGTGGGTGACTCTCTTCTGAGAGGTACTGGTGCACCTGTTTGATGACCTGATGTGCCTTCTAGAAAAGCGAGCTGCTTACTGGGGACTCATATCAGGGATGTCACTGAGAGACTACCAAGCCTCACACAGCTCACTGACTACTATCTGTAGCTGTTGTTTCACATGGACACCAGTGATACAGCCAGGAGTTGTGTGAGGAATATCAAGAAGGATTACAGAGCAATGGGAGCAGTGGAAAAGGACTTGATTTTCATCAATCTTCTTGGTCAAAGGGAAGAATTTTGAAAGGCCCAGTCAAATCTGATGAATCAACAAGTGGTTACAGAACTGGTGCCACAGACAGGAATTTGGCTACTTAGACCATAGGACTTGATTTAAAAACCTGATCCACTGTGGACCACTGGAGGCTGGGAGGAGAATGGAGGAGAGACCAGGGTATGTCTGTTGATGAGAAGCTCAACATAATCCAGCAATGTGTGCTTATACAGCCCAGAAAAACGATTTTGTCCTGGGTTGTACCAAAGCAAGGGTGACCAGCAAGAAGGTGATTCTGCCTCTCCCCTCTGCTCTGGTGAGACCCCTTCCCAGAAAACCATGTATAGCTCTGGGGACCCCAGCACAAGAAATACGTGGACCTCTTGAGTGAGTCCAGAGAAGTTCCACAAAGATATTTAGATGGTCAGGGTATATGAAGGCAGACTGAGAAATTTGGGTTTGTTCAGCCTGGAGGACTGTTCAAGGAAGACCTTAAAGGACCTTCCAGTATCTAAGAGGGGGAGACAAGAAAGACAGAAAGAGACTTTTTACAAGGATCTGTAGTGATAGGACAAGGGGTAAATGCAAGTGATAGAGACATATTCACAGACAAAATTTAGACTGTGATTGTGGAGCTACTGAATAACGTGACTACATCTCTGTCTCCTCATGCTCATAACATGATTAGGAAAGGTGACTCAGAAATAAAAGAACATTGCTGCTTAGGCTGGTATTATTTGGAGTTTGAGACCTCCCTTCTGAGGTTAACTAAAAGTATGTCTGGAGCATGACATATAGATCAGCTGGAAAAGAAACTAACCACTCAAAAGTCCTGCATTATTCTGGCTTCACTGAGCAGATTAATATAAACAAATCCAAAAACATATTAAAAGGAAATAAAGAAGGAGTAAATGGCTAGTCCATTAAGAGACAAAGTACAGACTTGGGCATCAGAAACAAAAAGTTGGTATCACAACTAATTTTGAGCTCACAAATAAGACTAGAATTCACATGTTTTCTTCCAGAAAAACAATTTGCAGAAGAATAGCTTGGCTACATTGTCCTCCAGTAAGGACAGTTTGGATTTGCTAGACTTTCCAATACACCTGCACAAGAGTTGCATTTGAAGGGCACGACCTGAAAGAAACCAGGAACTTCTGGACCAGCTTCTGATGGTCAAATAAGATTCCCCATGACTCTTCAATTTGCAGTACATGAATCTACTGAAGCAATCTATTTGAGCCCAAATATCTACTTCAAGGTGAGCTGAACCTCCACTCCAGCCTTTGTCATATTATATCAACTTCACCCCAGCTGATGGTTGCAGTTTAGACTATGCTACATACACACACCTGCAAGTAGACACCTAGATATCTTAACATGGAGCTGAAAACAGCCCTGTAGGAGATACTTACCTCATCTCAGAGATGTGAGTAGGAGTATGATTCAGTTCTAACACATCCATCTAGGGCTGCTGAGGCATCACAGAGTAGTTGAGCCATTTGTAAGGTGGTTACATATGACAAAGTAGAAGAGATTTGCACTATTCTGGACTAGCAGCTGCAGACCAGGTGAATGCCTTGGGACATCCCATTTGGTACTAGATACTTATTTGGACAACTAAATTGTGAGGGTCTATGTCACTGAAACCTCTATCTCATCTAATCTCAAAGATTGCCCTTGTGAACAGATAGTAAACCAAGAGCCTGACACATCTCAAATAAAATCCATTCTTCTGAGGTAGTGTCTAAATTAGGTCATTGCTGTAATCTATGAATGCCTATACCTTTCTACTAACTATAAAGTAAATTAAGATGATGTAATGTAAAAGTAGGTATTGAAAAAAAGATTAGTTGAATCACAAATTTTTAACCCAGACTACAAACAACAGCTTTACTGAAACTTAAGAAGAAACGAGATATTTAGGGTCTGACTTCTGCATTGTTAAGAACAGTAAGGTTTTGGACATTTACTTTAATGAGAACAAAACCGGAGTCTTATTTTAAATCAATAGGACAAGCTTCACCAAAATCACAACTAGTAAAACTGTTTTATAAATGCAAACATATATATATCAAAAAGATTATAAAAAATAAATTGAGATTATACACTTTTAATATCTGCAAAATAGGGCTGAATAGCAACAGCAGGAGCTACGAGCTGAAATTTCTGACAGGAGATGGCTTGTAAAAGCTCACTGAGTGGCAGAAAAGGCCCTTAATAGCCACAAATAGCCAAGGTACAGCAATTATCTAGAGATGAAAAAAAATAGCATAGTGGGAAACTACACACTGTTTCACTTAGCTCCAAAAATTGTAGTAAACTACTTTTAGTGTTCAAGAGGATTTCTAGAACATCTACACAGGGAAACACAAAAGGACCAAAATACCACAACTTTGCAGAAAAATTATCTTTTGTGAATAGGGAAGTGGAATATTCGCAGTTCCATCTGTCCAGGGGCATAGAATTGAGGTATAGTAAATGCCATCCAGGTAGTTTTGCAGTCAGTATTTATATCAAACAGCACGATGTTGCATATGGAACATCTCCATAAATAGGATATCTTATCTCAGAAGATATCAATCAACAATGAAAAGACTCCTCAAAATAATTGATTCATGGACTTTCAATGCAAAAGTGCTCTGTTAAAAATAGGTGACTTTTATACTTAGGAGTTCAGCACAAAGTTTATGTTTCCTGGTGCTATGTGTAGTCTTTGGAATAATTAACATTAACATTTCAGCATTATATTTTGAAATCTTTCTATCTGCTGGACCTCATTTCTTTAATGTACAGCCTCAATTTTAGTTTGTTTAATTGCACTTCTTTTTGCTCTTTGAATAATTTTCAAAAACCTAAATCAGAATAAAGTACTTTTCCTCTTGAATATAATGTTATATATTCCAGATAACTTGGAAGGATCTCTAAAAAGTCTACCTCCAATTTAGAACTGAAGAACGCATCCAAAGCTAAGAGGATGATTTTGGCTAATCATCTGACAGTAAATATAGACTGATAATGAATACTGTAGCAGTGAAGTGGACTAAACTGGAATAACTGTCTAATGACAGGAACCTGTTTTTCACCCTGGAGTACTGTGTTGATCTCTGGGGCCTCCAACATAAAAAGTATGTGGATCTCTTAAAGTGGGTCCAGAGGAGGGCCGCAAAGATGATCAGAGGGATATAGCACCTCTCATATGGAGACAGGCTGAGAGAGTTGATGCTATTAAGCCTGGAGAAGAAAAGGCTCAGGGGAAACCTTATAGCACCCTCCAGAACCTAATGGGAGGCTACAGGAAAGATGGAACAGAATTTTTACAAGGGCATGTAGTGACAGGACAAGGGATAATAGCTTTAAACTGAAAGATGGTAGGGTTAGATTAGATATTTGGAAGAAATTCTTTAATGTGAGTGTGATGAGGTACTGGAACAGGTTGTCCATAGAAGTTGTGTAAGACCAATCCCTGGAAGTGTTCAAGCCCAGGTTGAATGGGGGCTGGAGCAACCTGATCTGGTGGAAGGTCTCCCTAGCTCTGTGTGTGTGTGGGTGAAACGAGGTAGTCTTTGAGGTCCCTTCCAACCCAAAATATTCTGTGATTCTATAGTATTAAAGTTCATTTATTTAAATTCAAGATCAACTAATAAAAAGCCCCAAATGTATATAAAAGAGTATAGATATCATGTGCTATTTAGAGCTCGTCCACCATTCTCCATTAAACCTTTTTTTGACTGAAATTAGAATTTTGACTAAAACAAAATAAATGCTAAAAACTCTCTTTTTCCTTAAATATGTTGGAAAACAAAATTTTCAAAACTGTAATGTGGGATTCATCTCACTTAACTTTAAGTGTATAGCATAGACATGTTCACCAAAGCTAACAACCTTTGTCTTCCCTTTTAATAAATTTTAGACATCTGTTGTAGAAGGAGATGAAGTATACCCAAGAAATACCTGTTTTTCTCTATTATTCAGTTAAAGGCAGCATATGGCAGGCTCAGATGTAGAATTACACTGTTTATAGATGCACCTGATAAAATTAATCCCATTCCAAACTTCTTAAAAACAAACAAACAAAAAAAGATAATCCTGAAACATTTTAAAACTCTGGTCCATTGGTCTCCCATGGTTCTATGCCTGACATTCCCTTATTAGGTTCCCTGCTTCTGTGTCTCTATGCAGTCTCCAGATGTGCTGCTTCTCCTTTCCAAAAGGGAGAACAGAACTCACAACTGACAGTACAAAGTGACTTTCAAGCCTGGTCTTTAAAGGGAAGAAGATAAAGAGACAACCGTTCTTCCCAAACTCCAAGGCCTGAAATGACAGTTGAGAATCTAGGCATTAAACTTTTTCTCCAATAACTCCACATTTTTCCCTTGAGAGGAACATATTTTCTGTCTCAGTTTAACTGCCCATTTTTTTCTGTTCAGAATTTTCCACTTTCTTAGCATGAATTTGTATTTCTGTGAAATTCCATTGCTCAGTATGAGGAATAAAAAAAACCCAACTCCAATTCCTTCCTTCTTTGCATTCCTAAAATCAGAGCTATCCCTATTAGAAACACCCCTTCTTGGAAGTGTTAATGCTACCACTGAGTTGCTTTTGAACACATAAAACAATTTGACAGTGGAAAATTAGATCTTGAAAGGTAGAGACCTTTCCTCAGTCACAAGAAGCAGATACAGTTGTCTCTGAGAGAAATATACTGAAACTTTCACAGAAGTGTCAGAAATTACTTTTTCTTCAGTCACTGTTGTTCAGTCAAAAGAAGGAATCTGTATAGGACTCTGAAGAGAAATATACCCTATGGTCCCTTGGGATGTTGTGACATACGTGTATGGGAATGAGCAAAGGAGAGCCAAACTTTTATAACAAATATGCCTATCATTTACAGTTCTATTTTGACTTTCTGTTTGACTCCAGTCAAAATCTGGAGAAACCTGCAAAACTCATTTACAAACACGTAGCATCATTGCTATCTGCTTCCTCACCATTAAATAGAAAATCTGGCAGCAGAGACACCACACTCCCAAGAATACAGTTAATTGGCAGAAGCCACTTCACATGCCTGTTTCCACCATGAGACTCCTGTGTGTAAACAGCAGAGGAAAATAACTCTCTGGCCCATATAAACACCTGTGCAGTAATGGTAAAAGTGGAAGGCAGTCTTTCTAAATATGTACTGAAGAAATTTCTGATACCTTTTCTGAAGTGCACTTTATTTTTTGTTTTCAAAAATACATGTTTGAATGCATTTTGTAGTTTGGAAAGGTACTGTCAATGAGCATTTCTCATGAGTATTCTTGGTGTCACTCATTTAATGATCTGAAATCTCAAACTGTTCAAATGAAAACTGTCTCTGGCATTGTGAAATTGTGCCAGGTAAATGGGCACTCTTTTTCTTTACTATCTGTCTATAGAATTTTTTATCTCCCATAATAATCAGGCCAAGTCACCTTTGGTAGCTGAAAATCTGTGGCTTGATGTTAAAAAGCAGGGACACAAGTAAAGTTTAAGAACTATAATTTCAAGGTAATATATAATTCAGGTGCTATAGCAGCCTATAAAATTTTGCCAAGGATTGAAAGTGACTGAAGAAAGCTAAAGTAATGGCATAGCAATCTATTTGCAGTTACAATCCTTGCTACTGGACTTAGAGTAATACCGTTTCAGTCTTTTTTTCAGTTTTGAGCATGGTTAATTGGAATTAATTTATTAAATTTCATTAAAAAAACACAAAACCCAAAAAATTACGTCAATCAGCTATTGGATATCACAAGAAGGAAAGCACTGAATGGAAGTTCATTTTTACAGTTAATCAGACTGAAGTTGTGATGTTTTAGCAGCCTCTAGATTCAGATCTTACAAAAACTTACAACTGAGTTTGCAATTCGAGTTCCTCTTCTTTTTAATTAAGCCTTCTTTCAGGGATAGGGAGCTATATCAGATACAGCAAAGAAGTACTTGTTTTATCAGTGTGTCTTAGAATTAACTGTTATGAGTAAGCTGACAGCTGTAATATGTGTATAACTTGTGACGTTACTATTGTTTTCCATTCAAAACTATAACATTTTAAACAGTGAAAGCCAAAATATTGCACCGTATTGAAATGCAACTTCACAGAAAATAAATATTTTCCTAAGATATCAAGAAAAAGAAAAAAACCCAATAAAACATAAATAACCTCTAGCAACTGAAACTCCTTCCCAGAAACTCTGTAAACCCAGCTCCAAAATCAGCCCACCAGCATTTGTTCTTAAAAGAAGAAACTACAGGAAGACTGCAGTCACTTTATGCTTCCTCTGTTGCTAAATCAAAGCAATTAAAACCTATCCATATATGCCTCCAGTAAGACCTTTCTCTTACCATAACGTCACCTTATAGGACTGCATTTCTAATTGAGGCACCTTGTTATATGTTTAAATTTTGTTGGGATGAAATAATGCTCAAAAGAGAGATTCTGCAGCAGATATTTTGGTCTGTATTATGCAGCTGTAAACTTGATTTTAAGATCCATTTACCAGTGTGGGTACGTCACCCTTTTAGAGAACTGTCCATTTTTACATTGCACTGTTGTGCATCAGGGAACTGAAATTTATTGTATATCATACAGGTTGTCTATTTTGGCCATATCAGTGAATGAACATGAGCAGTGTGGCATCTGCCTTTCAGCACCCTGCAGGTAGAACCATAGAATATGATAAAATATCAGGTATATCCTGATAAGGAGATATCATGAGACCAGTAAGCATTTCCCTGTAACAAAGCCTGTCCCCAGGTATAGGGAGAAGTAAGGCAGCACTGCGGGAAGATCGATTGCAATGGGCTACACAGGAGCAGTGCTGTGCAAGAAAGTAACAGAATCACTACAGAGTCTGATAACTCTCAGCTGTGAAAAATGCTGTGATTTCTTCTCTTAACCTTTCTCAACGGATGCCTTGTAGCCGCTGCCTACTGGAAGATGTTGGGGAGTGTTGTGCTCTTGTCACACAAGAGCCTGAGA
The DNA here is from genome assembly GCA_038380795.1 of Pyrocephalus nanus. NCBI lineage: Eukaryota > Metazoa > Chordata > Aves > Passeriformes > Tyrannidae > Pyrocephalus > Pyrocephalus nanus. The sequence continues at coordinate 39,092,534 of CM076259.1, forward strand.
TGAACACTGTTTGGAGAAAGCTCAAGCCTGGAGGGAGTCTGGCAGTCTACTCGGCTTGACTGCACCAACTCACTGAAGTGCTAATTGGAGCATGTCTCTGTTAATCGTGTTTGGGTGGGAAAGTATGAAAATCTTGTGCTAACATGGCCTACCCATCCATTGATCATTTTACCAAACAGAACTTTTCATTGTCATGTTATTTGGTGCTCTATTCCCTCCACTAGATCATGAAACCTAATCTTAACCTAGAAATGACTTAGACTTTTTTTAGTGGAATATTTACCATTATGCTCAGTGTCAGTGTAACCTAGAAAACGTCTTGAATATTTGATAAATAGCAAACAGTCTATGCCTAGGATCATTTCCTTTTCTGTGCTAAATTAGGAAAAATATTTTTTTCCCCTTCTTTTAAGAGAGATAAGTAAGGCCTATCCACTATAAAAGCTAAATTCCCTCTTAAATACTCTGAGAGCTAAAAGGATTACTCATTGAAACTGTATTTCTTTGCTATCCCATAGGTAATATGAAAGATGAAAGAAAGAAGAATGAAAGAAGATGACTATTTAAATCTAACATCCTTCCCAAGGAGGAACTTAAAGTTAGGAAGAGCTTAAGTGTCATAAAATGGAAAAAACAATCGAGTGGGCATTTCAAACTCTGAGATTGGTTTATGTTCCTTTGAGACAGAGTAGTGAGTAGAGCAGATGAAGAGGAATGAGGAAGCCTGACTTCCCTACAAAAAAAGGTTGCATGCCTGTGAACATATAACTTTGGTTATAGTAATATTCTGTATGATTTCTTATATAATGAAGATAAAAATACTCCTCTACATTTTTCCAGTTGATGGGTGTAGAGTAAACGACAGAAGACAAAGGCTAAATTTTACTACAATTTTTATGAATATCTTTGAGTCTTTATGCATCTTTAAATATACTGTGTAGCTTCAGAAAGTGCATAGTTAACCCATGCTAATAGGTGACAATGTGAGACAAATACAAAAGGAATGTGGGACAAACTTGTAAATTGCATCCTAAATCTAGCAATGTTACTAAAAACTGAGTCCTAGAAGAATTTGATCATCTGCCTTTCAGTGGTAGAAGGTAAAGCACAGCTACTAGGTTCAGCTGTCATGAAAACAGCATTTACAATTATGAAAGATACCTAGATGTCCTCTGCCATCTTGGATTCAATTTGTAAGAGCAGAAAATTCAATTACTATTGTAGTGCCTTGGTTTACTATTCTGTGACCCTACATCTTCTTTATATTGAGATTGTATCACACATGAAAATACAGTTATTTCTCTGAGAAAAACTCATACATTTGGCTAGTCACCAATGGATTTGGACTGCACAGGTAATGAAGAAAGCTTTCACAGCTATTTGAAAAAGTATACCAAGAAGAGCACATTTATTTGAATTCATTAGACTATAGCTTACCTTCTTTTTCCCCTAGATTCAAATTAATCTTGATAGGAATAATTAATTTTCAGTGTCAAGATTTAATAATATATTAATCTCAAATTATCACCAACTAATTACATTTCATATTTTGGAGACCTGTAACGTTCCATGATTTGCTGTTTCTGTTTCTATTTCTTGAATCACAGATACTCTGAGCTTATTCTTTTCTTCCTGCTTGATGGTTGTCCAAGTTTTGTTTTAAAAGTGTGTTCATTCAGATGGAAGATTCCTTTGGATAAAACAAGATCTTTTTGTTCCTCTTAGAGGTTTTACAAACTTTTCATTATGCAGTAATAAAGAAATTAGTTTCTGTCTTGAGGGAGGTTTGAGAAATATTCACCTGTAGCTATTACCAATGTTACTGGAGCATGCCCAGATAATACTGCATTATTGTGGTAGAAAGATTAGTTAACAAATTCAGAGTGTTTGATCTGAAATATGGATATGTTTTCCCACTTGAGACATATGCCCCATAGGCTAGATTCTGTGTAGAGCTGGATTAGCATTGACATTCCTCCTAGAGCAGTATAAAGTCTAAGATATCTGATCATATTTGATCAGTCTAAATTCAGGGAAATACAGATCTTCATTTACCCCAGCTCCTCAGCTGTGGTAAATGCTTCAGCAGTGCCACTGTACTCTCAGCACAGTCTTTCCATGGTGGTATCACAGTGTCCTTGAGTGGCTGGGATAAGTAGTAAGGCAACTATAAAGCAAATGCAGCTCTATGTTTTGATTAGGATATGAGTCTTCGTGGTATTGTAGGACAAATTCAAATTGGCTTCAGTGGGAGGACTGTGTAGCAAAGGTAAACACTGCAGCCATATAATGCTACAGTGCTAGTAAATTCCTCACAGAAAGAATTGAAATGCAGCAAAACTGAGAAGTGGTTTTACTGATGCTCTGAGTTCTAGCGTGGAAGATGTTGTACCTCTTCAGTTCAGGGTCCATGTCCAGAGAAGCTGAAGCCTTTGCAAGGTGAGTTTCTAAAAGGAACACATAGAGTAGAGGTACACCAAGTAAAGCACGTAAGCTCATGAGTCTGGTAAATTCTGACCTTTATCTTTTATTAAACTTAATGCTATGCTGGCTTAACATTTTCCTCTTAAAAATTTAATTGGAGATTAAACGTTCACAGTTGGAAATATTTCCTTATTCAACAGAACTTCAATCATTATTTATTTACTATATGTCTGACCCAGGCTGCAAAGTCTTGCTTTGAGTTTGGAGAGAATCAGCTGTAGCCTAGCAAAAATAATTGCTGCTTCATCAGATTCTCTGGTCTTAAAGATTTTCTTTTCAGCTGTTTTAATATAGCTGTGTTAAAATATTTGTCATGCTTCCAGTAGTGTGTGCTGCACTCCAAGGATTACTTAGGCATCATAAAAGTTGTCTTTTGTGTTTATTATTGAAATGAGGTTATGTTGACAACATGCTAAATATTGGGTTTGAGTTATTCCACAAGCACCACATGAGGAAAAAGATACTGACTTAAAAAACATGAAACCATTACTTACATGTTAAATAGCACTTAATGTTTAAAAATACTCTGTGTGTATTGCCATTATGAAGTTACTAAGGAGTTTTTATTGCATTAAGCTTGAGGCCATGACAAATTCTTAACTAGACTCTGTAGTTTAAGCATATATCAAGAAATAATTAAGGGCCAGAGAAAAAAAGCACAAATGTAATAACAAAGGTCAGTCTGATACTACTGAATTTAGGTACTTAAGTTAAGCATAAATTCTTCCTGTGTATTATAGATGAAAAGCAAACAGAGAGAGTACTTATCCAGGACAATTCAAGCTTCTAGTGAATGTGGCAGCCTTCTGCACATCACTGTTTCTCTCCACCATCAGTAAAATGAGCTATAAGAATCAAACTCTGTTAGATGCTGAATGTCAAGTTTGGCAAATGTGGTTTGATGTCTCAAACTGTCATCTGGAAGAGGAGGGGGCAAAGTTCATATGAGAACTGGAGGAGTCCTCTAGAGCTTATGTTCTGTTTCAGTTGGCTGCATAAAACATAAATGGGTAGACTCCATCTTAACAATAGTTCATATTCTGTATGCCTACTTGTGGCTGTCAGAAAGGTATTCTGGAGCTAACATCTGGTTGAAAAACACATCCTGATTTGGAGCCTAAATTCATTCAAGGATATTTAAACAAGCTTGTTCTTGTGCCAACATTGTCCTTTAGCTTAAACAGTTTGGTGGTTTGTTTTTTTTTTCCTTCTTTGGCATTTATCTCCCTCATATGCTTCCAGCAAGCAATCATATGCCTCTTGACCTCTGTTTTGCTAGAACAAATAAATCAGATTCTTTTGGGACCTACCCACATCACAAATCACAGTGCAGTGCAGATCCCTGCACTTCCAGCAAACTGAGTAGCTCTGGGTCAGGAGACACATAGTACAGAACAATGTACACATAGTACCCAAGGCAATTATACTGCTTCTTCCAGATCTGACTCAAATTAATACAATGCTACTGGAAACCACATAGGTTGTGTCATTTAGAAATGTCAGCTCAGGCTATTACAGCACTCAAGCATGATGCTCCAAATAGTTTCACTTTAATTTTGTCATAAAATAGGGTCTCACTTGTCTGGCATATCTTTGTAGACTATCTTATACTTGTTCTGCTGTGAATGGATCGGTGTTGAACAAATGCAATTAAAAGTTTTATATGTGGTTTGGGCATGATTAAATATTTTCTGCCATGTTCTTATGATTATTGATCTAGAATTATAAGGCATCCTAATGTTAAAAATATTTTTCTCATGGGAAAAATAAGAAATAAACTTGAAGGGCATTATCACTTTTTGACTTTCTATTAAGAACTTCAATATCTGTAGTAAGAAATGTCTTCCAGCATCCCTGATTCCTGTTATTGATATCAGAAGTTCATTACAGATTTATGTGTTTTTTTCTGCTTCAGTTGAACAAAAAGGTTTAGACTGATTTGTCTAGTATTTCAAAATTACATGAAAATTACTTCACCTCTACTACATTTAGGAACATATACGCATTCTTGTTAGGTATTGTAGTATAGCTTCTGTACTTCAATATATGGAAGCAACTACTTATGTGCAATATTGTGTGAAGAACCAGTATGCACACACACACACACATCCTGCCCAAACCAGTGATTTTCTCCAAGAATTAAAAAAAAAATCCGAATTGTAGCAATAAAAAGACCATGGCAACATAATCCTCTCGAAGTAACAAAGACTTAAAGATAGGAAAATGACACATTCTCAGCAGCAAGCACTGGAGACAATCTCAATCACAATGATTAAAATGTTTGATGCGAAGGAAGTGACCTCTTGCACTAATCTCCAGAGGAAGATGATTCTCTGTAGTTAAATGAATTAACTCAAGTGAATTTGAATATGAAAAAGAGTGCATAGTGCACTGTGGAATTCAAACATAAATGGTTTTCAGACTACAGAGACAGTATATTATCAGCTCTACCCCCTAAACAGGAGAAGCAAAATAATAAGATGCATATCTGAGTTACTAAGCAAAAATAAGCCACACCAGTTACAGAGTATATTTCATTGTCTGTTAAAAAGTATAGGTGGCTGTTGATCTGATATGTGAAAGCATGCTTGCAGGGTTTCGTTTTGTCCACATATCTATTAATCTAAACAAGATCTTACAGCACTACTGATGCTAGAACTGCACCTCCAAAGCATGTTCTTTCTAGAAATGTAAAGAAGTCACTCAACCCATTCCCAAAACCCTTTTAAAAGTCTTCTTAAGCAGGACACTCCAGAAATGGAGTAATTAAGAGCTGTATTTGAAAATATAAGTTTAAATTCTTGCAGTTATGCTTTTTAATACTTTTGTAGAAAAATTTGGACTTGGTTTGAAAAGGTGATGGCAGGTTGTCCAATGCTAAGATGTGTGCAAAGGGATGTCAGTATTTGCCAAGTTCTTCCATGATTTGGGGTTGAATCAAACCAGAGGAAGTGTCAAGACCTCAGCTGGTTTTGCCCTTCATACTCCTGGACTTTTGCACCACATTCTTACAGCTCTGCTGTCACTGAATTCAGCTAGGCATGTATTTTTTATTCTGTTGACACAAATGTGCTACGACGTGACCTGCACATATGGTAGACATAGGAAGGTGCTTATGCTCTCAGGAATATGCACATGAAGTTTAATATAAATGATTTCCAACTTAAAAAAAGTTGAATAGTAATTAAATCTAGATTTGAGAATTTGAATAGAAACCTAAAAATCTTATCATTAGCAGATATGTAAATAGCTTTAAAATGCTGCTAAAGATAAAATTTGGAAAGGCAAAATTTAAAAGTGAGTACCTAATCCAAATAGTTCTTACTTTATACTGGTAATAGCCCACTGAGATTTTAAAAGAAAAATGGTCTTCTTGAAAAAAAAAAAAAAAACAAAACCAAAAAACCACTCCCCTTAATGTATGAAGAGCAAGCTTTCAGACTTGACATGCAGTGATATCTGATATACTAATACCTAAGCATGGCTACCACTGGCTCTGCACACAGTTCTTTGGCATGAGCAGGAGGCCATCAGATAGGCTATTACCAAACTCTGCAAAGCTTCTTGAAGATAAAAAATTTCTGACTTCTTGCTGCTTGCCTACTGATTTCCTTCCTGTTAAATTAAAATAATGTTTAAACACAATATTGATGTTCTAAGATTCCCAAGAACTTTAAACTTAAATATCAAGGAAACAAGTGTTTGAGCATGTGGCAACACTAACTGGTACTATTATGCTTTATTCTTGTATTTGCCTCATCTAAAGTACTAGCAAAAGTAATAGGTGTTCATTCAGCCAGTTAAATTCAACAATATAATATAATTTCTTTTTGAACAACAATTTGACTTTTAAAGAGAACATCTTGTTAATAGTCTTCACTGATACTATTTTGTGAGAGTTGTTAAGTTTATTTGGCTACTGCCAATGTGTATTTTTGACATTTAGGAATATCTTTAAAACTATATTATCGTTAGAACACATCTATGTTTCGTACTTTAATTTTATTCTGCCATAAGAACAAATTGACAATGCATTAATTTAAGTATCCAATTTAAACCAGCTGAAAATTAATGTATTCAAACTAGTAAAAACAAAGAACACAACAGGCTTAATGATTATGGAAATTGAAATACTATAAGCAATCTGAACAATTTTGGTGGTACTGCAGCTCTTTCTAAATATTCTGATTGCAACAATTAATTAATATTATTATTATTAGCATAGTAGGTATTTCCTGCTTTACTGATCACTAAAGAGCTATGTAAATTTTTAAGGACTTAGTTTAGAAGTGAATGTTTACATCTTCTAATTTTTGAATGAATAGTACATGTGATTTCAATAGCACTAGAATACAATAATAAAGCTAAAGCTGTAAAAGAATCTGAAAATGCCACATTTTAATCCTAATTGTATACGTACTTGTCTGGAAAATAATTGCCTAATAACAATATTTTACTTAGGTTTTAGGAACTGTTGGGTACTTCAAGTGACAACCCTTACAGAAAATTCAGAAAGAATTCAGAAAGTGCCAAAGATGCAGGGAGGGAGATGGGGGTAGGCAAGCGTATGAGAAATATCTAGAATTCTCCTTTGGCACAAGAAAAGTAAGCAGATGTGGAGAGCAGCATACAGTCAAGGGCAGGAAAACAGCCACAAGCCTGCTGCCTAGTTTATTTATGCCAGAGTCCTGAAAACCCAGGATCTCAGAGACTGCTGCTAATGAGGCAAGAACTCGGTCTCTGCACCTGTCACTATGGCAGGCAAGGGAGAGAGGCACGATGATGCTCCAGCACTGTTATTTTGGCTTACTATCCTAGTTTACCTCTCTCTCATGGTTAGGATAAAAATAATTTTTCTCGACATTTCTTAGGATGCTTGGAGCCCCCTACAATGCTCTCACCCTCAAAACATGGTGAAAAACTGATGTTTGCCCTATGTTAGTACATTTATGATAGTAACATTTCCAGGGGAAAAAAAAAAACAAACAAATAAGCAAACCGACAATCATTTCTAATTTCTATTAAAGTGCAGTTAAAAAGGATATGCACAACTTTTGAATGTCAGACCCTTTCTCTTGTGTTCATCTTTCTTTTATTTTTTTCTGCAAGGTTGTCACAATACAAAATCCCTCACTGGGAGTAGTATGATATTGAAGATGATGGGTTCTTTCTCTTTGGATGCTGTTGGGTTTTTTATAAAATTTCAAATGATAAATTGCTAATTTTTGCTAATGCTTCTTTCCCAATTGTTCCTCACAGTCAGTTACCAGTAAACACTTTTTAGTTTGTATGAGTTTTTGGGTAAAACTTTGCAATTCCAAAAAAACCTAAAATAATAATAAAACTAGTCACACATTGATCACCTAACGGGTAAAAAGTTAGCTACTTCAGATAAGATGATCTGTAATAAACTCAAGACCGTACAAGTCCAGAAAGGGATCAGCAATTTCTGAGACATGGATTGTTAAATTAATATATTTTATTGTCACTAAAGTGATAACCACACACTTTGTGGGTTTAAGGATTACAGGGGATATCTTTATTTAACATGTGTAGCAACAAAATAGAATTTAGCAACACACAATTCATGAGATGAAAGAAATCCTGTCCCTAAATCAAGTAAGAATTAACTAAAATTAGAGTAACTACACAGATAAGCTATAAAACCGTATTTGTGACAGCTGAAGATTTTTTCATGGTCTTATTTTTTTCAGAGGGAGATGAATGCTGAGAAAAGATTACAATATTATTTAAGAAGCTCACACAGTATAAATAGATGCCAACATCAGAAAGACTCACAATGAACAGAGTAGAAAGACTAATAACAGAAGTGAGTTATGGAAGATATTTTTTTGTGGAGTATTGTGAATCTGCATCACCTTTTCAAATTATTTGTCCACTGGACTATATAAGGGGTTGTGTTAAACTTGGATAAAGAAATCCAAACCTAGAGTTGTACTTAATTGTGTAACTTCACTATGTTCTTCAATTATTATAATTGTTCACTCACATTCATGTAAACAAAGTCTATATTAAAAGGCAATAAATAGAAAAGATTTGCAGACATTTTAAATTTAAAAAGAGAAATAACAAAGCCTGCTCCACATAAAATGCATTTTTTGATAGATATGACTAGTTAGGCATAATAAAAGCAATCTGTGAGAGTTCTATGTGTCATTACCAGTAGTAACAGCTGATATTAAAGACAGAAAAAATACTATATTTGAGGAAAGCTACTTACCAGTAATAGATTTAAAATTCAAAAATTTTCAAGGGACATATTAAAACTCTGTCACTTGAGACATTTATAATGAGAATAGGTAGCATACAAGAAACAGTATAAATAACAATCCTGTGTTTGTCTCCAGGGTTTGAAATACATTAACTGATCGATCTTCTGCAGTTATAATTCCTTTGATCTATGGTCAAGGGAGAAGTAAAAGGTGAATCAAACTCAAAAGACTGATATTTCTGATTTAGATGCAAACAAAAAAAATTTTATATACATACACATGCATATATAAACTTATCCATGTTTAATTATAAACATACACATTCTCATGTACATTTTTTTTTCTGAAATATCAAGTCATCCTGAAAGAACTGATAAACACTTTTACCCTCTGCAGTGGCTCAGAGAAAAGTATCAGTTAGAAATTCCTAGATGATCCAGGGTAGAAGCTAAAGGCTCACTATACACATAAATATAAAATTTTAAGTGCAATATCCTAGTTAGTTCACATCCACCTTGTTATTTAAAAAATTATTATACAATGATATGCATGAATGTATCTGATCCAAAGCTTTTATTAGACATTTAATGAATTTTAAATTGTGTTATATATTTAAGCATTCTCACAGTACTTATTCATATGTCCTAATGGACACATTTTTAGTCATATAAATACAATTTTTTTTTATAATTTATATATAAGGTAACTAGATGAAATTTATTAACATACAGAATGGAAAATGTAGCCACAACTGTGAAAAATACAAATGTGCATTTCATTTAATATTTAGATAATAAAATACATGTTTATATATGTTACATATATTATTGTACTTATACTAACTTCCAAAGGACATTAATGAAGACACTGGACTTTACTAAAAGCAAGACCTAAGAGTTAGATTTCTTAATGTTGTGGGAATATTGTGTGTGGAGTACAGTGTTGTTGCTATGAAGTAGAAGTGATATTAGAAAAAGATATGCAGGCTTATTTCTTACACATGATTGATTTGATCATGGCATCACACAAAAAGCTTTTGTGTCATTTTTTTAGAAATAAGGGAATAGAAAATCATCAGTGATATTCTCGTAAACACAAATCTGATTTATTTTTTTAATTTATATATTTTTAGAGACATTTCATTTATTTTCACTGTCCACTGAGACTGATCTATCCTAAATTCACTTTCAAAAGCACAAAAATCCAGCCAGCACTAGGGAAGTGATCATTTTCTTGTATTCAGACCTGGTGAGGCTGCCCCTTGAATCCTGTGTTCAGTTTTGGGTCTCTGACTTCAAGAAAGACTTCGAGGTGTTGAAGAGTGTCCAGAGAAGGCAATGGAGATGAGGAAGGGTTTGGAGCACAAGTTTAATGGGGAGCAGCTGAGAGAACTAAGGTTGCTTTGTCTGGAGAAAAGGAGGCTCAGGGTAGATCTTATTGCCCTCTACAACTACCTGAAAGGAAGTTGTAGTGAGGTGGGTGTTGGTCTTTTCTCTCAGGTAGCAAGTGACAGGACAAGAGGAAAGACAATTCCCACTTAGGACAAATCACACTGCCCATCAAAGACAATCAAAAGAGAGAGAAGGTGTGTGTGAGGGGAAGGACGCACTTGAAGCCCTGACTATCTTTCTCTGGAAATGGTTGATCTAATAAAACTTATATTTGAAAATACATCTGACACTCCAGCAGGAAACCCTGGAAGCTTTTACACTGATTTCTAGGTCCTTTGAGACAATAAGAAAGAAATTACTCATTTCAAGATTTGTTGTTCTCACATTAGCTCCTGATTTGCTTCCTAAATTTTATATGTATATTGGATGTCTTGACTGCACAGATGTATATTTTTAAAAAAAAAACCCCAAACTTCTGGCTTCTAGAATGAGCCTAAAGAAACCTTCTTCATGTAACCTGTGGAATCTGGAAATTCACATATGATTTCTGGAAGAAAGAATGGAAGACAGAGTGAACACATATAAGTCTGAATATAGATATTCAATATAATTGCAACTAATAACAAGATTATGGCAAAGACATTGCATCTTGATCTGGCAGTAAGACATTTCTTAGCTATTAGAGAACACGAATAGTCTTATTACTGAGGCAAAACTCATATCTATCAGCTGGGAAGTTCTAATGTCTCTGCCAAAGAGTGGAGGAAATTGAATTTTGGACTCATCCAGTTTGTGGCTCATAAAATTTACTAGGAAATTTAGAAAACCTTTTACTGACAAACACAGGTATTACCAAGTTTTATCACTTTTGTATGAGTGAATACCAAAAAGAATTTCAGTTCTCACTTTAGTTTAATTATCGTCATAATATTTGATGTGACCAAGGAACTTGCCTGGCGCTCTGAGGATTACGTGATTAGAGAGATTAATGAAAATCTTCTTGATGAATATTTGATGATTCTTAATTCAACTTGTTAATTAGGTCAGTATTATTTGAGTTGGGGATACAATTTAATCTATTGCAGTTTTAGTTTCATGTGTTTCTGAAATTTACTTCACATGCCAGAACGCATCCTGCTATTATAAGCATGCATGAAAAGAATCCCTTTCAAGGTCTTCAAAGTAGAGTGAAAACAAAGAATTAGAGGGCATGTTAAGTAAGCTTGTATTCTTTTAGTGCACATATTTTTAGATCTATTCATTGAGGGAAGGAATACCTAAAAATCAGCAACTGCAATGTTCTCAGTTCCCTTTCAATTATTTAAAATCGGAAACTAGGAGAGAAGCACAAATCCACTTGTCTACCTTTCAAATTGTAGCACATTTTCTTGCCCTTATACCTCTACCTTCCTGTGTCTGATCAAAGATTGCATTATTACAAATGCAATTGAAATGTTATCTGGTATATATATGTGGTTTTAAGAAAACTTTTTGATTTATATACACTTGTAATGCATAAATTTTCTATGAGCAAGCCAATCTTCCTCGTCTATAAGAAAAGATATGTAAATAAAAATCACAAATAAAAATGCATGTTTCTGCCAAAAATATAATTATTGTGGCTTTATGTAATGACTGATTATATCATCAAATCAGCTTTGCGATGCAGCAAGATGGTTCCCTGTAATACGTTCTCAATAATGCACTGTTCACCACTTCTACTAAGAAGTTTCTTTGAAGTTTAATATTAGGGGAAATCAGGCTGGACCCAACAGCTTGAAAGAGGTGAAGTGCACCAGCTCCTTGCCCTCAGGTCCAACCACTAGTGAAACTGAGCATGTATTCCAAGTAGTCACAGAGAGAGAGAGAGAGAGAGAGTATGTATACCCATATATATATACACCCAGTTGGCCACATGGACTGCAGACAGAAAAAAGTACCAACAAAAATGCAAACAGCACCAAAAACCTTATCCTTCTCCCTTCTCTGGTTGAGCACTAGGAGGTGCACTAGTATGCATGTGTATGTATATTCATATTTATAAGATATATACACGTACGCACAATACCAATGCTTCCAGACAGTCAGTTTGTCCAGTAAGTGCCCCCCGCCCACTGTTGATGGCACCTGGGCATATGAGACTTGAGGGCCACAGCCCCACTCCAGCTGCAGGTGCTGACTGTCTTGGTTACACACAAAGAATTGGTCAGAACTCTTCTGGCTCCACAGTGGATGACTTCCCACTACAGGAGAAACATGGATGAGTTGGAGAGGTTTCAGCAGAGGCCTCTGAGATGGTGGGGACTAGAGTACTTACCCTGTGAGGAGAGACTGAAGTAGCTGGGCTCAGTCAGTCTAGAGCAGAGATGGCTTTAGGGGGAAACGAACTGCAGCCACAGTGCCAATGGGAGGTCACTGATGAGACAGAGTTGGACTCAGCACAGATGTGCAGGGCATCAGAGAGGCAACAGGCACAAGCTGAAATAAGAGTTCAGATTGGATATAAGGATAAGGATTTTCCCCTATTAGGACGGTAGGGCGGTTGTGCAGGTGGCCCAGATGTGTTGTACAGTCTGCATCCTTGGAGATTTTCGAGTGCTGACCCAATGCAAAGCTGAGAAACCTGGTACCACCATCTGTGTGACCCTGTTGGGAGCAGGAGATTGGACTTGTCTCAAGTTCCCAAAAGTCTCTTCCAAGAGAAACTATCCTGTGATCCTAAAAGCTTCTGTTCAGTCAGGGCCTTGAATATTCACTGTTTCATTGTTTCTTTCATGCCCCCACCCCCTGAATTTCATTTTGTTTAATTATAATACTAAATAAAAGACAGACTACTTAAAAAACCCCAACATGAATCCATTTAGAAAAAACAGGAATCGTCTTAAAATTCCAGAAACTTTGGTAGACTCCACTGAATAGGCCTGTAATATACAACCTATTCTTCCATAAACTGAAGAATACAGGGCTTTCTGCATTCATTTGTGAAGGGTCAGACTAATCTGTTTAACCTATAACACATACACTGTCGGTAAAAGTGGAAATCTAGTAAGATTTCCAATTTCTTAATTTCTAATTTCTAGTTTCTAATTAAGAAATTTTATGCATTTTCTGAAGCACACTACCAGCCTAAAATTTGAAAGGTCCTCAGGTTTAATTTTTTATTTAGACCTCTGATTAATAATTTTGACCTTAGTACTGAAGGGGATAGGTTTCTGAAAACTGACACTCTCAGGATTGTTCACAGGATAACAGTTATGTAAAGGTGACTGTACCTTCAAGGAAAATATCTAGAGTGCTATATCAATTCATGAAAAAATTTGCATAATATGGTATTATTTTGTCAGAGCAAGAGAAGCAGAATCAAGCTCTGTCAACAGTGGACAAATGCATTCCCAGTTGACACAGGTGTGCCAGTAGAAATGCTTACTTCCAGTTCTTCACTGTTTCCAGGAGAACAGTAAATGTCTTTCATTTGCTTCAGGCAAAAATCAGACAGGCTTCCCTAAACAGTGTATAATGGTGGCTCCAGCTTGTCTGAGTGTTATTGCCTGAAGCGTATTACAAGATATACTTATGAACCAAGCTCCTGACAGATCAGTGGTGGCAATAATTTCCAGCAGGGAACTGGGAGAGAGCAAGTAGAATAATGACTTACTTGAACGGCTTGGTCCAGAAGAAGCTGTCCTTGGATTGGTTAGATTCTAAGTTAATGAATTAACAATTTCCTTTTCTTGAAATGTGAGTTATTTTGTAATTTGTTTTTTTTCCTCCATAATATTCTCCTAGTTATGTTTTATTACTTCAAATGCTGCAGGGAAAGACTATCAGATTAATTTTTATTTTAAATTTTCCTCTGGAATTGTTCCACACTGTAAAAAGATAAAAAATCCCAACCTCCAAAGAACAATAGAAAACCCTTGTACATCTGCCTGGCTCACCTCACTTAACTCCTAAATCTCAAGAGTGTTACTGTCAGGAAAAGTATTTTGTAAAGTTACAAATTGTCTTCTAATGTTATCGCTCTTCTAAATTCCCATGCTGATATCACTGTATGAACATCTATTCATCTGTGTCATCTTGAATTCCATTGTAATTTACTTTCTAAGATTAGATATTGCTTCCAAAATGTATAATCCCAAGATTGTTTTAATGATTCTTTGCTTATCTATTTGTAACATGGGCAAACTTTGTCAAATGTTTTGCTATCTCTCAGATAACAAAAAAAATGAAAACCCAAACTGGTCTGTTTTGGGTTTTTTTTGCCTTTTAGAACAGTATGTGAAAATAAAAAGCAAAATTTTTAGACAGATATACTCAAAAAATCCTCAGAGAAGGAATTCAGAAGTGTGTAGGTTAGTCTGTTATTTTGTGAAATACTCAATACCATTTTATAACTGAAGTAACTCTAGTCCTTCTTCACGACAAACTATCAAGAGAGGACAAGAGATGCTGAGGGGGTGGTATAAGACACCCAAAAGATTGGTACTGTAAAGAGAAAAATCCAAACTGAGAGGGGCATAAATGAACATCTAAGCACAGTGATTATGTCTTCCTGTTACTTCTGGTCTTGCTTGGACCTGCAAAACACACATCTATTTTAAGTACAGGTTAAATCACATTAGTCTTAGATGCTGAAACGGTACTCCATGCAGCACAGCAGTGATAAATACCATTACTAGGGGGAAGATTTTCATGCACAGTCAGATCCTCAGGCAAAAGTGTTACTCAGATTAAGACTACCAAATAGACTCATTGGATTTGTTTTTTACCGTTTCAATGAAAAATGTGAATACTTGCAAATTGAATATTGCCATGCATTATTCAGGAAAAAAATAAATATGAGAATCGGAAAAAGCAAAATGTTTATTTTCAACCTAGTGATTATTTCTTCCTCCAATTAAAAAAGAAAAAAAGTTACAATTCTTCTTCAACTGTTCAATTAAAAAAAAATTGTTTGAACTAGAAA
Source organism: Pyrocephalus nanus (assembly GCA_038380795.1). Classification (NCBI taxonomy): domain Eukaryota; kingdom Metazoa; phylum Chordata; class Aves; order Passeriformes; family Tyrannidae; genus Pyrocephalus; species Pyrocephalus nanus. The sequence continues at coordinate 39,107,608 of CM076259.1, forward strand.
GAAGCATCTCTTTTGCTTGTTGCCAACACAATAAGAAAAAAATAATTTTGGCTTGTCACTGAAGTGCTGAGGCCTGAACAACAGGCCCTGAGCCAGAGTTAACCTATAGATGAACCTTCCAACCTAATGTTATATTTAGCCATGTATCTGCTTATTTGCCAAAATTCTGTATAATCATTAGTAAAATACATAGTATGATAAGATACAGTTATATCTATCTTTCTGTATTTAGAGACTGTCAGGACCATGGAAGTAGATGTCTGGTTTTGTTTGACAGTAGATGGTGACTCCCTTGATTTTCCTCTGAGCCCTGGACAGACTTTGGGCGAAATTTAAGGAGAGAAGAGAGCCAGATATTTTCCATGCTAAATAGTGATGTAAGATTGTTTGTTTAACAGTATAAAAGCTGGACCCTTTTGCAGCAAAGATGGAGACCTCACCTATGAGTGGATGCACTTTGTAGGATTTCCCAGTTACTGGGAGCGGTTCTCCGGCCCTTCGCTGTGATCGATGTTCCCCATCTGATGTGCGTGTCTGGATGATGCTGATGATGGTAATGTATTAAAGAGTATCGGGTGATGTATCTTTCTTTATGACTATAGACACTTCTTGTAGTAATGATTAAGTACATTGCTAGGCTTATCCTTTTGTTATTCTTTGCTTATTTTGTAATTCTTCGCTGTTTTGCAGTACAGTAAATTTATACACTTGTTCTACTTATACACTTGTTCTTTAAAATTGGTGTCTGTGTTTCTTGTTCTGACCCTCATCCCCTGGCAAAATAGTCATAAATATTTTCTTTTCAGCATTTTGACCAGTTAAGGACTTGGCAATATCAGTAACTGCACATCTATGATGTGGATTCTCTTTCTCCTGGTTTACCTCAACTCCTGGAATTTTTTCTACTTCATATGATTAGACACAGGGTAGAGCAAACCCTGCATGTTTTCATCTCCCAGCTATTTGGGACTGACTTCAACATGAGATGAAAACTTCCAAAAAACTACATCTGGGAAAGGTGACCCAGAGAAAAATAAACTTGTTTCAGACACCTAATTATTATCTAAAATGGAAATGTAAGCTGTTTCTAAAAGGTCTTGTCAGTTGTGATAAAACATATAGCTCTGATTCAGAAGAGAACAATCCAGGGAGCTACAGAGCCAGGGAATGATGTGGTCTGAGCACTGACAAAGGAAAATTATTTTAGTGACAGTTGCTGGATGAAGGTGAGAGCTGCAATAACAGAAACAAAAGGTTAGAAAGTAAGTGGCTGCAGTAGTCAAGGTAACCAAATTCAACATGTCCAGAAATTTACCCAGCATACTAAAGCACCGTATTTACCCATAAAAGAGAAAAAAAAAAAATGAAAAAGAGGTGTATATCAGGGAAGAAAATCATAACCCAATCGCTCATGGTAACCTTCCACGTGTATGTGTCTGTTAATCACTGATAAAAGCTATAGAGCTGGTACAATCTGGTCAGTCTTATAAAAAAGCTTTTTATTCAGTACTAGTGAACTATTCCTAAAAGCCTGAATGCTATGAGAATTAATGATTCTTGAAAGAACTAGTGTGGATCTCATTTGATAGACAGAAAATCTATTCTGACTTTTATCCAAATAATCTTCTGTCATAGCTATTAGAGAATTGCCTCTAATTCTCTCCTGCTGTTATTCCTCAGCACTCTCCAGCCAGCTAACCAGAAGTATAGCCAGAATAACTTTCATAACTAGTGGTGAATCCTATTCCTATATTTTCTTTAAAATAAACCAGAATTTCACCTCTTCCATTAGAAAATTGTAAACCAAATATAAAAGTTAATTCAGTCAGACACTTAATGTGCTTTCCATAACAGCAAACCTTCAGTGGGTGTCTCCCTAATCAAATACTACAGTATTTGATAATTGTAGTATACAACTTTTAAATATTCACAGAATAAGGAGCTTTGAACTAAGTCTATGGCTATCTTACGAAACTAGGGCGTTAGGTGAGACCAGAAAATGCTTGATCACTGTGGAACAGTAGTACCTTTTATTATCCCAAGCTCGGTTATTGCCTAAAGAAGACTCATAAGGGCTTAGAGTTCAGGACTCTTCAATAATTTTTTATAGAGTATGTTCAGAAGGATTTTGGAGAAGAAAAGAAAAAAAAAAAAAGAGAGAAAAAAAGGGTATGCTATTGATATTGTAATCATTATTTTTATAGTATTGACCAGCAAAAGACTTATACAGGCTGATATGAAGGAATCTCAAACCCCTTTTAAATTAAAAACAAAACCAAAAACAAAAACAAACAAAAAACCAAACAAACAATCAAACAAACAACAACAACAACAAAACCAGCTCTTAATTGCCTTTTTAATATCAAGTTTGAATTCAAGCAGTTTGGATTCTTAAAAAATGTTTCATTTTTTCTTGAATCTGTAGTCACCAATGGTACCTACTGGTATTTCATTTTTTCATATTTCAATATTCTACTACCTTAGTATATAAAAAGCCTTTCCCATGTTATCAGATATTTCAGTGAAGTAGTGTTTCTTTCTCCACATAGTGGTCCAATTTTAAATGCAATTCACAACCTCCTCCTGTATAAACCTACCATACTTGTGCCAAGGGAGGGTTCTTGTGCTTGGTTACTTTCTAATACAGACATATTCTGTATTGCCCTATTCCCTGTGGCATGATTAAGGTGTAATTCCACTAATCAAATTGAGGTTTATTGTTGTTTCAAAGTATTCCAAAGTCAGCTTGCAAAGATGACCCAATCTCCTCAGGTGCTGGGCCAAGCCCATTTTGAAGTGTCATCAGCATTTAGATAACATCTGGTATCCAGGTTGGAACTGCATCTGCAACTATCACTGGTGGAAAATCTATGTGTGTAGAGGAGAAGGAAGAAAGACAAGAGGCCAAATGACTTATGGTTTTTCATTTGCACGGTAAATCAGTTGAAGTTAATTTGATATTGTAAATTTCAATCTATTTCTTAGCAATTCATCCTATCACTGAAAATTCACTAATAGTTGGTGTAGAACAATTAGGGTCCAAAATGCCTTTTTGGATAACCAGCAAGGATTATTCATGTATTCATGCAGAAGTAATAAGAGATGGATTCTGAGATACTTGAATAAAGTCCAATCAACTCTTTTATAATTAACTGAGACTTGATTTTTTACTCACTCGCCTGGTTCATGTTTAGTTTTTATAATACTAGGCTTAATAACCTATCATTTCATCCAAGATGACAATCTCTGATATTGGGTTCTGTGAGCCCATGTAAGTTAAAGACTCCCTAACAGTGAACAGACTAGGTGCTGTAACTCAAGTCTGGGATTTTTGGAGAAATTCATTGGGAGATTGAGGGCTGTATAGCAGCTGGCTCTTAAGAATACGCATCTGAAGAGGAAGAAAATAAAATATACCAGATGGCAGTGGAGGCTCCACAGCCAGAGAGACAGAAAATGAATTTTGATGAGACAAGGACTTATCATTGCTCAGTTCTCTCTGTGACTGAAATAGAAACAATGTTTGTTTTCAGACAAATTCAAGATGCATAACTCCGTTTTAATGCAATCCATAACTCTTTATGGGAACCATTAGTTACTGCAGACCCATATTTATTTCCAACATAGCTGATACGTATTAGGTACCAGACTCTGCAGAGTAAAGCCTATTACTCTATTTAAAAGGAATATACATGCTGGTGTATTGATCTCTCCTTCAACTTTATCTTGGTGACAGCTCTCCAAAATTATATCAAGGATCTGATCTCAATTTCTTTAAGTCTCATCTTTGCAGAGCATGGTGCAGTGATGTGCGAGGTCACAAAGCACACTGCAGTCCTCTGCAAGACACACCTCTAATGAAGAAAACACATGAGGAAGGAAGTAGATTTAAGTTTCAATTTCATAAAAAAATCTTTACCAATCTAGACATAAATATAGGATATAAATTTTGATATAAAACAAGCTGAGAGAAAAACAAATAATATAAGCTTATTGTATAAATCCTCGGATAAGCGCGGTCATAAAGCAACTTTGCTGTTTATGTTCTAGGTTCTGTGTTATGGAAAGTAATAATTACTGATGGATTTCTATGAAGACATAGCTGAAGTACTCAGGGTTCTTGTCTAAATCATTTTGACCGTAGTGGAACACATAAGGATGAAATTCTGCCTCACTCTTACCACTAACAAAGCCCATATTCCACTGCAAAGTACATTTCATCTTGGATGTAAAATACTCCCTTAATTATCCATAATTTTACTTGGTAATTGAGCCCTGTTTCTAAATCAATGTAACATGTTTTCAATTAGCACCTTTTCAGTTACATAAAAACACTGTCAGTTGAATAATCAGCAGGTTTTTTCTCTATTTTTGCCATGAAAGCAGACTTTCTAAAAGTAAGTGTTATATTTTTCTGTCAGTAACAGGCACAGATACTTAAATTTATTGACAGTAACTAAAAAATTACAGTAATAAATAGGTAATCAACATCTGTTAATCTTCTAGAAAGTGTGTACTTATTACTGAAATGTCAAAAATATATTTGCAAAATGTAACTAGAACTCTAAGGCAATGGGATCAATGCAATACTTGTCTGGTTTATAATACATCGGATAAATCTGGGTTAAATGCTTATGGGTCAAAACATTTAAAAACACTGACAGCATTCCTTGTTGTTATTATTGTTCTAATTATTTTTTAAAGAGATTTGGCCCAGTAAAAGATATCGTAAAAAATCCAAATCCATATGGTTGGGTTTTTTTGAACACAGTTCATAAAGAAAAATATACTCATCAAGAACAAGCTGCTTTATGTGCTTTAGAAATATTTTAATTTTAAGAAATGTTATATAGCTCAATGGTAATTACAAATGGGACGAATAAGCAGAGGAATTAAGCTTTAGATCCGCATATTTTGTGTTATTTACTCTAACTTTTGAAATATCAACTGCCAGTTCTAATCTTATTAACCCTTTCAGAGTGCAAAATACACAACTTTGAAATTTTTGCTTTGTGTTTTTTATTCTGCCCTCCTTACTATAGTACAAATAAATCTGGGGATGAGACATCCCCAGACCATCCCTGGAGTCAGGTTGCCCTTGCTAAAAATATATATCACTGAGTCCAGACTGTACCTGTGTGATTGCAGAACCCATGTTCACAACAGATATCCTGGGATCCTATTTGCAGATCAACTTCTGCTTGTGGGGAAGGATCCACCTTTCTATTTTTGTCAGTGGCATGTCCGATCTCACTAGGAGGGCTTTGTAAGAATAACGGGCAGGGGGAGAGAGTAACCAGAAGTCCTGTGAAAGAGTGACAAACCAGACAATAGAATCACAGAGCAGCCCAGATTTCAAGGGACCTAGAAATATCATCTACTCCAACCTTTCATGGAAAATAAGTTTAGATGTGATTATCTAGCACCCTGTCCAGCAGTGTCTTGAAAAATCCCAAGTGATGGGGACTCTACCACATACATAGGAAGGCTGTTCCAGTGAATGATTGTTCTCACTGTAAAATAAATTATTTCTTATATCAGTATAAGCAAAGAGCAGGGGTAACGTGATGGGATTGCTCAAGAAAGGGTATGGAGGAATATGTCAGGAAGGGATGATATAATCAACAAAATGGAGTTTAAGTAAGGTCACATCCAGCACTTACATGCCAGTGAGGAAGTGTCTACAAGGAACCATTTGGGAGAAATTTGCCAAAGCCTCTCCAGCAACTCAGCATACTGGGGTGCTTCTCTAAGTGCCTGTACATCAATGCACAGGGGAATAAACACAAAGAGCTAAGAATTTGTGTGTGATTGCAGTGGTCAATCTAAAAGGGGTCATGGAGAAATGGCGGGATGGTTCCCATGACTCAAGTGCTGCAGTGGAGGGCTACAGACTCAGGAACGACAGGAAGGGAAATTGAGGTGGGGGAGTTGTCTTTTATGTGACAGAGTAGCTGGAGGTCACGAAGCTCTGTGGATGGATGAGGAGTCAACAAACAGCTATGAGAGAGGATTAAAGAGAAGACAGATATTTGCAACTTTATAGGAAGTGTCTGCTATAGGCCATCTAACAAGGAAGAACAAGTGGATCAGGCCCTCTTCAGACAGATAGTAGCAGCCTCACATTCACAGACCCTCATCCTCATTTCAACCACACTGATATCGCCTGGAGAGACACAGCAGTACATCCGAGTTGTTCCTGGAGTCCTTCAGTAACTTCCTCCTCTAAGTGGAAGAGGAACCAACAAGGAATAATGGTCTGCTTAACCTCATACGCACCAAGGAAGGGCTTGTTAGGGATATGAAAGACAAAGGCAGCCATGGCTGCAGTGACCATAAGATGGTGGATTTCAGAAATATGAAGACTGGGAGGAGGGTGAGAACTAAGCCCACAAAGGAAATATGGAGGCGAGGAAGGAAGGACAGGTAACTTGGATGGAATATAGAAACATTTGTTCAAGCATCCAGGGATGAAGTTAGGAAAGGTAAAGCCTAAATAGAATTGTGTCTGACAAAAAAAAGAGGGGATTCTATCAGCACAGAGGCTGCAAAAGGAGGAGTAGGTAAAATGTGGCCCCCTTGCTCAGTGAGACTGGGGACCTGCTTAAATGGAAAAGGCTGATATACTGAATGCTGACTTTGCTTCCATCTTTATAGCAAGGCCAGCCTTTGGCAATGTCAGAGATCAGAAGCAAAGAAGTTCTAACTTTAGTGGAAGAAGATCAAGTCCCGGAATACTTAGGAAAACTGTACATAAGTCCAGAGGTGCTGACGGGATCATAGAATAGTTTGTGTTGGAAGGGACCTTTGAAAGAACTAGTCCAGCCTCCTGCTAAGGACAGGGACATCTTTCCTTATATCAGGTTGCTCAAAGACCCAATCAAACTGACATTGAACACTTCCAGAGATTGGACGGTCACAACTTCTCTGGGCAACCAGATTTCCATCTTTATTTTAATGCCCCTTTAGGTACTGGAAGGCTGCAGAAAGGTCTTCCCAGAGCCTTCTTTTCCCCAGGTTACTCAGACCCAACTCTCAGCATTTCTCCAAAGGTGGTCCAGGTTAGAACAGTGTGGAGGCATCAATGTTAGTGCCCTGCCATGATCCCCTAGGCATGCCTTTTCCAGCCTCAGTGTCCTAGAACCTTTATTTCCCCTAAAAGTGACTTCCTTCCCCTAAACCTTGCCTTGTGGTTCAGATGTGGTAAGATCAATTGCCAGTAGTAACTGAGATAGCAGGACTGTTTACCTCAGGCTTTGCCCTGTTGGTTGTCAATAGATCTCCTGTCTTATTTTTGAAGGGCGTTGCAACCTCAGGTGCTGAGGGAACTGATTGATATCCCTATGGGGTCTATGTATGGGTTGCATGAGCAGATACTGAGGTGAATCAAAAACTGGACTGAATAGCCAGATCCAGACAGTGGTGAGCAGTAAAAAATGTAGTTGGAGTTCAGTAATTAACAGTGTGGCAGAGAGGTCTATCCTGGGTCTAGCCCTGTTCAAGACCTTCCTCAGTAATCTGGATAATGGGGAAGTGTGTACTCTCAGCAAGTCTGCAGAATGCACCAAACTGGGAAGAATGACTTATACACCAGAGGGTCACACTGGCATCCAGAAGAATCAGGTTTTTTATTCATTTGAAGATAGAATGTTATTTCACTTCGGTTTGTAGTCATAAAAATTCTTTCCTTTTATTGCCTTTCCTTAAAAATGCCAAGGTTTGTGACTCTGAGCTAGGCTAGACCGTCTGAGTATCCTCAGAATGAAAACCATCAGCTGAATACATCTGTGCTCACCAGATTTTTTTCCTAATAGATCTCAGAGCTTCCTTAATGATTAGCACAGTTTCTTTCCAGTTTTAAGCCCTTTCTATCATAGTTAGCAAGTTATGAAGTTGTCTGCTGGCACAGGGGAGTGTGCAGATTCCATATGTTAGAAGGAGCAGCTGTTGTTTCAGGACTAAAAATCTGTCTTGAAATAATGTAATTTTTCTGAACCATACTTCACAGACATTTCCCCCCACATTTCTGCTTTTTTTTTTTTTTTTTTTTTTTTTTCTGCATTTTACTTTATATTGACAATTCAAAAGACAAAGTAATGTTTTTCATGAGTGGACGCTTATTTTGATCTTCTGAACTTATCTGTCAAAAAGAAACCAACTGAAAATGGATTATTTCAAGGATATTCCATGAGAATAAATCTCTAAAATTCAGTTTCCATAAAGACTTTAACACATTTTTACAGTGGGAAACTTGGAGTTGAATTATTTTTAAGTTTAAATCCTTCCGGAAACATCATTAAGCTATGCCAAGCCAGAAATAAGCTATCTTTGTAAGCATGTTTTCTAAGACAAAAAGTTTATATGATCACACTGACTATATCTCTCAGTCCTCCTATACTAGCACTCAAATCTTTAACCAGCTTTCATGTACACTGATAACAGTAGATAAGGTCTTAAAGAGACAAAATTTCTATAGGTTTCATGAATACCGTTAGTGATACATTGTTATTTCTTCAATCATCACTATCGGATAAAAGCAGTTATAACTTATCCCCTCACCTGCTCCAAGAGTTAGTAGCCATCTAGGCAAGCTAAGAGAGTACTTATTGTGTACTAAAATCAGCCAGGGCATATGCTGTTTCTGACCCAGGAAAATAAGCAGGTTTGAGAAAGCAACAGGTGCTTTAATTATGGAAACATAGAAAGGAACTGAGAATGGGAGGATGGGGGTAAGCACAGAAGGGAACAGGACTAGTCACATATTGCTAGAAACAATTCTGTGGGCAGCTAGATACCATTAATTCTAATTATTTCAGGATCAGCTTGATTGTGTTTTTCCCTGTATCTGTAGTTCTTAATCGCCATTAAAGAATAGTTCACCATGTCACTGTTTTTTCTCTATGCTTATTTTAATATGTTTTTATGATTGTAGCAACAAATATGTTGACTAGTTGCAAAGGATTTTTTGTTATTATTTAAATAAATAAATAATGTTTGGAAAGAGGAAAAAAACCACAGTAATTCAGAAGTATGTTTGTCTGCAATTGTGTAGGAGATGAAAAAAGGACGGAAAGAAAAAAAAAAGAAAATGCCTGATGTTTTTAAACTATGCTTAGCAGATGTATCTCTAAATCACTTAATCTTACTAAGTGCCTTGTTATCCTCATTTTTTCCCAAAATAAAAATCATTGTCATGGCACCCCTGGTGCAAACCAGCTCCAAATCAAAGACTGACTGCTGAGCTCTGAATGCTGGGCTTTCATGAACAAAGCAGGGTTCTGTTTTCTTCCCTTTCTAAAGGGAAAAGGGATGAATAACATTCATTTTAGCTTCCTTTTACTGTTGGTTAACTCTGAGTTTACACTGTGCATGGTACACACAAGCTGAGGCTTCTGAGTGAAACCTAATAGACCTCAGCTGTGTAGTGGAAAAATTCTTATTTTGTCTTGCAACATCTAGGGGGAGAGAACCTCAGCTAATGTAAATAAGGAGAGAACCCTGTGAAAAAAGATCTACACTTATTATATAGGATAAAATTCAGGGCTGTATGTCTCTGAAGTACAGGGGATTAGCATTGGCTACAAAAACTGTTATGACTTTCTTCAGCAAGAGGAAAGTTAAACCAGTGTTAAGACCACCAGTGTTAGATATTTCTCCATTTGGCCTTCAATATCTCATATTACAGCCCTCATTCTCAGAAAAAGTCTGTGTGCTGCGTCTGCTCTTCCTACCTGACCTAGGATTTCGAGTTGCTGTTTATCAGAGTGGTTTGTATAAGGTCTTCAGTAATAGAAAAGTCTCTCTAACAGGTGACAAGGTCTCACGGAAGGAAGTGCACCAAAAATTGCTCTAGTCACTATTGTGTTATACCTATTCTGTGCATCAGTGTGTTTCATGCCCATCAAGTAAAATGTGTTGATGTATCTGGGACATAGGGGATTCAGTCTGAATAGAGGATTGGGTTAGAATTTCAAAATAATAATTTCAGATTAGTGGAAAAAGGCAATAATGGGAGAGTATGTGTTGAAATTTATCTGTTTGCCAGTCTCAGCTACCAAACGCTGCAAGATGTAAAAGTGTTCTCCTGCTTCCTTTCTTGAGCTGGATAGAGAACTAGGAAAGGAGAGTTTATCCAGTGTGCAGATAAGTTACCTCCATTTTCATCAAACTCTTGATGTGAATATACAAAATTTCTTTTTATTTCAAAATGCTAATGTTTGTCCAGCAGAAAAAAAAAAATGTAGGATTTAATGAGTTACTTTGCTGCTGTTCTTCAGACCGGGCTCATACTTAGTGATTTTACTGGAGGGAAGAAATAGTAGCACTTTTTTCCAACTCTATATCTGGGAGATATCAGTGTCTTTTTCTTACAAAGAGAGATGGGAAAATTCCTACGTCATACTATTGTATTTAATAAGGATCAAGTTTCAAGGTTTTTCTTCTTTGTGATATAAAGAATATCTGAGATTTTTGAGTATAACATTGTAATGTGGCCCCAGCTTAGATTCCCTTTTAGTTGTTTTTCCATTAACTATGAAGGCAATAGTAACCAAAGACTCATCTCATCCCCTGCTGTGTTTCTTTAATATTTTCAGTAAATTTCCTGTGCATAAATTTCCAGTGAGAGGAAATGAAAATAATTTAGTGTTCCCATCAGTTCTTTAAATTAATTCTAACACTTATACATATGCACTTATGAATGTTGTTCCCTTACAGTCTCTCAAGTGTAATGTTCTGTCAAACATTTTAGATTCTTTTGACTGGTGGAAATAGGGTGCAACCCAATTATTAGGTGTATAGATAATGATAATAATAATAATAATGATAATGATAATAATAATAACAGCAATAGTAATAGTAACAATAGCTGCTTTGTTATTATTACTACTATTAAAATATCCCAAAGTGTAAAGACACTTGCTTTTGAACTGTACTTATAACTTATTTCAGCAACATTGTCTTTTCATTCACTAGTATCGTATCAATCCAAACAGAAGGAAGAATAACATTCAGTAGTCCTTATTGAGTACGTTACTTAGAAATTTACAGCATCAGTGTGTGGGCTTTGACACTATTAAGTGTACCAGGTTATTAATATCTTAACATCTTTAGAGGTTTTTCATCTCAGCTGTTAGATCCTTGTGAAGTCATATGCATGAGTGGTTTCAATCCTCTGGGTTCTAAGTAGGCATTTGAAAAATCTTGGCTTTAAAGAACTAAGAATATGTTGTGAGAAGACATTCTGTGTCTGGCAACATGCCGTGGACAGTGGCAAGATCTTGCTATTGGTTTTGGTGTCCTTATGAGTGTACTACTGCTGTATGCACAAGCACTTTTTACTGTTACCTATGGTTTGCTTGAAATTCCAGCATCTCAGAGTTTGGTCTTATTTAGAACAAATTTTCCAAATAACAAAATGCATATCTACATTGCTAAATGCATCTATGACACACAATGGTCTTTGGTCCTTAGTGAACACATGCAGCAGCACACACCAACACCCCATAGAGCCAGATGCCTTTGGAGCAGATGGTCCACAACCATATAGCAATTTTCCTTGGATCTGTGTCATGTGCAATGACCCCCAAATATTTTTTTAAATCCTGAGTGAATCTCTGATATAATGAGAAATCTGAGCTTAGTCCCACTGTGGAGTGGCTTTTATAGCATGAATCAGAATATCTATTGCTTGCCCCAAGGCATGGCACATGGAGTTGTGCTAATTGTTAAGAATCAGGGTTCACCAGGTAATGTTGGAGGATGCTACAGAGCAGAAAATAGTAATCTAGTGCAGCCTTCATCTGCTCTTTCCATTGAAAACAATCTCTATAGAAAACTCTCTTCTTAAGAACAGATGGATTTTGTGTCATGGGGAACTGATTGATAGTACTCCAATGAAAGCTTAGAAACAAATTAGCATTAATTCAGTGTTGAAGACCAAGGGTTCAGGGCTTGGGTTTTAACTTGGCAGCCAGATTATTTGACAAGACAGACCTCAAGCTAGAACACTGATTTTCAGCCAAGTTTCTTTGTCAGACCAATAAGTGCTCTTGCCTGGATTTTGTATATTCACTCCAAATGCACTAAATTCATACAAAGGAGGATTGAAAGTATTCTACTTTGACCATTTCAAATATTCTTTTTGCTCATAAAACATCTCTAGGAAAACTCTTAATCTTCCTAGGATTTTTTTCTTTTATGACTTTTCTTTCTTTATAAATATCTCCAATATCTGTGAATAAGAAGCATGGTATACATGTTATATATTATAATAACTCTTCACATGAAAGATGTCTATAGAATTTATCTCTTCAGAAAAATATATTTTGATGGGGGTGTATGTTTGTTTCTTTGCTTTGTTTTTTCTTTTAGTCCTTGCAATAAAAACTGTGGCATTCACACTTCTAATAAAGATGTGAAATTACATAGGGTGGGGTAGTGGAGGGATGTGAGGGCAAGCCAATGTGAATGTATTTGCTAGACAAATATCTTCCACTAAATTTTTAATCTACTTAACAATGTTATCAATTAGTGAAGAATATTGCTTAGGCAAATGAACACAATTCTTGTTTAACAATCCATATTTCTTCTCTGGCTGTGCCCAGGTACTGCTGATATTAAGATGGTACTGACACTTGTTTTTCTTAGAGAATTTTCACTGTCTAAATTAAAAGAAGGGAAACAATGCATTAACATTTCTAGTGATATATATTAATACGCTGTGTTTATGACTCATTTAGATATAAAAATACGCTAATCTCAATCTTTCTCTTAACTACCCTTTACATTAATTCCTTAATCAAACAGAATAATATTTTTATTAGATATATGTTTGAACAAAGTTGTTATTTTTCTAGAATGTATATTTTATTTCTATTCAGTTGGAGTTTAGGGACACAAATATAAACAATACCTTCTTCACCCTGTAACAATAGCAGGTGTTCATTTGTATGTGTGTGGAAATTATTAGACAACCACTAACTAGATATTCTTATTGTCAGCGTTCTCTTCTGCAAGATTTCAGATGTTTCCTATATAAAATACAAACACATTTTTAAATATTACTATAGGGTCTTTATGCTACACCCCAAATAGGGGATATTATTTTGGAGTTGGTTTGTTTGTTTTCCATTCACAAATGAATGAGAACTTGTATTTTCAAACCAAAACTAATTTTATTTGCAGATGTCTGTTTTCATTTCTTGCCATAGCAAGGTTTTTATGTATTTTCTATCCCCAGCATTATTTGAAATTTAGTGTAATAGCAGATGGGACTTTCATCAACTTACCATTTTACTGCACCTCCAACACAGTCAAAGAGAGTAAGCTTTGTCATTCACTTCAGAGAGGCCAAAGCTGCACATAAATTTATTAATGAAAATATTAAAATAGGACCCGATCAAACAAGGACCATTCCTCATCAAAACTTGAAACATTATTTTACAGCCCTGCAGTTAGATCCTGTCATTATGAAAGAGTAATTTTCCCATTTGATTTTAATTAATGTTGAGAGTAAGATCATTTTCTAGCTTTGTAATAACACCAAAAAGCAATCAGACTTGCCTGTCAAGATTTAGTGCTTATAAACCTGTAGTGAAGCGCCTTGAATATTCTCTTACTCCAGGCGGCAGGGACAGGCACATTCTCCTTTTTCACAGTCAACAAGAGTGTTTGTTATGTGCCTTTTCTGATGGAGTAAAATGCTTTCTGTGCTGTGGGAGCTCAGTGTTAACAGAAGTCTTCGAGGGACTGACAGCAGAGTATCATGGCCTTTCTTTGTCCCTCAAAAAAGGGACAAATGAGATGGTAATAAAGCATGTCAAATTTAAACCACACGCTGCACCTCTGCGCAGAATCACGTATCCCTGCCAAGGGATAAATTGGACATCTCAGAGAACATTATTTTCTGAAGGTTGAGGGAGGTGATCCTTTCCCCCAGCCCTGGTAAGGCCACACCTGGAATGCTGTGTCCAGGTCTGAGCAACCCAGTGCAAAAGAGACATGGAAATGAAATACTTTGATGTAGAATACATTTACATTATTTGAGGTAATTTCAATATATGTCCACAAAATGCAGGAAATGTCACTCAGATGCAAGTTAAGCCTTTTACTGTGAGATTGGTCAAACACTGGAACAGGTTACCTGGAGATTTTGTGGAGTCTTTGTTCTTACAGACATATAGAACCCAACAGTACATGGTTGTATTTGGACATGTTATAGTTGGTGCCGCTTGAGCAGCAGAGTTCAACCAGAAGACGTCCAGAGGTTCCTTCCCTTACTGGGCGCTCTGTGATTATGTGTTTCTTGTGAGATGGACATTCACAGATTATGAAAGAAAATGCTGTAGTTCTTGAACAAATAGAGTTAAGATATGAGTCATAACATTCGTGTGGAAATTATATTTTGTTTTATGCTTCAGATTGTGCAAATAATGCAGATGTTCATCCACCTCTAGGTTGTGTCATTGTCCAAGCAATTGCTAGGCATTAAATACTATTACTGATTATAAAGAAACTATGAATTTAATTTGTTTATTAATACCCTCTTTGAAATCTCAAAAGAGTAGTGAGACTCCTCAGCACTAGGATGGGATTCTTATGAAGACATGAAGAAGTCTACACTTGGCCATCCTGAACTTCCTTTACAGTTAATAGAAAAAAAAAAAATCAGGATATGAGTCCCCTGATTAATTTTAGTATGTTACTTTAGGACAAGATGAATTACTGCTTATAAGTGACTCAAGAGAATCCCAGATGCAAAAAACTTACATTCTAAAATCATCACATTATCAACAGTACCAAGGGCTCTAGTTTTCAGTGCAAAAAAATGAGATTCAGAAACAACACAAAGAATTGAGGTGCTGGTCTCCAGAAGTGTTTATGTATCTTTCATGATCATGATGAGTACATGAAGTTAGCCAGATACCCCTTAATCTATAACCGAAATGTAATCAAGACTTTTAGATAACAGAAATATGTCAAGTGCTTTGAATTATTGGAGGAAAGCTACAGAGAATATCTTGCTCTATTTGAGATATATATATATATATATATATGTAAAATCTGGCAATTATTTATTAGTGTCCATATTTACATAAAATGTTCCAATGGTAATAACTAATCCATCATTTTTGTAGGCAGAGATCATATCTTGCATTTTCTCCTTTTGATCTCCCAGATTACACTTCCCCTTTTGCCTACAAGTAATGAGTTTTATAAAATGAATCCTAGTTCGCAGAGTTTTGAATTCTGGTTTCTTTTCTCTTTAGTAGTTACTTTTTTTTTTTTTCTTCTTCATTAGATTTGCTCAGTAAAAGTCATGGTATTCCTTTGATTTCTGAACTCCAGTCCTGGCTTTGCGTTAGACCACCTCTTTTGAATGGTGCAGAAGGATTACACTTTCTTCTATCAGAAGGAATTCACTGAAGGATTTGGATATTTCAATGCCTTATTTAAATTATCCTGAACTCTTGGGATGGAATTCTGAGTAAGTTGATTAGACTCCCTATAGTTTACATGAGGCCTGGGGGATGTTAAGGGAGAGAATAAAATTTCTTGGCACCCAGTGCTATGAGTGGAAGAGAAAAATGTGTGTTAGAACTCAGCTTTTCCTGAATCTCAAAATCAAACTTCAGGCTGTGGAAAGCCACCTAATATCTTTGCTTGGAATTTGCAGCTCTGAAACACACTCCTGTAATTAGACATGTGAATCTTTCAGAAATGGAAACAAGGATTTTGCTTCTCTTTGAAAACACTGGTATGGCTAGGGAAGGAAAATGGCCCTATGTTTTTAATTTAACAGTATCGCGCTCACTGTAAATGTGAGAGGCATCGGTTCATCTCCTCTGTGTGAGGACTTTAACTCACCTCCCTTTCCATCTACCAAGTAGACAAGCGCATTTCAAAGCTATATGTTTGTGTAATAACAGCTTTAGAATTAAGGAGACAATGCATTTCTCTTGTTCTAACTGTAATATTTTGTAGGACGTGTTAAAGATTCATAGCATCAAAAGTAAAAAAGAGCAATCCTGACTTGATAAATGCATGTCAAAAGGAAGGAGAAAGGGAAGAGAGCAGCAGAAATACAGAACTGGATTCCAACATCTCCTCCTAAAACTGTTCACTTATTTCATGTAATAAGCATTTAATCAATTTCTAGCGGATTGTAAGTGGTCCGTGTAACTGTAGCTATGGTTAAGTCCAATGGAAGATAAATTACTGCCATGAGTATTAGTAAAGACTATGAAAGTCACTCGTGAAATCAAGTATAGACAAAAATAAAATAAAACAAAAACACCAAAACAAAACCTCATGTTACAAAACACTTCCTGTCCTTTTCAAAATAATAAATATCTTTGCATTCAATTCAAGAAACAGAATTTGAGAGAATATTTCTTCTTGAATGTCTCTAGAAACCTGTAACATTTGCGG
This sequence comes from Pyrocephalus nanus, assembly GCA_038380795.1. NCBI lineage: Eukaryota > Metazoa > Chordata > Aves > Passeriformes > Tyrannidae > Pyrocephalus > Pyrocephalus nanus. The sequence continues at coordinate 39,124,039 of CM076259.1, forward strand.
AAGGTAAGGTCTCTGAAAGCTTTTGCTCTGCATGATTGAATCCTCACAATTCTGTCACAAAATTAATTGAGTAATCCATTCCAGAGAAACTGGTCTTATTCTATGCCAGGGCTCTCTTGCAAATTCTATTTCCTTTTTCAAGATCTGCAGTCTTTTGCAACCTCAAAACCACCATCAATAGGAGCAGGAGGCTTCTGTCTTCTGAGCTTTTGGCACTACCTCATCCTGGTACACAGAATGCAGGAAAAGAGCAATGCTGAAAGTGAGGCAGGAAAGTCAGATTGAGCTATGGACAAAAATAAGATGGAAAGAAGGCAGACTGCTCTTGGCAAAAATCTTCACAAACACATTATGTAAGGAAAGGATTTCCTGAAGTGCTGCTTATGTTGTCAACTGCTGGGGTTATTGAATAGCACACTGATAAACAGAAAAGACTGATGGCCAGGAGGAGGTTGTCTTCTGTAGACTCTGATCAATATGATGCAAGTAAAATAAAGGATATATATCTAGGAGACATATATCTAAGTCAAATAAAATGCAACCAGTGAACTCCAAAGGCTCTAACATAATTTTCAGCTGGAGAACTGGTATCAAATCCCTGGAAACTTTACACAATTTCCTTGAAAGAATTTGGCCTTATATGAATAGAATCTATTTTTGTAAGGAAGGCTGCTCTGAGGTAAGACTTTATTCCTTCTAAGGCTTGAATGTAATGTTTTGTGTCTTTTGATGAGGGAAAAATCATATCCACTGGATACATGATACTTATTTATATCAAAGATGTTAAAGTTAGCACTTCATCATTTAATGAAAAGTGTTAAACAAAAAGGTTAACTAATCCTGAGTAGGTCATGGAGTTAATAACCTAAGAATACTCATTGAATTAGCTTTCCAAATTTATCATATCATCCCTTGAGTAAAATTTCAAAGTAAAGATAATGAGGCTGTGGGGAAGAATAACAGATGTGGAGTATTAGAAACTAGTAAATTGCATTTCATGCACTCATAGAGTTATAGTATAAAGGGAATATACCATAATACATAATGACTTCCAGATAGCTCTTTATTACAGCTAACAACTTGAGCTAGACTACAATCTCAAAATGTTTTTTAAAAAATCTTCTTTTCTACCTTGCAGGATACATGCACACTTGAAGCAACTTAGATTATAAACAAGCCTGTAAAGTGGTCAACATCAAGTAGAAAACACCTAGTCTTCATTTTGCTCTCCTTGGGAATGGAATTTTTCTCATAAAAAGCAGGTTAAAATTCTGTGGCCCTAAGTTTTGCATTTCTGAGGTAATACCTATATAGTTAAAACTATGTACAAAAAACTTGATCCTAATTTTATTCCACTCCTAATTTCTTCTTTATATGTTCCTTCAGATACTCATGTCTGAAAAACATCTGGTGCTGAAAGCTTACAACCAAGGGAGGCCCTTCTATGGTTTTGGTAGATGGCAAAACTTTCATCACAATGAATGAAACTGGAAGATGCAAATTAGTGTAGGACAGCAGTATAGATGCTAATATTTGTCATATCATCATAGATAATAACTGATTATAAGATTATATTAAGACTATAAAGCTTAAAAATTAAAGGAAAGACCTGGAAGAAGGAAATATTTTATTGGCATGAAAGCTCAAAACCGCAATCCCAAATTACCTTTAAATTGCTGTATGTTTTTGAATACAGACAGATAATTTCAGATACTGAATTGTGAGGTGGGACAGTATAAAAGTAAGAGAAGAACATGTCAAGTAGCTAGGGGCACAAAGACATGTCATACATATAGCAAAGATATGCAGGTTCAAGAAGGTGAAGACAAACACTGTAATTTAGACTTGATACGAAAAACAGATAAATGTAAGGGAAAGAATAAGAGGTAAAACTCATCCCCAGTGACAAAGAAGAAAGTTGGCTAGAACTGGATTGATATGAAAAACAAAGAGGTTTTTTGTCAGTTTTATTAACTTTATATCATGTAAATGCGTTTGTATCTTTATTTAGAAGCAACTTTTCTATTTTTGTTTTCTATATTTTTTTCTGGAAAGGAAGACATCTGAAACAAACTTGTCCCTAGTAGAAATGTATTTCCTGAACTGTCATGTACAAAGTATGATTTCTCTGAGAAAACACTCCAGGAATAAAGCTGCAACATGAAAAGTATACAGATAACTTATCTCATTTTCAGATTTGTTTGCTATTAGTAAATAGCTTGCGGTTCTAGCAGTGCTTTTATTATGCTAATTTTTCTTACGTTTCTATTTGTTAAGGAAATTATTTTTTTCACTGATTTTTCTAAAATCCAAGACTATGTGAATATTCTTTAAGTCTTATTTAATGCAAGGAGAACATTTCTTCTGACCTTACGTGATTTCTGCTGGTTTTTTTACTACATACTAAAACCTGAGCTCTCTGTACAGCCTGTTTCATTCAGAATTTTAAAAGGTGATTATCTAAGGCAGAATTATGCCTAGCAGTAAAAAGCAGAAACTCAGGTAAATTTAGTGACCTATTCTTTTTAGTCATTTTGTCCTGTTCTTACTGGGAGATGAACATAAATTTCTATCTGTTTATACAAAATGTTGAACTACGTGGCTAAAAAATGTTGGTGCTGATGATACTGAGAGAAGCTTGTCCTAACTTCTAATATCATCTCAAAAAGTCTCAGATGGATTTTGCTTGAATGTTACAGTCATTTTATACTTTCTAAGGCTACTCTTGAATGGTCCTGGCTAACTTGCTATGTGTGATCCTTGAGTAAAAAATCTCAAGAGGTCCCTTATAACATAATGATTCTGTGATTCTGTGAAATAGAACAAAAGAAGCATTGAACTGGACATATTCTTCTCATAGAAGTCTGGTAAGGGGAAAGGATTCTGGTGAAGGAAACAAGAGAAGCATTAAAAAAAAAAGTAGCAGTGGGCAAGGGTGAAAAGGGTAAATGAGCCCAAGGGCAAGGCTTTTGCCCAGCAGATGGTCCTCGGAGATTTAGGTTTGGCTTGTGAAAATTTTTTTTAGATCATCTATTCCTAAAAGCTGAAGTGCCCAAAACCAACAACCATCACCAACAACAATACTGTAAATAACAGTAATATGGGAAATAAATATAAACTTGATATGAGGTTTTGTTGCTTACATCACTGTGCCCTTTGACCTCCCAGATTATATCATTAAGATAAGACTAAATGCCTCTAAATATTTTTTCAGGTCTTATCAATGTTTTTAAACAAGAGGTATTTCTTTCTCTTGAATATTTAAGCTGAGGCTGGTAAGGCACACATAGATTCACATGTTTTTATGGGAAGTAAGAAAAAAATATTATAAATTACAGTCTAACCAAAAATAAAACCCGTAATTTGAGTAAGAAGACACAATTCCCAAAGTAAATCATGTCAGGTCCCATTTTGACAACTGTCCTCACTTTATTCTCTACAACAAATTGAGTGAGTGGAGAAGAACAAGTTTTGGACTGCCATGACCACATAAAAATCTGATGAGTTTCTGTGAAGTAAATGTTCCACAGCAGAATAGAAATATATAATATGCACCTCAAATCTACTTGGTGAAAGGAAAAAAAAAAAAAAAAAAGAAAAAAAAAAAAAAAAAAAAAAAGAAAGGAAAAAATACTGAAGAAAGCATTCACATATGCAATCTCTTTGAAACTGAACAAAAGGTTTGAGTGAACTTCCTGCATTTCTGATGAAAAAATGCAGGCATGCAAACCCTTTTCCAACAGTGATGAAAACCACAGCTGATGTGGTCTAAAATACAATGAATGCTATTTTCACTTTGCTTTGTTCACTCCCTATATTGTTCAGATTCTTGCTTTTATGTAAAACCTTGCAGTACCTTCTTTGAAATGGTGAAGTATGCTCCTCTGTCAGATATAAATTTCCTTAAAAAATTAAAATTAAAGTATTAGTATTGAGGGATGATTTTTTTTTTAATACCCTGGCATAATTTTCCCCTTTGTTTCTAAATTCAACTCCTTATAACTTGCCATTTTTATAATGCACATTATTTGGCAGCCAGGAACCCATACAGTTAAAACAATCAAATAAATCTATGTAAAGATCCAAATAATCAATGTGAACTGGTGCAAATGCCATAGTACTGTGTATATATTTGAGAGAATACTGGCATGCCAGTTTAAAATCTTACTTTCCTTATCTGTCCTCTTTTTACCTCTACCAAATACAGGCACTATCCTGAAGTGGAGCCACAAAAGGAAGAACATGTCTGTCCTAATTAGTGGTCAAATGTGTTGCCTTCTACTGCCACTAATGTAAGGGAGCTTTCTTTGCCTGCAGAAAGTTTCCTAGAAAATATCTGTTAAGCTATTAGCAATTTAATCAAACTCATTTGTGGTATCCACAGAGAGCGTTTAAGCCTTGTACCTGCCTCACTAATCACAAGGTTACCAAAGGCAGGCTCTATCTTGCCCAGACTGTCAGAGACCAGGAGAAAAGGTCTTGACTACTCAAGAATCATCTGCTGAGAATGTCAGACACATAAGACTAGAATCAGTTATCTTAGGGCTCCCTTAAATGTTGGGAGTGAAACTCTAAGAAAGAGAGTATCTTTCAGAAATCCATGAAGAAAAAAATTGCAAAGAAATAATTTTATATTTGGAAACAAACAAACAAACAAAAATGTCTGTTTAACTCCTTGTAGTGGAGGTATACACATGCTGCTTGCACGTTACCATTCAAAGGACTCCTTATAGTTTCCTTGTTGTCTCTTTAGCCATTCAATCTGGAGATTTCTAAAACTAAATAATATGGAGGGGTACATGGAGAACAAATATTTGCAGTATGCACATAACCACATATAAAAGACAATATTACCAAGCCTGGAAATATTTTTTTTTTTTAGGTGTTGGTGGGTTTTTTTGGTGGCTTTATTTTTTATTATATTTGCAAGTTATATTTGCATTATTTATTCAGGATTAATAACTATTATTTTTCTGTAAGAACTAACCAGATCAGTTGAAAGTCTAAAAGTGGAGTTACAGACAACAGTTCACACTGTGATCACCAAAAGAAATAGGAAAGCACATTTCCTAGAGGGTACAGGACATTACAGACACAGATGAAAAGAACTGCAAAGGATACAGGCAGGAACCTGAACTTCATGCAAGGAGACCTAGATACTACCTGAAGATGAGAAATCAAGAGACAGAGCACAAGGGGAATGGACAGCACCTCCCAAGGACTAGAGGTAGCCAAGAAGATGTTCCTGATGCTCAGTAATCTTGGTCAATTGCAGAAAAAGGATAGAAGCAAAAATTTGCCTTGGATGACACAGTGAGGAAAAGGAAAATTTCCCTTTGCTTATTTTCAAGGATTTTTGGTTTATACTCAAATCAAATCTGGTTTGGTATTTTTTGAGGTGGGTGTATTTAAAACACTTTGGGGTTTTTTTGGAGAACAAAGAGGAGGTTCTAGAAACTTCTGTCTCAAAGCTATGCTGCTGACTCAGGGTCCTATCACAACATATGAATTTACTCTTCCTGTATTCATAGCAATCTGGAAGATATTAATGATGACATATGGTCCATTCTTCAGCACTATGACAGACTTTTTTCCAGATTATGACTTTGCATCAAAGCATTACTTGCATGCTGAGTATAGTGCTTGTTATTAACTTATTGATTTGTATAGCTCTGAAAGTATCTAGTGCTTTGCATAGCTGTTTAGGAAATCCAGCAGTATAATGGCCTTGCATACATCCATTTATTTCCCTTTATTCTTATTTTCAGAAGCACAAGGTAACATTTTCAATGTATGACTCAAAAAAAAGCAATCAATTTTTGAGAAAAATATTTGGCTTATATACTTCCTTTTTCTTTTTTTCTTCTCTGATGAGATCTTACAGGAAAGATGTCATATGGCTCACTCTAGAATAGGCCTGTTAAACATCTGATTTCATTGTCATTGCTGCAACACTCATCTACACTGAAGACCAGAACTTGTGTCTCCATCATTCTTCTATTTCCCAAAAAATTTCTTATTCCATCAATTTTGGAATTTTTGGGGAAAAAAAGCTCAAAAACCAGAAGCTTAACAGCAGAAAAGTCTCAAGGAATTATCATAAAATAATATAGAACAATATATTTCCAAAAAATGAGAGAAGTTTATAGGAAGTTTTATGTCAGTGTTTTTACAATTGTGAAAACAATCATGCAAAGCAATAAAAGTTTTTACTTACAGGGGATAACAGATAGTACTCTAGGACTGGCAAAACATGATTTTTCATTTTAAAAATGGAATAAAATGTAGTTTTCCTCTTTTTCTTGTTAAATGTCTGAGAATCTCACTTTAAAAACCATTAAGCACCACCTATTTCTGTCAGAGCTTCTTCTAGAATACAGATGTCCTAATTCTATCTTTGTTGAAAAGTTGGAGACCAAATACAAAACCCATCAAACTTTGATACACAATTGTATATGATAATTTTTATAGCTACAGTTTTGACAAGTCTTTTTATTTTCATTTAGGCATTCCACCAAGTATTGAAGTTAATGATGTGAATATTAAAGTCCTTGAAACAAATATGTCTAGAAACAGATGTATTACTGATGAATATAAATAAAACTATTTTTCATAGGACTTCCCATCTGGAAAAGGCAATTATTGCATGTTCTATATTATATCAACATCTACCACGGGCAGAATTTGCAACAAGATAGAGACACTATCTTGTATTAGCTCTCAACATTTCTTTGAGTTTGAGTGCATTGTGATTTAAGAATCAATTATGTCCCAATCTGGAAAATCACTGCACTTATATTACATCTACAGTAAGTTATATCGAAATCTATGGACACCATAAAAATTACTCCCAAAATTGAATCTTTCATTTCTGGCTCTGGACTTGTGAAATTCAAATGACAATTCAAAATGCAAAGAAACTAAACTTTCTAAACACCTCGGAAGTTTATCTTGCTCATGTCACTGAGCCTCAACAGACTTAGTGAAAGCATTCTACTCAGACAGACAAAGCAGACCAAACTGAGGTACTTCAGAGAACTGAATAGAGATGCCTCACCGTTCCCTAGTTTCATGACCACTGGAAAGCAGACCAGGTATAGAGTTCTGTATTATCAGGCTTAGTAAATTCCTGTTGATATATTAATTTTTATTATAAAATAACCTTTATTTTGGTTAGAATTTTTTGATAATTTTTTGTTTAAATTTCCTGCAAAAACCATGCCACAGATACAAAGAAGAAAAATTTCTTATTATCTGAACTAACTTCTTGTGAAGATATTGTAACTCTGATGCCAAATTATTGAAGATGAAAGGTTACACACTAATGAATTATGTTTTCTAACTCAGTTCAGTGGACTGGATACTCCAGTGATTTAAATTCATGTCATTTTAGTAAAGCTAGTTTTCAAATGCCTATTTGAAACTTCCTGAATTTTTTATCCTTCTTTCCTTGAAACCCACCTATAAGCTTCCCCCCAGTCAACTCAGGATTTGGATCCATGTGTTTTCAAGATCTAAGGGACAGCTCTGATATAAAGCTGTTGCTTGGCCTTGGCAGATGAGATAGTGGCTAACCCATGAGATAAAGTCATGTAAAGTCTACAGAAAGATATAACATGTAATATTAAGAATGGACAAAATGATGATGAGACCAGTATTTTTAGTGGCTCTGGATTCAAGATGGGAAATACAAACATGACAAGGTTTAAAATCTTAAAAGAAAAAAGGAGTCTGATGAAAATTGTAAGACCTTCAGGTTGAGCTGATTTTTCAGTGCTAAAGGAGGATGAGAAGATGGCTGAGAAATCAGTAAAGCAAGCTATGAAGGTGAACTATTCTTTCCACAAAGTTCTTGTTTGCCAGCCAAAGCCTTTAGGGTGATGAGCACATGTAGCCTAGCAGCTCATTCTGTCCCAGCTACCCTCTCTGTGTATTAGATAATATGCAATTGATATACACATTTAAACTGAGTACATCCTGCTGGCAGATGTTCCTTACACACAGCTAGAGATTCCTGAACATTTTATGGTACATTGATACCTTTTACTTTGTTGTACCAAGCAAAGGCTCTGCACCATTTACCTCCCTGTCTGGATTAATACTGTATGATGTCTCAGTCAATAGAAAATTATTTTCTAGTCCCTTAGTAATTAACTGTTCTGTGTGTGAAGTACACTTCAACTTCACACCTTCAACTTCAGCATCCAGTCTGAAGCCAAAATCACTCCGATGACTATAAAGCACATTGCTGCATTACCCTTTTTTATTGATGTCAAAACTCCAAAACTGAGACAGAATAAATCCTTATTTCTAGGAGAATTAAAGGACTAATCTGAAAGTCCCAAAGGCCTAAACAGAAATAGCAGTACTGTTTTGGGAAAAGTCTTCTGACCAATGCTACAACAAGCATATTGAAATTCTACAGTAAAGAATACAGCGTGTCCCTGAAAGAATGAGGGGGTACCAATTCCTCTTAATATTTCCCAATTAATATTTTAATTTTGCATTTAATGGACCTGAAGAGTCACCATAAAAATTCCAATGAGAGATGAGGGACAAATACCATATAAGTAGAAAACTTCTCCAAAATATTATTCACAGATTGGAAAGTGCAGATTTTAAAAAATCACTTTTCTTTTTAGAGTAAAAAGATGTAATGGAGCATGTTAGCACAGCCAGCAAAAAGTTGCTCAGTTAAAAGAGGTAAGAAGATTCTTAGAGGAAGAATATGATAGTTAACCAGCAATTGAGACTAATAAAATAATAATCCATTGGAATTGTCCATTTCTGTATATGAGCTATTTTATTTTGGGTTTATTTATTTATGTATTTATTTTATTTCAAGTTGCAGTCTAATGAAAGGGGTGGAAAACATGCAGCTGGAGGGAGATTGTTTCATTTGGCTTTGGTTTCCTGTGTGGATTGTAACCTCCTAAATTACAATGTCTGAGTTAAGACTTAAATGACAGAAAGCACATCAGCCAACATTGCATGTAGCCTCAGGACAGCTTCAATCCCAACTAATTCTTGAGATCTGTTTGGAAGGTACTTATTTTGTGGACACTAGTTAAAGGGTCCTCACATATTGATCTAACTGGGAATCTTGGAAACAAGAACCATTTAAACATGCTCCAAGTTTTTGGTGGTGGTCTCTCACTTTTCTCAGACGTTTGTTTCATTTTCTGTGAAGTTTGTTCCTCTCTTCTCCCATTCCTTTTTTGTTCTCTTCTCCTTGACATGTAGTTCTCTCCTGATAAGGTATACAAGTCTCTAGTTTTCTCCATCATGTTGGAATCTTCACTATCACTTTCTGGTACTCATTCACTTTACCAGTTTTTTCCAGTCTCAAAGTTTCCATTTCTTCTTTATTCTCTCCCACTGTAGACACTTTGATAATGTAATACTATTCCTGCACTCTGATTCTTTGCTGCCTTTAGCCTGATCAAATAATGTCTTTCCTTTTTTTCATCCTACACAGGTTCATGCCCAAGGTTTTCCTGGAAGCTTGATTTGAGCATCTAATGCAGAAATCATATTAACTCACACACTGTTTGTGATTACACTTACCTGGTACTTATATCAGATGATCGTGTTTATCTATAAAGGACAAAGTGTGTATGGGAGAAAGTCAATTTGACAAATTGCCTCTATTCACATTCACTCTGTCTCCTGCTACATCCCTGTTCTATATTGATTCTTTGTTCACAGGTCAATTTCTTCACGTGCTTCTTACTCTCTACTAGTTTTATGCCACTTCTCTCTACCCAGAGGTCTTACCGCCTACCAGGAATGCTTTCAAATATTAAGACCTTTAAAAAAAACAAAACAAACAACAAAAAAAACCCAAGAGGAAACAATCTGTGAGAATAGGCTCTCATAAGCAGGTTAGTGAACCTTTAAATGCCTTTGTGGTTGATGATTTCATTTCTTTGTTTGGACTCATATACTGGCTTATTAGTAGTCCCATCAAAGCATAGGCAAGAAGAGCAAACACTTCTAGTGTGAAATTGACAGGATTTTTTTTTTCCTAGCAGCTTTTGAACCTGAGAATGAGAGTGTATGTAGTCAAAATATTGTACTTGGATTTTTCAGTAGCTTTTATCTGAACGTTCCCTCAGACCTTCACAAGAGGACCGTAAAGAAACCATGAATGACTGAGGAAAGGTATTTTGCAGGTCAATTAATAGCTATAAAGAACAGAAATAAAGAATAGAAATTGATGCCCAATTTTCACAAAAGGTGAAGGCTTCTGGTAGGATACCATAGGCTCTGGAACATAGGGCATTTAAGAGATGTTATAGAATCCCCAGTAAATGGTCTGGAAAAGGAGGTAAATAATTATGTGATGAATTTTACAGATATTAAAAATTACAGTAAGCTTCAAGATTAAGGATAAACAAATTCCTCTCATACTTCTTGCAAAAAAGAGCAATTGAAAACATATTGGAATTGAGTTTAGAAAAGTGTCAAAAATGGAACAGTGCCATTGAGTGTCCCCTCTCTCCCACTCACCTCAGTTTCAACTTTCTTTAAAAGTCTACCTGTATTTTTTCTGAAAAATATTCAATTAATACGATTTTTACTATGTGTAAATGCTAAAATGTACAACAAAGCTCATAATCAGTTTGGTTTACTTCATTAAAAATGTCAAAAGCAGTTTTCTACAGTGCTGCACCTCTGCTAAGAGTTTCAGTAGTTATCCTCTGAATGCCTACATGTTAACATTGCTACTGAGATCTTAGGAACCAAAGACCAGTGTTATCATGCTCCATGAAGCTATCTATCTCAGGTAGATCGAAGGCAAATTGATGGCACAACACAGTGCTAAATAAAAATGTTTATAGAGTATTGCAGTTCAAACTAAGGGAGTTGACATGGCACTTAAAGTTTATTTTCTTCATCTTCTGTTGTGTTTTTTTTTTAAATGAAATGATACTAATGGAAAAGAGGAACTTCAATGCCATAAGGACTTTGCCCTATCCCTCTGCCTCAGATTGACATGAGTGGAGAAAATGCCAGCCAGAGCGGCTCCCACCCTCTCCACCAGGGAGGAAGCTTCATTAGGCTGACACTGTACATGGGACCAGATGGCAGGTTGCAAGCTGAAGATTACAGGTCCTTAGAACTGAATGACAGATTTCATTCCTAGTGCCACTGCAGTTAAAGAGAGTTTTCAAAGTTCAAAAAGCAGAAGTCACATAACTTGTAACCTCATCTTGCCAATTAGGAGAGAAAACCTTAAGGGTTATAAGTTTAGCCAGAAAAATGTAGACTTCCGAGGCTAATAGTGATCTTATTATAAAAATTGACATAATTCTCATATTTTAATTAAAAAAAGAATAAATATATGGTATGTTTTGTTCCCATTTTTTAGTATGAGACATTTCAGCAATGTAATATACAAGCTTATAATAACAAATGAAGGAAAAAACAGTCCTCTTCATTGAGCATATATTCTTCGTGGTGTCTGTCAATGCTCTATAGCTGTAAAGTCACCCACAAAAAATATCTATATCATGCAAAACATTCTTTATGCAATCATTAAAAAAAAGCCCAAATGGCTACATTATTTACAAAAATGACAAGGACAATCAGGTGTATACTGTTTTAATGCAGATTAATAACATGTTAATGGGCTACAGAAAATTCTTAGGATTTCTTGGATATCTGAAAATGTGGATTCTTTCCTTATACTAAATAGGAAAAAAAAAATTAAAGTAATTCACCTGCCTCATAAAGTACTGCAATTATTACTCCCATGGATCTTTAAACCCTTAGCTACTGTCACAGTTTTATTCAACCCATTCTGTCAAGATTATAATTTCTCTGCTTAAATCTCACACTGAGAATTTTTATAGTTTCCTTATTATCCTACTTTGGTTTTTACTTCTTTTTCCTAAAAAGACAAATAATTAGTCTGCCCTTTTCACTATAGTCATATGTTCTACCTACTGATATTGTTGACATACTACAGTGTTTATTTATTTGGATGTTTGTAGACTTCTCACGATTCCTTATTAGATATTGGTTTCTTTTTCCTGGCCCTGTAATGTGTCACAGTATTTTATTTTCAGTAGTATTTAGCTGTCTATCTTACTTTTCAGTAATAAGATCCCAGAGCTCACATCTGCATGAAAAATAATAGGTATAATGACCTGAAATGTAGACTTAAAACTCATCCTTCTCTCTGAGGAATTTCTACAAAGAAAAACCAGTATTTCTATGTACTGCCAGCTTGTTTTTATATTAGACAGAGGTAAATGTCATAACTTTTTAATAATAACTTCCTGACTCCTTCAAAATAATGAGAAAGTCTATCTCTCTCTTTCTCCCTTTTTTTTTTTTTTTTGCCATTGTCTCAATTTGCTCCAGATGCCATTGTTCCCCATGAATGAATTTTTTTCTTTAAACATGTCAAGCTGTTTTCTAAGAGAGGATGACCACTCACCATACCTCCACATCAGCTTGTTCTCTCTCTGCCCTAGTCTCCATTTGATCCTTGAAGTTGGTAAGAGATTGCTCCTAGGTCTTCAAATTGAGTATAGAAATACACTCAAATTGGCTTGATGACAACCAAATATATTTGTCATATTTCTTGATTTATTTTTATGAGTTCTGAACACAGTGTCTCCTATTATTTATTTAATTTCTCTGACCATCTTTATTTTTCTATATTTTTATATATCTTTCAGTGATAAGCCAAATCATGACTATAACAAGGTACTTCTCCTTCCTTAGCTACATCAGTAGTCCTGTAGATTACTAATTTTATGACTTTATACTGAAGTCAGAAGCACCAGAAATTTTACTCTGTGTTAATATTAGACTTTCTGAATACAAATAGAATATTACACTAGCACAGTGATTCAAAGAGGTACTTATAGCATAGAAATATTATACAGTAATTAACATTCCCACGCTCCATATCCTGTAATACTTGCAAGCTATTCCTTAAATATGTGCAAAAATTTAAAGATATAAATGGAGCTTACACCACCATAATTGTATTATATAACTGACCCTCTTTAAGTAAACAAAACTGGTTTTTTTGTCATTACATTCTCTTCATAAATGGCAATACATATATATTAAAGACTATATTTTATAAGTTCTATAAAGAAGGAGACACCAAACTATTATGTTAATTATGTTTTATTTTCCACGTGGTACACACGATTTTTGCATTTTTTGTTTAATTTCTCACATGAAACACTTTTTTATATTGTCTAAGTTAATTGTCCGTTCAGTATTAATTCACCATTATAATATCTCATGCTTTGTTGCTTTGAGTTTGCCTCCTAAGCCGCTTCAAAATTTACATCTGCAGATAGTTCATATTGCTGAAAATTGCATACCTGAAGTGTAATACTTTCTGTCCATTTAATAACATATAATTTGGGGAAGGAAAGAGGTGGGACAGTGTGGAAAATAAAAGTAATTAGAACAGAGCATACTGAATTAATGGCTACCTGGCGGCTGAGAGAAAGAGGGGAAGGAACATGGTGGAAAGGAGAGGAGGAAAAGTGTAAAAGACAGCTAAGTTATCACAGCTCTAGGAACTGGAGTTGCAAGAACAGAGAGAAGACTGAGAAGGATTGCAACACTTGTTTCACAAAGCCATTGAAACTTTGGCAATTAGTTTACTCAAACCAGCCTTGATTTTTGTTTATCCAGCTCAGTATTATTATGGAGCTTCTAAATTACTGTTTTGGAGTCAAAGATTTTTCATTTTTTATTTATTGTTAGATTATTTGGTATCCTGTCATAATGCTCCAAGAGTGGTAACACCTCTGCTTGTATAAAGTTTCTACTGAGTGAAACAAAAATTTTTTTTAACAATATTTTACAAAGTTTGGCAATACTTTTGGTTTTATTATATTTCTTACCAAAGAACGATAAAGGTATAGCCTTATTCTCTGTTATTAAGTAATCAAACTATTCCATATTTCTGATTCCTTTTCCACAAATGTGACTATTTAATCATATTAGAAATTCTATTTTTCCAGAATTTATTTGAGAGTTTTAAAAATAATGTTTACATCTGTGTTTGTGTTGTAGGGAGAAGGTTACAGAATAGTCAGCTATAAGATGCCACATGGTCACTGTTCTTCAAATTCTCTAACTTATGAGAACCAGCAGTTTGATGGCCTAACTTTCAAAGTGATGAATGCACACAGTGCTTCTTGTGTGCTGAAATCATTACTCCCACATAGCCTTCCTACTGCATTCAAAGCAAAAATAATAACAGGAAAGCAAATGAGAAATTAAGTCATTGCTGGTTAATTCACTGAACTCGCTGATTGAATAAAAGGGTTGATTGCAGGTGAAATGCCTTAAAATCTCCTCCAGTTCTTGGTATCAATCCTACTCATGCTGTGTAAGAAAAAAAAAATACTACTCACTAACAAATTGTCAGATAAATAGAAATTACCTGACATAATAAATGAGAAATTGTATCTTATGCCAAAATTGTAATTTGGCACATACTGTAGGAAAAGTTAAAGAAAGTACCTCCCCACATCTGGCATGCCAGCAGGTAGATATTGTTTAAAAATGCTAGTAGGGAATAAACCTGCAGCAGAAAAATCAGTGGCAGAGAATACTAACAAAGTCTGCAGGTTTCAGTGTCAGTCTTGGCATACACACACAGGCACAGCACTGTCAGTGCTGTGGGGTATCATGACCACAACTCATCTCTCTGCTAAAATAGAGCCAGGAGACAAAGAGAAGATTCTATGATTCTATGACTGATCCAGGACTGAAGAGGGTGTACCAGCAGGGCACTCAAAAGCTGCAGCTTGACTCTTAGAATGTAAAGCTGTACATATCATGCACAGATCTATGCGTTCTAGAGAATAAAAAGCCGTATGAAATCTCTGTTAATTTCTGCTGGTGCATTGCCAATGTGTGAAAAGCCTTGGAGAAAGATGAAAATTACCTTAATTGCTTCAACATGTTATCTTCATTGCCTGTTACCTTCAAATATCTGGTTAGGAATGAAGAAAGATTTATGTAAAATAATAGGACCGAGCAGACTTGTGCATCTTCCTCAGAAAGGAAAAAAATTATGGCAATAGTTGCCTTTAGAACAAATATGTCCACACAGAAAATAAGCATAGTAGTGCTTGCATTTATAAATTTTAATCAGCATGGCTGAATTTACAGAGCTGCTTTGGAGGACAATATTTTTAGAAATATACTATATACAAGTTCCAAAATTACTTCATTGAATTTGCACTGCTAGAGTTTTGGTCTGTATAGCAAGAAAGGGATGGTGATAAACATACTTGACTTGTTGTCTAAATATAGAATAAAAATGGCAACTTCACAAGAAAGAGATCTTCAACCGCATGATAGCATAGAGTGAAAAACCCTCAGTCAACTCCATTATGTTCAGTTTTCAAAGCAAGGACCACAAAGGGCCTGAGAACAAACTAAGTAAAAGAAATTTTCAGCTGCGCACACTCATTGTCTTGTCAGTGCTTCCAGACATCAGGGAAGAAGCCCCACATGCCTCTCAAGAACATAACAACTAGAGCTTTAGAAGATGAAGAAATAGTGTGAAGAAAACAATAAGTTTTCTAAAAACCATTTTGAAGTATGTAATCTTAGCCAGAAAACCAGAGCCATGGTAAAACTCCACTGGCATGGATTTTTTTTCATGTTTAACCCCAGTGGGCAGCTCAGCCCCACAGAGCTGCTCACTCATTCCGCCATGGTTGGATGGGGAAGAGAACTGTAAGAGCAAAGGTAAAAAAACACCCTCAGGGGCTGAGATAAAGGTAGTTTAATAGGTAAAGTAAAAGTCGTGCACACAAGCAAGGAAAAAAAGGGAACTCATTTTCCACTTCTCATGGGCAGGCAGGTGTTCAGACGTCTCCAGGAAAGAAGGTGCCCATTAATAGTGTCTTGGGAAAACATCATTTCGAGTGACCCAAATTCATCCTTCTTTCCCCGGAATTTTTTGCTGATCACGATGTCGTAAGGTGTGGGGCTTCCCTGCGGTCGGTTGAGATTAGCTCTTCTGGCTGTGTCCCCTCCCAGCTCCTTGTGCACCCCAATCTCCTTGCTGGTGGGGTGAGGAGCAGCAAAGACATCAACTCTCTGTAAGCACTGCTCATCAATAAATAAAACATCCCTATGTTATCAACACTGTTTCCAGCACAAATCCAAAATATGTCCTCATACCAGCTACTATAAGGACAATTAACTCTGTTCCAGAAAAGGACAAGTCAGTGTGTGAGGATAAAAGTGGAAGGTCTGGTCAGTCAATGTCACATGAATGAAAAAATGCAGACCACAGGAAAAAAGATAATGAAAATACTCAGTGTGATTTACAGAGGTTGAAAAAAAATGTTTTATTTTTTTTAGAAAATGCAGCTTATAGACTGTTATGCATACACAGTACAATCACTACAGAAAGAGAACACTGTGTTTCATCAAATACGGTGCTGCTTTTTGCTGGGATAATTATGTCACTGATCCTTACTGATTTTTGTGCTGTTAAAGGTCTCAGTGTGTTCCATCCTGGAGACAGGAGAGCAATGTCATCATTCTCAATATCTTCTGCATAGAAGCATCTGGATCCTAACCCCCTTATTTAAGCTAGAACCCTTAATATCATATTGGAAAGTTTACTGTTTCTCTTTCTTCATCAAACATTTACATTCAGAGCACAGGCAATGCACTAACAGAAATTAGTACAAAAATACAACTGCCATGTTTTGTTAGAAAATATAATGAAAGCAAGAAAAAATGTTGTGATAAACTTTGATCAACTGACAAAACAAGTTGATAAAAGCAATTACTCACTTCAAATAAATCAAAGTTTTTGACATAACACTATATAATACTGTATAATCAGTTGGTCGTATGAATTAATTGGTATTCAAAGGTAGCAAATGCAGATTAAGGGGGAAAAATCAGTGCTAGGGTCTATGATAGTTGGGAACACAGAGTTCTTCAGTTTCTGATAGTACTCAGTGTTTTATTCAGTAATCATATTATGTGTATTTGGATGATCAAGTAAGATCTTTGTCGGTATGTTGTATAGTTCAGTGAAAGCATTTACCAGTGGGGAGAAGGTGTTTTTCCACAGTGTTCCAGATCTCCCTAGTACAAGGTCATAATTCAGCAAAATACATTTCAGTGCAGCACTGAGAGTGTAAGTTTTCAAATGTGGTAAGCAGAGCAGACTTCAGCAGCAAAATGAGAGATTTCTTCTTGGAAAGCAGCAACTTGAGGAAAAAACTACTGTCAGAGACAACAGCATCAGTGTGGAAGCTCAGTACAATGACCAGTGAATGCTGGTACTGAATGTATAAAAGAATATCAAGAAGGGAACCAAATAGCTTCAGCACATAGCATTTGTAAGAATTTGAAGATTTCTTTTTCCTGTTTGAGGTGTTCACGGAAGGTATAAATATAAGGAAGATAATTCAGAGGACTCAAAGAATTATTCAGATGTAATAGAAACTAATCCTTGAAGTTCTTGTATATAATATATTGAATATATTCTTCAATAATCCTTTAATTCCTTGATTGCGGAATTCAGTCTCCTAGTCTGTTGAAGAGAAAGTGAAGTTACTTGATTGTGCTGCATAGATACTTAATGATAGAAATTATATTTCTTAGAAAAGGATGTCTTAACCTTGCAGATGAAGACCTGTGATGATCTAGTGCATGGAAACTGAATTTAGACTTAGTAAGATGCACTGGTGAAGCTAATTAACTATTTAAACATCTTACCTGAACAACCATGGATTTGCTATTGTTTGGAGTTCTTAAAACAGATTAGGTCGTTCTCTGAGAAACATATTTTAATCCAGTTTCTGGAAGAAATTCTGCAGCTTATAGAGGCAGAGCACAGGGCCAGATGGTCCCTGCAAAAGGGAGTGCTGGTCCCTTCTGTTCTCAGTGTCCTTGAGCAAGAAAAATGAATCTTTTATTGCTATGTTTTTCAGAGAAGCACTCAGAGTCAGCATTTCTAGGATTAGTGAGCTGGAGGATACTCCCTTGGCAGAGCTGCATTTCCAGTCTCATGCAGTGCCTAAACAGCAGGCAATAAAGTTATCTGCTTGCTCCCAGAAGACCACATTTTGCCTTCAGAACCTACATTTTGGGAGATGAAGAGAAAAAAAAAGTAGGTTGTAATTTGGTTGTTAAGTCAAGGCCTATGTTGGGAGAAACACAACTTATACTTTAAAAAAATTACCTTTAGATTGGCACATATTTTATTCAGAATATATCAAGCCTTTGCACTGCTAAAGTCTAAAACCATTTGTCCAACACATTTTGAGTGGTAGTGTCTACACTTTTTTTCAACTTCCAGATAGTTTTTGTTTACAATTTATAGTATACCAAAGAAGTCACAACAAATATAGAGTTACAAAACTCAAATATAGAAATACTTCAATAGTTTATTGACTATTCTTTAAATTATTAATTATTATTAATTGAGGTATTTGATTTTCTACTAAATCCTACATTTAAATTCTTTTCTTTTAAATTGAATTACCATGAGCTAAAAGGAACTCCTGCAGTGTTTCTTGCAGTATTTTGTGTGCTTTTTATCAGACTTTGCTCATCAGCACTGGCAGCACATTAATTAACTCAGCTGTGAATGACTCCCTGCTATTTTACTGGGTTTTCTAATTGTAAAATAAAATAAGGACCAAAAGAATAGATAAAACATTGCTTTTGCAGCTAATAGACAACAGGAAAGTTTTTCTCTCATGATAGTTTTTTCAGTGATAGTCTCTCTGTGGATAGTCTCCATACTGTAAATTTTTGATGTGAGGCAGCAGTATCAGTTGGAAGGGGATGATATAAAGCAATACCACATCATATAGACATAAAATCTCCTAAATGTTGGAAAGTAACCCATTGGTCTGTGATTATTCCCTTTTCCGTACTCATCAAGTGAAAATTGTTCTCAGAAGCCTGAAAAACAACTCTTAATGGAAGGATAGCAGAAACTGTGTTGCTACTCCTGTCGCCTTTCAGTTATTACCATACTATGAAATCTATTTGCCAATGTCACAACACTAAACTATAGCTCAAAATGGAATCAAAGTGCCATCACTGTGGGCTAAGGATACACAAAAAATCCCACCATCCTGGCAATCTCTAGGACTAAAAAAAAAAAAGATTCCAAGGAAGCTTTTTAAAATATTTTAGAAAACACTTTGCCCTCTGCAATGCATATCATACTATGTAGTGAATTCCATCACATGTAAGTGAATTCTTAACAATATCATCATAGTGTTTTATGTTTTGAAATGCTAGAGTGTTCTCATTATTCTGAAAACCTCCCTCGGCTTTTCTTTTTTAAGTTATCTTGCATTTCTTTTTTTACATTTCTTCATATTTTCTTTCCCCTGTCCAACTGGGAAGGACAGTGGTAGAGTGGCTTTGTGGGCACCTGATTTCCAAACAAAGTTAACCCACCACAAACCCCCATTCTCTGTCTCCATGCACCACGCAGGGGGAGAGGGTAGATCTTGGGAAGGAGGGAGGTGTGGGGAGAAAGTGTTTTTAAGATTTGGTTTTGCTTTTCATTATTCTTATTGTTAGTAATAAATTCATTTAACTTCCCCAATTCAAGTCTCTTTTGCCTGTGACAGTATTTGGTGAGTGATCTCTCCTGATCTTTAACTCATGAACATTTCCTTGTATTTCCTTTTCCAGTTGCAGAGGGGAGTGATAGAGCAGCTATGGTGGGTGCCTGGCATCCAGCCAGGGGCAACTCACTACATATGACAAACTGAAATACCTGTAACTCAAAGATACAGTATAAGTTGATGTAGGCAAGAAGCAGTAAAACTTCAAAGCAAAAAAAACCTACATTTCTATACCTTAATATTGGTATAAACTGGTACTCTTTAAAGGCGTTACAGTCCACAGGAGAAACTCCAGTAGCATCCTCCCCTCCTAAATCACTTGAAGTAGAATTTCACCTGTAAATCCAATTCACCTCTCTTTTACTCTACTTTTAAACTGATACAAAAATGCTCTTGGCAATGCTAGCAATTCATCATAAAGAGGCATTAAGTATTTTTGTTTTGTTTTGTTTTCCACAGTCTTGAGAAGTACAAAAGCAGTTCAACCCACTTGTTTTTCCATTCACAAGTCTGTCATGCAGCATGAAATAGCAAAAAGAAGCTGAATGTGAAAAGTAGCAACTAATTCTCACTTTGCTATGCTGAAAATCTGCTAATTGCCTCACAAAGCTCAGTTATCTCACTTTATTTTTCAGTGAAAACTTGACAGCAGATAAGTTTCAGTAAATTAATTGTATTATATTAATTGGAATACTAGGACTAATTAAACTCTTTGTCATTTTGCATTGTTTTCCTCAGTAAAAGGCAAAGAAATTAAGTATCATAGTTCATACATGGCAAATAGACACTGGACTATCTTTTAAACGTAATTAGTTAGAGTCCATTGTACAACAGGAAGCTTAAGAAAAATGTAATCCTCTGTAGCCAATGTCATTCCTTTAATAAATATGATAGTGAATGCTCACATTATATGTAGTTTCAGACTCTTGTAGGTAGCATTTTAAGTTATCTAACATGAGGAATAGTCTTTTAACCGTAAGAATGTGATTTGGAGCTTGTGTATACAGCAATGTGTAAATATTCCAAGATACTTCAATAGGAGAGAATCCACTTAGTTGGAAACCATTTGGGAATAAGGCATATCTCTAACTGATCAACTACAACTTGATTAATCACTATCATTGGGTACATTAAGTCATCAGCTTTTCATATCTTTGCAGATTTTCATATAAGCAATTTACATGAAATAAGTCACATTTTGGTTCTCGGTGTCTGCCCACAGATAGTTGTCAAACTAGTGGGAAATTATTTAATGAATTAAAGACTAGAATAATTTTTTCCAGAATTTTTATATTTTCAGTAATCAGAAAAAGCCCAATTTCTTGAAGTAAGACTTTTTTTTTTTTTTCCCCTTAAGATTTTGATTTAGCTAAGATTTTGATTTGATGCTGAGTGAGACATACTTGAAGTAGTTATTTTCCTTTCAATCATTTCACTTGCTGAGCCTGATGCAGTCAGACTACTTCAGTCTATACAGAACAAGAGGGGTATATGATCAGTTCCTTCACAAAGTATGTAGGGAGAAACAGTCTCTCTCTGAGACTGTTTGAACTTCTTTCTAACAAAGGCTCAGTTCTTGTATGCCTGAGATTGAACTTATTTCTTGCGAACAAACTTAGATTGCTGCTCTTTATGGCATTCTAGAGGGAATCGACGAGGTACCTCTTGATCCCTTCTGAAGCAGTTGATCAATTTCACATGAAATATATGGAATACTTACTTCTAAAAGACTTGGAAAAGCCATCACTTAAGGCCTTCAATTTTGAGGAATCAGAGAATAAATCTTCTTTCCATCACCAGCTCAGAAGAATATTACATTACCAAACGAAAAATGGAATTTCTTCCATGTTGAAGAGAGACTGAACACTATTATGAGCTATAACTATCATGATAGTTAGGTCTCTTCTTTTGAAGAAATAAGATCTGGTATATACAAATAAAGGAGAAATTTGAAACCAAATTTTATCAGCCATGAAGCAAAATATTTTTTTTTGGAAGTATTACCTTTTCATTTTTTTAAATTTAAAGATTTCTTTTTTTTTTTAAACCTCGTAGGAGAAATTTGGTTCTTTCTTAACTTCAGAATACTGTAATTAAATTTATCTTTTGCTATTTATCTTACTGAGAGGCTGAAGTCCAGATACACTCTTTTAAGAAGTTATTTTACAATTATCTCAGTGGAACTGAGTCACCTGTGAACCTCAACTCCTAAGCTGTAATTGTGAGAGATCACTTTCCTCTTTCAAATTAAACTTTTGGCTTGTTCTAAACAGGAATACTAAATAGAGATAATCAAATAATTTCACAACTTTCAGAGTAAGCGGGCTAGTGTGCATATATGAAACAATAACACTTTTTTTTTTTCTGATGGTTTCTTTAAAGTGTGAAAAAAATAGCAGTTTTAGGCCTGCTGAAATTAATTTTGCTTTAAGCCAAATGTAGCTGTTACTAGTGAAGTCTAAGCATGGCTTACTGAAAGGAATCTTATGGGAGTTGACAGCCAAAGGACAAATTTCACCTACTGAAAAAGAATTCCTGAGCTGAATCACACTCATATTTTAATGAATCATCACATTTTCAGAGGAATATGTTTGGAGAAGGAGCCTGATGTGCAGAGATCAGTGAGATTACAAAGAGTATGTACATAGGGGGACAGGTGGGAATCACAGATATATATGTAAATGTCTTAATTTCCATTTTATTCCTATTTGACATGAAATAAGTAGGAAAAAAAATAGTTCATTGGTTAGCTGAGTGGGCTTTTTGCCACAGGAAAAGTGAGAGATCAAAGGATAGGCAATCTGGAATTTCCACTAATTTACAGTATTGAGAAACAGGTTATGCTGAGAATATTACAAATCAGAAAACACGGTTGATATTTCCTGTTGGTATTTCTCTCAGAACCTGTGGACACATTTCATTCCATCCATATGCATCATAGTCCTTGTGTTTATTTGTTCACTTGCATCACACATATGTGCTGCACAAATATGAAGAAGAAATACTATAAAAGTAATGAAAACAAATGATAAGCAATATATTTAGACCTGAATCTGCAATAATTTTACTGTGGAACTCTGTGTCATACAACAAACTTGGTGCAGTTAATGTCAGAAATTATGTGGTTCAGGGTTATCACTAATTATCTTAGTTATTTATCATGACATGCAAGTTATTATTAAATGTGTTTTTGTGTGTGTTTGCTTAGTGTCTATAACATTTCGAATTATCTTTTTTTACATTGAAATTTTTGTTTCTATGAAGGTAATTTGAATAAAAATATTCACTTAAGAACTATATTTTTTGAACTTCAACACATAACTGGGAATCAGTAGTAAGTAATCTATAGTAAAGTCCTGAAGAGGTCACCTTCTTGATTCCTTATGGGTTAATATTTTTAGCAATAACTCAGACAACATGAAATAGACCCTAACGGAGTTTCAGATGTTATCAAAACTGAAGGAAAAAAAGTAACAGAAAAATCAAGTCTGAATCAGTTCATATTCATAATGTGGTAGATGGTAGATTAATGTTTTGTTACAGAAAAATACAGTTATTGCTAACCAATTATGTAGTTCAAAGCTATAAGATATTTAGGAACAAATGCCTAGAGAATAGAGGATGGACAAGGATGGTTCTGAAGTATCCCAGTTATAAAGTAACTGAACATGATATTCCAAGTGTATATTTTGAACAACAGGACTAATATATCATCTGGACATTCAAAGAGGTAAACACTGAGTATCTTTAAATATTTTTTTTAATTTATTTGGTCCTACCTTGACACTCCTGAAATCCATAGCCAGTTCTGACATAAATTTTGAAAGGTTATTGAAAAATTGAAGTAAGCTCACAGTTGAACCAAAATACCTAAGAGATTATAAAATATACACTCCAATGAAATACTGAGGTAGTTCAGTCTATTATATTATCAAATAAATGGTTATGAATAATATTGTCTGTGCCTTCACTTCCTAATTGAGCAAAACCAGGCACTTGCTAATAAAAAACCAACATTGCAGCTAACTTAAAAAGTAAATAAGTCCCTTTTTTATTTAACAAAGTTGACATAATTGATTATTTAATGTGGTGATTCTCTGTTCTTAAATCAGGATTTTTTATTTTTTTTTAAGGCAAATAACAATAGATTTTGAACTTCTGACAGGACTTAACTCAGGTAATTCTGATAGCATATAGTATTTTGGAGAACAGTCCAGCATCAAAATCTGTCCTTCATTAAGCTTTCCCAGCTGGGAAGTTAAACTTTGACAATCAGTGCATAGTAATTTAGTTTTCCATTCTAGAAACCATTTCTAACTCATGATGTCCGGACATCCTCCAATAGCCTGTACATTATTCTAACTAATTCCCAGAATTATGGATTCCTTATAGATTAGAACATTATAAATTTGCTTATGTCTTATATTCCACCCTGGCTTTCAAGTGTTGTACCTATAAGTAAACTATACTGTTAGACAAGGATTAGTATTTTTTTTTTATTATGTATTATATCATTGAATAAATGTAAATAATTAAAAAAACCCACCAACCAGCAAACAGTATTACTTCCCAGAAGATTTCTATCCTAACCAGGATAATTCAGCATATAATGTCAGAGTTAAATAAAGCTTCTGAACCTCAGGGGATACCATCCATCATTCTGCCTACCGCAGACTATTTTGTCTCCAAAGTTTATGTTGTGAAGGCATTCTTGGTTGAACGTCTGTTCTTTTAACATACAGTGATTCTGCAAAAAAAAGGTTTTTCTATATGAATATTTTCCGTGTACCATACAATGAGTTTTCTGCCTGTTTAACCCAGGTTTTTATAGTGTACCACTCTCATCATATTTGAGGATTTTTATTTTGGTACTCATTCTTATGGTATTGGAACATTTTAGTTTCCTAAAAACAAGCAATACAGTATAATTAGAGGTATCTTTAAAGTTAAAAATGAAGATATTTTTATGGGGAGGTATAATACGCTTTACTTAAGTACGCAGTCAAACTTTGGAAGAACTGGAAATGTTTTCACCCAGAGTGTTTCCAAAAGATCCACTCAACACAACAACATATTCTAATTTACCTCATCATCTGTGATTTGTTTTAATTTTTTATCTAAACAAAGAGTCACACTGGTTTATACAAACTCATTCACCTATCTTAAAATTTCCTTTAGAGATATGTAAATGAGAAAGAGAGAATTATTATTTCAAGACAATTAGAAAAAAACATTGTTGATATCCTTTAATATTTTTTATTTCACATTTTCTTTTCCTTTTCTACATTTTTAGTATATCTGTCTTGTTCTGTTTCAATACCTCAAAGAATTCTGGACAATGCAATTCCAGAACATCTGTTGTAGGTGTTATTTTTATGATAGCACTACCCTTCCCCCATTTTCTACTTTTTTTCTAAATTCTCTTTCTTGAAATACAAATGCATTCACTCACATAAGTATCTGCATTCTTTCACCAGCCATCTGTTAATCCATCATCAAACACCAAAAAACCCATCTCATTTGTTTTTTAAATTTTACATCCTTTCATGTAGCCTTGACTTTTTCAGAGAGCTGCCAATCTTGAGGAAAAGCCTGGAATACTGGTGAAATTTATCAGTGTAAGTTGTGTTTCTTAAAATATTTCAAGTTTGTCAAAACTTTATAAGAAAATAAAAAGTAGTTGTTTGTGACAACTTCAAGGAATGATAGGATTATACAAAGTTAGACTCACAGAAACATACATATTTAAAGATCATCGAGTCTGCTCCTCCCTCCCCCAAGGGCAGGGACATCTTTTACTGCAAAAGGTTGCTCAGACTCCTGTCCAGTCTCACCTTGAACACTTCCAGTGATGAGATATCCACAAGTTCTCTTGGCAACCTGTTCCACTGTCTCATCATGTTCATGATAAATAAAATTCTTTCTTATCTCCTAAATCTACTTTTTTCAGTTTAAAACCATTGCCCTTAGTCCCATCAGTATAGGTCCTGGCAAAAAAGTTCTCTTCATCTTTTTTTAAGTCCCCTTTAAGTATTGAATGGTTACAATAAGGTCTCATCACAGCCTTCTCTTGTCTAGACTGAAGAGACCTAGATCTTTCTCAATCTGACTCAACAGGAAAGATGCTTTGCCCCCTGATGATCTTTGTTACCTCCTCTGGACCTGCTCCAACAGGTCTATGTCTTGTGTTGAGGCCCCAAAACTGGATACAGCATTTCAGATGGGTCTCACAAGAGTGAACTAGAGGGGGAGAATCACCTCCCTCATCATACTGACCACACTTTTCTCATGCAATCCAGGACTGAGATGGCTTTCTGGACTGCAAATGCACATGGGCAGCTCCTGTCCAGCTTTCATCTCTACAGGGCTGCTCAAACCATTTCATCTCCCAGTTTGTACTAATACTGGAGCTTGCCCTGACCCATGTGCAGGACCTTGCAATTGGCCTTGTTGATACTGATAAGGTCCACATGTGTCCACTCCTCAAGCCTGTTAAGGTTTCTCTGAATGGCACCCCACTCACCTAGCAAATAAACTGCATTACTCATATTGGTGTCATCAGCAAACTTGCTCAGGGCTCGCTCGATCCCACTATCTGATGGAGATATTATACAGTACTGATTCCTGCACAAACCCTTGAGGGACAGCACTTGTTACTGGTTTCCACCTATATGTGAGGCTGTCGACTCTAAGTCTTTGGACATAGCCATCCAATCAGTTCCTAGCCCAGCCAATATTTCACACATGTTGTGTTTTAACCAGAGCTGGCAATTAAGCACCACATGGCCACTTGTTAACTCCTCTGCCAGTGGGATGGGGGAGGGAATTGAAAGGGTAAAAGTGAGAAAACCCATAGACTGAGATAGGACAGCTTGATAGGTAAAGCAAAAGCCGTGAACACAAGCAAAGGAAAACAAAACAAGGACTTCCCACGGGCCTGCAGGTGTTCAGCCACACCCAGGAAAGCAGGGCTTCATTGTGCCTAATAGTGACTTGGAAAGACAAACACCCCGACACTGAACATCACCCCCTTCCTCCTCCTTCTCCCCAACTTTATATCACATGGTCTGAAATATCCCTTTGGCCAGTTGGGGTCACCTGCCCCAGGTGTGTCTCCTCCCAGCTTCTTGCATACCTCTAGCCTCTTTGCTAGTGAGGCAGTACAAGGAGCAGAAAAGTCCTTGATGCTGTGCAAGTCCTGCACAGCAATAACAAAAACATTTCTATATTATCTATATTCTTAACACTGTTTTCAGCCCAAATGCAAAACATTAACCCATACTAGCTACTGTGAAGAAAATTAACTCTACCCCTGTCAAAACTAGCACACTTCATCAAAAACATAGCTTTCCAGTTTAAAGGTAGGCATATTGTGAGGGACTGTATGAGAAATCTTACAGAAATCTAGGTAAACAAACTTCGTAGCTGTTCCTTTCTTCACTAAAGCTGTCCATCATAGGCCACTAGATAAGTCAGGCACAATTTGCCCTTGATGAAGCCATGCTGGCTGTCTCTAACCACCTTCTGTCTCCCATATGTTTTGACGTATCTCCCAGGAGGATCCATTCCATGATCTTACCAGGCAAAGAGGTTAAGCCGACTGGTCAGCAATTTCAGGGTCCCCCTTTTGACCCTTTTTAAAAGTGGGTACAATGATCTGTCTTCTCCAGTCACTGGGGACTTCATGTGACTGCCACAGCTTTTGAAATATCATGGTATTTTTTTTGAAATGTGTTTTTTCGCAGCTACATCATCCAGGTCCCTCAGGATGCTGGGATATATCTCATCTACTCCCATGGACTTACGTATATTCAGATCCCTTCGGTGATCTTGAACCTGATCTTCACTTGTGGTGGTTGGGACCATTTCTAGTGGCTCTTCACATAAGGCACATTTGACCACATTAGGGTAAGCATATTAAAAATATTTTGCTTGTGTTATTGACTGTTTTATTATTCTCAGCAGAAAATCATACTGGTAATTATTTAAAATAATTTGAATTGTTATTTTGATTTTCACCAAAAAAACCCACAAAACCCAATCTTTTAAGGTTGTTGTATAAACAGAAAGAATAAAAAGCAGATATATTTGATAACATCAAAGTTTAACAGTAAGGTTATCTCAGAACTTTAAATGTTTTAATACATATGATTAACATCATACCGTTTTGATTTGGTCTTATGTTACCTTAAGTAGAAAAAAATAAACAAAAGAAAGAAAAGTACCTGGACAATAATTAACATCTGAATACTGCATCACAAATGCAGCTTAAAACTGGGGAACATGACCAAGTTATACTACGTAAGAGCTCACAATGATAAATCTACAACAAATATCATGTTTGTGCTCCTAGCTCATGGCAAATACAAGATAATTAAATTCAGAGTATTCCTTTTCCATTAGTAGCTATGTTAACTTGAATTACATTGTATTTGCTTTGAGCTGAGTTGCATCTACCTAATAAGTTACCACAGATCAGCAGATGTATGTCAGCTTTCTACTCACTGATTAATATTCAAAGCCCTTCATGTTCATGCTGTAGCAATTGAACAGCATTTAATTGAAATTGCAATTGTCATTAAAAATCAGTATTCTCAAAATACCCATGCTTTTAGTACCTATCACTGTGTCTTATGGTGCAAAGTCAATATTTAATTTTTTTTTTTTCTTACCTTTCCACTATATACTGATTTATGTTTCAAAATTCTGTCATGGTAATTTACTAACTATTTTTTGGTGGTCCTCTACTACATCAATTGCCTGCTATGCTAATTAAACTTTGGGTAATATCTTTCTAGTCATTGCCTATATCAAAGTATTCTAGAGGCAAGATCAGTGATGGAGGTTCATTGGGTTTGAAATGATCTGAGGCCTGATCTCCCATTCAGACACTAACCTTTTGAAATTTTGTTTCATGTCAGAACAGTGCACCTGCTTCTGCTCAGGGGCACAGAGTGAATGAAAAACTTACAAACCCCAATGAAGCTCATCTACTTTATCAAGCAATCCTGTCAGTTTTTCTGCAGAGTCCAACTTCTAGTTATACAATTCCTATGTTTCATCTCTCTGGTTCACCAGTGGGTAAACTAATTTCCTACCTAATGGAAGGATTTGTGATAGCTTAAATGTGACATGAGGCTAATGAATTGAACTAGGCTTATTTCAAAACTCATTCCAACAAAAAAGACTTTGTGACCTACGAATTGTTTCCACAGCTACAAGTCATCTTTAAAAATGTATTTAGCTCAGCTAAGAAAAAGACTTTGAAGTGCCCTATCCAAGTCTGAAGTGACTATTTTTATTTTTTTATTCTCTCCCCATCCCTCCATTCTCACTCCCACTGATATCTAGGCTGCCTTTCACTGATTTCCTTTCACACTTTGCAAATATTGTCTTCTTCTGTGCTCCAGCTGGCAGGAATTCAGCAGCTCTCATATTTGGAATGTTCATATTTGGAATCTATCCTGAGAAGATGAGGGACTGGAGGCAAGGAAAGGAGGATTGGACTGTTTTCTCTACATGCTTCTGCAGCTGATCCCACACTTCTCAAACTAATTCAGTTCTTGATTTCTGAAAGTGTCATCACTAAGTGTGATGACTACAGAAGTGCAAAGACAGACCATGTGAGCATGTTTCCCAATTCCAAGAGATGTCAAGGAGGAAATGTTTTCATGGAGAAAATGTTTTCACGGAGGAAAATAGCTACTAGGAAAAACTGCATGTTTGCTCTTACCAAGGTGACAGTTACTTTGCTGAGTTTAAGAATGGTGCAATAAAAGCTGTCTGTGAAATCATAATAAAGCTAATAAAAATACAGAACAGTATCAAATATTTCTTGCCAGATGCTCAGCTAAAGTCATGTTAGTGTATGCTTTTTTCTGTAAAATCACTTTCTGTGGAGAATAGACTAAAATAAAATACAAATTACTATCCATGATAGAAGTTAAACTAAGGATAGGATAAGACAAGGACTTGTCGAGATGCTGGCAGCTGGAGAATTGTGGTCAATGGCTCTATGTTGAGGTGGAGGCTGGTGATGAGTGGTACTCCTTGGGGTTCTCTCTTGGAAATGGTGCTCTTTAATATCTTTTTCAACGTCACAGGCAGTGGGATTGAGTGCACCCTCAGTAAATTTGCAGATGACACAGAGCAGATTGATGAATAGACACAACAGAAAGAAGAGACGCCATTCAGAGGCGTTTGGACAGGGTTTAAAAGTGAGTTCATATGAACTTTATGAAGTTCAGCAAGGCCAAGCGCAAGGTGCTACACCTGGGTTAGGGAAATCCCAGAGAGGAGTACACATGAGCACAGACTGAGTGATGAACCCATTGAGAGCAGCCCTGAGGAGAAGGACTTGAGGGTTCTGGTGAATGCAAAGCTGGGCAAGATTCAACAGTGTGCACTTGTATCCCAGAAGACGAACTGCATCCTGGTCTCCATCAAAATAGGAGTGGACATCAGGTCAAGGGAAGTGATTCCCCTTCTCCCTTCCGCCCTGGACCTCAGCACAAGAAAGATGTGGACCTGCTGGAGTGGGTCCAGAGGAAGGCCAAAAAGATAATCAGAGGAGTGGAGCACCTCTCCTGTCAAGATAGGCTGAGAGAACTGGGGTTGTTCAGTCTGGAGAAGAGAAAGCTCTGGGGACACCTCATTGCAGCCTTTCAGTACTTAAAGGGGCCTTACAAAAAAGATGGAGAGTAACTTTTTATACAGATAGTGATAGGAAAAGTGAGAATGGTTTTAAACTAAAAGAAAAAGATTTAGATAAGATGGTAGGAAGAAATTCTTTATCGTGAAGATGGTGAGGCATTGGAATAGACTGGGCAGGGAAGTTGTGGATGCCCCATTTCTAGAAGTGTTCAAGGCCGGGTTGGATGATCGAGAGGGTGGCATCCCAGCCCAAGGAGGGCAGGGCAGTTGAAACTAGATGGTCTTTAAGGTCCCTTATAACTAAACTATTCTATGATAGGGCAAGAAGTCTAAGACTGCAGTTGGTTGACCCCAGTGAGCAGCCAAGTGCCCACACAGATGTTTGCTTTTTTCCCTCTCTAGAAGGTCAAAGAGAAAATGGAATGAAGGCAAGAAAACTCATGCATTGAGTTAAAGGAAGTTTAATTGATGAAACAGAAGCTATGTTCACAGGAAAAGAAAAAAAAATAATTTACTGCTTCCCATCAGCAGGCACATGTCCAAGCCATTTTTTGTCAAGCAGGACCTTGGCACATGTAACAGTTGCTTGGAAAGACAAACAACATGTCCCCCATGCCTCTTCTTCTTCCAGAGCTCTTATTGTGGAGACCAGTGTCAGACTGTATGGGATATCCTTTTGGTCAGCTCAGGTCAGCTGTCTTGGCCATTCCTCCTTGCAATTTTTTGCTCACTCCCAGCCTACCAATCAGTGAGAAGAAGGATGCAGGGCAGAGTGAACAAAAAGAAAAAAGCCTTTATGCTGTGCAAGCACTGAACAGCAATAGCCAAAACACTGGTGCATTCTCTACACTGTTTTAGTCATAAATCCAAAGCACAGCACTTTTCAGGCTCGTATGCACCAAGTTAACTTGTTAACTTCGTCCAAGTGAGACCAAGTACTCAAAGTAAATTTGTTTAGTACTAGATGAAAAAAAACAAACAAACAAACAAAACCCAAACCAAACCAAACAAAAAACACCAAAGAAAACACTCTTCTGCTCTACTTACTCTACTTAAATTCCCATTGTGATATTAGCAACCTAATCCATTTATTACATACAGGTCTGACAGGTGTAACTGTATAAAACTGTCACACATTACAAGCTCAGTTCTACCCTTTTGGCTGTAATCTGAAGAAAGCACATACTTTACAGAAGATTAGCACATTCCCTCTGAGGTGAAATTTTGGCACAGTTCCCACTCAGTTTGGTATATATGTCTGTATTATTTTTGCACCAGGACTTGAGCACTGCTTACTGAGCCAATAAGTGTGTCTTGAAAAGAATCCACAAAACAAATGCTACCTCAAACAGATCATGTGCATTCATACTGTGTACACTTTGATATGAAAGATATTCAGTTCTTCACACTATGAATGTGAACAGCAAATCTGTCTCACACACATCAGTTGGATGAAATTCAGGCCTAGGTTCAGAAATGTAAAGTAAAATATGTTTATATACAGAGTGTCTTAATTCCCACTACAGCCAGTGGAGATTTAAGGATTTATTGATTTGCTATGAGTATATTATAGGATCACATGAGATGACTATATACATCTGAAATGCTCAAACAGGGACAGGAAGATAAGGACCCAGACCATATGGGAGCTGCATCCTTTAGAGCTGGCAGATGGAGGTCAGCATGAAGCATCCTAGATGTCATATTTAAGCCACTAAATCTAGTTCCTACCATCAGTAGAGACTAGAGAGTCACTCAGTGGTATGGGAACTGATTCATTTCCGAAACATTCATGACTGGAATGCCATTTTTGGTACTCTGGGGTTCTTGAAATACCTGGAGTGGGCTGACAGTTTTGACATACAGAGTGACAGATGCAGCAGATAGAATCAAATCTGTGGGAAACACAAGTCCTTCAGTAGCAGAGGCCATACAAAACACACAATATGAGATCACTACAGACTGCATTAGCAACTAAATCTAATGCCAGATATTTCTTCATTATATTCAAAATCTTGTAATATGAGAAAAGAAACATGCATGAAAGTTTATCCAGGACACAGTCAGGGAAGACTTGTAGCATATCAAGTGTGATTACCGGGTTCTCAGGATAATGATCAAAGGCTTTGAGACTTAGATGTTTTTTTTCCTTCAGTTGTACTGGTGAGGGCAAAGGGCTTGACATGGAGTAGATGGAGCCAGATTGTCAACACTGGTGGTGAAACTGGCACCAAAATCAAAGATGTAGTTCTTACAATCAAAGGACCTCCTCTGAGCATTGAGGACTGTTAGGTAGCAATAAGACCCTCTTGATCAGGAGGGGCAAAAGCTTCTTTGCAAACAGGGAGGTCAAACTGGTGAAGAGGACTTTAAAAAAGAACAGTGGAGGAGGGAGATTATGGCCCACAATCAAATGAGGAAGTGGTGACCTGAGTTGGAAAGCAAAGGACTTT
Source organism: Pyrocephalus nanus (assembly GCA_038380795.1). Taxonomy (NCBI): domain Eukaryota; kingdom Metazoa; phylum Chordata; class Aves; order Passeriformes; family Tyrannidae; genus Pyrocephalus; species Pyrocephalus nanus. The sequence goes on from CM076259.1 coordinate 39,156,767, forward strand.
GGGTAATGTGAATGAGGGAAAACTTGTAATCAAAAGAAAACCCATCTTGAGTGTGTGCAAAAATTTGGAAATGCCAAAAAAAACATCATGATGGTGCAAGCACTCACGTGTTTTTTTTTTTCCCTGAGAAATATGCATGACTATCTGTGTGTCTGTATCTGTATATCTGTATGTCTAACACATAGATTGTGGGGACAATCAGGAGGAATTAGATGTTTCTCAGCATGGAATGTATGGAGCTCTGCTAGGGATGGATGCAGATCCAAAAAGAGATTTTATGGGTAAAGATTAATGTAACATGTGATGGTTTCCACTACAGCTTAAGTGATCAGGAAGAATAATCAAATTATATTTTCTTCAGACAAATGAAAGAAATCTTCTGTTCACAGGGACTGGGCTAGATGATCTCCACAAGTCCTTTCTAACATCTACATTTCCATGATTCTGTTGATTCTACGAAAGCAAGAACTTATTGTTAATATAGAAAAAGTCTTTAAAATATAATCAACATGCAACAGCTAGTTATCATTATTCTAATTACAGCAATACTAACAGTCCCATTCAAAACTATTTAATTTTTACAGAAAAGCTCCATTAATAATATAGCTAAATCAATGATACATAAAATGTCTTCGTATGTACCCTTTTCCTCTAGTGTTTTGTTCCTCCCTCTAATATTTTCTAATTTGAGAGATTAATGGAGAGTTTTCTTCAAGAATAAGGACTGGTGTTATGAAGAGGCACCAACAACTCCAGTCTTTTTCTAAAAGACCAGTGATATATGTGATAAGGTGTTTCTTCTTCTCAGTTTACTTATGGATATTGCTATCATGCCCTGAACAAAAAAGAATTATGTAGAAATCTCAGCCAGTCCTGGAATTCCTGCAACGCTACATATGCATGGAGTCTAATAGTACTTATACTACTGAGAGAATAAAATCAAAATAAAGCACATTTAAGTTTATATGAGCAGAAATTAATCTCTCTTGATGACTGCTTAGAAGCATTACACACTCTGACAAAATAACGGATATGTCCTTTTCACACGTAACAGATCAATAAGCAAAAAATAACCTTCCCTCTCCTATCTTGCAGAACAGATATAAAACTTTAATCTCTCACATAGTAGATAGCCAGGTTGTCTTACTTTGAATGCTGTATCTCACTGAATAGACAGTTGTGTCTTTACTGTGTTTCTCTCTGCTCCAAACCTGGAAGTCCCTGAGTCATCCCTCACTCTTCAGGGAGCTGCACCTCACCTATATTTTTTTCATTCAACCAGATCAGTTCCATTCAGTTTGCACAGGCTTGAAGCAAGCTACTTTTCTTTCTGTTTTGCAGCTGGGAGATCACTTGTTTAGAGCTCATAATCAATTCAATTATCTATAACATGGGCAAAAAAGACCTGAAACTCTAGTGCAAAGCAAAAAGACATGAGCACCTCATAATAAACAAGCAGATAAGGGGATTAACATTTTATTTAAACTGAAACTTTACTTCAACACACTATTACTTTTTATTTTGAGTGTTTTTCTACAGTGAGAGTTCTAAAAGGATAGCCATATCAACTGGTGCATACTTTAGGTCTGGCAGCCTAAACCTGGAAATTAACATAAATTGTGATATGTTTCCTGTTGGCTTACTTTTTATTCTTATTCCTCCAATTTTTGAACATCATCTAAAAGTATTCAAACACACTAGCGCTAACAGTCTGTATGTATATGAAGCATACTCTTTAGCTTTTCATCCTACCACAAGAAGCCGTATACTTACATTGACCTGGATGAACGTTTGATTCAAATTTTCTGAAAGCTTTTTTTACTCAACAAGAAAAAATAGTTGAAATAAAATAATTTTTGAAACAGAAGAGTGCAACACTTAGAAAATATTTGTCTTGACCTTTAAAAATTCCCCTTATCTCTCTCTCTTTTTTTTTTTTTTTTTTAAATCTTTCCAGCTGAAACTATTCACCTAACTAAAAGACTTCTTGAGCTAGCAGTAGATAACAAAGCCACTATACTGGAACTGGGAAATATACTTATCTGACTGAATTACAAATGAAATGTAATTACTGGATAAATTCTTTCCAGTCTTTTTGTCATGAGCTTTCTTACACATAGATAGATAAAAGAAGAATTTACCAGGATTTTTTCACACCTAAACATGCAAATTCTGAAATCTGCATTTAATTCAGCAATTTTATGAATGTGATTTGATCCAAGAGGAAAAATTAACTATTTTTCCTCAGCTTAAGCTATTCCTCAAAATTTGAGGAAGGAATCTCTTTTTTGGGGGGCTGAAAAATTAAGCTTATAGGGTTTTAGTGTTGATACGCATTTTCATTGTTATTTTTAAGTATTTGGGGGGCAGTTGTAGGAGTTGTCTTAATAAATAACTCTTGCTATCTCAAACAGGAAATCTCTTCAGAAAATGTTATACTCTGGAGAAAATTTTTAAACATAGAGACATTTACTAGAAAATTTAAAAATATATTCAAACTAAGGATGGATGATGTTGTATGCAGTGTAAAGTCTGTGATCCCTATGCAGCTTAGGAAATTGAACAGGAAAATATCGTGATTATTCTTGATCAGTATATTATTTATGTTGAAAGTTTGAATCAGATCATTCATGATCCAATAGAGTTATACCAGTATGAGTAACATCTGGTCACTATCATTTAAGTAATTCATGGTACTATCATAAAAAAAAGTCATTAACTATGTTAAATTTTCAGAGGGTCTATTCTTTCTTCCTCAGACTGAGCCTGCCCTAAGCAGCTGTCATCACATGGTGGGAGTTTCTGCTTGTCTTGATATAGAGAGAAATTCCACTGATTAAGGAAAGAGGAAGGAAACATCATTTATCTCTAAGCGCCTTTTCATTTACCATGGTAAATGATAGGAACAAAAAGGCCCTGTACCAATTTTTAAACTTGGGTGGAGTAGCAGAAATACAAAAGTAAATCAGAACACAAAGCACAGTTCTACTATTGAAGCCATTCTCTCGCTTCAGAGCTACTGGCATTTAGCAGGATTTTTTATCTACATTTAAGAATCATAATTTTCCCAAGATATAAGAACATTTCCAATCATTTTTATTTTAGATTATTTCACCTCCCACATACAGCTAACTCCTATCTCATTATTTAAAAGTTTGCAATATGTTCTCCTCCTCCCTCTGTAGCAAAATACTTCTACAACAAAAAGGATAAGCTACTTCAGCTTTCTTCAACAACGACTTAGAATCTTCATGTGAGTCACTTTACAAAGAGTCAATCATCAGGGAGTATTTAAGTCTGGCCTTAGTTCTAGACTCCAAAAATCCTGAGCTCTTCTTATAAATTCCATAAAAGCTTCATGTATAATTTCTGACTTACCAATTTTACCAAAAGCTCTTATCAATCCTTTATTTTCTCCAAAAATTATGTAACTATATCTGACATTAGTTAAACTCCTCATAGCTCTTGTTTTGGTTTTTAAGGTTGTGGGATTTTGTGGGGTTTTTGGTTTGGTTTGGGGTTTTTTTTGCCAATTCATTTTTGCTCTGCTCCTACTCTGGCACAAGCCAAAAGTACAAGGGTGGTGGTAACTGTCCTTTACACAAAGAAGACAGTTTCCTGCCCTAACCATATTTCGGTGTCTTTTGTTTTTCTGTTTTGGCACAGATGACATGTTCTCCTTTAGAGGGAAAATTAGGCCTTTGGACTCATGTAATGAAACTCAGGGGAATTATTAAGAGATGTCACAGTGCAGATTAAGCCTTCTGTTTGATAAAAGTCAATCTAAAAGTCTTGCCTGCTCAGTTCACTTTGCTCATGATGCTTTCCCTCTTTTTATACTGCCAGGAGGGATGCATTATGCTTCCTCAATTAAGGTGTTAATCAAGTGGCCATTTATGGTGTTTACGTAATGTTTTAAATTACATCTTAGAAGTGTTTTGTGATCCTTTTTATTTATCTGAATTCCTTTAAGAATGAAAGATCTCAAATGAAAGAGAGAGTGAGGAAAGAAAACTCTGAGTATATTTTAAGAGTTTTATTTATGTACTAGTTCTCAGTAAAACCAGCTGAAATAATGAAGATACAAATATAAATGCAGATATGTAGGATTTCTTTAAAAAAAGCAGTCCATATGTAATACATTTGTCTTTGACTTCTCCATTCTCTTTTCTGAAATCTTTTCGTTTTGTAAAATGAAAACCATGCTAATTTGTTTCTTGTATAAATTTTGCTACTGTTGGTTGAACAAAGAATAACTGTTCTAATATAGTTCTAATAACATAGACTCTGAAGAACCACAATTTGAACATGTAGAACACACAAGGACTGGATGAACAAGCACTGGTTTGTAAAGGAGTTTAATTCTTTCCAAGATCTACAAGAACGTGTCATTTTTGCACAGGTACCACGAGAGTCAATAATTTTATGAAATAATAACTGCAGCTAATGAAGAGCAGCCATAACTATACAGAACAATCAGACATTTGTTTTAGCTGCTGTTCCTTAACTAATGTCTTCATGGAAAACATTTTCAGTTCTCTTTAAGAAAATGAAATCCACAGAAGCAGTTGGGAACATCAAGCATCCATGAAACAAAAAGCTATAACACCATGGAGGGGACTTATTTAGAAATCTTATTAAGTTTCTTTGTCAAAGACTGATAATATAGTCAGTGATCCTACACAACTTTTATGCCTTAGAAAAAAAGTTATAACTATCCAAACTTCAGTATGGTATGGGACATGGTAAGGCCATGGAGACATCTGAAGAATCTCTCGTCATGTCTTTATGTCCTCTCCCAGAAGAACCACCAAAAATCTATCCAAAGCAAAGCCACAGCTTTAAATATTGCCTGGGAGAAACAGACTGTATTGCTTTGAACACAGTATTTTCAATGTTATCATACTTTTATTATTAGATATCGATTAAATTGTGTTAAATCACAGGAAGTTTGAAGCTTATTTTCAAGAAATATCTCTAATTTTCCCTTTTGAGCTCATTTCTTATTCAGCTACTGCAGCTAATTACCATGAATTCCTTTGGTATTCATTGTCATAGCACTAATTATAGCAGAATTGTTTGGTATTCCTTATAATAGTGCTGATCATAAAGAAATTATTTGATGTTTTTAAGGCTGTCACATGTATTTGCTCAATATACAATCATAATTTAGCATCTGTAAGGTATTAGTGAATAGAAACATAGAAACTTCAGCTATACCTTGGAAGAACTAAATATGTGCCTACTACAACCAAAAGGGGTGAAGGACTCAGTCCAATTTTTGGAAGAGATTTTTTTCCAAAAGCTTATTAAGCCTTAATAAGAAATTCAGACCAATTTTGATCTGTGTTTTGATATGTAGTATAAGTTTTTATTGCAAAACTCAAAAAGATTTTCATAATTCTTTGGTGCTCAATTTTCTTTACAGCTGCAACTATAGAGGCATAAGTTTAACTTATGAATTTAAAGAATTTAATGAATTTAACTTATGAATTTAAAGAAGAGTCAGCTTTATGTTGTTCACTAAGAATTCAGATTCAGGCATTGAAATAAGCCCTTTTAGATGTTTCGAAAGGAGGATTGACTGTGTATACAGAGAGAAAGAATTCACAGCTTTTATCTAACAAATGTATAGCAGTCTCAGATCTTTCAGATCTTATACTTTCATCCAGCTGAAAATCTCATCACTGAAACTACCAGAATAACATCTCATCACTTTTCCATAGCGGTAAAGTGGTGCATATCAAGATAGTTGTAATAATATCTGTGGTAAAAGAGCAATACTAAAAACATATGTATTAACTGATATTGAAATATATTAACAGTGCAAAGTGCACTTAAATATAATTAAGAAAACCTTAAATATAATTAAGAAAACCTTCTTAGTTGTGAGAATCGTCAAACACTGGAAAAAATTTCCCAGAGATGTTATGATTTCTCCATCCTTAGTGATATTCAAAACCTCACTGGACCCGGACCTGCGAAAACAGCTTGACATGAAGCAGTTTTACACAGGCAGGTTAAACTAAAGATTACAAGATTACTGGAATCCCTAGCAACTACTACAAATTTTTTTAATTTTTTTTATGGAAATTAAAAGAAACAGGGCATCTTCCAAACTAATTAGCTAAATGAATTATTTGGAACATGCCACATAGTAAGTCATTGTTTTCCCTTTCATGCAAGTTCATGTTGCAAGTCTAGAATCAAGCTGCATATTCCTCCCAGTTTGTTTACAGAAGGCAGTATTTTGAAGAGTATACTTATAAAAGGATTGAAGGCCTGTTTTAGAGTACTTAATTGATCTTGGAGTATTTCAGAGGTACTCTTATAAGACTGAAGAGGGAAAGGGAATAACATTAGCAAGGTGCTCACATGAACACCCTCTAATCATTCTTTATTGCATATCATAACCAAATATAATATCAGTAATCAGTAGTTCTTAAGAGACCTCAATGGAATATTTTTTACATGTGTAAACAAGGAAATTACTCAATACTCAGGATGTTTATGATGCTGGTAATACAGAAAACTCACACTACAATAACATTTTATGGAAAAACTGATTAGAAGTCATTGACCTATTGGATGAACTGAATATTATTCTAAATTTATTTAGAAAATAAGGGAACAATAATAAATCTAATCACATATCTGTTTAAAGAAAAAAAAAGAGAAAAAAAGCAAACAAAAGGCATCACTTTATCCATAGTGATTTATCTGATGATATTCCAACCTCTACAACAGGGGATGAAATCTATCTTGTATCCCTGTTAGTATCCCAAGAAGCCTGTTATACTAAATATCAAATGGAACTCCAAAATAAGTTCTTCATCTTTTACATATAGCTCTTCACCTTCCCCTGGGATACAGAAGTATCTGTATATTTAAAACCACCTTCAGCAAGCCCGACTTAATAAAAGCATTCAAAGAATCAATAATGGAAATGATGGTACAGTTGTTATTAAATGCTTGTTCTCTCTTAATAGTGAGCACATGATTTCACACAGTGTGACATCCATGTTTTTTATGAAACCATAAGAAAAGATTTTCAATTCTGGCTTTTCAACTATCAGCTAGCCTACTGCTGTCATCAGTGAATCATCAGGCTGAGTATAACCCCTGTTTATGAATTTTGGATGTCAAAAAGCCAAGCATAATCCATGACTACAAGAAAAAAATGTGATTATCACACATATACTTAAATATTAGTTATAATTATTCTCTTTGCATGCACAAGGATCCCCATATTTCTAGAATACGTGAAATCTGTTATGTACATAAAGATCATCTTTGAATATATAGAGGTTTTGAGAAAGCCTTAGGTCATTATTATATTTTCAAATATATTTTCACATGTGTCTCAATATTAACTTTAGTAATACTGATTCATATGCTGTGGCTTATAGTTTCAACAGTTGAACTACTACAATGGTCACAAGACCATAATGGAGTCACAGTATCTACAAATTTCAGTCCCCTAAGTTTTCTAACACATACTCTGTTCTTTTCACGCTTGTAGTGTGTTGACTTTGATGGATACCAGTGTCCACTGAGATGCTCTATCACTCCCCACCTCAGCAGGGAAGGGAATAAAAACCCCTCATGGGATAAGATAAAGCCTGTTTAATAAAGCAAAGAAAAACGTCCCATATAAAAGCAAAGGGAAACAAAAGATTTTATTCTCTACTTCCTATCAGCAGGTGATGTTGGCCACTTTCCAAGAAGCAGGTCTTCAGGACACATAGAGGTTGCTCCAGAAGACAAATACTGTAAGAACAAATGCTCCTGTTTTCTCCTCCTTTCTTATAGCTTTTATTACTGAGCAGATGTCATTTATTATGGAATATCCCTTTGATCAAATTGGGTCATCCTGGCTATATGACACACAGCCCTCACAGGGCTTTGCCCACCCCCAGCCTACTGGTGAGGGGTAATGTTGGAGAGACAGTGCTGATGTTGCACCAGTACTGCTCAATGGCAGCAGCCAAAACACTGGTGTGTTATCAACACCTTTCTAGGTACCAATGCAAAGCACAGGATTATGGGAGTTGCTATGAGGAAAATGAATTCCATCTCAGCCAGACCCAATACAGTGCCCTCTGTTACTGATTTTTCCCTAGTGTTATTAAGAAAGTGAAATAATCCACATATATGAAAGCAATGTAGTCAGCTATATAATGCTAAAAACAGCACAGTGAAAACAGGGTGTAATTAAAACACAGATTTTCCCTTGCACTGGCAAATGATTAAGAGCTGTGTTGTGGAAAGAACGAAGATAAAGGTATTCCTAAGAAAGAGAGCAAAAGTTGATGTTACACTAGAAAATTTTTTATCTGTAAGTAAAGACTATCTTGCTAGTAATGCCATGCTAACAGTGTTGCCTGGTGGTTTTTTAAGCAGTCCTTAGGAATGGATGTTAGATGTGTGAGATTGCAAAAATATTGATCACCTGTCCAAGATTTTGTACTAAAATCTCAAGGTGGTGTTTTTGGAGGGCTTCTTATTGGCTAGTCAGAAATCAGCACTATTCATTGAAATGGTGTAGTTTTTCATCTTGGATGTGATTCTTGTGATTTGCTCTTAGTGCCTGAAACTCAAGTTTGACATTTAAATGAAAAAATCTGAAGTTAGACATCCAAATTCTCTCAAATGTTCTGATTTAATAAATGCGAGCTGTTAAGCAGTTCCCTCTTGGATGATGTTGAGGGAAAAGTCTAGCTTCAACCAAGCCTTTTTCTATACATTACTATGACATGGAGTCAGACCAAAAGTATTGCTCAGGTATTGAGGTTTCTAATCACACCTGTCCAATTCTACCTTGAAATAAAAAGTTATCCCCCTTCTATGTTCATGTTATTTACTAAATAAAAGCCTAAAATTTATACCACTTAAGTGATTCTATTTTTTTGGCACTGTCTCAGCCTAAGGTGCCCCATAATGTAGATCACAAAGAAATACACAAATCTCCATATGAAAACCATAGGACTGACAGTCTTAACATATCTGCTGATTCCTTTGTTAAAGTACAAAGATAAAACCAAACAAATACTTATATTAGAGCATAGTAATAGTAAAATCAGCACCTGAGTTTGCAACAGAAAATAAAATGGAAACCACCATGTAACATGACCATGGGTGAAATCTACACTTCATCCTTAAATTCCACTAAGCCAGCACAAAGCTAGCTATTGTGCACTGGCTAAAAAAATATGATGTGCTCATTGATGTGTACTATATATTTCAGCAACACACTCTGAAGTTTCCAAAGGAGGGTATTACTTTCATGAAGTCCATACTTTAAAGAAAGGTCACTTGGATTAGGTGACTGCTTCCTTTGATGGTAGTTTTGAGGACCTCAACCTCCTATTTCATAGCTTTTTTCATCTCTGTCATGGAGTCTGGCATACTTCCTAAAACAACAGGCTTCCTAAACATGGGGTTGTAAAATAAAAAATATATAAAAAAATAATTTTAAAAAGGACAATAAGAAAGAAACAAAATATAAAGTTAAGAGAGGACAATGCTTCAATTCAAATGATTGTAAGCCTATTATCTCTGAAAGAATAACTACCACTTTCGCTCCCTGCCTTTTCTCACTCCAAAGCTTTTTGCCCATTTGCAGTTTGATTACAGTCAGTTTTAGTGGGGGGAGAAAAACCCACTGCATCACAAATCAGGTGTACCTACATGATGCAATTTTAGGGTCTACCAATAATCTGCAGTGACTAAACACCAGTGCAGTAATCCTTACAAGATCTTATATTAGACTGGCTTCACACATTCAAGCACTTGACAATAACGTAAGAACTTTGGCCATAGTGATTCCTGTAGGCAGCCATGAAACCATGCAGTCAACTGCATGTGGGTTTATATATTTAAACCCCCAAAACCTGAAATAGAAATTTCTGTAATTCAATTTGGATTAGTCCAGTAAAACCTGTCTCTTCAACCACCCTCCATTAGAAGAAAAAGGCTTCCAGTATGGGTTGATTTCAGCAGTCTGGGACTTCTAACACCAAAACTGGATGAAGAAACAGCTGTTATGTTTGTATTTGTCCCATTGCTAAACTTTTCAAAAACTAAGACATTTAATTATTAACCTTTCCTTCAACTTATTCTTATGAAAGTTAGTTGAATAAAGGTGTCAATAGTTTAAATGAATCACATTTGGTTTGTGACAACTTGTGTTGTGACTTTGTCAGGCTTGTCATTTTTACACAATATCACAAGACAGCCTAAACTGATACACTTACTTCTTGAGTTTTCCACATTACAAAAGGCTACTCTTCCTTTATAGTCCTCATTTGGAACTAGAGCTAAACTAGAGATTATTTTCAAGTTTTTGGGTTAAAAAAAAATATTTCTCAGCTTGCTCAGTCTCCAGATGTATTGTGGCAATATCTAACATCCAATGTTCCCAATAGCCCTTGTTATGTTAAATAACGGGTGCATCTTAGTGTGTTTTGAGAAATTGTACCTCATAGTTTTGGAATATATTTTTTCTCTTCATGGTACTACTTAGATGTGGAAAGATTGTCCATGGAACATAATTCTCATTAGCAATTTATTGTACTATATGCTTGATTCAGTTGTATAAGCTGAGAAGTTTCAAGCCTGCATACAAAGAAAATTTTCCCAAGTGACTCAGTTGCCTAAACCTGAGCAGCTTAGTGCCTTTTGGATGTATATGGATATATATATTCTTTAATTTCTGCAGACAGTTCAAAAGGTTGTAGATCTCCAGAAGATCTTCTCTCATATCTTCTTATGGGCCCCTTATGGGTATTTCTGTTCTAATAAAATATTTCAAATGGGACTACCTGTTTAAACCTAAGCAACAGATCATTACCCTGGGAGTCAGCTCCTAATTCAAACTGAGAGTTTACAGATCTAATGTAAATTCTGTAACATACTTATGTTTGGTTCTGAGAAGCTTCTAAATAAATGTAAAGTATAGATAAATCTTTTGTTCAATCTTAGAGGATATATGAAAATTTAAAAATACACAACTGATTGCAAAGCATTTCTAAACTATAGTGGTTAAAGTAACATAAACACATAGTAAGGATCCTTTTGATGTCACAGACCAGATCAATAAAATAACTACATCTTTTTCTTCATTAAAACTCAGGCAAAGTTTTGCCCTCAGTTGAGAGTGTCTTCAAAAGAAGAAAAAAAAAGAGTTGCAAATGCGAGCATTGTATTTATATCAGAATATGGCAAAGGTAAAACAGAGAGAATTTGGCTTATATTTCATTTAATACTGTGTGGAAACAATACTCTTCCCTAGCATTTGTAATTTTCAGTGGCTTCAGGCAATAGATTATATATAAGATATCATGGTCAGGTATCATATTTGTGAGTTTTCCTGTCCATGCTTAACAACACTGGAACATGCAGAGGGACACCAGGAGACAAATGAAGCTGACTGATTTCTGAAAGAGGGAATATTAAGAGCACTTGCTAATATTAAAATGACTGAAAAGGGCACTGAGGGAAGTTGGGAAGGCAATAAATAATCATATCTATAACTGAAGGAAAAATGTGATCTGTGTGGCTAGGAAATACAAGAAGCATTCTCAAAGAAAAATGGCATAGTTCCAGGTTTAGTGATATCTTCAACTTCTGTTTGTGTCTTTTTGAATATTCTTCCAAGTACCATGTCTGGCACCTGCGTATCTTGAAATGGTATCACGTTCCATTCCATTTGTAGAAAGTGTTTTGTATTTATAGCCTCTCTCTAAAAATTAGTTTCTTCAGCCATTTGTTTTTGAAGCTCCTGGAAATTGCAAAGAGTATGAAAAGCAATACCTATAATGTTGTTTTTTTTTTTTTTTCCTAAACTGTCTTTATTTCACTATGAGAATATAGCAAATGGAAAGAAATGCTGAAATAAAACAATATCTACAAAATTGTTATGATTCATGTAGGCATAAGTATTTGAGGAATGCTTTTTATGTATCCTTAACATGCATAAATAAAGTATGCACTTTCTGGATATGATCTGTTTTATTTATATATGTCTATAGTTAGATTAACTGAATGTCACAAACTCAAAACTTTGCACTGCCATGAGATCCCCAATGAGAGCTCACAGCAATACTCCACTTCTTTGCAGTTAGTTAATATCTTTAATTATCCTTGTCAATCTTTTGTTTTACTTGATTCTATCAGCTATTCTGCCTTTTCAGAGAAGAAAAAAAACCACACACACATAAGCACAAAGAAAAAAAAGAGTACACATGCAAATAATTATCAGTGCAATAGAGCCTTTAAAAACAAAGTTAAAAAGTTTTCATAAATGACAATACAAATATTCTTAATGAAGGCAGAGTCTTACAGGGAGGTGAATTAATGAATGCAGAAGACTGACAATAAATAAAAGTTCATATAGTCATTCTGATTTTTTAGGAAAATCCATCCCCTCATGTGGATTTTGAAAGTAACTATTTAGGACTTTCTGGATAGTAAATATTTTTAACAACTAAGTTATTTTTTTAGAATGTTATTTAGTCATAATCTCCATCTTTTGTACTGATTCAATGTTTAAACAGTTCATCAAGCATTGATATTTGCTATCGTCATAGCATTTATAAATGTCTCCCTTTTTCAACTCTTGTGGTTTATATACAACATATAGGCAACAACAGCATTCTCTGACGCTATGATCTCCTCCATTTCTGTGCTCACAGAAAGGTACAACTGTGTGAAAACCTAAATCTGTTCGTTTTCTGTTGATATTGTTATTAAGACTTTCTTGGGGAGGTTAGAATTCAGTAACCAAATAAGTTTTTCATCTAGATGTACACAAAGTATTTTTTAGAGGGAGAAATTTTAAAGTGCTTTCCATTAAAACGAGAAATGTCAAAATGCAATTTATATTTTAAAAGTTAGATTTAGACAACCACAGAGCAACTCCATAAAGCAGCACACTCGGCTTTTAGTCTTCCTATTGTATACTTAATGCTCCTTCTGAAAGGAAGAGTCAGAGTAATCCAGTCACAGATTCCTTGTTCTCAAAGCTTCAAACTTTCAGGTTTGCACTGTCATAATTACACCTAAATGGAACGTGGGACTTCACTGAAATCAGAAATAATTTAGGCATTTATGACAGCTGTTTCCCCGTAGATGTTGTTGTCCTTCTGCAATTTCCTATTCATTGAAACTAGCACATACGAAAAAACCCAAACCAAACCAAACCAAAAACCCCCAAAACAAACAAACAAAACCAAAACCAAACAAAACAAAAAAACAAACAGACGAGATTTAGCATATGTCTGTTTACAAACATCCAGACTTTATACCAGATGTTTTACAATGGATTGCCTCTGACCTTATAATGAAATCAAGAAAACCTTACCAAGAAAAAAAATAAGTAAGATTACAAACACTTAATCTGGATCTTTATCTTTTCAATATTTTTTTCTTAAACATATTTAAGCAGAAAAAAAAATTGCCACTTATAACAATTAAGATCCAAACTAAGATTCAGTCAACATGAATACTGACATAAAGGAAAGATGATGTTTCTAACACTGCGCTGAACTTAGAAAAAACATGGAATTCAAATAATAGTTTTGGCCCTATTGTAGAATATTTTTTTTTGTATGCCTGAAAAAAACACAAAATTTACATTTAATGATGTGTAGTCACATTATATTACGTACACAGACAATGTTTATACATGAGAAAGTTGGAAATGCAAAGCCTCTAAGAGTTGTTTCTTCTAGTATTCATGTGTATACAGTACTAATCAGATTTTGAATCTTCTTTTAATATTTAACAAGCTAGCAAGTCATTGAATTTGACATGATTTAGTCAAATTTAAACAAATGCATGAAAGCATCTTCTCTTGCTCTCTGTCATGTAGAAACTAAGAGTCATTTCAAGATTGACATCAAAGTTTTATTTAGAATTTCTTTCACCTATAGCACAAATCCATTACACACTATGGAAGCAAAATAACTAGACCTTGATGGAGGTAAACAAAAATGCAAGAAGTTTCTACAAATATAGTTCAAGTTCAAATCATTCACTGCTGCCAATTATTCTGAGTAGGATATTTTGAAGAATGGTAAACTTGAATTCAGTAAGAATATTTAATGTACCCTTTCCATACAGTTTTTTTAGCTTTAGATACTGTGTGCATAGCCTCACTTTTTTCCATAAATCAATCTTGTTAATCATTTTAAAATGGCAATAAAATGTACTATAAACATTCAAAGTTTCTAAGACAAATGAAGAAAACCCATTCTCATTTTTCTTTCTAATTCATGAACAAAGTCAATTGCACAACCAATAGTGCTTCCAAACAAAGTCTCTTTTTCTTCTCTTCCTTTTGTTTTTTTCAGCTTGAGGTTACTATTTTTGAACAGGAGGCCTGAGAAGTCATATATAAAATCTGATGCTTGGTTCTGAGTTTCTTCAGTAGAGGTAACTGAAACATGTACACCTAAGATTTTTTGAGAACTTCTGTGAGCAATATTACAATAAAAATAGTCAGTGTGAATTTTTTATGACTTCTCCTAATAAGGGCACTTTGCTATAGCATAGGTATACACAGGACATATTTCTGAGTAGATTTAATCCTTTTTTTTTTCCTGTTTATTATAAACCAAGGAGTGAAAATCATCACAGGACTGTTTATTCAGTTCTGAGTGGGGGACTCTGGCTATGTATGAGTGGATATGTTTGAAGTTTCAGAAGGCATAACAATTTCTGATTTATGGATGTAACTGCCATTCAAGGAAATGAAGCTACTGTCCAAAACAGGCAGATAAAAGTTTGAGTTCTGGGAAATAACCAGCAAATTATACACACTTCCTTAAATATATCCAATTTATTTTTAAACTCATTGAAATAAACCATTATTTTAAAATGTATATATATATCGTGAGTACTGGAATTTACTTCTGTAAATAAACTTTACAGAATTGCACTAAATTACACAATTATTACTTTAATGAACAGAAGATGAGGACAACTAATTCTACCTTTCTGCCTTGATGATGAAATGTCAATAATTTTAATGATGAATTTTACAGCTTTTTCCTTTCTGGGACTGAAATATCTTCCCAGCATTAACAAGTCTAGGCTATAATACTAGTAAATTTAACTCAAGCAATATGCTGCACGTTTTAAACACAATATATTGTAGATAAGGCAAACATCATTAAATGTTCCTAGCAATCATTAAAAAGTAACCATTTTTTCAATGTATTGTCAACATCAAAGAAGTATTCTGAATTGTTATGGGTTTTTTTATAGAATAGTGCAAGCAACAGGAATATTACATAAAAGATTCTAGTGTGACAGGTACATAGTGAAATAATTTTGTTTTCTTAAAAATAATTTTACATTTGAATGTCATTCATAGAATTTTTTTCTTTCTGCTTTAAGTAAACCACAGTAATCATCTTCATGTCCATGGCTGAGTGCAAGTAGCACACCTCACACTTGGATCTAGAATTTCAGATAGACAACCTCCAGCAACAGATTTGTTCTCTGAATCTTTTTTCAGTTAAGCTCAGTTGGGTCTTAAATATCTGGGAATGCGCAAACAATACATGAAGCAAAGCTCTAAAGTTTAGGTTTAGATAAAGTTTTTCTAAATCAATCTCTGCTTGTATTTGTGGGGTTTCTTTCCCAGATCATTTGATGGAGAAGGAAATGTGGTTTCAATGGAAATGTAGAATTCTACACAAGCTAGAAGGTTTGTTTCAACTCTTTCCATAGGATGAAAATAAAGACATGAAATATTAACGTAAGAAATTAACATGTTTTTTCCCTACCTTAAACAAAAAGAGGTACAGGAAAATTTGTTACTGCCACAGGATGGAGCCTGCAAATTTAACACTAGCAAATACACTTTTAAATCAGGAATGGAATGTAAAAAAAAAAAAAAAGTCACCTTGGATATGAAGATGTATTCATGATGATTAGAGCTGAGGTGCTTTAACAGCCCTGATGATTTGGATATGAGGTGCTCAAAAGCCCATTGGTTAGCAGCCCTACCATTAATGCTAGTAATGGCATCTGGCATGTATGCTACTTCTATCCAGCACCATCTAAGAATTTCCTAAATATAAAGCATTCACCAGATATATGCTTTCTATGAACAATTATAACACAACATGAGCCCTCAGAGTCAGAATCTGCTCTTGCTTAAAAATCAAAACAAATTAAAAAAAGACAACCTCCCCCCCCCAAAAAAAAAAAAAAACAAAACCAAACAAAACAAAAAAAAACCCAAACCACCACAACAACCACTAAACAATTAACTAGGGGAAAGAGTGAATTAGAAATTTGGTAGATTTCTGTTGTCTAACTGCTACATGTCAAGAAGAATATTACTTTCCTAAAGTTATTTGTTTTCTAATTTCCATTTCCTATAAAGGCCATTAAAGAAAGATAAATAATTTGTCTAAATAAAGATTCCCAATTCTATACTGGAATAGAAAGCCATAAGCCATTTCAGGAATTACAAGAAAAGATTAAAGCATTTTCTTGGAAACTCTATCATAAAGAAGTGTTCCTAAGTGTTACACGTAAATTACTGCAGAATTATGCCAATGATAAAATGTATTTGTAAAAGTGCATGCAATAAGTACTGCATATCTAATGAAACAAATGCTGTTGCATGCAAGTTCTCTGCTTATGACAATATATTTATTACTCTGCTTATGAAAGCTAAGTGTTATGGGCATTGATCACTGCAGAGCTTCATTGTCTTGAACAGCTTTCCTCTAAAAACAATTCTGTTTCTTTAAAAGTAAGCATTAATAACAAATGCTAAATGCATGAACAGTCAATAAATGAATAAGACAGCATTGCATATTTGAGAGCAAAATGTTGGTGCAGCTTCTGACTTACAATTGCAACGTAGTAAGAACTATCCTTTTAAGACTTGCTGAAGAATCCTGTGCAAAACATTTCTATGGCAACACTAAGCTCACTTGGGAAAAAAATTGGTCTCACTCAGAGGAAAAAAAAAAAAGGATTGAACATAATATTTTGTTTAACACAATACTGGCAAAGCATGCATCTCTATAATGAACAGTTTGGGTTGGACAAGACCTTAAAGATCATCTACCTCCATATCACAGGTCTTCGGTATTAGTGTAAAATGATAAAAATTTGGCAGAGCTTTTGTTAGGAAATGTGTTTATATTGCTTGTAAGCAATAAGAAAAGCCATTTAATGATCAGTTCTGTGCTTATATTATTACATCACAAATCTTGTAAGTATTAATTTCTGTTTAACTTTTTCTCTAGTTCCAGTTCAGAATTAGATACATGTCCTCTGCCTACACAATGGGGATTTACACCCCTTCTTATATATGTTGACACTGATATGTAAGTTTCTTAGTCTGGAAGTGCATTCCCCTGAACAATAAAAGAAAATTTAAACCTGATATCTTATTTTCCTCCTTAACAGTGTCTATTCTGTGATAATTTACAGTATTATAAGTTCTTTATGATGCATACTCAAAGTTCAATGAACTCCTATAACAGGTCATAAATAAGTCTGATACAAATTTTCAACTTTTTACATTATGATTTTTATCAGCCAACTTAAGTAGAAGTATTTTTGATGGCCCACATGAAATACACACAACCATGAAGAAGTTCATCATATCCAAATGAATAAATATATTTGGAGCCCCAATATAACAATATATCATCACAAATGGTAAAATGATTCTCCAAAATTACTCTCCTTCTTTTTGTTACCAGTTTATTTCCCACTCATGGTTAGTGGGACAGAACTCCCTCAGTTTAAATATAGTCACTCCCAGTGGAGAAAGCTTATGAGCTCTGGTAACTTGTACAAGCATGAACAGTCCTCCTTTAAGTCCAAAATGAGTAACACTTAATTTCGGTATTTCTTCACTATGTTGCAAACGTAAGAAAAATAAAAACTTCATAAAGTTTCTTGGATCAGAAAGATTTAATGTCACTTGAAATGAAGAATGATCTTAAACGTTATTGTTTCTTATTTTCATAGTATAATGAGAATATAAACTTTGCTAGAGGTGCTGCTCTTGCATATGATTAACTCTGTTCTTTCACAATGGTGATAGTAATTTCTTTAATCAGAACCAATCACAGAGTTCCATGTTTAGAAGTAGACATAAACATCCTGTTTTTCATGTACTGAAATTCCTCAGAATCCAATGGAAGTTATGGGTGTGTAATACCTCTTTGGGTCAGGCAATGAAACACATACTTAAGTACCTAACAAAAGGTGACCTTACTCTCATAGGAGGCTGAGCACCCGTATTGAAGTTAATGAAGCAGCAGTACTTACTGCATCTGAAAATTAGGTTAAATTTAGCTGCATGACTTTAAATTTAAAAGCAAGCCAAATTCTGGTTAACATGGAGAAAATTTTCATCTTCTTGTCCTGTCATTACCCTCTATCTGTCATCCGTCTGCTCTTTTCTCTCCTGGGGGTGGATCACAGGTGGCAGAGTGGGTGGGGCAGGTGTTTGTGGATTTTAGGTGTTTTGGGTTTTTTGTCCCTTAAACTTTTTCAGCCTTTCACACTTCTGTAATAGCTTGTCTTTCAGCCTTTTTTTTTTTTTCTAATAATTCAGAAAGGCAAGTATATTCCTGGCTCCCTGAAATGACCTGGCAGTAGATTTAAACTGAAATTTGGAAAAACATGGTACATATCACCTCTGGTGAGAGTCTGGTCCAAATTTCTGTTTAAAGAAATGTTACCTAGACTAGGTTACTTGAAACTCAAGTTTTGAGTGTCTTTACCAATGGAGGATCCACAACCATTCTGCACACCCTGTTCCAGTGTTCAATTCCCCTCCCAGATTTTTTTTTTCTTTTACTTATGTTTAAATGGAATTTCTTGGATTTCAGTTTGTGCCAATTACATCTTATTGTGTCATTGGATATTTAATGTAAGCATGTTTAAAAATCTGTAACTCAAGGGTTCCATGGAGTATATAACACAATGGATCAAACAATACAAGCAGGTAAAGAAATTCCTGGAAAGATTTCTTTAACAAATGCTTCTAGAGAGCTGTACAAAGGAAAGAAGTTACTTTTGTTTTGAGCTGCTGCTGTGACTGAGTACGTGAAGTCTCATACTGTGTGTACAAGTTTAAAAGAATTCTTTGATCCTTACCTATTACCGTATACTCATTTTCCCTTTGATCCTTTCCTATGTGATGATCTTAAGAAATCATATTTAAAACTCCACAGTTGACAGAAAAAGAAGTGTCTCACCTAAACCTGTAGCTAGATCTTCTCCCTCAGACACTATAGATTTATCAATGCTCTCTGGATGGAGCTTTCCAGAAACATCTAACGGAATTCTGCAGAATTTTGCTATTCTGTTATATCCTCAGTTTGTATTTTAGTATATTGGGACCACTGTCAAGCACCTAGTGTGTTGGGGTCTAAAGACTTTTCACATTAAATGAAAGCTATTTCTAAATGAATGTTGATATTTAATTTTAAGAAAATCCATTTGGGCAGAAAAATCATTTTTCTTTCCCTGTAGCTGTGAAGTTCCCGTTTGACAATGAAAAACAGTGCAAAGCTTTCACATTTATTCTTCTGTCTTCCACTCTTTAACATCAAAAAGACCTTTAAATTCTACTTCACCTTTTACAGTTAGAGTGCCCCTATGGACCTCCGTAGCCTGCAGGGGCACAGCTGCCTCACTGTGGTCTGAACCATGGGCTGCAGGGGAATCTCTGCTTCAGTGGCTGGAGCACTTCCTCCCCTCCTTCTGCACTGACCTGGGTGTCTGCAGGGCTGTTCCTTTCGCATATTCTTGCTCCTCTCTTTAACTGCATTTGCAAGGTGTGGGTTTTTGGTTTTTTCCTTCTCTTAAATCTATTACCTCAAAGGTGTTGCCACCATTTGTAACGGGCTCAGTCTTGGCCAGCAGCAGGTCCATCTTGGAGCCAGCTGTCATTGGCTCTGTTGAACATAGGGGAGGCTCCTGGCAGCTTCTCACAGAAGCCACCCCTGCAGCCCCTGCCAATACCAAAATCTTGCCATGGGAACCCAACACATTGTACTTGTCATTTCTTGAATCACATATCTAAGAATTATCATTAAAAACCACATCTATCACACAATATTCACAATTTTTACAAACTTCACTCACATCAACAAAAATAATCTCCGACACCAAATGAAAATAGCATCATCACAACACCAAGTGAAAGTGGGCAATTTATAAACAATGTATGCCTAATTTCCTCACTACATTTACAAGAACCAAAATTTCCCAGCATCATTCCATTCTTCACTCTCTGGCTTTGTTCAGTCAATGTTTTGCCTATTGGCTCTTCCAGTTACTATCCTTATCTCAAGCTCCTCATGCGCTGCATGAAAAGGACTGTGGTATGCTGACTTTGGCTAGGCATCAGGTGCCCACCAAGCCGGTCTATCACTTTGCCAGAAGAAGTAAACAGAAAATAAGATGAAAAAATGTGTAGGGCAAGATAAAGGCAGTTTTAATAATGCAAAAACAAAGGCTGTTCACAGAACGGATGTTGACTGTAAAAGTAAATAAAGATCTGTAGCACTCCTTTTCTACAGAATGCTGGAATTATTGTTTCAATTTAGATGTGGATACAACTTCTACAAGTGCTTTGACTCCCTAGGCTGAAGGCACTATACAAGTTAAAGAGTTCAAGGGCACCTCAACCAAATGTTTCTTTGGTCTATTTTATACCAGAAGAAAATACACTTATCTTAACTTTGCATATATAGACCTGAGAATGTTCCCTGAGAACATATTTCTCTGAATGTACAATTATCTATTTTCAACTGCAGAGAATAATGTCACATTTTAAATTATGTGTGTCTATATTGCAAGGGGCATAAAAAGGTCATATCCTGTCCCTCAAGATAAGATAGTTAACAATGTTCTGTACTTGTGGTACAGCCTAAGAAGTATGTTATTCCTCTGTATAGTGATTCCACATTGGAGTATTTGCAAGGCAGTTTCCCTATTGGCTCCTATGGCTTTTTCCAGTGTTGAATACATTGAAAACCAGTATGATTTGTATGATATCACAAAGGTTCAAGTTCTCTGATCATGTTTAGTTCAATAATTGGGGTTTTTTGGGGTGAAAACCTTTGGCACCACTCACAACCAACAGTGTTTTCACCCTGTGCTGTCTTTATCATCTTTTATCAGTAAGCTACTCTGAAGGTTATAGCACTGGAGCAGGTTTCCTAGAGATCTTGCAGAGTCTACATATTCAAAAGTCATCTGGAGAGAGTCCTGAAAAACCTTTAGTAGGTTACTCTGCTCAATCAGGGGGGCTGGACTAAAGATCTTCACAGGTCCTTTCCAACATCAAACATTCAGTGATACTGTGATTCTCTGCTGCTACTGAATTATGCTTCTATTTGCTCATTTGCTTAAGCCTATTGAGAATATGGAGGGCATGTCCATCTGCTCTGTTGTGGGGTCCTACTTGGGCTCAAATGTGAATATCTGCTCCAATATGGTCCTCCATGGGCTGCAGTAGGACAACCTCATCACCACAGTCTTCTCCACAGGATACAGAAGAATCTCTGCTCTTCTACCCAGAGCACCTCCTTCCTTCTTTTTTCAAGGACCTTGGGATCTGCAGGGCTGTTTATCACATTTTTTCCTACTTCTTTCTCAGGTCCTGCACAGAATTTTTCATAATTTCTTAAATATGTTGTCACAGAGAGGGCACTAGCATCACTGATGTGCTCAGCTTTGGCCAGCAGTGATTCTGTTTTGGAGGTATCTGAAAGTGTCTTTGTAGGGCACAGGGCAGTCCCTGGTCTCTTCTCGTAGCAGCCACCTCTGCAGCCTCCTGGCTTTCAAAACTTTGTCATAAAAACCCAGTATGAAGGGGTTATTTTAAATCTACAGATGCTCTTCACTATAAAAACAATGAGCTTATTTATTTGGACATCACAAGCAGTATCCTGGTTTCTGTCCTGTTTCTGGATATATTAAAGAATCCATAATGATGTTTTTTTCCCATCTGATTTCAGTTGCTGCTATCAGAAATGCATGTACAGTCTCTATGCCTTAGGTTAGATAGATTTTAATCTTTTTACTATTTAACCTCTAGTTTATGTGCTAAGTAAAAAATATTTTCTACTGGATGGCATTTAACCTTCAGCTGGCTCTCTTTTTCTTTTTTGTGGAGGCTGTGGTAGCATGACATACATGATTTCGTGCAAAGCCTATTTGTTTCTTCAGTTTTACTTTCACTGTGATGTGAGCTAATTAATCTCTACCTTCAAGTCTTATGTGATTTGGGTTTTGTTTTGATTTGTTCCTAAGCAATTGGGCTGAATGCAGGTTCTTTTTTTTTTTTTTTTTAGGTAATCCAGATATTGTTTAAAGTTTATACCTTGAAAAAATTTTTACACAACACAAACATTTGGTGAGGGTACAGTGAAAAAATTGAGACTTTTTCATATAGGAAGGTTTACTATCTTTCAAATACAGCCATTAAAAATTCTATATATAAAGATCTATATACTGTTACATAGGAAGGTGACAGAGTAAATAATTTTGGAAATCCTTTCCAAACATATTAAGGTCAAGAAGGTTGTTAGGAGTAGTTGGCATGGATTTATAAAAGAGAATAAAAGAGAAATTACATTCAACAAACCTGACAGCATTCTAGGATGAAATAAACAGCTCAGTGGAGATCAGTGCCTTCAGTTATCCTTCCATAACATTTCCACAATCAAAATCATGAAGTACAGAGCAG
Source organism: Pyrocephalus nanus (assembly GCA_038380795.1). Lineage (NCBI taxonomy): Eukaryota > Metazoa > Chordata > Aves > Passeriformes > Tyrannidae > Pyrocephalus > Pyrocephalus nanus. The sequence continues at coordinate 39,179,517 of CM076259.1, forward strand.
ATAAATGGAAAGTAATTTATTAGACAGTAGATAACTGACAGAAGGCTGGACAGCTAAGAGCTGAAAACTGGCTGAATCGTTGACTCTAAGGAAGTCAGAGACACAAAGTCCAGCTGGAGGCCAGTTACAAGTGCTTGGTCCCAAGGGTTGATATTGTAGTCAGCAGTGTTTAACATCTTTGCTGATGACCTGGATGATGGGACAGAGTGCACCTTCAGAATGTTTGCAGCTCATACAGAACTGTATCTGGCTGATATACCAGAGCAGTATGCTGACACTCACTGGAACCTGCAGAGATTAGAGACATGGATCTCATTAAATTCAACAAACAGAAGTACATCTGAGGAAGAACAATTCCAAACACCAGGACAGGCTGGGGTCAATCAACTGAAAAGCAGCTTGGCAGGGAAAGACCTGGGCTGCCAGCAAACTGACCATGAGCCAGCAATGTACCCTTGCAGCAAAAAAAGGCCCTCAGCCCCCAGGGCTGCACCAGGCAGAATGTTGCCCTGCCCCAGTGCTTTACGCAGCCCTGGTAAGAAATATCTGCAGTGCTACACCAAGTGCTGGACGTGATTCTGTGATTCAGTGAGTCACAGAATTCTGTGATTCTGTAACTTACTGATGTAAATCTAGCACAACACCAGAAAGATGACTAACAGCTTGGAACATCGAACACACAAGGAAAAGATGAGAGAGCTGGGCATGTTCAGACTGGAGAAGAGAAGGCTAAGGGGGATCTTAGCATTGTGTGGAAATACTTGATGGCATTGGGGAATAAAGAAGATGGAATCAGGCATGTCTCAAAATACACAGTGACAGGATCAGTGGGAACGGGTATAAACTGAAACATGGGAATTCACATCTAAACATGAAGAAAAGCTTTTTTTCATGTGACAATGATTGAGCACAGGAGCAGGTTACCCAAAGGGGTTCTGGTGTCTCCATCCTTGGAGGCAATGAAAACCTGATTGGACAGGGCTCCAAGCAACCTGCTGTAGGTGACTCTGATTGCACAGGGTGGTTTGACTAGATGGTCTCCAGAGATATCTGACAACCTTAGCCATTCTGTGATTATACACACAAATATTCCTAGTTGTCTAATATTTAGGGCTTTGAAAACACTGTGATTGATAGACATTTCCTGTTTACTTTAAAACATCATATGTTCCAATATCTTTGATACAATAGGACTGTTTGCTTTATACAATTGCAAACCAGCTTGCCTTACAGACCAGTGCTTTCCTTGAAAGACTTACTTATGCACTAGTATTTTGTTATGACTTTTTTGATTTTTCAGTTAACAAAAATACTCAAAGGCTGTTATCATTTCACTTAACTCCAGTGTAAGACTTTAAACTCTGTTGCTGTAGGCTGTTGCTGGAATAGAAGAACCACTCATAAACAAATAAGATGAAAGACAAAATGAGAAATAATAATTATCAGTCCCAAGGACAGCCTCAGCTAGGAAAAGAAAAAAAAAAATCACCTTTGAAACAAACTCAGCAACAGGTCACAACTGATGTCACTATTTCTTCTAAAAGGATCCAGTACTTTTACTGTTATTCTTCTCAGCTCCTTGTTATTAATAATTTTGTCCAACTACTTAAGGCTTAATATCATCATCCTAATGCTGCAGATGTTGTTGATTCTTATTCATCTCTCAAGTTTAGCTACTTGTACAACTCATTTGCACAGAAGTAGCAAATTAGTAATGGTCCACTGCAGTAGTTTATTGGAATTTAATGTACTAGTTCCTCTGCATTGGCTTCATGAAACTGTTTCAGATAATGTTCAGTAATAGCTTTTCTTTTGCAAGTATCAGTCACTTTGCATCTGTTGTACTGTTCTGTATGGTATTTCAATAGACATGATTTACTGAAGCTCCATAATGTTTTATTTAAAATCTACTGAAGCAACATTAATTTTCTTTGTGTTTTGGGGGTTTTTTTAACTATAAAAATCAAAGTCCTAAAGTTAAGAGCAACGGCAGTTGTGTTTATTCATATAAACTGACAGAGTTTGTGCTGATTGGTCCTGCACTAGAGCTCACAAGAGATGTTCTGATGCCTAACGGTTAGAGGACTGTGAATAAAAATCAAACATATAGATTTAAACTGCTGAATACTCAGGCAACATTTTGTCTTGTCCTACTTTTTATGTCCAAATAATTCAAAGAATGAGGTATAACTTTATCCTTGACTTATGCTGAAATTAATCCATGACAAACGCTGGCAGTTTACATCTTGATTACAATAATGAACTGATCAGCAGTTTTCCTTCAAATTCAATTCCCCGTATCCCTTTCTTTGAAAACATGACAAGCTTTTGCAGTCATACTTGCTGTCAGCGTTGCTTGTTAGTAGATATATCATGGGGTGTATTAATCTCATGTAACATTAGAAATCTGCCACAGAAGCATCCTTATCTATGATTTTCCCTCTAGGCTCTCTTTATAATCAATGGAAAAATAGTAACATTTTTCAGAGTATGACTCATCTGACCTATTTTAGTTGTCTACTTTAGACTGAGACGAATCATGAGCTAGAAGTGCTTTTTTTCTCATTACTGACCGAACTAGAAATGGAGATATGGATGGGATCAAATGAATTCTTGCAATGTGTTTCATTTAATTTAATTTCTCTTTTACCTGAAATTACTTTATTGCCACTTCATGACAGCAGGACAATGTAAATCAAAAGATTTTTTTGTTAATGGGGAAGATAGTTCACGCTGGTCATACAACCTTGTGCACAGTCTGTACAGAAATCAGAAATTCCAGTTGAATGTTCAGGATGTATCAAAATCCAAAATTTGATAGTTTTATTGTGTTAAACAAATAGTTAAAACTTTGAATTTTATGATGGTGGATTGTTACAGGTTTAAGAAAATTTCTGAGTTTGATTTTCTAATCATGGAAATCAGACTAGGAAGTTGAAATCTTTTCTCACCTAATTCAGGAAGATGCTAAAAGTACTGGATATTATCACATTTCCTGCTTCAGAGTAAGTTATTAGGAAAGAGAACACGGAGTTTTATTCAACATGAGGAACAGACTGAGAATAACCCATCAGAGAAATACTGTGAAGAAATATTATATCTTTAAAAAATCCTCATTAATTAAAATACTTTCAAGTCAATTTTTTCACACTTTTTTTCTGCTTCTATGTCTTAGAAAAACACGCAACTCCTTTTTATTTGAACACTGTTCTTCCCTTATAATGTGTTTTTACTTGTTAATGATGTGTTTGGGTACAAGAGAACACACACTTCCCTCCCTACAAGATACAAAGAATTTAAACCCAAATTCCTATTTTTCTATATATAATTGAATTAGAATTTGTTGTTTTTTTCTGTACTTCTCTTTGATAACTGTCTGTCTGAAATAGTCTAGCTACCTCCAAACTAGTAATTGAATGTCTTACAATTCAAATATCTTCAAGTTCCTGATGTTTACAAAAATAAGTGTGTTTGCTTACCTGTTTCCATATTGCACACATACATACGCAGCTAAAATATCCCAAACAGAAGTTTAAGAGTGATTTATTTTGTTTATTTGTTTTTCTGTGGAATCTGAACTCTCTACAAATAATGAAGTAAAAAAATATATTTGTAAGTAAAACTAATCTACTTTGAAACCAAATAGAAAAGTCTGAGATGTGTTAAGAAATAGAATAAGTTCTTGGTATTCTGGCACTTTATCACGATTAGGGACATATTCAGTTCCTTTCCAGAAGGAATATTAAACAACATTTTTAAGAAGAATCTTGACTGTTACAGTAGGGATATACAACGCTATCCTTTTCCATTGCTATAGACACTAATCCATCTTAGTCCCAAAAAATCTGCTTAAATAATAAAATATTGATGAAAATATTAAATTAGTGTCAAAAGGAATATAACTGCATAAACTCTTAAAGGGAGGGAATGCAATTTAGAAATAAAATTGTTCTTAATGTTTGGGGGTAGGAAGGAGTAAAGGCAAAAAAAAAAAGAGAAAAAGAAGAAAAGACTATCACAAATAAAACAACTAAAGGTTATCCTGATTCTAGTGATTAGAGCAATCATCTGGGAAATTAAATATTTGTGAACCATTTGTCTGAGTATGAATATTTTTCCAATGGATTTATGTGGAATCTGTGGAACTTTGGGTTAATCAGATACATTCAGTGAATGAAGTATTTGCTTCTGACAGTTTTAATGACTGGGGAGTCACATTTTATTATAAACTAAGGTATTATTTTTTCCTACATGAATTGAGAGTTTTTAAATTTTTCTGAACCTTAAAAAAATAAATTTGTTGAACTTTGAGACCTATCTTCAAAAACTCTTGCCATCCTCAATGTGAATATTTTTATGATACAGTAAAACACTTCAAGAATATTTCTATGAATACAAGTTATTTTAGGTGGCTAGCTTGAGGTCAAGTTGAATATAGAATTTAGTATAGCTACAATAAAAGTAATTGAAATATTTTTCCTTAGTTCTATGTACAGCATACTTTGACTTTTGCAAAAAAAAAAAAAAAAAGAAAGAAAAAAAAAATCAATCCACATTTTACATGTTTAAAGAAAGAAAGATATCTTACAGTGTAGATTCATCACTACTGTGTCCCAAACAGTGACACCTCTCATTATTTTCTCTTTAAGAGAAGTAGGGTGCTTGGATAAGCATGTTAGAAGACGGGTATTGAAAAACTGCTTTTCCTAACTAAACTTTCTGTTTCAAGTCTGGATCTTCAGTGCAGGATGGGAACTTATGGAATGTGGCCTTAAATTCAACATTAAATTAAAAATTATCACAAGGGCTTGGATAAATTAAATAATGAAATTTTGCTTTTCTGTGAGAGACAGTTTCCCTTCTCAGTCTACATTGTATAGTAGAAAATCCTTCTAAACTACATTAAACATTTTCTCCATAATTAAATCTCACTCCTAACCCACTTGTTATTAGTGATACATTTCATCTTTTCCAAGTTGTTTTATGTAAGACCTTTATCCAGAATTCATTATTCTTTTTTCCTTTTTTTTAAGTCTGTTTTCTTCACACTTTGATTTTTCCTGAGGAATGAGTTTCAGTTTTACTGCTTTCAAAAATTAATTTATCTTTTACATCAAGTTAACTCTTTGGTACTTCTAGTTCACTCTACATGGCTTTATTATTCTAAACAATAAGATTATATCTAAAAATGTGTGAAATTTGTATTTTTTTATTTAAGTAGTCCTTCTGTCGAACTCTTGTGTAATTTTAATACGATTTTTTGTGTAGAATTAAAAAAAATGTTGGTACAGGTTGTAATTTCATTCCTGTGTTTCAGATAAGTTTCAAGATATTGTTATAAAAAAGCTCAATGGTAAACACAACAGTGTTATGATGAGATTCATTAGCAAATTACATATTTACTGGTTAGAGGACAAGATCAAACAAAACTCTGAGCAAGATCCTTCTGTTGAGTCATGAGGTTCAGAAAGGACCCACTTGTGTTAAAATCTCCTTCTCAGAGAAGAGTCTAGGTGCAGCTGGATGCACTCCCAGTTCTTGACTTGTAATGCTTTTTGTGTGAAGGATGATATATGCACAGTCTTTCCTTTATATCACTTAGCTAAGATTTCAAAATTTCAGTGTGCTTATTCCCAATTCACTTACCGAGTATCTGATGCAATAAGGAATCTATCATCTTGAAGGAATAACCTTGAGAGGTGTCCCTACTCAAGAGGATATCCTGGCATGCAGCCTGCTGCCATGCAGGAGAGTTAAATGGGCCCTGGGCCCTTACTATTTATATAATGAGATGATTGACTTATATTTGCATACCAACCATATTTTGTTTGGCACATGATCAAATTAGCCCTTGGCTATAGTGTTGTCATCTGTCTCTCCTGAACACACTTCAAGCGAGATGGAGCCGTCATGACCAGTCACATCCATTACAACCGCCACTGGTAATAATTACTTGAGCAGGGTTATGGGAAATAAAGGTCAGTTTTGGGGAGGGAACACATCATCACACTCAAGAGGTGTATACTGTGTAAAAAGTCTTTCCAGACTCTGCAAGTCCTGGTCTCATCTTTGAGCCACAGCTTCAAAGTGAAAAATGTTGAAGTTTATTTAATAGTTTCTGTAAGCCTTTGATTTACAGAATCTACTGTCACAGCGTGACTGCTGAAGAAAAGAGCAAAATCCATCTCACAGGGCATTTCAAGCAAAGAAAAAACATTACCTTTTACTAAGTTTCTGCACTTCTAAATGAAAAATTAGGTTTGTATCACAAGGAGGAAAAAAAATCTCAATTTATTCTGATCTAAAAGAAAATTATAAAAATTGGAGTATGGAAAACAATGGTATTTTTTTCTACTAAAATATATCTATAGTAAATCTTTAGTTAAATATGCAAATACTTTTTTCATGTAATACTCAAGCCCCCTAATTTTCTTATGTAGCTGTAATGTTTCATGTAGTGCAGATGTATTTTGTTATATTATTGATGTCTTTATAATATTCTCAACAGGAACACAAAAAAGATACTGGAAAGAAACCATTTTCCTAAAAGTCTGCAGTTGGTTTCTCAGGGGACAAGAGCTGAAGAGAAGTGTAGAAATGGAAGAGAGATATGTTTATTGGCTCCTTGTCTTCTCAACCTTGAGTCTAGAAGCAGAGAGCATAATATCCTGATGATTCTAATTTTAAACAACTGTGAATTTGTTTTTGGTTTTGTTTTTTTTTGTTTTTTTTTTTTTCAATCTTGAGATTCTCAGTCAATTTTGGAAAAAAGGGTTATAGAAAGGCCTGCCTTGTCTTCTCCCTTTCTGGAGCTACACAGAGTGCCTCCATGTTCAGACACTGTACATTATTCTTTATGAAGATTTAAGTATCCTTGTAAATCAACTGAATTTTTTTTGTTTATTTTCTATTTTTAATGCTGATATTTTACTCTGAAAATTCTCCAAAATCACATACAGAAGCACAAAAGGGAACACATAGAGCAATAAATAGCTCTAAAATTTGTTTTCATGGCCTAAAAGTAACAATTTTGGAACTAAGACTAATTGAGAAATATTCTTTCTTTTAATATGTTGACAGATTCTAACTGGAAATTATTTTCATATGCTTTTTGAAATGTATCTTCTCAATATTCATGATTGAAGGGAGTTTAAGAATGGTAAGGTTATTTCTTTTCAGAACTCTGTAACTATGTATCGAGTGACACAGGAATGCAAATTAAAGGTAAATGAAAGACTGATTTCCTAGTTTTAAAATCTAACAAGGAAACTGCTTCAGCAAGAAAGAACTGGAGCTAAACTAATAAAATTTGAAGAAGGAAGGCAAGGAGGAAACATTTAAAAATTCTCCTGATAGACGCCTGAAAAATAAGTAAGTTTGATGATCTTAGTGACTCACAAATTCCTTCTGGATGCATATTGCTCCAGAGGAAAACACAGCAAAATTGAGAGGTAAACTCAAATTTTGAATGTATTGAGTAGCCTCGAATATATGAAATATCTCACTTCATTGTCATTGTTTCAGGATTCCATTGGCAAAGCTCGGATCGATTGATGACTCTGCTACTAATACAAATATGAGAAAGAAGGGCCTACAAAGGTGCCTAGTATCCTCATAAAACTAAAAATATGAGAAGCAGTGAGAAATGAAGAAGGGATTTTTGTTAAATCTAATCAACCTATTCCAAATTTAATTAGTTGTGATATTATATTGACTTGTATTTCTGAACTAGTTAGGCTATACATAATGTTCCAAGAGAAAAACAAGCAAGAAAGTGCTAATTATTATTACAATCAAACAACTTGAAAAAAAGAATGTAAAGAAGTGGTATAAGCCTTAGAAGCACTGTGGTGCAGCCCTGGAAGTCACTGCAATATCCTATTGCAAAGAATCAATATCCAATAGAAGACAGAGGAATGTTCTGGTGCAGCAAAGGTTAGAGCCTTTGCTCAGTGTCTTATGCAGCACCAGAAGAAGGAGAAAGAAGAAGAAAGCACCCACTGGAAAAAAAAAAAAGAAAAAAGAAAAAAGAAAGAAAAAAAAAAGGTGTTATTTTTAAGGTAGGACTGAAATACCTACAAAGAAAATATAAATGGCTGTAATTTCAGGCCTAATCTTGTTTTCTCTCTTTAGTAGCTTTGTCTCAAAGCTGAATAAGTGGAGGTTTTTTTGGTTGTCACTGATTTTGCTTTAAAGTAAAAACATATTTAAACACTATGTAACAGTAAAACTGACTCATTGAATGATGATCCAGAGATTTAGCATTTATCTTCTACTGATGTGACCAGTAAAATCTAACATACTCATATGTTCCTATGGGGACATTTCCTAAATAATTATATGCATTTCTTCTTATGGTCCTGTATCAGTTAGTGACATGAGACAATGACATGAGATCCTGAAAAGGGAAAAAGTAAAAACCAGAAAACCAAATTGTTTTATTTGTAAAGTGATAGCTACAGAACTTCCATAGAATTAACCGAATAAACTTTGGAGGACAAATCAGAGTGCAGAATTCATGATAGAAAATGCGTAAGAGGGAGCGAAAAGGGAAAACAAAAGAAAGGGATACTGATGGCAAGAATATCACAACAAATAAAGTTGTTCAGTTTTCTTTTTTCCATTTACTTCACTTCTGCAAGTTAAACTCAAAAATTTAGTTTAAAGGCTTATTTAATTCTTTTTAGCACTGATCAGTCCGACTTCATTGTTCCTAATTTTTTCCTTGGTTCATAAATGTAAGTTTAATAAAATTCTGTGGTTTTTAAACAATTTTTGTTGACTGTATTGCCATCCACTTAATTGTAAGGAAATGTGAAGAGACAGGTATACCAGAAGGTTTTATTAAAGTATCAAAAACCAGCAAGCTATCTGCACAAGCCAATTAAATGGCACTGCATGTCCCCGAAGTAGAAAGCACATAGAGTTACATGTAAGTTGGTATTTTATTCAGCAAATAAATCAACCCTTACGCAACATACTCCATAAAGCTAATCAAGCGCAATACACTCCATATGGATTAGCATCCCTTCACCTCAGGTATATTAAAAAGCATGTGGAAAGTCACTTTACCACTCTATAAGCTAACACCGAAAGATGTTCCTTGGTATTTCCCAACCCAATAAACTGTGTGTACACTATTAATCACTCACTGAAGCTACTGTGTAATGTACTCAAGCACTTCTTACTTTCCAAGCCTCCCTTGACCATCGATTCACATGATTTCACAGAACACTTTCCAGCTGTATCAATGGGTAAGATGCTGATGGATCACATACTTCAACTTTATAGAGCACTAAAGAACACAAGTATATTTCATTTCCATATAGACCTGACAAAAATACAGGTTTTATTACACAGGATTTAATTTTTAATTCCATTTTTGCCTATGAATTATCTATTTTATATACAGAAATCTTGCTTGTGAATGTAAACTCCTCCAAATGACTTCAGGATTCCCAGTTGCACAGGCTCCAGAGTGTCATTGGGAGTTCAAGCTAAGTCCTGCCCTATTGTGGTCTTGAAACACCAGATGCTCTGAAAGATATATATTGGATTTAAAAAGCTATTATTTTCTTTATCAGACTGTTGCATTCAAGTATATTGTCCAGTCTTATTACGATGAAAGTTATTTTAGTTGCAACTCCAAATTCAGCTGTCTAAATAACCCCTTCACCATCACTCTGCAGCTGGAGAGAGGAGAAAAGAGTTCTCAGTGGGGCTCTCCATACAGTTAAAAGCCATATTAGACAAAGAGAGGAAGGATTCCTCCAATAAGGAGGAAAACCAGTGATTATAGTACAACTTTTTAAAGAAAAAAGTTCCAAGCAGAACATGCACATGCAAAATCTCAGAGCATGGTGATGATGTGTATTGTCAGCATTTTATTTCATTATCATAAAAAAATGGGTCCACTGCCCCTTCCAACCAAGGAAGATTGATAAATATTCTATTTCTTCAGAGGCAGGATGGTGCAGACAGATAATGGTTACCACACTGGCTTTATCCCAGCTTGGAAACCTCACTCTGCAAGACAAAATTGTCAGGACTCTGACGGCACCAACCCTGACTGTCCCACCCTGCCCTCTCCCTACCCTGGCCACTTCAGCCCAGTTCCTACCCCAGCCAGAATGTGGGATGTTGGTTCCCAGCTCCCCATAGCCCTGTTCTTCCCAGGCAATGGGCCCCACTGTGCCCATCATCACCCCCTGTCTGCTTTGCCCTTGGCTGAGGCAATGGGGCAAATCCTGGCTGCCAGGCCCTGCCATTATGAGGAGGCATTGACACTCCCAGGGAGCCTCAAACCAAAAGGAGTAACTGGCTTCTCCTTTCTCTCTGTTAAAAATATTATTTCTGACATATTTTTTATGTCCTCAAATGACAGGTAAAAAATTCCCATCAGACCATGACAGTCCTTCAGCACTGCCAAGCAGAAATTTTCCAATGTCAAAATTATGAGCACATATTTATGACAATGAGATGTAGCCAGTTTCCATGGAAGGAATATAGCCTCTTCACATAGATGTGCTGGCATCCCATTCACATTGGAGGCAGCAGGGTCAAGGAAACCAAGTCTGCATGGACTTGTCAGCTCATGCAGAAGTTTTGGAGCACTGCTTGTCATTGTAAATTTGTGAAATAATATGATTCCATGTTTATTATTCTGTTTCAGAAACTCTGGAGGTTTCATCAGAAAAGTCTGTTTAATATGCAACTTTGCATGCAGTGTCCTTTAGATATTTCAGCAATGACCAGAGGGCCTTCTTTTGCAAAGGTTCACACACCTCTTCATGCACCACTGACAGCAATGCTTCAGAAAAACAGCTCTTGTTCAATGTACTTGTTCAATTTCGTAGCTCTGACCACTGCTATAGACAAAAAAGTGAACCACAATGTGGGCCAGACAAGGCTCCTGCACTGGCAGGAGTTGAATCAGAGACTCTTTTCCAAGTGTTCTTTGTTTTGTGTGACATTAAAGAGGTCAACTTGCCTCCTTATATCCTAACACTGGGGCTTGAATGCCAATAAGGTCAGTGCAGGCACAGGTCAGCAACACTTGGAAGGTCTAACAGGCAATTTTCCTGCTGTGATTTGATGGGCTGAACTCCAGTGCATAAGGCTCCCTAATGGTACAGTAAATTACTCCCCTTGCCAACTTTTCTCCAGCCAGATTACTGCCTTTTACAGAACATCCTGCTCCAATGGCTGAGATTTGCCAGCAGCAGAAAGAAAACAGCTTCAGGACACCACTCCATGTATTGACCCTGTATTTTTCCAAGACTTAGCTCTTCCATATTTTAGACTCAGAAATGCATCTGAAAAGAATAGAATATTGCCAGAGCCAGGAGTAGGTAAAGTCAATGTAACAGTCAATAAAAGACTTATGCACTTGCATTTTTTCATTAGCCTCCCCTATACTTTTTTTTCATCTATTTTTCTCAGTAATACACTTGTAGCTTCACCTGACTGAAGAAGGTGGTTGATTAATTGTTGTATTTATTTATTTAAATGCAATGCCAAGAGGATGTAGGGCACACAAGGCAGCAGAAGATCAGTAGTCTGGCAGCTTTTGCAAATCATTCTGTCTAGAGTGAAAAACAGGCTTTGTTTCTTCCAGCCTTTAAAGTCTGCAGCTTTTGACCACAGAGGGTAGGTAGGACCTACTGGAACATGGAGTTTTACAGCAGGGTTTACTTGTGCACTTTGGCAATCACAGGAACATTATAAAGGAGCTGCTGGGATTAAAGCTATGAATACAGAAGAAGCTGATGTGAAGAAAAAAGCATGTAAATGTATGATGGTTCAAGAAGTGATAATGTGCCTGCATAGGTAAAGGTGCTATAGGAGAAGAAAAATAGTTTACCCTCTGCATGTATTGCACACACTGTGGTGAATAAATCATTCTGTGAGAGCAATGATGCTTCAAGAAACTTGCTTGGCTCTCAACTTGGGGTTCCATTTTGGCATAGAAGTTTGAGATGAATATTTGCAAGGTAATTTATATGGACAAGATTGAGGTCCTTTCACTCAAAAACCTCTGCAACAAACCAGCATCCTCCATACGCAGGTTTTACTGCCTGAAAACATGAACAGGAATAAAAATAATACAAAAGTGCAAAAGTGCAGGTTTTTCAGGTTGTACCTAGTTTAGATACCTCATATGTAATTTGATAAACATGCAATGGTCATGCTACTTTAGTCACTTAACGATAATTAACTTTGCTGAATTGTATATGCTTCTGAGCTGATGATGTATTCAAACTGATAGCTTAAAACAGCTCTTGCCCATCTGCCTAATGTTCAAAATACTCCAATGGATGAAAAGGGCCAGTTTAGGCTATTTCTAGTAATTTTCAGTCTTAGCTGAGCACTACAAATGCTGAGCTTTCTTAAACTACTCAACCTCCTGCATGAAAAATTGTTCTCTTTTTTCTCTCTGTGCTATTCTTTCTCAACCTTTAAAAAAATGGACAGTTGCTCTGTAGCTAGGAATAAAAGGCTCTGTTCTTTTCATTTCATAACAGAAATTAGTGGTACCCCTCAAAAAGAGAAGTTAAATGCTTCTTGAGGCTAAGAGGTCTATATTTTATTTTTCTATGACTTGTCAGTATGCTCTTATTTATATTGTTATATCAATGCTTCTTTAAAAGTTACGAATTTCAGTATTGCTTTAGCTTACCCAGTACAACACCCTTTTCAGAGTATAATGAGAGTGCCATTTATGTCGGTGCTAATGCTTAACATGACATCTTTCTAGCTCTCTGAAAACTGTATGAAAAATAGAGTTGTAAAGATGCAAAAGAAAAAAAACAACTTAGATATTCCTCTTAGCTAAAATAAATAATAATAATTTAAAAAAAAAAAAAAAAGGTAGAGGAAGTAGAGAAAAAAGAGACTTATCTAGTACAAATGGATTGAATGGACTGCAGCATGATTTTCACATGTCCCTCAGCCATGACAAGGATATAAGAAAAGGACCTGTAGAATCCAGGCCAATAATCCAGTGGAAACACTTGAGGAAACAAAATATCAATGTGTGATGGATCATACTAAGAAAATGTTGTTTTCAAGAGAATAAGGTAAAATAAGATTCTGTAGGGAAGAAAGAGCAACAACAACAATAACAGCAAAAAACCCCTTGCCATTATTTCTTAAAATACACAGACACATAGATAGATTAATTATAGGAAAGAGAGCAAGATCAAAGGTTTTGTTTAAAATATACTCGATGAAATGTGTTGTCATACAGCTAAAGGAGATGAAGCTTGGAATTTGAAAACAAAAGATAACTAAGAAATGGAAAAGCACTTATATATAATTAAAAAAAATAATCTTTTAGTAGCAGAATAGTTTAGCAGCCATGGTTTTGGGCTAGATCTTGAAGAAGAGTTAAGCAGAAAGTTCTGCTAAGTTGTCTGCCCAAAACTTTCACATCTGACTTTCATATTGCAGAACCACATAGTCCCTGACCAGATTTTGGAGTTAAGTTGAAAATAGTGTAGCTTACAAAAATCTAAATTTTTGGAGTTTATAATTGTCCAGGTAAAATGAAACACTATTATATATAGTTGTTTATGCTAAGCTCATATGTATGATCAGTTGCATTCAGTTTAAGAGTTTTTCCTAGCATAACTATTTTGATGACAATAAGCCAATTTTAAATAACCTTTATAGGAATCACTTTTTGTTATATTTATACTATAAAATACATTTATATTAATGGAATAAGGAATACATATTTCAGTCTGTGTTAATGTTTTTCTGTTCTCTTACAGCGTACAAATTCATACCACTACATGCTAAGGCTAACAATTACTTTATACCTTCTCAAAAAGCTTGCTGTTTATTGTACAGTGCTTATTTATAAAAGAGATTTTATTGATTTTTTTTTTCATTATCAAACTTAGTTCTGGTTGAAATGCAGAACCCTGAAAACGGAGGAACGATTAATATCTCTTTCTACAGTCCTTGTTCTTTTCGGGAATGTTAAATAAATTATGATATACTACAAGATTTAAAGCCCAGCAAGAATCTAAAGCCTTCTGTGGTACTTTTAATGTTTCAGTTTAAAGGCAAACAGTTTTGTCTCCGTAGGCAACCCTTTTGAAGCTTCTCATCCCAAAGAGAAATTAGCTTTTTAATAGAAAAGACAATTTGTATTAAAATATTTTTATCAAACTGAAATAAAAGCAGAGCTTTACAAACTGGCCTCTTGTAAGTAGGCATGTCTGTGTATGCTTATGCTTGGGGAACTGAAAATACAAAACAAATGTAAAAGTTTTATAAAAGGCAACCATTACATTCGAAGCATATAGGCAAAAATCCTATGACCTATATAATGAAGCTGTCCTGCAGGTATCCTCTAATTGGGTCAAGGATTTTTTCTTGGGAGAGGATGTTTTAGTCGTGGTTATTTTTTTTGCTGTGTTAGGACTCTAAAATAAAAGCTTATGCTAATTACTGAGAACGCTACCACAAGATACAAATCTGTGTATTCTTGTAAAAGCTTGTGCAAAGAGATCTGGCATTACAGACACTTTCAAACAAAGCCTTTGACATATAAAAAAAGCCTGAAAATACCCTCATGAAATAAACAAACTTTTAAGACTTTTAGCAAAGGCAGTAGTGATAGGACAGGGGGTGATGGCTTTAAATTGAAAGATATTAGGTGAGATAATAGGAAGAAATTCTTTACTGTGATGTTCGTGAAGCACTGGATCAGGTTTACCGGAGAATCTGTGGATGCCCCATCCCTGGAAGTGTTCAAAGCCAGGTTAGATAGGGCTTCAAAGCAACCTGGCTTAGTGGAATGTGTCCCTGCCCATGGCAGGGGGGTTGGAACTAAATGTCCCTTCCAACCCACACTATTCTGTGATTCCTCCAAGGAGGTAAGAAGTACTATAATATATAAAATATAATATATAAAAATATATTAAAAATATATAAATATATATAAAAAATATATAAAACTGTACTTAAAATATAGAACAACTACTTGTCCAGTGTCTAAACCCATGGCACAGGGCAAGTCTTCCATTCTTATTCTATTTTAATTCACAAAACATCTTGGAAATACTTATAGGAAGAAAAATATTGAAGAAGGAAGATAAAATAAATTAAGAGCCAAATCATAGATGATTCAAAGTCCAATAATATTGATAAGACTGTGAATAAGGAATAATATGAACAGAAGTAAAATCAGAGTTCAATGTATCATCTTCACTATGTGCCTACTGAATTTCATGGTTTACCTCAATTTTATATGTAAAAGAGAACATGGGGAATTACTATAAAAATCACCACTTTAAGAGCAGCTGCAGATTCCTTGTAGCTTGAATTATTTATAAATCTCCCAAAATGTGGTGTTTTGGTTTTTTTTTATTTATTCCAGTGATTCTTTTTTTCACATGCTGCAGAAGTCAGTAAAATAAATTAAATCTTTTCTTCTCCATGGGAGTGGCATCACTAGCTGCATAAGATTTCCCAAGACTAGAAAAATTGTAAAGATCTGTCTCAATAATCTGTTTTTAACTCATAGATACAACATAGTTGAAACAGTTCCAAGACGGCCATAAGCATGTGTAATATCATACAAAATGGAGAACTGCAACATTGTCAGTGGGGAAAATGAGAACACTATTATGCAGAGGAGTCAATGTTTAAGGAGAGACAATTACTTGCAAAGTCACTAATTCGACTTCTGAGTCTTCCTTTAATCCTACTTTAGGCAACCCTTGGATTCTAATGTATATTGAATGAAAATGCCCTTTCTACAATCAAATGATTCTAAGAACAATTATTTTGTGAATACTCTTCTTTGTAATTTCTAGTATATCTTTTTCTTCCTGTCACTTGTATCAGGATTTGCAAGGACAGAGGTTATGGGACAAGTAGTTCTCCTTCGGATATTTTCTTCTGCTGGAGAGTCTGTAACTGAGGAATTCAAGACTAATTCTTCTTCCTTAGAGTAGAATATAGAGTCAGATCTTTGGCTTTTGTGACCAATAGCATATGTGGCAACAAGGGACTGGAGTTTATAATTTCCAAACATTCACTGCAGTTTTATGTCCTTACATGATCACTAAACAGTTACTGTCATGACAGTTCCTAATTTAGCTCTTCTTTTAATGACATAATGGACTTCCTAAATTTCTCTGGGTGTAGAGTTGCAAGTCCCAATAAATCTTATTTTGATAAAGCTAAAAAAGTAGAGTTTCAACCTTTCTGATGGTATTATACTTATCTTATTTTGGTCCTTGATTCAGTTTATGTGACAAGAGAGGTTTACCATGACATGCTGCAAAGTTAACTTGCTAATTGACCAAAGATTCTAAGTGTGCAAAAACCCCAAGAAACAACATTTTGTATGTACATGTGTTCCTGGCAAGTTCCATCCAGCTCAGAGACATCGTGTTGTGGCCGTGTAACTTAATTTGTAACTTAATCTGCCACATTCTCACTAACATTTTGAGCAATTTCAGATCTTTAACATCCTCTTTTATTCCAAACTTGAGTTTTCAGAACAAGGAATTATGACATAGAGGAGAGAGTTGAACAGTTTTACCTCTCCCATATTGCTGGTCCAGTTTTTTTCTCCTTGCATGTAACAGCTGGTTACATTTCCCTTTTAAAAGGTTCACCCTGACTGAATTTTGAAAATCGAGCATTCTAAACTGAAGTAACTTTGGGGTGTTTAAAAAGGAAAGAAAATGGGACAGGGGGAAACAGAGATGAGACAATGCCAAAAACAATGAAAATGTTTTAGCTTGGGGCAATAATGTTATGAAGACAGCATAGATTTTTCTGTGAATTTCTCAGGTTTATGGTGTGTGCAATTCACTGCTTAACTACTAAACTGATAGATATTACCTTACTGACACTGATTACCTAATACTTATTAGTATGATTTAAAAACTAACTGTAGTATAGAATTTTTAAGGTCCTAGTACAGTGAATAAGAACTGTGATCAAAATCACAATTTTAATGCTACTGATAATGATGCAGATACATTTAGTGGACTGTCAAATGGGGAAGAGCCTCTTATTTCTGTCGGATGTTATTATCACATTATTGTCTACCCCTGGAAAAGTTTTAATAGTATGTTAATCCTGCAGATCTGTTTCACTATTAAACTTGGATCTAAAAATCCTAACCACAGTTCTAAGGGGCTTCATAAAATGTAACTTCACTTTTTATAAAGAGAGATCATCCTGGCTTCATTAAAGACAGATAACTGACAGAGAGTATACAGAGAGTGATGGAGTACTCCACTGCAGCAGCTCACAATATAAATCCTTGGCAATTTAATCTCAAGAAAGATGGGAGGTTGTTGATAAGTTCAAAGGGGGCAGTTTTTACCGTATGAGAAATAGACACATAATTTATGAAATAGATAGAAACTCTTTACTGCAATGTGTAGTGTGAAAGAATGACTAGATCTAAACCATTTGCAGTTTTGTACCTCTTGTATGTCTTTGGAATACAATTCTGCCACCGCAAGGGACTGTGAAAATGGAGTAGCCACACGCTTAGTGCTTTATCACTGCATTTACAAGAATGTCAAGAAATTTTTTATTAGTCAATAAGAAAATGTCTGGTTTATTGAGGGTCGGATGTTGAGTTGAGCAAGCCCTTAAGTGTTACATTTCAAATTTTTTTTTTTACTTTTTAGACATTCCTTTGTTTTTCCACAAGACTTTCATTATTTTTTTTAATTTGTATAAAGAAATAGTTTGTTTCTATTTTAGACAAGTCAGAAAGCATGCTGTACAAGTTACCAAGCTGTCATTACAGAGTTTGTTGAGATCTCTTGTTTTCTAAAAACCTATCCTTGATTTTCCAATTTTCAAACACTGTAATCAATAAATAGATTATTAATGTGCCTGGCAAGGACTTTCTTTTAAATACTAAAGCTTGAAAAAATACAGAAAAAACAACTCCTACATTTTCTGAAAAACAACAGTCACTTCAAATTCAGTTGTCAATAAACATCCTTATAACTGTGATGAGGGTTTTAGCTTTTGCTAAAAAATTTCTATTGAAAAAGAAAAGAATATATACAGAAATGTCAAAATCATCTGAAAGTGGAAATAGAAAGTATACAATAGCATGTCTTTTGATTATCACAGACAAAATACTCAATATAAATAAAATGTTTCCAAACCCAAGTGTAGCTAAAAAGGCTTACTGTGTTCTTATTCTCAGATGCTGCTTGCAATTCTTGTGAAAGCTTGGCTCTGTGGCCTCTTGTCTTCTGCAGCCATGTAGCATGACTCAGTCCTCATCAGAGGTGCATTTGTTTTTAAGACAGAAATATATGTCAGGATAATGTGGCGTGCTACCATATATAATATCTTCAGGAACAATATTATCATACTGCAATTTGTGGTATAAATTGTCAGAAGCAGGGGATAGGCCTTCCTAATTCAACTGTGTAAGTCTGTGGTGACAATGATATTTTACTTTTGTGATGAACTAATAAAAAAGATTTTAAAGGGCATTTTTGAGGTTTTGGTTTGGCTTGGGTTTTTTTTCTGGCATTGTTAACAAATCTGCCACTACTTCAAACCATGAAATACAGAATCAAAAAATTGTTTAGGTTGGAAAAAACCTTTAAGATCATTGAACTGAACTGTCAGCCTAATACAACCAGGACGACCAATAAACCATGTCCCTAAGCACCACATCTGTGAGTCTTTTAAATTCTTCCAGGGGTGGTAACTTCACCACACTTCCCTGGGCAGCCTGTTTCCACATTTGACAATCCTTTTAGGAGAGAATTTTTTTCTAATATATAGTCTAAAGCTCCGCTGGCACAACCTGAAGCCATTTCCTCTTGTCCTGTAATTTGGGACATGGGAAAAAAGAAAGACCAACCTACACCTGACTACAACTTCCTTTCAGATAGTTGTAGAGAGCAATAAGTTGCCTCTGAGCAACTTCAGCCTAAACCAACCCAGCTTCCTCAGCTGTTCCTCATCAGACTTATGCTCCAGACCCTTCCCCAATGACATTGCCCTTCTCTAGACTTGCTCCAGCACCTCAATGTCTTTCTTGTAGTGAGCGGCCCAAAACTGAACATAGGATTTGAGGTGTGGCCTCACCAGTGCCAAGTACAGGGGGACAATCCTGCTGGCCACACTATTTCTGATACAGGCCAGGCTGCCATTGGCCTTCTTGGCCACCTAGGCTCATTGCTAGTTCATGTTCAGCCACTGTTGGCCAGAACCCCCAGGTCCTTTCTTGCCAGGCAGCTTTCCAGCCACTCTGCCTCCAGCCTGTAGTGCTGTGTGAAATTGTTTTGACCCAAGTGTGGAACACAATTTTACGTTGTTGAACTACACAGTTGGCCTCAGCCCATCAATCCAGCCTGTCCAGATCCCTCTGTAGAGCCTTCCTGCTCTCCAGCAGATCAACACTCCTGCCCAATTTGGTGTCATCTGCAAACTGGCTGAGGGTGCCCTTGATCCCCTTGTCCAGATCACTGATAAAGATATTAAATAGAACTGGTCTCCAGTACTCCTCACTGGGGAACATCACTATATAGTCTATAGCAATGGAAGATGTGTCCTACCTAACCTTATAGATTATCTTACCTTCTCTTCACTTACCTCTTCTCTTCTGTCTGTGGAACTAAAAACGTTCCTCTCCTTTCCTTTCAGCAGCTACCATCCAGCAATATTGAATCAGAGGGATCAACCTGAAGATCAGTTGATTTCAGATTTTTCTACTTTTACAGGCATATTTACTTAAGTTAGTAATGTCCAAGTCTAGACCTCTTCCCTCTTTTACAAAGTAGAAAAGCATGCCTTAAAAGCTGCGGTATTTTAGACTGAGCTTTTAAGACTGAAATTTTTTGGTTTGGTTTGGATTTAGGTGTTTTAGTTTTTAAAGCATGAGTCTCTGCACATACATAGAGGTATTGTTCTAAACATGGATAGAAAGCCACCTCTGTCAATATATCCATATTAGAATACACAGAGCTAGAGATGTAAGTCTACCCTATCATTTAATTCTCAACAACCATCAGGTAGAAAAAACACAAACTGGTTCAACTATAGCAAAGGAAGTGTTCAAAAATATCAGCAGAGATTTGTTTGTATACCAGGGAAAAAGTACGATGTAATGAATCTGCCTTTAAATGCCATTATTTTGTCTGAAAGGTTAAAAAGAAATCAAAATTGTTGAGCTTTCTTATTCTTCATCTGAATTAATTTTTGACCTTTGGCTTATTGCTGTGATTTGTTGCTCTTAGACTGCGCTGTATTCTCACACTAGGACTGCTGAGAAAATATATCCTGTACACCTTAATGAACAGGCTCAGATTGTCCGATAATGTAATACTTACCATTATTTTCCCCTTTATCAACTGAAAATGGGACCATTAATACATTTAAGACAGGATGACGAGAACTGCTGGTAACCCAAATGCCTTTAGATCAAACCTTTCCCCCACACTGTATTATTACTACACACAATATTATTACTGCAGATGAGTAAAATGAAGAACTATTCTTGCCTTTATTACATAGTTATCTAGTGGTATTCAGTTCAAGGTCCATTGTGCCACCCCTGTGAGATTTACAGACTAGGAAATAAACACACCTCAAGAAACAGTGGCTGAAGCTAAATTGATTCAAGCTGGAAACAAGACATATATTTTTAATCAAAAGCTATCAGGAAAGACAGACTCCATGTCCTACAGTCTTCCAAGAAGGCTCAGACCCTTTACAAAGGATGCTACTGTTTATTCAAATGCCAGTTGTTAAGATAAATGCGAGAATAAGGAATGAAATTTTATGCATCCAAGAATATCATATATGATGAACTATTTGAGTCTCTGGCCTTAAAATGTCTGAATGGGAATTTGACTGTGTAGATAGTAGCCAGAAGGGTGAGATTATAATTTCTATTTTACAGATCAGGAAAAAAGACTAAGGAGTCATTGTGTTACAGATTTTTTATTAATTTTATTTTGAGCCAAATAAGCTATTTTTCTTTCTTCTACATAACAGTACTTCAGTTAACCCTTTAAAATACATATATACAGCATCTGGGTGTATAAACGTTACTTACATGTTCCCTTGAATAGTTTTTCATCTCTATGTTATTTGAACATGGCACCTGGTATGTAATGTATAGTAAAGAAGTTGAACTACCACATCTGTGATTTAACCCTTGCTCTTTATCTTCCCTGATATCTTGTTATTGGTGTTTATTGTCACATCATTACTGTCTGTCTTCTCCTTCTTGTTGCAATAGGATCTCATTTGTTTATGGATTTCACTTAGTCTGTAGTCAATAGACTTCCTGAGCTCATTAATTTTTTATTTTTTTTTAAGAATTAGTGTCAACATTCCTCCTGGAAAAGAGGCATAATATTCATGTAGAATTGCTCCTGCTGTGCTGAAGATATGTTTACATTTGTTGGAGCCTTCAGTTCGGGAATTTAACAACCATGTGCCTAAATTCTGGCCTAATTCCCATTGCCCCTGCCAACACAGTAAGTACAGTCAGCATCTACAGGCTTACAGCTGTCCAGTAGATAAGATGACACCCTCTGGGTAGCTATTGCAAGAGGAATATAACAAGCTGAAACCAGCATTTACAAATAGGCCAGGCAGCTAAAGTTTTAGACTCATTTATGCATTTTTCTTCCACTGTAGTTTTAAAATTAATAAAAAGACCTAAGGCAGTCCTATTGTTCCTGCTACCATACCCTGTGCTGCTTCCCCGAATCATTTAGTATATGGCTACTACTACTTCCTGAAGCTGTAAAACTGATCTACATTGACCCTTATTATCTTAGAAAGTCTGCCAGGATTACAACATAATGTCACGTAGCTATTTGCTTACGCTGTGTTAATATATTAGATTGTAGCACAGAACAAAAACTAATCAAGTGTAAGAATTTACTGTTTAACTACAGTAAAAAAAAATACTATAAAGAAAGAGAGCATCAATGCTAAATCTAATTTAAGACAAAGTCCCAGACGGATCCTTATTGACCTAATTAAGGGAAAGACCTGATTTGGAAGCATGATTGCTGTAGGTGCTAGCTGTTTTCAGAGGACAAAGACAAGAATCTCTATTGTGAGTTGAGACCATCTTAATTCTGAATTATCCTGTGGAGGTGCCTTTCTCTCTCCTTAGCTGTTAAGTATACTTACGTTTCCAATCTAAGTACATCTGTGAGGTACATAAATATAGGTGAGATGAAGCAGAGGGGAAAAACTGAATGCAAATAATCGTCTGAAGAACAAGAGCATATGACTGTGGTTTCTTTTTTATATATAGCTGATCCTGAAGTTATTGATGATGCTTATCTGAGATAAGAATTTTCCATTGGCCTCTTCACTGTGTCCTCACTGAGCTTGCTGCATCTATCCATGCAGCTGACTTTCAGGTATTTCAGCAAAACTGAGTCTTCAGCTGGACAGAGATTTTTGAACAAAGGTTCTTTTCCTTTTTTTTTTTCAGAGAATGTGAGAGACTGAAATATTAAAGGCTAATGATTCAACCAGTGGGCCATTTGCAAAAGCAGCAGGGTACTTTGCTGAGGCCGAATTTGCACACCCTGAAGGGTGTGAAACTGAAGGGGAAGCAGAGAGTTTTTGGGTGTGGGTGGTGAAACCTCTGGTTTGCGTAAGATCAGTCCAGGTGCAAGGTAGATGTGCACCCACCACTGGAGCATGACCACAACAAGCCAAACTTTGCTTAGGATCATGATGATTTCTGAGCATGCAAGGGAAAAGGCCAATAGGAAGCAGATTCTGCGAGGTGTGATCATGTTTTTTATCATGTCAATGTCCTCCCTCCTGATAAGGCTCAGCTTCAAAACTCCCTCCTGGAGGAGATATTGAGACATTCACACATATCTCTGAAGATATTTATCCCTTCTGATGAGGCATAACTGTCTCAACTACATAGGTATGAGAAACAGCTGTCATGTCTTAGAAAGTGTCATAAACCATCAAAGACCTCCGAAGTGTCCCCAGACTCCTTTTTGGGGCCTTCCATCACAAGACAACTCTGCATGGTCCACAGTGTTGCATTGCACAGTGTGAAACTCCCCCTACCCAGGGAAGGTACCTGGGTATTTTCACCTGAACCTGAACATATAGTGAATTTTTTGTTTGGTGGGCTCCCTCCCACCTGACGGGTCAAGACTGTGACCATCACTTTGAACAATAGATGTTTAAATAGTAACAATCAAGTCTTGTCCCTAGATCCATGGGTGGTGATATCTTTCTTCTCTACTATCCAGTCCTAGCCTTTATTTCTCTTTCTCTCTTTTCCTTATATATTTTCTTAAGTGATATTTGTATACTTTTGTATTGTTATATTTCTACAGATAATAACCAAAACAGCTGCATACCTCTTTTCCAGTGCAACCAAATTGTTTTAAAACAAACCTGCCAAATGTATATATATGTTTGTATGTATATATATATATATATATACACATATATAAATAAATATATATATATATATATATATATATATATATATACAAACCAGTCATTCAATGTCATTTCACTCTAATCCACCCCAAGAGATGTATTAATAAGACCCTCAGTTACCCCACTTCAGAGGTGGGTTGTAACAGAGAATGTACATCCTTTAGAACTGAAAATGGTGAGCTTAAGGTTATTTTTGTTACACCGGCCAGTTCTTTGGCTACCCATACTGGGAAAATACAGATGGGGATAAGTCTCAAATTTTCACTTGTATGCAGGTTTTCAGGCCTCAGAATTTATGTGTGAGAGAGAAACATCTGCATAACGGTTTGCTTTGGTTTAGGAAATCAGATAGGATTTGAACCAGAGGCCATGTCACACACCAGAAACTCAGCTGTTAACAGCAGCTAACCCATGCAGAGAGTATCTTCCACAAAGAGTAAGAGATGGATAAAGAAGCCAACGAAAGGTCATACTGTTTGGGGTCAAATAGGAATCCTGTTAAATAAGAGGGCAAGACATGAGATTCAAAAAAAAAAAAAAAAAGAGAGCAAAGTTTCTAGATGAGTGGGAATACTGAAATTATTTGAAAGACAAATATCTATCACATAATATTGATTTTATACAGGTTGTTCTACTAACCTGGATTCCTTAAGCTGTACTCATACATTTTAGATCATAAATGGAGGAATTGTGCTAAGTGGCTTACAGTCCAAAGATGCAAGTGTTGCTTATGCTCCTGTATGTGAAATCTGCTTTCACTTAACTATGAACCTAATGTTACTTAAACACTTTAATTTTAAGGTTGTTTGAACCCTTTGAGGACTGGCTTCATTTAAATGAAAATTAACTTTGCACCTCTAGAAGTTCAAACTGGATAAATTACAGCATCTTAAAATAGCTGAAAATTGTTTCCTCGGAAAACATACATTCCTGATCCAGCAACTAACACTAGTGAGAAATTTGAGAAGTGACTAATTTTGAGATAAAATGCTGAGACTTGTTTTATGAGCTAATTACATATTAGAGGGAAAAGCCTTATTTTTAACTCAATGCTGGGAAGAGATCCAAGATACCTTTATCTTGCATTCCTTCCCCCTTTCTATGTTGGTCTATGGAAAAAAAACCCAGAACCATGAAGTAGTCCAAAAAAACCAGGATGCCTCTGAAAGCCTCTACATAGCTATTTTGACAGGTTAAACTGGGAGTCTTCCCTAACTATAGAGAGAACCTCATAACTCAAGTGAAATATGATTCTGGGTCTCCACACACTGGATGGGAAGCTACTTAGAAGCAGCCACTTCAATACATGAAATATAGGGAATGTGTCTGAATAGTTGGTTCAGCTGTCAAAGCTTTGTAGTGAATTGCTTTGACCTCTCAAACTGCAGCTTTCTTTTTTGGGGTTTGTATTTGTTAGTAAACAAATTTGCTGCTTTCTTTTTCATCACAAAGAAACAAATCTTTTTCTACAGTGTGCATATGCTTTGCCAAGTCTATTTTTCTGTCTGCTAAGAGTAGGTCCAAGACCACACTCAAGAGCAGAGCCTATAAACACAAAGAATATTATGGTACTATGTAATCAAACATGGGCCGATGATGTTCATTGAACAAATGTGGTAAAAACAAAAAACCAACAACTTCTCACAAATTGACAAATAAAAAAAAACTCCACAGAAAAATCCACAGAATTTCAGCATCCTCTCGTTTTCTGATTTGAAATAATTGACTTTACAACTTTAAAGTTCTTTCACTGTGTTCGTCTGTGTAGTGGGAAAGATGTTACATAAATATAGATTATTTTATAAACACACTGAATACAATAAAACAAATGCAAGTTTATGCAAAACCATCTTTAGCAGAATGTTTTTGCAGTTCACGCAAAACACAAAACCCTATATTTGGATACAAAGCATGTTCTGCTGCAAGTTACACTGTAATTTAGGCAGAACATAATTTTGTGATTTAGAATTAGGAAATCTATTACAGCCTCAAGTACTGAATCTCAAAAATAAATTTTCAGCAATGAAATGGAAGTGATTTGACAGCATTGATCATGTGGTACAAAATGCATTCAGTTGGCTTTTAATAGGCAAAGATATAATTAAAGGAAATTATATACAATCTTTCTGTTTAATATATCTATACATGCACATACACAATAGGCAGACTGATAAATCTTTAACTTCTAGCTATCTCTAGAAAATTATGGTGCAACCAGCTTCCTATTTGCCATATAATGAGAAAAATTTGTGCTTATACAGTGATTTCATTCCAAAACATTTCTAAACTGTGCCAGCCAGTGCCTCTATTTTAGATCCTTAGTCAATGATTTTATAAGACACAGAAAGGCTTGAGGTAAGAAGCAAGCAAGTAAACACCCCAAAGTAATGTCAGAAGCTGTGACACAGCCAAGGAGAAAGGAAGTAGTGAGGACATCATCAAGGCAAAGGAAGCATTAAACAGCTGTCTATCAAACTTATAAAAACCTGTCCCCAACACACAGTAGTCTAACTCACTCTTAAATATCTCTAATGACAAGGACTCAACAGACTCCCTAGAAAGCCCTCCTTGTGCTACCTTGTTCTATCAATTAATTAATTATTCAATCTATTAATTACAGTAGCTTTTGCTAGTAATTTAGTAACTGGTTTTATATTATTGTTAATTATATTGGTTAATTTTACTGAAATATCCTTCAGATTTGATGGTCTCCATTAGGCAGTTCAGCTTTTCAAACCATTGTGTATCCTCCAAGTGACAATTACTGCTGGGCTGTGTTTCTCTGGAGTTTGTGCATGACAGTGCCAAATGGGACTGTGTGAAAATGCTTACTAATGTCAAGATATATCAAATCTTTTTAGCTTTTCCCTTGTCCACTAGGCAATTATCCCGCCACAGGAAGAACTTGGAGTGATTTGATATGACTTTTTTTTTTTCTCTTGACAAATCCATGTCAGCTATTCCCTATCACCTTATCTGCAGGGTGCATGCAAACTAATTAACAAGTTGTTCCAGAATATTTCTGGTACTGAGGCTAAGCTGATGCACCTAGGTCTTCCCTCTTACCTCTTTTTCAAAAATAGGTACAATGTCTGTCCTTCCTCATTCCTTCGGGAGTTCACCTCTTCTTCATGAGTTCACCTCTTCTTCATGTGTTTTTTAATCACCAATGTCTCCCAGATTTTGTCTGCTTCTGTGAGTATATAATATGAATATATCTAACTTACCTTAATATCAGTATGTCTATAATCAGCATTTCCATATCTAGATTTTTTAAAAAACCTGAGTTTAGATATAAAAAACCCACATGTAAATTTTGTATAACAGCCAGAGCACATCAGATACACACAGGTATCTTTCACAAACCACCGAATGCTCTATTCAGTTTTCTTATTGTTAAGGGAAGTCAGATCTGGGGGACTTAAAGACCCAGGCAATTTCTCCTCTCTTGTCTGCAAGCTCCTGCTCCCAAGTGTGTGAACTGTGGGCAGCAAGGCTAAGCACGTATTGTGCAGATGGTGATACATGCACAGTGCACAAATGCATCCAGCTCTGACGATCAGCAAAGAGAGAGCAGTGCCTTTACTGGAAGCCATAAATGCACCAGCAGCACTCTCATCACGGTGAACAGCATGGAGGGCTGCATCTCCTCTTCAGCTGATCAGAATTGGAGCTTGCTTGCAAACATACAGGTGCCTTCACTCTCATGACACAAGGACGCATCTGCAAGTCTTTTGAACCTTAGCTCTGTGGGTGTTTTCAGGAAAAACACAGCCTAAACTTGGGTCTGGCCAGATTCAGTCTCCTGCTCGTGGGCTAGTCCTGGAGTTCATTAGCAAATCACACACAATGGAGAACCATGTTAAACAGAGAAGAGACAGAAACAGAACAAATTGCAACAAAAAGGTACGTGGCTTGACCAGTGTAGGGTTTGTATGGCAATGGTTTGGTAGTGTGGGGGCTGCAGGGGTGGCTCCTGTGAGAAGCTGCTGGAAGCTTCCACCATGTCCGACTGAGCCAATGCCAGCCGGCTCCAAGAGGGACATACCGCTGGCCAGGACTCAGCCCATCAGTGACAGTGATAGGGTCTCTGGGATAATAGAGTTAAGAACGGGGGAAAAAAACATAACTTGAGGCAAGAAAAGAGAGGAGGGTGAATCTGTCAAAAAAACATCCCTGCAGACATCCAGAGCAGTGTAGAAGGAGGGCGAGATGGTGCTGCAGGTGCTGGAGCAGAGATTTCCCTGGAGCCTGGTGAGGCAGGCTGTCCTCTTGCAGGCCATGGAGGTCCCTACACAGATCTTCCTATTCACTTTGATCTTTTAATTTCCCCACCTTCATCCCCTCCCCTAATCCTCCCATGGAAAGGTTCATGTTCCCTCAGTTTACTATGAATATTCCTTAATTTTTATCTTGCCTGTGAACCTCATGATGATCTTGTTTCTTCAGTGTTATCAGCTTCTAGACTCTCAATGGCTGTGTTCCAGCAACTTCTTTACTGATCTGTGGGCTCTGGGATTTGTTATTGTCTCTGTTAACTCCCATTTGCTAAAGTTTCTGTGTCTAGGTATTTCATTTAGTATTGCTCTTCTCTCTGGTGGGGGAGTTAGTTTGTTTACATTGAATTGTTAAAGATACCCTCATAAGCCATATGTCCTTCAATTTCAGATATTCGCAAATCTTTTACCTTATAAATTTGTATTAATGTAATGCCAGAATTATTAATTCTTCAGGATCTTATTTTTTGGTTCCTCAGTATTTGATGCTTCTATGACCAGCTTTCTTCGTACAAGGACTTAATTAGTTCTAGCAGTTAAGACTTTTTATAAGTTTTATGTGATTATATTAAATATTAAAGATCAGAAATAAATCAAAAACTATATTTGGAAGATTTGGTACAAGACAGCTTGTCTTTTTTTTATTAAAACTACATACCTACCTAATTTTACTTATTTTTTTTAATGGTTTCTTCTATAACTGTCACAGCTACTTTGTTAACTACCATCATTAAGAATTTTAAAACATTTTGGAGAACTTGATGTGGACTACCATTTTATTCCCTTCCTATTTATTTCACACTAAGAATCCTATTCCTCCAGGAGATACCAGATCTCTATTTTGTGTAGCTTTACCACAGAAATGGAAATGTCAGAGCAGATCTGTGAGAAGTGCTATTTATCACTAGGATATGGTTTCTCAGACTAAAGGCACACTAATGATCAACCCTTAAGTATGTAACTTCAGCCATCACAGTCAGCTAAACAGATTCTATGCATGTCTCTTCAGCACTCTGTCCCTTGGGACATGCCAAAGTGTACTTCCATTATATTAGTTCTACTTGCAGCATATTTTTGGGTAATAAGACCATTTTATAAAGAAATTTTAGGGCCTATATAGAAGGAAGAATGCATATATGATAGTGTAGCACAGCTTTCTTCTCATAGACAGAGTCATGCCATTGAGATAAACCCAACACTGGACAGAGTTAATGAGGTGTCATAGAAGGCTGTAATCCCTTCTTAGGCATTTTCTTTATCATCTCATTAGGCATCTTTGATTTACCAACCTGGAGGTATTTAAAAGTCATGCAGATATGGCACTTTGGGAAATGGTTTAGTGTGGACTTGGTAGAGTTAGGTTAATAAGTGGGCTCGATGATCTTGAGGGTATTTTCCAACTGAATTTTTTCTATGATTCTATTCTTCCACTCAGAAAGCCTTTTTGAAATATAGTAGCTTTCTTTTAGATGAAAAATAATAGAAAAAAAATTATAGTCATTGAGGATTCACTACAAAGAAACCAATAATAGATTGGTGATTTCTGGTATCTACAGCTGCTCTGATTCATTTCATATTAGATGGATGAGAGGGTCTAAAATGAGAGTCTTATGGAACTTTTTTGGAACTTCTCATTTCATGTTACTGATAGCTATTCTTTATAAAATTATATATATGTAAAATTTTTTACATATCCATACTGAGTGATTCACCCTTTTGATCCAACAGAACTCTCTGTTTAGAGTCAGTATCAAACCTCTGCAATTCCTTATAACTCAAAAAATTCTGGGGATCTTAGGGCAGGATTCAACTTAACTAACGTTAACCATCCAGACATTAGGTATCACGTCTAAGAGATTTGTGCAGGCATTCTTAATTGCCAAGGGAAAAAGACAAGTGTGTCCTGAAGACATCTTTTCTATCTATCTCAGACAGAATCTTAGCAATTGATAAATTACTTTCTAGGGGTGTCTCTCTCCTTGTATGGGCAGATGGAGTTTTGTCAAGTAGCCTACACAAGAAGTTTAACTTTCAGAAGGTTATATTTAAGGAAAATCAATCCAGTCTCTGTGACTAGCAATCCAACATTTTTTTATTTACTGGATTACTTCATTCATTGTGAAATTTGAGGTAGCAAAGAGGTTAATTTTAAAAAATATAAATAACCCAGGTAATTATTTTGTTTAACCTTATAAATGGAATGTTATCCAGTTCAGTTATTGAAGATATAATAATTACTTTCAAATCTCACAAAAATTTAAATGTATAATATAATAAACCTCTATTACTCCAGTTTACATTGTTTTCACAGTTGGGTGCATCATGCAATTAATATCAGTGGTGCTACTGAAAGTGTAAATGAGAGCATAATTATTCATAATTTCAGTATCAGAGACATCCAAAGTAATTTTATTCTTGCTCCTTATACTGTCTACTTGGACACTTATTTCCTTATCCTCACTCTTTCCCACTCTTCATGCTTATCATTGTCATGTAAAGAAACTTACAATTTTTCTATCACTCAGAAATAAAGAAGAAATAAAGAAGATTGCAGGAAAAGTAGTTCACTGCTTTGTACTAAGATTTATTTGGTTGTAGTAACTATGACCTCATATTCTTCTCCATGGTCTTCCTGATGCCAAACTGTTCAACCCAGCACTGTGGTATTTCCATGATATCAGCATTGGCATTTATTAAAGAAGCATCTGACAGTTAAAAGTTG
This sequence comes from Pyrocephalus nanus, assembly GCA_038380795.1. NCBI lineage: Eukaryota > Metazoa > Chordata > Aves > Passeriformes > Tyrannidae > Pyrocephalus > Pyrocephalus nanus. The sequence continues at coordinate 39,209,979 of CM076259.1, forward strand.
CATTCCTCTGTCTGTGTGGATTTGTTTTAAATGAGAAAGGTATTGTCAATATTCATTCAGTTTTCATTCCTTCTCATCAATCATGGCTTGATTTGAACACATAAGGAGACAGATCAAAACACTTGTTAAAATTTTTTGATTATTCATATCATCACATATAATTTGTATAATTTTCTTGTTTCTATTGCCTAGAAAAAATATGCAGAATGAGCTTGGAGAGAATTGTATGAATTTGCCTGATAAAAAAAACCCAAAAACCACATTACCAGATTCTAAATCCAACTTATTTAATTATTCAGTGTTCTTTTAGGGTTGGAAATACCTCCCAACTACCATTTTTATCCTTTTAAGAGTATCATGCCTTATCACAATAATTTTTCTACACCTTGCCATTGCACATTGCTTACACTTGCAAATAATGAACCAAATCATCTTACACTGTAAATAAGAGCTGCTCCACTGAAGTAGAAACATCATTTATAACCTTTAATAAGCATTTAAAGAGAGTTTATGGACTTACAGGACTGAAGTGTGTTCTCAGAGTTGACAAGGTGACTTTAAAAATCTGCTAATTTTCTGTTTCAAGATGGTATAATGTATGATTTTGATGTCATTAAATGATGGTGAAAGGGGATATTATGTATGGACAGTGAACATGTCCAGCCATTGATGGGTACTGGGACATGACTCAGAACTAAACATTACAAATTGTTGAATATTTATTACCAAATGGTCCTTTGGAAATCCTCCTGGGACTGTCTCACAGCAATGGTCACACTCATCAAAATGAATAATTAATGACTCACCTGCTAGAAAACCTGCCTGACTGATAGTCTTGTGAAGGTTTTATTTGGGAAGAAAAACAGCCTCAAATTACAGGCATAGGAACAAGTACAGGATATCCTAATCAAGGGGGAAAAATTGTATTAAGTATCTTGCATAATAGCATACAAAAAAATGTTGAACCAAATGTTTGTTACTGCAGTTGTTCAGAGGATGTTTACCCCTAAAAAACACCTGAGCTGAAAAAGGCCTGAGCAGTTCCAATTCTAATTCATGCTTTAGTCATATCCAAGTCCATATCCTAAATCTCTGCCTATGTCACCAGCAGGGCTAATTTCTCTTGACTTTCTCAGAGAATACTCAATGCAGTTTGATTCCAGAAGAAAACACAGCTGGAAACATCCTGTCCCTTCCTTGATCAGCTTTTGTCTAGGAATACATGGAAAAAACATGCACTTCTGTTATGGGAGTTAGTTGTTCTGGTCCTGGAATACATGCATCCTAAGTCTTTGTGTTCCCTAATGGTAACACTGAGATGACTTCTATGGAAAGGAAGTGCTTTTGCCTTTTTTTTTTTTATCTCCTTAAACTAAAATCATTCCATTTTACATGGGATCAATACACATTCATTTAGCATGGAAGACAGAATAAGTGTGATTACAACGGTTGATAGATTCATCTGGGAGACAAAAATGACCAGGTGCCCCACTTTGTGAACACTTTAATATTCAGTATTGATTAGATTAATGAAGGGCCTGCAGGTCTCTCCTGTTCTTCTGAAAGGCTTTAACTACTAGGCTCTAGAGTGAGGTTCAGCTTTCCAGTTTATAAGTCAAAACAAGAAAGAATTTTAACCACATGGAATGAGATAATTTCTGCTTCATCCTTCTAAATTCAAGAGTCTTGTGAATGACACATGCTGGTCTTCCAACCCTTATCAGCTAATGACAAATATAAAATTGTGATTTAAGCTCTTGAGACAGTCCAGAAATAAGTGTGAATCCCAACTAAAGATGAAGCCCTGCCTCCAAAGATGAAACACTTGCACTTGCAGATGCAATTAAAGACACATTGCTGTTTTCAAGGCTAGCTGTGGTCTAGGTGCTGAGCCTGTTGACCTCCCCAGCATTCAGATGGCTAACTCACAGTATGAGCTTCCTCTGAGATACAAAGGTAGCCAAAACACCTAAATCTATACTGCCACTAAACACTTGGCTTTAAAAGTAAGCACAACAAGAATCAGAGCTGACCTCTTGATTATCTACTCCAATTTGAACTTTTTAAACAAGGGACAGGGAACTGTCTCCTAGATTTGATTACAGAATCGGATTTTTTTCCTCTTCCCTTTAAATATTAAAGACTTTAATTTATAGAAAATCAACTTAAGGCTGCCTTCTGACACTCCAATATGTTTTTAAGGTCTCAACAAAAGAATCACAAAGGAAGTATATCTGACAGGATATAGAAAGCTCAAAACATATTGTTATCAACACCTGTCTTTTCCTGAACAAGACATGAAAAGTTATTCCATTGAAAATAATTTGCCAGGTGTAAATTTCAGCTATATCAGCTATATCTTCTAGTAGTTGGATAAGCGAATGGAAAAGGATAACGTCCTCAAATACTTGATTTTTACATGAGAAAACAATCACGATCAGCTTGAGCCCTGAAGTAATTGACTGCAACCATACAAAACAACCACCAGGTGGAGGGAGAAAGAGCAGAATTACCTAGATAAGTCCTGATATAAAAGCAAATTTAAAATTATACAGTATCTCCACTGGATTTTTGTTCTGAAGGAGAAAGCATTGGCTTAGTCAACAATTGTTACATGATGGTTATTGATTTGAATGGATGATTTTGTCTTAAGGCCAGCCTCTGTCAAAAACAAATGCATGGTCTGCTTAAAGAAACTGCTTGGAGCAGGCAATGGCAGCTAGAAATATGCTAACAGGCAGATTTAGCTAAAGAAATGATTAATGGAGACTGCAAAGACCTTGTAAGAAAATAACTTCTAGTTTTAGAAATTCAACAGTTCTTCAAAGAACAAAACAAGTGTCTGTCCTTTTCATTGTATCTAATTTTTCTTTCTTATATTCTTGAAGCAGAGAAAATACGCCAGAGACCTTTTATTATTAGAGAAAGGCCAAAAGGTACAAGTTATATAGCTGACTCAGGACAGTCTAGATCTTCCTTCATACTGGAGGATCTCAAATTCTGTGTGAAAAATAACCATCATTAAAGTGCAAAGATGTTTTAATGCAAGTACACCAAGGGGTTTTATGTCCTAAGAAATAAGAGTGCCTAGGAAATTGCTTCAAATACACCGAAGAGTATGCTTTCCTGTCGTATATTTTGGTATCCCTTTCCAGACTTCTGTTAACAACAATTAATTTAAGATCTTGGATATCTAAACTTAACTACATTTATTTCTTGCAACAAACTCTGTATTCGAGTCGTTGCCAAATACATGTATTATTTAGTCCATGAATAGCTTGGATGGCCCAAGTAAAAGCAGAATCATATAATATTTATTTAACAAAACTAGTGAATAATTATTTCCATAATCTACATGTATATTAAATTCCAGCACATATAATCCTGTATCTGTCAGAGATGGTTGTTATCTCATTTAAAAAAAAAAAGAAGTATTTTTTAATTTTTATTCCTGTGTGAATAAGGGTTATGATCAAGCTGTTTGCATATCTGTTAAGTCTGAAAGTTCTTAGTAACTTTCAAATTTATTGTCAATTTCAGCTTCATCAACATTCAATTGTGTTATGTGCCTATGCAGCTCATTTAAATGGGCACCCAAATAAACAAGTCACTGACAAAAAAGGTCTGTCATGAGCACAAGCCACTGGAGACTGAATATAGGAAATCTCTGTAATGAGTGACCTGGCTTTGGAGAAAAAATCAGGTAGATCTCACATCTCATTAAATGAGAGAATCTATGCCTCAGTTCAGGTTCTTCTGCCATGTATAATCTGTGTTATTTAAAAACAAAAAAGATATACAGACTCCTACCCTTGAATACTGTTGACATTTTATAAAGCCATTACCTGCCTCCCTCCCTGCCTCTCCATTTACTGATGCCTAAGAACATGCAGATCCTAGTGGAAGCTTTAATTTATTTAATTTATAAATGCAGTCAGATATAAGATACAAGTCCATAGAATGCAATGCTTCCTTAGTTCTGATAGCAGAACTTTTTGTTTAATACATGAGTTTGCTTCTCATTGCATATCACTTTGTCATGCTATTACAACAGCAGCTACCACTTCAAAAGTGTTTATCAAAACTATCGTTAAGCCATTGTAGATTTTGCTAAAACCACATAGAATCAGAGTATTGCAACAAAAAACTCAAAGTCTGGCTAAGAAGAAAAGGTATTTAAAACAATATTTAAACCTTGAAAAAAAAAGGAATACACAGAACATCCTAAACCTCATCAAACGTTACCTTGACATGATCTGTAGAAGGACAGCCACACCTGCATCCTGCATTGACTTTGTTATCCTTTCTAACAGAAACCTCTTTATCTGTCATTGTTGCAATAATAATTCCTTACAATGTTTTTCATTCATCTAAAGCTCAAAACAATGGTCTTTAAACTAGATCATTGGAAAGAACTAGATCTTAGATTTTTTTTTCCTAGTAAGGTATCACTTTCAATTACTTGCTTTCTTCAAGAATAAGATCGTAAATATTATTTATAACTTGTAGTCATCTTAGTAATTTTCAAAAAATTAAAAAATTTTTCATCAACTCAGTTACTCAGAGACTGAATTTTTTTTGCATTTTTGCTGGGCAGTATTTGTTGTCTGGGGAGTGCTTTCTCTCTTTCTTTGAATTGTATCTATTAGAAATACAAAAAAGTTCTATCACCTTTTCAACTGACCTTGAGAAGAGTGAATTGTTTGAATTTCACTCACTACCCTTCACTTTGTACAGTTAAAATTTACAAATGAGAATGTCTTTGATACTTACTTCAGCGTTCACTATTTCTAATTGCCAATTCTTCAAATACACTTGGAGTGTCTTTCTCTGTCTAATCATATTCTGGTTGATATCTGTTTCCACCCAAAAGATAATGTACAATCATTCCTTTAAAAATCTATCAATATATGAGTAAGGAGGGGATAACGAAAAGTTTTAGGATAGATATTTTCAAACAATTCAGTCTCCTTTCTGTTCTCTCCTGATTTCCAGAGGTGTTCCCATCACTGTTCTGACTCGTTTCCTCCCTTCTCCCATATGTGCAAAGAGCTGTCAGGAAAATTACCTGCGACCAAACTTTTAAAAGCCTGCCTTGACACAGAAAGTGAGCTTGGGCTCCTCCAGGGAAAGAAAATGCTGTTGTTACAGATGTTTCCCTATATCCTTCTGCATTAACTCTATACACTTTTTTACAGGGTAGAACTCAAGGGAGCAGATAAGAAACAAGTTGCTCCCAAACTTGAGGGGCGAGATTGAACTAGGTAAGAAAACAACCTTTCACTTCTTCAACAAATGCTCTTTACATTATTATCAAAGAGAAAAGACAGAAAGAATTGGGCATTCAGGGAAGACAGAAAGAAAAAGACAAGGGGTTGAGAACATTTTCTGTGCTTTATCATATTGCTGTATCAAAAATTGATCCTGTGCCTACCACCAAACTAAGTAATGATTTTCTCAGAAAAAAAATTTGCTAAGAAAGATAAAAAAAAAAAATATAATGATAGACCTCATAACTAAGGTAAAATCCCAGTTTTCTTGGTCTATGCAAGCCTAGGCTTAGTCTTTTTTTGGTAAGGATTGACTCTTAAAGATGCCATGGACTTCTGAAAGATTTCCTTATAGAGCAGATTCCTGTTCTTCAGATAAATCAGATGTCTTCTTCCTAAACAAATGCAGATATACTTTAATGTGCTTTCATTGACTCTCCTTCCAAAGGCATTCAAGTTTCAAATAAACATTTTTTTTTCCTGAGGTTACAAAGTAAAAAGTTACTACTAATCTCATGTTAATGTGGTGTATTTCCTAGATATATTTATGTTTAACCACTCACATGTGGAGGTATTTACTGTACCTTTTTTTAGTGTATTATGTGTGTCTATCGCATTACATCCTTAAAAAATTATAAAATATATGAAACTTATGAAATTATTAATTTTGTTCTGCTCTAGAAACAGGGCAAAAGGTTTTGTACCATGGAGGAGACATGGTGCAAAAAAAAAACCCAAACCAAACCAAACAAACAAAAAAAGCAATTGAGTATAATCACTTGCAGATATATAACTGAATTACTATAGCATTTTTTTCATGTTCACCACATTTAGAAACTAGCTGGCATGTGTCCTGGCAGCAAGGAGCTGCTGCAGCAACAGCAGATCACAACATGTTTCAAATGATTTCAAGATGCAACACAGATTATTTCACTCTAATCTTTCAATGGCTGCATAAGACTCTGTAGTCCTATGCCCCTGAAAGCTCTCTGGTAAATTCATTGCTCTTTATTCTGTTTTAGATCACATATGTTCAGTATTGTTCTTTGAGCCTCCATTAAGTGAAGCTGTAAAAATTACAAAAAACCCAAAAATAATTAAATTTTATTATTTTAATTTTTGTTGTTCAAGAATGACAAAATCATGTGAACTGTGAGCTTGCTTCTCTTTTACCTTTATGAAAGAGTGAATTTACAACAGTAAGAAGGGTGGACTATTGTAGATTCTGTAATTTTTAATTGTTCATAGATATAAAGATAATTTGAATTGACATTTCGGGAAGATGTTTATGTATGAAAGTGGTTTAACAGCATTCTTTGGTATTGGCATTTGTTAACCTGGATAGCAGGAAAATTCAATTTCCAGTGGCCTTTCCCATGTGTAGCCTTTAGAGACACTGAAGTCCATAAAGAAGAAATTCAGCTGCAATAGACCAGCCAAACTGGATGATATTTACCAAAGAGTCCAGAAGAAATGCAATGAAACTGGCATTTACACAATATAACCTTAAAATCAGAAGTACTCCTAGATGTAGATAGGTCTTTCTAAGCTATCTCTTTCCTAGGAAAGATAGTCCTAGGAAATGGTAAGGATGGAGGAGCAGAACCTGGGTATTTTAGTGCTGTGTTTTCTAGTTTTCTTGCCTATGTAGATACTATGAGTTAAGTGGTACTTGAAAAATCTAGTTTCCAGTTATTGTTTTAATTATTCTTCAATGTGTTCTCTAAATTTGGAGATACAAAACAATTAATTAGTTGATACTGAAGCAAAAAAAAAGGAAAACACTTACTGTTTCCTGTATATGTAATTTTGAAAATGTGATGATAGGATATGGAAGTGGAGGTCAGTGCATAGGATGTATTTACAGCCTTGCTCTGCACAGACCTGGTGCATAGAGAACCATGAAAAATGGGTAACTAAAGTCCTAACGGCATTTTGCAAAAACTGGACAAATTTAAGGGTAAATATGTAGTTACAATAGCAGAAACACTCAGAAAGGTTATTCCACGCTTATGCTACATGGCTCATGGAGTTTTACCTGGATGTGTTTCTTAAAGTGCCTATGGAAACACTGGAGTATTCCAGGGTGGAAAAGGCCTATCTGCTGTAGGGACATTGTATCTAGCCCATTAAAAGGCCAGGATACTCATTATCACCAGGGAAAAGATTTGCAGTTTTATTGACCTTTTTCATTTTTCATAGAATTTAACTGGCAAGTAGTTGTTAATACTGAGTGAATGAAGTTGTTCAAGTTATTGTAATAAATCTTCAAGGCTTTCAGTACACTCTCCTACAGTTTGTAAAGCTGCTATAATTCTAATTAGCATCATTGTTGGCACAACTTATCAATGGAGATGCCAGAGATAGACAGCTGGTTCTTACAGGAGACTGGTATAACAAAGCATTTGTATACATGCTTAATTTTAACCACCATAATTTTAACCCTGTGCATGAGTCAAGATCTGTACCAAGAGAAGCTTGCTGGATCAGAGAAAGATTACTAATAGACTGAAAAACCTGGAAGTCTTAGTGATTTCAGAGATTTCTCCCTCAGAAAAGAACTCATTCTGATAAGCTATATACATCTGCAGGAAAACTTAAACATCATGTTGATGATTTTTTCTTTTAATTGCTATTAGATAGACCAGTGGTTGTAGAACTTAAGATCTCTTCTTGACTGTAATGGTATTTGGCTTATTTTCTTAAAACTGGTACACTCCCAAGAGCCTCTGGTTTGTACAACCACAGATTTACAGGACTTGTGGAGTAAAAGGAATTTTTTTTTGTTGCTCTTTGCCATTTAGACCACACAGCATGGCACTGGTCCCATTATATTTTATGGTTGCTACTGATCTCCTCAGACAGTGTCTACAATGGCAGCATAACCTAAGGGAACAATTTAAGTTTCTGATGGTTTATTTATAATTTTGGTTGCCTTATCAAAGGTAATATACCAAAATGCAGAGGTTTTTTTGTTCTATTCAGCAAAATCCTATTATTTTTTGATTTGACAAGTATGTGTGAGTGCAGATATTTTCTGATAATTACCACACTGAAAACTTTAAAAAATAGTTTGATATTGAGAATTCTAATATTAAAAATAGTCTAAAACTGGTAAGATCATCTAAATCCTATACTGTCTAGGAAGAAATATGTCTAAATTTACAGCCATAATTTTAACACAAATCTAAACTGAAGATCTCATTCCAGGTAATTCTAATTCTTGACTCTAAATTCTAGTTTAAATCTAATTCAGACTTTCCTGATTCATCTATTCTAACATAACCTCTAGAAAGTAAAGAAATAATAAACATTAGCAGATTAATATTGAAAGCCTATTAAGAGAGCTAGCTCACACTTAAAAAACAATTTAGTGTTTCATAACTGGAATTGGAATTAGTATTCTTTGCCATTGGGAATGAGCTTTTGCTTCTTCAAATCTAATTTCAACATACAAAATATGCAACTCTCTCTATCTCAAATGCAAATAAGTTACACAATTTAAGTTCTGAATGTAATGAGAAAGATATTTTGAAGTCTTAATTATAATTATATTCCAGAGTTTCAAATAAAGCTTTGTGCAAAACTTAGACTGATTTTCTGGTCATCAACACTGCTCTTTCTTCATGGAGGAGGGACTTTTTGCCTGTTTGTTTGTTTTGCTTCAATATAAAACTCAACCAAGAAATAAATTTGACATTTTGTGTGAAGTCAAAAGCCACTTGAAATGAAAACTTCCTCTGGTTTCTGTTGAAATCAGTCCTTCAGTTTATGAGCTTACCCTTCTTTCAAGTGAGACAATTTTGGAAACACAGGTAGTTAGTACTCTAAATGCCTGGCCAGATACAGAGATTTGTAAGTCAAAAAACAGTCCACCATTTTCTAACATATTTCTGCTATAGTAGTCCCATGAACTCACACATATTATTCATAACATATTAAGGCTTTTTAGTAGAGTCTATATCAGTAAGGATAAAGCTATTTTTCAGGCACTAAAGTGATCCCTAAATATTTGGTAAGAGAGCAACCAGGTAAAAATTTTTCTGGTAATTTTGTCCAAAGCTTTGGCTACAAACAAGTTCCTGGAGACAAAATCTTGTTATTTTTGGGGGGTTTCTCACTGATTTTGTTTTATGGTTCTATTTTTACTCTTCTCAGATTCTATTTAATTTGAATCTAATGCTGCAGAACTATGGACTGGGACTACTCTTTTCTACCTACAGGCATTGGCCACTAGGATTTTAGTCAGAATTTCACTCATTCTTTATCATTTCTTCCCTACATGTTATATACCTTATTGGGTTCAAGGCAAAGGAAAATTACTCCTTGTATGATTTATGCTTGTACGGGGTCAGATTGTCCTCTGGTGTAGCTCTATGGTTACTGACAGAGAGATGCCAATTTAGCCTGCTGAGGATGTGACTTTCTGCTGTCAGCAAGGAGGTAACTGTAAGCAAGATGACTTTCAGGAAAAATTGTAAGCATTCATCGTTTAAGAATGTCTTTGTGAGATTAAAACAGCAACAATGTATCATTTTATGTTTATGTTTTCTTCAGTCTCTAATATCTGTACTTCTCAAGATTGTCTCTCTATAAATAAACACCTATACATGCATTCATATCCAAATATACCTATAAACAAATATCATGTCTGCAATGATCTAAAAATACTGACATGAGTGACAACCCCAGAGGGAAAATAACAAAGAGACTGAAGAATTCTGTATCCTGAATTTCCATATAATCTCATTATAGTAACCTAGAAAACAGTGAAGGAGCACTGTCTCCAGAGAATAACAGCAGAATATGAAATGGGCAGGTTATACAGTAAGTTTTTCACTTCTTTAATGTGCTACACTGTTTTGGCATCTGCACACTATTTTTCTTATGTGTTTCCTCAAGCAAGTGATTATGTAAAGAATCTATTTTTAAATATCAACAAATGTTGCAAACTATTGTGTAATACTAACACAAAGCAACTCATCATTTTATGTTATCTTTTACATGTGTAAGGAAAACAAAATGGCCTTAAGTGTCATTTTCCTAATTGTGATTTTATTTTTTCTCTTTTTTTAATGCAAGTATTATACACAATAAGAGGAGAGAGACCAAAGAAATTAATAATTTTGATAGCAAAAGAAAGATTAATCCCTAGAAAAGGAAAGTTAGGAAAGAAAAAGAGTTTGATGAAGAGGGGCCAGCTCTTCATCTTTCTCTTTTTAGTCTCTATATGAAATAGAAAAAAGAATAATTTCACTTAAAAGTTTAAATGAATAATTTAGCCACCAAAGAGTAAAATGGCAGAAAGTCTCAAAGTAAATTATAGTAGTTGTAAAATGTTAAACAGTCACTCTTTTCCCCAGTAAGAAAAAAGATTTTAAAAAAGTTGTAACTCTTTGAGGTATATATGCAAAGTCCCATGCTCAGATTAAATCACAGGATCATGTGAAAAAGTGTTTAATCATTTTAAACAAGTCTAGTAGGCATATGTCGTTTTCATAAAAGGCACACAATAGCTGGCATCCCTTGGTGATTCCTGCTCTGCTAAGAATGAGAACAGTTTGAATGCAGATGAAGATCAAATCAGCCTCACATCTCTAGAAGTAGTGGGTGAAGGTTAGAAAATGTAGACAGAGCAGTGCAGGAGAGCAACAAAGCTGTTGTACGTGCTGCCAGGCAAAGGTTTTATAAGCCTGGTGTGAGACTTATTGGTATTTACTTCACAAGCAGAGTTGTGAATTGCAAAAGAAAGCATGCCCCAGAGATGCTGTAGAGGAAAAATCTCAAACCAGAATATGCCTGGAAAAGAAAAAGTATGATTCAGTGGGAAAAGCACTAAGTTTGATATATCCGATCACAGTTCTGTGTTCAGTCACAGACTTTCTGCTTCATCAGATCAAATATGAGGATTAGATTCTTGAGACAGACATATTTAGATACAAAAATATGGAATCTGCATATGAAACTTACAGTATCCACGTCTCTAACTGGATGTGCGTAATGCTATGTAAATCCTTAGAATAACTTTTGCATGTCTTTGTACCAGCAAATTCTCAAAATTTTTTCCCATCTGGCCTTCATATTCCTCCTGTACCTCCACCCACTCTAAAACACCATCATAGAACACATCACCTTCATTGTCTCCCTGGAGGTCAGAATTTCAGTTTCTTGCTCCTTCCCCTCATGAGTGGATGTTCTTCTGACTCTGAGCTGAATGCCTTAGCTAACAAATAGCCTTCTTGTAACACTAGTGAGAAGCCAACACTTATTATGAAGACAATGCTTGGAGTTAAAACACTTTATTTTAAAAAGGAGATGGAGGAAAGATGCAAGATTCTGAATGTGAGACAGACAGACTTGGGGTTAGTCTTCACCTTTTCCTGCTAGTCTTCACCTTTTCCTTTCCATTTTTAATACACCTCCTTAGAACCAAATAAAAACTTATAATGTCTTACATTCATACATTGAATTTTTTCACCTCTTGAAGTATCACTTAGAATTTATGAAGATTACAACTCAGTTTCATCACAAATTCACTCTGAGGCCCTTCAAACCTTATGTCTCCTGTATATTTTTACTCCGCTGTACCCACTAAAAATGTTGGTTTACAATCAAAAACAAAAAGCAGGTTTTTTCCCACTAATTTTTGAGAGGGTTTTTTTCCCCAGTAGGTCTGCTGCTGAGATCCATGCAAAGATGCCTATCACTATTTAACTTTACTATAGGAATTATTGGATTAGCATCCTTTTCTGAAGGATGCGCTCTCTTCCTGAATATCTCACTTCCTGAAAAATCTGTGTGTCCATCACCACGAGATTTTGTGATCTCAGTTGACATTGTTTTCTTTGGTGAATTTCTGGAATCTTCAAAGCAACTTACGTCCTGAAATGACTGTGGTAAAGGAACACTTCAAGCCAGTTTTTACACACAACTTTCTTGGTAATTGCTGAGTAGCACAGGTAGTGACTTTCTGTAACAAATGTATATGCATTAAATTTAAAATTTAGGGCTATCCAGTTGTGAAAATATATTCCAGAGTAATTCATGTGCACATTCTCCCATTTTAACACTGTAAATTGTACATGTTAAACTGATACTGTCTACAACTTCCTCACGAGGGGAAACTGAGGGGCAGCACAGATCTCTTCTCTTCGTGACCAGCAACAGAACCCAGGGGAATGGCATGAAGCTGAGTCAGGGAAGGTTCAGGTTAGATGCAAGGGAAAGCTTTTTCACCCAGAGGGTGGTTGAGCTCTGGAACAGGCTGTCCAGGGAAGTGGTCACAGCAACAAGCCTGACAGAGTTAAAGAAGCATTTGGACAATGCTCTCAGCACATGGTGTGATTCTTGAGGCTATCCTGTGCAGGGCCAGGAGATGGGCTTTGATGATTCTAGTGGGTCTCATCCAACTCAGGATATCTATGATTCTGTGATACAGTGGCACACTGGAATTCTTTTCTTAAAGCAAATACTTGAACTCTGTATGTACACATAATATTTATAATATTGTGTTTCAATATATGGCAATATTGTGCTTTAAATCTACGCCTGACTCTGCATGGCATTTGATAATTAATATTAAGAAGTTTTAATATTCCACTGTTGCACTTTTGTTTGAGTTTTGTATCTTTTTTACAATATCAGGGTTTTTATTAGTGTGTCAGTCTGTCAGTTCACACATAAAGATGTATTTTGTAAACCTATAAAATTGTGAACTAAGCCTCTGAAGTTTTTTCAAATAATTTCAGGCACTCTCTCTTTTTTTTTGCTTTGTGTTAGCCCTATTTTGGTTTTTTATTTGACTCTTTTCCCTTCAGTATTAAGACACATAAAATTCCAACTTGCAATCCAGTTTTTACTCTGTGGTAATTCTATGCATCGGTGCCCATATCACAAAAGTTTTAAACATCCAAAGAGATGCAGTAATTATCTAAAGATAGTACACTTTACTAAAGGTCTTTATGCAACATGAAACTCTTATAAATGCAGAGAGCAGGATTTTCTATTACCAAAAAGGGTTTACAACTCTGTTTGTTGTAAAAAGTACCACTTTTGGTAAGATGCCTAGTGCCAGGGTCAGTCTAGGAAATTTTAGATTAAGTCTTCATTTTTAACACATTTCAGAAGTTATACATGCTGAGATAAGACTCAGTGATAATTCTTGGAATATTCTGGCATAAAAGGATGGTCTAGCCAGGGGAATATAACCATATAAGCAACTAGTCAGGCTGATTGTAGATAAGCAGTTGCTCTTGACACTAAGCAGATTATAATAATTATGGAATACGTTTATCTCAGTTAAAGAATTTAATTCTGTTTTTGAAAAAAAATGGCTATTCTAACTTCTTGCATAGCTTACAATTTCCGTTCAGCATTTGAATATACTTTGCATCATGTGATTCAAGAATTTTGACTTGTTGCATTTGGTGTGTGTCACAAAGAGAAAGAGCAGTGCTTTTCAACTGGGAAAAAGAAAAAGAAAAACTTCCAGAGAAAGAAAAACCACCATGAAATGCTAGCTCTGGTATACAAAGTTACCTGTGGAGGAACACTGTAAGGCATTTGAGCTTGCTATGACTGGAATCCAAATTATCAGATGAAGGTTTTAAGTAATGAAAGGCAGAAGATGTTCTGCGAAGGAAAGAGAAAGTACATCCAGCAGCAAGCTAGGTTAGCTATGGTGCTTATATGGCAGCATCTAACTTAAGAGAGAGATGGATACAACCCAGCTAGAAGTCTGGGATCAGGCAATAAGTCCACAGTAAGAGCATTATTCCAGCTTTGAAAAACTGCACTGATTAAAATTTTTTTCGATAGCTATTTCATGTAGAGGCTCACCTTACAAAGCTTACTTACAATTAAGGTAAACTGGAAAAAGAAAATCTGTCAGCCTTTTCAGTCCTGAGTGATATTTAATAACAGAAAGTTGTTATTGCTTTCTGTAAATCTGTACTTCTTTTGTGCTGTCTCACTGGAAAATGAATGATTTTCTCAGTCTTTTACCGGCTCTTGGATTTTTAAACTTTTTCTTGCTTCATAGTGCTCACATAATTAAACTATGAATCACACTATCTGCAGCCATCTGGGATTCTGGGAGGCAGTTAATGAAAAACTGAGCAGAGTTTGTGGAGGGTCTTCTGTGAGCTTGTCTCCAAAGCAATTGCTCTGTTGTCTGAAGCTTTTGGTCCAAGATGATGTGAACTTCCCCACGTCATAAGGGATAAGATTTTTAAAAGGTTGGTAGTTCCAAAAATTTGATCCATTTGAGTTATCACAAAGGGGTAATGTTTAATAATATTATTTACAGTAAATAATGGAGAACTACTTCTTTCTTTCCTCTTTTTTTTTTTCATTTTTCTTTCAATATTTGGGATGTAACAATTTGAGAATAGGACATTAGATAATATAAAATCATAAGAAATTATATTAGATAATATAAAATCCAGATTGTTATTCCTTAATCTTTTATCAAAATAGTCACATTGGAAGTGTGGGGGGGGTTCCACCTCTTATGAAAACATGTCTCATTGAAAAATATCACCATTGAAATATGTCAACCAAATTTGAAAGGCGTTGGCTTTTAACTGAACTTAAATTCTACCAGTAGAGACCAAGAGGTATGGAGAATATTAAAAAGCAGAAAAAAAAAATCAAAACAAAACAAAAAAAAGGTAGCTGCTATCACAGGATTAGGGCATATTGTAATTTGTGAAATCAGAAAGTACTGTTTTAATGGAAATATAGAAATAAAATAAAATATAAGTATTTGGGTCAATCCATGGAGATGTAAACAAAGTTGAAGAAATTAAAATATATGAACAATTTCCTAGAAACACTGTACAAATTCCAGAGGAGTGAACTATCTCTAACACCCTTTGGATCAAAGCCACCTCTGCTACATTTCTGCACGGGAACAGAAAAATCTCTAATTGAAAGTAATTAATTGGGAAAAATCTCTGCAATAGTCCCTGTTTTGGAGCAATTATGGCTAGCAGATCACTCAGGAAAGCAGGTGTAAACTTGAATTGGTAGGGGATATTTCAGAGTTTTCTTTTCTTGTTAATGAGCAAAAGCCATCACAAATATTTTAAAGGTTTTCAAGATCTAAGTGAAAAGATCCTTGTGATGAGCAGCCACTTCAATTAGATGCAATTGTTCTTTTTTAGTTCTTAATTAACAAAATAATATCTAAATACAGATTCCATTAAGAGAAGCATGTTGCTCACTTTTTAACAGAAACAAGCCAGTAAGGCCTTAGAATATTTAGTCTTCCTGGAGGTTGTAACAGTATACAGTGACAGAAAATTCAGGAGTTGTAAGGTTCACGAGTTAAGCTGAAAGTAGACTGGGTTATAAAAATGACCTGATGACCAACTTGTGTTTTAAAATAATGACATTTATTTTTTGGATGCCAAAGAATCCTTGATAACAATTTGCAGAGTGCTGCCTCCTACGTTAAACGTAAGAAACAAATTACTTTGTAGGCAGACAATTGTATTTATGACTATCTGTTAATAGACAAGCATTGCTTTAACTTTTCTGGTGTTTTAAAGGAAACGCATGTTTGTAAATGCTTTCAATAGTTTTTGTGATTATTCTGCATGTATTATAAATAATGTCACTGCTGTATCTTGTACTCCTAAACAGCCGTTGTGACAAGATCGGTTCAAACACTTCCCAACTGCTTTGTATTCTGCCTGTCTGGACAGGGAGCCTAGCAGAGCTGAAATGAATGTTTACATTAGTGTTGCATTAGTCTGACTTGACTACACCACCAAGCATGGATCTCTTTATTATCTTTTGTTATGGGCAAAGGTAAAAAGTATTGATTTTAGGTGCCGTGTGGATATTAAAAAACCTTAAACAACATATAAAAATGTTTATTTTAAAATGCTGCATTCAATATAAATTCGTTGGCAATTTGGATTATATTGATTTTTTTTCCCCCTAAAGAGAAGCCTAGTTTTGGCATGAACTTAAAAGCATAGACAAAAGTAATTGTCTCAAAACCCAAACCTGCTGGATTATTTTTGAAGCTACTAAACAGGAAATACACAACCTTTTTTAGTGTTTATTACAAAAAAAGTGGAATTTGCACTACAGATTATTTAATGAACAAAATAAATTAAATATATTGGTCTTGGAGAAGAAAAAAAGTGTATACATATTGCTTGTCAAATTATTATAATCGCTACTTGTTTTCCTTGCTGCAAATTACGCTTTTCCGAATATAAATAATGCCCTCACAGAGTTATTCTGACCATGGTAGCAATGTCCATAACCAATGCCAAATCAAGAGCAAATCATTAGATTAATGTTAATGTAAGAATGATGCAATGTGAAATTGAACTAGCCGTTAAATTGTTTTTATTTAACACATTCCTGGGGGTAAAAAAACCTTTTATTTTCTTGTTATATCTGCCATGTATACCTCCTAGTTTGCTAGAAATAAAAAAAAAAAAACTTTTTAAAATTTATTTTTATACCACAGGTTAAACATCAGCATTTCTGAACAATATCAAAAAAAATTAGAAAGTGTTGGGAATCTCAACATTAAGTGCCTTTCACAAACTTAAATTTTGTCTATGTCATTCTCTTTTGTTTGTTTTTTGGGATAGCTTAGAGTAAGCATAAAACTGAACAATGAGGACTAGATAACTTCAGGAAACACTAGATAATTAAAATTATATTTTTCTTTCGTGGAATCATACAGTTAAAATTATATTTTTTGGAGAAAATGACTGCCCTCAAATCATGATAATTTCTAGTGTCCATCTAATTGCAATGTAAGGATCAAACAAAAATCAAAATTCAGCCTATAGGGTATATAATTATACTATTTGATCATATGAAGGCAATATTCCCTTTCTTTAAATTTCTGTTTCATGTACTTTAAAAACTGGTACCAAATACCTATCCCTTTAGTAAATTATAAATAATTTCCAAACAAATGGACTGTGATGTGCCAAAAAAGTCAGGAAATAGGTTGGAAAATTTTCAAGATATGATAAGAACTTTTAAGCTCTGGTTCTGCTGAAGGTAAATATTATGTTAGGCTCTCTGGAGAATACTAGGCATAACTGCATTCCTATGTCTTCTCTTACTTATGCAGAGATGAGTTTTTAGAGCAACTTAGATGAGAATCAGGTGAATTATGGCAGAGATATAGATCAATTATGTCAAATCTTATTTAAAACAAACAAACAAAACCAAAACAACCTTGGCCACAAGTTTGAGATTTTTTTATTAAAGGCTATGAAGGCAAGGTACCGATATAATCAGTGTTGGGTCCCCAGTATATAAAAAACATTGACAGACTGGAGGGAATTCAAGGGAGACCATGAAGATTGTGAGGTCTAGAACATTTTTCCATTGAGGAGAGACTAGTGGGTCTGGGCTTGGTCAGCCCGGAGCAGGATGGCTTTAGACAAGATAACAACAGCCCCCAGTATACCTATAATGAGTAATCAAGATGTTGGATCCATGCTTTTCAGAAAATACAGTGGACACAAGTATATGCATGAGCAGTCCTGACTGGCTATACAGAGTAGATTGTTCCCCATGAGCAGTGTCAAGACATGGCACAGATTGCCAAGAGAGGTAGTGCAATGTCTCCGTCCTTCAAGGTTTTCAGGACATGACTGAATACAAACTGGTCCAACCTCAGAGCAGACCCTGCTGTGAGAAGGAACTTGAACCAGAGACTTTCTGAGAACCCTTCCAGCCTGATTTATGCAGTGAGTTTACTGAGCAAACAGATATTTTTTGCATGTATAAAGTACTCTGAAGTGCAGGAAGAATACTGTAAATTAAATCGGCCAGGGCAATTCATGCAACAAAATACAAATAAAATATGTAGCTACTCCCTGCCTTTCTTGACCAAGTCCACAGGCTCTGAAAGACATCTGTCTTAAGAGAATTCAAAAAAAAGGCATGTCTCCATCTTTAACAGGAGAGAAAAGGTGACCTTGAAAGGAGTATGCAATAGCCCTAGACATGACCCTTGCTCTGTTCAAGTTAATAGCTCCCTGAAGCTATTTCTTTGGAAAAGCATTTCCTGATGTCATTTACCATTATGTCTGTGGAATTAATTGAACAAAAAGACTTATGGCCTTGTTCAAAGTTGACTTTTTTTTATTTTTAACAGAATGATATACTGTCATTATCAAGGGTAATGTAATGCAAATTGATTGATCTTTGCTGCAAAGAAAGAATTATGTGGGTATTTAAGGAAAAAAAAAACAAATAAAAACAACGGCTATTTTTATTCAATAAAGCATGAAAGGGAGCCTGAAAAAGAGCAGACGAATGTATGTTGCTACTGTCTGAAAGCAATAACTTCTATTTGTCTTACATCATGAATAACAGGTGTTATTTGGAAGAGGGAACAGTAGGTGAAGTTTGATACAAGCATGCTTATTACTCACAATGGTATTCAAATATAAACATTTTTAGTCTCCCTCTTTATCGTGAAGGGAAAGGGGTTGATAAATGTCTGAATCGTGGTACTTAGATAACTTATCTACTTACACTCCAGTCTCTCCATAATTTTTTTTCCATTCACCTTTCACCCTAGTGAATTTAGATCAGAGAACACTTCATCATATCATAAAGTCATAGAGTCATTGAATATGCTGAGTCATAAGAGGCCCACCAGGATCATTGAGTTGAATTCCTCACTCC
This sequence comes from Pyrocephalus nanus, assembly GCA_038380795.1. Classification (NCBI taxonomy): domain Eukaryota; kingdom Metazoa; phylum Chordata; class Aves; order Passeriformes; family Tyrannidae; genus Pyrocephalus; species Pyrocephalus nanus. The sequence continues at coordinate 39,228,932 of CM076259.1, forward strand.
ACACAGGACAACCTAAAACTTAAGCTATATGTCTAAGAGAATTATCTAAATGCCTCTTGACAGATGTGAGGCCATGGGCCACTTCTTTGGAGAGTGTATTCAAGTACTAGACCACTTTCTTAGTGAAGAACTTTTTCCCAGTATCCAGAATTATACCTTCCAAGGTGCAGAATCTGACATTTGTCCTTAATTTATACCATTGAAGGTATAGATATATACGCACATAATGTTAAACACATGTGTAAATATTTTGTGGTGTCATGTACCAAAGAATTTCTTATCTGTTCCATTAAAGCTTTTTTTTAAAACAGATTTCACTCAGCATCCTTTCAGGGAGCTCGTCCCACTGACTGTGCTTTTTGCCATTTCACAAACCTAGTTTTCATTAGCAGCTGAAAGACAAAAAAATCACTATAATTAGAAAGGGACAGGGTTAGGAAATTATACCAAAAAGATTGCATTCCAATTACACACAAAAAAAATAAATATAGGTGAGTATCAGCATTTTCTGTTATACAATTCTACTACAAACAGCGGAATGTGAGAAAGGCATTACAGCTTCTGCAGGGAGAAGTATTGGCCTATTTATTCAAGAAAGGCAAAAAATACAGGGGAACATGACAAAGGTATAAAAACTGCAGATAGGCTAGCAAAAGTAGTACAGTTATTTCTATTTACTCTTTCAAATGATGAGAAAGAAAGAAGCACTGCACTAAGTTTAGATTTCTGGGGTTTTTTTCTCTTTCTTAATACAGCCTATAATTAATAGGAAGATAAGTTTCTGCAATCCAGAGATCTTTGTAACAATAAAATCAAAAATGTTAGTGCCTATAAATTATTTAGACATCACAATTTCAGCTGTGTATTGGTAACTGACAAGAACTGGGAAAAAATGGCTTTTTCCAAATATGATAACACCAGACACCATTCTGGATAAGATGTGTGGTTTTATGTTGTCGATTACCTTGCTATGTCACTCAGTAATTTTAGAAAATCCCTATTACAGACAGTTAGAGGCTAATCACCACTAGGAGGAGTCTCCTTTTTAACTCTAGTTCAGTTTTATTTCCTAAAGAGTCATGTTTCTCCTCCTTTCAAAAGCATTTATCACTGATATAGTTCTTCCAGTTCATGTACATTTCCTACCTTTTTTTGAATCCCACCTCTCTTGTCCTGTTGATCCTATGGTAAGGAACTCCACAGCCATGTCTTATTTCTTCTGTCTTCTTTTTTTTTTTTTTTTTTTTTTTTTTTCTTCTATTTTCTTGTATGCCTCCTCATTTCTGAACTGCACTTTGGGGCACTTTCCATTTCTTTAACAATATATTGCTTCATATATTTGCTCATTTATTTGTGCTCAATGGAGTAGCCTCAGAAAGCTAGCTATGAAAAGTCTTTAGAGTTCAACATTCTAATGTTTATATTGCAACAGCTTTCATATCTGTATAGAATTTTACATTTTTGACAAACAAAACAAAGAGGAAAGCACATTTTGTGTAATCAAATATGTCTGATTAGAATAACACCACAGCTTTTGCCAAAAGAAAAACAATACAGTATTATTCTAAAACACAATCTAATTCTCATTTAATATATATATTTATAAAATTTTTGCATAGTTTCATTCTTTGGATGATTATCTCCCATTTCAAACTGCAACTAAAGCAGAAACTTACCAATACATGTTTAGGTTGTATCATAATGGGTCTATACACTACTTAAATTTTCCAAATACCCTGAAAATAGTACTTACTTGTTGCTCTAATTGGTCCCAGACCTTCACACTGTAAAATTAAAAATCTGAGAATGTCAGAAAGTATAATCTATGACAGTTTTGCTTTACTGTAACAGACGGTATGGAGAACGTGTTGAGGAAAGTGTGGCATTTTCTCCTAAAATCTTCAAGAAATAGTGATTAAAAAAACCCAATAAAAAACAATCAAGAGAAGTATGTGAGAAAAAAGGTGTTTTATATTGATGGAAGGCTTATTTCTGCCCAGTAAATTGTAAAAAATGTTCAAGACCAGTTTCTCTTTGAAAATATATGACCTCCTGTAACACTACTACAGTCAAATAGACCTTTAGTGAACTTCTGAGCAAATAATCATCATGTGAGTTGAAACTGCCTAAGGTTGGTTTTAACTGAAGCACCCAATTTCTCTATGATTTTAAGGGAGTTCAAAAAATAAATTCAGCACACAAATACTATAACTGACACATATCATCTAGTTCATCTTTTTCTCTTCTTCCACCTCAACCTTCTCTCTGTTTCTTTATTCTTTTCCTTATTTTGTATATACATATTTAGGTTGCATAGTGGCAGGTTTCCAGGCAAAGAAGAAACTCAGGTTGGAGGGGAAATTTATTCATCAATTAATTGCAGTAGAATACTATATAGTACCTGTTCTTAAATTCAAAGGCAAGAAAGTCGTTATCGGTGAAGAGAAAAAGCAAAAATATGCTGAGCATGCCTCTCCATGTTAATTATCTTGGTTACATCTACAACCTTGCACATTTGTATGCTCACCTTGTCATTCTGTAGAATCTGAACCCCTGATAATGAACAGCAGGTGCATGGGAAAAGAATAAAAGAAAGTTAAATCAAAGATAGGACTGAGGGTCTTGTAGTGATGGCACTAGGAAAACAGGAGACCTAATGTTCTTGATGTCACTGTGTGTGCAGGTGAAGAGCAAGTCACATTTCCTTCTGCTAATCTTTACCCATGAAACAAAAATGATATTTTACTGATGATATTCAATGATTTTTTTTTTTTTTTTGTCAGTTTGTCCTTTAGTCTACAAACTTTTAGCAGCAGTAGAGAGAGATGTGTCTTACTGGAGACTTGTGTGGAACTGAGCACAAAGGGACCTGTCAGATGAGAATTCTCAGCTCTGCCAGAATACTGGAAAGCAATAAAAGGCAAAGCGGAATAAAGATGTTCTTATTTCAAGTAACAAGTACAGACAGGTATAATATTACTGAATTTAAATGGGCAACTGAAGGGAGAATAATAATCAACACAATAGTAACCACTTTTCATCTTTCAGAGACCTGTAAAACAGAGAAAGTGAGAGAAAGATCTTACAGCTATTGCATACTTCTGACTTTATTTCCTAAGCCTGAAAGCCAGTGCTTAATGAAATATGTTTTGGTTGTATTTATGTGATGTACTTCTTATTTTCAAGTTTCTGGGTTTTACTTTCTTATTTATATGTATATATATATGCAAAAATATATACAAATTTATATAATATATACATGGCAGATACATATTTAATACTGAAGTATGTTTCTATCTAGAACAAGAGGCTTTTCCTTTTAATTTCTTAATGAGGACTCATTAGATGTTATGGGATTAAACAGCTTGATCTGAACAGACTGCCTACAGTTGCTGAATGTGTTGAAAGGTCAGCAAATTCATAACTGTATTTGAGCTTTACTTTTGAGGTCTGTTAAATAATTTCAGTGGGATAAAGCTTTAGACTGACTCATTATGAAAGAAAGACATGGTGCATTAACAGTGGCCTGAAAAATACCAAATGCTGGTTTCCTTTATAGCTGATAAAAGTTAAAAGACAGAAACAAATTATCCAGGGCTTCTCCTAGAAAAGAAAAAAATATGCCAAGACGGTACTGTTGCATGACAAATTGTTATTCAATAGGCAGCATGATGAGGGCAGCTTCATAGGTAGCTCAGGGTTAATAATGTTTAATTTTTATATGACTACAGCTGTCTCTAAATTTTTTCAGATACCTACAAAGTAATTTTGACATAAAAACAAATAACTCTTATAAAAGCAATCTGTTAAAAATGGATAAATTTAATTCCATGTTAAACTTACTGACACAGAAATCTGAAACTTTCATATGAAATGCACATTGATTCTCTGTAATTCAATATTTGGAAGTCATAAGAGAATGACCCTATTAATAAAATTAATGTTGATTTGGCATCAATTTTCTGATTGCCTTCTTACTTGACTTCTTTTTCTACTTCTTTTTCTGGTTCTAGGGAGACCAGGAATATGTCTGAGATAGACCCAGGACCAAGCACAGAGAAGCCCCAGCTATTTTTAATTAGAAATCAGTTCCAGTGGTGGGACTGAGTTTGCAGTTTCCAGTTGTGGACTCTGGTTGATTTTGGTCAGTCCCTTCAATGAGTGCAGCTGAGAATACCCCAATGTGGTAAAGGGTGTTCTATATGCTTAACATGGTACATGAGAATTCTGAACATGGTACATGAAAATTCCATTTTATGCCAAGTTCAGCCTATTCAATATGCTTTGAACAAATAAATCATTCAGATCAAAACAAAACAAAATATTCCATTTTTCTAGTACTTTTTTACTTTATATGAAAATGGAAGGAAAAAATTAAACAAAGATGCTGTCTCTTTGAAAATTTGCAACATGTTGCTTTTTAAAAAACTTTTATCTTTTGCTTCCCCTGAATTTAAGCAGTTTTGCAAATAGACACATATTTCTAATTTTGTCGTTGTTGTTGCCCAATCATTCATTTTCACTGGAGTTTTTCTTCAAGTCTAGAATTCTTGTGTTTTATTTTTATCAGGATGGAAATTTTTTCCTTAATGAACTCGAAATTCTCCTTCTGCTTCTCTTCCCAATTGCCTTAGTTTGGTTTTACAATAAAATTTTATTATATATACTCTGTGATTAGTATTATATTGAAAATAGAAATATATTTACCTCCATAGTACTTTGGTCTTATTATTTTTTCAAAAGCATCCATTTTTACTGTTTAAAGACAGTGAAGGCTAGACTTTTAGATGAAGTAGATTTTGTAAACCAAAAAAGCAAAGGTTATGGTAACCACCTCAGCTCAGGTGCTATTCTGGACCCTCCCATTGCAATCCCAGGTCCCAGGCCCCATTAACATTTTCTCCTTTTCCCCTTTTCTCCTGAATTACAGGACTTCAGCTCCAGCTAGCTCTCTGCAGTACCTGAAAAGAACATTAGCCAACCCCAACAGAGCAAGACAGGGACAATAAGGATTCTACAGAACAGCTGATTTATTTAAAAAGCTGTATAATAAACCTACACCATCAACAAAATTGATGGTGCAGAAGTTTTAATAAATTGCAGAAACAGTCTCATCCCACAATACTCGATGTAACTCTATGCAAGCGTTACCCAGAGATCCCAAGACTGCAGAATTTGGCATTTGTCAGTGAGAATTTCAAATACTGGGGTCTGGCAAGGTAACAATTTGAGGTACTGCTATCACACAAATAGGTTTGCATTGTGCTCTAGAAGGATTTCTTTTTTTTTTTTTTTTTCAAAATGTTGATCATCTCTTTTTCACACAAAGAGCACTGAATTGAAAGAGGATGATAGAAAGCCTAAAGAGAGTATGACAGTTTAACTGAAGCCTTGGAAGAAAGTCACAGGATAATTTAATAGCTGTTTTCTTTAACAGACTATGTAGAAAATGTCTGTTATTTTATTTACATTTTAAACACTGAATGAGCTTTCTTTCTGCTTTGAAAGGCTCTGTCTGAGAACTGACAAGGTTGAAATATTGCGAGGAGAAAAAGAATGCAGCTAATAGTAAACCGAAAACTCCAGTATGTATCAAGGATACTCTGTCTGCAAGATAAGACAAAGGTCTACAACAATATGTTCTGCTGAGCAGTTAAATCTGTCAATGCTAAAAATAACCAGAGGAAAACTTTTTTACAATTCTTGATGAAGAATTCACAGAAAGGTTCTGTGAATGTCTTCAATATTGCTTAACAGAAAACAAACAAACAAAAAACCAAAATCAAACCAGAACAACAACAACAAATGCACACACACAAAAAGGTAATATCTCAAAAATTTAGGCATGTAAATCACCTTAGCATGCAGTGATCACAAGAGCAAGGTATAAAATATCTATATTAGAACAAGATATGATATGTTTTTCCCTTCATCTGAAATCATTACAGACATGAGATATTTGGTCATTGTGCAGAGGCTAGAGTGCAGAGCAGGGGTAGGATAGAAAACTGCAGATAAGTGAGGAGTGGAAAGGGAAGACAAGACTGTCCTATGATCCAATCACCACCTGTACCATGGGAAATGTAGCCAGCCTGCTTCAGAACAGAGAAGGACTGGAACGTGGGATTTCCACATTCTAACTTAATAGCTCAAGTACTCAGATGTCTGTAATAGTAAAGCCAACTTGTTTTTTTCAAGTGACATAAAGTCTCTATAAACTCTAAATCTCCAAGTCTGAAAATATTATGAAAGGATGGTGATTGGGTTTTGAGAGAGGGGGATGGGGTTGTTTGTTTTTTTCATTTCATTTTTCAAACACTGAACGAAGAGAGAATGTAAATAAAGGAGTTCCTGGAAGTCTTAAGCACCCACTGGAAAAAAAGAAGCCATAAAAGTGTAAGGAAATAATTAAGCTTAAATGTTTCAGGTAATTGCTATGTGTAGAAATCATAGATACAGACAAGCCATCTCACCATCTCAGCTACGGACAGCTCTCTGAGAACAATATCTCAGTAGCACAACTTTAGGTAGTAGTGCTCCACTTAGACACAACTGGTTTGTGCTGTGTTGAAAACGGAGCTTTTGCCCTGGCTGTGGCACAGCTGGAGAGGATAGGGAACAGCAGAGAGATGCAGAAAGCAGGAGTAAGTTGAGGAGAGAACTGGGACAGAGCCAGAGCTGAGCATGAGGTAACAATTGTTAAATGAAACCCAAATAGCTTGATAAACTTTTATCTCAGCAATCAATTTAAGTGATTGTCTGGAAATGGAAAGGGATGGGAGTAGAGTGGGAGGGAGGAAAGCAGGAACGGAGGAAGAAAAAAGGAAAGTCTCTTCATCTCTCATTCCTGAGACGCTAATGGAGACTTTTCCACAGCCAAAACTTCAGGGACATGGCATTTACTACACCAGACCAAGGATCAGTCTGATAGCCTATGTTAGAAAAGGACCAATTCTAAATGTTTTGTAGAAAGGCAATAGAGGATTAGGTTGTATCTCCAAAGGTCTCATTTTCTCTCCACAAATATCTGTAGCAAAGCTATTTTCATTACTTAAAGCCAACATCCTACCAGAAAAATAAAGAGGTTAAAAACTAAGAAGGTAATATAAATTGTATTTTTATGCTGGGATTGCAGCATGTATCAGAGTCATTTTCAGCCTCTTTTTAAAGAGTGTTGATAATTTTCAGAAAATGTACAATTATATTAACTGTGCCAGGAAAAACAATTCATTAAAAAATTAGTAACATGACTGCTGACGGGACTGAATACTCCATCATTCTGAAAAAAGGACATAAGTTTCTCTTTAACATCCAGTCCTGTGAGTAAGTGGAGTGGTCAACAATGTCTATGTTACAACATTTTTTCAAACTCACTATAGTTTTGTGTCATCCCACAGAGAGTTTCCCATGATGTCTTGGACTGATGCTCAGCCTGGTGCACTATTCTTTTATTCAGGCAACATGTGAAAAAATCTGTCTAAAGGTCCACTGCCATTTTTCAGTACCTACTTTTCTTGGAATATATTCTTATGTCTTTTGGAGTAGAAAATATGGGATTATCAATTCCTGAAAAGCATGATTTTAGAAAGCTAAAATCAGAGAGGTAGTCCAAAAATCTGTTAATAAAAGCCCCTGACCATTCTGCAAGAGTAAGAAGATGCAAAGCCTGACTGGTAATTTGTCAGCTAGAGGAATCCTGTTAAACCTCTGTTTAGGTTCTTGACTGGTAAGTTTTCCAAGGAAAGGATGCTCAGAGAAGCTCATTGACATTAATACAAGGCCCAATATCTTTAGAACAAATGCACTATGTCAGCAAAAAGTATCATTAACAGCATTTTATATTCTTTAGCTTCAGTGACGGTACAATTGTCACCTGGGACAGATTAATCACAGATGTCCTTCAGATATAGAGCATATGTTGAGAACAGCCATGCTTCTATCCATGAGCACACATATTTCACATTCCATTCCACTGATATTTACAAAAATGTTGCAGACACCACATGCAACATCATGGCCTTGACAAAAATTCATAGGGAAATGATATTTCCATCTGACAAAGCTGTTCCTCTGCAGAAAAAAAATGCCAATACAAAGCTGCAGGTTTATTTTCCAAGTGTTTCCTAAGGCTAGCTTTCAGGTAAAGTTGGGAAAGAGAGAAATGTTCCCGATTCTGAACATTTAAAATTGTTTTTGACTGCTTACTTCAACTTTATCCAAGAGCTTCTTTATGGCTATAACCAGTCTACATGAGAAACATAAAGAGAAAGGAACGAAATCTTGATAGTTTTCCCTGGCAACTTCATACTTTAAGTATGGTTGTCTCATAAGAAAATGTGAGTTGTTTTTCTAAATTCTTTTTGCCATGGTGCCATTTTTTCAGGTAAATAAAATGCCATGACTCTTTGTAGTTCTTTAAAATCTCTGTTTTGGACCATTACATCAAGTTTCTAGATTAAGTTTTTAGTTCTTCAATTCATAATGCATCTGGTTCTGCTTCTGCTCTATATCTTTGTTCCTGTTTTATTATATGTTAGAACCCCAAATTCTGCAGTAACTGGGCACTGGAAGAGAGTAAACATTATTAATACCTGATTTTTAACTCAGGTTAATAAATAAATCAAATATTAAAGATAACATTTTAGCTGGTAGAAAAATAAATAGTTTCACTGAGAATAGCCCTGGACTAACGTTTTGTGCAACCATGACTGTTTGTAAACCTTTTGTACCTGATCTCCCTTCAAACTAGAAGACCCACAGACTCCCTGTTTGACTCTTCAACTGATCCACCTATCTGCATCAATCTCTTTTATATTGACACACCTGAGATATTTTGTGTGTATGCATTTTTGTCTTTTTAACAGGATAAATCAAAGCCTATCTTAAATAACATCTCTGCCCTTATTCACTTGGCATGTAGAGATGCTAAAATGTCACAAGTTCTTTTAATGGTAGAGGTGCTAAAGAACATCTGACACTATGATATCAAGTTAAACAAGAGTAGGTAAGAGTTTTTCCATCCCCTGGAAGATTCTGAAATTTCAAAACCTTGAGTAGTGTGCAGTGGGAGGGCCCAGTTCACAAAATTTCATGAAAAACAAAGCCTTCTAGAATAAATTTGTAGTTCCAGAATTTGACTTTTCTATAGATGCTTAAGAATATTTTCAGGTATGGATTCTACAGAACTGTTGAGGTGAAAGAGAAGAACACTGGAACAATTGATTCTTCCCACTTCTCTCCAGTCCAGTTTTGTTTGTTTGGTTTTGTGCTGATGTTGAAAGCTGTCAGACTGAAACAAGCAAAAAAAAAAACCAAACAAACAAACCAAACCAAAGTCAAACACTGAAACAAATCAGGGCAAAAAGGTCTGCATTGTAAAGCAAGAAGGTTCTCATTGTTTTAAATCTGAGAGAGAAAACTAAATGACCCAAAATGTTTTTTAATGCCTTAAGCTTTTCTAACAAAAGAATCCATACTCTAGAAGAGTTAGTTTAGAACATAAATCTTTCTGAAAAAGGCTTAGATTGCAGGTGAAATAGTTTTCTACCAACTGATATTTTGAGGGCAAATTGTAAGTGACCTCTGGAGCCTTCGTCAGCATCAAACCATTCAACACAGCAAGGACGAGCCAGCACCTGCAGTCCTCTCAGTCAGCTCTTCCTTTGGCCACTTCTAAACTGACCTGCAGCTGTAAGCTGGAGTCTTTTTTCATCCCCAAAGCATAAAGATACAAGATCTCATAAACACTCATCCGACATATATGCCTGCGAAAATCACATTATGGGGGGAAGGGAGAAGAGGACAACTACTGATATGTCACTGCTGGATCCCCAGCTTTGTTAGGTGCTATTTCTGTACTCCTGAAAAAACTAATTTATATCTAGTGCCATAAATACAGGCAGCGAATGCACATGCACACAGAAAAAAAAAAAAAAAAAAAGGATTTTTCTCCTAAATCATGTCTTTCACCTTTGGTCCAAATGTTTATACTACATTGCAGTATTAAGTCTTTACTTTAGAATGAATCATACAAGGGGGAAAAAAAAAGGAAAAAAAAAAAAAAAAAAGGCAAGGTAAACTGAAAAAAGCAAACAAAGCAAACAAACTCTATTTTACTGTGAGGGTAGTCATACCATAGGACAGGTGTCCAGACAAGCTGTGAAACCTTCATCCTTGAACTTTTTCAAAAGGTACCTGGATATAGCCTTGGGCAGCCTGCACTGGAAGACCCTGCTTTGAACAAAGGATTGGTATGCATCCCTTATCTGAAACAGATGCTTCAGGTATTCATTATCTGGTAGGATCAAGGCTTTTGATCTTCATTTTGTAATTGTGTTTCCTAAAATAAATGCAGAAGATAGATAGACTCATTTTCTTCCTCTACTTTCTTTCCTGATGATAGTAACTTAGAAAGAAGTACTTCTGACAAACTTGAATGAAAAATACACATGCTGTGCACAAGGAACTATCAACAGTATTCCAAATATATATTTTTGGAAGAAAACAGGATAATTTGAGAACTAGTAATGGTTTTCTTTGATCAGGTATGGTGGAAAAAGTCAAAATTTTCTGATAGACTACTGACTAAAGATTCCTGTTTTAAGCCATCTTTGGTACCCATTGAAGCAGGGGTCAAATAAGAGAATGCAATTAAATGAAAAACTAAACAAAAGTGCACATGCCTCAGGTTAACTACTGGACCACTTACAACTAATTCCACCTACTTGATTAGGATTAACATTGTGGTCTTTGTGCTCTATTTTTTTCTTGGGATTTTTGGGGTTTTTTGTGCTCTATTATATTCATTAGTACCATCCTTCTCCCATCCTGAAAGAATGATGTTGACTTGTCACCAAATATTTAATAAAGCCAAACCAGAGAAAAGAGAATGTGCCAAATGTATATACTGCTGTATAGTCTATTCCTGAGGAAGTGTGCTACTCACATGTGAGAGTTAAGCTCTTTTTATAATGCCCATTCCATGTTTTCTAATATGAACATGAAATTGTTGGAAAGGCACTGGGTACACTTACAAGTACCTACAGATCTGTCATGCATTCTGTCTCTCCAGTGTTCTTACATCAATTTAAAGCAGCACTTGCTTTCACTGCATTTCAGAGAAATCATCACAAGCTTAGTCTCTTCTAGATTTCTATCTCTAATTTGGAACACTGGAGGACTTGTTACCCTTTCAGTTTTCCAGGCAATTCCTTAAAAGCTTCATTAAGTGCATTAATCTGAGAACATGCAGCATGATCCTAGTAAATTACATGGTTTGCCTCTTTAATAGGTACAGTAGAGAAACCTGTAACCTTCAACACTTTTCATACCTTTGACCATTGAGCAAATAGTAAGATTCATTTTGCTTTATCCTCTATAATGTTGGATATCTTAGTGCTATATCAATGAAGCTTGAAGTAATAGAATCTTTTAGAAAGCCAGATCTCTTTCTTGGAAGTGCTATAGAAATTATTCTCAATTGAAGTCAGGGGAAATATGAGGAAAACTGTTCAAATCTAGAGGGGGAAATCCCTTAGCAACAGCCACAGGTACTGAAATCAGCAGTCTTTCAAACAAACCATGTAAACAGACTTCAGATAAGTAGTGGGATCACACTAGCTGAAACACAGAATTTCAACTTGGCCAGAGACATAATTTGAAGTGTTTTGATGTGTTGAGCCTGGAAAACACTTTTTCTCAGAGAGGACAATTTTCTCCTGAAGGATTTTCTCTTACTGGTGGGAAAGATCAGGGAGAAAGGACAAGACTCATTCTAGAAGTTTCCCCTTACTGTGATGACCTTTTCACTGAAAACAAAAGATGGATACCTGAATTATCCCTTCCTTTTCCAACCCAGTAACAGATCCTTTTCTTCCAGCATTTCAGAAAAGATGAGGTACCATTTCACAGGTCTAAATTTAGAAGTCTAAGTCTGTTCTCATGAGTGCCTCACTCGTATTCTTGCTTACTTCTGCATGTCAACTTTGTAAGAAGCTTCTTTTGCCTCAGGAAGCAGTAGTATTTGTTGTCCATAATCTCTCTGTACAATTATTGGAGAAAGAAGGAGGTTTCCAGGGCATTTTGTCATTTTGTGGAATTTCTGATTACCTATCCTCTAAGTAGAGAGACTAAGGAGATAGAAGATTAAACTCAACACACAAATCTGGAGAATTCAGTGGAATAAATCCCTCCCTACACATGTATATATACTGTACACACAAATATATATATAGCCTGTGAGTAATCAGAGACCAGCTAAAATATGTAGATCAGTAAAGACTATATGGAGTGGAGTCCTGAAGGAAAGAAGAAAACTTTTAGCAAAAGCAAGCCATTTCCAACAGCAAAACAGCCTGTCGCACCCACACCACAATATTTTTCCTACAAGAGAATGAGTGGCACCAAGATGGATCAGGATGAGAAAGGCTATCCATGGGATAGTTACGCAGTACATTGGGTATTTTCAAGGGTTTTTGTCATTCTGAAAATTTCAATCTTATCAAACATACAGAAATATAAAAATAAATTAAAAGCATTCACAGTAATTTAAAGGGATAAGTAAATCCTTGTGACAGCTTGGCTTGACAATTGATACCTTGCCTGTTTTTGCAGAAATCTGTCAGTACGTGTTGCCTCATGTCTATATATATGATTATTAAAAAAGTTAATCATCACATCCCCTACCAAAAGCCATAATCTTTTATTTGTGATTGCACAATTATTTAACATGACAATAAATCATATTATTACAGTGTATTATGAATCTAAGTGAGAAATAAGTGGAAAGAGATGGGAATTCTCAAAAGAAAGAAAATGGCCTTTAAAGGTAAAAGGAAAGAAAGAAGGGCCATCTAGGAGAACTGAGAGCACGTAACCATTGTTAGCTTTCTTCCACAAGTGTCACTGATTCATTTTTCTTGTACAGTTCTCTGAAATTTACCTATTCATCTTGTTCTTAATCCCACAAAAGGCTGAGATTCTAAGCACAGAACTTAGAGCTACAAAATCATATGCAGAGACCCTTGTACACATATTAATTTGCTTATTCAGGTAGTCCCACGAAACATTCTGACACTATTACTGCCTCATTAACATAAATTTAGAGGGAGAAGTAAATCTTGATTAATTTAATACCTGACAGATATTTTACCAGTTGGCATAAATTCTCAGAGATGAAAATTTAAAAAGCAAACTGTAGAGATCAATGTACCAAAGAAAATAGTCCTGTGTTAGGTACTTTCCCTCATATGTGTCTTTTCATGTGTGTCTTTCAATTGTGTTGTGACTCACGGACTCATTTTAAGGTCTTTATTGAGGCAACTGGATTCTGGAGGTCCAGTTATTTTCAGGGTTCTGTTTTGGTTTAGTTTTTATTTTATGAGAGTAGGATGTTACTAAAGAGAATATTTTTGAAAAATGCTAAATCCAACTTGTTTTGTGTACTGAATCAATGAACAACATTAAAAACAAACAAAAAACCCACCCAGAAATGAAAAATCTGTTTAAAAAGATAACAAGTCAAGTCTAGAAGGGAGAAAGAAGGGGAATCAACTCATAGTGCAACACCTGCTTCAGGGTAAAACGGTAAAATTCAATTCATTTTCATACAGCATCTTTCAGACAAAGATTCTCAAAACATTTTATAGTAAGAGATAAAGTGACAAGATAACTTGTTACGGAAGAGGTTATTGCAACTCTCACACAGAGAGCAAATGAAGGAAACTGTGTGCAGAAACAGACTGGTCCAGGGGAAAAAAAAGGATGCAAATTTAAAGGAGAGAAAAAGTAATATCCTTGCACAGTATAACAGAAAGAAGAGATAAATAATAATCATACAAATGAGAATGAGCATTTATATGAGGATGGGGATGAGGATAAGAAAGTTTCTCCTTGTATAAAAACTTATATCTACTATATTTATGTAGTAATTAAATTTCAGGGCCCTGCAGGATAGGTAAATTCATTTTGCAAATGGGAAAACCTATACATAAAAAAAAATACTCTAATAAGACTCTTCTGGGAACAGAGGCAGCTTCCTACTTACAGCAGCTGGAATATGAGAACTGAGACTGCCAGTGTTCACCAAGAAAAGAATACAAAAGCTGTCTCTGTTACTTTTATCAAATCCAGTACTTTCTAGTTTTTGGTGGAACAGTGTATGGTATATTTCAGCAGGTCTATGAGTGTTTGAATTCCAGTCTAAATGCTTGAATTATTTATTGAGAGAAAAATTTTTGCATCTCTGAAAATCACAGAAGTCAAGTGTCAGGGACACGGATGTGACTCATGAACCATTCCCAGTGCCGAGCTCCAGGTGCCTGGCAGATGGCACTAATACACAGAAGAAAGGGACAAAGATAGAGACTGGTCTGGGAAAGACAACTCCCATCCAGATTTGATCACACAATAGCATACAAGAACTATTTGAGGACATGAAAATAGATAGAAGTATTGTATTCTCTGGGATTGAAAGCCAGAGAAAGGAATGCTGGTTTTAGAAAACTATTTTCACAGAGAAGGGAAACAATATAGAAACTATGGAAAAAAATATAGAAACTGTGGAAAGGAAAATGAACTCAAAATGTTAGAAACAAAGCATGCTTTTTTAAAAAATTGTTTACATGCTAAATAATTTTTGTCAGACAGTTAGGCACCCTGTGTCTATGCAATTTTTGTCAGACAGTTAGGCACCCTGTGTCTATGCAAGCTGAGGAGATTAGCATTATGCTTGTGTACTGTCTGCCTTTGAACAACTGGGAGAGTACAAATTCTTCATTTTTAGTCAGTGTACTTTCCCAGATATTCAGCTTCTGTTGTTTCACTCTATTTTTTTCCTCATTCATTCATCTTGCTTTGTACCATAAATAATGCATACATGGCTTGAGATCTAGTAATTTGTTGGCATCAGAGACATTTTTGCAAGAGTGTTAACTTCCACACATAGTTGTGCGTTTTGAAGAATATGGATATTTCCCTGTGATTGAGAAATATGGCAGTGCTGACAGGATATTCCCAGAACACGCTATACATGGCCGGGTGCTTGGATCACACCTGCCAAGGAAGCAGGCTCAGTGCCAGCATACTGTATGCACTCACAACTTACTGAACTAATATAAACCGCCATCCTCATCCTGCAGTTGGCAGCCCTGGGACAGTCTGATTCACCCAGTTACAATTCAGCTGTTTGTCCATATGTCACATCCGTTATGTGACAGACCTATGGCGGCAGGAATGAGACTGATGAGAACAGAGAGGCATTGACATCTAAATATTGTCCTTAAATATATTAGTATATTACACAACAACACTGACGATAAAGAGTTCTTATTTTATTATATATATATATTCTTGTTTTATTATATATGTTCTTTTTATTATATATGCTTACTAGTAAGCATATATAACATAAAATGAAATTTATTATTTGTTTGTTTTATGGCTTTAATATTTTTGTATACTAAAAAAAATAATAGTAGATATTGTAAAATTTTACATTTCATTACACCATAATGTTTTCAGATAACAGAACAGATTACAGCTATGTAGAACTTAAGGTAACATATATTAGACTTTGTAATGTAAAACCACTACCTTGCTTGTTAGAAATGTATCATTACTATACATTTACATAATTATACTTTAAATGTAGTAAGAATATTTCAGTATTCTACTTTTTGTTTTCTGTAGTTTCCACTTGGAAGAAAATAATTATTTCATTTTAAAAGTTGTTTTCTTTTTTTTTTTAAAGGCATATTTTAGATAGGTAGTAATTATTTTCAGCCTTTCTCTCCATAAAATGGTGATAGATTAGTGAGGTTAGTTTTAATATACTATGTTTATTTTATTTTTCTATTAACTCCAAGGTGATTCTAAATATACTGTTTTAACTTTCTTGTAGGCTAAAAATTAAGGTTCATAACGCCTTGTGAGTTCATAGTATTTGTGTATTCAGAAGTAAGTCAAAGTGATATAATTGAAATATCCTCTAGATATGCTTGCCATACCCTGTGGTTTGTGTTACTATATGTGGGAGCAGTAATAAAATAAACTCTAAGTCTGTGTAAATGAGAGTGACAAGAGAAATCCCTCATCGTTGTCTACAGCCCATCACCAGCAGGTATCATACAGGTAACACTCTTCCAAACCTGAGAATGATAAACTACGTGATGACTAATCCTCTCACTCCTCACAAATGAATTGGGGAAAGGAAGCCTCAGGTAAAGGATATTCAGATTCCCGCAAAAGAAAAGTCTATACAAAGGAAAATTTAACCTTCCAGATCCATTTATGTTTACTGGGGCTCATGATGGTCTGTGCAATATACGTTCTCTGGGCTGTGAATAAAGGAACATTTCTTCTGTATTTTCAACTGTTCTGAGACACACAATGCCAACCAAGCCTTGTGCCTCAGCTGAAGCTGAACAATCCTTTTCCAAATCCCTGGGTTAGTTTATCCTTGCCTGACTGTAGAGGTGAAGATTTTTGAACTCTTGGGGTTATTTAGTCTGGAGAAAAAAGGGCTCAGGGGAAACCTTATCGCTCTCTACAACTTCCTGAAAGGAGGTTGTAGACAGGTGGGGGTCAGTCTCTTTTCCCAAGTAACAAGTAATAGGACAAGACGAAACACCTTCAAGTTGCACTAGAGGAGGTTCAGATTCCATATTACGATAAATTTCTTCCCTAAAAGGGTTATCAAATATTGGAATGGGTTATCCAGGTGTGATAGTTTGGACTTTGGCTTCCTGCCAAATGCCCAGACCTTCAGTAGTAGCCCTCCCTTTCCCCTTTCCTTAGGGTAAAAAAAAAAAAACAAACAACAAAAAAACTATTAAAAAAAATTACGTACAAATTTACATAATCACAGTTATATACAGTTAAGATGCTATATACACAGTAAAAGGGAATCAACCCCCCCAAAGGGATAGGGAAAGGGGAAAAAGGGACAAGAGGGAACAAAAAGGGACACCGAATAGATATGCACAATCAAACCCGAGAACTAGTAAAATAACTAGTAAAACAAATCTCACCACGTCCCTTAAAACAGCAGGATTGGCAGACACGGCCAGCACTCTCCAAACCTCCACGTGGCAGGACAGTGGACTCTGCAGGTCTCAGCCTTGTATAAGCGAGACCAACACAGGGACTCACTGTTCCCGAACCTCGCTGGAAGAGAAGAGAGCCAGGTCTCTAATCTCCAACTTATTTATACTCTGGTTTACATAAAAATCGTATGGAATACTGGGTACTTGGCCACTTCCTTGGTTACAAACTGGTCACTAGGAAGGCCTAGACCAAAACCATCACACCAGGGAAGTGGTGGAGTGACTGTGGTAGACTTGGCAGAGTTAATGGTTGGACTCAATGATCCTAAAGATCTTTCCAACCTAAATTTGGTTGGATTGATTCTATGATTCTATGCACTGACCTATAGGAAGAAAATTAGTTCTTGAAAGGAAGCATGTGCCTAAGCCATTCTTTCCCAGCCAGCAGATTTTTGAAATGGCATTGACAGGATTTCTATGGCACCCATTGACAGTAAGTCATAAAGATGGCATCTAAGGAGGTGAAAGAATTGAAAGGCTGTACATTGTATATAAAATTTAGAGATATTTTACCTTAATTTTCCACATTTTCCCAGCTGGCAGTACACTGTCTGCAGTTTAAACTCTTATTTCAATTTTTTTTGTATAGTGCCTTCTTCCATCCCCTGCATGTTTTGTCATTGATTCTGAGTCTCATTTTACCAATGACAGCTGGGTGCCCCTGCAGAATGGTTTTAAAGTATACATACAGAGCTTCTACAAGCCCCAATATTGAAAGATGCTTCTCCTGCCACCATCAACCTATCCTAAATGCATTCTGGCCAGGCATGTATCACCTTTAAAAATTTAAATGCAAAGACTTGTCAGCATCTTTCATTGTCCTTCCAGGGGTACAACTGACAGGCATATAAAGGCCTATTGATAATATATAAATATCAGTTATTTCAATATTAATTCCAGATTTCTCTTTATGTTGGCATAGTCCATGTCTAACATTGACTTTAATCAGTCAACTTGCTCTATCATTGCAAGGTGACCATTTGTGGAATATAATGCCATGTTTAGCTTCCTAAATCATATACATCTAATTTTTCTGACATTGATTTTTACTTCAGGTTATCCAGAGAAGGGTTTATACAGCACATATCCCTAACACCTTTCTGCCCAAGAGATGTTAACAAAGATAATTCAACTTCATTGCAATAATAGCATGCTTTTTACCTTAATAAAAATAAAGAACTACATTTCAAGAAGACTTTTTGACTTGTGGTCTGAATGCAGGATTTGGCTTTTTTTTTTTTTAAACTCTCTCATGTGTAGTGCAACACCTCAGAGAAAGTTTATAATTCTTCTGTCATGACATTTCCCTCTGTAAACTTATGTACTGTATCTCACAGAAGTGTCAGGAGAATCAACCCTTGTAAAACTGTAGTGGGGATATCACTAAAACAGAAAGGCTTGGAATTCCAAGGGTTTTGGTGTGATTGCATGGTAGTCTAGATGGACAGGACTGTGGGTTACCCAGACTCCCACAGTATATGCCATGGAGTGAAACTGAAGCACCTTAGGAGCATTCACAGCCACTGAAGTCCCTCATTCCTTCCAGGATAGAGAAAGGAAAGAGAAGGAGTATAAAATTAAATTTATTTATTGTTGGCTTCACTAGATCTTCTGAAAACCAGAAAAGGTTCTTTCCCCACTTATCTATTCTTTCCAGAGTTTATAGCACCTAGACAAGACACTAAGTTGGTAAAATAAATTGTGCACAGTAATTTGACTGGTGCCTGTGGGGGCAACAAAAGACAGTTTAGTCTTCCTCTGAGTCCTCCCTCCCTTCTCCCTCCCCCCCACACCCTCTTCTCTGCAGTTTCTAATGGGCAATTTGATTTGTTCTAAAATAAGAACATCAGGGGGGAATTGCAGGAGGAGCTGTCTGTATGTTCACATAATGAATGCATTCTGGAGATGGGAGAGCTGAGATGACTGAGATTGACTTAACCACACATTGGTCTTCAAAAGGGTACAAAATGCTGCTGGAGCACCACTGGAGATTAGTGGAACAAACTGATCTCCTGAGGTTGTAGGCAGTTTCCAGACTGGTCCTCCGCTGGCAGGGAAGCCTGCAGAGTGCATCCAGCCCAGAGAGAGGCAACACTTGCTTTCGGACAGGCAAGTAAAATTGCTAAGATCCAGTCACATACAGAGACAAAATCCTTAAACAGCACCTTCATAGGTGCCCTGTAATTGCACATTCCGTTAGGCCAAGGACTCTAAAATTGCATGTTTCTAGCCAAATCTTATATTATGACTCTTTAGACCTGCTTATATGATATACTACATTGGCAATATTTAGAAACTGCATTAGCAATAAATCTAATCATAATCATCCACAGTGCCAAAATTAAATTTCTGAGAAAATAGGTAAGAACATTTAGATGAACGTACATACTCACGCAGCTGTCACTTAATAAGACAACAAATGTTTCAAAAACACCTGAGAAGAAATAACTTGGCAGCAAGACACTTCCACATACATTGATTTAGTTTCTGTGATGCAAGACACAAAGGCAGGTCAGGACTGCCACTGGAAAATGCCCAACTCTATTGGCAGTCACACACAATTAAAAAAAAATAGATGGTGGCATTCCTATCCAGTCCCCAGTCATTTAATGTATTTAGTGGTTCAAAAGTGGTGTGATATTGGTTTAATGATGATATTAGTAATATCTGCAGAGAATGTATGAATATAAGCAATTACTTTTAGGATATTCTTTCTTGGTAAAAAAACATCTAATTCCACTAATTGCCTCTACTTCTGTTTCTGTTAACTGTACACTGTATACATTGCTTATCAGAAGCAATGAATTTTAATTAACATTCATGTTTAGAAATATAATTCAAAACATATTCAATCAGTTTATTTTATTAAATTATTGCATAGTTATTTCCAGAGCTAAAGCATTATTCCTAGGTATGAATTAACAAAGAGATCTACAACTCACCATGAAGGAAAGTTAAAAAAAACTGTACATGAAACAGACATCTATACACTACCCCTAACTAATGCCTGAAATCAGACTGTTACATTAAACACTACTATGAATACATAATAGGAATTATTACTGCATAGTCTTTCAGCTCAGAAAATATACTGTAGATTCTGATAAATTTAGGAAAAGTATGAAGAACTGAAAAACCAAATCACTGGTCCAAGGCCATCCAAGGACTTTACAACAAGGCAAGAAATTGAATCCAGATCTCATGAAAACTGGTTCAGTACTTTTAATACCAGATGTTAAGAGATACAACTGATCAGTCATTGGGATTTTATAGAGACTTGAAATGTGAAGCAGTTTCAGAGTGTAATTTCAGCTTCCTCCCTGCATAAACCCACAGAAACTGGAGGAAGTGGTTCATGGAATTTGGGGAATTAAAGCTATCTTAGAAATCTGCAGTTTCTCTTGTTTTAATTCTCTTAACACCGTGGTTTTGTGACTAATACTGATATAGGGATAACAATACACAATTAAGTATTCCTTCGATGTTGCAGTATGTATAAATGTTTGAAAATATACCTGAATTTCACTAACTGATTTATAGGAAGATTGGAGGTTTTGTTTAAAAGCTAGTGACTCTAAGGAAATTCCAATAAGATCCTTGATATATCCAGCAGCCATGGCTGTGTACTTGGCTGATTTCCAAAATACCTTACATGGTTTTGGAAATGTAACATTCTTCTTTTCAGAACTATTCTTACTCTTCTTTGCAGGTTCCGCAGTAAATCACCCATGAAAGCTCTAGGTACTTCTCAAAACCCAACTTGAATGCCTAAAATTAACCCTCTCCCTATTTGAATCACTAGTGATATTATATATATTCAAGACTGTATTTACTGTGAAGGATTTCACTAAAGAATAAAACTATATTCAGCACTGCTATTTAAAAAAGAACAGGAAGTCTCAGGTGTGATTATTTTCCCACTGTCTAGCAAAGGTTTGCTTTTATTGGCACCTTAGTATTCCTGATCAATGCCATTTAATTCCTGACCTGCAAACAGCAAACAGAACCAACAATCCTATACATTTCTCTGCTCCTCTTACACATGTGTGAACATAAATGGACAGTGTGGATTCACTGTTGGAATCATGAAACTTCAGTCACACTGACACTCAGAAATTTGTCATGAACCAACATATGGAGACAATATGACTCTTCTTAAGGTACAAGAGATGACACAAAGTGGCATGCTGCTATTAAATACATTTAACAGCTAAGACACACACCTTTCAGTCACTGTCAGTGTTGCAGTCATTTCAAGCGGGCAGTGGCAGCTCTCATACATCATCTAGGAAATTGTCAGTAATCCCTGGAGACCATCTCTGTTATAATTGGCACTGGTAGAGGAGGAGGATGTGTCAGGTAGAAAGATATTCATACCCTATCCTGAGATGGCAATAGGGGCAGTTAACACTCCTTCAGACTTTCAAAAGTGCTGTGGAAGTCATAGCATAAATATGAAACATCAAGATAGCATTTTTTACAGCTGCTTCTTGCAGTATCATGACATTTAAAGTGTATGCTAAAATCTATCAAGCACGTGTAAAACATAATTATGCTGTAACATGCATTATAAATGTAATATGAACAGGATTAGTCTATCAGTGTCTTGAATTTGTAATGCAGACAATAGAATATAATGTCTTCAAAAATGCTATTTCTAAGTTTATTATTCAATTAACATGTATATACTCTTAAGAAAATAAAACCTTTTGAGGGGCACAAAACATTTTTACTGCACATGTAGGGCATGCAATTTAATTCTTAACAATTGCTTCTGCCTTTAAATTATATTATTAGTATGCTAAGAAAATTCTTACATGTTGTCATCACTCTTTAAATTTCACTAAAAGGTACTTGCTATACATCTGCCAAAACGTCTCTCACATGTAAAGGGTTTTGCTTTCAGTCTGTTCAATGAAAACCAGAAATTCATTTGTCTAAACCTTATTCCTATGTTAATACAGATTCTATAGAACAGATCTGAGTTAGTTTTTGTAATACTATTACCAATCTTTCCTATGTCAAAGGATTTACACTAACTGGATGATGTTTCAGAACAATAACTGGAATCCTACTGAATACTTACCCATCCTTTACCTAGTTTTTCAGATGTAGTTCAGTACCATATAGAAGTTTTTTTACTTTGGTTTGTTTTGGTTGTTTTTGTTTTGTTTTGTTTTGTTTTTTGGTTGGTTTTTTATTTGTTTGTTTTTTGTTTTGTTTTGTTTTGTTTTAATAAATTTTCTGGGGTAGAACCTTAACATAGAGCTCTGAGGTGGATCTGTCTTCTTAATTCCTATTGTGCACTCCTAAGACCAGAAGCTGATTTTTTATGGAAAAGAAATTAAAAAATAGACTTTTTAAAATAATGGAACCTAACAACAAGATAAAAACAACAACAAAAATCTGTCCATTTACTGTTACATTCTTACAGAGTGCTACCTTTTCAAAAACAAATCCCAGGCTGACTATAAAAGCTGGCTGCTGTGTCCCTGAGCCCCTTCGTGAGCTTGCTCTCAGAAGCCTGTACCACACTGCAGTTTCCATGCTAGCTGTTTCTCTCTGTCTGTCCCTTCCCCCACTTTTGACTTGAAGAGACAACTGAAACTTTTCACAGTCTTCTCTTCCTGGCACTTCAATAGGCCCTCAAGACCGACAGTCCTCCTCTTCAGAGGATCCCGTCTAACTCAACCTCCAGGGTCAAGAAGCAAGGCAACCATCCATCTATCTGGATGGCCATTCCTTGTTATAGGAACATATACTGCCATGCATGAAAAAACTAAACAGTTATCCAGTCTGTCACATCTTTTGCAAAGAAAACTAACATAAGACAGCTATTTTAAAGCCCTTACATTGCATCCTTTATGCCAACACTTTGAAAGGAAAACAGACAGATGTTTAATAATCACTTTCATTGCTAATAATACAACTGATAACTTAATACAAAAGATTTTATCATAGATGGAATTGTTAGTGTCTTTGGAGTTATTCTTCCTTACTACTTCTTAATTAAAAGATTTCAACTGAAACTCCTTTTAACTTTGTCAAAATTGTACTTCTGGATTGAAATTTTCTCCACTGAGTGTCTGTCAGGGAGATGACTTATTTAATTTTTTTTACAAATGTTTCAGCAAAAAATGATTCAGTAATTTCTGCACAAAGCTAACACAAAAATACACTTTCACTGATCTTAAATTATAACAAATTCAGCAGTTACTTTAAAAACATTTTGCAGCAAAGTTTTGACCTTTTAGCAGAATTTGGTTTTAAGCCAGAGGTGTTTCTGATACCATTCCACTGATAAAACTGCTTTTTTCCATTCTGGAAACCAATGAAAAATATCCTTCCACAGTAGCTTGGAAATTTCTAAAGGTTTGACAAATATATTCCTCAGTTTCTGCCTTCCAACTCAGAGACTTGTTTGAGCAAGTTTCACACCTGGAAAGTGACGGAATCTGGTCCAGAACACAGTTACAAAGACCAAGGTAGACTCTTCCTGAATTTCAGTGCCACTTAATGTGGTCCAGGGGATGTGAACCTGTGAACTAATTAATAGCTTATTTTCCTAGAGCTTTAGGTTATTTCTTCCTTGGTGCTCAAGTGATGTGGCAGAGCAGGAAATATGAAAAAAAGCATCACAACATCTGAGTCAAGGACAAAAAACAGATGGCAAGAGACAACTGTTGAGGCAAGGAGCAGATTGGGACAAGGAACCTGAGGGAGTGTAAGAAGGTTGAAGATGGGGAAGAGACTGTAATTAATAAGCAAAGAAATGGACTCTGAGAAGAGGAACATAAGGAACATGGGAATTAGTGCTGTGAAAGCTACACAAGTCATGAATTGTGATCAAAAGACAGGATGAGTACAAAAGAACAAAATGAGGGGAAAAAGGCAGAATAATAATAGAAATGTAAGATTTGTAGCAAAAATTAGGAATAGTTATAGAAACAGAGAGGTCTCAACTGTGTAAGAATATAACAAACATTTGCAGTGACAGACAGATTGCAATACATGGGACACTGCTAGGCTATACTCAGAGAAACAGATATAATCGATTAAGTTGACATCCCAATACAAGGCCTGGAGGAAAACTCATCACTGAAAACACACTTCTGTATAAATGTAATGGAATCACACCTTTCTGGGGTACGATTTTATACCTGTTTGAATTTGTTATTATTTGTGTGTTAGGAGAGTTTTTGAAGTAGATTTAAAAATCTAATACATTTTCTTGAATGTCTTTATGATTACATGATGAGATTTCTGATTTATTTTTTTTTTTACATGTGTTTCTTTTTTCTTTTTTGAAGATGGAAGTGACACTTCGAAAAACAGGTTAAAATAACAGAATTGTAGTGTCAAAACGCTGAAAAGTAAGTAGTAGCATAAAAGTTTCCTTCAGTCTCTTCACCCATTTTTGCTCCAAAGATGAATTTTTGTTTGTTTGGACACATGAGAAGTTTATGTTTGAGCATGAGAATCGGAAAGAAGCCACCAAGAATTTCTGTTTCTGACTTTCTAGCAAACACAGATGTGTTTAGGAAATTGTCTTGCAGCTCAGCTCATAACCCTTGAAGTTCCCTTGAAATAGATCAATTCTCTTTAGTAGCATGTGTAAGCATATTGTAGTAGCTGTGATCACAATACTAGTAAGACATCATCTGCTTTAAAACCCAATAGTTTTGAATGTTGCAGATGGTATCGAGACATTAACAAAGTAGGGTATGTTCCTTGGTATTGGTTATTGGTGCAGCTGTTAAGTTAATGAAGTCAGTACATATTCAGTTTTATTGTAGACACATTTTATTTGAGCTTTCATAGAACAGCTGTGAAATAAGTGCTATAATTAATGTTCTGTGGTTTACACTGAAATCTGTATATAATATATATATATAATATATGTATAATATATAATAAACTTTATTCAATTTATTTATTTTCTTGTTCTTAAGATGAAAGATCACCAGATAATTGCACTTTCTTCAGAAAACATTTAGAAGTTTCAAAGTCATCTTCATTTGTGCTTTCACCTGCCAAGTTGCCATCAATAAAATTTTCTATTAGATGAAATCAATTTCCTTTATTAAATTAATGCCCTCTTTACATAGCTAGATTTATCATGTACTCAGCATGCTAATAAAGGCTATTCTAGTTGTACTTGAAGAAATAACCTCATTCTAGTTTTCTTTTCTATTAAGTTCATATAAGGTTTTCCAAATTTACTACTCCTAGGAAACTGTCGTATAAAAGATAAACTTCAAAGGGAAAGTCAAATGTTGAATTTCATCCCTTCGCAGTGGCAAGCATGTAGGTAGACTAGGGAATATTGGGTTGTGTGTTATTTTAATCGCAGCTACTAGAAACTCTCACTTTCAGGCATTCTTGGTCAAATGCTTTCTTCTATGGGGTACGGAACTTAACAAAGTAGAATTGTCAACTCTTTTGGGAGACTCTGAGACTGAGTATAATCTGAGATTTTCTCAGACTCAAGTAAATGATTTATAGATGTAGTTTTTCTTCCCCTCTCCTTCTGCCCTTTTTCTGTTTTCATTTGGAAAAAAGGGGTGTTTGGCTTGTTTGCCTTTTTGTTTTCAAATGAGTTCCCAAATTCAGTTATATACACTTCACCAGTTAAAGACTTTATACTAGTGTCACTCAGGTTTCTTGGGGTTAACATTATTCAGCTTTACTTATGCATTACATTATTTTTTGTATTGTCTTGTACATTTTTTTTTTATATTCCATATTTCCCCTTTATGTAACTCTGAAATGCTCTAGTGACTATTCCAGAAGGCAATGGAGGTCTGAAAACTACAGGAACTCTTGTCTTAGTATTTCCTTCACAGAGTCACAAATCTTCTGTAACCATAGAATGGCATTTCTGCAGGATACATAAGTTGCCTATGTCATAGGTTTCAGATTTTTGTTATTTTCCTCAACAGGAAAATCACCTAGGGATCAAAGCTCATTATTTAAAAATAATGAAAAACTTAATTCACTACTAGTGTAGTTACAGGTGTTCTATACTCCTACAAAGGTTTTTAGTGGCAAGGATCCTTCCCACACCAAGCCTCCTCTTTCGGTATATTTCCATTGAACTTAGAGCCAGAGGGAGATGGGAAGAAAAAAACCAAATATTTTTTACTGCACACTGAGGGCCATGGCAATTCTCTTGCTTCATTAACAGGAAAATAGAGACAAAATATTTTATTTTTTCTTCTTTGGGAGGCACAATGTATCCAAATATTTTACAAAGTAGGTTGCAAAGCTCTGGTCTGTAAGGGCAGAATTATGTCTACCATTGTTAGACTCTTAAACAAAAAAGTCTTTTTTTTTTCTCTTAAGTAACAACATAAATCAGAGGAACCTGGAATCGTTCAACATCTTTGAAAAAAACCAGGCCATTTATATTTAGGTATTGAAATATGAGTTAGGACACTAAATTTAGTATCTACCACTATTTGCATTCAGCAGTCATGGACTATGACCATTCTGTAATTCAGTGGAGGACACTTTTTTCATCCTTTTGTGCTCATGGCTCTTCAGACATGAGTGTTAGGAAGATACTGTGTTTAATCTTTGTTACTATCGAGTTTCCATTGCTGTTGGAATATTCAGGTATAATTACACGTTGATTTTTTCAATTCATGGTCCTCAGAGAACCTCTTATTTCCCTTTTCTTTTCTCTACTTTGAAGATTATGAATCACCACTACCCCTTACTAGTTCTCTATTCAGAACAGCTCATGATACCATGGGATGGCTGCAGCAGTAAGCACATCTGGGTTTTTTTTCCATTCTTTACCCTTTTGTGCATTTTGCTCCCATATTTGTAGAAGGTAAAATCAGTCTCCAGGGGACACTAGATCCTTCCTGTACATATGGTGAAGATCAAGCTGGAAAGAATAAGGAAAATTATGGGTTTGCTTTTTACTAGCGTATTAACTAGTAGTTGTATCACAACATCAAAAGCAATGCATTGTGTCTCATAACAGGTGTTCCAGGCATGTCTCTCATAAGGTTAGGAAAGCCAGGAGAGCATATGAATCTGCAAATCCCTTCTGATCTTTATTCTGCCTCTGAAACTACAAAACTATATTGCACTTGAACAAAGCATGCACAGAAAAAAGGAACCCTCTCTAATGGTCAGTTCATCCTTGTTTCTGTCAGTAGTCAGAAGACTGACTTTTAAGAACCTGTGCCTCTGGTTTCCTTTAGACCACTTCCTCACAACGCCAGTAGCACTCAGGGGAGCATTAATGTATAAATGGTTTTGGTATAAAGTTAAGATACATCTGTCACTTTCCCATGTCTCTCCCACTGTCTGTGACTTCTGCAGAGACAAGGAAGAGCTCAGCCTGTCCCCTTCTGTTAATAATTGAATGCCACAGCATTGCTAGTTAGCTCTTTGATGATTATTGTTTTGGTAGAAGTATATTGCCTATACCTGGATATCTCAAAATATATAGTAGCCAGCCTATTTTCTCTTCAACCAGGCAGCAGTGGAAATTTACAGTGGTGGTATTTACCAAGTAGCAGAATGGCCTCATCATCCTTGTGGTGCTTGACAAACTGCAGTACTGCAGTACAGTTCTGTCATCTTCTCTTACTTAGATCATTGTTCACAGAAACAACACATTCAGTTTACAAGTTTCTCTTACAGAATCAAAAAGACCACTGTGGCATGCTATAAACCTGTGATATGAAACATGCTTCATTCTGCTGCTTCAAAACTTTTTCACATAGGTTAATTTTCTTCCAGTCTTTATGTAGGACCAGATGTCATCTGTCAGCATTTCTTAAAATTTAGGAGTCAGAAGTCCCCAGAGGCTTTTTTTTTTTTTTTAATTCAACAACTTCCTCCCATTGTTAACGTCTCCTGTTTGTTAATTATCTGCTATAACTGAAAGCTTTCATAGTAGGCTCTGAATCTTCTGCTTTTTGCCAAAGGCCTGAAGAATTATGTGTCATATCTACACATAATGCTACTTCTGCCCCTACAAAATTTTCCTATAACTCTAATTATACAGCCATGAGGAGTATATCCAGATGTTCTAGGGGAGGACAAAATAAAGTGGTTGCCACTAAAATTATACAGCTGTGTACTGAAACAGGGCCAATGTATACCTTTCAAAAGCCAGTGTTTTCAAAAAGTGTTCTCCAGGTACTTCAAAGAATTTCTCATAAATGAGAGGCAAAGAGTAAGAGAAGGTTTTATTATACTCTAAAGCTACACCCCCAGTGCTGTTGCAGGCACAGACGAAAAAGAGAAATTTGTGCAGCCAACTATTTTCTTCAAAATTCACTCTCTATCTTTTACTTATATTCTGCAATTGGTTAAGAAACAGCAGTGAAGTATTCCCAAAAAAATGGTACTGCTCAGATAGCTCTGCATATGGCAAAGAAAAAGAATATATTATGCGCTGCTTAAAAGAATGGGAGAGATTGAATGAAAAGGAAAGAAGTACAAAACAAATAAGAGACAAGCTCAGAAACAACTCGGACTCTGCAGATGTGCTGCATCTGTTTGCTTGTCCACTGGGGACACTGAGATAGAGAGATTAAGACATTTATTCAGAGATAGTTAGACAACTAGACCAGATATGCAAAATGCAGCTAGGTTGACCTAAAGTCCATAGCAATAATAGTATTATAACAAAGGGGTGAATATAATTCACGGTTGATGCATTAAACATGGAACATATCACAGTCTTACAGTGGTGGAGCAAAGCAGGAACTCACTTTGTAAAGGATGCACACCATCAAATGAAATTTTAACCCATTTTAAACCTGTGAAAGATAAAATTGGTACTCATTCAAATACAGCGCCTTCCTAATTATTTTAAAGGAAAAGGTACAAATATCACCTTGTAGAAATACTGCTGACGTGAAGATAAAAAGAAGGAAGCAAACGTTAAAAGCTGTCATCCAAAAGAAATGAGTACTTTGACAAGAACTCTAGTGAAAATGAGCCAAAAGCAAAAATAGTGTGTAACCCAATGGGTATAACATAGGGGCCTTAGTATGGTCTTTAAAAATAAACCTGATCTATAAACTTTGCAAAGGAAGATAAAGGCCATAAACTCCAGTCTTTACGACTTAAAAAAAAAATTTGCATTCTTTTAATTCTGGCTCTACCTGAAAAACAAGCAACCAGTGAAAGTCACATCTTCACAAGTAATTCCTCACTATTGTCATAAATGGCTACAACATGCAAAAAAATACATTTATTAGCAAAAATGCTTCTGGCTTTAATGTTCACTTTGGAAATATTGAGAAATGAAGCCTCATAATTTATTCATAAGATGAGAATTAATGCAGTCACTATTCCTGTCTTCTGATTAAGTACTGTCTTGTAACCTAGTAACACTGGAAATAATGACCAGATGATAATTTTCTGCGAATTGAGTCAATGAAGAGAATCAAGTAGCAACACTGCTTGCCCAATAGAAATCATCTGGAGACCTATTTACAGTTGTGGAGACAATTTTCCTCTGCGTTTGTATGGGATAGTGCATACAAAAAGTCCATCTCTAATGATGGGTTCATTCTCACTCTTCCACTGTGATAGTTAAGATAGTGGGAGATGGTGATGAAGGAACAAAAATATACAATCTTAGAATAATGAAAAAAAAAAAAGAATTTAAGGTTTTTTCAGCTCATTCTCACTGATAATAGTGGGCAGAATTCATTGAACTGCTGAGCTGTAAATCCTCTGATGGACTTTCACATAGCATACAGGACCACAAAAGTGTATAAAAGTCTCATCACTGGTATCCTATCTTGCTAAAGCCTTCAATATAAAAGACAAGCCAAAGACACATAGGAAAAACTTCTATTAGTATTGCCAGTTCAAGACTGGACTTGTGTAAGCACCCTCAGCAGATTCCAGAATGAATCCAGAATCCTTTATCATTATTCTAAGAAAAATGAAGGTCAGTTTCTAAAAGCTAGTCAGAAAGTATCTGGGATAGGAAAAATAAATAGGTACAAAGGCAAGTTAGTAAAGAAAAATGCACAAACACATACACACATATATGTACAACACAGAGGTTCAGAAAGCATGCACAGTTGAAATGGAGTCACTGAAGCAAAGAAAAATCTCAGAGAATAGGAATTACACAATAGTTACTCAGTTAATGCGTTCCACTACTTGTGGAAGGTAAAGGGGGAAAAATGCAAGGAAAGAAAGCACGGAAGGACAGAAAAGTATTAAATGTTAAAGCAAAAAGTTGCCATTGCCACGGGGGATGGGGGGGGAGGAAAAAAAAAAAAAAAGGATTAGAATCAGCTTGAAACCTGAGGGCAGCCATTAGAGAGAGGCAAAGAGTGGGAACCCACTACTTGTACGGGTAGATGCGAAGCGGACGAGGAAGACGCGGCAGGCTGATGCGGAGGAGCGGCGCCGCCAACCCTGCCCCGGGGCTCGGCCGGGCGGGTGCTGCGGGGGGCGGCGCTGCGGGGGCGGGCGCGGAGCGAGGGGCGCACCGCCGGGGCCGGGGCGAGGCGGGGCGCTGCCACGGGCTGGGCAGGGGGATGCAGTGAACAGCGGGTGGATGATGGGGAAGGGAGCAGGGAGGGAAGGGGCTGCTGGAGCCGTGGCGTTATGGCTGCTGGCCTCGGGCTGGCTGCCCCAGGTGTGCCTCCAACCAGAGCAGCCGCCGTGTAAAGGCGGAGATCGCGCGGTGCGGTGCGGTGCGGTGCGGGCAGCAGCCGCGGCTCCCGGCTCCCTGGCTTCGGCTTGCAGAGCGCGGGGGTAGGGAGGATCATCACCACTGGAGGGAAATAAAATGCATTAAAAAAAAAATCTTTAATAAACAGTCTACTGGAAGGAGGATGGACAAGGGGATGAGGAGAGGATGGGGTCAGAAAGTGGTGGATGGGCAAAACTGGTGGTCTGGATGAGGGGAGCAGGAGATCAGGGGACAGCACTCCCCAACTAGCCCTCTTGCCTTCACGCTCCGGGGCAGAGGAGTGAAGAGGAGAAAATGAGGGAGGAAGGTGGAGAGGAGCAGGAGGAGGAGGAGGAGGCAGGGGCGGGGGGGTGCTTGCGCGCTTAGGGGTAGGGGCGAGCGGCGAGCAGCGGTGTGAGATGGCACTCGCATGAACACATATCCACATCATCTATACATCCACACGCGTCTGGGTAGGGGCGGGCAGAGGCTCCACCGCCCCCCTGGGAGCAGCCGGGGGAGGCGCCTCGGTCCCCCCGCCGGGAGGGGGCACGGCGGGGCCGGGAGGGGCTCGCGGGAGCTGCCGGCGCGGATGCCTTCACCTGGGGCTCTCCATCAGTGAGCGAGGCGAGAAGAGGCGGTCGGGTCTGGAGAACTACCTCTGGATGGTTTAAAAAAAAAAAAAAAAAAAAAAAAGAATAAGGAAAAAACCCAACTCTGCAATCCTCTGCTCCCCCAGGCTCAGCACCATAAGGGACTGCTATATTTGAGGCTGTCAGAAGGATGGGAGAGAGAGACTGAGAGTCAGGGCGAGAGAGACGGTGCCACAGCAGCGGTAAGTGTCTCTGCCGTTCCCCCAGCCAGGCACTGATTTCCCTGGTTAGACTTTGGAGTGTGTGCAGATTATTCGTTTTAATATCCATCGCGGCATCTCTGTGAGCAGTCTGCTGTGAAGCCGGCAACGGTGAGAGATCCCGGTTTTGGGCTCCTACTGCAGGTTTATGTGTTTTGTGTTTTTTTGTTTTGAATTTTACGTTGAAATTGTTGTCATAATTGAGAAGAAAAGTTGAAGCAGAAATTACTGTGGTCTGCTCTGTGCTTCCTGTCATTTCACTAGCAAAGTAAACTACTGCAGTGAATGAGTTGTGAAGAGAGATGTGAGGTTTTTGAAAAAAAATACATACTCCAGAGAATAAATGCCTGTTTCAAGGTAGTAATTTTTTACGTTTGGGAGAGCTATCATACCAATGCTTGAGGTTGAATCAGGAAATAACCCAGCATGTTGAGTTTATAGTGATTCACTTAAAGTTGTGTTGTATTGGAGTTCAGAATGATACTTGGCTTTGGCATAAACAATTATCTCTAGAATTAGAAAAGTATGATGCCTGGACCGTTATCCTTTGCTGACAGGCAGAAGAGATGAAATTACATAAAGATGCACTGACTTTTCCTCTCTGATGGGAGGACAGTTGATAAAACTGTGTGGAATGTCCATGAACTGGCTGGAAGATGAACCGAGAGTTAATGGAACATAGAGCATGAAACTGTTTTTAAGATTTTTATATCAGAGAAAAAAAATCATCCATTGGTGTATCTGTCCTTTAGATGTTTAGTTTCATTCCTCTTGAGCACAGAAAATTCATACAACAGAAGTTACACAAGATAGTGTAATGTGAGGACTAAAGTTTTCTATGTGCTGCAATATTTCAGAAATTTAAAAAAGTTTTTGCAACTTTTTGTTTTGTTTTGTTTTAATTTCTAGAATAAGTTTTACTTTCAGGTTTTTTGTGTTTATTTTTGTTTTGTTGTTGTTGTTGTTGGGGTTTTTTTCTGTTTTGTTTTGTTCTGTGTTTTTTTTTTTTTTTCCAAATCAAGGACCTGGTGCTAGTTTTTTTTTTCTGAGGAGTTATTCTTCTAGACTTCAGTGAGCTTTTAATGAGACCCTGAAGTTTAAAAGTATATAGAAATTCCACACTCACTATTAACCAAAAGCTAAGGAGGGATTCCTGATAAGTAAAATTTGAACGATAGTTTCTAATTAATGAAAGTGCAATTAATTCTTGTTGAGTTATAGTACAACCCTTTCAGAAGTACTTTGTGGCAATCAATATTAACGCAAAATCAGTTCATCATGATTAATGTTATTACAGTGGATATTGAAAGAATTAGCAATAACTGGGCCATTACTTTAAAGAGCTATCAAATTATCTATTAGAAATTCTAAAAGTATATTTAATAAATATACTTTAATTATTATAGCACTTAGCTACAAAGTTTCAAAAACCCTTTCTTGGTCTTGCTGTGAGGGAAAACTCTTGTTTACTAGTGTGAGGAATGCCAAAATGAAAACAGAAAACTAAGGTGTGAACTATAGTAACTGAGGAATGTTTCATGTACAGAGGCCCTCAGTGGTAATGTACTTTTAACTATGGCAGTGTTTAAGAGATGTGATTAAGAAAACAAAGTCTAGGAAGACAACAAATATATTATGGAGGGTAAAGTGTTAAGCATCCTTGGAGGTGATAAAAGCTAAGTAGTTTTAGAAGGGAACTATTCAATATGCAACGCTTCTATTTCATACACTTACAAAGCAAATGCCCATGCAAAGTCAGAACTAGCAGAGCATGATATAAAAGTGTGAAGATAGCTGTGGATAGTTGGGAGATTAAGAATGTGGATTTTAGTTTTATTGGTCAGTATGAAGCTGAAGGTCCTACTAGGTTAACATGTCAGGGGTAGGGATCTTAATTTCATTTTATAACGAGGGCAGATGTACTAAGAATGAAAACAGAAAATTAAAAAAACCTGACTGGCTGAATCATAGTTGAAAATTTGAAAGAAAGGAACTTTGAAAACAAGTCTTAAGGAAAGATATCCTAGCAGCTAAGATAAAAGGTATGATTAAAAGCTCTGCTGTTAGGAAATAATAAAGGGCAACTTTAAGAAACGCGTAACTTGGAGGACTGTTAGCACAGATTTAATACAGGAAGGTCATGACTGGCAAATTTGCTTGAGTCCCCTGAATAAGTTGCTGACAGTGTAAACTATTGGAGAATCTGTAATATGATTTATGGGAGTTTCAGAAAATGTCCAGTTCTGTGCTCCACAAAATATTTATTTGGAAAGTCAAATTTTTAAGGAATACTGGAATGAATTCAAACGTGACTTAGACATAGGGACCAGAGGGTGTCACTAAAGGTAAAGAGCTCTGGATGGAAGGAGGAGGTTAAAAGTATGATGCTTTAAGTGACAGTCTGAGATCCAGTTTTCCTTCCTGCTTGTTATAAACCTGGCATGTTCAAAAAGGATAAATCTGATATGCTAGCAGTACAGAAAAATCTGTCCCACTAAACAGATTCAACACACTGGAAGTTTTCTGATTAGGTTAATGACAGAAATATTTATTTTAAATAATTAATGGAAATCTTTACAAAAGAAATATAGAAAACTTTATGTTAAGAATATACATGCCAAGGCATTGAGCCCTCTGAGGTGATTCGTTCAGTGGCATTAAAAAAAAAAAAACAAACAAACAGTTCTTCAGAATGATTTTGTCTTTCTACATGTAGCCTGCAACACAGACCTTAGTTCCTCTGAATGCACTGCGTAATTTGCTACTGCTGGTCTGCTCCCTCCATATGCTCCTGCTAACTGCTTCTGCACTTCTGTCAATTTCAGAATAACCTCAATCATTTAAAGATCTTCTTGTTCTCTAAAATACTAAACTGAAATCCATTGCAGTTTATACTGCATTTTTAATTTCCTGAGAATCAATGTCAAATAGATATATGGTTGTTAATATTATATTAGTAGGTGCTTTACAGAATTTTTTTTCCTCCTTCTGTGCATGGCTTCTCTGATGCTTTTTTCAGGGTCTGTTACACCCTGGATTATCAACTTCTTAGCACTTTACAAGGGAAAAATACTCTTTCTAGAAGTGATGGAGTCCCTACAGATTCTTATCTTCTGAGTGATTTTGATCAATCATACTATATTAGGGGATAGTGTCTTTTCAGAAATTATGAAGTTGTTAAAACTTGGTAAGATAAATACTTTCTTATTTTGCTTAAAGATTTAAAAGCCTCATACTGTGTGTGTATGTATGTATGTATGTATAAATGTGTTTATACACATGGATGAGAGCAATGATTCTGTGTCTTTGTAAGCTGGAACGGAAGCAAGAGTAACATTTTCTGATTAATGGAAGGAAATGTAATCTGTTTGGTTTTATAATTAATTTCTTGGGTGGTTTATGAAAATATTTCAAAGTGTGTGAACCTTTAGAAAATCTAATCCTTGCTTATGCGCTGCTTTCTAAAAGGAAATTCAGGATGATTCACTGTACTTCATAAAGGCAACAAATCAATTCTAATGTGTTGCAAGTGGGTATGTAATAAGGGAAATACAATGTCAGATTCTGTATGTTATGAATATAATAAAACACTAGAATTACCATCCATGATACAGCTGATGTTCTTGATCACACATGCCCATACTTACTCTATATAGTCATCCACTGGGCTGGCTCCTAAGCTTACAGAGCCATGAGGTTATGTCAGAATAACAGAGTAATGCATGCTGTCATGTGCTAGTTAAAACATCATAGCTCACCTCTTTACATCTCCTTCAGGACCAAACTTACACATCAGTCTTGGGAAAAATTGATAACTCTTCTCTGTTCCCATACCTAGAAATAGAAAATACATCAAACTCTTCCCATCCATCAGAAATCTCTTCTGGGAATTTCCTTTTTCAGCATGCTCTTAAAGGTTTTATTGTAAATGGTGTTAAAACATGATGTTATTGTTGGGGAACTTTCTGCTACTGGAACTAAAAACAGACAAACTTTGATCATTGCAGTTCCTAAGAGGGGTAAAGGATGACAACTTTTCACTCAATATACAGGGACTGTGGCTTCAGCCTCCTTGTGAGTGAGAAATGTTTACATTTTAATAGTTAGGTTACTTTGATGCACAGTTTACCAATTGCTTAGGTTACTTTGATGCACAGTTTACCAATTGCATATATAAACTATAGATTTTCTTTTTTTGGTTTAATTTGTAGGTACATCTATTTGCATATATTTAAAAAAAATGCAGATACCACTTTAAAATGCATTTGCCTCAGATGTCCAATTCACATCATAAGTCCATACCAAATTCATTTAGATTAGAACTCTGATTTCCGTAGAAGATTTTTTGGTGGTTGTTTAATGAGCAAGGTCCTTTATTCCATTATAAATCTTAACATCATTGTGGCAGAAGCATAATAATCATAAATCAAGATTGCATTTACTAGTGGCTGTAAATATGAAATGGTCCCTGAATCAAAGAACATATGGCTTAACTAAAAAAATTATTTTTTTTACTGTCATATGTAACCTTTGAAAAGCTTATATCTAAGGGAAGACATCTGTGTTTTACAACCATGCTACCATGATCATGCACAGATTTCTTCAAGATCACCTCCCACACCAGAAAAAAAGCCCAAGATATGACCTGGAACACAATGACATGTGTAATGATCACACATACATGCTATAAAATGTCTTGCAAATTTGTCTGAAGACTCTGCCAGCAGTCCACAATTACTTCTGAAATGTGTACTTTTTAGACCTGTTTTCTAAATTAACTTATTCTTCAAGTTTCCAAAATCTCATGCAGATTAAATCTTAATAAAAAGAAGTAAATGGATTTTCACAAGACATTCTTTTAAAGATAAGTTCTCCTTATTAAAATTTTTTATTTGTTTTGGTCAATCAAAAAAAAATCATGAATTGAAAAAACAAAACAAAACAAACCAAAAAATTTACCCTTGTGCCATGGCCTTATTTTTATTTATTTATTTATTTATTTTTGCACATCTTAGGTGATACAAGGTCTTGATTTCTCAGCCTCATACTGTGCAAGATGCTCAAAATGTTCTTTCTCCCTTATAACACATGCAATGTCATGTATTGTTGCCACTTACATAAAACTCAGCTCAGGGAATGTGGGAATAAAGCCATGACTTCTCTGATGTCATAAAGTCTCTCTGGTATGTGTATGCATATCTTCTCAACTGAAAACCAATTGTGTAGTATTTTCTCTGTCTGGACTTTGGAAGCTATTTCTTGGACATAGAAGTAGCTTCAGACTCAGGAAGACTGCCTTGTTACATGATTTTGATAAGAGGCATAATTGAAAACTTAGATCACATCAGATAACCAGGGAGGATAATTTATTAAGAGGACCATCGGCATACAGAGATAATTTGGAAAACATGATATATAGCTGAAATGGCTGCAGTCTTGTTTTCCCTCTTGCATATCACAATTGACTGATTGCTGAGATCTAAGTATTTATTTGCCTTATCAATCACTTTGTGCCTGAGTCATTCACTGATGGGCATAATCCTCTGTTTGTGACTTCAAAAGGCATCTCTGGAGGAAATTTGAATGTCATCAGCAACGAATTGAGACATTACTGAAAGCATCAGGTAGAAGAGAGATGTTTACAAAAGGGGCATATTAATCAACAACTGGAGAAAATAAGCAGTGTCAAAGCAGTATAATTCAGTTGAATTTGAATTAAATTCTTGCGTATTTTCTGCAAAGTAGAAGCAACACAGACAGATTGATCAAACCATGCAAAAAAACAAAGCCTGTTCCTAGAAAATAAATATAAATTGAGCAAATCGGGAAGTATTAAGTGGATGGGAGTACTAAAGATTCTACCCTTAAAAGGTCATTGCTTAATTTCTGTTATTTCTGTAAGTTTTCATTAAGTATCCATAAATTGCTATGAAGATTCTTTCTCTATCAATCTTTTCCAAATACTTCTTTTGAAACAGTATGACTTTAATTGTAAGGGAATGTAGAGGTATTTGCTAAGGATTTCTTTCAAAGCTTACAAAAATATGTTGAAATTATAAACAATATGGGCATTATGATTATATAGGATTATAGGATTTGTAAACAAGAATAAGGTATGAGAAAGAAAGGAGACAATCATAGTTTTTTGTTATTTTGCTTCAACAGAAAATGATTAGTAGTTTCATATGTGATATTCTGCATCTAGTAAAAGTTGGTATTTAAGAAAATACAGTCAGTTAAAGACTTTTAATGTGTACTGAAGATAATGTCCATATCAACAACTCCATGCTAGTTTCCCGTGTGTTATCTAAGATTTCAGAAAAGATAACAGGCTTTTTTGTGATGATTGGCTTAAAGTCAAAAGAATGTGGGTTACGAGAAACCTCTCTAGAAACTGTAATGGACATGCTTGCTCCTTGTAGCTTACAGTAGACTAACTGAGAAGCTTAGGGGATCCGAAGAATTTATCTAAAAACTACCTGTAGAGGGTATAATAAGATCTGGAGTATTTTGCAGTGGAAGAAACAGACTGTAAGTAGCTATATAGGAGGCAGTGATTTTGGGATTTTTGTTATTATTTCTGGGTTTATTTTAGTATTGTGATGAGGTAACAGCAAAGCAAATACAAAGGTTTACGTTTTATTGGACCTAATCTTTTTCTTTGAATTGGCTCAGAAAAAGTCCATCCGTTAACTTAAAAATAAAAACTAAAACAAATAAAATTAATTTCCAGGATCACGGACACAAAACATAGAGTTGTTTTACTTCTTTTTGATATAGGACAGATTTTAAGGCATCTCAGAGATATAGGAAGAAATCGTTTTTCCTTGTTTAGGAAAACAGGCTAACAGTTTCAGTAGAAGCTTTGGCAGGTTATAGAGAGAAGGTTCTATTGCAAGAGATTTTTAATGTTTTCTACTAATTTTTTTTTATTTTTAATTTATTATTTATTAGTGTATAAAAATATTACTGGATTTGCTGTCTTTAGTTATTATTATTTCCTCTTAGTGTATCCGTTTTCCTTGGATTTCTTCGTCACCTGAGATTTTCCCACATGTTAGCTGTCATGAAATTAGCTTTCTTAATTGGGATGCTTGGTTTGCCATTTCTGTAATTTGTATTTTATGGCTATTGTCAGACAAAGAAGAAGGAGATAAGGGGAGTATCAAGAACACAACCCTTCATCAGTTCCCATAGTCACATATAAAGGCAGCAAATAAATGTATTCTGTTAATGCAATAAAGTCAGAGTCTTTGTGCCTTGAGATACATTAAAGAGACTCTCTAGCACTCCAAGGACTACCAAATTAGATGATGCTGAGGGAAAAGAAAGTAAAAAGAAATATGAAAAAAGCACTTTCATATAAAATTCACACCTCATTTAACAAGTGTAAGAGAAAAACACTTATCCAAAGCGGAAAGCACAGGCCACTACAGCTTGAGTTTAAGAGCCAGGCTTTCCACTGAGTGGCTGCAAACTCAGGTCAGGTAGTACAGAAATGGTGAAGACCAAGCAGCGATGAATCCCTGTTTCTCTGCTCAGTACTAAGAGAGGGGAAGAAGGGGAAAGCCCGCATAAATTATTCATGTTCTGTGTCACAGACCTGCACCTGCAAATGGATAATCCCTCTATTAGGGTTGTGGAAGGTCACATAGCACATACACGAAACACTGTTCTGGGTTATTGAGTTTTTTTGATATACTGGGTAGAAGCTGTCACCTGAGCACCACTGGGACTTGGTATTGTGCCTACCATCCTGTCAAGTTATATTTGTCCTAAAAATACCTTAGTTACCCTTACAATATGTTCTGGGTATAGAATAGATTTTTATAGGCATATTTCTTCTCACTCAAAGCATGCATTTAAAGACTATGTCTTTAAATTTAATGAAAGTAAGTACTTGAAGTCCACTGGCCACTAGCACCTGCTGACTCCTGTTTTCCTTAACAGTTTGTGCTTATCTCTCACACCTCTTCCAGTTTTTTTTTCTCATTACCATGCTAGGGTCACATCTTTGCTTTTTGCCTCATTGTAATTGTGATAAGGCTTTTGTGGCTAATCTTTACCCATAAGAATCAAAATCATCTAGAGCCAAATTCTCTGCTGGCATAAGCAAGTGCAGCAACACTAAATTTGGTGGGATCCTGCCTGCTCATTTTAGGATGGCTGCCCCACCTTGGATTTTCCTGCAGTCCTCAACCTCTACTCCCCTATGAAGCATATTTTGCCACTGGCTATGGTTGACAAATTCTAGGCTGGATTTTAGATCCACTACCAAATGTATT
This sequence comes from Pyrocephalus nanus, assembly GCA_038380795.1. Lineage (NCBI taxonomy): Eukaryota > Metazoa > Chordata > Aves > Passeriformes > Tyrannidae > Pyrocephalus > Pyrocephalus nanus. The sequence goes on from CM076259.1 coordinate 39,268,844, forward strand.
CTGGCTATGCTAGCAATAAGCAGAGTTGCACAAAAATTACCCATTTTTGTTCTGTAAGTGTCCATCTGCAGCAATGATGATTTTCTGCCTAAATATTTTATTCTTCTGTGAATGTGCAAAAAATGTGATTTTTTTTTTCCCTCCTGCCAGTTCTGCTGACAAGCAGAACTTTTTCATACAACTCTATAATTAGGCTCCAGAGTCCTGTGGAGACACACAACAGAGTCGTAGGCTTTATATTCTGCAACACTCAAAAGTTGCAGTTCACAGACTTGTGCGCTTACATCTATCCCACCTCTTTGCATGCTATAACTAGTCTCTTACATTCCCTTTAGGTCTGTCCCCCTGTGTCTAACAAAAATGAGAATTTTGAGTGTTTCTGGTCCAAAACTGCAAATCAGCACTCAACCACTGTGTGAAACTTTTGCAGAATGGAACAGAGCTTCAGGTCATCATTGAAAATACCAGCTCAGGAATCTTGTGTTGCTTCAGCTTATGTAATGAAACTATCAAACTTTGTCACAAAACATATAACTCTTAGGGGTTTTAACACAGTTCTTTTCAGCATGAATGTGAATTTTTATTGTGGTTTCCATCACATTATAGTGTTCTTGATCACAAAACCCAGTGGTGATGTTCCTATGTGATGTTCCTACAGCAAATATATCTATGTAAGAAACAGATTACTGATAGAAGTTGTATGTAGATTATTATATATTGATGTTGTATGGCCTATGGGGAAACCATCCATTTTAAGACAACCTTCAAATTAATTTGTGTTAAACTACCCTAATTTAGAGAACATAAGTCTCTGCTACTTGAGGCCACAGGTAGCCACAAACACCAGTAAATTAGTAACGTGAGTATTACCTCCTAAGGGTGATTAACATCTGAGATTTCACAACTTCTATCCAAACCATTTGGAAACACTGACTAATATGATTAGTTTTGTATTGGCACAATTTGGAGAAAAATGTTTTCATGCTATAATATAGTTAATGAGAACTGCGGCTTAATCTTTAGCACTGTTACCAGTAAGAAGAACATTTACTATCCCTAGCTCATTTTTACCGGTTTACTTAATAATGTAGGCAGGTGAGTCAGCCTGCTTGAACTAAAATAATTAGCAAAGAGTAAACAACACTTTATGTTTCAGTTTATAAATGGTGTGGTGCCACTTTAAATATTTAGTGTGTTGATCCCAATGACCAGTCAATTCATGCAAAGTGCCAGGTTACAACTGCAATCCAAGCAAGAAAGCTGAGTTTTGAGAAAAGGTAGGCTCCTTTAACTGCTTCCAACTAGCAAGGGATGCAGGAAAGGGAAGACCTAAAATCAAGGAGGGTATGAAAATGTAGAAGATGTCAGAAAACAAATGGTAAAAACATGAGAGAGGAGGGGGAATGGATAGAAAGTTGTTCAATGCAGCTCAGTGACTGAATACCCATATGAGGTCTTACAGGAGACAAGTATCTCACACATTTGAATTTCAGGCGGTGACTTATTTCTTTGTATATTCAGGGCAAAAAAACCCCAAAAGATATCCCTCTTAGTCAAATTTACTTGCTTTTCTAATGAATATTGATGATCTAGGGAAGAGAAGACCCAGTGTGCCTGCAGAGTAGTCAAAGTTTAGGTGCTGAACGTGCCGAAACCAGCAATGACTGTAGTTTTGACTTCAGGACCCATGTATGCATGTTCTGAGCAACTTAATTCACAGTCTTAAACTAGGCATACACTTTACGAACCTTGCCAGGTGAAGTCCTGAACAATACCTTTAAGAAAGAAATAGCTATTTTGTATTTCTATTAGAAACATCCAAAACTATACTCCTTAACCTTAAAAATGTGTTTATTTTTGTAGATTATTATTTCTATATTTCTATTGTTTTGTCTTTCTTATTTTCATTATTCCAAAAACACTGAATATCTGATAAACACATAATAAAAATTTTAAACAAGCTGTTTGATTCAGTCAAATGTAGTTCACTTTCAACAGCATAAAATATTCAGAAAAACATGTTTCCACTGTTTTTTTTTTTTTTTTCTAGAGACTAGATGAAGATGCAGCCAGTGCCATGTGAGGCTAGGGAATAACATTATTTTCTGGCTGATGCACAACTCAAAAAAATGTCCACAAGGGCATTTCTTACTGTGCCCACTTCAATGAATTAGTTCTATTACTGCAGCCTACAATGAGGTTTCTGAGCTGTAACACACAACAGTTTTCCCCTCCAATTCTTTTATTAATCATGATCATACTTTGAAGAGAGCCTTGCCTACTTTTTATGTTTCATACTGAATTTACGGAGTTGACAGAAAACCCACAAAAATATTTGCTAACCTGTTGTGTTTGGTACAAAACCCATTGCACGATGTTTAATATGGCTCCCTGGTGTGTCATTTGTGCATGGTTGTTTTCTAAAGAAAGGTCAAGCTTTGGTTGTATTTTTCAGTAGAGCATGCTGCCTTCAACATTTTAAAGACAGTGCTGTAAGTCCTTCACTATTTGGGTAGGAGAAGTTTCCTGGAATTGTGCTCTAGAGTGGAGGGAGGTTTGATGGAGCACCGATACAGGCTCGTACATGTGGGAAACTGGCTCCATATCATCCTCGTGCTGGGTTGGGAGGCTTTTCACCTGTCAGTGACACCAATACAACATTACTGAAACATTAGATGTCTGTGTCACTGACACTGTTTTTTTTTTCTCCTTCGGAAACTATCAACAAAACGTCACAGTCATCTGAGAATAAAGGAGTCTTACAAGAGCTCCCTTATGAAGTGGGACTACTTTTTCTTTATTTATAATAAGCTTTGATGACAGCATTTGGGTGCTTATTTGTTAATGAGAATCCAAAGATAGATGTGAAAAAAAGAACATTTCATTTTGTTCAAATATTTTTTCTTTCACATTTTATCTTCTCCAGACTAAAAATATTCTTTTGATATATTAAAAATAAAATTCCATTCTCAACTGGGATTTTACTAGTGGTTGTCATAAAACTGTAAAATCTATTTTTAATCCAGTTCATCTATTAACTAGCACTGGTTCTGAGCAACCAAGGACTTCATTTTCACACTGTATCTATTCTCCCATCTGTAGAAACTGATGCAAGCATAAGGGAAGAAGTCAGTTACTATTCATCCTCTCTTCATGGCTTTTCTGTGACAGAGAAAACTCTAAAACTGGCAGCAAAGAGCAGCTTGAGCAGATCACTTAGTTGCCAAGGTAATAAAATCCATGAAACAAGAATAAGCAGATTTCTTGTATGATACTTATTGTTCATGGATGACTAAGAAAAAAAAGTAACAGCTTTTTGTAGCAGATATGGTGCACATCTTTTGGAATAGCAATTCGCAATATTTGTGCAGTTTGCAGAGCCTGTACTAGATGAGGTGTGAACCAAGAAGAGGGAAAACGGATATTTAACTACCAAAAATGGCCAAGCCCAATGCATTTATATCCAAAACAGTTATTTCAAATGTATGTCTGTATGAGTGTGCAGGGAAAGACAGTGTTGTTTTTTTTCAGAATTTCAAGTAACATTCAAAATATTGTGAATTGTGATTGTCACCTGTGTTTTCTGAGATATGTCTTACTGTTCTCAGTAAGGAAGACTCTTCAGCTAGGAAACAGTCTGTTTGCAATCACTCCTCAGTCTCAATTGGGATTTTGTTTGTGTTATTTTTAACCTCTGCTACCAGTGTATAAAAATATGACTTAACTTTTGATTAATATGTTTTTTACTGCACCATTAAGCTTGTGCAGTTTACTAGCAACATGGGGAAATTCACAAATATAACATTTTTTTCTACTCTCCAAATACAAATAAAGTAGCTTGTGCAGACGTCCTCAAGGACCTGTGTTCTCAAATACATTTATGGAAGTTAATGTTCAGAGGATATTTATGGGAAAATTGAAGTAAATCATGTTAAGGCTCATATTACCATTGTACTGAATTGAGGGGGAAAGAATTTATATTAGCAGAGATAAAATATATCTCCAGCAAGAGAAAGAAGGTACTCCAGAGCTCTGGACTGAACCCACATGCCTTGCCATTCAAATCTTCGTGGTTTGCAGCCTGTCCATTGTGGGCCTGTGAGTGAGTTTTCCCCATGGAACTGAAGTTTTATGAGAGGAATTCACAGCGCAGTAAATACTAATGATCTTTGCTAACCCTCATCTGCTTTATTTGTCAAGATGATGAATCTGTATATGCTCAAAGTTTTAAAAGATATGGTTTGCTGTTGGCTCTAATGGGGACTTTTTTTTTTTTTTTTAAAGCATGGAATTTTTCTGTTCAGAGTGATTTTGTTTCATTATACTCATTTTTTATGTAAACAGTGATCTGTTGCCATTTGGTCACATACATGCTGTTTTGCTACAGAAGCTGTTCATCAAACTGTCGACATTTCATTTTAGGACACATTTGGAAAACAGATATTGCTGCTGGTGGTGATTGTTGTTGTTTTGCTTTGACTTGGGAAATGCCATATAGTGTATGTGAAAGCTCTATGCACTTGCAGGAGTTTGCCTGAGCTCAAATTCTCAGACAATTTAGGAGGAAAATTAGCCACTTCACCTCAACCTTCTCTCACACCTAAAATGGTGTAGTCAGAGTTGAAACAAACTAAAGGGAGCACTTCCTCACACAGCATGAAGTCAGCCTGAGAAGTATAGTCACATAATTCATAGATTTGATTTTTGAAAGGGATGGATAATTTTATGACCAATATCAACATTTTTAGTATGCGTACTAATTCGATTTCCTGCTTCATAGCATCAGCTCCAGGGTCACTACATCACTACAGGGGCTGGGAAGGGATTTATTTAAACACACACACATATGTTCACACCCATGAGCACTTCTCCTGAGTGCAGCAATGAATTTCAATGATGTGTAGTAGGGACATTTCTGAATCATCCAGCGTAGGTCACTAGCTGTGAATAGTTAAGGCCACATGTCAACAAGAGCCATGCAGAAAAACTGTAGTAACTGCATGTGGAGCATGCTAAAACTTTGGGCACTTTGTCCATTTTCCAAATCTCAACCAATCTGGACCCAGTTGCAGGAGGAAGAGAATCTGTTTAAGCCTTAACTTTAATATTCAGAAGATTTCTGGCAATATGAGAAGCAATGCAAACCTCAGTCAATACCAGTGTGCCACCTGTATATACAGTCACTAAAATGTGACTGAGAGTTTTGTTAGCACATCCTTCACTCTCCCATCATGGTCATTTCAGAAATCAACAGGAATAAAAAAGTAAGACAGCATAGCACGGTTGCCACTTTAAAAGTATTACTGGGGTTTTTTTAATTAATACTATAGGTGAAAATTAAAAATTGATTTGAAAATTCAGAGGATAATTGCAGCAGAGAAAGTCCAGCTAAGAGTATGACAAAGTAGCCCACTAAGCCTCTTTTTACTTTACTATTTTTCCTAGCATGCTCTATGTTATCTACACTGGAACATGAACCTATGGAAGAAGAGGCTAATTAGTAAGGTTACTAAAGTATCATATATCATTATCAGCACTTTCAGCTGGGTCTTGAAACCTTTTCTATCACTGAGACTCACTGTATAGAATAGGAGAAGCATTAGGCAGCAGTAAGAAGCCAACTAAAATTTGTATGTTCAGCATGCAGATGCCTAGAGCATGCCAAAGGCAAGGAATGATGACAGGGCAAGCCCTGTATCTCACTGAGGCTGTCGCGGTTTGACCTGGTCATTCACAATGCATGTCACCAAACCATTTCTCTAGAAAGTTATGCTTTTAAAAAAAAAGTATAACACTCATTCTGTTAAAACGCAAGAGGATAAATTTCATTACTGGACTCTCTGTGGTTAAAGCCACTCCCCAAGTCTGAGTTATGGGCTTAGTTTTGTGAGGAGCCAGGGAAGATACAAGTGCACAAGTACGTTGCCATAGCATGGTTTGTGCTCCCTGATTGTGCAGAAAGGAATTAGCTGCTTGTTGCTGAATGGAAAACATGCTGGAGAATGCTGCTTCATTGCTGCTATTAATTGAATCACTGAGAATGAGTCCTCAATTCTGCTGCCAGGAATGCATCTGCTAAATAGAAAATAATGAAAGAGCCAGCAGTAGATCCAAGCACTCCAGCCTGAAACTAAAGTTTCTATGGTCTAACCCAGTTTGATTTAGTTTCTCTCTGATTCCGTTTTATTCACTTTAGAACTAATACAGAAAGATGTGAACTGCAATTCATGTCTCTAACAAAATAGCCTCTTGAAGATCACCTCATCCCTAGCCAGCCTGCTTACACTGTGTTGTAAAGTATGAATGTAAGTAGCACAGTCATAACTGGAAAATTACAGGTGGAAGCATCCCCTTTTAGTTACAGTCTATCTCCCTAACACAGTCAGCAATTTGTTCATAATTTCTCAGTAAACACTAACTACACCAGAAAGTTCAAAGTAATAAAGTACACATGATCTTACATACACTTGATCTTGCTTAACAATATTAAAAAATCACAGAATCACATAATGGTAAGGTTAGAAGAGACCACAGTCTGTCATCTGCTCCAACCTCAAGAAAATGGATCATGCAGGTGATATTTAAATTGTCTCAAAAGCGGTAGAGAAGCAAAAGGCAGAAGTATAATTATAGAAGAGCCAAAGAGAATTTTATTACATTGATGAAAAGCAACACTGATAGATTTGACTTCAAGAATTATTTGACTATACCTTATGAAACTATTAAAAGTATGTTAAATGGAGAGAAGTAGATCAGTATATTATTATAATAAGAGAATACTGGGTGAGTCCAGAGGGCAGAGGAAGAAAAATGGGGAAAAAAATATCTGAGTAATTTTATCTGGTCAAATTCCTGACTACTCACACTGAAAGTGTTGGAGGGCCAAGAGAAAAGCCCTCCTTATTCTGTGAAAGGATAAGGCAAAATTGGTCACTGTGTAGACATTTGTACTTATAGAATACAAATCACATCAAAGAGCATGAAAAATATGGATATTTGTTGGATAATCCAAAAGAAATTACAGGAAAAGTGAGTAGAAAATTTAATTTTTACAGAGATAGTAATTCTATTCCTTTTGTAGGATGCTGCATCAGGAAGCATGTTGAGGAAAGCCGTCACCATAGTCAAAAAACCCAAACAGACTGGAAAATATGTTAGGAGAATTACTGTGAGAAGACAAAAGGTTTAGATTGCATTCTTTTTATGACAGAAATACAAGGAATTGTATATAGTATTTCAGACTAAATGGTCTGAATTCTGTTGAATTCTATTCTGTGTAATCCAGGACTCTCTATTCTTCTTAGAAAATTGGGCCTTCGAATTCAGTGCTCTGTTTTCCCTAATTATTACTGAGAGCTAAAGATAAAGCAGAGCATCTGGGATGGTATTATGAAGATTCAAACAAACCCGTGAGCTTTCATTCTATTTTAATTTCTGGAAAGACATTATTTAAATAGGAAGGATGAGAGTGGAAAAAAAGCAATAACATGGAGAAAGCGACAGAGTAATCTAATTACATTCCTTCAGTTGTAGCTATATACTAGTTTATGCCATCCAATATTTTCACTTATGAGCACTATCAACAGGGAAACAGGTAGTGTGTGTGTGTTTTTACTGGATGTCATTGTAGCAGTGTCATTTTCTGTGTACTGGTGGTCCCGAAGATGATGGCAAATGTGTTATGGAAAGGTTGTGCAACTCATCACAAAGGAAGAAGGAACTGTGTTTCTTTTGGAGACTTTCCTGAACATTTGTTTTTCTTCTCCTTCCTTGTTTTGCTCTTTTAACACTCGAAATGAAAGGTCAAGTAAAAAATATAAGATTGTTCTTCGTATATGGAAAGCATAATTAAATTACTGATACTTTAAAAGATTGAGTTTAGATCCTGTTAAGCAGATTTTTATTTGTATTGATGAATTCATTTGACATCTGTTTACTACCCAAAATATTGCTGCTATCATGTAATGACCAGACATTCTGGCTCCATTCACTAGAAGTGTCATTCAATAGCTGCTCTTTAGCACTAAATGTTGCATTACACAGAATTTATTTTATTTTAATTATTTTTCTAATGTCAAGATTGAGTTTTATGAAGCAGGTGTTCTAGTAAGAATCAAACACTGTGCATTGTCTACATAGCCGTTTTACAAAAACAGAAATGTTTGTGTCTGAAGTGTCTGAAAGCTTTAAAATTCATGTAGGGATAGTATCCTCGGCCCAGTTGTTTCTATTGATTATGAATTTATGCCGATTTTCATTTCCATGCACACAAGAATGTTTCAAGAGAAGATGAGTGTTCCTTCAGTTTTTCTATTTAATTTGCAAACACTCTACTTTAGCATTCTCTCTGACATTGCTGAATGCAAAAAAAAAAAAAATACTATAAATCAGTGGAAACACTGCCAGATGTTGGAATGGCATAAAGCACCACATCTTGCTGGACGTAACATTAATTTTATGAGGTGTTGGGCAAATCACTGTGTACTAATTACACAGTAAATGAACTGGTCTGCAGATAAACTTCCACTTTTAGATCAAGGAGAAATAGACTCGGCAGGAATAACAGCAATAAATGACTCTTTAAATATGAGGTATACTGAGTTATTCACTAGGTAATTCTATTTGATTTGGGTGATCTAGTCTTTCTTCACATCAATGTGAGAACATTCCCCTTGGCCTTTTGCTCAGAAATGAATGACATTATCTTTCATGGAAGGAGGTAAAATTACAACACCCCTACCTTTGAATCAAGGCTAAAGATGTTATCTTTTTCTTTAATGTGCATGTGCATCTTGAAATGTTGGGTGGAAGGGAAGGAGGAGCTTGGACAGTCCAGGAAAGTGAGGGGTGAGCCTCTGATAAAGATGCTATCAGAGAGCTGTGGGAAAAGGCAAGAGGTCTGAGGAATGACAGAAGGCTTGTTTACATATGACTTTGTCTTAGGTAAGTGGTTTCTAAGATTTTGCTTCAGCATTGGCACCATCAGATCTAGGCAAATCATGGAACATGGCACCACACTTTGCACAATTATTGTAGGAAAGGACAGCAAATAAGGTAATAATATCCATTTGTTATAAATCGTGCGGTAACATAAAGGCAAATTATATAAACTGTTGGAGGAAATGGGAGGCATGTATTTTTCAATTGAATTTATTTAGGATTATTTTATCAAAGAAATTTCAGAATTCTGAAAGGTTTAAGGATATTGTGTGAGAATGTATTTCTAGGCTCCAAAACCCAAAATTTAGATACTGAATATAAGTGGACTGGCTTTCAGAAAGGCTAAGCTGCCAGTGGCTCCCTTTGTCTCGCTACAGTGGCAGATGACGTCTTTCTGGTTTACGATTTTAAAAGAGTTAGCTGATACAGCACCAAATAATGCACTTCTAAAAATCTAAATTAATTTATTACATCTTTATTATAGTATTTAATTTGACCTACAGCTTGAGAGGGGATGCTATGTCCCAGCATGTGTCTTTCACCTAAATTTTATTTCTAAAAGTATAGGCAGGAAAGATACTGAAGGAAAGCTATACTGGTCGGTTATGCTGGTGAGAATCTAGAAAATATTTACTTAACTAAATGTAGGCAATTACTGTGTTGGTTTTGGTATTTCACCACAACAGCTGTAGTAATTTGCAAAGGAATGAAGTCTATTCTAGATGTCTTACGTATATCTGTTTTTCTATTAATGTTTCCCTATAACACTTCATAAATAGAGAGTAAACCCCAGCATGTGTATGTACTTTGCAGCTATCTCCATCAGCCTACTTGTTTGACCCCACATTCAGAAGGACCTCGTACTTCAGGTTAATTATTAATTACTTAAGAGTGGAATTTATACTTGCATAACAGATCATTTACCAGCAGCCCAGGCTCACCAGGGGGGTCCCAGGTGACTGCAGGCTAGACAATACAACACCCATCTGCAAAACGGCAGAAAGAGGATTTGAAGAACTACAGTCCTGTCAGTCTGACCTTGGTTCTGTGGAAGGCCACAGAAGATCATCTTGAGTACAATCACATGACAAATGCAGGACAACCAGGGGATCAAGTCCAGACAGGGTGGGTTTATGAAAGGCAGGTCTTGTTTCACTGAACTGATCTCCTCCTACGATAAGGTGACTGACTTAGTGGATAAAGGAAAGGTTCTGGATGTAGTCTACCTGGACATTGGTAAAGCCTTTGACACCAGTTCCCACAGTGTCCTCCTGTCTGCTCATGGCTTGGATGGATGTACTCTTTGTTAGGTAAAAAAGCAGCTGGCCCTGAGAGTGGTGGGGAATCGAGTTCCATTCAGCTGGTGGCTGGTCACAAGTGGTGTTCGCTAGGGTTAAGTATTGAGGTCAGTCCTATTTAATATCTTTATTGATAACTTGAATGGGAGAATCAAATGCACTCTCAGTTTGCAAATGAGACCAGGCAGGAAGGCTCTGCAGAGGGACCTGGATGGGCTGGATTGATGGGACAAGGTGAATTGTATGAGGTTCAACAAGGCCAAGTGGTGGGTTGGGTCACTTGGGTCACAACAACCCCAGGCAGTGCTGCAGTCTGGGGGCAGAATGGCTGGAAAACAGCCCAGCAGAAAAGAGCCTGGGGTGCTGGCTAACAGCAGCTGAACATGAGCCAGCAGTGTGCCCAGGTGGCCATGAAGGCCAATGACATCCTGGCCTGTATCAGCAATAGTGTGGCCAGCAGGACCAGGGTTACTGATTGTCCCCCTGTACTCAGCACTGGTGAGGCCACACCTTGAACCCTGTGTTTGGTTTTTGGTCCCTCACTACAAGAAAGGCACCGAGATGCCAGAGCGTGTCCTGAGAAGGGCAACAGAACTGGGAAAGGGTCTGGAGCACAAGACTGATGAGGAGCAGCAGAGGGAGCTGGGGGTGTTTAGTCTGGAGAAAAGGAAGCTGAGGGGAGAAATTGCATCTCTCTACAATTACTTGAAAGGAGGTTTGTAGCAGGGAGATTGCCCAACTGAAACCAGTACACCCTTGAAAGTTCAACAAAACAACATTTATTACCAAGAAGTAGCAAACAAAAGGAGAAACCAAGAGACAGAAAAGAGAAGGGAAACAAGCCTCGAATACAACCCCCCACTCACTCAGGTGTTACTTTCAAGGTTTACTCACCAACCCCAGAATGCTTAGAATTCCCCGTAGCAGAAGCTGCATCCTCAGAATGTCAGCAGCCTCACACGATAGTAGGTGTCCCTGCAGAGGTAATGTTGTCCTCCATGAGAAGCTTGAATCCGCTCCCAGTAGGAGCTATCTGCTTTTTATACAATAAACCTATGATGTCCACCTGGGCAGGTATGGCCAGCACTGCCCGGTTAGAGGCCTTCAGTCCATTCCCCCGTTAGGTAAGTGGTGCCCCTTCTGCACATCCATGTATGCATTGGAATTTCCCTGTGCCTACGTGATACACCTTGGAGGGTCTTTTCTACGTGAGTCTGGGGGCTTACTTCATCACCCTCCTCCTCACTTTCTCCTTCAAATGCCCTTGGAGGGCCATCGACCAACAGTCAGGCCTCAATTAATTTCAGTTTATACAAGATGCTTCCTTCAAGGATGAAGTTCTCATTTATCAGTGCTTGTTTTACATAACTTGGCAGGAAAAGAACAGGCTCTTGCAGGTGGCTGGGCCAAACACAGACCAAAAAGTAACAGTGTCTAATTAAGCACAAATACAAGGTTGTACCTAGAAGGGAGTCAGCCCCTTGATCCAGGTAATAAGTAGTAGGACAAGAGGAAATGTCCTCAAGTTGCACCAGAGGAGCTTTAGATTGAGTATTAGGAAAAATTTCTTCACCAAAAGTATTATCAAACACTGGAGCAGGCTGCCCAGGGAGGGACTGTGGAGTGACCATCCCTGGATATATTTAAAAGATGTTTAGATGTGGTTCTCAGGAACGTGATTTAGTGGTGGACTTAGAAGTGCTGGGATAACAATTAGACTTGTGAGTCTTACTAACCTACTCAATTCTGTGATTCTATGATCTGTGGAAAGCAATTGAACAGGTCTTTTCACTATTTATCCTCAGTTTCTAGGAGGTTTCCTGACAAAGAAATACACATTAAATGCTTTCTCTAAGGTCAGAATAAATACTTTTCAGGGATTCTGAGGCCATTCCTTTTATTCTCAAACAGGGATTTTTTTTTTTTTTAATTACAGATTAATTTGTTAATTTTCCAGTGTTACAGTGGAAACACGGTTGCAAGGGAAGAAGCACGCTACACAGACCAAAGAGACTGAGTCTGCAAGACGGTCCCTGTGGTAATTTGTAAAGCCTCTGAGTCTTAGTCTCAGTACCTGTGAAACAGATATGATAGTTATCCGTCTTTAAAATCTCCAGTGACTACAGCTTAAGGAAAGTTTGCATTACTGAGCCTGAGCTGGTGATGTTCAAAAGCAGGTAGTAACATTAGCTGCTTTCTCAGACAAGCCAAGTGAGATGCACACTAAAATGGACACCATGTGTTCACTGAACTCAGTAGAAACACTCCCAATGTGTTAATCAGGCTTTAAATTCAAAATATTAATGCTGAACATTAACATGGGCTACATTTTTAACATTGGCAATAACGCAGCTTTCTATTCATGAATTCATGTCGAGTGTTGCTTTGTTTGTCAAGGCAGTGCAGTGTTTTGTTTACAGATCAATTTTCTCAAAAGCAGTAAAAAAGTGTTTCACAAAAAGAGAGAATGTTCTGGTTTAAGGTGGTAAACCCTTTTCAATATATTGTTCTCTGTATTTCTTTTGAAATTTTATGACATGGATTTCTCTGTTGATTCTAAAGGGTTGAATTCACTATTTACAATGAAAATATGACTGTTTTGTGGGTTTTTTTGTCCTGTTATATTTGATTTTGTATTTTACATTTTCAAGTGAATACTTTTACACTGTAAATCTTCCTAACTGAAATCTCATGGGTTCTGAGATATTTGCAGGGAAAATATCCCCATAGGCAAACAAAAGCCAAATGAAAAATTTCAAATGAAAATAAAGTGAAAACATTTTTTTGCTTTAAAAATATTTTCTTTAGCTTTCATTATAACTACTAAGGGAATTGTTACTTAAATGTAAATGAAAAAGTTTAGGAAAAGAAAATATCACCTTTAAGTATTCAAATAACAGATCTTGACTCCCAGTTTATTTGTCATATGCAATAGAACTAAATCAGCATTGTATTTAAAATTTTAGATTTAGATTTTTAACAGGTATATTTAGGAAGAAGTTCTGTACAAGTTTATGTGTGTGTGTGTGTATACATATTTATACATATAGTGATTTAGTATACATACACACATAAAAAACTAGTCTTTATTTTTGCTTATAATGGTAGGTTCATGAATGACACAGGAATAAGCTGCCATATCTATAATTCAGGAGCATAATAAAATCATGCATGTAAAGCAATGTTCAGAATAACTCTCTTCAAGTCTTTCATTTTGCCCAAAGCATTTTACAGTCAATGCACAGCTACAACTTGTACTTCCTAAGATGTCAGACTGTTTATACTAATTCAGAGATTAAATAGGAGATGACCTAAACTACAAAAGGGACCAGATGCTGCAGTGAGTTCCACATATATAATTTTTATTGTAATAATATGTATTTAACTAAACATGAATTTCAGAATCATGACTATAGGTTTGATATTTGGCCAAAATCCTAATTCAGTGTCTGAATCGTCATCCAGAGTAAGTCTTCCAGTAATGTGATTCCTTGATTAAGGATTTCATATTGATGTTAAATCCAGCAGAATCTTGACCACTGGACATTATTTTTACAACTTTATAAAGTCTCTTATTTCTTCAAATGCCTTAATAAATAACAGTCTCAATTATAGTCTCTTAGACTTTCAACTGAGAAACAAGTTACTGGATCTTGAAAATATTGTGCATCATAGTAAAATGTTTGAGTATTCTTTCATTATTTTACTTTGTTGACTAAATAAGTAAACATCACATTTTTCAAACAGTAATACTAAAGCTTTGAAATCTTTTATTGGATCAACTTCTCTAATGAGAGAGCATAAAGTTTCTCATGCTCAGAAACATCTTTTCCTTTGTTAAATAATAACTGGCTATTTTCATTACTTCCATAATGTACCAGTGCCTTTTTATTTACTGAGAGTTTTAAGACTGCAGTACAGTTTGCCTTTCAAAATGTTCCATTTATATAACACATATATTATTTGCCTTTAAGAAGAGGAAGAGAGATGATCAAATATCTTATACAAAAAATATGAAAATAATGATGCTTAAAATATTTAACAAAACTTACTTTAATAGATAAATATTTCTAGGATTTCAGCAATACAGAATCCTTAAAAAGATAAATACATATACAGTCGGCAATCAATTAATTACTTTTTCCTTATGAAAAACTTTAGCCTAACTTATTTCAAATTCCAATGTAGAATAATAATTAAGAAGAGCAATTAAAGGAATCTGTATGAAAAAAATACTATGCAAAAAGCCTCCTAACCATATTAAACTCTTCTTCATTGCAAACAGTGCAACAATATTCTCTGATTCTGTGATAGCCATCTTCAAGTGGGGATCTTTTACTATTTCAAATGTTTAGCTCAGTGTTTCTAAACAGTCTCTGTTATCCCCCTTCCCTTAAATCTGAGGCAACACTGAATGCTGAAAAAAACATCAGATGGATGATGGTTCCCCCCTTTCTAGATGGATTTTCTTCCTCTGGTAGGTTATTTATAATGGCTGTTCTGCTTACAACTGACTTGATAAGACTCCAAAGACCAAAAACCAGATCTTGACTTTTCTGAAGGATAAAGATACTCAATTTTTTCCTATAATGAGAAGTAGTAGTGATGAAATGTATATTCAAGAATATTTATTGAGTGCTATGTTACAGAGCAGGCAAAATCAGTCTTATTTTCCCTTAAATGCTGAAGGCAGTACTGAACAAATGGTATAAATGCTAGTAATGAATGAAATTTACATTATGTTAACAATTAGATTGTTGGTGCTTAAAGCTGTTTTACTCAGTTTCTCTCAACTGACATTTTTTCTAATCAGTTTCAGATGACAAATACATTCTTTTAAAGTCCTTTAATTGGCATAGTGATGTGTCTTTGCAGAAAAGTGGCTTAGGTAATCTAAATGCTTCCTTATATCTTGACAGATATATGCTTATTGTAATTGCTTGCTTTGTGTCCTGTACATGGAAAGACTGTGAATCTCAGAAATAAAGCACTATGTAATGAATTAACTCCGGTGATGACTACTCTTTTTATTATACAGCAGAGTAAACAGCCATTAATTTAAAGCACGTAAATTGGAAATCTGAGAACCATATCACTAGCTGTAGTGGGACATATTCCTACAGAGCATGATTACTTCTATAATTCTTGAATATGTAAGAATTGCCGTGAAGCAGAACAGTCAGATATTCCCATCAAGAGACATCAACTACTAGCTCATTAAAGGAAAAAAGAATCTGTGGTCATGGAAAGAATCTACAAGTCATTCCATTTCTAAATTAACATCTAAAATTGTTTGAGCATAATGGGAGTAAAGATAAAGGTTTGAAAGCTTATTGCTTCCTGTGAAGAAATAGCATAATCAATGTATTTTTGAAAGGGTTGAAATATGACAAACCTCTGTATAGCTCACAAACAGTTGCATTTGACCTCTGAAAAATGGACATGCTTGTAATTGAAGGTAGTCTCTAAGAAAGGAAGGAAAAAAACCACCAACAAGATTGAAACCTGATTCAGTATGTCATAGAAGGATATATGCAATGAAAGAATGCATTTAAAGAGACATCATTCCTTTTTTCAGATCTTTAGGGTTATTTTAGAACCTTGTGCTTTGGATATCAGTAACTAACAGTGGGTGTTATGACATTAGATGTTAATTGGCTGAACACAGAGGAATTCCAGGGAGCACAACTCGAAAATCTCTTTTCTTGAACTGTCTTCAGAGCAGTCACCCACTCTCGGGGTTCTGATCTGTCCTCTGGAGACGTCTGGGGTTCTTCTTTCACTTAGCTTCCTTATGTGAATTTTAGGATCCTGATTTAGGAAGTCAGAATTGTGCCATGGGAAAGAAAAATCTTTTTTTTTAGATACCGGGATATCTATCTTAGGCAGTCTGTGTATGATCCTGAAAAGCTTCATGTATAGGTTTCATTATTTTTTAGAAACATAGAGTATTTGCAGAGATTTACTAAGTTTTTTTCTCTTTGCAAAACTACAACTTTACAAAATTCTTTCCAGGTCACTGAAAAATAGTTTTTTTTCCCTTTAAATTTATGAGCACAGATTATCACAGAATATATACTAGTAAGACAAAATAAAGCAAATGCAGTTATATAGCCTAGGTACTGTGCAGAGAAAGTCACTTTTGTCAAGTTTTACTAGAGTTTGAATATCCAAAAAAAAAAAGAAATTACATCTGATGAGACATACATCACATTAGGCAAGCTCTTTGACCAGCCAATTTTGTTAGAGTAAAGTGATAGCTTGGAATAGCACACTGAAGGATGTAGCTTCAGTTTTGGACTAGCTGTGTCGTCTCTCCTGGGTTTTCTCTTACTCTACTCCTTAAGTATGCAGTGCAATGCATTCATTTAAATTCAGTACTTGATATTGGCCAGGATATAAGAGAGGTTCAGTGAAACTCATTATCAGAGGCTCTAGGATGCAGAGTCCCCTGCTAACTCTTTACTTTTCCAGTCCCAGGTCCTGAATGGGCGCTGTCCTGAAGACATGTCCATCCCAGCTAATTGTTAAGGCCTGAGAAATTCCTGCCCTAAAGCTCTCTCCTTTCAAATTTACTGCTGGGGTCTAAACGGTTTTTGTCCTCAGGCTCTATTCTTTCAGACTGATCATCAGGGTTTGAATGAATGTTGCCTCTGGGTTGTCTCTTTTCAATTTCAATTTCTGAGTTGGAGCTCTTGCTGCCCTCAGATTTTCACCTTTCAGTTTCAGTATTTGGGTTTAAAGACCCACTGGCTATTAAGATTTTCCATTTTAATATTTTCTTGTGTTAGATGTAGTTGCATTGCTCTTATTGATGATGCCTCCCTTTTCACATTTCTCAATATTCACTGAGTTGGTTTGTTCAGGATTTTTATTCTTTTCATTTCTACTCTTCACTCTGTGTTGCAATATAGTAGGAATCTTCATTGATTATTTATTTAAGAATTTCTTTAAAACACTTGCAAGTTTAACTTGTATTTGAATAAGCAAACTGTCATGAGTGGAGAGTATGCTTTCCCTTTTATGAAGAAATGTGTGCACTTACACATTTTAGAATGCCACATCAAACTTGATAGGATTTGTTCATCTCTTTGTGTAATCATACCTTCTCATTCTTTGTGGAGACTTCCATTTCAAAAAAGAAGTTTTCATTACTGAACTTTACATAAAGGAACTGTAGCGTCTAAATGTGCCTCTACGTTTTCAAACACAGGTAGCACACGTGCAAATGTTTGGGATGATGCCTTTATAGTTTACCCACACTCCCACAGAGCAATGCTTTCTTCTCATAGAAGTTGTTCTGTGTTTCTTCTCATAGTTGTTTTCGAGTGCTTGATTGGTTTAACCCTACTGATTTTCTAGAAAAAGAATTTATTTCTTCCACTGGCTCCTTGTCCTTCAACAATTCATGCATGCTGTACTCTTATCAAGGCCAAACAATATGCTGGAGCTTTGGAACAAGAGAAGCTGAGGTAAGATTATGCATGAGTAGTTCACAGAATCACAGAGAGGCTGAGCAGGGATGTTGTTTCTGGAAATCAACCGGTCCAATTCCCTGCTCAGAGCAGTCACCTACACCAGGATCCCCAACCTGTGTCCAGTTGTGATTTAAATATTTCCAAGGATGAATACTCCACAGCCCTCTGGGGAACCTATTTTGGTGTTTGACCACCATCACAGTTAAAAAAGGTGGGTCTTTTAGGTTTAAATTCAATTTGTTGTATTTGAATTTGTGCCCAGTGTCTCTGATCCTTCCACTGTGCTTTACAGAATATTTGTGTTCAAAACACAGTCAATTGCATCTGCTGTGTTCCCTTGCAACACAGAGAGAGAGTGCAAAGTACATTGCACTTAAAGCCTTTCCTTGTCAGAGATGCACAAGCTCAATATTAAAACAGATCAAAAGACTGTCTTGGAAATAAACTAGTGTAAAAGTGAATGTGGGCACACACAACCTTTTCAGAAGAATTTTTTCTGTTTGTTTTTCCCCAGAAGTAATTTATGTATCTGAATGCTTGACATTTAAATTGCAAAGATACTTGTCTTTGTTCCCCTGGACAAAGACTTGCTATTTAGACTCTTGAATGTAGGTATCTAACATCAGAGGCTATTTAAATCAGGGCCTATATGTTGGAACTATCAACGGCAGTCACAAGAAACTCACTGTAACTGTTGAGGGAGCTTCAGTGGGACAAGGGTTTTGAAGTACCATATTTATTCTTATATCATTTGCATATCTTTGTTTTTTCAAGCTGAGGTTCAGTAGCTGTAAGGACTGTATGGGGCCAGCACAGGAGAATCAGGAGGCAGAGCACGGTCCAGAGCATGACTCTTGATTATTGTTTAAAATGGACACATGCATACTATGTGTATCAAACACACAAGTTCTTTCGGACTGTTTCTTTTATGTTGTTGGGGTTTTTTTGTTTGTTTGTTTGTTTGTTTTTTAAACTCTAGTAATACCTTCCTATAGGAGGCAATGTCAAGTGTGTATTTAGCCATTTCCAGAATACATTTCATTCCATTCCCCTCTACATGTTTGACATGATAGCAATCCAACTTTTAAATATAGTACTACATTCCCATCCACCTTGCAGTAAGAGAATGTTTGTTTCTTTTGGGTTTAAGATCACTTGCAACAGCCTCTTGGTGCATTATTTATTAATAGGAGTTCCTTGCTTTTATTTCCTTTTGTTACAATCACTTTCTCATACCTT